>OU426988.1:203374888-204624888 GCA_911387755.1 Chrysotoxum bicinctum
TACTACTTTACCTCAGCACAGTTCCTCCCTTACTATAATTAATGTTGTAAATAAATGAAAATGAAATGAAATGAAAATAAAACAGAAAATAAAGTCTCAAGGCTTTCTAATCGCCATACAAATAGCTCTCCCAATGGGTACCATAGGGTTAAATTTAAGGCCCCATCCTATTTTGCGATTTTATCAATGAGTTGACAAATTTAAATTCTTCATAAAAACTTAAGGCAACATTTTATTTCCCAGTCATCAAAACCTATTCAGAAAATTCCTGAACTATTTTGTGTAGTCTTGACCAGTTTTTTTTTTAAAGTAATTGAGGGCCAATCCAGTCGGTTAGTCTTAACACTTTTCAATGTTCCACAAGCAACAGAAACAATTGCAAGAATGTATCCTTATAATTCCATCCAATTCGCCCGGAGAGGTGCGAAAAGTATCACCTGTAATCTGCCGCTATACAGTATATACGAGTATATGCCGTTTGGCATCCTAGTAACTTTAATTGGCAATTGGCGTGTCCCGTTCACATCATACGAGATGATTTCTGGCATTGCACCTCTGGCGATAATTAAAACTGGGTGGTACTTGAAGCAGCCCGTATCTCAATGCACGAAGTGAGTGATGCACACACGGTTCTCATGTGCCAAACCGGTGAAGCTCATCAGCTATTCTTCTATCGTGCTCGCGCTTAGTTATGGTCCGACAGCACCGCACCACTGCAACTGCTTCTTGGAGACCAATTTATGCGGCAAATAACAACGCCGCCAACACCCATCGAGATGCATTTTTCATGAGCTTTGTCAGGAACGAACTTCTTTAATTCTGGCGTCAGTGTGCAAGCCGTGGTCTGTGTCCCTTGGCCACATGTGGCCACAAGCGGGGATATTTTCCGATTTAATTGAATTGATTAAGGACTTTTTGTTCCTTTCTTTATTTTTGCAGCCTGTTATTGTCTTCACATTATCGGTGCGTGCCACAGTCAACTTGTGCGTAAACTATCCGAAACCGAACCAGTGAGTGGTCGTCTCCTACTCCTGCCTACATCTACACCACCTCTAGATGATCAAGGAAGCCTATTTAGTGCAGAAGTTGTACGTCCAGGTAGGCTTCAACTCCAGGAGGAGCAAAAAAAGCCAGCCACAAAATGAGGCGTAATCGATATTTTATTGCTGTGAGTTTAATTCATGATGACTGAACGCACCCTGCAAATGATTTACAGTGACGACGACACTGTATTTATTTTCCAGTTATTGCGTACCTGTCAATTGCACAGTCAATAGGAGTATATGGAGCCGTTCCATGGTGTGGTTTGCTCGATGGGTGGCACTACTATGGGATAAGCAATTGTATTATAGGCTCTTGGGTTTCTGTTCCAGTCTGCTGTTGACATTCACACACACATACAACAAAATAGAAAACATTACTGCTCTGAAAGGGAATAATAATACACAGCAGAACAAGTGAATAAAATAGGATTGACAGGTGCTGACAGTTCAAAAGGTTCAAAGTGAATTACCCCTGCCCCAACTAATCATTGAAATGAAATATGGATTTTCGAAACTTCATTATTTCTTTGGCTGGTGTCAAAGGAGTTATTATAGTTATGACAATGACAAGTCTTTCAAAAAAAAGCAGCAATATCTAATAGGGGAAGCAGTTTGGATTTGGAATGCACGTCAAGTGAGACAAAATTTTGACGGAGATGTAGGTACCTAGCCATGTTCTTTTGTTTTGAGATTTTATGTTAGTAAAAATACAAAATTGTCGTTATACACAAAATAATAATTTTCCAGAAGGGAACATGGAAAAAGTTGGTCTAATTTTATTTTGTATCCTCTATTCCTTAATTTAATAATTTTTATAGTGCTACTACTTTGGCAGGGGTTTGTTCATAGATAATCATCAGAATGAAATGTCATCGTTTGTGTCTTATGTAGGGGATCACGTCACCGGTGGCAATTTTTGTTGGATCAGTAAAAATATTAGGTATTTGATAACTGAATTGTATGTGGGTTTTCATTGATTGTTCAAGTTGATTGAATTAAACCAATTAATTCTAAGTTAATGCTAATGGAATTCAAAAATTTACAAAATCGATGTTTTGATAGAAATGTAAGCAAAGGAAAAACCCATAAGATAACAATGTCAAATGACTTTTTGGAGTGCACGTTGGTTCGACGTCTATAGTTTTAATTAAGCTATGCTAATAAGTGATCACTTTTCAAGACTACTTCAACATATTCGCTGATCAGGCCTATGAGAAGCGATTTATCCGCCTCTCCGTTTTTATAGTTTTTCTACGACCTAATACTCCAGGTAGGGTGCTACCCCGACGGGTTATGTGGCTGGAGATCTTCAAGGTATTTGAGTAGCAAATAAGTGTAGGACCGTCGTCCTGTTCTTTTTAGAACGAAAACTAGGAACGTCATCCTAGCTTGCCGTAAGGTGAGCAAAAGACAGGAGCGTCTTTCCTTGTTTACCGTAAGGTAAACTAAAGACTAGGATGCACATTGAGTTGTTGGTTTCTATCCCGGCTGACTTTTTGGTGTGTATCCTAAGGGTTGACAGGCCCAGGGTTTTGCAGGAGCCCATCTGGAAGTGACGGGTTCAGATCTGGTAATTCCGAAGCTGAGTAAGAACTTGGACCATGTCCCTTTTCTATTCGCCTAGGAAGCTCCATGAAATGACGAAGCTCCACCGGAAGCTATATTTTGGCACCATGGGAGATAGTGCCCATTTCAGTTTGAGGATTGAGTTTTATCCTCTGCTCAAACCCTGTCTATGAGGTAGGCCCCCTAGTGGGAGCATCATGGTGGCTTGGTTTATTCTAAATGCTGAAACACACGGTTTTCAAGATTCTTTTCTTGAATTCAAGAGGTGTAGATAGACCTCGCCTCCAAAGCAAGAGGTTTGCATATGCTGCAACATATCACAACTTTGCGAGGAGGCCAAAATTAAAAGATTGTGATATCTTTTAAGACCACAAATATCAAGAACAAAATCAGCGGTTTTTGGGTGCACTTTTATTGTAGGAACTCGACTCAGACAAAAAAGTATGAAGTCCAAATTGGCCAACCTAAGCCTAGTTTTCGCACATACCGCAAAGGAGAGGAGAAAGTTGAAGACACCCAGAACATACCCTACAAGCTTCTGGACAAGGGCACTAGCTAAGACATAAAAATTGTTCGAGAAAATCTTAACATCAAGCTAGGAAGAAAAGACATCTTTGGTGACAGCCTGTACGACGCAACCTGTGATAGTAAATTCTGATCGACTTCTCTGTAGGGCGGGACGTTCTTGTAGCTAGAACGCAGTTGAAACATCTCGATATTGAAAAAGGGACATTGCGATCTTCTGATCAATCAGTCGTGAATGAGATTAACCACATTGCGATCAACGCAAGGCCCGTTGAAACAAAGGTTCGGTTGGGGATGTCCCGACCTAAGCCAAAACAAGGAAGTACTGCGAGGAAGGTCGACATTGGACGTCTACAATCGCAAGGTCTTTTTTCGAGTTTCTAACCGCTTAAGAAGTCTTATGCCATCGGTATCAAGTATTGAGGAACAGTGGAAACATTGCCAAGCAGCCATCAGAGGTGCCGCTACTGACGTGCTGAGTTTTACACGATCATCATAAAGAAACCCCTAGTTTGACGATAAGTGCCAGCAAGCAGGACTTAGTGACTTACAACTCTCAACCATTCCTATATGCGTGTTACCAGGAACGGAGGGGACCTACAATTTTCTGCCGATTCCGAACGGCTTATGAGCAGCACTTTCCATGACAAGAGATACTCTTGGAGAATTTGTCAATTCCTGAAAAAAACTTTTTTGCAGCGGCTGAGAATCGAACTTGAGACCTTCCGCATGACAGTCCAACGCACTAACCATTATGCCAAGGGGTACTACACCGGCTTCTCAGAAAAAAAAAAATAAAGAGCATGAGAAGCGCTCGATCGAGGAAATAGAGCGATGCCAAACACGATTGAGGTTCGGAAGTTTTACCGAAAGGTAAAAAACCATCACAAGGCTTCAATTCCCGAGCCTAATCATGCTTGGACATCAAGTGAACTTCGTAGTATAACATGGAAAGCCCATATTCATAGAATATTATAACGGCGATGAAGTAGAGAATTCCGCTGCTATGGAGATAGTACGATTTCGCTTAGGTGACGGAGACCAACAATACCGCTCACCCCACCTGGATGATGTAAATATAGCTGTATCGAATCTCAAAACCAATAAAGTAGGTGCAGCTGACAGCTTTGCTACCGAACTGTTCAATGCGGCAGGCGATGACTTGGTTGGGAGCACATATGACAAATACGATCAGAAGAAAGCATGCCATTTGAATGGAACCTCAGTCTTGTTTGCCCGATTCTAAGGAAAGGAAACCTTCTGAACTGCACCAACTACAGAGGCATCAGTCTCCTGAACATCGCAGGCACAATGCCTTCTGTCATGTTCATGAGAACACCTGAAGCCATTTGTCAACAACCTGATATATCCATATCAATACGGGTTTCCACCAGGAGAATACACCTTCCACCAAATATTCACTTTATGGCAGCTCTTGGTAAAAATCTAAGAACTTTACATCAATATATATCGTTTTTTCATCGACTTCAAATATGATAGAATATACATATATGAATGAATAATGTATATAGAGCAATGTCTTTTTCTGGGATTCCTGGAACACATGTCCGTTTGTGCAGGATGAAAATAAGGAGAACTCACGCTGTTTCATCAAGGTCGGAAAAAATCTTAACTGATGCATTTGATGTTAATCATGTGACTTCTTCAATATCTTTCCAGAAAAAAATGGTGCGAAACTCCTGCGCCAACATTAGACGCACAATCTATCAAAAGTCCGTCCAATTCCTCGGATACACCCACGGCATTGAAATAATTGGAAGAACAAAACACAATGTCAGTGGATGAAAACACCTATGGATGTTTCGAGAAGAGAATTCTCCGATGGATATTTGATCCAGTGTGAATAGATGAAGATTGCAGGAGAATATATAACTATGAACTTCTTCGGCTGTACACTAAAAAGACCATAGTCAAACGAAATAAAGTCCAACAACCAAATGCTCCGGCCCAAAAAGTCTTCGAATCCAATCACGAGGGACGGTACAGTCGAGGAGCACCGCAACTCAAGTGGCACACATAGGTGGGAGAGGACCTTAACCAACATGGCGTGTGAAACTGGAGACAGCTTTCTAAGGACAGCGTTGGCTGGAGAATCCTTTGTCCATACTAAACCGTAGTACTACCTTGTAAGTAAGTAAGTATGTAAAACAGAAATACATATACACATGCATTCAGTATCGAATAAAATTGTACTAAAATCGGTCAATGGAAAAAACCATTGTTAAAAACGCACAACTATTCACTGAACACAGCCATCGAGAAACATTCAAGTACCACTCGTACCAATATATTGGGGGCTATCGTGAACAAAATTTCCCTCGGAATTTTTCCCATTTTCGAAAATTGGAAAGGTCAATACTTCCGCACTTTTTATTGTAAGCTGGCGACTGGTCACTATAAAATTTAATTCCCAATATCGATAAATTCCAAGGAAAACTTTCGACGTTATTCGAGATGACAATTTTGAAAGTTGGGAATAATTCCCAGGGAAATTTTATTCACGATAGGCCCCATTAGAACAAAGCCACAAAAATTCAATTCGACACTCGAAAAAAGGTCGAAAACCCATCCGTAGTCATGTATTTTAGCTTTTGTCGGTAGTATTCCCGCTGCGGATGTTGTGTTTGTTATTCGTGTAAAATCCTACTATACTACCGATAGCTTTCCCAAAAAAGCAAGGCTATCGAAATGTCCAGGAAACATTCCCATATCTCAATTTATTTTCTTTCTTCGTGACCTTTTATTTAATTAAATAATGTTTATCCTCAAGTGGGCTTTAGGTCAATATTTTGTTTAGTTTTTTTATGTTGTGACGTTTCGGGTGTGGTGTGGTCTGTGTAACCACACCCGAAACGTCACAACATAAAAAAACTAAACAAAATATTGACCTAAAGCCCACTTGAGGATAAACATTATTCAATTTATTTTCACTAGCATTTTCTGACACATCATTCTCCTCTTTTTCAACCAGATCTCGAAAGTTTCTCAATGAAGTCCTTGGGGCTAAATTTTGCCAACTGAGAATCAATAATTTTTTCGCGTTAGCGCATCCCATCATTTATTTTCTTCATGATCAATCCCTTTCCACCGTGACCCTGAGCTAAACTATCTGAAATTTACGAAGATTTGAAAGAAGGATGAACAAAATCAAGTGACCATATGGAAATTACAATAATTTGGCACGTATATAAGTCTTTGACAACCTAAACGAACTTTCAGGAACCAGATGCTTGCAAAGAAAACCTTATGTCATACCATGAAGCAAAATCCAGGAAAGGTTCAAATATGATCAGACCAATTTATCACGAAGATATGACATTATGGACATTTATACCCGCTCCTTCACAGCAGGTTGGCCTGTATTCTACCTGTATCTTTAAATCTTCATTAAATGCACCTGAAAACGGGACAATGAGCTTTGTCAAATTTTCTACCAAAGTTTCCTTAAATGTCGATACATTTTTAAAACTACTAAGACAAGAACGTTGTTAACCTAGTTGCCAGCTCGGTTCAATTTCCCATTAAACTATTAAAGTTAGGAGTTCCTTCATTTATAGACATTTTTTGGTACCCTAACCTATAAATTGACACGCTGCGCTGGCTGGCGACAGTGGCTAAAAGTGTGAACTGTGTAGTCGAAGCGCCGGGAGTAAAGTTAAGTTAGAATCTGAAAATACAAAAAGTTGACTTCCATATTTCGAAGAAACAAAAATACTGCTCAGACGTGCAAACATATTTTCTATAAAAGAACTCGTCTTCCTGTCAAAGCAAGCCTGTCAGCGAGCTTGTACATTGCAAATCTAAAGCTGCACGCACATTTTTTTCCTCATCGTTGTTGGTCGAAAAAGCATTACCAACAGAAAAAAAATAGACAAACATGATGAAAATACAAAACACAAAGTCTGCCAATATAGTACAGTCCTTATCCCCAGAATGCGTTGCTTGTCGTCTTCGTTTGATGATGGTGCTACTAGAAAATATGCACATATTGCTCCAGGACAACACTGCAGAATAGGTGGGGTCTTCTCCTCACAAACTGCAGAAATCCACATAAGAGCAAAGGCAGTCAGCTTCATAGACCGACACGGCAAGGATTTGTGTGGACTTTTTTTGTTGGCTTGCTAACATGCAAAAAAGGGCTTAACAACTTGGTCACGTTTTTGAAAGTTCTTGTTAGGAAAATGTTTTACTTTGCTTCGTTTGTTGTTTCCTTTGCAGAATTACAACATCGCGGTGGTGATGGTGTTTTCTTTTTTTGTATGTCCTGTGCACACTTCTACATGGAACTTAGATGCCACACACATGGACATTAAGCCATGCTTCAGTTCTCCACTTGAACTGATCCTTCTCAGCTTTGTTCTTGTGTTCTTGGCTACCATAGTCCAGTGCCTCTACTTATCCTCGTACTTGATATTGTTGTTTTTTTTTATTTCTTGCGTTGTAGTAGCATTGGCCCATTTCAAAATGAGAAGAGGAAACAGGAGTTCTCCCACATGTAAGTATCTGCATCTTGTTCATATACAAAGGGCCAAAGCAACAATCTCTCGCGTGTGTAGACAAACCTTGGAGCTAAAGGGAAATCCGGCAAGTAGCCGTTAATACTGCGATGTAGATACAACATCTAAGTAGTGTGGTCAGTGAATAATCCTCGGACATAATGCAGTTTCAGAGTCCCGACCACCGCCACGAAGCCCTTTACAAGAGCCATTTTGGCTCATTGGATGATAAAATGTAAACAGACTATGAGCTTGTAACATTTGCACCTACTTGTTAATTGGACAGGAGGCGCGTATATACGAGTACACATGACCAAACCCGACTTTTCTTTGGAGTTTGGAGCTCGCTAGGCAGAATAGATGCGTGACTATACATATCTCTGTTGTAATTTGTTCCCGCTACCCCAGTCCCGTGCATATATTATGAGTTCAGGGTTATATTGTAATTATTCGGAAGGAAGCTGCACGGGGTGTGTTTAGACTACATGAGTATGTACAATGACTAACAGGGTAATCCAGAGGCTCTTTGAGTTTTACAATGGTCTTATACTGGCCAGAGATAAGCATCATCATCATTATCAGCCAGTCAGATATCTACAGATTGATGTATTTTGCATGTATCTATATTACAGGGCCTATCGGTTCATTGATTGAGGTTATGCTGTAGGCTTCTTCTAATCGGCATGGTAGCCAATTTACTAATGATTTCAAACTTTGGCGGTGATGGCAGCAGCGGTGAGAGTGCTATTGTTGTAGCCTTTTTCGGAGAAACGGCTTGTATAGGTATATTCGGTATTGGTCTCATTGGTCATCAGCAGTTGTTGTTGGCAAAGCCACAAGGTAAATGAAGTTTTGGCGAAATGATGTTCGTTTGTAGGGAACAAGCATTGATACATGTTCTGCTGAATGCATATTGTGGTGAAAATAATTACTGCAGAGAAGCCATTTGCCAAACGGTGTGGTTTGATGTGGAGGTCTCAGACTACTCGATTATACAGAGATCTTAGCATAATTAATATTCGCAGTCAAAGAGATAAACGGTTCCTATAATATAGTCGACCGAATTTGGTAGAAATGCAAATAAGCGCACTTATAGAGTTTATGTTTAAATGGTGAATATAAATGTTGATAGTTGGGTTTTAAACTGTATACCTTCATTTCCGAGGAGAACTATAGTTATGGTATCAGCCCTTGATTAAACAAATCAACTTAATATTTTAAAGTATGTCCGTCAAGATGTTTGTTTTTCTCACACACATACAAACAAATAGCTGGAAGTTTTCCTATTAAACTTGCCATGTCGTTCAACGGTTTATTGAATATTTTTAGAACGCACTTATTCATGGAAGGTTCCGAAGGAAGGAAGGCCGTCCGACAAATTTTTAACACAACAGATAGATTGGCCGGTTTCGCATAGGGTGTTTCTTCTTGTACTTTAATATGTGGTTTCCAGGGTGAAAGCTGCTTACTAGGACCATAAGTTGGTCTATTGTGTTACCAAATTGAATCTAGCGCACTTTCTTCATAATCGTTAAACAACTTGTAGAGCTCCTTATGAATCGTGCCAGAAAAGCTTTATCTATATTTACCAGATCGCTGGGATCATTGTAATAGAAATATTCCAAATGGAGTCTGTGTTTCCGAAATAGAGCAGGACATATACAGAGAAGTTGAGAAATCAATTCTTCTTCGTCCATGAGCTTCTGCTGAGATCGCGTTGCGTGGTTGTCTATTAGAAAGTGTCCTGTTATTTGTTAAAACATATATTTCTGAGCTGATTTGCTGATCTGCTTGAAGATATTGTTCATTGCTTTCTCGAGCACACGCCAAACCAAGTTATTGATGACACCAGCAGGTGACAATGACCTGCTCAATATAAACACAATTGTGTTCTGTTTTGCTTTATTCTTTATGTGTCATAAATTAATATCTATTTATTTTGTAATACACTTTGTCATCGTATTTATAAAGTAATTTATTTGACATAGTTTTTAACATAATGTGTCATCAATTTTTGATTGCTTAGTTTAAGTATAAAAGAGACATAATGTCTAAAATAAAATTATTCGTTTATTCATTTAGTAACAATAAAGTGTTTTATTTCGAATCAATCAATTCTTTCAAGAACAAGTTCAAGTGCTTGTCTCTTGTATTCAACAAAAATTCTTATTGTACACGAACAGTAAGAAATTGGTTTACTCGAACAGTATTAGACAGTGAGAGATACAAACATTTGGTGACCCCGACTTTGGAACTTATCAAATTTAGAACTACACATTTGGTCGGCGAATCAAAATCAACTCAAGGCTCACAATGGAGAATAAAATAGCCGAGCAACGTCTTGCCGGAGAAGAAATTCAAACAATAATTCGAAATTTCAACAAAGATTTGCCAACGCGAAAAACCACAAAAGAGTATTTTACCTCTCGGTTAAACCGAATCGAGGCAATATGGAAGAGCTTTGCAGTTAGAGACGGGGAAATTCGCGCATCAGATCTAAGCATCAATCACGAATACTTCACCTCGAACTACTTCTTCAAAATAAAAGAAATATCAGAAAAATACACAAATGTGTTCAGGAATTTGCTTGCCGAAATAGAACCCAGCGAAACTGTAAGAACTGAGGGAGACAAACATACAACCTCAGCCCCCTCAGCCCAGATTAAAAGTCAAAGTATGCCCGAGTTGCTTACACTCATGCGCCGCCAGAAGGCATTGATGAACTCGTTAACCCGCTTCAGCAACGGCCGAGTTAAAGAAGAAGTCGCCATACAATGCCTAGAGGCAATGAATAAACTTTGGGACCAAATTGAAGAGTTACATTACGCAATTTGGGAAAGAAGCGAAGACCCACTCTCGGAGGGCTACGACATGAGCTCTTATTCAGAACTTGAAATAAAGGTTCTGAAAAACCGAGCTTCATTAAGAGGAACTTCAAATAATTCGAGAACTGACAATCTATCAGTACAACTTTTAAAGATGACAATCCCAAAGTTTGACGGCGATTACTTAAAATGGCAAACCTTCTCCGACATTTTTACCAAATTGATACATGATCAAGATCTACCACTAATACAAAAAATGTGGTACATATTTAAAAACAAATGTTTCTGGTGATGCAGAACGTCTGTTAAGACACTTAGAACTGACAGACGAGAACTATACGATCACATGGAGAACTTTTCAAGATCGTTCAGCAACAAAAGGGCCCAGACATTCTCTTATTCAAAAAATTTTGGGTTTGCCGCAGCAAGGCTCATATGTAAAGGCTATGAGAGAGTTTTATGATACAATTAATGAATCGTTGGCAGCTTTAAGAGCTCTCAATATTGATACAGACCCGTGGGCTCCTCTGCTTATCTATCTATTAACGAAGAAATTAGATCGACAAAGTCGGGTTTCAGATCCTGTACTAGCCAAACAAATGGTGATGTTGTTTCACCTGGGTGCTGGGATTCAAAGACTTTCTTGGCTGGTGCGTTGTTGTCCATTCGTTCCATTTGACCGAGCCAGTGTAATCGACGTGTTTTGGCTTTTGGGACTACATACACATCTTGGTACATCTCGTATAATTCACGATTGAATCTTCTCTTCTATTCTATTCTATTTGTATAGCGTGCACTTAGTCTTTCGAGAAATTTGATCCCATTTGTTTCGTCAAACCGAAGTAGCAGCGGTTCGCTAGAGTAATTCTTCTTCGGATTTCCACTAGGGTGTCGTACGTGGGATTGATGTTTGTTCTGAGGTAGGTGAACTCCTTGACTACCACGAAATTACTGCTACCAACAGTGACGTTTTGTCCTAGGCTATGGACAGCTGAAACTTTGCTTGTTGATAGCATATACTTTGTTTTGTCTTCATTAGCTTCGCCTGTTCTTCAATAGCAGTGAACGCTTCTAGCACAGCTCGCTTGGAGCGGCCAATGATGTCGATGTCGTCCGCATAGCCAAGCAGTTGGGAAGACCTGTTGAAGATAGCGCCTTCCAGGTTAACATCAGCCTTACGCACTATCTGCTCTAGGACTATGTTGAAGAAATCACATGATAGCGCATCTCTTTGTCTGAACCCTGTGCACGTCTGGAATAGCTCGGATGAGCTGTTACCCATTTGCACGTTGGACCGCGTATTTTGTAACATAATGCGGCATACGAGTAGCTGGATCAGTTTTTTCAGGATCCCGAGTTCCGACATCGCCAATAGAAGCTTTTGGCGACTTGTGCTTATGCGCCTTTGAAGTCGATGAAAAGATGGTGAGTCTCGACTTGAAATTCGTTGGTCTTTTCCAGGATTTGCCAAAAGTTGAAGATTTGGTCTTTCGTTGATCTGCCTGGCCTGAAGCCACACTGGTACGTGCCGATCATAGTGTCGCAGAAAGGTTTAAGACGCACACATATTACGGTGGATCTTGTAGGCAACATCACCCAGAGATATGGCTCTGTAGTTCTTGCAGGACATAGGGTCGCCTTTTTTATAGATTGGGCATATGGAGTATGGAGCTATTTGACCAGTCGTCGGGCATACTTTCCTCTTCCCAAAACTTGGTTGATGAGCTGATGCATGCACCCTATCAGGATATCTCCTCCATACTTGAAGATTTCCTCAGGTAGACCATCCGAGCCTGCAAACTTGTTGTTCTTAAGCTTGTGGATTGCTTTCTTTACCTCTTCAGTACTGGGTGGCCGAATATAATAAAGGAATGCAAATTGAATGTGCAGTGCAGCGAAAGAAGTCATGTGCAGAGAAGCTGAACTCGGTTAGTTTATCACAATTAGTGTTTTCATCTAAAGCGGTCCACCATCCACCACGCGGTCCAGCGTCCAGAATCATTCTGCTTACCAGATGAGTACGCGGAGTTGACGACCCCATTTATTTATAATGACATTATTTTTTACATGAGAAGAGACCCAAACCCAATAGGGATCTTTTGCGTCTTTCTTGTACGTTAGTGTTCAGCTTAAATTTGTATTTAAGGTAAGAGCCGAATATTTTACTTCGTCTGAGGATTTTAGTGAAATAGCTTTGGTATAAGGGGACAGGATCTGTTTTTTTTTTGTCAGGGTTGAAACCCAATCTACACCGATCGGGCCGAGTTTGTTGTTTTTTCTTAGATTTGACTCGCACTTAAGGGGTTTTGGCTACCCTATAAATCTGTTATCTTTTAACCCAATGCGACCATTTTGGAAAAAGAGGAAGGGCTAAATAAAAGATAGCCATTCCCTTAAATACCTGGGTATTGAAATGGGAAGGCAAAATAGAGTCTGGCTGAGAGAAGAGATTTTCTATTTACATAAAACCTTATTTAAATAAAATATAAAGTATATATTAAATTTAATTATTATGTACAAAAAAAAATAAACAAATCAAATATATTTGTGTTAAGTTTGCTAAGACCGAATAACATAACAGATTTTAATAAACCATACTGTTTCAGAATATTTTCATAGTACTAAAAGCTTTTTGGTCACAAATGTTCTAAAAATACACGTTCATTGCATACAAAAACCTTGCCACATACATAAATGCACTTCATAAAGTGTCTCTCTATTTTGAATTTTTTATAAAATTTAATGCAGTAGTTGTTCTAGCAACTTAACGTATGCAATTCAGAACAGAAGAAACTTTTGAAGTTCCATCTTATCTGTGTCTGAGCTTCAATCTTAAGAGTCACTCACTTAAAAAAAAAAAAACCAACCATTGAAGCAAACAGTGCGCGAGCTAAATTAATTGAAATTCACTTTGGATTACAACAAAGGAGAAACGAGCGAGCAGCGAGCACAAGACAGAAAGGAATAATATTGCATCTACTTATCCATGTGGGTATAGATATTTCTAGGATAAAGGTTTTGGATCTACAACCTTCTTTATTGTACACAAGGTACACTCTAGATCAATCGAATATGGATATGTTCAGTTCAATTCAATTCAATTTTATTGGATAAGTCTGTTATAGGGAGCTTCTCCTTCTTGAATTCCAATAAAGCCTGCGTGTTTTAGGGTTCAATGTAAGACCATTCTCATCAGCTCATTTACAGATTGGTATTAGTTAGATCATTAAAAAGGAACGTTCAAAAGATAAATCAGCATAAAGATGAAAGAAGACATTTTCACAAGTAGAAAGTATGTGAATAAAGAATAAATAGAATAGGGCCTAAGATAGAGTCCTGCGGAACACCAGTG
This sequence comes from Chrysotoxum bicinctum, assembly GCA_911387755.1. NCBI lineage: Eukaryota > Metazoa > Arthropoda > Insecta > Diptera > Syrphidae > Chrysotoxum > Chrysotoxum bicinctum. Next base: position 203,388,717 of record OU426988.1, read on the forward strand.
ACCAATCATCTTAATAAGGAAACAGCCAAGTCTTTCTGACCCAAAAAAGTGTTTAACTTTTTGACAATGAACTGCAGTCTGATATCATCAAGAATCTTGACCATTGCACTAGAACAAGAGTAGTTGGCTTTGAACCCAGATTGATAAGAAGATAGCAGACTCTTTGTATTAAGATACTTCATTATTTGCTTCTCAAAAATCTTCTCTAAGACCTTCGATAAGTAAGGTAAGATGCCTGTCGGTGGTTGCTTTCCACAAGGTTTGAAACGATGAAGACTGTAATGCAGTGATAGTACAAATTCGTTAGTGGATAGATTAACGTTCTTCAAAGGGTCATGTTTATCCAAAAAGGTAAGGTTAGGAAGGTTTTAATAAAGGTTTGTATAAACATATTTGAGCTTGTTATCTATATTTAAAGACGTGTACCCTTCATTTGTTCAAAGATTTAGTCCAGTTTGAAGATTTTATATTCAGTTAAATATAGGGTAGGAGTCTTACTATAGCATATCGTTTGGAATTTTTCATTTATATTTTGTTGATTCACTTTGCGTTATTTCGATTTTTCTTATTTCATTTCAATAAATTCTGTGCGAAATTTTCTTTTAATTTTTGAATGAAACTGCCAATTGTTGCTTAAATGGCGGTTTAAAAATAAGAGAAATAAAAATAAGAGAAATAAAAATGAGCGAAACTAGTTTGGCGAAATTATAATTTGCCGATCTAGATAAAAGGAAAATTCGCGAAATAAAATTGCGAGATGAACAAAATTTATTGTAATATGGCAAAGTAAGGATTTGCGAAACTTATTTTTGACAAAAAGCTACATTCACAATTATCTGATATTAATTTTAAAAAAATGTACAAAACGACTAAGATAATTATTAAAATGTGACTTGAACAAAAATTATACCCCACTTACCCTACTACTCTTTAAAAATATGTTGAATTTCATTCTAAATATTAACAATGGTCCTCTCATTTGTTTTATTTATGTCCTTAAGAAATTGGCATAAAATCAGTAGACCCTAAAAGCCTTATTTCCATTATCCGAATTTGTTAACTAAAACAAGGAATGCAGATATTTCGTATTGTTCGTATTGGGTGCTTTTATTTCGGTCGAGCTTATTTGATATTATTATGGTCGACGCCGCACATTTTGACTTGGCTGGGTTTAATAACAAACAGAATCACCGCCATTGGGGCACTGAAAACGCTGGATTAATACACCAAAGGCCATTACACCCTCAACCAGTGGCGTAGCGTGAGTGGGGCGGAGGGGGCGGCCCACACAAGGCGGCAGCCGGGCGGGGGCGGCACAATTTCGCCGGTGAAGTGGGTAGAGTAGAGATTATATGTTTCATGACAGAACGTTTGACAAGTCAACAAATAACAATGACGTAAATGCATAACTTATTTTTTATAAGCAGAAGAAGAAGAAGTGCCTGCCGTCGAAGTTGGAAGTCGTTCTGGTCCCACCACAGAGCAGGGTCAAGACGAAGTCGACTCACCAGAGGTACTTCAAGCATCTAGTCACAAGCCTGCAGAAGAAGTGAACCTCGATAACGCCAAAGAAGACATAATTGAAATCGAGATTTCTGCTCCTGCCGAAGCCAAAGATGTTAATCTCGACGATGTAAGTTGCTGGCCTTCTACTATTACCGACGAAGTCAGAACGCTTCTGGTACGTTGCGGATCTGGCTCAGTAAAGCACATCGATTCCCAATTTGCCGATGTTGTTCGCCCAGGGACTTCAACGAAAGGCGGTAAACCAAAAACTAACCAGAGAGTGGTTCTACAAACCATTATCTAACGGTGAAAAAGTTCTCCGAATATGGATGGTATACTCGCCTTTGAAGCAATCCTTGTATTGTGTCTGTTGCAAGCTGTTTGGCAATTCCGGCTCGAACTTCGCATCATGAGAACAGCCTGGACATGAGCAGAGCTTCTTGAAATGGAAGGAGTTGGAAGTTCGACTGAACCGTAAGGCAACCATCGATCAGAAACAACAAAAAGTTTTCGAAAGTGAGGAGAAGAAGTGGAGGGATGCACTGTACCGGTTGCTGAATATTATCCAGTTCTTAGCCAAACAGAATCTAGCCTTCAGAGGACATCGAGAAAACATTCGAGGAGGTGATAGTGGCAATCGCGGGAACTTTCTGGAGTTAGTACACCTCCTAGCTAAATTAAATATGACCCACTTCTAATGGAGCACCTGACAAAGATAAAGCTAGTAGCAAGTGTACCAGTTTCGTATCTATCTCCAGAAACCCAGAATGAATTGATAAATTTACTGGGACAGCAACAGCAAGTTCGATCCACCATCATCCGTCGCATTCAAGAAGCTAAATACTATTGCGTAATCTTCGACAGTACACCAGACATCTCACACAAAGACCAATGAGCCAGGTTTTGCGATACGTACATATCGAAGGAGAAAAGGTCGCCTTGGTAGAATCTTTCGACTTTTTCGAACCAAAAGGAAGAAATGCAGAAGATCTCAGCAAAGATGTAATCGCGAAGACAACATCAGACGGACTGGACATACAGAACTTGAGAGGACAGGCTTATGACAACGCTGCCACAATGTCAGGGATCCACAATGGAGTTCAAGACCGGATTAAAGCACTGAATCCGAAAGCTACATTCGTTGCATGCACAAACCACTCACTCAACTCGGCTGGGGTACGCTGAATCAGCGAATTCCGTGACGGTTTTTGGAACTCTGGAGAAGCTATTTGCCTTAGTTTCTACATCAACTGCTTGGTGGAACGCTTTGGTTGTCGTCACAGTTCAAGCAGCGAACCGAGTCACTGAAACGCGCTGGAGTACTAGACATGAAGCTTAATAATAAGTTTGATGAAGTTCTTAAGGTACTGGAAGAATTGACGGATTCATCTCAAACTTCCAAAACAAGATCGGGAGCCAGTCTTCTTCTGACAGCTATGCAGTCATTCAACTTCCTCACTTTTCTGCAGTGCTACTTGAAGTAGTGACACACAGATTCACCTGCAGCAACGAGGACTGAGTGTGGATAAGTGTTCTCAGAAACTCTGCGCTTTAAAAGCTCTCCTGGTTGAGAGCAGAGACCGTTTCGTCCAAGCCGCAAACGACTTTGCTAAGACTCTCTGCGAAAAACTCGGAATCAAACTCAAAATGAAAAGAATTCGCAGAAAAAAAAACGCATGCATGGCGATGAATCCGCAGATACAGCTTTTTCTCACGAGCAAGAACTCCGTCGAGAGGTGTTCTCATCATTTGACAAGATCATTAAAGAAATGACGACTCGATTCCAGCAAGTTCAAGAAATAGCGGACAAGTTCGGATTTTTAACGCTAGCAAAACTTTTGGACAGCAAGTACGAGTGTGATCTTTCCCATGTATTAGAAGACATCGACAAGGACGAGTTTCAGATGGAGCGGAAGCGTCTCCGTCGTTTGTCGGAATCAGAGGTAGATATAAGGAGCAAATGACCACTGGAACTCCTCCAGTTCATTCAAAAACTGAATCTGGAAATTTCGATTCCAAATATAGTCATCTTGATTCTTTTAAAGATTTTCCTTCCACAATGTGAACCTATTCAATCGACTTGGAGTGTATGTGGTTATGTATATGTAATTGCATATTTTTACGAATCTCCTTTGCTATCATCACCCAATTGTTAAGCACTATCTACAAGAGAGACCGCCAAAGCGGCAAGAAATGTCATCCGCAATAACACAAAAGAATCAACAAAACTGTATCTTTATCTAGAAAAATAAATAAATAAAAAAAAAAAAAAAAAAAAAATGTGGCATTCGATTCATTCTCCTCAAACCGATTCACTTGCAGTTTTTTTTTTTCATTTTGTTTTTGTTGCATTGTTTTCCCTTACATATTTCTATATCATCTCATCCTACCGTCATCGTTGTCATCCTCATCGCCGTCTACTACGTTTCAAGGACAAAGTATCTTCAGACTAGAGATAGGGCAAAGAAAATAAGATTGTCAACAGACACAAAGACGCCGTCAAGTCTCTGGGTTCATTAGTTGATTTCTTCAAGCAAACGATAATCGAAGGATTTTATCCTTCCCCTTTTAGCAGATAAAGTTGGCTTTTTTTCGATCGGGAAATTGATTTTACAGCTCAAAGGTTTTTCAAATAAAATTCGATTCATTGTATTTATCTACAGTCCAACAGAAAGATACTTACTTTTATCTCTACATAAATATAATCTGAGATGATATCATAAATACAACTAAACATCCGTCATATGGCCTTCAATTACCAATCGAGCGATGTAAATGTAATGAACAAAAAAAAAAAACTTCAAAGGATTTCGGCAAACGCCAGGGAATTCGTCTCCGCCTCCTACATACATATTTCCAGAAAATTGGAAAATTAACCAACTTAACTGTACGAGTAAGCCTATGCGAGTTTATTGCCTCACAGGCCCAGTCAGAAGCATCCGTGGTGGTGGAACCGTGATCAAAGCGTTGAGCGTTCATTACCAGAAAACAAATTAACATGCCCAACCCACGCCAGCATCGAGTCATTCAATTTGAGTGCTCTGGATCATGGCAGTCTCCACTTCACTCTCCACTCCGAAGTCGACTCCAGAAGACGTGCAGAACAATTAAAGCGCGTATACACGTTGAAATTATTTCTTAAAGTAGGTACTTATGTACTTCTGTTGGTACGGGTGGATTGCCTTTTTTTGGTTGTCAAACCAGGTAGGTGGTAGTATGTATGAAGCCAACTACATTTAAGTCTACACTCATGATGTCAGAACTGACAGTTGGCAAAATGAGTGGGGAAATGAGTTCATTACACGTTTTACATGCAAAGTTTCACCTCACTCTCTACACAATATGCCCCGCGCGTGTAAATGCGTAATTGCTATAAATAGAAGATTACTAGGGATTAATGTCAGACGGATAAAAGTCGAAGAAAAAAAAGATTTAAATCGACAGAAAGGAAAAAAAAAAGTATAATAATTCAACAAGCCTAAAGTCGGGGTGTGAAACGATTCGGAATGATTTGATATACAACTGGTAGTCATAAGAATTGTACATACTCGCATAAATGCTGGTGAAGGCTGATGATGATGACGAAGGCGGGCGTGAATATGAGAGACTTTAAAATTGGATTTAGACATTTATAAGTCTTTCGTGCGAAGCAATTTAGTTTACGCACTTAAAATTAAATCATGTAAGATTTAAAACGAACTTTGAATAATTACTTAAGTGAAGTTTAATCTTTTAAGGGGATTTATATAACACATATGTATATGAATATACAAGCTTTATAGTGCTAGTTAGCTTGAGGCTTTGAATTTGATGGATGGTTGATACTTTTTTATTGCCTCCATCTATGTTTATGAGGACCATCAAGGTATCATTTTGAAGGTCATACGAATAGAGTGTGTTGGATCAAAAAGTTTATGACTTTCAAAAATACATTTTTTACGATACACATTTGTCAGTAAATATGATGAAACACTTTTTTATTGAGTCCGAAAAAAACATAAAATAAAATTATACACCTACTATGTATTATAATAAGATTTGAATAACAAATTGATATTTAATCTAATACAAGTGGTAGAGGAGAATACTAAAAACTTTTTATCTCACCAAGTTACGAATAGGGACGCATTTTATTACACCGCACCGTTGCGAAACTCGGTCTTGGTTTTTTTTTTTTCAATATGCATCACTGAGTCGCATGTTTGTGCTCTTCTAGTTTAAGCTTATACATAAATGGGAAATATTAAAGACATGAAGTCTTATAAGTACTGTCGAATACTCGAATTGCTACTGAAAGATGTAAAAAAATTCAAATGTATTACAAAATGTATTTTTTTGCAATACATGGTAAACTATTCAAAACTATATTAGAGATTTTGATGAAACTTGTCATAACGATGGTAAGGAAGGCAAAACAAGTGGGTCAGTCTGCCTTTTTTTGACTACAGCCTTATCCCTAGGTCAAACGATCAATTAATTACTCCCAAGCAAGTTGCAATAAACAAATTTGTTTTCTAATACATAAAAAAAGCTGAGCAACTTGCTGGTTAAGTGGCTTCGAATTACTGAAGCCAGTAGACAAGCAAATTGAGAAGCAAGTAGCATGACATGTGTGTTTATGCTTTTAGAGGGTTTTTCAATTAGCGCGGTGGTTTACTTTTGCGGCCTGTGGCGGCCATGTGATTTTGGTGACTTCTGTCAAATCCAATGCCAAATCACCATGGAACAGTACGTCCAAATCATAAAACTTTATTATCAAAATGAGTGTTCATTAGAGCAAAAGCTGCGCATGTTAAGGCCATTTTATGGCAAGCGTGGTGGCCCTTCACAGTCGACTCTTCAACTTTTGGCGGCTAAATTTGAGACGATTTGATTTGATTCCTTCTATTCTACTTTCAAAATGTTCAACTTCCTTATGTTAAGTTTTATCGCTTATTTTTAATGCATCTCTTTTAGCTGGTGTTTTCTTGGACGAATGGAAAATTTCCTTCGTTGATCCTGTATATAAAAGTGGTCTTAAGCATTAAAGCCTAGTACGCAGATCGGGAAAAATTTTGTCTCCCATACATTTTTTTCCTGGGACAAATTTTGTCTCGGATATTTTTCCGAGCAGTACGCAGTTCGCGCGCAAAATTCATACTATTGTGAATTGCTGTACAAAATGTCTCCACTAAATTTTGCCAGGAAAAAGAACGATACAAGCATTATTTTGCGGGAAAAATTTTGACAGCCACCGTATTTCCGAAAGTGATTTTTGTCAAAATTGGTTTTATGTAAAAGTTGCTGATGCTTGTCTTGAGAGCATCAAGAGGAGATTCCAAAAAGGTATGAACGACTTTTGTAAGACAACCCGTTCCAGAGATACAATAAAAAAAACACATTTAATTAGATTTAATCTCTCCAACTTCAGACTTTTGCGTGAGATTTGGAAAAGTTTTGTAGAGATTAAAATTGTAGAGATAAAATTTGTCTTGTCTCGATCTGCGTACTAGGCTTAAGTGAAAAATTATAGACCTATTTCAAAACTTTCTACGCAACTTAAACTTTCGAAAAAATGGTTACCCAAAAAGGCTCTACTTTTCTGTTAAGGAATCATTATCCTCTTACCAACATGGCTTTTTACAAGGTATATTGACTTGCACAAATTTAAACTTTTTTACAAAATAGAAAATGGTAAACTACACCGATTTTGTTAAAGCATTTGACCGCATACATCATGGTCTTCTTCTTCGAAAATTAACAAAGTTGGGATTTAATAAAGCTTTCATCAAATGGTTAAAATCATATCTATTCAATAGAAAGCGATTCTAAAGATATATGGCTGCACCTCTAACACTATGGGAGTTGTATCGGGTTTTCCACAAAGGAGTCATTTGGAGCCCTGCTGCTTATGATATTGTAACTGTTTGATGTACGCAGATGACGTAAAAATTTATAATTCAACGTCTTCACTCACAGACTGTTTATTTCTGCAGTTAGACATAACCAATCTTTTAAATTGGTGTAGCTACTATTACCTGGAACTAAGCTATTCAAAATGTAAAATATTTAGTGCTACAAGATGCCCATCTCTTATAAACTTTGAATATAAATTCCATGATTTTAGTCTTATAAGAGTCAATACAATAAACGATCTTGGAGTCCACTTTGATTCAAAGCTAGACGTAAGAACGCACATTGATTATGTTGTCTCTAAAGGATATTTTTTGTCAGCGTTCTTAAAACGAAATTCAAATGATTATAAGGATGCGCTAGAGGCCTTATTTATGTCTTTAGTTGTAGATATATTAGTCTTAAAAATACTGTCGTGTTGTAAGGTCGCCTTTTTATGAAAATAATATTTTGAAAATAGGAAGGATTCAAAAAAGATTTACCACTTATGCCTTGAGAAAATTTAATTGAGTTGGATCCTTATCGAACTAACGGGTGATTTTTTTGAGGTTAGGATTTTCATGCATTAGTATTTGACAGATCACGCGGGATTTCAGACATGGTGTCAAAGAGAAAGATGCTCAGTATGCTTTGACATTTCATCATGAATAGACTTACTAACGAGCAACGCTTGCAAATCATTGAATTTTATTACCAAAATCAGTGTTCGGTTCGAAATGTGTTTCGCGCTTTACGTCCGATTTATGGTCTACATAATCGACCAAGTGAGCAAACAATTAATGCGATTGTGACCAAGTTTCGCACTCAGTTTACTTTATTGGACATTAAACCAACCACACGAATGCGTACAGTGCGTACAGAAGAGAATATTGCGTCTGTTTCTGAGAGTGTTGCTGAAGACCGTGAAATGTCGATTCGTCGCCGAAAAATGCACTGTTTGGTGTGGTTTGTACGCTGGTGGAATCATTGGACCGTATTTTTTCAAAGATGCTGTTGGACGAAACGTTACGGTGAATGGCGATCGCTATCGTTCAATGCTAACAAACTTTTTGTTGCCAAAAATGGAAGAACTGAACTTGGTTGACATGTGGTTTCAACAAGATGGCGCTACATGCCACACAGCTCGCGATTCTATGGCCATTTTGAGGGAAAACTTCGGAGAACAATTCATCTCAAGGAATGGACCGGTAAGTTGGCCACCAAGATCATGCGATTTGACGCCTTTAGACTATTTTTTGTGGGGCTACGTCAAGTCTAAAGTCTACACAAATAAGCCAGCAACTATTCCAGCTTTGGAAGACAACATTTCCGAAGAAATTCGGGCTATTCCGGCCGAAATGCTGTTGCACTTTTTCTTAATTAACCGCGAGGGGAAGGGTATTTAAATTATTTAATAATATTATTTAATTAAAAAGAAATCAAAAAGAAAACAAAACAAGAGGTGGCTGTGTAGCGACGACCGGTGACACACGCAACGAATCGAACAACTCGCACTCAACCGAGTACGAACGCGACACAAAAGAAAACAAAAAAAAGTGCAACTATACAGCTCGTTGACGAAGCTGTAACCGCGACTGCTCAGCTGGGCTGGGTTCTTGGAAGAATTTTTTTTTCGATTTAAAAAGATGTTAGATTAGAAAAAAACTAATCAAAAGCAAAGAAGATTTTATTACAAGTACAGTGGGCACTAGTAATAAAAAAAATGGGCGCCAGGAATTTTTTTTTCCGATATAGAAAATTCCAAAACTAATTTAAATGGTTTGAATGAAAAGAAAAAGTATAGTAAACAGGTTTATAGGTATATATATATGTTTATTTTTGGGAAACCGTGGGATAGAAGATCCCTGGATTAAAACCCAATTATTTTCGAATAAAAGAGAAGTACAATTTAAAATGGCCGTTTGGCTGAGTAGAAAATTTTTTAAACACAATGAAATGGAAAACAAGATAAAATTATTTGAAAGAAAATGGGTTTTCACAATACCGACGCGCGTCCCGACAATTTTTGGGAAGACCCGAACGACAATAAATGACTAGAAATATATATAATTCAGGATTACGAATATATATATATTTCTATTTAAAAGTAAACTCAAGCTACTTATCTTCGGTAAATCTCCTTCCTTCTAACTCCTTTTTCTCCTTTTTCTATCACACCTCGAATCCCGATTCCTTTATTCAAATTTCCTCCTTTTTTTTTCTCCACCGATAAATACTAATCTCCTTCTCGATTTTTTTTTCCTTTTTCCAAAAATTTCTCGATCCTTTTTTTTTTTGTTTTGCAAGCTTTCACTTTCAAGGCTCTCCTTAGAGTGTCCTCTAAGCGAATTTTTCAACTACAATTCCTCCCTCGTCCATTCCAGTCATTCACACATACATTCAACTCAAGCAATCGTTTTCGAGATCGTCGGTCACGGGATTACGGCTTCCTGGAAGCTTGACGCTAACCAAGAAAGCAACCGTTGTTGATTCTCTGCGAAACTTCACTCTCACACACACAGACACGGTTTCAACAAGTTGTTGGATGTATTTCCAAAACTTGCCGAAACATAATGGCGAGTTCAGACCCCTTCCCAACTAAATTTTATTTCGAGAAAAAATTGAAAACGAACTAAAATCGAGAAGGATCCATAATTAGGCATTTTCCTACTACTCTACTATTCGCGCGGAATTCGAAGTGTGAATTGAATTAAACTATTTTTGGAACTATAGGAAGGAGTGTTACTTCAGCACCCATTTTTAAAAACTGCATATACTTAACATTAATATTTAATCTTACACGCGTTAAAAACCCATTTTTTACACTTGAAAATTTAAGTTATTTAAAATTATGAAGTTACACTACGTTACGTTAAATATTTAAAGAAACAATTACGTTGCAACATTTGTTATGTTGTGTTGTTTATTTGACGAGTTGTTTTTGAGGTAAGTAAGAGTCTACCTGACTCGTTACTTCTTCGGCTCATCCGCCGGAACTCCTCGCGTAAGCTCGAACACCTGCGTTTGTTGCTTTTGCAAAATACAGGCTAGGAACACCAGTGGTTGATGAGACCATGGTTGCCCTCATCTTCGCCAATATTTTGCAGCTGCAACCAAAAGAAAGAAAGAGGGAAAGAACGACCGAAGGGAAGTTTTTGTTGCGGTAAAATTTACCGTAACAAATCCCACCCTTACCTCCCAAGAAATGTGTTTACTTTTCAAGAAAAATAAACCATTTCTTAAGGCTCAGTCAGGATTGGGTAATAGGGCAATAAGGTAAACAACACAACACATCACATTAGAAAAAAAAATAAAAAAGAAAAAATATAATTAGTGGCGTGAAATAAAAAATAAAATTGGACAATTTACAAAAAAAAACAAAAAAAATCAACAATTACAAGTTAAGTGAAAAATCAAGGGACTTTTGACTAAGTGTCCAAATATGGCTTCAAATCCTTAACGTGCCACGTCCCCCGATCTTTCCCTTTATCGTCTATAAGAAGGTATGTCCACGGTGACACCCTTCTACTAACCCTAAATGGACCAACAAACTTGGTCGCTAATTTTGCTGCAAAATAATTCCCTGCATCGGACAATGCATAGTTCCTACGCCAAACGAGATCACCAGTTTGAAACTGTGTGTCCCTTCTCCTCAAATTATAAGTTTTAGCCGCCTTCTTTCCCGCCGCCTCTAATTTCCTAGCTATCTCCTGCCTCAGTTTCTGAAACTGCCTATCGACTTCCCCTCTATCTTGTTCCCTATCACTAACTCTAAGTCCTACATCATGACCACTAGTGATCATGTTCCTACCAAAGTTCGCGAAATATGGCGAGACACCTAACACCTCATGTTGCGAAGTTCGGATCGCACAGGCGACTTTTGCCAGTTGCGAATCCCAACTCCGCTGATTTTCGGAAACGTACGCTCGGAGCGTAGTCTTGATAATTTGATTTATCCGTTCCGCAGGATTCGCCTGCGGATGATAATTCGCCGTAAACCGAAGTTGTGACCCGTACGCTTCGCTAAGCGTTTTCAGTTCCTTGCCGCGGAACTGGGGACCGTTGTCACAGACGATCCACTTTGGAACACCGAAGAGGAGGAAAACGTTTTCCTCTAATTCTCGACAAACCGCTTTAGCCGTTGCGGACCGTAACGCGAACAACAGGGGAAATTTAGTGAAATAATCGACGACCGTTAAAATGTACACAAAACCGCGCGACGATTTCGGTAATGGACCCACCAAGTCCACGCAAATCATTTCCCACGGTTGGGAATTTCCTACTCGTTCGGTCATTAGACCAGCTGGTTTTTCATTCACTGGTTTCACGCTTTGGCAAACTTTACAATTCCTAACATATTTCGAAATCTCTCCTCTCATTTTGGGCCAGTAATATTTTTCTGCTACTCTAGCAAAAGTTTTCTTAACGCCCATGTGTCCTGAAAGCGGAGCATCATGGCACTCGTTAAGGATTCTCGTCCTATCACTTTTTCCTAACACTAACTTCCACTCCTCACCATTATCATGAACGACTATATGGTTCAACCTAACATGTTTATAGAGCCGCCCATTCTCAACTCGCCAAGATGGGTATTCTAAAGGGCTCTTTTCTACCTGCGATTTCATTTTAATCACCCAAGGGTCCGAATCCGCCTCAGAGACACCAGCTACTTCTGGCACTCCTCGCGACAACATATCAGGAACGACATGTTCTTTGCCCTTTCTATGAATGATCTTGAAATCAAATTGTTGGAGCCGAATGGCCCAACGAGCTAATCTACCCTGCGGATCCTTAAGGTTACTAAGCCAGACCAGTGAGTGATGATCGGTTACGACTGTAAATCGAACACCTTCGAGATACGGCCGCAACTTTTCGATCGCCCAAAGGACTGCCAAACATTCCTTTTCGGTCGTAGAGTAGTTCCGTTCATTCCTATTCAATGACCGACTCAAATAACATATGGCTTTTTCGCCATCCTCAAACTCTTGCGAAAGTACGGCGCCGATACCATAATCGGACGCGTCTGTTTGGACAACAAACGGCCGAGAAAAATCCGGACATGTCAGGATCGGTGCCGTAACCAAACACTCTTTGGCTTTTCTAAAACTCTCCTCACATTCTTGGGTCCACTCAAATTTCTTACCTTTCTTTAAGAGATCGGTAAGAGGCCTAACTAAGATTGCAAAATTTGGCACGAAACGTCGATACCAAGAAATAGTCCCTACAAAACTCCTAATTTCCTTCACGTTTTTCGGTGGAGGAATCCTAATCATGCTTTCCACTTTTTCCGGGTCAACATGAAGCCCGTTCCTATCAACTACATAACCTAGAAATTTTAAAGAAGGCCTACAAAAATTACACTTTTCCCTACCTACTTTTAAACCGGCTTCTCCTAACCTTTTAAAAACTTCTTTTAAAATTTCTAAGTGCCTATCGAAAGAATCGGTGACGATGATAATGTCATCCAAATACACAAAGACGAATGGTTCTAGATCAGGACCCAGAACATCGTCAATGAACCTTTGCCATGTCGCTGGTGAATTGTGTAGCCCGAATGGCATCCTACGAAATTGAAACAGACCCCTCCCTGGCACGGTAAAGGCTGTGTACTTGCGCGATTCTTCTTCCATTGGAATCTGCCAATAAGCAGACTTAATGTCTAACGAAGACAAGTACTTCGCGTTTCGAAGTTTGTCTAAAATCGCTGAAATAAAGGGTAGTGGATAAGCATCCCTATCAGTAACCTCGTTTAACTTCCTATAGTCAACACAGAACCGATAACTACCATCTTTCTTCTTAACGAGAAGAATCGGTGATGCCCAGGGACTCTTCGACTTCTCGATCACTCCAGCTTCCAACATCTCCTGGAGCTCCTGATCGATATGTGTCTGAATCGCTGGCGAAACAGGGTAATATCTTTGTTTTATCGGCTCTGCAGACGTCCTAATCTTGTGCTCAACTAAATTAGTGCACCCTAAACCTTCGGTCATTGTTTTAAAAAGTTCTTCTAACACTAATTCTAACTCCCTATTTTCCGAATCGTTCAAATCCGATTTTTCCCTAATCGCTACCATGTCTGTCATCGAGGCTAAACTCTCTTGGGTTGAAAAACTCCACACCCCTGATCTCAAATCCGGGACTATGCCCGATAGTGCCCAAAAATCGGCACCTAATATCAACTGGTGTGGAAGATTCGGAATGACCAGACATTCTATCAAAAAGGATTTGTTCTCCACCTCCACTGGTAGAGAAACAGATCCAGCTACACCTACACCTGCTCCATCTGCTAACGCTACTGACCCAATACTACTCTTTCCTAATTTTAAACCTAGCTCTTTCAAAATTTTCCATCCGTCACCTCCTACTATAGTCCGCGAAGCTCCCGAATCAAGAAGCCCTAAAAACCTAATTCCATAAATCCTAACTCCTAAATATGGTCTAGTGTCCCTACCATTTGCCGCTAACGTGAAACTCAGTTGAACTTTACCTACAAGCTGATCGTCAGCAGACGACCTACTTAACGTCGACGGACTCCTTGTCCTGCTGACACAAGGGCCCGATCTCCATTTCCCGAACACCTACAATCCCTACGATAAACTCCTAGTGCCCCGCAACCAAAACAACGTTTAGCAACTGGACAAGTATGAGCGAAATGCCCCTCCCTGTTACAGTTGTAACACCTAACACTTCTTCTAAAAGGGTTTTCTGCTACTGCAACAACAGCCGCGACTCGGTGCTGTCCAGATGAACTCGGTTGGTAACCGCACTCGGGTTCCAACAAATGCCTGCCTCTAGCCGGTGGAGTAAAATTATCAACATTCACCTTAAGGGTATCTAGTTCCCTACCTAAGATGGCAAGTTCCTTAACCGTCTTTGGTTTGGAACTAGCTATCTGAACCTGGTAAAACGGGTCTACATTTTTTCTTAAAATAGAAAGCATCCTTCCCTCTGACAAAGGTTCCGATAATCTTCGAAACAATGTCCTCATCGTAGTAAGATACGCGCCGAAAGTTTCTTCCTTTCCCTGCGAACGGCGATTAATCTCCTCCAACAAGAGATCATCGTAATTCGCAGGAAGGAACTCCGCTCTGAGTTCCTTGACGAGTTCCTGCCAATCCTCTAAATCTTCCCTAACCGTCCTAAACCACATAAGGGCCCTACCAGACAAAAGCTCCGAAGCGGATTTGAAAAGGTGGTTTTCAGGAACATCGTTAGCCAAACGAAGTTCCTCCACTCTCTCCAGGAATGAATTCACGGATGCTCCACTAGAGTCACCAGTAAATTTCACACCCCACTTCCCTATACTTTCGGTGCATTTCTGTTGAACGACCATTTGTTCCACAGAAGCGTCACTCCTACCGACCCTATTCTCAGATGGGACCCTAATCGCAATATCACTGACTGGAGGATTACTGGTAACACCTCTTGGTTCCGTCAATGACCCTCCGGCCCGTCCTAACGCAGACCGCACACTAGCTGGAGTCTGACCAACTTGTACCTGAAGTTGGGTTTGCAATTTAAGCGGAGTCTTTTCGTTGGTCAACTCCTCTTCCCTATCACTATTCTCAGTATCTCCAGTGAGATCTCCTAACAAACACAAAACCTTGTTCCGAAGTGAACTAACTTCATCTTCTTCATCTTCGGCCTCACAAGGTGTCCTAGCTAACCTGCCTATACACCATTCAATCTTTGTCACTATCTTAATGTACTCCGAAGACTTTGGGTTCTTCGGAGGTACTTTAAGAAGGACCCTAATCTCCTCAATCTTTGCCCCTATTGCCTCAACATCCTCTTCATAAGTGAAGGGGTAAACCGAACTAACGTCCATCGAGTTCCTCTTATGGAGTAACCTCGATGACCTCAATGCCTTTCGCATTTCTTCAACCGTTCCTACTTTTAAACCCCTGACCTTCATCTCATAGGCCAGTTCGTCCTGTGCTAAGCGCCCTATATTCATGATTCTAATCTATCCAAGAAGTCAATAAGAAAAAGAAATATTATTTTTATATATTAAAAAAAATGCAAATTTTCAACTCAACTAAGCAAAAAAACAACGTTCGAAAAAAAATTCAAAATATTTCCTTAAAAAACAATTAAACAAAAAAGAAAAATCGAATTAAAAAAAACACACACCTGCGCTCAAATAAAAAAAATTAACAAAAAAACAAAAATCCGCACGCCACTGTGTATAAATCCTATTGAATGTACTTGCACTCAATTAAAATCAAAAACCTAACCCACTCAAGAAAAAAACTCAAATAGACTCGCACGAGAGATCTATCAAATAAATGTCACAAGAGAAAAAAAAACAAAATGCCGGCAATGAAATTAAATGATTACAAATGAAAATTAATGAAATGAAACTAACAAATAACACCCAAAAAAAAACAACGAATGATTAAAAGGAAAAATGGTAATAATAAAAAAACGATAGTTTAAAGAAATAAACACACAAAAAGTTCACAACACCAAACGAAATACTTGCGATTTCCTTAATCTGCACTTTCTCCTCACTTGTTGCACCCTCGATATTATCGTAGTAGGTAGGTATTCAACCAAGACAAAATGCTCCTTCTCCACTTCCAAAAGTATTTAATTAAACACCGAGTACCTAGTAAAACACAAAACCCGATGGATTATAATGTTCAATAAAAGTAAATAATAAAAAACAACACTATAAGACCACTATCAACACAATGTTTCCCAATATAAAAAAAAACACCAATTCTTCCACTGTGGGCCCCACGTTGGGCGCCAATTTGTTGCACTTTTTCTTAATTAACCGCGAGGGGAAGGGTATTTAAATTATTTAATAATATTATTTAATTAAAAAGAAATCAAAAAGAAAACAAAACAAGAGGTGGCTGTGTAGCGACGACCGGTGACACACGCAACGAATCGAACAACTCGCACTCAACCGAGTACGAACGCGACACAAAAGAAAACAAAAAAAAGTGCAACTATACAGCTCGTTGACGAAGCTGTAACCGCGACTGCTCAGCTGGGCTGGGTTCTTGGAAGAATTTTTTTTTCGATTTAAAAAGATGTTAGATTAGAAAAAAACTAATCAAAAGCAAAGAAGATTTTATTACAAGTACAGTGGGCACTAGTAATAAAAAAAATGGGCGCCAGGAATTTTTTTTTCCGATATAGAAAATTCCAAAACTAATTTAAATGGTTTGAATGAAAAGAAAAAGTATAGTAAACAGGTTTATAGGTATATATATATGTTTATTTTTGGGAAACCGTGGGATAGAAGATCCCTGGATTAAAACCCAATTATTTTCGAATAAAAGAGAAGTACAATTTAAAATGGCCGTTTGGCTGAGTAGAAAATTTTTTAAACACAATGAAATGGAAAACAAGATAAAATTATTTGAAAGAAAATGGGTTTTCACAATACCGACGCGCGTCCCGACAATTTTTGGGAAGACCCGAACGACAATAAATGACTAGAAATATATATAATTCAGGATTACGAATATATATATATTTCTATTTAAAAGTAAACTCAAGCTACTTATCTTCGGTAAATCTCCTTCCTTCTAACTCCTTTTTCTCCTTTTTCTATCACACCTCGAATCCCGATTCCTTTATTCAAATTTCCTCCTTTTTTTTTCTCCACCGATAAATACTAATCTCCTTCTCGATTTTTTTTTCCTTTTTCCAAAAATTTCTCGATCCTTTTTTTTTTTGTTTTGCAAGCTTTCACTTTCAAGGCTCTCCTTAGAGTGTCCTCTAAGCGAATTTTTCAACTACAATTCCTCCCTCGTCCATTCCAGTCATTCACACATACATTCAACTCAAGCAATCGTTTTCGAGATCGTCGGTCACGGGATTACGGCTTCCTGGAAGCTTGACGCTAACCAAGAAAGCAACCGTTGTTGATTCTCTGCGAAACTTCACTCTCACACACACAGACACGGTTTCAACAAGTTGTTGGATGTATTTCCAAAACTTGCCGAAACATAATGGCGAGTTCAGACCCCTTCCCAACTAAATTTTATTTCGAGAAAAAATTGAAAACGAACTAAAATCGAGAAGGATCCATAATTAGGCATTTTCCTACTACTCTACTATTCGCGCGGAATTCGAAGTGTGAATTGAATTAAACTATTTTTGGAACTATAGGAAGGAGTGTTACTTCAGCACCCATTTTTAAAAACTGCATATACTTAACATTAATATTTAATCTTACACGCGTTAAAAACCCATTTTTTACACTTGAAAATTTAAGTTATTTAAAATTATGAAGTTACACTACGTTACGTTAAATATTTAAAGAAACAATTACGTTGCAACATTTGTTATGTTGTGTTGTTTATTTGACGAGTTGTTTTTGAGGTAAGTAAGAGTCTACCTGACTCGTTACTTCTTCGGCTCATCCGCCGGAACTCCTCGCGTAAGCTCGAACACCTGCGTTTGTTGCTTTTGCAAAATACAGGCTAGGAACACCAGTGGTTGATGAGACCATGGTTGCCCTCATCTTCGCCAATATTTTGCAGCTGCAACCAAAAGAAAGAAAGAGGGAAAGAACGACCGAAGGGAAGTTTTTGTTGCGGTAAAATTTACCGTAACAATGCTCGAAAAAGTTACCCAAAATTGGACTTTCCGAATGGACCAACAACATTTAAATAAAATTATTTTCAAAAAGTAAATGTCATGGACCAATCTAACGTTTCAAATAAAGAATCGATGAGATTTTGCAAATTTTATGCGTTTTTTTTTTAAAAAAAGTTCTCAAGCTCTTAAAAAATCACCCGTTATAAGCCAAAGTGCTATCTAATAGATTTAAAAACGCTTAAATTTCGTAGGTAGATTCAATGCATATTATTTGTAAAGGATATTTTAGACAATCGAATATCTTCTATGGAATTGCTTTCCTTAGTTCCCTTCTATGCCCCTATGCGATTACTTCGAAACAGATGTGAATTATTCTACATAGGTCCTTCTAAGACTAACTAAGTGTTAAATGAACCAAGAAATCGTTCTTTAAGACTTTTTAACGGAGTACACTCTAAGGAAAATTCGAAAAATTACTACAATAAGTGTTTAACTTTTTTCAACACCGATTGAATTTTACAACAATTATTGTAGTAACGAAATGGAAATGTAGTAAAAATAAACATTTGCTTAAAAGTCAACAGTTTTTTGTTGAAAATTACATATATATGTTGAACTCATAACCGTTGTTTGATATTTAATAGATTGCTTAAAAATAAGGCCGGAGATGAATTTTCAACACGATTTTTTTTTTGTGGGATGTCATTTTCTGGTTCAACATTTTTTGTTGAATATAAATTGTCCCTATTGATAATCTCGTAAACGTGACAAAGCATAAATAGACTGCAAAAATGTAAGAGCGTAGAAAAATGTTCAGTGCATCTCGTTCGGTTGTGTCTCCCTCTCCCTTTTCTCGTGAAGGAATACGTGTACGTGCTAGGCACGCGCACCATATCTAGAAGAATCAGTTTCGCTTTTCGCAGTCGCAGTCAAAGAAAAAAGAGTAGAGTTCAGTTCGTATTTGCGATTTGTATCGTTAAAAAACAAAATCATTTGTAAGAAAAAACTTGTGTTCTGAAAACTTAAATAAAAATATCAATTTATTATATTATATTATGATGTGAATTTTTTGTATTTAAGCCTAGTACGCAGATCGAGACAAGACAAATTTTATCTCTACAAAACGTTTCCAAATCTCGCGCAAAAGTTTGAAGTTGGAGAGAATAAATCTAATTTAATGTGTTATTTAGTGTATGTCTGGAACTGGTTGTCTTACAAAAGTCGTTCATACCTTATTAGAATCTCATCTTGATGATCTCAAGACAAGCATCAGCACCTTTTACATAAAATCAGAATTGACAAAAATCACTTTCGGAAATACGGTGGCTGTCAAAATTTGTCCCGCAAAATAATGCTTGTATCATTCTTTTTCCTGGCAAAATTTAGTGGAGACATTTTGTAGAGCAATTCACAATAATTTGAATTTTGCGCGCGAACTGCGTACTGCTCGGAAAAATATCCGAGACAAAATTTGTCCCAGGAAAAAAAATGTATGGGAGACAAAATTTTTCCCGATCTGCGTACTGGGCTTTATGTTGAAAATTTAGAAACTGTCGTTTCTGAATATATTGTTTACTATACATATGTATGTTTGGTTTTCAACGAATTTTTTCACCATGGGGTCGCCATAAATCGTTTTTTGAAAAACCTCAAGTCACTCTGGTGAGTAAATTCTGTGTTTTTTGAGACCTGGGGTCGCCCTGAAGTAGATCTAGGTATTTTGCTGGGGTGAGTTCAGGTAACGATCAAACTGTCAAAAGTCATATGAGATTTCATATGTATTTCTTTCGTTGTCCTTTGGCGAATTGCATGTTGCATGTTATTGCTTGTGTTTGCAATTAAATGTTTGTTGTACTCATCAGATTAAACATTCAGCAACAACGCAAAGTTGTTTTCGTTCATTTTTAAAACTAATTTATAACAAATTTAAAGATCACAGATCACAGAATTATTTTGTCTTGCTTTTAGTTGTCAGTAAAACAGTTGACAGCCTTTGGGTGTTTTTTGAAAACCGAAAGCCCCAGCTTTTGTTGACAACTTTGAGGGTTCTCAAGAAAACCTGGATCAACCCTGGGTAAATTTGAACGAACGAACATATGTATGTTAGTTTTTCACCGAATATTGATATGCGATATACGATTAAATGCTTACTTTTTATGTTGATGAAAATTCAACATTTCACCTTTCAACAAGATGTTGAAAATTAAACACCGAAAATTTCTGTTGAAAATTGGTGCAATTATTATAACGGACCGGTTGCCTGCAATAATTGTAGTAATTTTCAACAAAAAATTTTTAGAATGTAAGCAATGAAATCGACCTTTGTAAGAAGAAGTCTCTTTTAAGGAAAATGTTACTTGAGCTATGTAATTGATTTTTGTATTTATTTTGTTTGTAATTTAATTATTATATTAGTACCAGAAATTGTTGTATTCATTTTGTATCTCACCCAAACTACCGTAAATATACTTTTATTACTTTTCAATTTTTGTAATCTGCAGATCTTTGAAATCAATTGATGGAATAAATAAATAAATAAATAAATAAATAAGTGTATGCTTATGAACATTTGTTTTTAATACCATTCATTATAATTTTAATAAGCTTCTTAAAAAATATAAGTTGTTTATTTTAGTTCAAGCATTGAAACCATGGCAATATATAGCAAGGTAAGGATTGCCTCTGGTACTGAGCCTAAACGTACTGAGATTAAATAAAAATCTATCAAAATCCTATTCGAAATGGAAGCTGTATATCAATGAGAACATAACCATGATAAATTTTATTCAATATTTTGCACATTCCAATCAAAAAATTTGTTTCATATGTTTCATGTGAGAGTATTTTCCACCATCAAGCACTAGTAAAATTATGGAAAAAATACTACTTTGGAAAATATATCATATTTTTTTTATTACTTAAAACATTAAACCAAAAAATAGAATAGAATCTTTTTTATAATAAATATTAAAAAAGGAAATAGAATCATAAATGTTAGTAAATATTTCTAATCAAACGGTCCACAAAAATCTTAATGCTTATGTGTACTCTTTGTATATTTAATAGGAGTTAAATAAATGACTTCAGGAATAAAAGAGATGAAATATTATAGTAATTCCCACTCCCTCATATTAAAAACAAAATAATCATAAATCATAATTCCTCAAAACTACCGCTATCATAAACCAAAATCGAGTTTTACCCAGAAAACCATGGATTATCCAATTAATTCAACCAGAAAACAATTTCAAAACAAATTTGCCCCACAATGTTGCAGTTGCACATTGAATAGTTCGTATCTTAATGTACAACCATTGTCGGTCACTTAAAAGACCAAGTTGATGCAAGGCATACTCACTACATGAGTACCGTCCATAGTCAGGATCCATTGAATTAAATTCCGTGTATTCATCATTTCTCTCAGGCAATCACAGAGCTGCCACTTTTGGCTGAAATTTCAATTTACTACCCCACGCAAATTTGGTAACATATTAAATTATCAACCGCGTGCAATCAAAATGCAAAACATATTTACCCAGTGCCACTGCCGCTACCGCCCCGCCACCTTCGAAGCCGTACGAGTATAATGCCATTTTGACAAAATTTAGTCCCATTCATACTCGTAAACGTTCATTCCCAAACGGTTTGGCACTCTATTACCAGGCTTTTGTGCAGCTGATTCGGGAGAGAAATCTAAAATTCCCTGTCTTCGGGGTGTGACAGGTGAACATCGGTGGTCGTGCCATCTAGTGGGTGTGAATGCAACTGTCACCCATGCATCACAATCTATCGTCTCTATTATATAGAAATGCCAGCATCCCTTGGAGTTCTGGCTTGAATGATTGCCCTCTTCTATCCCAGGGTAATCATATCAATTAGTGCAAAATTCAATGCGTCAAGCACTTTGATCTCAAACCCTCTTTATCATCACAATAAACAAGTGTACGTTAGTCTATGTATCTCATAAAGCATGATGAAAATGATATCACAAACTGTCAGCACTATCGAGTAATACATGCTATGTGTGGAAGAGCTGCGCGATAGCAGACAGATGTTAAACTGTTCCTCCTTTTGGTCTGGCTCTATTTAGCTTTATAATGGATGTCGACATTATTATTAAAAGCTAGGCTCTCCTATAGACATATCTGCGATAGATAACTTCCGCTCGTGGGCCTCATGGTGCTATGTTTAAGGCCGAGGCAAGGTTTTGCATATTAAATAAACCGAATCAACTGCATCTAGTCTCCGTGTGATATAATGCAAGCACAGCAATCTATTACTCTGACATATCACATCAGAGGTGAAAGAGACTTTTTGAACAGGGGCGCATTTGTTTCAATTTTTGGAACGTAGCTTAGACGGTGTATTTAAATTGGAAGCTAGTTTCGACGGTGTATTTAAATCAAGTTATATTCTTCAAGAAAATGTCTGATCGCTCGAACAATAAATTTTTGTTAAAAGTTCACCTTAGGTGAGATTAAACTTCAAAACAGCAAGAGAATAATGACAAAACCTAGTTGGGCTCTCCAAATGAAACCTGTATTTTAGTAAGCCAATAATGAAACTTTCAAAAAGATCTACTTTCATCAAGCCTTCCGGCATGGCATAATTGGATTAGTGGTACTTGATGAAAGCGAGCCCTTTAAAAACAGTGAGAATTTAAAGGGCCAATTCTGATGCATACTTATTAGTGATTTAAGTAAAGTAATGTTGTACGACCAGCTCTCTGCAACTGAAAATATCAAAATTTTGATTAACACGCTTGTGCCAATCAATAGAAATTGACTAAAATTGTACACTTCCTGAAAAACTCAAAAGGTGTTGAATTTAGACCAATTTCAATTTTTCCATTTTTAGTTTTTCAAAGAATTTTTCAAAAGCAAATCAGTGCTTAGCTTACGTCAAATAGTATGCTCAATCCAAACCAATCCGGATTTGTGGGAAAACACAGTTCTATCACAGTCACAACATTGTTCAGCGTAACTGACGATATAAAGCAGGCGTTGGATAGGAATGAAGTAACCTTTCTAGTGTTGCTTGACTTTTAAAAAGGCATTCGAAGCTGTCAATCATGTAAAATTATGTGAAAAACTTGTGCAGCAATATTACTTTATATAACAAAATTTTATAACAATATATGTAACTCTCATTAGGCGTTGGAGTTGCAAGGTTACTTTTTTGCTTCCGTACTAATAGAAAACAAGCAGTTCAAGTTGGTGACAAGTTATCTGACTTTCTACCGAAAGTTACTGGCGTCCCTCAAGGTTCCATTCTTGGGTCCTTATTGTTTTCGATGTACGCGTTAATGAGCTTCCACCTAAAATTAAATATCGTTTATTGCATATGTATGCTATTTATGGACAGCTAGAGCTCCTTGAGCATGGTGCTATAAGTGTTAACGAAGATTTAGAGAACATAGTACACTGGTCCAGTCTAAATAACCTTATTTTAAGTCCAAGGAAGTCTAAATGTCTAATAGTTTCAAGAAATAATTTAGATCTTTCTTATTTTCCTTCGATCGTGTTAAGAAATGCTCCCATCGAATATGTTGAAACAGCTAAAAATCTTTGGGTAACTTTTAATCGCTATCTTAGGAAAACCATATTAACGCACTCGTCGGAAGAGTATACGGTATGCTACGTACCTTAACAGTAACTCAATCGTTTACATCTGTGATATTGATCTATGTTGAATATTAATCTAGTGCACGCTACGTTTTAGGACTGCGTATAACAGATTGTCTGAATTCTCTATTCGCTTCTAATTATCTCTCACTTTGCATTTTGATCCTACTTTCTGACATATTGCTAAATCACCGACATCAAGCCCCAACCAAAATTGAATTTAAAAATAAATTAAAACTTTCAGAATAAGACCTCTCAATGAAACAACACACAGATATGACCTCACAGGAGTGCAATTCGGCCCTGTTTTCTTTATTTATATACAACTCCTTTAATGACAGAGACAACTCTCCGACCAGTCTCCGGTTGTGTCCTTTTAAACAGCCCAGAGTGCATCTGTCCTGATGGAAAATTGTTTTAGCAAATTCTGTTGAAAGGGTAATGGCTCCGGTGATGAGAAATGATTTAAACTGCATCCGGTTGAATAAGTTTGTGTTTGTTTTCTGCGTTAGATATACTCTCATGCACCTGTTTCGCTTTCAATTTTGTGTTGTATTTAAAAAATGATTTAAAAAAAAATCCATTGAGCATTAGATAAAAAGTGTTGAAGCGACTGTGTGGCGCAGCAATTTGTATGTTTTTTTTTTTTTTTTTAATATTAATGATGTGTTATTTTCAAAACCCGCGGGAAATGTAGCAACATTGAAAATTTGTATACAGGTAAAACATTATAACTGCTTTTATTTTCTATTTGAAAAACAATTTAATATTGAAATAGATTGTGGTTGGATTAGCGGTAAGCTTATTTAGTGTTTTCCTCTTTTTATACTTTTTTTTAATTCCCTGTGTCCTGGAACTATGAATTGTGATTAAGATCTAAAAAAGTTTATTAGTATATGTAATCAAAATAGGGAATTTGATGGAGTATGTTTAATTTGTCCTTTGATGATGGGATTTCCGGATAAAGGGAATTTTTATTTTCTGATAAAATAAATTAATGATATATTTGAATTTTTTACAAAAAAGACTTTAATTGATTAAACATAAAAACAGATGTTTACAAAACAAGGTATTAGACAGTTTTTGGTACAATGGTGTGGTAGTATCAAAAACTTCAACATTAAACACATAGATCAAGTAGAATGTAAAAACACCATTTAAACAATTCAGGAAAGAAAAGGAAAAAGTCGAAAAATAGCTTTGGCAGAGTATGTACGTATATATACTTCGAATGCCTTGGCACGGTCCGTCATATTCTTCGCCTAACTCTGGTATATCGGCTCTACCAGCGCTGACCTTTCCCTTGCGAGCTACGCGTGGAAACTCTACTTATATTTTATTTATTTTTTAATATGGACAAATGTGACAAGACAAGAAGATAGACATTACACCATTCGGCTTCACAGAGAATCGTTACTGATTGCTCAAAGATGGAGTGTGGTGTTCGTTCAGGAATCTTCTCTGAGAATATGAATACAAGGTCGTTTAGGCCACCCGACTTTGCTAGTGTTCTTCAAGCTGAATTACTGGCTACCAGGGTAGCATGCAAAGTACTCAAGAAATTTACCGGAGAACGGCTATTATCACAAATGTACATTCACAGATAGCCAGGCGGCTGTTAAAGCTATTGATTTTAGTACATCATCTTCGAAATTGATCTAGCAATGCTGGGATAAAATTAATAGCCTCAATATTAACCACAGTATCACTTGAGCTGTGTAAATCATTCATTTCAAATGATCGAATCGTTCAACAATCGATTACGAAAATGATCCGGTCATTTCAACCGATCGATGATTCGATTTCACTGAAATGATTCAATACTGTTCATATTCGATTTTAATTTCGATTTCGATGACAAGATTGACTTCTGGATTTAATAGTTCTCACAAAATACTCTATTATTGTAAGCCATAAATTGCCAAAAAACATCGAATGATGGCTTCTTTGTACATGGATTAAAAAGTGTCAAAAAATTCAAGAAAAAGAGATTTTATTTGTTGCTTCGGAAAAGGGCAATTTAAGGGCTTTCGGCTGACATATTGTACGAAATACACTTTGAACGTCATAACTGAATTCGTCCTCTATTCGTCAAGTGATAAACTGTCAAGTTCCAACAAAGGATGGCTACGATGTCGATAGATTAAGAAGCGTCCAAAAATCCACATTAAACAAACCGGATGCTGATACATCAGAAAACATCAGTTCAACCCAACAATTGTTTTTTCGGCCTACAACATCAACCACCAACTCGATCAATCATATTCTTCAATGCCGTGTGTAACCCAGAAATTCCAGTCCACCGTCCGTTTGGCATTCATAATCCACATTGATTGAATCAGAACAAATGGAATCGAGTAAATCATGGTTAATCGATTTAACTGATATCGAAAATCGAGACTCATTGAAATGATTAAGATTGAAATAGAAAACCGAGAATCCAGAATCGAGAATCATCTAAATGATTGTGATTGAGATCGATTAAAATGATTGATTTCGAACATCAATACTTTTCTAGGATCGGATCAAAAAAATCGAATCGATCCTGATTGACGCAGCTCTAAGTGTCACTCAGTTTCTTAGCGAACTAAACCGTAGGTGAAGCAGTTTAACTAACTGCATCATATCTAGAAAGATTTGACTCAGCTATAATAAATCCCTAGCACTTGATCTGATATGCATATTTTGACCACATTGACGAACTTTCGGAAATGAAGATCAAAGACTTGACACGACAAAATGGCTCTAGGACAAACTTGGATTACTTCTGTGCTATGTCTTTCGTTTGACTCCGTAGATACCGGGCACGCGGACTGAGGGATTTGACGGAGGCTTACGTATGATCACTCAATGGGATTGGCTTCTGTTTTAAAACCAGTCAGCAAGGTGACTGTTTTATAGCTTTACTCGGTCATCGAATATGGAACTTCGAATAAAAGTTTACATTAAGTCTGCTTGGCAGGTACCGTTAGTTGTGGAGCTAAAAATACGTTCCCGTTTCTCTTTTAAGGAATAGACAAAAAAAAACCTTATGTTTCAAGTTTGAAGAAAATAGCGTCAGTGATTTAGACATCAGGTTGATGTACAGACATACAGACAGACGGAATTCCCCGACCCACTATTTTCGTGTTGTCTGTACCCGTAATGTCAAATTTGAGTTCTTTTTTTTAAATGCAAAATAGCCTTTTAGTACCTATATCGAGTTGATTTCATGCTTCTAATAATTTATCTCTTATTGCATTTTTAAAATTCTAAGTCTCTTAATTATCAGAGCAAGTTTGTGCATTATAATTTATCAGAAATAGCTTGTAATGAAGTATTTCTTAATGTACTTTCTCATAGGTTTCAGATTATGTAAAAGTATTGGTAAGATAGACTTAAGAAATAGCATCAAATCAATTGCTGATCAATCAATACGTAGTTTAATTCCCAGAAGCTTTGGTGTTTCTGACAACAAAGCCTCATTTGGATGTTTCCAAAACTTAAATCTTTGATCCAAATTGGAACTTCTTTCTTTCCAAGCATGAAAGAACAAAACGTCTTCAGTTAAAAATTTTAATATAAATACTTCGTTAAACTGAAACTACCCAAAACCCAAAAGTTCTTAATATCGAACTGAAAGGAGAATTGAAAAAAAAGCACAAGCTATTCAAATAGATACATAATTCGTACAAATCAAACAACTATTCAAGGAATCAAGAAGTTAATTTTAAAGTTTTCACTTACCTTCAATTCATAAATAAAGTCCGTATCATCTAGAAGCACTATCCTGACGGGCATTATCCTTGATGGTCTGCAAAGGCAATCCATGTTGCAGCAGTTAAAGGCAGCTCTTTCGTTTCTGTAGCTTGCACCAAACTTTCTTTCTGTTCTGCTTTGCTTGCTTTTTCTGTTCGTCCTTGCGTTAATTTTCTTCACAACTTTGCTCGAAAAATGATTTTTATAATTTCTTTCATTACAGCCAACACTGTTCAAATGTGTGTGTTTTTTATTTTAATTCTTTTTTATTACATGTATCCTGAAGCGAAAATAAATTGAAATCAAAAAATCAATATACACATTTTTATAATTACATTTATGTAAAAAGAATAAAAAAAAATCGTATAAAGGAAATGGAAGAACCATAATGGCTTGCTTTTATTTTTACTTCGAAGGGTGTTTCACCCTGTTGAAAAGTTTACAACTGCTGGGGACATCGGTATTAATTTTTTTTAGCTTTTTTCCACTAAAAGGCATTTTATTTTTTAATTACTTTTTGCAATGGAATTAAAAATCTCTAACCGGATATCAACAGGTTAATGTAACTTAAATTCCGGAAACGCAGCCAAACAATGTTTGTGGAAATATTGTTAAGCATTTCAGTAAGTGACATCATTAACTCTGTCAACATGATGCCGTATGTAACCATATCAAAACATTAGCAATTCCCTAAACCAAAATGTAATTTTGTGGTTCCTAACAATCCTGAATGCCTGGTGCTCAACTCCAGCATACACACTTTTACATATATTTCGCATTCATATTCATATTGTTCTATGCAAATATTTGTATGATGTTGTGAGTTTAGTGTTTCGGGAATAAGGAATAACTCCACGCGCGCCAGGTCATTGACAAGTAACTTTGAGGCAGGAAAATTTCACCAAAAAGGTTTCACCTCGAAAATATTAAGACTTTGATTTCAAAATTGAGAATTTTTCTCACGGCTGTTCAAGTCTTAAATGAACCAGTCAGCCTGAACAGCAGCGATTGGATATTCATTCTTGGATTTATTTGAGGATTTGATATCTCATATTTGGGACCGTGACGTGTAGCGAAGTAACTTCCCGATCGCGATATGTCATCAACACGACTCGAATACGCACGAGCTTAATAGTGATCTTTCTAACGAAATAGGGACAGCGATCTGTTATATTTATCGGAAAACTGCTGCAAATCACACTACTTAAGCTAACTGTCTTGAATTTCAATTCTTTGAACGATCACATTACGAGAATCAGTATAAGGCTCTAGTTAGTCCTCATATGGGCGCATGCCTCCACAGAGGATAATGATGATGACAAGAAAGTAATGTTGTATGAGCTTTTGGAGTGTCCTAGCCCAACAAGGCCCTATAGTGTTTAACAACTCTCAGTCATTCCTGTGTAGGTGTGTTCGGCATGTATGGAAGAGACCTTTAGTCTGAAGCTCGTAATACGGTGATAAGTAGCACTAGGTTCCCAAAGCTTAAGATCCACCAAGCAACCTGGCACAATAATCACTGGTCCCAGTATCGCGACATGATCAAAGAGATAACGGAAACCCCCGAAGGCAATCAACTATCTCCGAGAAAGAATGGTAGGGTGCATGCATCAAACCATCAAGCAAATATGGGCGGAAGGAGCATGCCCGATGACTGGACCATCGACTCTATATACCGCATCTACAAAAAGGTGATCCTACGTCTTGCAAGAACTATTGAGGCATATCCCTACTATATGTCGCATATATCAAAGATCCTATCCAACGTGCTATGTGAACGTCTCAAATTGTTCTGTAACAATTTAGTTGACAAGTACCAGTGTGGCTTCCGGCCCGGCAGTTCGATCATAAACCAAATATTCACATTAAGGTTAATCCTCCAAATCGACTTCAAAGCAGCATATGATAGCATTCATCGTCAGGAGCTCTATATGGTGACGGGCGAACTCGGGATCCCGGGAAAACTGATACAACTGTGTCCCGTGACATTGGAAAATACGCGGCACAATGTGCAACTAGGGAGCAGCTCTTCTGAACTATTCCAAACATACACAGTAGTTATCTTATTACTTTTTTATAAATCTCAATTACTTAAGGGTTTATTAAGGGACTCTTATAATCCTATAATCCTCCTTTGGGAAGAGGAGATAAATCTCGTTCTAGAGCAGACGGTGTGCAGGGCACGCAAGGCACTACCATATATTCAACAGATCTGTCCAACTATTGGAGTTTGCGGACGATATTGATATCATCGCCCGTTCCCAACGTTTTGTAATATATTCCTTCACGGCTGTTGAAGATCATACGTAAATGAGAACAATGACCAACTATGTATATGCTATCAACAAACAAACAAACACCTGTCCACTGATTAGGGCGAAACGTCACTATTGATAGCAAAAACTTCGAGGTACTCGTAGTTAAGGACTTCATCTATTTCGGAGTTAATATCAACCTTATTAACCTAGAAATCCGCTGCTACTTCAACTTCGTGAAACAAAAGTGTTCAAAATTCCTCGCTCTCTTTTTAAATCCTCTCCTTATTTCCTAACTGCTTGCGCTGACTAGAAGCAGAAAGAAGGATATAATACTGGGCTCTTTCGAAAGAAAAATTCTTTGTCGGATTCTCGGTCTTTTGTTTGAGTGAGACGATTGGAGGAGAAGATATAATAGCGAATAATCAGCTGTACCAAATTGTGGATGTTCTCCAGAAAGCCAAAAAATATCAACTAAATTGGTTAGGCCACATTGAGCGAATGGACAACAATGCTCCAGTTAAGAGAGGCTTCGAATCCCAGACACCAGGTTCCAAGCGACAAGAAAGACTGAACCCTTGGTTTAAAAACCTTGATCTAGATAACTGGAAGCAGGATGCTCGGGATCGTAGATAATGAAAATCTGCCGTGTCTCAGGCAGAGACTCTTCGTGGATCGGGAGCTGGTGTTAGGTTAGTAAAGCAGTGTTTCAAATCGTAATATCTCAAAAACCTGAGTTTATGGAAAAATCCTGAGTTAGGCATTCATGCAGCATGAAAAGAACCGGGATCCCGAGTTCTGAAAAGAACATTTTTGTCCCAGTACCCAAAAACCATATTGACAAGTGAAATTATTATCACAGAATGACCAATTTGGCCCCACTGCGCGCTGGAATCACAGTCCAACGCATGAACCTAATAAGCATTACGTCCAGGCATTTTTCTTATGCCTTGGGGAATACGTAAATTGTTCTAGGCGATCTTAGCACCAAGTTGGCAAGAGAAAAATTAATTTGTTATACAGCCTGCTCGAAACCACGGCTTTACGCTGATCGACTTTGGAGAAAGAATGTGGCATGCATGCAGTTCCCTCATCTCAACATTCTCAAGTGGTCATATGAAGATATTCAATCGTCCATTAACCAGATTGACCACACTGCGATCGACACAAGGGCACTCCTTCCGTACCAAGGATGCTTGAACATTGTAGAAAAGGACGGTTTTAAGAACTCCAACCATCAACTGTGAGGAAGTTTGAAGTTTGACTGCGGCAATCGCAAGGGATCGCTAGGATCTTTTCCAAGCACCTATCGCTGGATAATAGAAAATTTCCAAGAAACCATCAGAAATGCTACATCTCAAATGCAACTAATCAGGATGCATCCTAAGCAATACTGTACAGGAGCAAAAGAGTTAGATCGATCAGGAAACAAAAAAAAAAAAAAGATAATGAACAGTGTGTGATAGGTCTCACAGCAAGAATGAAGTTCGGTACTTTTACCACTGAAAAGAACCGAAAACTGCAAGGACGATCATCGGAAGACCGTAGTTTATATTGAGGAATGCCAATGAAATGATATTCGACTGAGGTCATTCGGTCTGGAAGTGAAGTGAAGATAGCTATATCTAAACTTAAGTCCAATAAATCTGGTGCATCTGACGGCTATCCAACTGAAATGTTACTAACGATATAGGTGAACACTAACCGAGTGAGTTATTCCCCTAACACATCAAATCATCTGCTTAATATGGTCAGAGGAAAGCTTGCCCAATCAGTTAACGTATTTCCCCAAGTAGGACCAGGATCAGTCTAACAATATTTATTCACATCCCAAACAAAATTTCTGTATACATACGATGATGGCGAAATTCACACTACACTCAAGAGTAATGCAAGAAAAGAGGAATTCGCACTGCATATTGCCATGGCATTCACACAAAAGCAGGGCCAAGGGAAAGTAAAAGAAAAATTACATATTTGCTGGGAAACTCTGCGATTCTTTCACGTCACGCTTGGAGGAGCTTGCCTCATCGTCATCGTCGTTATCGTTGTTGTCGGGACATCATGTGAGTGTGTTGTGTAGGCTTCCTAGGTAAGTAAGCAGGCTATGTGGGTTTTCCACATGTTGGCGACAATCTCAACAAAACGATAGGTACCAACGACAACGACAAAGATGATGACGACGACAACGACAACGACGACGACGATGACTATGATGTTGATGTTGATGGCGATGGCGATGTGACGTCGTCGTCAACGACGACCGCGACGTGTGACTTGTTTGTAATATGTAATGTGTCTCTAGTGTGCCTTTCAGCAGGCGAGAACGATGAGTTGCGAGTTTGAGGAGGGCTTGAAACAGAAGAGAGCAGCACAAATAAAGCCAACTCGCCCCGTCAACCCCTTGGAGTATCAACCCAGTATTATTTCTTTGCAAGTGAAGTGAACTTTTTGGAGACGCACACATCATTTTTACTGAACAGGCTGTAAAAATAATTTTCTATGTTTTCCATTTTTTTTCTCCCAGAAGTGTTTTTTTTTTACTAACTCACGAAGCTGGTTGTGTGCGTTTGGCATTGTCTTGCAGTCACTTTTTCCTCATTGCACTGGAATAATATGCAAAAAAAAAAAAAAAAATACAACCATGCGGGGACCAGGACCAGGTGTGTAGAGGCTTGAATATTTAAATCACTACTTCAAGTGTCAAGCAAATGGAAATGGAATTATTATGGTGTTGAAATGAATCAATGGCAACAGCAACTGCCGGTGTAACACATTGCTTCCTCTTTACAGAGAATTCTGATGCTAAAGGTGCTGCCATCAGACCAAGTCTTGCTAGGAAGGTAATCAAAAAGATTGTGGAGTTTGTGATTTGTAGGCGCGTTAAAATATGTTTTTTTTTTGCTTAACAGATGATGAGGCTTTTGTGGCCTTGCACAGGCAAACATTTTGTAACCTTTGATCATGACTGGTAAACAAGATTTGTTTTTGATTTTCTTTATTAATTTTTGTCCGTGTTAATAAAGTACTTTAATAAAAAAATCATAATGATCATTGCATACTGCAAAATATAACAAGCCGTTCAAATACAGGGACTATTTACCGTTAATACTGAGAAAAACCGTGCCACATTTTGTGAAAAACGTACCATTTTTGTGCCACATGAAAAAGTTAAAAAAAATTTTAATCTAATACTAAAACATTCAAACAAAAATAAACCTTTCTCTATTCGTGAATTTACTGTCCAAAAACAGGATTTGAACCTACTCGACAGCCAATAATAAATAAGGCAGATCTACATACGTCCCAAAGGGTTTTCCAATAGAAATGTTCGAAATTTGACAAGTGATTGCGGCCCTATTGTTGAAGCTACATCTGTCAAATAGGCTGCTATTTTTTAAGTCTGTCAACATAGAGAGCATTATTGTTCACCTTCATAATATACATTTTTAATTTGTTTTATTAAATTGGGTCTTCTGTTTTCAGGTACTTCGGGCATTGTACGTACAGTCGCCATAATCTGGCTATTTCTGAATGAATGAGTTCGTCAACAAGAAAAATTGTCGAATTTGGGACGATAACAATCCATAAGATGCACCAAACTGGCACGCATTTAGAGAAAGTCACTGTTTGGATAGATTTGGGACAAGCGGCATCATCGGTTCATAGTTCTTTGACAATGACGTTGACCAGTCCATCACAGATCAACTGCGAGCACTATCGATAGATGATAGCCGATTTATTTTGGCCGGAATCGGATGACGTGAATACCGACGGCATGTGATTTTAACTATATCTAAATCGTTACGTGCGGGCCAAAATGTACATTTTGCACAAGCGACTTCTGAACATAGTTGTCGCACGCGAAGGCGGAATATATTGGCGTTGGCCACCGTGATCATGCGATTTGGTCCCGTTAGGTTGCGCGCATAGTAGTGCAACAAAGCGATGCGATGCGAGAAGCGTTTGCGTGCGAAAATAACATTTACATTTATTATTATATACGTGCGCACAGTGATGCGATATTTGATGCGAGTTTCTCGCATACCTGAGAGTAGTCCCAGAAGTACCCGACCTCACGTATAGATGGCGGTTGTTGTTTGAAAAGAATGACTATGGTAGAGACTACCAACTTTATAAACCTTTAATTTGAAGTTTGACGACGCTACATTGTTCTGTATTTGTTTCGCAATTGTGAACGCTCTCAGTGAATTTGTAAACATGGAAAAAAATTGGTCATCGTTATGCGATACAATACTTTCATTTAAAAGGCCTCAGTCCAACAAATATCAAAGCGGAGCTAGATTCTGCTCTGGGGGAGTCTGCTCCTTCGTCTAAAACAGTGAAATATTGGGTGGCAGAGTTTAAACGAGGTCGTACGAGCTGCCAAGACGAACATCGCAGTGGTGACCACCCCAGAAATGGTAAAGAAAATCCACAAAATTGAATTGGGTGACCGTCGACTGAAAGTGCGCGAGCTAGCAGACATGGTAGGCATTTCATGAAGTGCTGTACATCGCATATTGACTGAAAATTTGGACATGAGAAAGCTGTGCGCAAGATACGGCGTATCCGTGATGCCGAGTTCAACCCAGAAATTCCAGTCTACCGTCCGTTTGGCATTCATAATCCACATTGATTGAATCAGAACAAATGGAATCCAGTAAATCATGGTTAATCGAGTTAACTAATATCGGAAATCGAGACGCATTGAAATGATTGAGATTGAAATAGAAAATCGAGAATTTAGAATCGAGAATCATCTAAGTGATTGAGATTGAGATCGATTAAAATGATTGATTTCGATCATCAATACCTTTCGATGATCGGATCAAAAAAATCGAATCGATCCTGATTGACACAGCTCTAATTGGAAACATTTCGTATCGGTCTTGGTCTCGTTCGGAACATAACGACTGGATAAAAATTGATTGAATGAACGATTGATTGAAAAGAGCGAATCCTTGAACCAATCAATCATTGATTGATTCGATCTTTCAAAATGAACGATTGTCACAGATCTATTCTGTTGATAAAATAGACACGTCCAGTACACTGTGTTTACACTGTCACCCAAAATAATAAAGGAGGTCTTTTCGTTCCGAACGAGACAAAGACCGATACGAAATTTTTTCAATGGTTCATTCATTTGTTCAATGAAGGAAAGTTTGTCCTTATCTAATTCTTTTCGACTTCGTTTACGCCATCTCCCATTGTATATAAAATGAAGAAAATACATTCATTCCATTTCATTTCTATTCCTATTTGATATTGTGAAAAAAATGAGAACAAGAACTGAGCGATAAGCTAAGTTCACAAATGAAATGAAGCGAAAAAAATGATTTGGATCAGCAAAAGAAAAGAGCAATCAAACAAAACACTCGTTTCCGACGATTTTATGGAGAGCAGACTATTTCCAACAGCTGACCTAATCTAGACACTAAATGCAATGACGATGAAAAAGGTATAATATAGTGGGAGTCAGGGTTATGCGCGAAACAGATTAAACCAGCAACAGCACCAGCATCGTCAACAGCAAACAGCACGCTGACCAGCAAACATTTCTCAAACACATTGCCACCAGCAACGTCATTTCATCTTCTTGACATTTCATATCGAAAAAAAGTTTTTCATTGTAGTGCCACTGAATATTGCAGTGGGAAAGTTGACAACACTGCACCAGCAACAGCAAATTTAGGACTTTGGCCTAACGACGCTGTTGGCGTTGCTGTTGCTGTACTTGTGTGTGTTGAACAATTGAAATACAATAGGTGTGTTTTTTTGGGAAAATTATCCGTAGTGAAGTAGGATTTCCGAAAAAAACGTATCCGCAGTTGTGCGATTTTTCTACTTTAAAGTTGGTACCACTGACTAGTTGTCAAATATTTAATTGAAAAAAAAACAACCAATAACTTTTTGCCAAGTAATTTTCATGTTTCTGAAAATATATATGGAGGTTTTTATTTATGAATTTCAATTTAAATCATTTTGTATTTACTTTTTCTGTTCACCAGCCATTCTTCATAAAGTTTTGTTTGTGAATTTTTTTTTTGTTGACAATTATCACCACAAAAGTCAAGGGATCTGTTCGCAGACTTTAGTTAGTTTTGGATTTCTCAACAGCTTTTTTCATAAGAAGGATTTGTCGCGTTAGTAACTCTTAAATATCGCTGTTTAACTAAAGTATAACAGCTGACCACGACATTTCGCTCCTACAAAAACGCGTTAGTTATTGAACAGCTTTCTATAAGAGTTCGACACCAACACGATACAAAATGCAGCGTTTTTCTTATAAAAATGGTTTTGTAAAAAAAAGACTTAAACTCTCAATGGAAAATGCTAAACAACAAACTACTTTTCGTACTCTACGAACATGCCTTCGAGATACAAAAGAGTTTTCAATTGTACCAACATTTGTATTCGAGACTCGAGCAAACGTCAACATTCTATCCGCAGTTGGATCCTACTTCTACTTTTATCGGCAGTGAAGACTTTGTATTTGTAATACGTATAAAATCTTACTTCACTACGGATAGCTTTGCGAAAAAAAACACACCTATTAGCTCTAAATTAATGGCGGCCGCTGTTGCTGTTGACAGTGCTGTTGCTGGTTCAATCTGTTCCGCGCTTTACCTTTGGGGACACTTTAGTGTCATTTTGACACCTTTTCAGCGTTCGGGCACCAGGACACATCTTTTCAAAAATAAGCCGATTTTGACACTTTTTATAAATCTAGCAACTCTTTGGACACTATTTTGAGCAAAACAAACAATTTGTTCGAAAAATGGAACCAACCTCGCAAGTAACCAAAATAAAAAATACCTACAACAAACTCTATTTCTATCTCTATCTTTTATATAAAAATCTCTGTTGCTACAACACACGATCTGTATATTTGTGTTTGAATTAAATGCAATTTCACCACGCACTCACACTACAGAAAACAAAAGTTTGCAAGTTGTTTGGCATATGGATTACTACATTATTGACGCACGTTTGTGTTATCTGTTATGTTTATTTTCTTTGGTTTTCATTCCTTCACATCTATGTGCTACTCTCTGTGGTCGGTTCATCTGCGTTGTTGTTGTTCTTAATTATTATAATTTAACCTGCGGTTTAATTGACATTTCTATGGGACACCTTTTTTTCTCTCGGATACCTTTTTTGACACTTTATGAAAATTTTCAGAGGTAACACTGGAGGGAGCAGAAGATAACCTTTTTTTAAGTCAGTGCAGATTGCAGACAAATCTCCACCTGCTAGTTACGAAACGGCAGGTTAAGTTGCCTAAAAATATTAACTAGCGGAGCCCTTTAGATTTGGATTCTAAAGCTTGATACGGTGAACCAATTATAAGAGGATAGAAATTTGTTGAATTACTATCAGCTCCATGTCCCATCTATCAAAAAGTTAATCATTTTGTCCTACAACAACCATTGAAGTTCGCTAAATAAGAGAAGCCGATCTTTCAGCCCGGCAGATCGTACTTAGATCACATTCATATTGAGCAAATCTTGGAAAAAGCGAATGGAAACAGCTTATTAATCTGAAAACTTCTTCACGAATATCGAGCCCAATCATTGACCGTTAAAATGTGTGAATAGGCTTGGAAACAGTAAACGTACCCTTGGACGATAAAGGGAGAGATTATACAATACTAAGCTCTTTCGAAAGAAAACACCTTGATGGATATCTTAGGTCTGTTCTGTACCTACTCAGAATTTCATTAAAATTTTCACAAATTCATGTTTGTTAAATCAAAAAAAAAATGGACATTTCTGCTACACAATTTTCACAAACTATGTAATATTTTCAAGAGCATGGGTGATATTTTTTGAACTCTGAGTACGTCCTTATTGGACATGCATCGCACGACAGAACGATGAACTTTGTTAGGTCGCTTCACTTGTTGGTAGTGCACAAAATTGTGTGTCCTAATATTGGTCGCTTATTAACAGGCTTCGGTAACACCATCGCGTGACTGCCCCAGTAAATTAAAATTGGTTTCAACAGCGCGACAAAAAGCAAACTGGTTTGAGTTAAAGCGATGAAACTATGTTCCGCCCAAAATAGGTTGAGAAATTTCGGAGCAAAAATGTGCTACATCATCGCGCGACCGCGATACAAAATAAGATTATTGTAGACAGATCGTCCGATGTAGCGACCATCGCTCGTTGTTCGGTATCGAGATGGCTGCTAAAAAGGACGTAGAGTATGCGTTGGACATGAATGCTTCAGGTAAGACAGCCTTCGAACACCAGTCTGGTTTAAAGACCAAGTAATCGTGAATAAATACAAAGCATGAAAATGACCGCACGAAGAAAATTCTAATTAAAAGAAAATTTGATCAAACACAATATTTTTTATAGCGACAATATCAAATTCTTTAAATGCGTTGTTCATGATGAATCTTACTCGTATTTATTTCATCGAATCTTACTGTTAATCGAAATTTTTGATGATTGATTAGGAAAATATCGATTCAACAGTTTTGTTGACAATCCCTCATTATATTGTTTTTAAAATTTTGCAAATAGCTATTAATGGCGTGCTGCTTAATTCTGAGCTTAAAAACATAGCCCTGAATTTATTCAAATGACTTGATTATTTCAAGAAACCTTAGAGATTTTCCCTTAAGCCTAAAAATTACATCAAACTAAATGAAAATTGAATATACATTCCACAATATTCTTATGGCCGTATCATATATATGAGAGGCAATGGGAAAAAGCTAAAAATAAAAAAAATTAAAATGAGGGCAAGATATCCTGGGAAACAAGGCCCTTGTGAGTGTGACTCACAATTCTCAAACATTTCTGTATACGTGTGGTTATCAGAAATGCAGTGGTCCTTCAATTTTCTGCCAACTCCGAACGGTTTACATTAGAGTCACTCCCAATACTAGGCCCCTTGCTCTACAACTTGACGACTTTAGACCAACCTTCAGCGAGAACCTTCTGTATGCTGATGACTCGCTCACCTACGTCACATCAATGTCACCACTAATCGCTGTCCGAAAAGTAGAAACCTACATCAACAGACTCTTCCAATTCTACCAGAAATGGGGCATCCGATTCAACACTTCCAAATCGGAACTTGTCTGCTTCAGGAAACCTTTAACTGGTAGAGGCATTCGCACGGCACCAATTTGCAGAAACCTGGTCTGGACTCCCTGACGGATCCACCATAGTGGCAAAGCCAAATGTCAAGTACCTGGGAGTGCGCTTTAACGAGTTTCTAAGGTTTAATATGCACTCAAGAAATGTTCTGAAAAAGATCAGCTGGGCCTTCAGCCGTTTGCACCCATTGCTGAAAAGAAGATCAGATCTTAGCCAACCGACAAAGATATTAATCTACAAGCAGCTCCTGCGACCAGTGATCAGCTATCCCTTCCTAGTCCGGTTTTCCATCTCGAAGACATGCTATGCTGGAACTTCAACTCTCCGAAAGGAAAATACTGTTGTTGGACTCTACTTCGACCGTCAACGACAGAAACACTACAGGAATGAGCATCTCTACACAGAAGCGAATTTAATCCCACTGGACAAATATCTAGTTCATTCAATGGAGAAACTAATGGGGAACATCATCGACCACCCGAATCAGCTTATGAGAAGGATGACCACAGAACAACGACATCCCGAACCGAGGTACCTCAGTGTGGTAGAAACTCTCGATGACAACGTAATCATGGACAACGGGGAAGTAGTCTCGTTCTACGCTGACATTGGATCAACCTACCACCGCGGCTAAGCACCTTCCCTGCCCACAATCCACAAAAATCACCTCTGACAACCTGGAATGAACACCCTGAGGAGACGACAATACAGTCAAACGACCTTTTAAATTTAATTTTTTTCGTCATGTAAATTTTGTATAAAAATAATTAAACTTAACTCACTGTATATATGTAGTTAGGCCCCCTATGAGCCAACAAATGTAAATTTTCATAAATGTGTATTATCTTATGTTGTAAGACAAATTGTAAATAGTATGTTCAATAAAACAAAATTGAATTGAGTCACTCCAACGAGAAGCGAAACTATTGGATGATTTGTCGCTTTCTGGCAACTTGGCAGATCGTGGGTAAGTCCTCGTTTCATGGGGAATTCAAATCTAAAATTTGGTGAAATGAGATAAAAGATATCTATTGTTTGATAGAAAAAAAAGCTTTTATGTCGAAATGTTACACAATGAATTTGCCAGTATATAGGTAATTGCAATCCAACACTGAACCAAATCGCATAGGTGATATTGAAGAAAATATTTTGTTAATTTTTGATGAATCAATTATTCAAATCAACAATTTTTCATAGTATTTTTCTTCATATTGAAGACTGAATATTTAAAATGAATAAGGTTTCTTCAAATGATGAATGATTTAGTATTTTATTCAAACGAATGAAATTTTGTCATATCTACGAAAACAATTTGTTAATTTTTGATGAAGCAATTATTCGAAAAGACAAATTTGTATTAAAAGTTTTTTTACATCACAAGTAGCACAAAATTGTATAATTTCGGTATCACATTTCTTAATTCATACGAAAACACGAGAGAGTTATTTGAGTAGCACTTTGAGACAAGATATTTTATGTATCACATTGGCGCAATAGGTAGAGCACAAGCACGGCAAGCGAGAGGACTCGAGTTCGAATCTCAGTGGAAGCACAGAGGTAAATTAAAAAAATTACTTTTAAAATTCTTTCATTTCAGCAAAAAATCACATAAAGAGTCGAATATAGAGGGAGACAAGGAAAAAATGGAGAGAACTCCAAAATAATCAACAATAATAAAAAAACCAAACAGTTAATAAAAAATCTTTATTTTTATTTATATAATTTCAAGAAAGAAGGATGAAATTTAATCAATTTCACAAAATTTTGTGGATTTAACACCATAACGAAAAATTTTATGCATTTCTTCAAAATGACAATATTTCTTCAATATAACAAAATTTTCTTCAAAACAACGGATAGGTTTCATTGACCGTATATTGATCACCCTTTCTTCAATTCTACCTACTTTTTCTTCAATATGACTACCAAATTTGGTTCAGTGAAGAGACTCAGAGTCCACAAGTTAAATACTTTAGTGGATTAAAGGAAAGCTGTTGAAAAGTCTCCTTTTAAAGTGCTGAGTTCACCTCTCAAATCAAACATATAAGACTGACCTCTTTCTGTGACTAGTGACTACTCACATTAAATCGATATGGCAACTCTATGTATTTAACATTCTACTTAAGTGATGTTAACACCTCCTGGCCCAACTTCTTACACTTCGTCAGTTCCCGTTTCTATCCCAGTTTCAATAATGACGATGATGGAAATGATGAATCTGTATAAAGAAACCTTATTCCAAAGCCTTATGTACTTGTCGTACGAGCATATATATGTACATGTGTGACTAAAGTGTAGAGATATGCCTCAAAACCTAAGTGCGATGTTGAATAATACTCTACTTAGGTATGTCCCGGTAGTATAGTTCATACCTACCTACATTTATTTTGCTCCTTAAGTTCTATGTGTATGATGATTCCTCTGCATTATATCCATGTGTATGTGTGTTTTGCTTATTTGCGAGACGGCTACGGGTGTATTTTTGCTGATTTTGCAAACCTTACTGCCTCCAGAAACAACGTTGAACCACAAAGTTTGTTCAGCTCATAATATCGTGTCGTCACTCCATTCCATCTTGGACGAGCTGGATTGCTTCCACAAACAGTTCACTGAGTGTTAACATGTTTGCCTATTAGTTTTTATAATATTTTTCTTCTGTCTTTTGCTTCTATCATGCCACCCTTATGAGCGAACGTTGCTGATTCTAAATATCTAAACCTCCTTAATTCTGGCAGGATGAGTGGAGT
Organism: Chrysotoxum bicinctum; assembly: GCA_911387755.1. NCBI lineage: Eukaryota > Metazoa > Arthropoda > Insecta > Diptera > Syrphidae > Chrysotoxum > Chrysotoxum bicinctum. Next base: position 203,430,140 of record OU426988.1, read on the forward strand.
ATCTATATGTCTATATAATATATATCTAGGAGAGTTCGAATATGGAGATGATGATGGCACCTATAACCGAGAGTTGATTAACGCTTTTTCTCTAGAATCTGCAAGTAGATGAAAAAAAAATAGTTGAAAATTAATATAAAGCACAATCTTGTCTATTTTAAGGGAAAAATGGGGTAAAGATAAGGCAACGATAACTCTCGACAGTGTTTGATTACAAATATCTGACAAGCCAACTAAAAGTCAAGGAATTGAAACAGGGCTGCATTCAGTCTAAGATATTTAAAGAAGAAAAGTTTTTTAATCTTCCTGAACCGAAAACTTAAGTTGTCAGAATAAAATCTAGTTTTTAACTTTAACGAAGATATGACTTCACTATTATACTTGAAAATCAGGAAGGAAGTGCTCAAACATAAAATAATCAATTTTCGTCTGAGGTTTTTAAATGCGACTATATGATATAAAGAAGTATTTTTGAGACACACTTTGCACTTGAAGAATTGGTATTTCAAAATGACCTTAAGTTCTGTGTATAAACAATTAACTAGAATTCTTAAGCTGGCTACCTATGTGCCATTTATTTGTTTTTGAAAAGTCAGCTATGCCAAAACAAAATAAAATGCACGACTGGGTCACACGAACTTGCTCCTATGTAATAGACTAGGAATTTTATTAGAGAAAACTGTTCATAAGGATAATATTTATTTTCTTAATTCTTTTAGTAGTAAGAGACAAAAACAGAATGTAGTGGTTTCTTAAAAAAATCTTTTATATACAAACTTTTTAAAAGATTTTTAAGAAAAAATTTTGGTACGCTAATTTAAAGTTTTTATTATTGTTCGAATAAAAATTAAATTTACAAAAGAAAAATATTGAGCCGTTTCTGAGATATCGAATTTTCAAAAAAAAGAAAAAAATTATTTTTTTTTCAAAAATTAAAAAAATATTTATTTTTGAAATGCAATGTGTCTTAGACTTTTTATAAGCTTCTCTGTAAAAAATTTCATTAAGATCCGTTATGCGGATAATGAGAAATTCAAAATTCGAAAAAATGGTTCTATGGTAGGTACAAGCTATAATATCTTAATTTCAAAATTTTTTTTTATTAAATTAAAGATCGTAAAAATTAATTGAAAGAAAAATAATGTTATCAAAATTCTAGGCACCGTTTTCGAGACAAAAATGATTTTTGAAAACCTTCATTTTTAGGTAAAATAAAATTTTTCTTCTCACATCTTATAGATTATATTGAGAAACTTTTATTTACCAAGTTTAGAAAATTCTAGCATGGGTTTTTCGAAATATTGAGTTTGAAAAAAAAAATTTGATGTTTTTTTTAAGAATCCAAAAAAAAATTTTTTTAAATTTGAGTACACAATTCTATTTATCTTTTTGGGGAGCTTTAGCAAAAAAAAATGATCGCAATCGGTTGTACGGTTTTTGAGAAAATCAAAAAAAAAAAAAAGGTTCCATGTGAGGTACCCTACATAACCATTTTTCGGAAATTTTCAACCATTACCGAGTTTTAACTAAATTTAATTGTTTTATATTTTTATTTTTAAAATTTGTCGAACAGTTTTTGAGAAAAAAAAAAATATTTATAAAATTTCGAAAAAAATTCGTATGCCAAGTGCCGTTATTTTTGGTCTTAAAAAAGAAAGAAAAAAACGTGGGGGGGAAAAATTAAAAATGGTATCTAGATACCAAGTAGAAAATCGGCCAAGCCATTTAGGCTGTAGTCGAACAGACAGACAGATTATGCGTAGATTATCCACTAATTGATTTCCCGAATGCGCTGCGCAAACTGAAGGGACAAAAAGATCCAAATAGTAATCAAACCAGTAAATAAGAAAAAGTAGGAAGTACTTGTTTTATATCCGGAAGGCGATCATTATACATATATGACCTACCTTACCTTTAAAAAAAAGTAACCAACACTGTGAAAAAATGTGTGTACTCAAAACATAAATTTATGTACTCATCACATAGATTTCTGTACACATACCCTGTGTTCTTATCACATGTTGAAATATGTACTGGCTATATAAATTTATTAGGAGTGATTTTATTAGTAATGGCTTTCTACTTAATTAAGTTTTAATTTTCACTGAAGAGTGTACTGATTAAATTTTCTATACACTTTGAAAAGTTAATAAATAAGAGGCCACAACAGCTCATAGAGAGCATCAATCTAGTGACTTACAAATGAATATATGTATATGATTATTTTATGGACTCATTATATGTCAAATATCTGTTATGAGTGCAAATTTACATACAGTTTATGTGGACTGTTCATATGTACTCATTAATAAAATGTACTATGTTATGAACTTTTCATATGTGTATAATATATAAACAGATATCTAATGCTTTGAGTACATTTTTAAAGTACTATTCTATTCATATAATGTGCTAGTTATCAGTGATGAGTACATGCCTATGTTCTGAATATAGAATCTGTGCACTCATTACATAAATAAGCGGATTTAAGAATTTTATCAATTTATTTTATGGATATGAGTACGCAGATATATGAACTTATTACATACAGTCCATAAGTCTATAAGTGGTAAATTAACTTCGTTGTTCATTTCTCCTTTATTCTGAAGGTGTACACAATTATTTTTCCCTTTATTCACAAATGACTGAAAGAGTTCACATAAACTGGACGGATTTATACCAACAAATATCGATATTGAAAATGAATCAACTGAAACTTAGTTATTACATCATATTGTTCCCAAGAAAGTTTGTTCTCGTGAGACGTGTACTCAGTAGATATTTGATTGAACTAAAATATGTTTGCTTTTTATTCATTACATAACTCGCTTAAATAAATATATATTCTGTTATTTGGTTCACTAACACGTTTTATCAGTACACTTTGCTTGTTTTCAGGACATACTCCTTTGATGTGATGATTACATGTTAAACGTAAAGAACAGAAAAAACCCTGTTGTTGTCGGAATCATGGCAATAACTAAACATATACTTAGCATAAAATGCTATCTTAAACATGCTGAACAAAGCATCTGAAAATGATAGTCTGTTGATATCAACTTTTTGCTAACTGCAGTGTTTTTTGTCTAAGCCAAATAGGCTTTATTTTGTGAAAAAACTAAAATAGCGCCAAAAATGAAACTAAATTTGATCATCCTATGTACCTATATCAAATATATCTTATATGGATTAAGAACGCGTTCAGGATTATCCCCATCTGTAGTCAGTCCCACTCACGCAACTCCATTGCTCCATTTAGGTAAGGTCAGATATGGGGCCTTTGTCAACAGTTTTCTTAGACTACAATTTTGCCAAAGTTGCAAGCCACAGTATTGTTGTAAATATTGACATAGAGATCTACCTACCGGAGTTGCATTAGGAGTACAAATGACCGAAAGAGTGAGCTAAAATCTTTGGAGCCCGCGAACCCATTCACTCAAAGAATGGTTGTTAAAGAAGACTGTTAACGCAAGAATGATAATTGAACATAAACTTTCTGAGCTCAAAACGAAATAGGTGGCAGTTTTTCACGTCAGCGGCGTTTTTACATCCGTTGCCTCCGTTTCTATATGATCCTCAGCTTACTCAACTACTTAAGATGACACTACTATCCTATGTGGACTAACAACTATCAATTTTTGGATTTTTACCCTATTGACATGGTCATTGTAATTATAAAGTCCGTGGAGTTAGTCGGTGTAGCTCTTCCTTTACTAAACACCTATGCTGAAGGGACCAACACTCATCCAGAGAAAAACTTCTTGAGTGTCTTCCTCCAAAATGAGACCTATACCCCTGCACCGTAGATACAGCAGAACAGGATGATTAGTGATCATATACATGTTCAAGAAAACTATTCTTCAATTACCTTCTTAGTGCCTAAAGCCGACTTCTGGTCATTTGATAATACTTCTGATTTCGCGCGTTCGAAGAGACAAAGACCTTTATTAGTAAGCTAACTTAATTTTTTAACCAAGTTTAATTTCTAATCGAACCAAGCCCATCAGAGTATTAATTTTGCAACACACTTCCCCTGGTGGATGAGAATAGCTGTGATTAAAGATAATTTTTCCAATTGTTATTATGTAAGTATGTTTCAGCAGCTGTCAAATTTACGAACGGCATCTAGCTGTCAAATTTAAAACAGAAATGGTCAACGCCCTTGGCATTGATGAAAGCATCGCTTCCCATCGATCAGCGAAATCAATCATAGTGCTTCTAACTTCGACGGCAGGCACGTCTTCTTCTTCTGCCCGTAAAATAAGTTATGCATTCCCATGAATATTGACCAGAAGACAATTCTAGGCCTCACTCACGATTGTAGATGGAGGAATCTTACTTACATTCGAATCACTTCCGCTGCTGCTGGATGCCGCCAAAGACGTTAACGTAGCTTTTGAACCAGAACTAGAACTGAAATATTTCGCGTCTTCGCGTCTGCTTCTTTCTTAGCCTTTTTTCTTGCCTTATTCCGCGCCGCTTCCTTTAACTCTTTTCATTTTCAAAAACTAGTTCAAAGGTTGAGTGAAGTACTAAGTGCTTAGTTTTAGAAGATTCAACAGTATTTAAACTATAAACAACACAATCGAAATAACTTTCTGTGATGCGGGAGGGAGCAAAAACATTGAGCTGGCTGAGACTAGAATAACGTTTCCGTCGAATCCTAGTTATCTTATCATATCTCGCATATGCATATCATATGTTTTGGACATTTTGCCGCCCCCTTAGGCCTGCCTCCCGGGCGGACCCCCCCCCCCCCCCCGCCCCCCCTACGCTACGCCACTGATAGTGTGTGGTTAGTACTTGGATGGAGGACCGTTCAAATACCAACCGTGTGCTGTTGACATGTTTCTTCTGTGTTCTTTCTTTCTGCATGTCTCTCTTTGTTGTACTGTCTAAGCCGATGGCCTCAGTTGCCAGTGCTTTCAGTGTATCTACTTCGTAAATTTATCTACTGTAATGTAAAACAGTAATGTTTGTCTGTTAATTGTGTTGACTTTAGACAACGTCGTTAGTTCGCTAATTGGGCATTGAAAATTTTCGGCGGACATCAAGATTTTGACCAGAAAATCAACTTCTCGGATGAGGTCCATTTTTGATTGAGTGGCTATGTCAACAAATAAAATCGCCGTTATTGGAAAGAACACAATCCACAAGTATTAGGTGTGGTTTATGAGATGGTTTTATTATCGGACCATATTTCTTTAGAAATAAGAGAGGAGACACTGTTTCCATCAATTGTCTCGGATATAGAGCGTTGTAAACCGACTTTCTGTAGCCAGATCACGACAACATTGAGCTGTGGTTTTAACAAGACGGAACTATGTACATGTTATAAAAGAGCGCAATGCTCACATCCTTGTTGTTTTATTTTAATTCTTTTTTCGAACTTCCTTTTCTGGTAACTCTATAATATACATTTGCCAAAAACCTTAAATATTTTCACGAATGAGGCCCGTTCACAGTCAAATCCGTCTCTGAATAAGAATTATGTGATACTCACGAGGCGAATACATACAGTAATAATCCCGACGAGTGAGTTGATGTCTTGATTAAAAAGTGTGGTGTGTAGATAAATTTATGGCACATCCGCACCTTAAGCCTTTGTGCCTTTAAATAAATTCGCACTTTATCCTCACTAAGGAGAAAGGAGCACCCTTAAGTCAACGTTCCTTGATCGCAAAGTACTCGTACATTCAAACACAGATGCAGCTGTGTGTTCCTACGTGAACTATGTACATATCTACAAATAAAATAATGTCACTAGTCTATAGAGCTATTGACGGCTCTGATATATTTATCTGAGGTATGTGTCTTAAGGTTTGAACCAGTTTCGTGCGATGTCTCTTTTCATTAATTAAAGTTTTAATCAAACAAACACACCACAGTGTTATGTTGATTATGTATGATGATAGGGTGTGTGATGTTATGTGTTCTTCAACTCGGCATCTGGATGCTGGCACTGGGTGCATAAAACTTAATAAAATTTCTCAACCAAGAAAAGAAAAAAAATTAAAATTATATAAAGGGATCTTTGGAGCGAATTATTTGTCAACCACTGGTACTGGTTGGCGTTGGGTTGGTCGAGTGTGATGGTGTGTTTTACTGGAGCGAGGTTGCTTATTTGGCTAGATTAAGCTTACTTTTTCAGCTACAGGGTCATTCATCCTGAGTGGGTGTTTGTACTTTAATTTAGTTTAAATTACTTTAATTTAATTGACATGGGAACATTTCGCTACTGTGCAGTGCAGTGCAGTGAATGGGATTAATTTGTGATGAAATGAATAGCATTTGAGGTAGATTGAATAGATTGAAAGAGGTGCTTGGACTTTGTGAGTTGAGATTCATTAACATTGTATCTAAATCTTGTCATGAGAACACAGAAATGATTTAAAGAAAAAAAACATCCTGCAATGTGAAGGAACTTATCCAATTATATCTTTTATGTAAGTTTGTTTTTAATCAGGTTAAGGAGGTATAAGTTTAAGTGATCCCCATGAGTACTTTGCTCCTATCATTTTGAACTTTATTAATTTCCTGGAAGATTTTAGTAGAATGTAGTTTTCTTTGAAAATTTAATGAACTGAATTGACATTCTGCCATAATTTCGTCTGACATTTTTTGAGAAATGTTTAGAACACCAAAGGTGATTAAGCTTTTACTTAAAAGACAATTAAAATACATATCTCAGCAATTTGGTCATAGGCTGTGAAAATTAGCCAAACTTGGTGATTGTGGAAATGAAGTTAAGGTGGGAATACTGTAACTCATTTGATCTTTGAATGAAATAGCTCTTTAGAGGAGATTTGCTGGGATAAGTTCCTCTTAGCGAAGTCTTATTTGGTAATTCCATGACAGACAACAGACAGGGGAAAACGTAGGAAACAATGTTGAAAGCTCTCGATTTTGGATATATTATTTTTTGATAAGGGGACCTCACTTGAAAGGCATATTGAAGAAGGGGGAGAACAAAGGTTAGGTTAGGAGTCAGAGAATTCCTTTGACCATGGTTTCACATAGCAGCGAAGTTTGTTTTAAGAATAATCTCGTCAATATGAGAGAAATTTGAACTCTCTATCTATATAACATTAACACCAATGCGAATGGAATAAGCGTCGGATATGTGTTGATATTGAAGAAGTTAGAGCCAGGGAGAAGATTGGCTGCGATTTCGTGAAAGAATGATTGATAAGCATTTGATAATATTTTGTTCTAAGCATTTTTTTTAAGCACCAGACAAAGAGAATGTCGAGATCAAATTGAAGAAGGGTAGATACATGTGTCGAAGAAATGGTATAGAAATGGGTCCCCGGTTGTATTGTACTAACGGTTTTTCAAATAAGACGTAATACGTTTCGAGGAGATAGGTTCAAACCCAAAGGTGGGGACAATTTGAACAGGATACGTTTATGTGAAATTTTTTCAAAAGCCCTACTGAAATCAGTTGAGACAACGTCGACTTCCTTTCCGTTCTCTACGGCCAAATTCAAGTTGCACATAATAATTTGGAAAGTCGACAAAACTGGCGGTCAAACGTGACAGATTCAAATAAAATTTGACGTTCAGATAATATCCAACACTTCATTACACCGAGGATTGGATTTGGAGCAACGAGCACTTTTTGTCAAAAATTCAATACTTTGATGAACAAACAATATACCCTTCAACACCAAGCGTTGCGATGAACTTTTTTTTATAATTCACTCGCACTCAAGTGTTTATTGAAACCCTTATAACTTTAAACATGAGCGATGGGGAAAATTATGGAATGAGAGAAAGGGAGTCGCGATAAAGTTGATGAAATATCTAAAGACATGAATCATTGCGATGGTGTGCAAGAGATGGGAATGATTCTAAGATAGTTCAGTTTCGTTTCAGGCTCTACTCTCTGTAAAGGACAATGGAATAGGTAGACATTTTGCTTAAAAGACACTTTACAGCATTAAGTTTTTTAAGCATTAAACACACAAGTTTTTATGCCCTAGTTACAGCTATACTGTAAGGATCGGAGTTTATTGAGCTTACCAAAGGGTATCGTTGCAATTCCACTTTCGAAGGAGATGAACGAGAATTTGAGAACTAGTATCAAAACCTAAGGGTAGGGTCATCGGCAAAACAATGAAGTGGATTGAAAGTTTCAGCGAAGAGATCATTTATAAAAATGAGGAAGAGAGTCGGAGACAAAACGATGCCCCGGCGAACACCATTCTTCATTTTGTGAAGATCAGATAGTAGCCGTCCATAATACAAGATGTATTGAATGATCTAGAAGGGAATTTCTAATCCAAAGAATAAGGGTTTCACTGGTACCAAACTGATGGATGTTTGATAAGAGAACTTGATGCTAAACGCTATGAAATGTCTTAGAAATATCAAGTGCAGTAATCTAACTTTCTCCAAAATAATTTTAAAATTTGTTCCGCATTTCCGCATTGCCGATCGCTTAGTAATCTTTCGGTCTTCTAGATATTTCTAGAGCTGAAAGAACTGAACGTATGAACGTAAGTGCAATTAATCAATAGGAGAATGGGGTGAAGGGTTACCTTTATTAAGAAATAAACTAATTTAAAATACCAACAAAATTATTGGCAAAATAATGAATTCCAAGTTATTTCATTTCATTAAATTTATGATCATACTAAAATTATTTTATTTCAATTCGCACAAATTCACGGACAAAATTAAGTTGGATGAACTGCTTCTCGACTATTGACAGCCTACACCACTGGAGATAGAGATACAAAATTCCCCCGGACAACGCCAGACACGAATAGCTAGTAAAATTATTTACATCAGTTTTATATCAAGAATACAAAAAAACTAGTTACCTTCCTTCATAAAATAGGAAAACTCCTACTACATCCTTTTCTTTTCGTGATTTTTGCTGAGGAACATGAAATCAACATCAAACAAAAAAAAAAAAAAAAAAAAACACCTTACACACCCTGAAGTCAGGCAAAGAAAAAACAATTATTCATCCCGAAAACAAAGTTTGCTTCACTAGGTACTAATTTCTGGCTTCTAGGATTGCTGAAGCCAAACCAGAAAGAGGACAGTTTTACTCAGATTTATAGTGTTTCTCATTGGACACCATAAAAATTGATAACCAGGGCAAACAGAATACATAAACAGCAGGACAATATAACAGTTTCATGAATGATGATACGCACGTTATTATATTATATTATATTTCACCCCAGTTGTTGGGGAACAATTAGGGGTGGAAACGCGTCGCACACACTGGATCTTGTCATTGCAGTGGAAGTTCATGTTATTTTGAATATTTTTTTTTTAATTTCAAATTACTCGTAGAAATACCAAAAAGTTTCATTAGTTGCATTTTTTGATAGAAAGAAAACACGTCTTTCTTCCAATTTTCAAAGAACTTATGTTGACATGCAAATTCTTAAGGTCAAACACAAAAAAATTAACTTTAAAATTTTACCAAGTTTTACAAAACTGATTTCTTTCTTTTCGGAATTTACAGCAAGTAGTGAAATGTCTAGCTACCAAATGTAAATATACAATAAATTATGTAATGTATAACATTTTTGTGTGTGTTTTTTCCATTTTGTGTAATCCGCAAAAAACACTTGTTTTCATCATAATCAGTTACGCCGGCGGTTTAGAAATTCTATATTTCTTATTATTTTATGAAGTAACTAAGAATTTTCTACGTTAGTTGAATCTTAAACTTTCAATTTAAAGTTTAGCAACTGAGCTGACGGTACCAATATTATCTGAACTCCTTGTTTTATTATAGAAAGTTTTTTGAAATGTCCAAAGTCAAATGCTACCATATACATATATTGCGTTATATAACCCACATATTTAATAGCATATTGACTATTTCCAAGTTTTCTTTAGAATAGAAGACTGCCAAGATTATTCCCATACAGAAAAGCAAAAAGAGTTCCGGCCGATAGCCATTCTTCCATCTCTTTCAAATGTGTTTGAAAAAACTATTTTCACGCAGGTTCAAAAATATCTAGCAATCAACAACCTGTTAAGGTACTGTCAGTATGGTTTTCGAACTGAACGCATCTGCAAATCCGCGTTACTTTTTTATCACACTGTTAAACAACACACTGAATAATATAAAATATGGAAAACAACTGTGGTCCATTCTCTCCCGAAAAAAGGGAAAGGACAACATCAATCCCTTGAATCTCCGATCGATAAGTATTCTTCCGAGTATCAGTAAGGTATTGGAAGAAGTTTTTAATAAAGCTCTGCCTTAATGAGGGGAGGACAAATATATCATACCGGGTACTCAGTTCGGTACAGTACTTTAAGGTGGGACATGATACAATTAATTCTAGGCGTGTTTTATTCATTGCTGCATAGCCAGCGCAGCATTCAAGTGCGAATAAAACGATCAAACTCACTCCATACCATAGGACAATTTCAATTTATATTTCAATGTTGGCCATTATTATAGAAAATATCAAAATCTTATGTCAAAACATGTATGTACATAAATGTATGTTTAAATGTTTAATTCTAAAATTTAATGCATAGCGCCATTTTCATTTCAATAATTTAAAGTTCTATCATGAGGTCAACGGCCTTGGCTCTGATGAAAGCATCGCTTCCCATCGATCAGCGAAATCAAGCATCGTTGCGAGCGGTTAGTACTTGGATGGAGGACAGTTCAAATACCAACCGTGAGCTGTTGACATGTGTTTTTCTGTTGTTCTTTCTTTCTGTCCGTCTCTCTCTGTTGTATAGTATAAGCCGATGGTCTGAGTTACGAGTACCAGTGCTTTCAGTGTCTCTACTTCGTAGATTTATCTATGGAGTAGTGGAATATGTAATGTAATGTAAAGTTCTATCACCAGCACAACTGCCATTTTTTTACTGGCTTCTTTTTCGCCAGCAATCAAATTTTTGTTGTTTGTTGGAGGAAATTTTGCTGCGCTAGCTATGCAGCAGTAAATAAAACATACCTTCTGTCTCTGATACATAATGCAACAAAAATAAAAGCAGTAGTACTTGCATGGTTGATTTGGAGAAGGCTTTCGACGCCTAACCATACTCGGTATAAGTAAACCACTATTATATCCGCTTTATGACCTGCTTAATGGTAGAAAGTTTGTTGTTAAAAGTGGCAATGTAACTTCTACTGCAATATTCGATATTATGAATGTTCTTCTGCAGGGAACGGTCAACTCGCCGATTCTCTTCGGAATTTACACCATACACCAATGATCCGATAGGTAGTCTCTCTCAGGCAATTGGGTTTTCTGACGATTAAGAACATCTCCAAAAGTCGAGGTCATCAGAATTTTTTTGCAGCTTGACTTTGACAAGTTGAGGCAAATTGCAATGACTGGAAGTTAAAAATCAACTTTCACGAATCTGAAACTATTTTGTTTAGGACTGCGTTGCATTGAGGCCCAAGGATACGAGAAAGAACTGGCGCTAGCTAGTGATCGGGCCACATGGACACTGGTTGGATCAGTATTTGTATTTCGACAGACATATAAATTCTATTCTTGCCTTAATAATATTGGGGAGACTTTGCCCTGACCAAACGGTTGTAGCCGGCTTAATGGCATCGTGAAGGTGATTTACTATTATGACCCTTATCCTGTCGATGATTGCTGATGGGTGCCCAATGTGGTTCAACATTGCCCCTTCCCAAATGGTAACGATTCAGGTGTTTGAGAGACAGCAATCCCTTAGATTACGCAGAATACCAGAATCATAAACAGAATTTAGAACTTTGTGTTTAAGCTGATTTGGGGTCACTTTGCAAGAGCGATGTCTTCGACCAACAGCTTAATTTTTGGGACACGAATAATACTACTAGAAAGCGTGTCTAAGCGGCATAATCTCGACCCCTTCCTCTTGTAACACAGTCAAAGCTTGATTCAGGATAGAATAACGGTTTCGCTTATATACCACTTCGGGCGTAGGAGTGTGGATAGGCGGCTTTTTTATAGTCCAAACGTCCTCGCACAAAGCGGAGCAGAGCGCCTTTGGTTCAGTAGGACTGTGTCCGTTCGGAACAGGGTGAGATAGAAGAACTAGTTCTGGATTCTGGTAGTTATCTGAAGATAGAAAAAGTTGACTATGACTTGTGTGTCTTGACCGGCATACATAGATTTAAGGTTAATATCAAATAGCAACAGTCAGGATGGCACACAAAAATGGGCCATGATAGTTAAAAGTTATTTGATAAGAAGGCGAGTTCCTATAAATTTTTGTCTAGCTTTGATAGTTTAAAAATAAAAAAATAAAAGCACTCAATTCTATCTAGAAAGGTGGGAAAATGCTTTGGGTTCTCTTTAAAGTTCTGCTAATTAGTTCTTTTCTACCCAGAAGATCCACAGGGTTCTATCCTTGGCCCTATCGTCTTCTCACTTTACATAAATGAGTTACCACAAGTTGCTTAATATTATTTGATTCATTTCTTCTCTGATGATGTGACGCTCTTGATAAGTAGACATTTTGGGGCGAAAAATGATGGCGCAGCTCTAGTGAATGAGGATCTGCTCCTTTTTCCACAGTGGTCTAAAAAACTTTGATTTAATTGTTTTTTTAACCCATTTAAACTTCGCAATTTTCCTAAATGTTGAGGAATCACGTTAAAAGTTTTCTTGCTTAGCAAAATACAATAACGTTTCAGCTTTTGTTTCAAAAAAAAAGTGGCCCCTTTTGGGCAATAGCAAAGATACAATTATGTCGATCTTATCACTTATAAAACTTGATTTGTAGATAATTATGGCGTTCTTAACTTCAGAAAAAATTGCGCTTATGTCGATATAACACCGGAGGTGCGACTTAATGACAAAAGCATTGAGTATGTTGGCACTGCTAAAAACCTAGGAATTCTATTCAATCCAAGTCTATGGTCTCCGCCTTCTTTAAGTTATTCGAAATTTCTTCCCGAAATAAACTGAACTGCTATTTGCTAAATCCATTTTATTGCCTTTTCTTATGTATCTATCTTCATCAAAAATTAAATTTAAATGTCGATTTTTTTTTTCAAATCCACAACTAGCTCCTTAAACACCTAGAGAAAGTAAGAAATAAAGTTTGTTTAATAGTCTGGACAACATCCTCCGATTGGGAAGAAGTGTGTGTTCGTGAATGTTAGTGTTTTTTCTTGTTAACATCCTACATCCGGGTTGAAGGGAAAATTAAAACAAAATGAATTCACAACAATTACTTGAAGTTGATGTGCTATACTTGGACGGTGGACACAACCTGACAGCATAACCTTTGTAGTTTGCTTGTATGTTAATATAATTGAAGGTGTAATAATTAAACAGGGTGTCTCCTTGTTTAAGTTTAATAAATATTTAATTGTCTTTGAAGAAAAAAGAAAAAAAAAATTGATTTAATGTTGAAAATCGCAACTCATCTTTTTTTAAAGTTAGAACTTTGACGAAAACCCAAGTAAGTTTTATTTTTATGATAGCAATAGTTATACATACATATGTAGATTTTGTAACGGCGGGTTAACTCGAACTTAAAGGCGGGAAAACGACTAGAACAAAGCATGATATTTTGGAAGAATAATATTACTTTAAACTTGATTTGTTTTTCAGTTTATTAAAGCTTAATAAGAATTGTAAGAAATGGTTCTTATGAAGTACAAACATGTTAACATTTAATAACATAGTAGTGATTCTACATGAGCTACAACAGTAATCAAACAGAGTCAACTCGACCCGCTGTAAACACCTCATCGAACAGCTCCACGACACGCCAAACGCCATTGTGCTCAGCCATTACATTGCCTTTTCCGGTCTTGGCTATTCTCCTTTCTTCTACAACGGCAAGGCAAGATACACATACGTTTTAGGATTTGGTTTTATAATATCATGCGTTTAAGTATTAATTACATTACATTACATTTTACACTACTCCGTAGATAAATCTACGAAGTAGAGACACTGAAAAGCACTGGCAACTGAGGCCATCGGCTTTAGACAATACAACAGAGAGAGACACACAGAAAGAAAGAACAACAGAAGAAACACATGTCAACAGCACACGGTTGGTATTTGAACGGTCCTCCATCCAAGTACTAACCGCGCGCAATGATGCTTGATTTCGCTGATCGATGGGAAGCGATGCTTTCATCAAAGCCAAGGCCGTTGACAAAGTTAAGTATTAAAAGTAAATAAGGTTTAAGATAAGTCAAGTAATATTAAAAATCGTATTTTTATTATTAACGTACTTAACAACATCTTATAGAAAAAATAAAAAGAAAAAGTATTTAAATTTAGATTGAGTGTGTTAATACAAAAATAATAATTTTAAATTGAAAATTTGAATTCATAAAATTTAAAAAATTATTGGTGATTACATAATTGGAAATAATTACTGGAATGATATTTTGTATACGGTTAATGTTAACAGCAAAGTCTTGCTATTTAATAGCTTATTGGGTAGACTTTACGACGATTATGTTCCAGTTGTCACCAAGCAGATCAAAAATCCTAAGTTTTGTCCATGGTACAACAATGATATTGAATCACAAATTCGGGAGAGAGAGCATTTCTTTAGAAAATATAAAAGAAATCCTTCGGAATACAACAAACGACAATATACTTTTGCTCGCAATCAAGTAACTGCTCTCATACGTTCTTGTAAAAAAAGCTACTTTATTGAAAAACTTGACATTTCTTTAGGTTCCAAAGTGCTATGGAAAAATCTGAAAGCAATTGGTGTGACCGGAATGAAATCATTTTACGCTTCCTTATTATCACAATCTGGTACTAGTCCGCCTATATCTGTTCCTGAAGATGACGGTTTATTTTCATTCAACTGTGTTGCGGAAAGCGATATAATTAATGCTATAAAGTTAATCAAATCTAATGCGACTGGATCCGATAGCATTTCGCCGAAATTTATACGATTGATTTTACCTATAGTTCTCCCACCATTGAAACATATTTTCAATACTTGTATTTATAGCAGTGAATTCCCTGAACAATGGAAAATTGCAACAATTACTTATTTCCATAAAAAAAAAAAATAATCCTTTGGAGCCAGCTGATTTTAGGCCAATAAGTTTGCTGCCGTTTTTCGGTAAGGTTTTTGAAAGACTGATTGCGGATCAAATTCTCCCCTATATTCAAACCAGTAACAAATTATCAATGTGGCAGTCTGGTTTCCGCCACAAACACAGTTGTGAATCTGCTGTTGTAAAAGTCACATCTGATTTCCGCAGTGCTCTTGACAGAAATCAGTTGGGTATTATGGTTCTCTTAGACTTCTCCAAAGCTTTTGATTGTATTGACCATCAGATTTTGATTTCCAAACTAAGTAACCAATTGAATTTTTCAAGAACAGCTCTTAAACTTTTGCGAAGCTATCTTCTAAATCGGCTTCAAACGACTTCAACTGATCTAGGTACTTCAAGTCCATATGTGGTTAACTGCGGTGTTCCTCAAGGATCTGTTCTTGGACCACTACTGTTTTCTTTGTTTATAAATGATCTTCCTGAGATCGTTATCAGTTGTCTCATACACATGTATGCAGATGATGTTATAATATATAATAACGAAGATTTACTCAGCATACAAAGATGGGCTGATTCTAATAAACTTAAACTTAATCCATCGAAAACGCTAAGTATGGTTTGTTCAAGAAGTCAAGTTAATATATCTAATTTTCCGAAAATTATTTTAAATGGGCAAACAATTGAATATGTCAAAAAAGTTAAGTACTTAGGATTTCAAATTAATGATAGATTAAGTTATTGTGACGCGGTTTCTGAATCTATACGTCGAATTTATTTTGGTCTTCGATCTCTAAGGTCTTCGTCACATTTTTTAGATCCTGATATAAAGAAACACTTGATAAAGTGTCTTAGCTTGCCCTTTTTTACTTTTAACTGCTCTGTCTATCCTGTTCTTGATTTTAAATGTAAACGTAAGTTAAATGTGGCCTTTAACGACTGCCTGCGCTTCATCCACGGTATTCCAAGATATGTTAGTGTTTCCAATATACATACATACTTTGCTATGGGGACTGAGCTTGGACAAGTACCTAAGGTTTCGTAACATTACTTTTCTTCACAGCATAATACATAATAAGTGTCCTGAGTTTTTAGGTGAAATACTTAAATACGCTCAGTCACAAAGAGGCTTGCGATTGATTATCCCACGTTTTACATATACCGTTGCAGAACGATCTTTTTTTTGTGTCTGCTATTCGTCTGTGGAACAGCCTCCCTATAGAATTGCAGATAACTATCTCACCAGCCATTTTTAGGAAGAAATTATTCTTGTTATTTTTAACAGAAAATTAATACTTTTCTTTTTTTTATTTATTTTTTTTCTTTCCTTAGTTTTGTTTGTTAAACTTAAAATCAATTTAATTTTTATATTTTTATAAGCTCAAAGCATATTTCTCTTTTCTTTATTATTTATTGTACTGTTAATTTGGAACACTTGGTAAAGTTATTTAGATACTATTAAAAGATTAATCTTGTTGTATCATGTAAAATCTTTGAAATACAAATACAAATACAAATACATTGAATAGAATGGTAAATTCTTACAGTCATATCAATAAAATAGTAGTATCTGTACAAGTATTATTTGCAAAAACTTAGTTCAAAATACTACTTCGTGTTTTGTTCCTATATGCTCGTCTTCAATGACAACTCTTTATGTCAACTCACAAAAAAGAGGAATCGTTACACAAGATCCTCCCATACATTGTCATGATTCCTCCTATAATTAAGAGTGTAAGCGATCTTATGGGACAAATCTTTTTTCCAACTCATAAAGATGCAAGAGCACTGAAAGATTTTGATATACATAAATGCCCTAGCCCGGATACTATATCTCCTGTTGTTCTGAAGACGTGTTCTTTACCGATTGCATAAGTTTTTCTATCTGTCCTACTCTACTAGTCTCTTTTCGAGTGGTTCGAAAACAGCATTTGTGTGCCTGTCGCTAAGAAAGGCAAATCTTCTCCCATCGAACTATCGTCCAATTGCATTCTTTCCCAAGGTCATATAAAAGCTGATACATTTTTAGCTCAAGAAATATTTTGAAGAACGAAAGTTTCTTAATGATCCGGCAGTATGGCTTTCGTAGCAATAGGTCCATCGATGATCTAATAGAATATCTCACCGAACATTGGGACAAATCGTAACATAAATTTGGACTTGGTAATATTTTCTTCGATGCATTAGAAACTACCTTTCGAACCGCACAATACAAGTAGCATTGGGTGGTTTTAAGTCTGAAATTCGTAAAATAATTGCTGGTGTGCCCCAGGGCTCCGTTTTGTGTCCGACTCTGTTTGTCATATTCTTTTACATGAAACTTCTAATCCATTAAGTAATATTGCAAATGACAGTACTCTCAGCTTCTCATATTATTTCCCAGATCCACGTCCTTGTCCTCCAAATGTAGATTTAGAACGGCAGCGTATGATATGCTCATTACATTCTGATCTTGGTAGCAATGTCAAAGGGCAACGAAAATCGCGTAGAATTTAATGTTTTAAGGACTCAATGCTGACTTCTGTCCTTAAAACGGAACCGTTGTTTACTTGCTTTACTTACTTTACTTATTTAAGGTCACGCTACAGTCCGTGGAGAACCAGAGTATCAACTAACTTCTCCAGCTAGATCGGTCCCTAGATAGCTGTCTACAGTTTCGCAATTAAAATTTATTAAAGTCCTCTCTCAGATGTGCTCCACCTAAAATGCGGTCTTCATCTACTGCGCCGCCCCTCGGGGTTGGATTCGAAGACCTTCCGCACCGGAGCATTTGCTCCATTCACTCTACATGACCTAGCCATTTCAGTGGTTGGACTTTAATTTTGTTCTGACTTTACAGCGCGTACTTTCCGTGTCTTCTAACCCGCTCTCCATCTTTGCAGACGGGTCCAAAGCTCAAACAGATCATTTTACTTTCGAAATATCCTAAAGCGTTCTCATCCACTTTCCACAAGGTTCATGTCTCTGAACCATACACAAGGACCGGTTTGCTCTGGTTGTTGTTCTGAAGTTGGTACCCTCACTGTTGCATCAGACAAAATATCACCTGATAACGGAGCTAAAGAACATCAAAGATACTGCTCTGTAAATGCTACTTCAAAAACGATGGTCATATTTTTGCAAAAAATTTTTTCTACATAATAAATGTAGCTATCGAATTAAAATTATCTTATACCCCGTGCGACACTTGTGATTCTTTGAATTACTGTAACTTCTTATCGGTAAATGCTACGGAATAAATTCCCAAGACTATATTTGTAAAAAAATTAATAGTTTGTAGAACATATTTTTCCTCGAAAGCAAACTGATTTCGAGAAAATTACAAAAAAATAATTTTAATGACCTTTGACCTTTGTGGTTACTGACCTTGTAGTCATCTAACTTACCGTGTCCTTTCTTTGGTATTTTCTTCTCCACCTATTCTTACTGGAGTAACTAGTTAAAAGTGCAATTATAATCATTTTCCCTAAATAAAATTATTAGAGTGTCAAAACATTTTGTAGCACCCTATAGCCCTTCCGAAAAAAGGCCTTCGAAACAAAAATAACACTCGTTATAGCAAGCGCCTTTTAACAAACTACGAATACTCTCCCTGAAGGGCTTATTATTAAGCCCAGTTTAACTATACACAGGAAAAGTACCTTGTACTTTACGAATCCCGTGTCTATCTGTCCGTCTGTTTGTCTATCTTTGGTCTTATCGTAATATTTTTGTTTTCCGAATTTAATTAAATCAGGATTAAGTGTTGATATTCTGTTATGTTTTTAGGGAGATAACTCGTCACACCTTAATTTTGTCGGTTGGTCGTGCATTGAATTTGGTTTTGGGTGACTGTGACAGTGCTTTTCTTTTTCTTCTTTTTTGCGGTAGCAATGTGGTGGCGGTTGAAAAAGCGGATTATTTGTCATAATCCCAGAAAATATGGTCTAAATTACCATAAATGTAAAAAAGAAGTTGTGGGTACAATCCAGAGCTCGACAGCAGACACACGTATATGTAGGTATTTGCTCAACCACGCGGAACCCAAAAGAATTGATATGATGAATTGGCATGGAGGTATGTACATGGCCAGACGTCAACGTCAACGACGACGGCGACGACAACGTAGACTACAGCGCCAATTTGGAGTACAAGTGGGATGCAAGTAAGAAGAACGACACTGATTGTGATTTTTATGTGTATTTTTCAGCACAAATTGTGCGTCGAAATAATTTATGAATGAAACAGTGCATGGTGAATAGAGGTAGGTCGATATAATGACAGCAACAAAAACAACGACAACTGCAACTTGTTCCTGCTTAAAGTTCAAAAACAACAACGACACCAGAGTGGAAAAGAATTCTGCAGAAATCTAATGCAAATTGTATTTCATACAGAGCCCTCCGATATTATTCATGTTCAGGTTCAGGGTACCCACTTAGTTGTTATGCATGAGCAAAAGATCTCATGGTATAAACCCTCTTTCGGGAATACCTTCCAGACCAAGGGTTTTTACATACAAATATGGGAAAAACATAAAGACGCACACCTTCTCGGGTAAGAAGAAAAAACATATAATTATAATATTCCCCATTCGCAATTGAAAATTCATTCTGAACCCGAACCTTTGTTTATGTACACATTGTGAGTGGGTTTATTACTCGTATATTTATTTTCTTGTCCAACAGTATGACAAACAAGAATGTGTTTTTTTTGTGAATACATTGCACCCGAAGAATTCATACGGCTTTAAGAATGACCCAACTTACTTAAAATTCCATAGCGTTTGCCGTTGATTGTACTCGTACATTGTAAGCGAATGGCTAAAAAATTGAAGAGATTCAAACATAACTCAAATAAATTTAATATTTTTGAAAACTACTGTTCGGATTGGAAGCTCCAAATCAACTATGGGAAACGTGAAACCTTACTGTTCCACACCCCAGGAAGACTCGGTAATCCGGCTTGATACGCAACTGGAAAAAGCTAAGAATAACGAGTTTAATTGGTCTTTGTATCGAGTCAAAAACTATTTTGAAGTATTTAGGTATTTATTGGGACAAGTTCTTATACTACAATGAGCACATAAATACTCAGAGAAGGCTAGAGCAGCATTTATGTCTCTCAAAAGACTTTTCTACTCTGGATATTTAAGACCCTATATCTATATGTGAAGATTGTTTGTTACCAAGCATTCGTTCGTTCAGTTTTGACTTATGCCAGTCCAGTATGGTGGAGTATTAACCCCTCGTATATGGAAAAGCTTCGAATATTTGAAAGGAAGTGCTTAAGAGCTGTATAGAAGTGCACATTTTGACTTTCGCTACAATGTCTCAAGCAAAAGACTATTTGATGCTTTAGGAGTGTCCAGAATTGATAACGTCATACTGGAACTTGGGAGGAGTCACTTTGCGTGTTCGGCGAATGTTATAGAAAACGAGTTCATATCGGGACTATTTTACCCCAAATCCTGGGTATGTCAGAAATATTTTGGAAAGTGGATACATATCACCAGAGACATTTCTGTATATTGATGCATATGGGTAACTATCAGACTCAATGAACGTACCAATAATAATATACCATGCTGCACGATGAGCAACAGAGAAAAAAATCCTTTGTATCCTTTTGTATTTTTACATTAATTGGAGTAAAATCCTGAAAACCCGCGAAGGGGGCCACCCAAGGTACTGTTGCTCAAGAAAACCCAGAAGAACGGCCCCAATAAACAATTATGTTTTATACGAATCCAACGGCAAGAACTACTTTTATATTTTTAAGAAAACATTTTATGTTTGGCCTTAAGTCACAAACAAATTTGGAATTATGTCACTTTGTAAAAGCGACATAAGGCCAAGTATTAAAATTTGGCCTTATGTCACGGCACCGTTAAATACATTCAGTTGCTCTTATTACGCTTTCAAAAAGTGAAATAAGACCAACTTGGTCTTATTTCTCAAAATCATTTGGCCTTATTTAACTTTGTCAAAGTGAAATAAGAGCAACTACGGAAAATTGGTTTTATTTCACTTTATCGAAGTGCAATAAGGCCAATTTTTGAAAGTTGGCCTTATTTCACTGCACCGTCCTTAACTCGACGGGATAGAGATCACATGACTGGGCCTGGCACTAGAGTAGACTAGGTTTTTGAGCTCTAGTTTTTATATATATACAAAAAAACTTAAGACTGTCCTCTTAAATAGGTTTTCACATTTCATATATGTAATAATATAAATTAAAGAAACAAATTATCAAGACTTGGGGTTCCGATGCTCTAAAAATGATGCAAAAAATCTATATAGCATCCTAATCTATCTTAACCAAGTTAACTACATAATAGTTAATGGGCTGAACTTTGCATTTCATTGCTTCAGATAAAAGACTCCAGCAAATTATGGCTTCGCCTTATTTTACCCACTTTGTTTTAAGATGCATTCATTTCAATTCATAAAGTTACAAGATAGTTAGAGAGCGACAAAGACCATGAAGAAAATAACTTTGGAAACTTTGCCACCTCTTATATTTTTAGGGTATTACTATAGAGAGTTTTCATAAATTTTATTTTGTTTGAAAAGCACTGATGATATCTGTACTACAATTTAATATTTATATTTGTGTCATGCCATTAGCCTCACCGCTCGATGGAGCC
The DNA here is from genome assembly GCA_911387755.1 of Chrysotoxum bicinctum. Classification (NCBI taxonomy): domain Eukaryota; kingdom Metazoa; phylum Arthropoda; class Insecta; order Diptera; family Syrphidae; genus Chrysotoxum; species Chrysotoxum bicinctum. The sequence continues at coordinate 203,451,748 of OU426988.1, forward strand.
AGTATCCCAAGAGAGATTTACTATCGTCTAGTTTTTAGTATTTTCTCTTAGACAGCTTGTGTCAAAATTCCAGCCGCATCGTACTCGTTGTTTTGTTTTGACCACGTGTGGAAGCCAGCTTATGCGCGAATTTTAGAAAAATAGAAAAAGAGCAATATCGGTCGGTGATTCGATTCTTCTTTTTGGAAGGCAAATCGCGCAGTCTAACCCAGGTGCCCCGATAATGGATACCACGGAGGGTAACTTGTTAAAAACGCACGATCTCTTATTGGCAGACCGCCGATTGAAGGTGCGCGAGATAGCTGAAACAGTAAGCATCTCAAGAGACCGCGTCAGTCATATTCTTAATGAAATTTTGGGCATGAGAAAGCTGTCAGGGCGATGGGTGCCGCGTTTGCTCACTCACTGGTCAAATTGGTCGAATTGCGCTACGAACTGCTGCCCCATCCATCGTATTCTAAAGATTTGGGCCCATGCGACTTTTTTTGTTTGCAAACTTGAAAAAATCACTCTCCGGGCAGAAATTTGAGTCGAATGAGGAGGTCATCGCCGCCACGGAGGCCTACATTGCAGACTCGAGAAAACCTATTATTCGGCGGGGTTAAAGAATTTGGAGCATTGCTGGATCAAGTGTATCGAGCTAAAAAGAGACTATGTTGAGAAATAAATCGCCACTTTTACAAAATTTTTGTTTTTCTTTTGTAAATTAAGTACTTATCAGACTGCCTCGTAAATCGGATAAATTATTCCATAGTCGTGTTTTGCGAGTAATAAACGAATCTCTGGTTTTGATGGTACGTTCAAAATTACGATCGGGTGAACTGAGCATATTTAGCGAAACGTGTATCACAGTGGTTGAGCGAGGAATAAAACTAGTCTTTATCGACTTTATTTCATGAGGCAAATGCTCGAATATAACTTTTACACTTTCCGACCACATCATATCATTATTTACTTATCGACTTTATAATAAAACTTCATAAAACAGGAATAAAACTAGCTACTTCAGGAAAGCATTGTTTGTGAAAATAGCGATAAAACAAGGATAGACATGAAACCTTCAGACATGTTCAACCTATTGGAATGTTTCCATGATAGCTCTGTTCCCTATAATTTTTAACCCTCTGTTTTGAATTCTATCCCGTATATGAAGAGAAGTTTGGACTGCACCTGCCCAAAGATTTGTGTTATACTCCAAGTTTTTAATTTATAAACTGAGTGTGACAAATACCGTAGACCGATAAAGACATCCTGAGCATCTAGCAGCGTTTTTGGTGATATCTAGAATGTGGTCATCAAAAAATATCGTCTTTGACACATACCGAATAATTGAGTTCTGACATTTTTCCGGTTTTTTCTATAAAAGTGCCATTCAAGGACAATGGCATAGAGGGTATATTTAGATTCAATGACATTAAACCCGATTCAGTTTTTGAAGCATTGAACTCCACACAATCTTGTATACCCCATATAGCAATGCTGTAAAGATCGAAGTTTAATGAGATTATCACACGGTACCGTTGGAATTCCACTTTCGATGAGGATGGACGTGAATTTGAGAATGAGTATACGAAGCTGAGGAAAGATTCGTCGGCAAAACAATACAGTGGATTAGAAGTTTCAGGCAAGAGATGATTTATAAAAATGAGGAGGAGAGTCGGAGACAGAACGGAACTCTGAGGAACAACACCAGTTGTTTTGTGAAGATCAGAATTAAAACCGTCAAATACGACATGTATTGACCGATGCAGACGGTAACTTCTAATCCAAAGAATAAGGGTTTTATTGGCGAAAAACTCATGCATTTTCGATAAGAGAGCCTGGTGCCAATCTCTATCAAATGCCTTAGAAATATCAAGCGCAATAATCTACTTTCGTAAAACAACCTAAAGATCTGTTCCGCTCTTTGGTGATATACCATCAAAGCAACAATTTAACGATTGCTACGAAAGATGTATTGACGGTCATTCAAAAGTTTCGATACATCTCTTGAGCTGGTGATTGATCGGCGGTTTCAAGACCTTGAAAAGAAGGGATGTAAATGCGAATGGTCGCCTTTTTTATGAACAGGTTGGAGAAATGCTGTTTTAAATATTCCAGGGAAGATAAAAGAACAGTGGGAGTGATGAAAAATCTATAAGCCATCGAGAAAGAGTAGCTCTTCAGAAGAATAGAAGAATAGGATGTATACCATCAGGACCATCAGGACCAGCGGATTTGCTTATATCAAGATCTTGAAGGTCTCTTGAAACTTTACGAGTGAAGAGAAATATATGTCTTGAAAGGTATAAGTGCTAGTTGAAAAATGTGCAGCGAGTAGTACATTTGTCTTGTGTGAATAGCTAGTTATCGGGTTATCGTTTAAGATGAGCGGTGCAAGCGAAGATGATACATTTTTTAAGGTTCTTGACAAGTCACCAAAAATTTCTACTGCCTCGGGGATATTGCGGGATTTTTGCCTTAGGTCACGTTAGAATTTTGTTTTCCAATGATTAATACCTAGACCTTAATTAAGTGTCATTAGAATAGTAATTAGGGTCACAAGAGCCCCTATGCTCATCATTTTGATTGTATCACCCAAATGATCTCAGTTCCAAACCAATTAATTTGGCCTATGAGATCTGCCCAAGGATGTATCGTAGGCCATATCTCAAAGGCTTACCTTCATAATGATAGCTAAAGACTTTCCCAAAGACATCTTATTTAACTAAGTCTTTTTCATCTATACCTTAGAGCCACTGAGTCTAACTATGTTTTACGTACCGCTCCACTTGAATATCTCATCACTATCAAGCCACCAAAATAGGGTATGCATTCTTTTACAATGAATCCTGCCCCGATCCGCAACTGTAGGAGGAGTTCCTGAGAATAATCAGAATTACTCGTCGCTTCATGGATAAGTCGGTTGTTCCGGTGGCAGTGGTATAACACCGGAATACCATATCTCTATACTGCACTAACCATAGCGGGTCTATGTAAATGAATGCTTCACTAAACATGCTTCTTTGCAACGGCTGTAGGAAATAACCCCCCGTGAAATATTTCTCAAAAAAAAAATTAAATAAAATATAGTAGCCCATAGTTGGGTATGGAGTGGAGATTCATTTTCTATGAAATAGAACCCCAAAATTGAGGATATATTTCAAAGATTTGGTGTCTTCATATTGAAAATTGGAAGATTAATTTACGAGAATGGTTGAGAGTTTTAAGTCTTGGTCAAGGGCCTTGATTTATTCGAGATGTAGGACCACCAGCTTTATTTATTTTTAATGTTATTTATTGAATGCTCGTTTTCAATTTCAGTTTTCAACATAGTGGCTAAAAGTTTCACTTGTAAATCTTCTGCTCTATATAGCTCGAAACATTAACTTACTCGTGTCTAGCGTATATATGGGTCTGTAAATTAACTTCAAAAGTCAATTGAAGTGATAACTAAAATTGAAATTTATTGCCATAGATACATGTGCTCTCAAAGAAAACCGATTCATGCCGTGCATAACCTTTCAATACGTTTTCTGTGTTGTTCATATATAAAGTAGGTAAAAGATTGCAATTGGTATGAGGTTCAGTTCATCCGACGTCCCGTGGGTTGTACATCATATGAGACTGAAGCAAAGGTTATAGCGCAATCAATATCCATATAATAAACACAAATTTCCCTAGAAACCTGTATAGTCCTTATATCACAGTTCACACTCCTCAAAAGAGAATGATTCGTGAATGAACGAATGCATGCGCCTGTTACTAAGGAAAAATTTGTTTTACGAAATTGTTGAAACCCACTTTTACTTTTTGATTGGATACTTTTTATCCATAAGTTGGAAATGTTTTTATTGATATTCAATAAAATATGAGGAAATGAATAGAAATAGGTTAAGTTTTTGTTTTTTTTTTTTTCATTTAGGTTTATTACAATGTGCAACGGACAAAGTACTGCTTTATTTTCAAGAGAATACTACTTTTTACCTGAGGAGAAAATATATGCATGTTCTTTTTAATATATAACCTAAATTTATATTAAACTAAAGTGAAGCAACTTGTTCTACAAAGGATAAAAAGTGCACATTAATCTTTTACAACTCAGATGGTTCATGGTGTTTTTGAAAAATAATTATGCATTATCTGTCCAGAGAAAAGTCTTACTGATTTTTTTTTTTAATATTTCTACAACACTCGATAAAACTTCACATGAAGCATTAATTTCATTTTTGATACAAGAAACAAATTTCAATATTTTAATAGAACTCAAATTAATATTTTTTAAATTCTGAACAATCCCACTCTGTTATAGGCTAAGGAATACTTCTTTAAGGACAAAAACAAGAATATGGCTGATACCAATTTACTTAACCTTATAATGAGTATTAGATTGAACATCTTTTCAAATAAAATGTCCAGGGTACATTTTGGAACTGCAACTTTGTTTAAAAAAAAACTTTGTAGCACTGAAGTGATGGTATTCTTATGGAGTTAGTGGTGGGTTCCATACAAAACCCCCTGAGGTATTAACACCTGACAAGCACAAAATTAAATAACATCTAAAAATTTCTATACAAAGGAGATATTACACATGCAAGATGTTAGCATTTGCTACGTGATGAATTAAGTCCTTAAATTATGCAAAAGAAATAAATTCAAATAAAAGTTTATTTCACTTCATTTTGTAAGTCATTTCTTGTATTTCATTTTCTTAGGTCCTCTATAACGCTTACTGATCTTCGTTGTTCTGCTAAGGGTTCTGCTAAGAAGACTGTTTACAAAGGTACCTGCTTGTTGACGGTACATAACCTGAACGGAGCAAAACGGAGCAACGGAGTGATTTAAAACTTTAGTATCCGTGAAGCGGGCCCCCAAGGTACTATAGCTCTGGAGCCTACCTGAAGAACAACATTTTTGAATTAGTTAGAAAATACAAAATTTTATTTTGGGACTATTTGCCAATTTTGTCTTAGGGTCTTATATTGTGTAAAGTTGTTCAATTGAATAGAGATGGCGCAAAATTTTGAACAGCTTAGTATTAAGGCATTTTTATGATAATACTTAACAATTTGCTAACTTTTAAGTAGATCACTAAATCTTCTTTAATTTGAAACATTTTCTCACTAGTATCGTGCTAAGGCTATTTTTTAATAAATTGCTTCTGAACACACCTAAAAGAAATACTAAAAGGATTATGACTATCCTTAAAATTTATTAGCACAATGCTATTGGAGAGGATTTGAAAGGAGATCCCGATACACATTGGTTTTTGATAGGAAAATATTGAGCTGGATGAGACATTCAACATTCGTGTAGTGCGGTTAAAGAAATAATCTCTTCTCTAAACAGTTTATCTATATAAAATTGAGCGCAAGGGTAGACTCATGAGTCTTGAGCATTTCTGGTAGCGTGAGTATGACAGTAAAATTTTTTAAGGGCGGGAATTTTATTGGTAAGTTCACTAAGTCACTGTTTATAAAAATACCTATAGTATATAGAAAAGACCTGCAGTGGTCCTCAAGACGTGCGAATGTTTTGTTGTAGTTCTATCTCTTCCCTTTTTAAAACTCATTTTTGAATAACATCCAAGAGATAGAGAATGAAATGAATTATTGGAGCGAACAGGGCCAAATACAAGTTTCTTTTTAAAAATGCAATAAAATGAACAAAATTCAATTTTGTCGATGTATTATGGCTTTATTAGTAACAGCAAACATTCCCATTATTTTAAGAGCACAACGTCATTCCAGCGGATTGTCGTGCGCCTATAATTGCTAAGTCAATTGGACCTTGTAAGCGAATAATCGGAGATCTTTGTGCAGAATTCTCCTCAGGCTAGTGGATGGCGAGTTGATGTTCGTGAATTGAGTCTCACGCTCATGGCTACAACAGCCACATTCTTGTCTGAGCACACCGTACGACCCCGGAGACAATGATTGCTGTCAGAAGGCACAATTACTATTGAAATGACATCGACAGCCACAGCAGCGATATTCTAGGCTGAACGACCAGTCCGCTGGCAGCCACGCCCTGCATGATGTCCTGAAACCTGAACTAAAACTTCGGACTAAGTCTGCTCGAGTCGAGTAGCTTAGCTCCGGAATATTTTCCCAGTTGAGGAGGGCGACACGATTAATAAATCGACGTCGAAATTCACGCAGCAGAACCCCTGAACAAGTTTATTTTTAATTTTAAGGTGGGGTTTAAGGTGGGGTTGTGGAGCAAACACGGAATTCTGATACGACAGTCCAACGAACTAAGGATTATGCCAGAGAGCACTAATACACGATACTACTGAGTTACTTTTAATTCAATGTAATCTGTTGAGTTCGAAGCTCGAAAGTTGATTGTTGATTGAAACAATATATAATATGCAAAGGCGTATTTAAGGATTTGGCGCCCCGGGCTGATAACTTTTGCTGCCCTTTAGAACAATGAAAATAAAGTAATAAGAAATAATAATAAGAAAAACACAAAATGCATAATATTTGATGTTTTCAAATTTTTGTCTGTGTGTATATTGATTACAAAATTCATTAACAATACATTCGTTACCCAAATTTTTTGTCAGTTCAGCTTCTATATTTAATAAAGCTAAACTATTAAAGCGTTCTTGGCTAATGCGAGACCTTAAATAAGTTTTTATTCGTTTCAATATGGAAAACGATCTTTCTGCATCGAACCAATTTCAGACATCCAATGGAACGTTTTTTGATCATTCAGTCTGTCTAGATAGAACATAACATACGCTCCAATGGAAAATGACATTAGATAATATCTACATCCTCTGTTTTCAATTAGTAATCGCTTTGTCAACGTATCACCCTTTGTTTCAAAAGCAACCACCCTTAAGCCTTCCATTAGCACCACAGGCACAGATACGCACGCACCAGTGACGGTTTATTGAAATGTGTTCAAGCAAAAAACTAAGTAAGCAGACCTTTCTGACATCTGGAAGTTTACAAGAGACATATGAAGTTAGCACGTTACTAAAAAGATAAAATAGGTATTCGACGATTTTAACTTTAGTAAAATGTTAGAGATAGCATGATGCTAAATTGGATTAAAATAAGCCAAATCGTCTTCTTAACCTAGTATTATATTAAAATAGTTTTAACATCGTACTTATTCGACTAAAATTTTGTGCCAATAGTTTTTAAAATAATACCTGCCTATCCTTTTATTTATACATCATTATTAACTATTATACCAAAAACAATCATTATATTGTTTCTTAAGTCGTTTAAGTCTATTGACGAAGGGAAGGGTATTTGTAGGGACACGAGTCAGCAAAAATAAAAAAAAATTGAGGCATGATTTGCTAGGTATATAAAAAGAATAACATTTTGTGTGTGCCCTTATATCTCCGGCTTGATGGATTTATATTTTTTTTTATAAAGGGACTTTTTGTAGATGGTTTAGAAACAAAAAATTAAGATCCGTCCAGCCAAAGTTTTTCTAGCCCATTTTTTAGAGCTACATAGCAACAAGTGTTTTTGTTTTTTTTTGATAATGTTTTTGTTTCATTGGAATTTGTTCCAAGGAATAGGTACATGTCTGTAACTATCGATTTTCATTATAAAAAAATCATTTATAAAAAATAAGAATAGTAAATGGTGAAAAAAGTGACTGACATCTTACAGCGAACTCTCTCACAGCCGGACACTTACGGCACTGAAAAAATTGTCATGCTTGAAAAACTTAAAAAATCGCATTTTTTTGTGTATCCTTCAAAAATATTTGTAAATTATACAATTGTTAGGGGCGGCTTGCTGTCTTTGGCTTGTATGTTTTGAAAGTTCAATCGCTTCAAAAAAATATTATAAATTGGCCAATTGTTTCGCCCCTAGCAGCCTTGCCGCCCCGGGCTGTAGCCCTTTTAGCCCTAGGGTAAATACGCCCCTGGTAATATGTATAAAGAAAATAGACATATTTTTTACATATTTATCGTAAGCAGACTCAATAGGTTTTAAAAACGTTTTCACAAAGGTTTTGGATAAGTAATAGTAGATAATGTAGCTACTTATTTAATTTTTCCAATTCAAAATAAAAGGACTTCCATTTTCCAATTATTAACACAATTACCTTTATTTTTGTATTTTCTGACAGCCATTTTTCTGTTTGACAATACTCATAAGCTGTTTATATTTCCATTCATAGTCTTTAAATTCTCGATTTTCAAAATAGGGTTAGTTGCCAAATAATGATCTAATATGTAAATTTTTTTTTGTGTGAGATGTGTGGGATATTTTTTCTCATAACTCTTCCTATAATACCTTATCAGGAAGTCGTTTTAAATTCAGACGTACTTACATATACACACTTGTACACACATCCTACTTCAAAGTTCAAATTTATTTTGCACATACACAAAGTGTGCATAATCAAACCAATCAATCAAATATCAAAAGTCACGAATTTATTAACCTACGCTAAATGTTATAGCCTTCCGGTAAATGTATGAAAATAATTTATCTTAAAAAGACTTGCTGATTAATGGTTTTTATTATGGAACACACACAAGCAAATAAAGGCCAATAATTCTATAAGAGGTATGCGTGTTATGTTTAGTGGAAGTGTTGGCTAATTTGTGATTTATCATTTTGTATAAGACAAACTTATTATTATTCAATTAAGCGGGTGTGATTTCAAATTATAATGCTTCATTTCATAAATAATTATTAATATTTTTAATTTTTAATTTGATTAATTGTCAATTTATTTAATATAATTGCGCTGAAATATGATTATTTGAAATAAGCTGATAAAACAAAAACATTATGATATAACTATATTAGTTGAAAAACTGAAATGAAATTGCTTTGGAATATTTGTTTTTAAACTTATTTGCTTATTGTGTAGTAACTAAAGCCATTTTAAGACTAGACCAAAAATTGAGGAAACAAGGCTCCTCATCAATAACTCACAAATAAGTTACTGGCCGTGGCCCTATGTAGGATCTCCAAGCTTAACTATAATCTCTCACCTCACTGCTCATTTTTGTACCTCCTAACGACAAAATGTAAATAAATTTGTTTCCGCCATCTTTTGTTTTCCGCTCGAAATTTTGAAAGAAAGTCAGTATATCATACCTTCGCGGAACGGGGGTAGTGTTGTCGAGCCCAAATAGTGCATTTTTTGAAAAGAAGTTTTGGACGAAATGAAGCACCCACCGCCACCGCGCCTGCTGTACGCGAGTTTGTGCAATAAGTGCGTAAGATTGGTAGGCCAGTGGACAACACACATAGTCCCCGTTGTCTTACGGTGCGCACGGACTAGTATGTGGCTGCTGTAGCCGAGAGTGTGAGACTCAATTCAAAAACATGAACTCGCCATCGATCTCAATAGCTCAACATATCTGCGCAAAGATCTCGGATAGTTCTCTTACAAGGTCCAATGGACTCAGCATTTGAAGGCGCACGAGAAGCAACTTGAACGACGTTGTATTCTATAATTAATGGGAATGTTTGTTCTTACTAATTAAGCCATAATGCATGGAAAAAATTTAATTTTGTTCATTTCATTACATTTTTGAAAAGAAACTTGTATTTGGCCCATTCTTTATTTATTACTTACAAACTGTACTAAAGCTACATAAAACAAAACTGTTTTCCATCAGCAATTTTCGAACTATATGAAGACCTCTCTCAAATTGGCCGTCATTTGTTTAGTCTGTCTTCATGTAGGGCTATAGTGTTCCACAACATATATACTAATGATTAAATTGTTTTTTGAAAGCGGGTCTTCTATTCGAGCAACATTTCATCTTTCTGATAGCGTTATTGACAACGTTGTGGATAAATTCGGGTGAATAGGTTCAGTGAACAATTTTCCAGCGTCAACGAAAAGCAAGATCTCTCGGAAATTATCGCCTCTGTGCTTTAACTCATAAAAGAACTCGGCCTTTTACAACAACTTGACAAGTATTGCGTCCTGATATGGGCCTGCTCCCGTACAAACTTGAACTGAACCAGGTACTCGGAGTACGACCATAGATAATGAAGTGTATTCACTAACTGGGTTCAGTAGCAGTTGAAAGTTGACAACAATTTCGGACGAAAACTGCGCCAACATGTGGCTTCAACAGACGTGCCACACAGCCCGTGGTAAAATGAAGATTTTGCACGAGCGATTTCCGAACAAAGTTATCTCATGCGAAGGAGACGTGAATTAGCTATAGAAATCCTGCCTCCTCCTGCGGGGTTTTCTAAGTCACAGGTTTATGCCAATAAATCGCAAATCACAACTGCCTTGAAGGCCAAAACGAATAATGCCATTTCTCAAGATCAGTATGCTTTATGCGTAAGAGCTATGGAAAATTGAAGGTTTCGGATGCGCGCCAATGATAACTCCTCCACAATATGATTTATTCAAGTTTAAAGATAAAAATGCTTAATGGAAAACTTTTTTCTTAAAGCTACTTAAAAAACACGTTAATATTTTTTTTTTAAATATAATTTTTGTTCGAACATTAATAAAGACTTAAAGTTGGCGTACAAAAATTTGTTCTCAAAAATGTTATAAAAATTGTGTATACCAATAAAAACGTATCTTTTTAAAAAACCGTGACAACGACTTTTGTTCTTACATAAACTTATATTTGCTTTGATCACATGGCATCTTATTTTTAGCTCAAACTTCTAAAGGAGTTGTCATTTAAAAAATGATTTTTATGCTTATGAACAGTTTTTCTCTAATAACATTCATTTTTAAAATTCTAAGTGTTTAACATAAGAACAAGTTCGTGCGATTCAGTCGTGCATTCTATCGTTTTCGTTTCACCTTAGAAGTTCGTTCTTGATTTAATACTTTTAAAGCTATGTAAATTGTACGAATTTCCAAACAAAATTCACAGTTTAATCCTTAGAAATGGTTATCATGTCATACCTGTGATCTCTTCGGTTACGATCACCTTCCTTCTAAGGCACCCTGCTCCATCTTGTGCGAAGACTTTCAAACTACCTATCAACAATAGTACAGCAGATATGGTAAATTAACTAAACTGTCAATCTGTTCTTGGCAAGGGGGTTGTAAAAGAATTCAATCTTTTAAACTCATTCATTGAATTCAATCAAAAGATTGGATTGTTCTCAAGTACATACATGGGTAAAATATTTGTAATGTTACTAGGGAAAAAGTTCGACGGAGTCCTATACGTAAGATTTTTTCTAGTATCAAATGAATGAAGATTGAACATTTCAAGGTACAATCTCAATCTCAAAAGTGAATCCAATGAATGCAATCTTTTAATTGAAGTCATCAAATATTGCATTCACTAAAGATTACATTCTTTTAAAACTAGACAAGCTTTCGACTGTCTACGTAGAGGAATGAATCGGTCGAGATAAAGCCAGTTATATGCAAACATGGTATTGCGCATTCGGGTAGTACGCCCAAAATATTGCGCTGTTGGTCAAAGACATCCCAACACACACGGCATAAGTTTTAACATAAAATCATTCATTCCGTTTAATCTTTTAGTACCCCTTGGCATAATGGTAAGTGCGTTGAACTGTCAAGCGGGTGTACTGTCTCTTCCGATAACACTACTAGTTTACAAATTTTCGATCTGTAGCGAGTACCTCCAAAAAAAAGTATTTTCTAGACTAATTTTGACTCTCTGAACACGAAAATGGCATTCATTTATTTTTCCAAAGAAGCGTTTTCGAGATATGAATGAGCAAAAAGCCTGTTTTTTGCTCCTTTTCCATGCATTAGCCTAATTATCAATAACGGTCGGAATAATTAACATATTCTTTATATTTTTGAACAGATATTTTGTTTGTCTTTCCAACAGTATACGACTTGTGTAAATCGGTCCAACAATCATCAAGGAAAAGCCGTTCAAAGTTTCAAAAACTACAATTTTTCGCCGTTTTTAGAAAATCGCTTGTTTTAAGTCATTCCGTAAGGATAGACAAACAAATATTTAAAATACTTTTGTTTCAGTTGTGACCTGCGACAGGAAAACAAATTTCAAAATAAAAATAAATTCTATTTTCTAATGTTTTAAGGGGTTGTCAACCTGAGGTTTAAAGGGCAGAATAGTGTCGTTTAACTCTTACTACAGAATTAACTCTGTTCAAGGACTATGAAACCAAATTTATTGTTGAACTGAAGTTTAAACCCAAAGTGGGGTTTAAACTTCCACTGTGAAACTGGGGATAAGGCTTTTATAAAAGTTTTTATAATGACGAAATTTATGTGCAATGGTGGAAGTATTACATTTTATTTTTCAGCGAGTGCTTTTTCAGCAACGTTGCTCTTTCCTACCACATGAAATGCTTTTCATCTGCTCTGCTATCCCAACACAGAACACGGCAGTATTTTGTGTAGCCACCCTGCAGGTCAGTACGTGACTACTGCTGGATGCAGCTCCGCGAAGATTCAACGCCACATAAAAGAAGAAGTGTAAGCAATACGTCATATTTTCAATAAAAATTATGAAAAAAAGAAAAAAAAAACTGAAATGGTCTGCCTTCACGTACTGTTTCATAACTTCCACATTTATTATTCGATTTCATTGATTTTGCGCGTTTTAGCTTTGTAAAAACAATATCTTCGACCTGATATCTTAAAAGTATTTTAAATATGTTTTTGTCTATTCATACGGAATGACTTAAAACAAGAGATTTTCTAAAAACGGCAAAAAATTGTATTTTTTGAAACTTTGAACGGCTTTTTCTTGATGATTGTTGGGCCGATTTACACAAGTCGTATACTGTTGGAAGAACAAATAAAATATCTGTTCAAAAACATAAAGTATATGTTAATTAGTCTGACCGTTATTCAGAATTAGGTTTATACATGGAAAAGGAGCAAAAAACAGTTTTTTTGCTCATATCTCGAAAACGCTTCTTTGAAAAAATAATTGAGTGCCATTTTCGTGTTCAGAGAGTCAAAATCAGTCTAGAAAATACTTTTTTTTGAAGGTACTTTTTTTGTGTAAGCTAGTGTAATTTGTCAAATCCTCTAAGAGTATCTCTTGTCATGAAAAGTGCTGATCAATACGCATACAGGAATGTTGAAAGTTGTAAGTCACTCGGTCCTAGATCTCTTTCAGCTGTTGCACCACCAAATTTATTTATTTTGCCTCTCGAGTTCTGTGTAATCTAAGACACCACCTATGAAACACCCAAATTGCTTCCATTTTAGAAAGAGTTCTTTGAACCACTCATATAGACAATCATCGGCTAAGCGAGAGGCATATATAGTAAGTTGCTTTCACCCTGTTGCCAAGCCGCCTGCTATGAAACAAGTGTTTCATCAGACAGAGCAAAAGCTCAGATAGCCTTGGAGAGAATGTATATGTGTTTCGAAATACAAACTCTGCCAATGTATTTTACTTTTGCACTTTTGTTCGCCAGACTGTGCCATTTTATCAATATCATGCGCCAATCCGTATTTTTGGAGCGATTTCTCTCTTCGGAATTACCTTAGACGACTTAGTGGATAATTTTAAAAAATCCCTTCGGCTTAGGCTGTAGGTCGAAGTATAAATAATGTTATTTACTCTTGATGGACAAGAAACAAAGACTGTCGAACATGGTTTAAGTAACAAATTATTCATCAAAATATCAATTTGTTAACTGCATAGTTACTACCAAACAATTTTAGGTATCTGCGACTAACCAAAGTTGTAGCTCCATTAAAAATGTAGGCTTAATATTTCACCATACACAAAGTCACTATAAATCCAGTTCTCTAATAGCCCGCCTAAATATATGGACTCTTCCAAAAAAAAGCAAAATTAATCAAAGCCTTTCAATTAAATTGTTGTGCTTTAGTTCAACCGATATAATATAGATGACACTATTTAGTGCAACTTTTATCCATTTATCTCCATTTTCACATTTTCAATAGCAATAAACAAAAGACTCATCCCCAATTTGACCCAGATTTGTGACACTTAAAGTCGCGTTATAACAGCCCATATAGAAAGTTTTTCAGCGACGCGACGCCCTCAATCACACGCTGCTGGTAATCGCTGAAAAAAAAAACTCACCATGTCTATACTTGCTTTGCCCCAAGCAGAGGAAGGGACGCCATCATTCTGCCGGAAATATAGTGCGAAAGTGGTAATAAAAACAAATTTTAAGCCCAACAGCTCGTATATCACCCACATTGCTGTGGCACGGTCCGTTTTGCCACTTGTCCTATTATCTAGACTAAGTTTATCCATAGACCCATTTTCACCCCTCACCTCGTTTTAATAATAAACTATGATAAATCAAGACAAAATATTTGTTCTTAATTTCATATCCATCCACCCGCAATTCCGTAACACCCCCGTCCGACCTACCCAGTCAGTGGTGGATAAAAATGTTTTTCTGGTTAACTGTGAAAATATGCAAATATCAAGCTTAAATATTCATGCTGAAGAGGGCGCAACGCGCATAGTTTGTTACACGGAAAGTAACTTGAATGCAAAGTACAAAGAATGGAAAAAAATTAATTGAATATCCCTTTTCCTTAAAGGATTTTTTTATTTTTTTTTAGAAAGCTTTCAAGGTATGGAAATGCACGATATTCAGTTTTTCCGTTCGTCAATTGAGCTTGAAGCAGGATAATCGAAAGGAAAAGTAATACATAGTCCTTGACGATGGAATTGAGAGAAGAAAAAAATATCCTTTTGTGTGTGCCGCAGGCAACAAAGATGGCGACAGAGCAACGATGAGGATGACTGACTTATGTCTTAAGTTGAGAACCATATCGAACACCACTTTTGTGAGCATTTAAATACGGATTTGTTTTCGTGTCAAGGATGCGGTGATTATGTCCACAGAAAAAGTGTGCGAAGCCGAAGAGTTTCCCCTTGACTTGGTATAGTTCAAAACGACAACAATCCCTTTGATGTTGGCCTTCTTTTTTTTTTGTTTTGGAAAAGTGTGAAGGGATTTTCTTTTTGCTTAAGCTTTTGAAGGCATTAGGGGGTAGTGTGGATGATGATGAAATATTAATACTGGGATTTTTATTCTTCATGCATAAGTGTTCTCTCAGGACTTGTATAGTGTTAAGATGCGTAAAAACTTGAGCCGAGTCAAAGGAAAGGGAGTTTTACTATAGGTATATAAATACTCTTGTAACGGTAAATGTGATGAGTTCTCATTTACACAGGCACAGGACAGGACACACATCATCGTTTCTCGTTAATGTGGCTTCCCTATGTTAATGCTTTCAGGTCAAGCATTTTGTGTGTGGTTGGTTGTTCTGAGAAGCATAAAATCACTTGATTTAACTCTTGTATTAAAGAAAAACAAAACAGACCCTTCGTTAAGAGCCAAACGAAATGAAACAGATCATTAAAGAAACCCACAGAGAGGGATTTTTTGTAAGATGAAAAACCTCACATAGTGAAGTTGGCAATTAATCTTAACTAAAGATGTCAGTTGGCCCTTGCATCTACCTATAAGGAACTATTGAGCACAGGAGTGAATTTATTCTATTATTCGCCTGTACTGTACTGTAAGCCCTAAAGATATTGTCAGTTTTTGAGAAGCGATTTTATTCTGATTGATCTGTTTGTTAGGTATCATTAAGGAGAAAGAGGTTAAAGATAGTGGCGCAAAATTTTAAACAGCCTATTATTAAGGTATTTGTATGATGCTACTTAACAATTTGCTAACTTTATAGTAGTGTACTAACTCATTCTGAATTTTAAACATTTTCTAACTAGTATCGTACTAAAAGAATTTTCTTAATAAATTGTTTCTGAACATACCTACAACAATGACATTTCGTGTAAAAAAGTAAGTACACGAACCTTTTTTGATGTTTGCAAATGTCAAAGAGTCGTGTGAAGCTAGCACGATATTAAAAAAATAAAGTAGGTATTCGATGATTTTAACTTTAATATAAGGGTAGAGAAAGTATGATGCTATATTCGATTAAAATTTGCAAAAAATTTAGTATCACACTAAAACAGCTTTAGCATCGTACTAATTCAATTAAAATTTTGCGCCAGTATTTTTCCAAAAAAAATCTTATTTATTTTCCATGAAACTAAAATATTGTCATTCATCATTTAACAAAATGAACCAGTATATGTACATAAGACATTTGCTTAGGAGCATCTCTGCTTTTAGAAATAGGGGATCACAATGGACCAATAGGCCCCCGTGTACGAACAGCCTCTGTGTTGTGCACGCCCCTCTTAACCTAACCTAACCTCAACGCTAAAGAAAGAACGAATAAAGCAATGTTTTCTTTCTACTCCTGTATTAGAATATTTGGTAAAACCTGGGGTCCAAGCCAAAAATTACCCATTGGATGTACACGGCCATAGTTAGAACTGTACTGGCACACAGTAACGTAGTCTGGTGGAATGTATTGGACAAACTTACCAACGTTAAAATCATGACAAGGTGCAAAGAATGGCAAGTATTGTAATCTCTGTGGCAATGAAGTCCACTTCTACAGTAGGTATAGACTTGTACATGAATCGACAGCCAATAGCGGACTTCGACTTAGTCAAACTGCCATAGGTCATACGCAGATTCTACAGACATACATGGGCAATAGGGTATGCACTGACAACATGACACCGCGCTTAGACTCTTCAAGCCGTTCAAGACTGTCTTTCCTAGCACAGAGGATTGCTAAATCAACGAGCCATCAACAAGCCATTAACCTGCGAATCAATGATAACAATATATACCGACGGTTCCTTGATTAACACTGGTGTTGGCACTCAGACTTCCTGATTACAGCAGTGTCTTTCAAGCTGAGGTCCTGGCAGTAACGTAAGCTACTGTACAAGTCTCAATGACGGTAATGCCGCAAGCTGATATAGCCTTTTTTTATTGACACTTGACATTATGCCAAGGGTCACTAACAACTGTTTAGTCAACTAAAGGGTCGTCCAACCATAATGCACGATATTAATTGTGAGTCAAACGTCAAGTTTTTTGCCCAACTTAATTCGAAATTTCTTTGTTTCAGTGTTTGACAACTTCAACCATGGAGAGCTACACAATTGAGCAGTGCGTTAAGATTGTTGATGCCTTTTATGAAAATGGGCGTTCAAATCAAAATGCATTTCATGCACTTCGTAATTTTTTTGTTCAGCATAATCGATCAAATGTGTCCACAATCCATAGAATTGTGCGCAAATTTCAGCAAACCGGTTCTGTAGGAAATGTGAAAACACCTGTGCATGCTCGCCCAGTTCATTCTGCGGAAAACATTGCTATTGTTCGTGATAGTGTGGCAGAAGAGCCGTCAACCTGGACTCGTCGTTGTCGTCCCCAAAAATCGAACATCTCACAAACATCACTGACTGATGCGAATTTTGAATAAAGATTAAAAGGTATTCACTTCTTTTCGACTTCTGGATGATATTGCTGCTTCATTATTGTATCTGAACCAACAAACATACTTCTCAATGATCAATTATCGTTTGATGGAATATCAGATCACGACTTAGTTTTTTGTGCTTATGATATTGATTTTTCTCATTCCCAAGTTCCATGCACCTTTACTTTTAGAAATTTCAATACTCTCAATATGAGATGATGCTAACAGTGTGTTGTGGAGTGATTGTTACAATATTGTTCATGTAGATAACAGACTTAATTTCATTTACAACCATATGAAAAGCTTATTTGAAACATATATTCCTCTTAAAACGGTAAGGATTCAAAATTAAAAATGTCCGTGGTACAACATGGAAGTTAAGAATGTGATTAAAAATCGCAGAAAATAGTACCACAAGTGGAGGAGTTCACCTAATCCTGCAACCTGGCGACAATACTGCTATTTTCGCAACCAAGCAACTTTCATCACCCGTTCAGCCAAGAGACATTTCCTTGCCTCGAAACTCAACACATCTTTCTCCTAAGCAGCTTTGGAAAAATCTTCGTGAGATTGGTGTTGGGAAAAGGATAATTTATAAATGTGACCTTGATCCTAATGACTTTAACAACCAGTTTACTCAGACAACTCAATTACCAACAAACTTTGAACCCAAATCTGCCTTAATTTACGATCAAGCAGATAGTTTTTGTTTTCAGACTGTAACTTTAGACGAAGTTATCCGCACTTTCAAATCTTTAAGGTCTGAAGCTATAGGTGAAAATGGTATTCCTCTAAGATTTGTGAAACTTACCTTACCCTACATGATTAACGCTCTCACCCATGTTTACAATCACTGTGTTGTCAAGTATAACACCAGTTCCAAAAATGTCTATACCTACGGAGCCCGCCAACTACCGCCCAATAAGCATTTTACCATGCATGTCAAAAGTGAAAAAAATCCTTACAAGCAAATGATTGACCATCTAACGTCCAAAAAATTGTTATCTCCATACCAATCTGGAGTTAGAGCTAACCATTTCTGCTCTACAGCAATGGTTAAGATCTTAGAGGACATTAGAATCCAATACGATAAAGACAACGTCACGTTACTGGGCTTACTGGATTTTTCTAAAGCTTTTGACAAAGCCGATCATCGAGTCCTTTGTCAAAAACTTAAGCACTATTTTGGCTTTTCGAATTCTGCTGTTTCCCTCATTAGTAGTTATTTGTGTAACAGAACTCAGCGTGTAGCTGTTGAAAACAAATTTTCAATACATGCGTATTTGAAGATGGGAGTGCCTCAAGGTTCTATTCTAGGCCCAATTCTGTTAAGTGCTTTTATCAACGATCTGCCTTATGTTTGTGAGCATGGTTCTTTTCATTTGTATGTGGATGATATACAAATCTATCTCTCGCGTAGAATTGGGTTAGTAGAAGATCTGTTTTTTCGTGTTAATGAAGATCTTCTAAAAATCTACAATTGGGCTAAGGAGAACGGTTTAATGCTCAGTCGTGGGAAAAGTCAAGGGCTATTAGTTTCTAAGAAGACACATAACTATGAAGATCTACCTCCGATTGTCTTAAATAATGGTTATATTATTTTTGTAAGCTCTGTGACCAGTCTTGGTTTTAAAATCTCTAGTAATCTTTCTTGCAGAGACCATATAAATTCCGTCATTGGCCGTATTTATGGAACTTTAAGAAAACTCTGGCTTTTACTCCTCAAGAAACAAAATTTCGTCTAATGAGAACTTTACTAGTACCAATAATTTCTTTTTCTGAAGTCGTTTATCCGAAGCTTGATTCTTTATCTGAACACAAACTACTTGTGGCGTTTAATGATATGACTCGCTTTGTATACGGTGTTCGAAGATATGATCATATTTCAGCTTTTAGTACTAAAATTCTTAACTTCACTATTAAAGAATACGTTAATGTTCGTAATTGTATCTTATCTTTCTACAAAGATTTATTCACACAAAAACACATGAGTACCTTTATGAAAAAATTCAGTTATGTACATTCTCAACAACAAGTAATATAGTTATTCTATCATTTAGATATCTAAACACTTCACGGTTGTTCTTTGTACACAGCATTCGCCTTTGGAATTTTTTGCCAGTAAGCATAAAGAGGTTAACAGATGCAGTAAGATTTAAGTCCGAAGTTTTCAAACATTTTTCAAATAATTAGGATATAAAATAGGAGAACAGGAAGAAATCACAAGAAAAGAAAAGTCAATAATAATAAAAAAAAAAAAAAATATGTACATACTCGTAGGTAGGGTAAGCTGGGGTACATTTGACACCGGGGCACATTTGACTTTGCGTTTTTCGCTATGATCGTGCCCTTAAAAAAGAAAAGTTTGGATGAAGGAAGAAGCTTAGTTTGATTTCAAGAAACGTTATGAAATTTGGCAGCCTTTATTTAACTCTTTTCTGTGTCTCTGATCTAATTTTTGATCACCGGTAAGTAAGCGATTTGTGAACCTAATAAAATAATTTTTTTTATCGCGAATCAATATTATGATAGTACTATGCTTAAAGTTCAATAAGTTGAAGCCAGTTTTGTGAAAATATAATATAATTTATTACAAAAAAAATTAAATTAAAAAGTTCCTTCGGGGCACCTTTGTCTTTTGCAAAAAAAATATTTGTTTGACGTTGATTTTAGGAAATTATATATTAAATAAATTATTTAAAAAATGTCGATATCGATAAATTTGAATTTAGATTTATATGGACTGATTTTTTACGTTTATAAATGAAATAATTTATGTTTTTTATTCTTGTTGTTTTTTTTTTTTAGAAAGTGAATTTACTGATTTATTTTTTCGTTATATTGTTTAATAAATTGTTTAAAAACAAAAATTTACTTTTTTACTATTCAAACAACAGACGTGCTTTCAGAAATATAATGCACACGATGTGGGGTTTAATCAACCATTGTCAAATGTACCCCTTTTAAAGTCAAATGTGCCCCGCTCCCGGGACACTTTTGACAAAATGACTTTTTTTTAGAAAATATTTTTCTTTAAAATGTGGAAATGTTTTAAAACAAAAAATTATATGTTAGCATAATCTTGAATAATCAATAAATCAAATACAAAACTAAACATTGGAATCCATTAACAGTTTTCGGAGATACAGATTTTTAAAAACTAAGTGTCAAATGTACCCCCTTCTCCCCTATACCTAATTATTAATTTTTATTTAGAATTATTTAACATACAATTGTTCAACCAACTTAGGAATACTATAAAAGACATGGTTTTAGTGCATTCTTTACAATAAAGAATTGAATTGAATTGAATGCGAATTTACACGTTAACAAGGTTTATTTGACTCAAGAGCTGAAGCCTACTGGCCATCTGAGAAAATGCAGATATCACTATTTTTGAGCCAAGACAGGACTTCTTTGATCGCCATAAGGCCAACAACACTAAATTGATCAATTGTTTTAGTCTATCTAGGTCTTTCACTCTCAACATCACTTTTCGATCCCTCGGTATAGAAATGGAAAGAACCATCTCTCAAGACAAGCTTCTAGACAGGCGGCTGAGCGCGCCACAATCGTTTTGCTTAAAATATCGAAGGATATAGAATGGAATAGAACGTCTTGATAGGGTGGTTCGTAGTTCTCCGCTTAGGCACAGGCAAATACTGGAAAAGACTACACTCAACAACTATCCCCTGACTTCAAAGCTTCATATAACAGAATTCATTATCAGAAGCTTTATATGGTGATGGTCGAATTCGAAATTCCGGGAAAAATGATTAGCTTTTCTCGCTTGACATTGGAAAATGTAGGGCAGGTATTACATAACAACTTTTCTTAAAAAAAAAATGTATCCAGCTAGAAGAATGCCTAGTTATGAACGTCATCGGCCGTTTTTAACGTTTCATAATAGAGTACTTAACGGCAATTTAAAACAAGATAAAATGAAACTTGTTGTCCTTAAAGTAAACAAGACTAAGCACATACTATCAAGAAACAAACAAACAAACAAAATGTTCACCGACTAGGCTAGCTGCTTCCAAGTAGATAATGAGTTCATCAACCTCGAAGTAAATATCAACTACACAAACGGTTCTCTAGCTTAAATCCGAAAAAGAATAACCCAAGGAAACTGCAGTTTTTTCTTATTCCAGCATCCAGATTTGAGGGTTCAAAGAAGACAAAGCCTTTGATTTAAAGCCCTAGCGGGTACCAAAGCCCTGGAAGCAGATTGCTCGAGATTGAAGAGGATGGCAAGCCCCTGTAGCTTAGGCAGTCAATTTTCGTGTATCAGCTTTCAGTAACGATAAATACATTTAGATTCAAAATATGCTTCCGATCGATAGACCACCTAAAAAGCAGTGTTGTTTTCAACCTCATTATATAATTAAATATGGAACTTTAATTAATTTTCGGAAAGATATTCTAGTTAAGAACCAATTTTACAATACATCCGAAAATTCAGCGAGAAGGCCCATCTAAATTCTTCGGTCATATAAAGCGACCCTGTAATTTGTTATGCCAGACCAAGAATGAATGCCTTATATTGCGCTTAGAACAGTCTATCGTCTACATTTCAGGTTTCGTTAGTGTGTTACCCACATTTTGTACATCTTCGTTATATGTGCCATAAATAATTATCGTCCAATTCACAAAGGATATAGACATGTCGTATAAGCCTAGGTTTGTTATAGCTCAATAAATGAGGAACGTAAAATAAAATATTATCTGCAAGCGCAGAGGAAGGAAGTTCGTTCCTTCGGCTGATTTATTTACATTTAATTGGTTCTATAGATGCAGTAGGTCTAGTCTCTAGTGTAAAACTATAGCTCGCTCTTCCTTTCTACCAAAGCATTTTGAAATTACTCATTCCTGCAAAATAAACTTAAGTCACTTTTACACTCAACCATCGTCAAGCGAAAGTCATTAAATGAATCAATTTGGCTGTGTGCCTATATCCCTAGTAGGTCTTTCATTTCAACCAGTTAGTCAGCTGCGACGATGACGGCGCTCGTTACAAGTTAACTTATTGAAACTGTAGAAGGAGGAATAAATCTGCACCGTACAAGCAAATTGCACTTCTATTACCTTTTGGTTTTTTTATGTAAAAAGTTTTGCATCAACTCAAAGGGGAATAATTAATTGGTTAAATGAATTGAATATTTTCTTTGAAGATCAGCAGGTACTTGCCAACATAATAATATGTAGTGCATACGAGGACTCGCAAAGTCAGCTAAGGTATAAAGCCTTTCAATATTTTAATTAATTTTCAAAATCGATGCTCACTGAGGATGTTGATTTGAGAATCCTTATGTGATGAAAAGTTTTGATTTTGAGAGTTAATATAGGTATTGACTGATTACACTGAAAATAAAACTCTTCGTAAAATTATGAAAATCCATACATTTACTCAGTTTTCATTGGCTTAACGAAAAATTCATTGGTCGAATTAATGGATAATGATTTCGGGCATGTGATAACTACGGGTGTTGCGTAAGGGCGTAAACTGGAGATCGAATTTTCACACAATCTTCGCAGTAAATGAGGCTGTGGATGCATCTGCACAAGTTGAATTGTTTAGAACGATAAAGATCATCATCAACACTAGGGTTAGGTTAGGTTAGTGGCTGACAGTTGATCTTGTTACCGTCACACTTAGATCAATGTAGATCCGTTGTGATACCCTAGGGGTTGTGACCCCTTGTATTGAAACCTATGATAATAATCCTATGTCAACCAAGCCCGTTAAGGGTGTTGATGGGTTACAGTAAGCTATAGTCTGAAATGTCGGAGGGTAGTTTTTAATCATTGAAGAAATGTCTGTCGTCACATAATAACCTGGCTAAGAAGAGGTAGACGGCTTCTAAGAGCGTGGTCCTTTCCTTTTCCCCACTTGAGCAATCATCCCTGCGTCAGCGGGCGTGAGTCTTTTCATTATGAATTGCCAAGACCCAACTAACCTCAAAACAACCGATAACTTTTAAATCCGCTGTCACAGAAAACAGTGTTGCCAATTAAGGTTCTCCGTATCTTAAAAAAGCACCCTGTAAAGCTTAATGGTCTAAATCAAAGACTTTTTCCCTTTTCTCTACTTCTTGTACTATTGATTGAAACAGTAAAGTTCATCTTTTCTGAAATGGGTTTCTAAATTGTTAAAATGCAATAAACCCAGTGATAGGTTACGTGTCGACGGTTTTATATTAAAAACAAGAAGAGTATAAAATCAGACAAAATATTTAAGAATGTTACCCAAGTCTATTAATTCGCTTTATCATTTTAATTAAAAGTTTTTCTTCCAAAGATTCAGAACAACCGTTTGAGACTTTACAGAATTTTAAAAAAGAAGTTCGGATTTACAGAATTTTAAAGAGTAGAATTATTGGATGGAAGAATTTTGAAATACAGAATTTGGATTTACTGAATTTTGGATTTTGAAAAATTTTTAAATTGAAAATAATAGAATTACACAATAATGGATATACATAATTTTCAATTCTCTTACAGAACTGTGGAACAAAGAATATCGACCCGCTCCCAATAAGAAATACAAATGAATTGGAAATTTTTCATCGTAAATAGTTACCGAAAAGATTTGCTTGAGTGTACTCATATTACGACATTGGGAACACAGTATCTTCTC
This sequence comes from Chrysotoxum bicinctum, assembly GCA_911387755.1. Taxonomy (NCBI): domain Eukaryota; kingdom Metazoa; phylum Arthropoda; class Insecta; order Diptera; family Syrphidae; genus Chrysotoxum; species Chrysotoxum bicinctum. Next base: position 203,475,659 of record OU426988.1, read on the forward strand.
CTAATAGTATACAAAGCTTTCTCACTTTAGAACGTCTTTTAGAATGCTTTGAGTACCTAATAGCTTAGTTGCTTAATATAGTCTTTGATTTATTTTTTTTTTGTTGGGGCGTGCTATACAGCAACACATAAAAATAAAATCAGAACCAGCTTTGAACTATTTCAATTTGATAACATTTAATTAATTAGTTAATACATAGTAAAAACTGCACGATTGGGTCGCACGACCCTGCTCTTATCTAGTAATCTAAAAAAATTAATAATGAATGTTATTAGAGAAAAAACGGTCCATAAGGATAAAATTTATTTTTTAAATCACTAAAACAACTCCTTTTGTTTTTGTAGCTAAAAACAGGATGCTATGTGATTCAAGCAAATTATAAGCTTATTTAAGAACAAAAATTATAAGTCGTTTTAGTGATTTCTTAAAAAAAATGTTTAAAACATTTTTAAGAAAAAATATTGGTACACCAATTTAAAGTTTTTATTATTTTTCTATTAAAAATTGAATTTTCAAAAAAATATAAAGCCATTTTTAAGATATCGAATTTTTAAAAAAATTGATTTTTTTTTCAAAAATTCATAATTAGGTCTTTTAAGCTTTGAAATACCATTTTTTTAGAAACTTTATAGAAGTTTAATATACAAAAATTGACTAAAATCCATTATGCCCATAATGATAATTTCAAAATTTGGAAAATTGTTCTACGATAGCTAAAGTCAGTACTATTTTAATTTCAAAATTGGTTTTATTAAATTAAACATCGTACAAATTAATTTAAGAAAAAAAAAAAATCAAAATTTTAGGCGTCGTTTTCGAGAAAAATACGATTTTCAAAAACCATTTTTAAAGATTTGTATGGTAGGCACCGTTATTTTTATGTAAAATACATTTCTTTCTTTTTAAATCTTGTAGATTGTATTAATAAACTTTTATTTATCAAGTTTAAAAAAATCGAGGATGGGGTTTTCGAAATATTGAGTTTTGAAAAAAAAAATTTGAACGCACAATAATATTCAAAGATTTAGGGAGCCTTATTTAAAAAAAAATGATGAGAAGACATTTTTTCGGATATTTTTTTTCAACCATTACCTACCTAGCTTTAACTAAATGAATTTTTTGGAATTTTTTCTTAAAAAAATCTGTGGAACAGTTTTTGAGAAAAAATAAGATGCACGTCTGGATCGCACGAACTTGCTCTTTTGTAAAATTACTTTGGAATTTAAAATACATGTTATAAATACGAGTATAAAACATGGAATTAATGAGATAAAAATGATTTCCGGAAAAGTATGAATTTACGCAAATAAAGTTTAAAAATCATTTTAATAAAATAAATTTTTATATAACAAATTTCTTTAAAATTTTTCTAGAACAAAATTTATGATGCCAATTTTAAGTGCTTAGTAATATAGATTTCAGGAAATAATTTCATAAAAAATCGTTCACACTTTTTCAAGATATTGATTTTTCAAAAAATAAATTGGATTGTTTTTTTTTAAACAAAAAACATTTTTTTTCGAATATTTTTTAATACAATATTATATTTAACTTTAGGGGGCTCCTGGTGAACATTTTTGGTTAAAATCCTTAAAGCCGTTGTGAAGGGATCGCACCAGCGATCACTTAATTACTTGCCGCAAACCAATTAAAAATACATTCAACCTGCTTCGATACTTGATACTCTGTTTCCCATTGATATCTATCGCATGCACTCACTTTGCCGGCCATAGCAGAGCCGATTCATAATGTTCATTCATATTTCCTTTGGCACACTCTGTGCACAAGATACATATTATGTCTATAAATATTCATATATATATAGTTCAATCGGCACCTTCAGTGCATGAACTATAGAACAAAAAACAAGATACACAAAAATACTCATATGACACTTCTAGTGCTTGAGGAGTATTTTTGTGTACAAATTAAAAACATTTCCACGGGTCATCGGCTTATGAATTATATTGTGCATCATATGCAAGCTAGCCCAAAAACAATTAAAGTGCATGGCATGGTCAAATGCTGATTGTGCATTTTGTAGGAAAAATCGATAGAACGTTATCGATTATCGAAGTATGGTTGGATACGAACGAAGGCAAATTATTTTGTATAAAAAGAGAAAATAAAAAGATAATTCTTCACTTCTATTACTGAAGCAAAACGGGTCTTTCCTTTATATAGCAACTCGCTGGAGGTTCCACTTAGTTTTTCCTATTCAGTATTTTAGACGCCCTACAGAGCAGTATTGCTTTTGGGTAAAGGTTTATTTGGCTACTCGCCGGACTAAGTCTATCATACTAGAAGAGATAAACCGCCAAAGAACCTCCACTAAGAAGAGGGATTCCAGACAGAGGAGCCCCAACATTACATGGCGATCTTGCCAGGAGCCCCAACATTACATGGCGATCCTGCCAGGAGCCCCAACATTACACCGTTAATGAGAAAGTCGAAAATCAAAAAAAAAACTGTTCTATGACAGGTACCGTTAATACCCATTTTGCAATACGGGTGTATGGGGGGTATCGTTAGTTTTGGAGCTAAGATAAAATTTAAATTTCCCCTATAAGTAGGGAATCACCGAAGACCCTTAACTACCGGGATTGAACAACATAGGTCTAGTGGCTTAGGCTGTAGATCGAGGTACAGATATACAGACATACAGACATACGGACATACAGAAATACATACAGATACTTTCTAAAGTTAAATCAATACGCTTACATTTTTTGCTTAACAAGTTTAAAAAGTTTCAAAAAGTATTTAAAGTATTTAATTTTCAAAAACTCTTTAAATTCCAACTGGTATGCCATTTTACCCTCGCAAATAAACCAACTAGGCAAGTAAACGAAAAATTATTTTCAATTTAATTTAAACTTTATTTAAAACAAATCACAGTTCACAGCAAAATAAACATAAACAATATTCAAAAAAAAAAAAAAAAAAAAAACAATTCATTTAAAACAACTTCACTTAAAGTATAAAATGGCACACTATGCCATTTTAGACAAGTGCTTAGTAGGCCATTTTGCCCATTTAGGGTTTTTTTATTTAAGTTTTAATTCCGAAACAAACTGAAATAGTTATACTGTTATAGTATAGGCCAACTAATTTCAGTAAATTAATAAGAAATACTTAATACTTATGTACATTCACTTACTGTTTTCTCCGAAATTGAATTAAATACTTTTTTTTTTCTACAAACTTTTTACAACATTTTATTGGTTCTCCTTTTCAAGATGGCTAGAGACAGTTTGACCAGCAAAATTTAAAACAATAGCTTGAAGTTGCTAATATATCTTATATGTCGTTGATGCTATAGATAAACTAAAGAGTTGTGTAACCAAACCTTTCTAATTCGGTTCGATTCTACAATTTCTAACAAGGGGACCATTTATACTTGGTGGGCCATTTTAGGCCATCTTCCCCTACCTTTGTCGCAAGGAAAAAATGTAGCACGTTCTGATGTGGCTAATTGTTGAAGTAAGACGTGTTTTTGCTTCAGGAAAATCATCGTGTTACTCACTTAACCGGACCACCACCTACATCCATAACCATCTACATTGTGCTAAACGGGGCAACTTGTTGATTGGTGCTGAAGCAAGTTTCGTAATGTGGTAGTCTTGAACTGCAAAAACAAGTTTATTTGATATATTTTATTATATTTTTTGTTTGGACAGGTTATTAGGGGATTCCCCTCAAGGCCAATATTGTGGTTTGTTAATTTAAAATTCTAAATAACAAACTAATAATTCCATGCTCATGACGTCCCAAAACCTGGCCTTAAGCTTTCATTATAGCCCTTTTGCAAATAAGAAAAAAGTCACCCGTTCATTATTTCGTTCCATTAGCGGGTATTTTCGATTTCTCATTTTTCAGATGAGACTTTAGTTAAAAACGCAAACAAAATAATCCCTTTTGTTTTAACAAAACTCAAAAATTTCATCTAAGCACGCTTCTCACTAAACAATCCAATGTCAATTCAGATTGTATTTCAATAGCAATATTAATTTATGAAAATATCTAAACTACCCCACACAGCAATAAATTCACCAAAAAATTGGCCAAAAACATTTTTGCAAAAAAAAAAAACGAAAACAAGAGCTCTAAAATCTACACTCAATCTTATCCGTATAATAACTTAAAAGCCTGTGAGACCAATGTATCTTTTTTAATTACACATCTCTTCACTGGCCTCAGCAACTTTATCCACCAACAAAATGAGGAAGAAATTGCCTTGTTCGGAGAGGTTTTATATTGCCACCGGTTTATTCATAAAAAAGTCTCGCTGACCTGCCGGACAGTCTCGGTATAAAAGATATGAATTTAGTAGATAAGGAACTATGTTGTCGCCAAAGATACCTAAATAAATTCAGAGGACCCAAAACCATGTCCATTCTATCTCGACAAGCTTGTATCTTGTTGCTAATTTTCAACACCATTCTTCCGACCCACAACATAGCCATACAGTGTTGTTTTAAGTAAAAAGATATGAATGGAGGTATAAGTTGGACACAATTTGGTAGGTTTTGGTGGTCCTTCTCGATGTAGACTGCGGACAGTTAATTCAATCACTGTGAAAATGGCCAAGCGTTACGGTTATAATGGAGAAACAGAGAGGAGCGGGTATCTAATTAAAGAAATAAATCTCAATAAACTGAAGCGCTACCTACTAAGAGAAGTTTTCTGTCTTGACGTTGTGAAGTGGAAGACGGGGCACTGTGTGGTGTGGTGTGATGCTGAACAAACGACCGAAGGCGTGTTAAGTAATTTGTGGTATGGATTTCGTAAGAGTGCCAGGATACTTAAAACTGGCTTTATTTTTAACTGAGTGCCACTCTGAGATGTGAGATTATTTCATTAAATAAAGGTCTGCATCAGATAACTTATCGGACTTATGTAGACAGCTGAGTGTCAAGAATTATTTTTGAAGTATTGATGCATTCTGAGAATATACCAATCTACGCAAAGATTGTAGATACACATTTTAGAAATCAGGTTTAAGGTTAAAAATTATTGATTGTTTAATAAAATTGCTGAATACACATTGCTTAAGGGTTCTTAGAAGTCATGAAGAGTGTGGGGTCTTATCTCATCTGGTTTAGCTACTTGAAATTGACCAGATTTAAGTTAAAGTCCCAGCGGTGTAAAGGAGCATCATGTAAATGGCCTCGGGGAAATTTGTTCTGAGCGAGCTGAAGTTGTGGACTTAAGGTGAATCGATTGTTGATAGAAGTGGTGCTGTTTGCAACATAAGGTCCCCACAATTAACGGAATTTCGTTACATATTTCGAGCTTTGTCAAATATCTTGGCGTTGTACTTGTTGGCAAACTAAACTGGACAGAAAATAAAGGCTGTAAGGGTCGCCATTGAAGGTGATTACCTCATCACCGTTTTCAAAAAAGTACGAAAAATCCACACTTTTTGAGGATGTATTGTCACCTGTTGAACGTCGTGTGGATTCGTGTCTGTCCATATATGGTATTTTGCTGGTTAACTAAACCATTCATCCAAAAAGCCGAGTTCTTGTGTATTGTAAGGAATCAACTGCCTCGGATTCTGCTATACACTTCCACGGACCGCTGCAATGTTCTTTGTTGGGCTTGCGTTCCTTTACCGCACCGCAGTCGTCTCAAATTTGGCCACTAAATGTAGAAGAATCGACTGTGAAAATTTACCACGTCTAGCGTAAAATGGACCAAATGTTTGCAGTAACGACCACTCAGTTTGGTAATAAAGTTTTATAATGTGGACGTGCTGTTTAATCGCGTGTCTTGCCATGGTGATTTGGTATAAGAAACTGAATAATAAAACAACATGGCCGTTACAGGGCGCCAAAATCTTCCGCGCCATCCGCGAAATCACAACCATAATAAGGCTAACGTGCAAATGCTTAGTATAGTGGCCAGCCTTATTAAAAGAAACGAATCGAAGGATACTGACAAAAATTCAAAACCTTGTGTGTACTGGCACAACCAGTGCTATTAGAACTAGAAAACTCTTTCACTAGCCCCGCTCGATCTACTATGAAAAGTTTGGCGCCCAAGCAATATGGGGCATAGATTATATAGAATTTTAGAAAAATATACATTCAAACAGAACCCTTGATTTTAAACCAGGTCATTAATGCTAGTAATTATTTCGAATTTAACGGACTGTTCCAACCCAGGTATTTAAGTCAAAACTAAGGGATCGTTGGAGAAATGAGAACGCAAAGAATAAAGTTACCCTCAGATGGATCCCGGAACATCGTGATATCTTCCCGACCGATATGAGAGATGAATTGGCCAAAACCGGGTCCTCTCTTGAACCGAGCCATATCGATACTTCGGTACTTCTGCTAATGAACCAAGAAAAAAAAAAAAAAAATTTACAGAATTTCCTTGAAGATGAAGACGTTAGATGATTAACAATCGACACTTGTCGGTTGTCAAGGAACCTACCAACTGCCCCTTTTAATTGGAGTCCTACCAGCAGACCTTACAATATGATTGCTTATTCCAGATTCCTTATCAAAAATAGGATCAATGACACCTAAACGTGAGCCCTATTTGCGGATCAAAAATATGGATAGAACTCATAAAACTAACGCAGACCAATATGCTATTGCGAGGAATTGGCAAATCCTCTAAGAGTATATCTCTTATAATGGAAAGTGGTGCTCATTAGCAGTTTGGAATCGGCAGAAAATTGTAGTTCCGCTCCGTTCCTAGTAACACGCACACAGGAATGGTTGAGAGTTGTAAGTCACTAGGTCCTGATTCACTTCGAGCTGTTGCACAACCAAATTTATTTATTTATTTATAGACTAATATGCTTCTTAGGAGCTTCATCCGCTTTGCATCTTGTATCGGATTTAGCAGGAACAGCCTTCGAGTATTTATGGGTTTCCTTACTGGTCACTACAAATACAACCTGAGAAGGCACCTCAGTATTATCTTGGCCTGGTGACCAGTGCCATTTTCAGATTCTGTAATACTCACGAAGAAATACCAGACCATATCGTGGGTGTACAAGCAGAAGGCACTAAGTCAAAAAACATAGTTTTGAGTAAATTGATATTTAATGTTTGTTCAGTCGTGAAAATTCAATACCGATTTTAATTTTACATCTGATTACGTGAAAAGCTCTATTGATATTATGACTTAAGTTTCTAATCAAAAATTTTAGTTTTCGCCAAACCAATTCGAAAATATTGCATTAGAACTACAAAATATGCTGACTTAGTGCTTTTTAGCAGAAATAAATAATGCAATTATGTAATTATAACTAAAAATACAAATCAAAAAACAATTTCTTCTTAATGTAATATTTAAAAGTTTAATTTTATTTTTTTGTGAGGGCAAAAGATTCAAACCAAAAATGGAAAACTTCAGAAACCACTCCTTTTTTACACATTTCTATTAAGTCTTTTTTTTTTTGCGGCACTTATTTTAAGAGGTTCTTGATACAATTTAGGTCATTGTGTTAGAGAAAGGTACTTTTGAACAGCGTTTATTCCCCTTTGTAAAGTTTTTATTACGTTCGTTGTTCTAAAATTGTCCGCGAAATTGTATTTGAACTGAAGGATTCCTGGTTTTGATGACAGCTAAAACGCACTAAGTCACTTTAATGCCTTCTTGCTGTATTATTATAGCATATTGTAACTTTTTCTATGACAGCCAAAAGGCACTAAGTCAACTTAGTGCCTTTTAGCAGTATTAAAAATTATTTAACTGACTTAGTTCAAAACAAAACCTCAAAAAATTCATGTTTAACGATGAATAATCACTTAGGAGGCGATTGGAGTACAAAGATATCACCATTCTTGATCACTTTGCATTAAAATGTAAAAATCCTAAAAAATTGACTTAGTGCCTTCTGCTTGTACACCCACGATATATAGTTTACTTGTAATGCACTCCTGCATTAGAAACACGATACCTGCGACGTCAACAAATAGAAGACAGTGAACTTCAATCTCTAAAAATACTCCATATACTTAAGATTCTCAGTTGTATATGGGGCGCGATAGATATAAAGGTCGCAGTGCACATTTAACACAAAATTTGCAATTCATTTATTCATACAGTGCCTTGCATAAGTATATAACCGCAACCGCACCTGTAAAAATGCGTTTTGTAGAAAATTAGTATTTTTTTTATTGAATGGCATCACTAATCAAGTAAATTGAGAAAAAAAAAAATTTCCATTATTTTATGTTCTGGTGTTTAAAAATTAAAATAAGATTTTTATGTATTGCAAAAGTATAACCGCACAATGCAAACCCCTCTGAAGATTCATTCCGTTATGTGCTTTGAAATGAAAAACAACAAGGCCGCATGGTACACATTTAAGCGATACGGAAAAGGGCAAAATTCGAGCTTTTCGGTTAAGTGGCCTAAGCTTAAGGGCTATTGGTAGGAAAATTTCAAGATCCGATCGTGTCGTCCGAAATTTCTTACAAGATCCAGAATTTTATGGGACAAAAATAATACCCGGGCGTCCGTAGAAGCTGACATGTCAAGATAAGAGGCGTTTAATCAATGCTGCATCCGATTCGGTGCATTCTTTGCCGGAAGTCTGACAACAATTTACAAACAAAAAAGGTTAGAATTTGCCTGTCAAAACATGAACCGGAATTGGAAAACCATAAGTAATATTCCATTAATTTACACTTAACTCTTGTTGTTCTAAATAATCTAATGAATGTTTTTCTTCTAGATTATTTTCAGTGACGAAAAAAAATTTAATATTGATGGGCCAGATCGAAAGGAAGAAAAGTTTTTTTCCAAAAGGAACTTTGGCGGTGGCAGTTGTATGGTTTGGGGGGCCTTCTGCGACCGTGGTAAGGTTGCACTTGCCTTCACCTCTGCAAAGATGAACAGTTCAGCTTGCACCCAGGTGCTTCAGGATAATATGGTACCCTACTTAAGACGATTTCGTCGAGTTCGGCATGTCTTGCATGATAATGCCCCAATTCACATTAGCCGTCAAAGTTTGGGATGGTGCGAATCGAATAACATACATTTTATGGTATTCCCGGCACGTTCTGCAGATTGTAACCCTATATTTAAAATCTTTGGTGAATTTTGACAGGCAAAATTTATGCCAATAATAGGCAATTATTTAGTGTTGCTGCGCTGCGAGAAGCAATTGTGGAAGAATGTAACTTTATTGACGAATTCATATTAAAAAACCTTATCAACGGTATGCCAAAAAGAATTTTTAGCTTGGTTGAAAATAGGGGTAGTAAGATCCTTTACTAGTTTTTCCTAAAAAATGTACTTAAAATAAAAAAAAATAAAAATGAAAATGCGGTTATACTTTTGCAATACATAAAAATCTTATTTTAATTTTTAAACACAAGAACAGAAAATAACGGAACTTTTTTTTCTTCTCAATTTACTTGATTAGTAATGCCATTCAATAAAAAAAATACTAAGGTGTCATTCCCATTTTAATTTTCTACAAAACTCATTTTTACAGGTGCGGTTATACTTATGCAAGGCACTGTACATCTGTCAGTTTGGCTGACATTCATTTAGATAGTTTATCTTGCCAAATCAATATAGAGAGTCCAACAACACCATTTGTAACTGATTAAATTGTTCGTATGACAATGGGTCTTCTGTTGGAGCAACATTTTTTTAAATTTCGCCGATTTTACGGTCCCCATAATCGTCCATTCGATAGGACTTCTTACCACGTGCAGGATAAATTTAAGTTAACTGGTTCACTGCACACTCCCCCAACATTTGTAAGTCAATATATCATAAGATCTGTCAGAGAATCCCCAGCAAGAACACGTCTTTTGGCAGCCCCCATCTTGGCAAATTATGTCTTATGACCTAGGCCTCCATTCTTACAGACTTTAACTGACCCAGGAACTCAAAGTTCACGAACATAGACAACGACATGTGTTTGTTAACTGAGCTCTGAAACTAGTTGCAAGTTAACTTCAATTTCGGTCGAAAATTAATATTTAGCGACGAGGCCCATTTCTGGATCAATAAGTTCTTGAACAGGCCAAATTGTCAAATTTGGGACGAGATCACCAAGTATAGCGATGCATCCAGAGAAGGTAACTGTGTTATGTGGATTTAGGACTGACAGCTCCATCGGACAATACTTTTTAGGAACAACGTTGGTTAGGCTAGAGCACCATGAACGACGGGCGCTGTCGGTCGATGGTGGCCAATTTGTTTTGGGCCGAAGTGGATGATATGGTTACTGTAGCCACATAGTTTTAATAAGACGCCGCTACATGCCACACAGCCAGAGCCACAATGGCATTTTGCAAGAGCGATTTCCCAACATGGTAATCTCACGCGAAGGCAATATGAATTGACAACGAAGATTATGATGAAATAAAAAAATTTATTTCAATTTTTCCCCTAGAAAAATAAAATTCACAGTACATTACTGCTGTGAAATTTATAAGCGTCGTCGCTAAACATCGACAAATAATAATAATTGCGTCTTAGAAGGGTATGACAGCATCTAACTGATGAGCCCACTGTCGTACCTGGGCGCGTATTGCGAAACTGTATATCAGCACAGATCTCCATAGTCTGTGCTCAGCCATTTTCTGCTCACCGAATTTGAAAGTATTGTAGAGCAAACTGTATGCTACCACAGAGCGCTCTGTGGTCACATACAGTTTGCTTGTAAAATATTAAAAAAGCTGAAGCAAACTATATGCTAGTTCAGATCGAGCAATGTACCTGCGATTACAGAGCCATCGTTCACGTTGGTATAGTTATTGTGTGTGGTGAGTTCTGGGTTGGTATACATTTTGCTCAGGAAACTAAGAGCAAAGTACCTGTGATTACAGAGCCATCGTTCACGTTGGTATAGTTATTGTGTGTGGTGAGTTCTGGGTTGGTATACATTTTGCTCAGGAAACTAAGAGCAAAGTACCTGTGATTACAGAGCCATCGTTCACGTTGGTATAGTTATTGTGTGTGGTGAGTTCTGGGTTGGTATACATTTTGCTCAGGAAACTAAGAGCAAAGTACCTGTGATTACAGAGCCATCGTTCACGTTGGTGTGGTTATTGTGCGTGGTGTGTGGTGCCGTGACATAAGGCCAAGTGACAAAAGGCCAAATTTGTTTGTGACTTAAGGCCAAACATAAAATGTTTTGTCTTGAGCAACAGTACCTTGGGTGGCCCGCTTCGCGGGTTTTTAGGATTTTAAATCCCTTTTCGGGGCTCACACCCGCTCACGCAACTCCGTTGCTCCGCTTAGGGTATGTTCAGTCGCCAGGCAGGCGCCTGTAGCAACAGTTTTCCTGAGCAGCAGTACATAACTGTTAGTTGTTTACTCCAATTAATGTAAAATACAAAACTGTTGCTACAGGCGCCTGCCTGGCGACTGAACATACCCTAAGCGGAGCAACGGAGTTGCGTGAGCGGGTGTGAGGCCCGAAAAGGAAGTTAAAATCCTGAAAACCCGCGAAGCGGGCCACCCAAGGTACTGTTGCTCAAGACAAAACATTTTATGTTTGGCCTTTTGTCACTTGGCCTTATGTCACGGCACCACACACCACACATAATAACCACACCAACGTGAACGATGGCTCTGTAATCACAGGTACTTTGCTCTTAGTTTCCTGAGCAAAATGTATACCAACACAGAAAAATCTGCTTTTGATCTGACACAGTATATAGTATGCTCTTAATTTGAATGAGCATTCTGTAGTCTATTATAGAGCGTCGGAGCTCTGTACTGATATACAGTTTGGCAATACGCTACCTGGGCGAAACGCACTATGGAGTTGAGGTCGCAAAAAACTTTCAATTGAATTTAATTCAATCACTCCGCCTAAAATTGAAATAATTTTTTTTATTTCATCATAATCTTCGTTGATAAACAGTCTGACCACGGACATTAACATTCTAGGTGTCAGAATTTATTCAAATTCCCTAGAAAAATAAAATTCATAGTACATTACTGCTGTGAAATTTATAAGCGTCGCTAAACATCGACAAATAATAATAATTGCGTCTTAGAAGGGTATGACAGCATCTAACTGATGAGCCCACTGTCGTACCTGGGTGAAACGCACTATGGAGTTGAGGTCGCAAAAAACTTTCAATTGAATATGCATTGACCACCGAAAAAGTGCGATTTGACCTCGAAAGACTTCTTCTTATAGGGTTTTATTTTAATCACAAGTGTATGCCAATAGACCACAAGCCAGCACTACTCTAAAAGCCAACATAATCAATATGCCATTGATGATATTGATTCTGATTTAAAAGCCAAACCTTTGACTCGGTTTATTCAATTTCTCTCGCGAATAAAAATCACTAAGAATAAAGAAAATTTACCGCGATTTTGTTCATTAATTTCCCGACTTTTTGAACTATTAACATTATTCGTGGTCACGGGTTGAAATACTTACAATGAATAAGATTCGTGTTTTCAACTTTAACCGATAATCACTCTCGCGAGTAATAATCGTTTCCACCAAAACCATAATCTTAGTATTTCAAGCGTTTTATTAAAGTCGAAATCATCAAACTCCTATTTGATCTTTTTAGTTTCGCCGTAACTTTATGACACTTTGACATTTCGAAATGTCAAACAAGAAGCTTTTTAGCACATGAACTGTCATAGATTTTGCTTTATTCATAAGCAATTTAGGAAAAAATTGCCTTAGCGCGATATTAGTTAAAAAGTGCTTAAAACATAGTAGAAATTATATTTAGCAAATTGTTAATTGCCTGCACGTTCATAGTTCAAGATAACTGTATGTCCTTAAGCAAATACAAAAATTCAAATTTACAAAATAAAAAGCATATTTGGTATAATTTCTTAAATATAATTAAGTTTTTTTTGACATTTTGAGAGCAAACCAGAAGAACTAAGCGTGTATTGATCAAAAAGCAAAACATGTCAACCGCAAAAGCTTATTTAACTGCTATTTTTAACAAAGGAAACATTTTTGAACACGATATTTTTATAACACATTTCTATTCAAAACATATTTCGTGTTTTTTTTTTTTTTTTTTGTTCACTATTTAAACTAATTTAAATAAATCAAAGTAACAAAGTTACTACTAAATATATGTACATAATTAACTCTGCAAGCAAAATTCTGCACGACTTTAGAATTTAAATCATAACATCATCGCCATCTTTGCCCATGTCCCGTTGATTCGGTAATTACAATCTTTCATCTTTTTCATGAATATTAATTAATCTATGAAATTCATCTATTTCAAATAAAATTTCATGAATAGGTACGAGTATTTGTAGATGAGGGTATATTCTATATTGAAACACTCAGGCAAATTAAAAAAAAAATCAATTCACTATCAGAGAGGGCTCATAAGAAAAAAAATCGAAAAGAAGAAAACAAAGTAATGACTAAATCATCACTGAACAGTTCCGGATTATATCTTAGTTCAAGGGCCCCTGGCTTCTAAGCCATTCCAATGAAAAAACTCAATCTATATAGATATTAGTTTCAGTGTTTTAAAATCTAGGTGAAATATCAAATTTTTGAGCGGGACTTGGGTTGGCAAATGTACTCAACAAAAATACAGAGTCAGCCAAATAATATCTACCAAATGTAATGAATTAAAATATTGGCAATTTTAAGAAGGAGTTTTTAAGAAGGAGTTGGTGACCAAGATTGCTCTACGATTAAAAGAGAACACAAATTGAAAAAGTGCCACTGTGGTCACAGAACCATAGTAAGCCTCACTGACATAGACATTCACGCAGACTATATTTCACCGTACATAGCTTTTAACCCAGTCACAATAACAAATATTTCAACAAGGAAGATATGAATGGAAGACCGACTCCTAAACGCAAATCATATTTCTGTCTCTACAAACGGTTTTAAAACGGAAGCTTTTGCAGTGTTTTTCAAGCGGAAGTGCTTGCTGCTTGCTAGGTCGCAAAATATCTTTCCACATGGGAAGTGACGAACAAGCACATTTATATCTTGATATATGTATAGCCAGGCAGAAATTTCGTCAAATGTCACGAAATGAAAATTTGTTTCTCGTTGCTGTAGTGAATTAAGATTGTTCAGCGAAACAAATTCAGTCAGCCTTCGATGGGTTCCGGGGCTGAATTGAGTCAAATTCTACCCTGAGTACTTATGCCACTGTAGCAGGAAAAGTAAGGAATTCACTAAAGTTTATTCAAGACCCAAATGATAGATGTTCAACAATTGAGGCCTGTCGCGTTTCAAGGAATCTTTGACCAGATATTTAAAGAAAAAAAACGGAGTATCTACTGAAGCTTAGCAGACTTCAATTGTCTCTCTTTGTTGGAATCCTTACGGATAATAACTCAATGTTACCCCAAATGAGCAAAATGGGCATCAGCACAAATGAATTATGCAGAGAGTGTCAGAACGATGAGGTGAAAAAGGGCTCATCTCACTTCCTTTGTGAATGCCCCCAACCCAGCCAGAACTAGAAAAGATACCCTCAAACAATACTTTATCGACGAACTCTGTGACGTCTCATTTTTACCACTATAAATCAAGGTTATCCTTAACTTCACTCAGAAATCAGGGTGTTTCAGGGAGGTACCCCATAGCTAAGCTAAGACTTACATTAAATCCTTCCTTTTACCCTTCCCATTCCTACATTTCCCACATCAGGAGCACAATGGATCTATTGAGATCGAAGTGAGGTGATACCGCTAGCCGTATCATCAACCCACATAACCTAACCTAATATGTACAGTTAAATTCAGAGATTCTTTCTTTAGCCGCACCACACGAATGTGGAATGCTTTACCCGACTCTATGTTTCCCTCCCATTGCAATGTTCAGACGTTCAAAACCAATGTGCATCGGTATCTCCTCTTAAATCCTCTCCCACTTTCCTAAACCACTCGCACTGTGCTGAAACATTTTAAGGGTAGTCATGGTCCCTTTAGTGCGCGTATATTATAAAAAAAAAAATAAAAAAAATGCAAAAACCAAAATGAAAGATGAAATTTGAAGATGTTCCCTGCAGATCTTGCCTCAACGCTATTGGATTTTGGGTTAACCACATCGAAGATGAATATCTCAGCTTACAACTTTAACTTTGTACGCCTCCAGTGACGCCTCTTGATGTTGTAGCGAATTGTGTTTCCAATACGTCGACGGACCCATTGGGGCACCGATCGGTTTTGTTTTAGATTTTTAGCTAATTTTTGTTTTATACGAAACGATTTGCGGCCAGCCATTGCCTCCGCTCTTGCCAAAAATTGGTAAAAAAAAAGTATTTCTTGGTCTAATTTGCCTCACCCTGTATAATATTCTTTGTATTCAAAACATTGTCTTAAAACTTGAAGCTCTTCTATTAAGAAATCAAATATGTAGGTTAATGCTCTTTCGCTTTCGTTTAGAATTTCGTTAGAAAATTCTAGTCTTACGAGAACTTTCAAATCTCTCTCTCTCAAAAATTACTGTTAAAAACCTAAAAAAATTACCTAAATGCAAATAGATTTTAACCAAAATCATTTTTAACTATTAAAACAAAGTTTAACCGAAACACAAATTTATTTCAAATGAGCAAGCCTGCAAATTATAACCAATCTTCCACGAAACGCACGTAAGAATGGTTAAGCTTAAGATTCAACAGACCTTGATTATTTGCAATACACTGCATTTCGAAATAGGGCGCTCAAAAGTTTATTTTTTCTTTTAAAGGATGTCAAGTGGACAGGACATGTATGGTACATAATTTTAATCGTATAATTGGATGATATGTTTAATAAAAGTGTAGTTTTTTTTTTTTTTTGAAAATCAAATCCGCCCCTGTATTTATGTCAATGAACTCAATGACAGTTTTGTTTTCAAACCAAATTACAACCAAAAACTGGTTTACTTCAAAAGTAACAAAAAATACTCGTACAAGAAAAAAATTGGGTCATCAGAATGGATCGTTTTCGGATGTTTTGTCCTCTACTTATCGACAGGAAGAGATGCCAAAGTTCAAAAAACTAATTATGTAAATTTAAAAGTTTGTTATTTTTTCCTCCTCATCAAAGTATCTCTGTCTTAGTTCTTCGATTGTTAAAAGATTTCCCTTGGGATGTTTTATTCGTTTTGATGATATAACATGACAAGCAGACTTAGTTTGGTCTTATTTAAACTTTCGAACCAACTTAAGTGACATTCAATGAGGGGATGGGAAACCACATACAAATCGATTTAGTAATTTCGACTAAGTACGAGTATATACAAAAAAAATGAAAACTTATGATGAAAAAGTTAAATATTTATTTTAATTTTTGTGTTTCTGAACTTTTAATTAAAGTTTTATATTTTATTTTGAATTGAAGAATATTTTTTTAAAGAACCTAACCATCCTATATTTTTGTAATTTGCGCGAAATGGTATTTCATTAAAATGCAAGACTGAATTACTCCTACTTGGTCATATGTTCAAGCATCATCATCATCATCATCATCGGCTCGACAACCGGGTTCCGGTCCTGGTCTCTTTTAACAAGTCTCTCCACCTATCCCGGTCTCTAGCCGACGCCATCCAGTTGCGCACCCCAAGGCTTCGGGCGTCCTGGTCTACGCCATCTCTCCAGCGCAAGCATGGTCTACCACGCTGTCGTCTACCATACGACCCAAACGCAAAATAGTTGGCCTACTCATCAATTAACAAATTAACATTTTTTATGTGCCTATGTTTTCTGATCCCCAAGCAGTTGTTTTTTAATTTTTTTTTGTCGATGTAATAAATTACATTTAATAAGTAAATTAGACCAAACAGAACTAAATTCGAGAAAGCACATATGGCTCCAGTTTGCATTCTCTCAAACAAAGATAGTGCATAATAGTTGGACTACTCTTTTTGGGATGCAAAATAGTTGGCCTATGAGGATTTAAATAAATTTTCCGTTAACCGTTATTAAAAAAATGACATGCACTTGTTTTGTTGTTTATTGATCTCCTGTTTTATGCAAGCCAGCAACAGTTTAATGTCAACCATGGTGCGTGCCGTTGCATTATCAAGAGACCTTAGGGAATCCATAAATAAAGCCTTCGAAACGGGATTATCGAGCTATAAAATCGCAAAACAATTCAATTTACCGCGCTCATCAATTCGAAACATTATCTCAAAGTTCAAAAATAGTGGAAATGTGGAGATCGGTTAAAAAACGGTACGCCCACCAATTGCAAAACCTCGAGATTGCCGAGTTTTAAAAAAAAATAATAAAAGAAAATCGACGTCAAACGGCCGCTGCAATAACTGTTCAATGGAGGGAAAGAATAAAAAAAAGTGTTTAGGTCGACACTTGCAAACGGACTATGAAAAAAATTGGATACAAATTTTATAAGGTTTGTTTTGGATTTATTTAAATTAGAGCAATTTTAATTCGTTAAAAACATAGGCCAAAGAAAAACCACTTTTAACACCTAAACAAAAGAAAAAGCGGCTAGAGTGGGCCAAACAACGTAAAAACTGGACTTTAAGTCAATGGCGGTCCGTTATTTGGAGTGATGAGTCCAGGTTTGAAGTTTGCGTGGGCGACGAACGAAAACGAGTCATTAGAAATTCAAGAGGTTTTTCACAAAGATTGCCTTAAAAAAACGGTCAAGTTTCCAGCATCTCTAATGATATGGGAATGCATGTCGGGGCGGGGTTTGGGCAATTTACATTTTGTAAATGGAATTGTCAATGCTGCCAAGTACAGGATATTTTGGAAAATGAGCTTCTCCCATCAATACCACGACTTCAAACTAGTGATGGAGACTATATTTTCCAACAGGATGGAGCTTCTTGTCATACTGCAAGGTCTACAATGGCGTAGTTATCTGCTGAAGCTATTCCTTTTCTGGAATGGCCTTCCAGCAGCCCTGATCTTTCACCAATTGAAACTGGCTGGCATAAAATGAATCAAAAACTGCGAAAAGAACCATGCCGGACTCTTCAAGGCCTTAAAGCTAAAATCATAAATATTTGGGAGTCTTTTGGTACGAAGAATGTCAAAAATTAGTTGACACAATGCCACGACGCATAGAAGCAGTTATCAAGGCCAAAGGCGACGTAACACCATGGTAAAATAAAAATTAAGAGCCATAGGCCAACTATTTTGCACTTAAAAAAATGTTTAAATCGTTATTTTATTTTGTTAGATTGCTCTATACCGTTATTTAATTGAAGTCATTTTGTTTTTGTTACTTATTCCTATTCAAAATAAGTATATCTTAAGAAAAATGCCAAAATATTGATTTTATTTCCGATGGAATTTAAGAATCAGAATATTTTTGTTTTTTATCATAGGTAGTCCAACTATTTTGCGTTTGGGCTCGTAGAATGTACCACAAAGAACTTTCCGAGCAGGTTCCTCTTCGCTCATGCGAGCTAGGTGCCCTGCCCACCGGAGTCTACCGAGCTTAATTTTTGTCACGATATCTGCTTCTAGGTAGATTGCGTACAATTCATGATTGTACCGTCTCCGGAATCGTCCTTCCTCACATATGGGGCCAACAATTCTCCTTAAGACTTTTCTCTCGAACGCAGCTAAGAGGTCGGAGTGCCTTTTGCTAAGCAACCAAGTCTCGGATCCATACGTAAGTACTGGCAGGACCATGGTTCTGTACAGCACCAGTTTTGAAGTTATGGTGAGATTTCTGGATTTGAAAAGCTTTGACAGACTATAGTATGTTCAAGCAGCCTAAGTTAAGTTAGCATTGCTGTCCTGTCAGCGTGCTTGAAACACTTAGACCATAAGTCGGTCCATTGTGATACCACAATAATCAAGTAGACTTTTTCCCTACTCGTTGAATCACTTAAGGACTATTCACATGATAGCGACCAACGACCAACAAATAAAAATACAAATGGCATTTAAAACAAATACAGTGCCTTGCATAAGTATAACCGCACCTGTAAAAATGCGCTTTGTAGAAAATTAAAATGAGAATGACACTTACTATTCTTTTTATTGAATAACATTACTAATCAAGTAAATTGAGAAGAAAAAAAAGTTCCGTTATTTTGTATTCTGGTGTTTAAAAATTAAAAACAGATTTTCTTGTATTGCAAAAGTATAACCGCATTTTTATTTTTTCTTTATTTTAAGTAAGTTTTTTTAGGAAAAACTAGTAAGGGATCTTGCTGCCCCTATTTTCGACCAAGATAAAAATTCTTTTTGGCGTATTGTTGACAAGGTTTTTTTAATATGAAATCGTCTATATAGTGTTCCATTCTTCCACAATTGCCTCTCGCAGCACTGACAAATTGTCTATTATGGGCATACATTTTGCGGGTCAAAATTTCCCAAAGGTTTTCAATAGGTTTACAATCTGGAGAACGTGGCGGCGACTCCATCAAAATTATGTTATTGGATTCGAAACACTACAAACTTTGACGACTAACGTGAATTGAGGCATTAGCTTGCTGGAAGACATGGCGAACTCGACGAAATCGTCTTAAGTAGGGCACCAAATTATCCTGAAGCACCTCGGTGTAAGCTGAACTGTTCATTCTTGTAGAGGTGAAGGCAAGTGCAAACTTACCACGGTCGCAGAAGGCCTCCCAAACCATCAAGAGTAAACTTTTTTTCGTCACTGAAAATAATCTAAAAAAAAAAAAACATTCATTGGATTATGCCATTTGGAATAACAAGAGTTAAGTGTAAATTAATGGAATGTTACTTACGGTCTTCCAATTCCGGTTCATGTTTTTACGGGCCAATTTTAACCTTTTTTGTTTGTGGGCTGTTGTCAGATTTGGAGCTGGCATCGTTTTGCCCCGAATAATCACTCCACACGAAAAACCGTTGAAACCGAAATTCCTAACCCCGATTCGTCACGAACTTCCGGTAAAGAATGCATCGAATTGGATGCAGCTTTGATTAAACGCCTCTTATTGCGGCGTACCAGCTTCTGCGGACGCCCGGGTCTTATTTTTGTCCCATAAGATTATGGATCTTGGAAAAAATTTCGGACGACAGGATCGGATCTTGAAATTTTTCTACCAATAGCCCTTAAGCTTAGGCCACTTAACCGAAAAGCTTGAATTTTACATTTTTCCGTATTGCTTAAATGTATACCAAGCGGCCATAGCTGGGCATTAACTCGTTAATCCGTTAATCGTTAATTAACGAAGTTAACATTTTGATTAACGGATTAACTTTTAAGTTAACTTTTAAAAATGTTAACGGACACGTTAAATCCGTTAATCCACGTTAAGTCCGTTAATCGTTAATGCAATGCCTACTATTTACCGCGCTGCGCGAAAAACAGGTTCAGACAAGTATGACACAAGTGCCGCGCGGCACGTGCCGCGGGTGAAACAAAACCAGCTAGGTACGTATTATATATATGTAGATATATAAAATTGTTCGATTTTGACTGAAAAAAAAGTTTTTCGAGTTGATCAACTGCCTTTTCGATATTGTTGTTTAACCAGTTGATGAACGAGTTGATAGCTTCGTACACTTAACCAAGGAACCAAGGATTACTCGTTCGGGAACGCGTTGAACGCACCACGATAAACAAAAAACTCAAACGTCAAACCTGAAATAATTTTGACTTCAGTTCGGTTCATACATTTATTGTCGACGCACGCCTTCGCTTTAAAATATTCTTAAATTTGTTCCGTATGAGTATGATTTCCTCTAAACAAAAAGTGGCTGCCGCATTAATAATATTAGAAAATGAACGACAAAGGAAGAAAAAACAGCCAAGACGATTCTGGGTAGATGATTTTTTCTTTAGTCGCGAAGAAAATTGTTTTTTCAATGAAATATATGAGAAATAAACCGGTGCTTAGAGAAAAAAAAATATAAAAAATGCAATTTTTATCACATGTTAACGGATTAACGATTAACGTTAACTTGCGTTAATTCGTCCGAAATTTAACGCTTTAACGTTTAACGAAGCTAACTTTTTTAGTAGCGGATTAACGATTAACGAAGTTAACTATTTGATTAACGGTGCCCAGCTATGCAAGCGGCATTGTTGTTTGTCATTTCAAAGCACATAACTGAATGAAGCTTCAGAGGTTTGCATTGTGCGGTTATACTTTTGCAATACATAAAAATCTGTTTTTAATTTTTAAACACCAGAAGAGAAAATAACGGAACTTTTTTTCTTCTCAATTTACTTGATTAGTGATGCCATTCAATAAAAAAATAGTAGGATTTCAATACCATTTTAATTTTCTACAAAACTCATTTTTACAGGGTGCGGTTATACTTATGCAAGGCACTGTATAAGCCTAAATTCTTCTCAAGAACTTTACAAAAGGGTAAAAAACTAGTTTAATTTAATGTTAATATATTAAAATTTGCGTTGTAATTGCTAAAATGAGAGAAATTTGAAAAAAAAAAAATAAATTGGTCGTTGCGAATTGCAATATGATTGCTACGAACTGTAAAACACTTTTCGCGTTCCACATACCATCCACACTGTAACATAATGAATTGTTCGCGAGCGACTTACCTCAAAATCATTCTAAAGGAATTTTCTTGGTGAATGGTCATGACAGTTGTCTAGGTAGATGCCATTCGCGAAGAATAAGAAAAATGCATGTGAACGAAATGTCAAAATGGGCGAATGTTCGTTCATTCATCGGTCGTTGGTTGCTTTCATGTGAAAAGTCTTTTAGAGCTCTTTTCGAAGCATTCGAGATTACTAATGATTATATTTGCCAGGTCGCTATGATCATTATATCAGAATCAGAACTCTTCTAGATGGAGCGTAAGTCTTTGAGATAGAACAGGACAGGTACAGAGAGGCTATAAGCACATCTTCATGGTATTGTTCTGCAAGCAAACACGTAGCAGACAGTAATAAGTTTCCAGTGTTCGAAGCGATATTAGAGTCAATTTTATTGTACGCAGCACAAGTTTGGAGTGCAAAACAGTATGACATAGTGATAGTGGAGAAGTTATTAAGATACTTCATATCAGCGCAATTTCTCAGTGAACATGGCTATAGAAACGTCGTCCGCAAGCAATCATCTTGTTGTTCTCTGCTTTCGGGCAGATCAGCAACTCGCTTATTACAAAGTTCAAGAGAATGGGAGAAAGAACACCGTCTTGTGGCGTACCTCTGCTAACATATCTTCTTGCAGAAGATATTTTATTAATCATTTCATCAAACGAACTATGTGCTTACGTTCAGAGATGAAAGTGCTAATGTGATTATAGATGTTTCGGCGTTGTTAAAAGCACTTTCTTTATCTAGGAAAGCAACCATAGTATATTATATAGCTGTGTCCACTGATTTCTCTGTACCTATACAGTGTGCATGTTTAGTCGTAGAAATAAGTCTCATATCATTGCTTGATTTAAGAGCAAGATATCAATTAAACTTTCTATAGTTTTGAGGACGAGTGATGATAGACTGAGGTCTGAGTTTCAAGTATCATAGAGCTTGAAATAAAAATAGAGTCAAATATTCAAAACCAGGAAATTCATGTTAAAATACATGTACAAGGTGGGCATAGATTATTTTGACACTGACAGCTGTTTCCCGCCCTAAATGAGTTCCTGTACGCTGTATGTTTGCTCTTACTGATAAAGGCATATAATACATGGACAAACATTTATTGTTCATTTTATTTAATTTTTAAAAAGGAACTTGGATCTGTCCCACCTTTTACTTATCCTTCGGTGGTTATGTTCGAATTGGAGTTATTTTTTGATTTTCGTCCATTGACACAATACAAAAAGGTAAGCAGAGTGGTACAGATTTTGTTACCTAAAAGGAAATTTGTAGGTTATCCAATCAGGGATCCAAAAATGTTCGGAACAATTTCTAAAAAAGTTGCAGTTTTTCTTCTGAAAAAAAAGCTTCTTGAAAATTTTCATCCACTCACTAATGACCACCTTGATTTAATCTTATCTGAAAGTTTGTGTCTTGATAGATGTATATTCATATGTATAATTTGAATGTCACTTGAAAAACATAAAATACGGGGCAATAACTACAATCTACAATATCAGAATTTTCGTATTTTTTTATTGTCTCCATAGGATATGAGGACAGTGTATTTCAAAAGCTATGAAATCTTATTATTCCTGATCAATTTCTAGAATTCCAAATTTTTCGGATTTTGGAACGCTTTTTCTTCCATAGAAGACGAATTTGGCAGGTTGACCAATATGACCAATATCAAATTTTCTTTACCCGAACGAAAAATGAATATAATTTATGAAAATGTAATCTTACAGAATAAGTTTTTTTTTTTTGTGATAAGGAAATAATTGAGATCATGATTATTTTGATTAAAATTATTTCATTCAATTGTGCCGCATTAATTTTTAAAAATTAAATCACTAATTTATTACTTTAAATATCCGTCCCTTAAACTTAGTATAATTTTGTATAGATAAATATTTAAAATAAATTACCAAATTTTTTTGAAATATTAAAGCCAGAGTTTCAAATTCCAGAAACTAGATTTACCTGAAAAAGAAGAGAAAAGCTTTATTAAAATAATAGTTTAAAAAACAAGATTTTTTAAATATGTAGGTACACATTGACGCATTTCTTTCTAAACATTGTAAATCATATCAAGACAAGATACTGTAACGAGTTAGGAATTATTTTTATTGGATATCAAATATGATTTTTGTTGAATTTGACTTTGAGGTTTTGAAAGAAAGCTTACGATATATGAAAAAAAACGTTGCAATATTTCCTAAGTAGGAGATTTGCTTTCAAAAAATAATGAAATAAAACTTTTAATCTTCTGCTTTCGTTCTTGAAATGCTTCGATTGAAGCACGGAAACAAACGGCCTATAATCCCAAACTAAAATTTCAAGTGAAAATATACCGAATTTGGTACCCCTATTACGAATTTAAACTTGTTAAATATAACCCAGAAAAGGGTCCTTAAACTTATGGATAAGACAATCAAATACGAAAACTTTTCTTTCGATCAAGCACCATAACAATTTTTCCGTTCATACATTTTTGTATGAATTTTTCTACCAATAATTCTTAAATGAGCTGCTTTCCTCCCCTCAAACTATTCCATCGTGATACTCGTCTAGGTTTCCAGTCAAATACAGAGGTTCTTTCCTCAGCCATACTACTCGAATGTGAAACACTTTTCCTTCTCCTCTTCCTCTCATTGTGATGTACATATGCTATGAAGACCAATATGCATCGACATCTCCTATTAAATTCTCTACGATAAATTAACGATCGCACTGCATCACAAGACAACATTACAAGGGAGTAATAAGCCCTTGATTAGATGATAATTACACAAAAATAAACATCCTAGGATGGAGTTTAATGCTACCGCATCATTAACTGAGGTTTAAGAAAATTTTCACGGAAGAGAATAAAAGTCTGTGTTCAACAATAAATTCTCGAGCCCAAAATTGCCCTGAAGTAAAGGGTGTGATTCCTTAATGGGGGGATATATGTAGGTATGGTTATCAATAATCAATACGAAATTTGAAGTTTATCAACCAAATTAAGTACACGCTATTTTCGTTGTCAAAATCAAAGTTTTCGATGAGCTATACATTATATGCTCTTCAGGTTTGAGCAATACTTCCAAAAAATTGAACAATACTTTCACTAGACCTACATAGTAGAACCAAAAAAATGTGTCTTGGTTATAAGCCTCCATAAAGTGTTTGTAGATGTCAATGAAAAATTTAAATCAATAAAAAACAAAAATCTATCCCGCCCACAATTAGCTTGCATAGTTGCATATGTCTTAGGAATTCCTGCACAAAGACTAGTAGAGCGTTGAGAACGACTTGGTAAAGCCTGTGCTTTCTTCCATTAGCACAGACATAACTAATACAAATTATAACATAACTAATCTATAAAGTAGGTTCTTGTTGCTTACAATCATACTTTTAAATAAAAGAAACAGTGCGTTCAATTTACTTTTGATGAAATCGATAAAAATATATTCAAAAAATAATTCCAGTGGCAAATAATGGACTAAATTGAAATGTCAAACGAAATTAATACTATTCACAATGGTTTTTTCATTGTTGCTCACAATGGGTCAATTACGAGTAATATAAATGTATCAATTGTTGTCCATAAAAAGGAATATTCCATTGATTGAAAAATCATATAAATTGTTGTCAAATAATTGATCTTCAAAAACAATGAATGGATTTATTGTCTCAATATTTTAATATTGTAAGTGAAACAAATTCTTCATGAGTTAATGGAAGCCATAGAATACAGGTAAATGTCTTTTCTTCTCCCAATGTCTATTATTATGATTTGGCTGGAAAAATCCCTTCGTAAGTTTTTCATTTTTCCTATTTTACTGGTCTCTTTCTGAGTGGATGGAAACAGCACTTTGCCAGCTTGTCCCAATGATAAATCTTCTTCCCCCTCATACTATCGTCCAATTGCACTTACGTCGCTGCTTGATTATGAGGCCAATAAGTTTCTTGAAGAACGAAAGCTTCTAAATTACCGGCAGTATAGCTTTCGTAGTAATAGGTCCAATAGTGATCTAATAGTAAAAATCTCTCTTATCGAAAATGCGTGCATTTAGTATTGATCGGTCTTTTCTTCGTTCGATTAGAAATAATTACTTTACGAACAACTCTATATAAGTTTTATTGGATGTTTTCAAGTCTGGTCTTCACAAAATTAATGCTGGTATGCCTCAGGGCTCCGTTTTATCTCCAAATCTCCCTTTTTCTTAAAAGCGATCTCTTGTTCTGAAACTTCTAATCCACTTCATGATTTTGCCGCACACTCTTAGACCGAGAGCCCACAGCAATTTTTGGGTGTGATTGATAACAAAAAATAATTAGCATAATTAGATAAGCCTTTAGTAGTTATTTACAAATGTGAACGTCTTGCATGCTGTAGTGGAAGCAATAGTGCATAATAGTCCATAATAGTGCATCATATATGCAGTTTTTTCCAAAGTCTAAATAATTCTGATAATAACTTTGCCATAACTTCAAAATGTAGAGCTAAGTGCCCTGATTGCAAATATCGAGGTCCAAGACGTTTTGCAGGCGGCCTTCTTGGTGCAAGACGTATCCTATTCTTATCGCGTCTTGCAGACAGAAGGCTGTCTGCAAAACGTCTTGGACCTCGATATTTGCAATCAGGGCACTTAGCTCTACATTTTGAAGTTATGGCAAACAATTATTTAGACTTTGGAAAGAGCTGCATAATTGATGCACTATTATGCACTATTGCTAAAATTTGTAAACAACTACTAAAAGCCTATCTAATAATGCTAATTATTTTTTGTTATCAATCACACCCAAAAATTGTTGTGGGCTCTTAGTCTATCTACTTTCAGGTTCTCATACTCGTTCTTAAACTCACTTCAATCTGCTTCGGAAGTGGAATTGCATTGGTGCCGAATGATAAGCTCGATCTTTACAGCATTGCTAATTGGGGTATCCAAAATCGTGTGGAGTTTAATAATCTTTAATGTCATTGAAGCAAAATATATATGCCCCTATGTCATTGTCCTTTAATGACACATTCATAGAAGAAATCGAAAAGCTATCAGCACTTGGCATGTGTGTCAAGGAAGATCTTTGCTGGAATGATCACATTTTCGAGACCGCCAAAAACGCTGGTATATGCTTAGTATTTCTCTATCGGTGTAAGAAATGTTTCACCCTGTCTGAACTTGCTGCACTTTACACGGCATTTATAAGTCCAAAACTGGAGTAAAACTTACATCTTTGGGCAGATGTAGCCCAATCTCCTCTTCATTTACTGGAAAGAGTGCAGAACAGAGCGTAAAATTGATATGAACCTGAACAATTATGGAATCTTTCCAATCTATTGAACACCTTCGGCATGTTCCATGTTTTATTGCTTCTTTCACAAGCACTTCTCCCTTGAAGTATCCAGTTACATTCCCCCCTCAATAAATTCACCCGTGATACTTTTTTCGCTAGAAATGCTCATTAGTTCTTCCCCGAGCCTAATTTTGGACGTACCGTCGACTATAGAGATTTGATTTAGTCGCACATTAAGATTCCATCGATTCTTGATACCTCTTATAGCATATTTCACATCCTTAGAAACGTATATATGTAGATGGTTTTTACGACTTTCTCCTTGAATAATTATTTAAATAAATGTATTCTCCTCAACCTCTAGTTACATATTTAAGTCCTCGTATAAGCATGCTTTTTCTGGTGAGAAGTTTAGCAAGTGATTTAATAACGAAAAAGAGTTAAGAATAAGTGGTGTGATATGGGACCCTAATCAAACTAAAATCAGAACCAGGACAAATGTTTTTAATAAGCTATAATCTTAAACCTGCTAAAACATAAATGTTTCATATTTGTAATATAAATTTAAAATGGGTGCATTTTTACGACAGAATTCTCCAACTTTTAACTGGACATAAATGACGCCTTAAGGATATGGAAGGGACATAAGTATAATATTTAGGTTTTTTAAATTGTTTAAATAACAACATTTTATTGCATTTGATAAATATTAAGTAAGTTTTAATATGTTTTCATTTCATTTCTCAGGAGTGAAGGACATTTAAATTTAATGCTCAAAGTTATTATTATGTTTCATAAATAAGCATTTAACCATTTCATTCGTGTATTTTTAGGAAATAGGTGCATCTTCTTCTACAGAAGCAGTAAAAAGACAATTCGTATTTTTTTTTTTAATTTTATTGCTCAATATAATCTGAAATATTTAACTTCAAGTTTAATGTGAACACAACTTTTCATTGGCAATAAGTTTTGATTTTATTCGGCAAAATTTTATCATCATCATAAGAATCAGCAAATAAAATATTAAACATAATTTTTAGCAAATAAAAAAGGGCTTTAAAATTTGATAAAATCAGTTTTTAGAGAACACTTATTTTTTCAATATTATTTGCGGAATCTGCATGGTACCTGATCGGGAATCTTTTGACTTGTGAAACCGAACTTGTTCTTGGCCAGTGTTTGTTTTACCTACTCTTGATGCCCCGGCCAACAGTTTGCATATGCCCATATTTGTAAGTTAAGACTTAAGATTACAAATGCCAAGTGCGAAGTGGCTAACTTTCTAGGTCAGTATTCTTCGTAACTGAAATTTTCCCTCTACCGAAACCGACACTACGCCTCAGATAAGGGTTGATAACACGTTGACGACTTTTAGCTATTGTACCCGGATAAAATTTTTTTCTGAAATGTGAGGACATTTCTCGAAGTTCGAAGTGAAGGTTTTCAGAATGCCAGTTTTTTTAGTGAGAGAAGGAATTTGTGCGATACAAGTTGGAGGTTTCAGGGGTAAGTAAAGTTCGGTGATTGGTTATTCCAGAAAGCCAGAAAGCCACCTGTAAGCTCTCGAGAATCTGGGGTTTGATTGCTGCATTTCCCAAATAACTCTGGAAACTTTAATTTCTTGGGAGCTTTTAGTGAACAGGATTCTGAAAGACAGGTTTCGGACTGAAATACGTCGCGTCACCATCATATTGTGTTACGTCCCAACAGAGCCCTCTTCCGACGAGGTAAATTATGCATGTTAACCGGCTGAGTGCTGTTTATGATAGGAAATCAAGTGGAGATATCATAATAGTAACGGGAGACTTGTAATCCCAGGTCAACAGTGACAACAACGGGCTAAAGCATGTTGTGGGAATATATGGTGCTGACAACTGAAACGACAATTGGCAAAGGTTGGTCGATTTTTGCAATGCCAACTACATACTTTGTAATAAAGGGGACGGTATCTAAGCACAAGACATGCCACAAAGTCAGTTAGGTGTCGACGAAAAAACAAGTAACTTCCGACCAAATGTATCACTTCGCTATTAGTCGACTAATTAGAAACAGTAACAGTAACTGAAGAGGAACAGACATGAGAATGACCCGAGACCACTAGCTGATGGTTGTTACCGCAATATTACGTACATCTGCACTTTGGAGATCCCAAATTAACACCCGAATACCCAATATCAATATCGAAAGTCTAAAGAATCCTGCAGTCCGCCAACAATTGAGAGACCACCTATTACAAGGATTGAGAGGAATCAACAGCAATCCACCTCCATCGTGTGCTGTAAAAAATGTGCTTATATCCGCTGATGAAATTATAGTCCGAAGAAACTTCGGCAAGGATCGAAAAAGGGAAACAACATATGTAAATCGCGCATCGCAACTGCTTCAGTAGCAGGAAGAAATAAGCTAGAGCCTACGTATCGCATAAAGATGAAAGAAGATCACTGTAGCATGCGACGTGACAGGCGTACTTATTAACTCTCTTAATTAATAATGTGAGAGTAGATCCGTCTACAGTATTACTTAAAAGCTCTCAGGTGACCACAGCTCTTAGCAAAGTCTGGTAAAAGACTCAGATGGATCTCTCCTAGTTTCGGATGAGGACCAGTTCAACAGGTGGAAGGAGCAGTTTTCTGCGTGTTCACCAGTGAGATGACTAAAACACCTAATGAGCCGTCCGAAGTAACAATTTCCCGACTACACACAGTTTTACTATTAGAGAAGAAATCATAACTGCAGTCAAAACACGAAACAATAAAGCGGTTTTACTTGTGGTGTTCCCGCAGAGCTCTTACGGGCAGCACCAACAACATCGAGATAGCGGATGTAGACTACATACGATGGACTGTCGATTCTCAGTCACTTTAAAAAAGAAATGGTTGCGAATTGTACGTCACTAGGCTTAGGCTTTCTATGAACCGTCGTGACCTCTAATTTATTTATTTATTTTTATATACGATGGATCCAAATGTCACGTTCTGCATCAATGAAGGCTGTCGGAGGAGTTTAAAATCCCAATGGAGTCAGACTAGGATTTATACTGTCACCAGTACTGGTTCTGTTGATGATAAGCGATGTATTTAATACCTAAGCCCAGCTTTGTCTCCTGGAAATGGAGGCATTTAGGGAACTTGGCAATAGAACCTCAAACATCTGGACTACGCTGACGAAGTATGTATGCTAACTCTCTCATACGATCATGGATCTTTATTGGATGACAAGGGTGGAAAGAGAATCTGAAGTCGTTGGACTAAATTTCAATACATCAAATCTAAAAAGAAATAGCCTTATAATTTCCTCATCTATCCAAATGGATATTTCTGGACAACTGGTAGAGATTGGGGATACTTTTTAATATCTTGGGAGTATTGTTTCTACCGAAGTTGATAGCAAAGGATGCGTTCGGAATGCTGTCCAAAATGTAAAGAAACAAGCCTAGTTACAAAGCTGTGCAAAAGTCCATGAGTAGATGTCTGCGTATAACCTTATACCCAGCGAAAATAGGCTGAAAGTTTTTGTTATTTTACCCATTAGTTTTAACTAAAAAATGTACTTCTCTCTCTAAACTAACCTTATGAACCTTCGATGCATACCTTCTAAGAATTATAACAATAGAAAAGAACATTTTAGGAGCCGTATGCTAGGTACTACTAATGCTAAGATTCTCGAATTGTAAATACCTAAATATTTTTCGTAGATCACGATGAATGAATGAATGATTTGGGGTTGATGTGCACTGAAATCTTCAGATCTATTAATCAGGCCCCCGTTAGGGTTGTCGTTGCATCTATTTTAGCTAAAGAGACTACCTCTTCATTTATACCAAGTCCCTACGTGTCCCCATAGCCAATGAAATGTGAAATTATTATGCTTACCGAAGTCATTTAGCCTGCTCACACACACAGTCCTTCAACAAGTTACAACTAATGGCATAGGAGTTTAACGCTTGGGATCCTTGGCTGTAAACATGATGGCAATGTCTTGGTAGCAGTGATTTCTTTTGAGATTTTGTTGAGTACATTTTCATGTGGCATTTGCATTGAGAGAGTAGTTCACTTTTTTCAATACCCTTTATTTCAATCTTTTTAACTCCGTTCAGAAGTTTTTCTTAATTACGCAATCACTTGAAATGTCTAGTAAACTCGATACTGTATAATTCGATATGTAGTCTCTTTCTCTAGTTCCGATACATATACCCTTGCCAGTACCTTCCCTAGGGAATAATAGGTTAGCTCCCTTGCTGCCGTAGGGCTAGTTCTAATTGCTCCAGTAATTTATATGCATGCAAATCTAATGATTTGCTAACTGTTGCTAGTTCGTTTCTTTTATGCCACGCAACTGCACCATAAGTAATGATGGGTCTTACCATAATAAATGTACACCTATCTTAGAAATGTTTGGATTGCAACTCCATGATTCACTTTTATGGACTGTTATTCCACTGGAGTTTGCTAGATAGCTTGCCTCCTTCTTGGTGCTGAATAATTCGCCAGATTTAGTAGTAGTAGATTATTGTCTTTGTTGGTTTGATACCCCATTTCCTAGTAATTGAAACACTTCTTTAAATTATATCAGAGAGAGTTTTTTCAAACATTACTAAAACTGTTGTTACGATATCATCACCGGAACCAATGTGTCGTATGCCTTGAGTAGTAAGACTTTCTTGCAATTCATCCACAGAAAGGGTGATAGTACTCCTCCCTGAGTGCAGCCTATTATTGTGATGACTTACTGAACATTTTCTCCTTCGTATGCTTCCGCTCTTAGTGTGCCTAGGACTTCACTACTTATCCATCTGGTAATAGTGATGGATTCGCACTTCCTTCAAAGGCACTGCCGATGTCTAAGAAAGCACATAAGGAAGTTCCTTCAGCATCTAAGGCTACACGCAGAAACATTTGCCTTAACAGAGTTTGATTTTTGCTTGGTTAAAAAAAAATTGGTTAAAAACTGCTAAGCCTCGTTAATAAATACATAAGTATTCGTTGCTAATAATAGCAGAGATAAAACGATTAAATAAAAACGATTAATTAAAGCAGAGTAAACGTTTAATATCTGCCAAGTATATTGATTGAAATTAGCCTATCTACTTGGGTTTAAAGCTTGTTAAATTTCAACGAGTATCTTGACTGAAAATAAGCAAGCAAGTTGCTGTTTATAACTGAGTCGTTGGTTATTAGTAATCATTTTACTCATGTAAATTTGACGAACATCATGCATTGCTAAACTCTCACAAGTAATCTGTTGTAAACAAACAACTAACCTCGTTTAAATATACTCAACTACTTGGCTGTTTTTATCAGAGTTACTCAGGGAAAATAGTACTAAGTTACGTGTGATGATTTCTCCCAAGTAATCTGTTGTTAACAAACAACTAAACTCATTTAAAAATACTCAACTACTTGGATGTTTTTGTCAGAGTTACTCAGGAAAATCGTACTAAGTTCCGTGTGATGATTTCTCCCAAGTAATCTGTTGTTAACAAACAACTAAACTCATTTAAAAATACTGAACTACTTGGCTGTTTTTGTCAGAGTTACTCAGGAAAATCGTACTAAGTTCCGTGTGATGATTTCTCCCAAGTAATCTGTTGCTAACAAACAACTAAACTCATTTAAAAATACTCAACTACTTGGATGTTTTTGTCAGAGTTACTCAGGAAAATCGTACTAAGTTCCGTGTGATGATTTCTCCCAAGTAATCTGTTGTTAACAAACAACTAAACTCATTTAAAAATACTGAACTACTTGGCTGTTTTTGTCAGAGTTACTCAGGAAAATCGTACTAAGTTCCGTGTGATGATTTCTCCCAAGTAATCTGTTGCTAACAAACAACTAAACTCATTTAAAAATACTCAACTACTTGGCTGTTTTTGTCAGAGTTCCTCAGGAAAATCGTACTAAGTTCCGTGTGATGATTTCTCCCAAGTAATCTGTTGTAAACAAACTACTAAACTCATTTAAAAATACTCAACTACTTGGCTGTTTTTATCAGAGTTACTCAGGAAAATCGTACTAGGTTCCGTGTGATGATTTCTCCCAAGTAATCTGTTGTAAACAAACTACTAAACTCATTTAAAAATACTGAACTACTTGGCTGTTTTTGTCAGAGTTACTCAGGAAAATCGTACTAAGTTCCTTGTGATGATTTCTCCCAAGTAATCTGTTGTTAACAAACAACTAAACTCATTTAAAAATACTCAACTACTTGGCTGTTTTTGTAAGAGTTACTCAGGAAAATCGTACTAAGTTACGTGTGATGAGTTCTCCCAAGTAATCTGTTGTTAACAAACAACTAAACTCATTTAAAAATACTCAACTACTTGGCTGTTTTTGTAAGAGTTACTCAGGAAAATCGTACTAAGTAACGTGTGATGATTTCTCCCAAGTAATCTGTTGTTAACAAACAACTAAACTCATTTAAAAATACTCAACTACTTGGCTGTTTTTGTCAGAGTTACTCAGGAAAATCGTACTAAGTTACGTTTGATGATTTCTCCCAAGTAATCTGTTGTAAACAAACAACTTAACTCGTTTAAATATACACAACTACTTGGTTGTTATTCAGGAAAATCATAAATCATATCAACGCAGATTCTTGTAGAACTCAACAAATGAAAATTAAAATATTAAGAGCAAACAATCAAAATTTTGCACAGATTTCGAGATATTTAGCCTAGACAATAATTTCGTTGGTATTGAATTTCAGAAAAAAACATGTTTTTTTTTTTGAAAACTCGTTTTTCTCAAATTTTTAAAGCAGATTCTTGTAGAACTCAACAAATGAAAATTAAAATATTAAGAGCAAAAAATCAAAATTTTGCACAGATTTCGAGATATTTAGCCTAGACAATAATTTCGTTGGTATTGAATTTCAGAAAAAAACATGGTTTTTCTTCAAAACTCGTTTTTCTCAAATTTTTAAAGCAGATTCTTGTAGAACTCAACAAATGAAAATTAAAATATTAAGAGCAAAAAATCAAAATTTTGCACAGATTTCGAGATATTTAGCCTAGACAATAATTTCGTTGGTATTGAATTTCAGAAAAAAACATGTTTTTTTTTTGAAAACTCGTTTTTCTCAAATTTTTAAAGCAGATTCTTGTAGAACTCAACAAATGAAAATTAAAATATTAAGAGCAAAAAATCAAAATTTTGCACAGATTTCGAGATATTATTTAGCCTAGACAATAATTTCGTTGGTATTGAATTTCAGAAAAAAACATGGTTTTTCTTCAAAACTCGTTTTTCTCAAATTTTTAAAGCAGATTCTTGTAGAACTCAACAAATGAAAATTAAAATATTAAGAGCAAAAAATCAAAATTTTGCACAGATTTCGAGATATTTAGCCTAGACAATAATTTCGTTGGTATTGAATTTCAGAAAAAAACATGGTTTTTCTTCAAAACTCGTTTTTCTCAAATTTTTAAAGCAGATTCTTGTAGAACTCAACAAATGAAAATTAAAATATTAAGAGCAAAAAATCAAAATTTTGCACAGATTTCGAGATATTTAGCCTAGACAATAATTTCGTTGGTATTGAATTTCAGAAAAAAACATGTTTTTTTTTTTGAAAACTCGTTTTTCTCAAATTTTTAAAGCAGATTCTTGTAGAACTCAACAAATGAAAATTAAAATATTAAGAGCAAAAAATCAAAATTTTGCACAGATTTCGAGATATTTAGCCTAGACAATAATTTCGTTGGTATTGAATTTCAGAAAAAAACATGTTTTTTTTTTGAAAACTCGTTTTTCTCAAATTTTTAAAGCAGATTCTTGTAGAACTCAACAAATAAAAATTAAAATATTAAGAGCAAAAAATCAAAATTTTGCACAGATTTCGAGATATTATTTAGCCTAGACAATAATTTCGTTGGTATTGAATTTCAGAAAAAAACATGGTTTTTCTTCAAAACTCGTTTTTCTCAAATTTTTAAAGCAGATTCTTGTAGAACTCAACAAATGAAAATTAAAATATTAAGAGCAAAAAATCAAAATTTTGCACAGATTTCGAGATATTTAGCCTAGACAATAATTTCGTTGGTATTGAATTTCAGAAAAAAACATGTTTTTTTTTTGAAAACTCGTTTTTCTCAAATTTTTAAAGCAGATTCTTGTAGAACTCAACAAATGAAAATTAAAATATTAAGAGCAAAAAATCAAAATTTTGCACAGATTTCGAGATATTATTTAGCCTAGACAATAATTTCGTTGGTATTGAATTTCAGAAAAAAACATGGTTTTTCTTCAAAACTCGTTTTTCTCAAATTTTTAAAGCAGATTCTTGTAGAACTCAACAAATGAAAATTAAAATATTAAGAGCAAAAAATCAAAATTTTGCACAGATTTCGAGATATTTAGCCTAGACAATAATTTCGTTGGTATTGAATTTCAGAAAAAACATGGTTTTTCTTCAAAACTCGTTTTTCTTAAATTTTTAAAGCAGATCCTTGTAGAACTCAACAAATGAAAATTAAAATATTAAGAGCAAAAAATCAAAATTTTGCACAGATTTCGAGATATTTAGCCTAGACAATAATTTCGTTGGTATTGAATTTCAGAAAAAACATGGTTTTTCTTCAAAACTCGTTTTTCTCAAATTTTTAAAGCAGATTCTTGTAGAACTCAACAAATGAAAATTAAAACATTAAGAGCAAAAAATCAAAATTTTGCACAGATTTCGAGATATTTAGCCTAGACAATAATTTCGTTGGTATTGAATTTCAGAAACAAACATGGTTTTTTTTTTTGAAAACTCGTTTTTCTCAAATTTTTAAAGCAGATTCTTGTAGAACTCAACAAATGAAAATTAAAATATTAAGAGCAAAAAATCAAAATTTTGCACAGATTTCGAGATATTTAGCCTAGACAATAATTTCGTTGGTATTGAATTTCAGAAAAAAACATGGTTTTTTTTTTGAAAACTCGTTTTTCTCAAATTTTTAAAGCAGATTCTTGTAGAACTCAACAAATGAAAATTAAAATATTAAGAGCAAAAAATCAAAATTTTGCACAGATTTCGAGATATTTAGCCTAGACAATAATTTCGTTGGTATTGAATTTCAGAAAAAACATGGTTTTTCTTCAAAACTCGTTTTTCTCAAATTTTTAAAGCAGATTCTTGTAGAACTCAACAAATTAAAATTAAAATATTAAGAGCAAAAAATCAAAATTTTGCACAGATTTCGAGATATTTAGCCTAGACAATAATTTCGTTGGTATTGAATTTCAGAAAAAACATGGTTTTTCTTCAAAACTCGTTTTTCTCAAATTTTTAAAGCAGATTCTTGTAGAACTCAACAAATAAAAATTAAAATATTAAGAGCAAAAAATCAAAATTTTGCACAGATTTCGAGATATTATTTAGCCTAGACAATAATTTCGTTGGTATTGAATTTCAGAAAAAAACATGGTTTTTCTTCAAAACTCGTTTTTCTCAAATTTTTAAAGCAGATTCTTGTAGAACTCAACAAATGAAAATTAAAATATTAAGAGCAAAAAATCAAAATTTTGCACAGATTTCGAGATATTTAGCCTAGACAATAATTTCGTTGGTATTGAATTTCAGAAAAAACATGGTTTTTCTTCAAAACTCGTTTTTCTTAAATTTTTAAAGCAGATCCTTGTAGAACTCAACAAATGAAAATTAAAATATTAAGAGCAAACAATCAAAATTTTGCACAGATTTCGAGATATTTAGCCTAGACAATAATTTCGTTGGTATTGAATTTCAGAAAAAACATGGTTTTTCTTCAAAACTCGTTTTTCTCAAATTTTTAAAGCAGATTCTTGTAGAACTCAACAAATGAAAATTAAAACATTAAGAGCAAAAAATCAAAATTTTGCACAGATTTCGAGATATTTAGCCTAGACAATAATTTCGTTGGTATTGAATTTCAGAAACAAACATGGTTTTTTTTTTGAAAACTCGTTTTTCTCAAATTTTTAAAGCAGATTCTTGTAGAACTCAACAAATGAAAATTAAAATATTAAGAGCAAAAAATCAAAATTTTGCACAGATTTCGAGATATTTAGCCTAGACAATAATTTCGTTGGTATTGAATTTCAGAAAAAAACATGGTTTTTTTTTTGAAAACTCGTTTTTCTCAAATTTTTAAAGCAGATTCTTGTAGAACTCAACAAATGAAAATTAAAATATTAAGAGCAAAAAATCAAAATTTTGCACAGATTTCGAGATATTTAGCCTAGACAATAATTTCGTTGGTATTGAATTTCAGAAAAAACATGGTTTTTCTTCAAAACTCGTTTTTCTCAAATTTTTAAAGCAGATTCTTGTAGAACTCAACAAATGAAAATTAAAATATTAAGAGCAAAAAATCAAAATTTTGCACAGATTTCGAGATATTTAGCCTAGACAATAATTTCGTTGGTATTGAATTTCAGAAAAAAACATGGTTTTTCTTCAAAACTCGTTTTTCTCAAATTTTTAAAGCAGATTCTTGTAGAACTCAACAAATGAAAATTAAAATATTAAGAGCAAAAAATCAAAATTTTGCACAGATTTCGAGATATTTAGCCTAGACAATAATTTCGTTGGTATTGAATTTCAGAAAAAAACATGTTTTTTTTTTGAAAACTCGTTTTTCTCAAATTTTTAAAGCAGATTCTTGTAGAACTCAACAAATGAAAATTAAAATATTAAGAGCAAAAAATCAAAATTTTGCACAGATTTCGAGATATTATTTAGCCTAGACAATAATTTCGTTGGTATTGAATTTCAGAAAAAAACATGGGTTTTCTTCAAAACTCGTTTTTCTCAAATTTTTAAAGCAGATTCTTGTAGAACTCAACAAATGAAAATTAAAATATTAAGAGCAAAAAATCAAAATTTTGCACAGATTTCGAGATATTTAGCCTAGACAATAATTTCGTTGGTATTGAATTTCAGAAAAAAACATTTTTTTTTTTTGAAAACTCGTTTTTCTCAAATTTTTAAAGCAGATTCTTGTAGAACTCAACAAATGAAAATTAAAATATTAAGAGCAAAAAATCAAAATTTTGCACAGATTTCGAGATATTATTTAGCCTAGACAATAATTTCGTTGGTATTGAATTTCAGAAAAAAACATGGTTTTTCTTCAAAACTCGTTTTTCTCAAATTTTTAAAGCAGATTCTTGTAGAACTCAACAAATGAAAATTAAAATATTAAGAGCAAAAAATCAAAATTTTGCACAGATTTCGAGATATTTAGCCTAGACAATAATTTCGTTGGTATTGAATTTCAGAAAAAAACATTTTTTTTTTTTGAAAACTCGTTTTTCTCAAATTTTTAAAGCAGATTCTTGTAGAACTCAACAAATGAAAATTAGGGGAGAGTACGATAACTTAGGCGCCAAAAATTGATAACGGATTTTTGTAGAAGGGTTAAATACAAGCGTTTTTTACTATTGGAGGGGGGGGTCTATCTCGCCCCGTTTAGGAGGTAGGGGCGATTTTAGAAAAAATGACTTAAATTGAAAACAAAAATATTAAAAAACAACGGTAATACTTACAATAAAATACTATACCGGTTTTGAAAGCCAGAAGTCTGTTCTATAATCGTAAATTTAAATTAAATTATTTATGTCAATAGTTTTTGAAAAATTTGCATGCAAACTCAAAATTTTGTTAAAAAAAATGAAAAAAAAAAGTTTAGACCAATTTTTTTTCAAAATTGTAAAATGAAGTGCTCAATTGGCTTTTTGTGGTCAATGCTACTATTAATTCTGAATCGAACACAAAAAACCGAATGGTCTTATCCCTTCTAGTTTTTGAGAAAATCGAAAATTACTAAAACTACGTTTTATGAAATTTTTGATTTTTTGTAGTTAACTACGGTGATTTCATTTTGAGGATTAATGTTAATGTGGTTCATTTGTAGGTAAAGTACAGCAAATCATTTAGGGTTACCAAGAATGCACCAGAGGAGGTAGAATTGCATGGCATTTCGCGTCTCAGTCAGTCAGTTTGTGAGTAAGTCAGGTGTTACTTAAAAATAGTCAAGTCAATTTTTCAATGTTCAATGTATTAAAACCGTGTTTACAGGCATTTTGATCACAAAAAAAAAATTATAGCAAGCACCTCCCGAATCTCTAGCCAATATTGAGGCCCATGGAAAAATGTGCCTATAGATGGGTTTATTGCTCTGAGATTAACTTTAATATGGATTGCACCAGAGAAACTTTTAAATCATTAGTTTTAAGCAAAATTTAAGTAACGTTATTTATTAAAATAAAAGATTAACTATGTAAATCATTTAAATGTAATTTGAATTTTATATACCCACCTACAAATTTGTAACTATATATTTACTTATGTATCTTAGTCTGTAAGAGTATAATATTATGCTCTGGTTGATGAATAAATAATAATAATAATATTGTATTCTTACAATTTTTGTCACCTTTTTGAGTTGGAGTTGAGGGGAGTTCACGCTTTAGTTGGAATTAGACCAATTTCTTCTAAGAACGCGATGCTTTTGAAATATTTTTTTTGAAATATTGAAAAGTTATTTAATTTAGGATGAAGTAGTGGATGCTTAGTCGCCATTCTTTATTCAAAGAAAAAATACTTCACTCTTACAAAGGTTGAATAACGAATGACCTTGGTAAACAATAACCTGTACCATATTAGCATTAAAAATGTTAGACACAAACAATAAACATACATATTAATTAAGGAATTATATAAATTTGCTGCATTCGTACAGTAGTACCTAGGTAATGTGAATTTTTCATAATGTATTAAATTTTCATGTCTGAACATTTTAAATGAGCAACTTTGGGCTACGTAAATACATATATTTAGTAGACATTGGATATAGACCATATGGTAAATTCAAAGTTTCTTTAAATCCAGATTCTGTAAATGCAAAAGAAACCTTGCATACACCCAACCTCGCACCTACCCCAAATCCTATAGTGTGCCCAGGCAGGGGGGTTGCAGGGGGGCAGCATGCCCCCCCATACATATCTCACTGTTTATACGCTGTAATGCGTAAGTAAGCAAAAAAAGCAAATATCCCATAAAAAAGTAGTTTTAGTTATTTTCAATTTTCTCAAAAACTAGACGACATAAAATCATCTAGTTTTCAGTTTTTGAATAAGAATAAATTAGAGCAACGAATTTTAGGAAAAATAATAATATATAACTTTGCAGTTTTGAAAAATTAAACTTTAAAATTTTTTTTTATGTCTTTTTTCACCAAAATTTGAGTTTAAAACTCGTTTTTTCAAAAACTGTGCATAGATTCTACTTGATTTAAAAATTATCTAATAGACCAGAGTATTGGCTTTAAAAAAAGATATAATACTTAATTGTAAGTATTACCGTTATTTTTTAATATTTTTGTTTCCATTTTAGTACCTTTTTTATAAAATTGCCCCTCCCGCCCAAACGGGGGGAGATAGACCCCCCCCTTCCATAGTAAAAAATGCTTGTATTGAACTGTTCTACAAAAAACCGTTATAATTTCTTGGCGCCTAAGTTATCGTACTCTTGCCGAAAATTAAAATATTAAGAGCAAAAAATCAAAATTTTGCACAGATTTCGAGATATTTAGCCTAGACAATAATTTCGTTGGTATTGAATTTCAGAAAAAAACATGTTTTTTTTTTTGAAAACTCGTTTTTCTCAAATTTTTAAAGCAGATTCTTGTAGAACTCAACAAATAAAAATTAAAATATTAAGAGCAAAAAATCAAAATTTTGCACAGATTTCGAGATATTATTTAGCCTAGACAATAATTTCGTTGGTATTGAATTTCAGAAAAAAACATGGTTTTTCTTCAAAACTCGTTTTTCTCAAATTTTTAAAGCAGATTCTTGTAGAACTCAACAAATGAAAATTAAAATATTAAGAGCAAAAAATCAAAATTTTGCACAGATTTCGAGATATTTAGCCTAGACAATAATTTCGTTGGTATTGAATTTCAGAAAAAAACATGTTTTTTTTTTGAAAACTCGTTTTTCTCAAATTTTTAAAGCAGATTCTTGTAGAACTCAACAAATGAAAATTAAAATATTAAGAGCAAAAAATCAAAATTTTGCACAGATTTCGAGATATTATTTAGCCTAGACAATAATTTCGTTGGTATTGAATTTCAGAAAAAAACATGGTTTTTCTTCAAAACTCGTTTTTCTCAAATTTTTAAAGCAGATTCTTGTAGAACTCAACAAATGAAAATTAAAATATTAAGAGCAAAAAATCAAAATTTTGCACAGATTTCCAGATATTTAGCCTAGACAATAATTTCGTTGGTATTGAATTTCAGAAAAAAACATGTTTTTTTTTTTGAAAACTCGTTTTTCTCAAATTTTTAAAGCAGATTCTTGTAGAACTCAACAAATGAAAATTAAAATATTAAGAGCAAAAAATCAAAATTTTGCACAGATTTCGAGATATTATTTAGCCTAGACAATAATTTCGTTGGTATTGAATTTCAGAAAAAAACATGGTTTTTCTTCAAAACTCGTTTTTCTCAAATTTTTAAAGCAGATTCTTGTAGAACTCAACAAATGAAAATTAAAATATTAAGAGCAAAAAATCAAAATTTTGCACAGATTTCGAGATATTTAGCCTAGACAATAATTTCGTTGGTATTGAATTTCAGAAAAAACATGGTTTTTCTTCAAAACTCGTTTTTCTTAAATTTTTAAAGCAGATCCTTGTAGAACTCAACAAATGAAAATTAAAATATTAAGAGCAAAAAATCAAAATTTTGCACAGATTTCGAGATATTTAGCCTAGACAATAATTTCGTTGGTATTGAATTTCAGAAAAAACATGGTTTTTCTTCAAAACTCGTTTTTCTCAAATTTTTAAAGCAGATTCTTGTAGAACTCAACAAATGAAAATTAAAACATTAAGAGCAAAAAATCAAAATTTTGCACAGATTTCGAGATATTTAGCCTAGACAATAATTTCGTTGGTATTGAATTTCAGAAACAAACATGGTTTTTTTTTTGAAAACTCGTTTTTCTCAAATTTTTAAAGCAGATTCTTGTAGAACTCAACAAATGAAAATTAAAAAATCAAAATTTTGCACAGATTTCGAGATATTTAGCCTAGACAATAATTTCGTTGGTATTGAATTTCAGAAAAAAACATGGTTTTTTTTTTGAAAACTCGTTTTTCTCAAATTTTTAAAGCAGATTCTTGTAGAACTCAACAAATGAAAATTAAAATATTAAGAGCAAAAAATCAAAATTTTGCACAGATTTCGAGATATTTAGCCTAGACAATAATTTCGTTGGTATTGAATTTCAGAAAAAACATGGTTTTTCTTCAAAACTCGTTTTTCTCAAATTTTTAAAGCAGATTCTTGTAGAACTCAACAAATGAAAATTAAAATATTAAGAGCAAAAAATCAAAATTTTGCACAGATTTCGAGATATTTAGCCTAGACAATAATTTCGTTGGTATTGAATTTCAGAAAAAACATGGTTTTTCTTCAAAACTCGTTTTTCTCAAATTTTTAAAGCAGATTCTTGTAGAACTCAACAAATGAAAATTAAAATATTAAGAGCAAAAAATCAAAATTTTGCACAGATTTCGAGATATTTAGCCTAGACAATAATTTCGTTGGTATTGAATTTCAGAAACAAACATGGTTTTTTTTTTGAAAACTCGTTTTTCTCAAATTTTTAAAGCAGATTCTTGTAGAACTCAACAAATGAAAATTAAAATATTAAGAGCAAAAAATAAAAATTTTGCACAGATTTTGAGATATTTAGCTTTAAAAATAATATTTTCCATACAAAACTGTGTATATTTACTTAGGTGATATTAACAGTCCACTTGGTTAATTTCAACAGACATACTCTGTTATATTTGTAGCGTCGCAATCTAAACCTGTAAATTTCAACTCCGCAGATATCAGCAATCAACTTATCTAATTTTAACAAACACACTCTGTTACATTCTTAGAACTCGGCTGATTTTAAAAGTCAACTCGGCTAATTTGAACAGACACACTCTATTGTTTTCTTTCAGATTTGAACGCACACAAATATACTTTTTAGAGCAATTCACTTGAACCATTCCTATCAGTGTTACCGCAATGTTTTCCAATTAATATTTTTATTTAAAAAAAATATTAATTTAAAGACATCTGTGTAAAAAGCAATTTTACTTCGTTTCTATTATTAATGGTACTGAATTTTATCATTTCCGTTTTGAATGTATTGAACAACACATTTAAATACTGTGAGATAAATAAAAAGAATATGGAAAATAAGGAAAAATTGGGTTGTACAATATGTAAATAAGTATTATTATTTTAAATTTTTCATTATAAATACCTATGTCAAATAACACCATATCCCAGTAAATAATGTCATTAAATAGAAACTTATTTTTCAAACATAATTTTATTAGGAATACATTTTATGTTCATGTAAAAACAGATCTAATCTTAGAATTTAAGACATTCATTTATATAGATACATAGATGTAATGGACAATATGTGGCAACACTGATTTCGCATCAACAACCAGTTTTGTTCTTTAGAGTTACACATACTATCACAAATTATGATGCCAGATGTAGTCGCGCGTCGCTACGCTATCCTTTTCTTGCAGAGGAAGCGTCATATTCGTTTCAGTTTCAGTGTTCAGTTTAGTTTTGTTTGAATAGTGCAGTGGTTTGGTTCGTGTTCGGTTGCTGTCGTCTCGTGTTCGCTTTGGCTTGCAAGTTTAAGTTCAACAAAAAGTGTTTTTGGAAAATATTTTGGTAAGTAAATACTTATAATATAATCAATTTAAAAAAATTTATGAGTAGCTAGTAAACAAAATTGGCTTTGTTAAACTAATATTTAAACTAGAAGATAGAAAAAAATCGTTTCCCTATAAAAAGCCATTTTATATATATGTATGTAAAATAAATGGACTCCATTGCCGTAATGAATATATACAACGATTAGTGAAATGATAATTATGTAATGAACTTTATATAATTAACCATACGTTCTATGAACTCAATATTTATGTTAACTTTAAATAATGAACTATTCTGGTACCTACAAAATAAAACAGCAATTATTTTTAATTACATACATAATTGTTCATTCCACTCAAATATTAAAGTCGTCTATAAAATTGATTATTGACGCCGCGACAATTAATTTTTGCTGGCGGGCGTGGTATCCAATTTTGTTCTCTTTGGCTTACAAGTTAAGATAGTTTTTTGAAGCAAGGGAAATTTTCTAAATATTTGAAACTAATGCTGTTCTTTGTTTTTTATAACATATTTCACAGATCATGGATGAAGAAGTGTGCAACCTGCTAAAGGAGTGGGGGCTCGAAAATTACATTTGTGCTTTCCAAGGTATGTTCTCGTACGTTTTTTTATACATCACAATTCTAAATATCATATCGATACCTAGTTATTTTTTTGTGCATTTTATTGGACAAAACAAATTTAAAAATGTCGCTTAATACATTCTTTCGGGAACCAAATCTGTTTCGTCCAATAAAATACACAAGAAAATAACTAAATGAGACGTTTTTTTCGTTTCCTGAAAATGTCGCTTAATAAATTCTTACGGGAAGGTATCGATATTATATGGAGGGCTCACTGCTGTACCAAACCAAGTAATTTAAAAAAAAAATCCAAAACCAACACCAAAATTTCTGCAAAATTGACCTCTATTTAGAGCTGTAATGAACATACATAGCTCTAAATAGAGGTCAATTTCGCGGCAATCCTGGCGTTAGTTTGGATTTCTTTAAAATGACTTGGTTCGGTACAGCTGTGAGCCCTCCATATATAAGCTAAAGTTAATTTGACTATCTATTCTAAGTGTTAAAA
Organism: Chrysotoxum bicinctum; assembly: GCA_911387755.1. Classification (NCBI taxonomy): domain Eukaryota; kingdom Metazoa; phylum Arthropoda; class Insecta; order Diptera; family Syrphidae; genus Chrysotoxum; species Chrysotoxum bicinctum. The sequence continues at coordinate 203,520,150 of OU426988.1, forward strand.
AGATCATATTTTTATATTTACTGTTCATTATTTACTTCCTAAAATATTGTACGTAGATACAATAAAAAAATGAGAAATAATCATTTTTGCCGCAACTTTCAAAAATTTGATTAAAAATTTCGTAGACAACTTACATTGTTTGCTTAATGTAATAGTTAGATACTAAATTTAGCTTTTGTCCAGTCTTTTTTAATTGCGCTATGTATAGCTGCAATTTATTACGTTCTTTTTAATGTACATTATCTTTTTTTGGCAGTTTCGGCAAACAAAAAGTTTTCTTTGACAAAATGTGTGTTTCTGTGTTTTCAAAATCTCTTAAAACTGCTTAAGAATATAGAAATTAAATTTAATGTAAAACACATTTCATTTACTTGCTGTAGACAATGTCATAACTTCAATGTCTCTGCCGTTACTAGGTGCTACAGAGATAAGGGAGTTGCTCCCAGTCATAGGACATCGTGTGATTTTTACCAGAAACTTAGAAGAGTGGAGAAAAGCAATGCATCCTAATGCTGTTAACCCTCTGGTTAGTTATAATTATTCAATCAAACCTTAATGTTTTCCTTTTGTTATGGTAGAAATTAAAGTATGAATATCCTACAGACATTCGATTCTCAAGAAATAAGTCTTGGTAGCTCTCAAAACCCGAGCGAAATAAGTTTTGCACTATGTGACTTTCTCCCTGAATATCACGATGGTGGCGGTATTCAATTACTAGATTCAACTGTTGCATCACCAGTTACTACTAAGCAAAATCTATCAAACGAAGTCATAGAAGTAAGTACCCACAAATTTGTTTCAGATAGACACCGATTATTTCGAGGCTGTAGCGCCATTTTATAGTAGTTTCAAATTGTTTAGCCTAGCTTATAAATCAATTTAGTGATTTGAAAATCGAAGTGAAGCATCAATTAATCTCGCTTAAATCTTTGGTTTAGATAAAACCATTGAATTATTTTTCGTTCTAAACAAATTTGATCATCCTTGTCACAAAAATAATTGTACTTATTTTTATTATATTTTCCACGTCTTTGAAAAACGGAAATTTTAAACGAAAATTTCACTCAATTTTGATGTAAACTAAGCTTTAACATTTACAGTAATAAGATCAAAATTTTCGTCTTTCATTTAAAGTATTGTTTATAATACACAATGCTGATATTTGGTTCTGTTGATCAGCAGAAACGAAACTATAATAAATTACTATAATTTGGGCGGTTAGAGCCTAATGTGACCGCCTTATGGTTTGAGAGCTAGACACATTGACAATTTAGATAACATGTTTTGCTATTTATTTATAAATATACATATGTATACATATATACATATATATACATATATATACATATATATACATATATGCGAGTATATTATATATAATTAAAAAATATTTTTAAAAAGACCCCTTTCAGCTTACATCATTTTGTACTTCAAAATTTTGTAAATGATAGAATGCTCCCAGCTAGTTTAAATAGGTACATATTTAGAAACTAATATGTCTTCGTATTGATTGTTGCCAAATTCAAATGGTTTTTAAAAAAGACAAATTAAAGTAATATTCTGGTTTGGTAGAACTAAGTAAAACTTCGTATCTATAAATACATATAAAGTTCGCAAAATAAAAATGGTTAATAAAATAAAATGCAGGACTGGAACTTGCTCTTATATAAAAGACTACGAATTTGAAAAATGAAAAACTGTTCATAAGTATAAAATTCATTTTTTAAATGACTAAAACTAATCTCTTCGTAGTTGGTGCTAAAAACGGGATGCCATGTGATTCAAGCAAATATTAGTTCATGCAGGAACAAAAATTATAAGTCGTTGTAGTTGTCTCTTAAAAAAATAAGCTTTTATATACAAAATTTAAAACATTTTAAAGAAAAAAATTTGGTACGCCAATTTAAAGTTTTTATTATTGTTCGAATAAAAATTAAATTTACAAAAAGATATTGAGCCGTTTTTGAGATATCAAAAATTCAAAAAATATTTTTTTGTTAAGTTTTTAACACTGGAGTACACGCGCCCTATTTTTGTACACCAATGCACGCGTGGGCTACTATGGTAGACCATTTAAAATCTAAAAAATCATTTTTAGGTTAATAAAGATTTAAATGAAAAACAAATATTTAAAAATTATATTCACTTACTGTCTTAAACATTTAATAGTTTTAATTCATAAATATTAGTAAGGAACTTGAAATTAAAAAAAAAATACTTTTTCAGTCCAAAAAAAATTAAATAAATAAATTAACTGCTAATTTCTAAAGACAAAGACGATGCATGTACTCCAGTGTAAAACGCTTCATCTTTTAAAGGACTTAAGCATATCACAGTATTTTGATGAGTACCCGGCTCTCAAAAATGTATTAGGATATAAACTGGTAATAAATATTTTACAACCATACATATGCTTTACGAAATATACATCTCAATTCTAATCGTACTTGTTCTTTCCTAATATTTTCTAATACATGTTTTATTGAATTTTAAATAGCTTGAAAAGGACTTCAACAGTTTATACAGGGAAAACTGCATGGGCTTATGTGAACATTTCCCCAAAGTCAAACAGGATTTATACACCATTGCAAGGAAGAAACTGAGCGGTAAAGACAGCTCTATCGCGGAAATATTATTATTAGAGAACTGTGAGTATTTAAAAAACTTATATTTGTAAGAGGTCATAATTGAAAAATAATACATGAAACGTCAATATACATGCATTTATTTTAATTCCATTGCTATTAACAATTTCAAATATACCATTAAGGAATCCATATTGGTGGTTCCTATTATTTTATTTTTGTTGAATAGCGGCATGAAGTTATGCATTATCCTTCAACCATTCATTCTCATAGTTGGTATGGCATAACCATTACCTTCTGAAAACTAGCAAACAAATGTTTAGTCAGAAATAAGTAATTTTTAAGTTGTCTAAGGGTGCTGATTTTAAATGTTTAATGGATACTGCTCATTTAATATTTATGATACATGAAAGTTTGGTATCACTTCAATTTAAAGTATTTAATAATATACATCTCGACTGAAAAGGTAAAGTATCTTAAGTCGACTTAAGATATTTCGCGTTTTTTCGTTGATCCTTAGTGCCATTCTAAAAGTCTACAGTTCTGTATTATCGGCTTCCTTCTATCTCACTCCTGTGCTTTTTTTATAGACAAAACCAACCTCATCTTATGTTCAAAAGACACATCTCTATACGCGGTAAAATATCTTAAGTCCACATAAGGTTGTGTGTTCTGCTTAATTTTAAAACCTAAAATAGACTTAAGATTATATTGGCTTAAGACTTTTTTATTATTGTGAAATCGTAAATCATATTAAGTTGACTTAAGATATTTTCGCGCGTGCAAACAGGAGTCATACTTAAGTCGACATAAGATAAAATCCTTAAAAAAATTCCAAAAAAGTGTGAAAACGCAAATCATCTTATGTGAACATAAGATGAATTTTCAAATTTAAAACTGAAATTTTTCGCTCCCTAAGTAGTCATAGAATATTTTACCGTTTGCAAACCTAAAACAATTTCCGTAATAACAAGGACTTAAGATATTTTTAAGCGTATTTTGTTTCTAGATGGCCTTTTGTGCGACCGTTTTTCTTATTTTTTCATTTAGTGTTTCAGACAGTTTTGTTTCATACGCGATTGAAAAATTATTACAAATGAAACACATACGTATACAACAAAAAAGAGTTGAATTGCACGAATTTGGAATTAAAAATACATTTTATAAAAATAAGACATGGATTTAATGAAATAAAAATGTTCACATGTATGAAATTGCCATCTGATTTTCAGAAAACTAAGAATTTATTCACACAAAGCTCAAAAATAGTTTTATTATTAAAAGAATTTTCATGCTAGAAATTTCTTCAAAGTTTTTCAAGAAAACAATTTGGGATACTAATTTTAAGTAATTACGTAGTAGTATTGGCGAATAGTTCTAAAAAGACTGGCGCGAAATGTCAAACAACATACATATTATTTTTAATTTCTTTGTATGATACTACTTAACAATTTGCTAACTTTAAAGCAGTTTACGAACTCATTCTTAGTTTAAAACATTTTCCAACTAGTATCGTACTAAAGGAATTCTTAATAAATTGCTTCTGAACACACCGAAAACATTGACAGTTCGTGCAAAAAACTAAGTAAACAAACCTTTTGTGGCGTTTCTAAAAGCACGATATTCTTACGATGATTTTAACTTTAATATAGATATAGTATGATGCTATATTCGAATAAAATTTGCTAAATCGTTGATTTAACTTAGTTTCATATTAAATCAGCTTTAACGTCGGTCGTACTAATTCAATTAAAATTTTGTGCCATTGATTTTGGGAAATAATTTAAAAAAATAATCGTTTCACTTTTTTTGAAGATATTGATTTTTCAAAAACCAAATTAAATTTTTTTTTCAAAAGATCCAAAAAATATTTTTGCGAATGTTCTTATATAAAATACTATTTTAAGCTTCGGAGGTTCCTGCTAAAAAAATGGTTTAAATCGTTAGAACCGTTAATGAGAAAGTCGAAAATAAAAAGAAAAAGGTTGTGTGTACTGACGTACGCGCGGTAGAAGTAAAACTTCCTTACATGTCGCTGTCTTTGACTGATTGCGTGTCGTTTTGACACGTCACTGACAGCTGCATAGACATTTTTTTACCCCCAACGCCGGAAAAGAAGTTTTACTTAAAAAAAAAAACGGTTCTATGACAGGTACCGTTAATAACATGTTATTCAGCCGTTTTCGAGATAAATAAGATCTTACACTACGGGTGCGATAACGTTAGTTTTGGAAGTAAAAACAATTTTCAATTTCTCCTATCTCCCCTTGGGTCCCTTAGGTAAATTTTTTCCAATAGGTTTTTGTTATTATTAATTTGACTCTTAAAAATATGTTTTCATGTAACCTTTTTTACAATCATCAATGATTTTTTTTAAATAATTTAATAATTTATTTTATATTTTATTTTAATATTTTTTTAAATAAATTATTTGAATAAAACTAAACTGTTTCTATTCTGTGAACCAAATGTGATTTTATAGCCTTTTTTTTTTAAAGAAATTCAAGTCTTTATTAGTTATTATTTTTTTTTATTATTAAAGCTCTATAGAACAAATGTGACTTTTTCATAAATAAAAACCACCAAATATCATCTTAAATCTCTTTTTTTCCACTTTTGCACACGCAACTCATCTTAAATGGACATAAGAATTGAAAACGTCCTTCGAAAACGCAAGGCAAAATATCTTATCTCAACTTAAGATTTTGGAAATTAATATAAAATTCAATTTATAGAAAAGCAAAACTATCTTAAGTCATATTTTTCCTCACAACGACCAAAATAATATTAAAAAATATCTTTTCGAAAATAATTTCAAAAAAAAGATCATAAAATTTTACATTTAAATGGTTTGTTGAATAAAGTCTATATATGAAAGATTTTTTGGGATACAGCTTTGAAGTGTTTTTTTGCTCTCCTGAAAAATCATCAAAATTGACTTAAGATACTTTACCATTTCAGTCGAGACATTTAAAAAAAAAATTTGATTTTTCAAAAAATAATTTAATTGTTTGTGTGTACCAGGTTTTGGACTGACTTAGGTTTTAAATTTTCGAAGTAAATACGGAAAAAAAACTGAAGTATATCTAAAAATTTTCGAAGTAGTTTTAGAAAATTATAAAAAAAAAACATTTTTCGAAACAAAATTCTTAACATAAGTTTATTTAATATTACTTCATTATTTTTCATTAAAAAATAATTGATTCCGTACAAGTATCAATAAGTTGCAAGAAATTCAGACTTAAAATAAAATATATATAACTTTGTATAACACAAACTTCAGACTTCAATGGAAACAGATTAAATATACATAAAACAGTAAATAAAGACTTCTTAAAAATATAAGTATAAACATAACATAACATAAAAGTAAATTCAAACTTCAGGTTTATAAAAAAATATTAATGAAATATATGTAACTATTTTAAAGTAAACTTTCGATCAACGAACTTGTATTTTTGTATGAATTTTATCAATTTAAAAGGTGCCTCATAAAAATCCTTACCTTTTTCTGTAAGTGATCTGAAAAACATTAAATTTTCCATGGTGCATACGTTTTAACAATTCCTAAACTTTTATGTAATACAGAGCGATCAGCGCTATCTTTAAATTTGCTGGCTGAGAATTTTTTCAAAGAGAAGTAGATAAGAAGTAAAAAAGAGAAGTAGAATAAATTTTTTTTCTCAAAATCGAAGTAGATCTACTTCGATCGAAGTAAAGTCAGAACCCTGGTGTGTACCTACAATAATAGTCGTTTTTTATTGGTAAATGTATAGGCAGCGCAGTAAAATTTTGGCAGGTTTTAATTATTCGAGAATGTGTTCGCTGATATTTGTTCATTTTATGGTAAATTTTCACAAGAGCCAAAATTATGTGGTTTGAAATATTAATTTACGATTAGACGGTAAACGTTAATAGTCAATGGTCAAAATGTTGCCTCTTAATGCATGTGCATGTTTCCTATGTCACCTGAGAGGATGAAATTCATCGAAGGATGGCTGCGATGCCAAATGATTAAAAAAGGACATGAAAATAATTTTTTTCTGGCACCGAGCCTTTATTTGACTTTGTGTACATACATGCCATTGAGATTTGATTTTATTAATAATTTTGGTACTTGTTTGACAGCAAATTTGTCAGTGATGTTAATTCAGCATAAACCACATCAAAACGTATACTTTTCCAACGCATCCCTTAGCTTGTTCAAAAGAGGATTGTTTATTCGTAGGTACGAGTATATATTTTATTTTTAGTTTTCGTTTCCTTTTACTTCGTTCACTTAATGAGTCTACTAAATAAAGATGATTTGTTAAAAGAAACTCAGAAATTACGTATGTATAGCCCTTTTCTGTTTTGGATCTTAATTCATTTCAATTTGTATTATTTTTGTAAGAAATTACATATTTATTTCACTTCTTTTGCAAATCAGCTGATTTTGACACGGGTATAAATGCAAAGCATATCAACTTTAAAATTTAAAGTAAAAGTGTATATGCAGTCAAAAAAGCATTTTATTCGGACTTCCATTGCTGCACTATGTATACATTACCAATAAAATACGCCTTATATTTCAAATTAAAAGCAGCTGCTGCATACATTTTTTTTTATCAAAATCGTTAGAGCTATTAATAAGAATGTCGAAAAAAACGGTTATATCACAGGTACTGTTAATAACATATTTTCCTAAATTTTGTTTCCACCAAAATGTAGTCCATGTCTAAAGAAGCATCCATATTTTTTTTATTTGAACCCTTAAAACCGTTTTCCAGATAAATATAATTGTTCATAACGCTTGTACCGTTAAATTTGGAATTAAAATAATGGCTATATATTTCATATACATACGTATGTATGTATACATTATGTTTATATTTTTTAACTATAATCTTTAACACGTTTCAAATTGGCTTTGTTTTGTTTGTTTTCATTACAGCATCGGAAGATCTTAGTAACCTCGGAGCTTTCCTCTTAATACCATCACTTTTAACGCTGTCATCTGTACGCCTAAAGGGAGTCAGTAGAAAAATTTGGCGCCCTTCGAAAACCGAGGCCAGAAACGGATTCATAACGCACGTCTACAGTGATGCAGAGATTGACGAAGCCATAACTCTACGCCGTGATAAACTAAAGCAGCTGGGTCTAACACTTCAACCTTTTATCCTCATACTTGGTACGTCAATACAACAAATAAGTAGCTATTTTGTAGTTGTTAACGACACAAAATATCTACTGCCTACTATTTTAGAGGCAGTCGATATTTGCTTTAAAATTATTTTTATGGTAAATGCGGAATATCCAGCTGAAAGCAAATGCACTTGGATGTTCATCCAAAAGGCATTTTTTAAGATTGCAACTAAATTCGACCAAGAATCTACAGCGGCCAATACCTTGCTTGTTGAGCTAGGAATTAAATAGAAATATAAGAAAGCTATTACGAGTATACAGTCACTCACACTCACACTTTTCACACTCACATATCTTCTACAAATTTATATAGGGTAAAAATACAAAATTTTTAAATATTATTATTTTTCTTGTTAAATACTGACTACAAGGTAATATAAAATAATTAAAAAGGAAATAATCATCAACATTTCGATTCGGAAACAAAAAAAAGAAGAAAATGATTTGCCGTGTTTTTACTAATTATAAGTCACACTCAAACTTGCACACTGCAAATTCATATTAAAAAAATACTCAATAATTGTTTAATATTTGGCCACGTTCCCATTTTTTTGGATAGTCGCTTCAAGACTTTTTGGCATATTCTCGACCAACTTTTTTGCGAAAGGATGGCTCTTTAGATTCCCTTTCATCCATCCCAATCCCAAGATCGCAACTGTTTAAAGAGCTTTTATGCTCTTGTCTTTAGTTCTGCCCACAAATGCTCAATTACATTTAAATCAGGTGATTGAGCAGGTGTAGTGAGAACTTTTGGACAGTTGTCAAGAAGCCACATCTTCGCGAACCAAGATTTATGCTTGGGATAGTTATCTTGATAAAAGACAAAGTCATCCATGATCCCAAGTTTTTCCACACTTTTTTTAATAAAACTTCTCATCTTTAGCACTTATTTTTCTTTTATTTTCAACACTTTTAGGTTAATTTTCTATTCGGCCTTCTTTTAACCATTTTTTTATTAAATAAAGTGGAATTGCTTTTTTTTTTAAATCACTTATTTCGCGTACTGTTTTACCCTCTTGATGGTTTAAAATCAGAACTTGCCTTTTTTCAACAGTTTTATGTCTGGACATTTTGATTTTTTTTGTTAAATGTAATCACATGAAAGCTGTAAAAAGACTGCAAGACTAGTTTTCATAGAAAACAGCAAGTGTCCCACCTTAGGTGTGAATAAATGAAAACAGATAGTTCACTTATTTAATTTTTTCAATTTTTTTTATTATCTAATTATAACTTTTCTGAAACGTTAGCCATTTTTTGTTTTTTATTCAAAAATGTTTCTTTAATTGTGTGTTTTTTTCTTATCCCACTTTGAGTGTGAGTGACTGTATGTATAACCACTTTATGTGTACTATAAAAGAATTTACTTATCCTTATTATAAAAAAAACTTAGCTAAACTTACATAATGGTTGTTTGTTTTCTATGCAAATCAAACCTTAAGAACCTTAAATGTCTTAGACAACACTTTGCTTTTAATCACTTCGGATATAATTTTAAACACTACGAATGCAATGAAGGCGATTGTAAGCGTTCATTTCCTTCTTTTTTTTTTCATTTAGAAGACACTTTAAAAAAGAACATGATTCTGAAAGACAGAATCAAGAATTCTGTTCTCATTTGAATGTTGAAAACACACAAAAAGAAACTAAACTTTCTTCCGAAACACAATTGAAAGAAAATTGTGAATCTATTTTAACAGAAATCCCGTCAGTCAGTTCACCACTTTCGCTTTTTATAGCATCCTTATACGGCAATGTACTCTTGCCTAGAAATGTAGTGCAAAAAGTAATTGATGGCTTAAAAGATTTGTTCGGATCATTGAGTCCAACTATTAACAAAAAATTTGTCTTGAACACTCCCTTTCCAAAGATGTTTCAAAATCATTAGTCCAAACACTCAAATATTCAATCATATCCCCTTTAGAAAATTTTTCAACTGAACGAAAAAGGATTACCTATTTTTCAAAAAACAAAACTTACTTAAAACCACAAGGAATTGTAATTGGTCAAAGATTCGATAATGTTAAAAAAGAACCAAATCGTAGTAATAAGGGATATTACTTTTTTTTTTCCTTTTTAAAACTGTCTGGAAAATGTTTACGTAAAAAGCTTATTCAATAAGCAATCCAAGACTTTCTTTTAAATTAAAAACTGTTTAAATAAAATTATGATTTAATAAATTAAAATAATGTGTAAACTATAATAGTTAATTCATCAGAAAACTTTTAAAAATATCGTAAAATGTATACAACGAGTACTTTAAGTATATAATTCTAATTAAAAATTATTGTTTTGTTTTTTGTTATTGTCCTAGAAAATAAGTTTAATCATGTTACTATACTTAAGTTAACCTAGTTTAGAACTTTTGTATTTCTGTAAATAAAATCACTGTGCCAATATGTTTGTACTAAAAATTTAAACGCTTTAGTCTTTTCCTTAATGGATGATATTTGTCTTCGAAAAGAGATTTTTCAGTTTTCAGGTTCACCGAAGTTTGGAAAAATGCTGTCTAAAGGTAAGTATTCGTACTGGATGGAAATGGCTGCAACAGAGTACGTTTGGCAATTAGAACCAAGTAGATTGGTTAAAATTCAACCAAGTGAGTCTGTTATTTGCAATAGAGTAAATCAGATGAATTAACAGACCAATTAAAACTAGGTTGGTTAATATCAGCTGAGTAGGTTGACTAATTATAGCCGATTACGTTGGTAAATTAGAAGCTAGTAGATTGGCTAATTATAACTGAGCAGATTGGCTAAATTCAGCCAAGTACGTAAGCTAATAATAATGGAGAAGCTTGGCAAAAATAAACAGAGTATGTTGGTTCTTTTTTACCAAGTAGATTGATTGAATTCAACAGAGTAAGTTGACTAAATCCAACCTAGTTAGTTAGTTAAAATAAAACAAGTAAGTTAGCTAATTTTAACCGAGGAGGTTGACAGATTTCAACAGAGCAACTGGATTAAATTCAACCGAGTTGCTTACCAAAACTAAACCGAGTAAGTTGGCTAATTTGAACCGAGTATGTTGACTGAATTCAACGGAGTAGGTTAACTGAATTTAAACGAGTGGGTTGGCTAATAATAACTAAGTATCCTGGCTAATTTTTACCAAGTAGATCGACAGATTTCAACAGAGTTAGGTGACTGAATTCAACCGAGTCGGTTGGCTAATTTGAACCGAGTATGTTGACTGAATTCAACGGAGTAGGTTAACTGAATTTAAACGAGTGGGTTGGCTAATAATAACTAAGTATCCTGGCTAATTTTTACCAAGTAGATCGACAGATTTCAACAGAGTTAGGTGACTGAATTCAACCGAGTCGGTTGGCTAATTTGAACCGAGTATGTTGACTAAATTCAACGGAGTAGGTTAACTGAATTTAAACGAGTGGGTTGGCTAATAATAACTAAGTATCCTGGCTAATTTTTACCAAGTAGATCAACAGATTTCAACAGAGTTAGGTGACTGAATTCAACCGAGTCGGTTGGTTAAAATCAATTAAATACGTTGGCTAATTTATACCGAGAAAGTTGACTGATTTCAACAGAGCAGGTTGACTAAATTAAACCGAGTTGGTTGGTTGATTATTATTAACTAGGTTGGCTGAATTCAGCTAAGTGGGTTGGTTAATAACAACTTAATACCTTGGCTATTTTTTACCAAATACGTTGACAGATTTTAGCATAGCAAGTTGACTCAATTCAATAAAGTTGGTTGACTATAATCACCAGAGTGATTCGGCTACTTTGTACGGAGTAAGTAAACAGATTTCAACCAATTAGGTTGACTGAATTTTATCGAGTTGCTTAGTTAATTATACCCAAGTAACTTGACTTATTATAACATAGTAGAATGGCTAAATTCAACAAAGTAGGTTGGCTGATTATAACCGAGTATGTTGGCTAAATTCCACCAAAAATCTCGGCTATTTATGTAATTTTAACAGAGTAGGTTGGCTAATTTCAAACAAGTGTGTTGGCTTAATATAGCCAAGTAAGTTGGTATTTTTTAGCACAGTTAGTTGTCTTTTTATGCCTGAGTAGGTTTCGGAGGGGAAATGATATTGATTATTTTTTATAGCATCAACTTGGTTGTTTTTTCACGAGTTTTCATAATCAAGTTGTCGTGGCTGTTTTTTGCCGACTAACTCCGTAGGTGCTATAGTAATCATGTTACTCGGCTGTTTATTACCGAGATTTGGTTGTTTTTAACCCTGCAATGTTTCTGCGTGTATTGGTACAGTGTTTGTTAGCGCGATAAGGTTGGTCTTTTTAGATCTACACAGTGGTTAAGAGGCATCTTAATTATTACTTCCGATCCTATGACGGTATCAATTACCTTTTTAATAGTCTATAGTAGAAAAGATGTAAAATTTATCGGCCTAGATCACTATTATTTTTGTTGAAATTTACTGCTCTAGGACCTTAACAAGTAGTGTAGTACCCATTGGCATAATGGTTAGTGCGTTGGACTGTCATGCAGAAGGTCCTAGGTTCGATTCTCAGTTCTGCAAAAAGTTTTTTTGAGAGGTGCACTGCCCTTTGCGAGTGCAGGTGGGGGCGATAGCGTGCTTGGTAGTTTAAGGCATGTACGGATACACAAACCATGCACTAACGTGTATGGGTGCTGAAGTGGTAATACTGGTTTGTAGTTCTAATGGGCTCGTCGGTATTGCTACCTATACACAACTCTATGTCTTCCGGTTCTCATCGACCTCCTCATGGTGCCTGTGGATAGGTAACGTAAGTAACTGAACTAACTAGATGGGAACAGTCTGGACGGTATCCTTAAAGTAGGAATCCACTAAGGAGTGTGTAACAACTCACCAGAGGGTTGCACACTCTTAGTTGTTGGTTTCTACCTCGACTAATAATTGGGTGTGTGTATCTGGGTGTGACAGGCCCCGAGTTTTGCAGGAACTCGTCTGTAAGTGACCTCACGATTGCGAAGCTCGACCGGAAGCTATATTCTGGTACCATTGGAGATAGTGCCCAGAGGTTTGCGAGCTGTCATGTCTTCGGGATCTCCTATCCTATCTTCGGATAGTGAGGTTGAGTTGTCGCTTGCGTGCGAGCATTCTTCATACTATCTATGAGGTAGGCCCCCTTGTGGGAGTATCGTGGTGGCTTGGTTTATTCCGAATACGGAGACACATGGTTTCCAGGCGTGTCTGGATTCAAGAGGTGATAGATAGACCTCGCCTCCAAGCAAGAGGTGTGCACATGCCTGCAACATGTCACAGCTTTGCGACTGAGATGGCTTCGGCTGTGTCCGATCTGACTCGGATGAAGGTAGGCCTTCCGTAGAATTGAGCCGTAAATGGCAGGTGTCCGCGTTAAACACAAGACAGTTCTGCCTCTTGCGAGCAATTGAAAAATCTTCCAAGAGTAGCTCTTGTCATGAAAAGTGCTGCTCATTAGCCGTTTGAAATTGGCAGAAAATTTTAGGTCTCTTCCATTCCTGGTAACACGCACTCAGAAATGGTTGAGAGTTGTAAGTCACTAGGTCCTGGTCCTCTTTGAGCTGTTGCACCACCACAACACTTCTATGGTGCTCAATATTGATGTGTGCTGGTTAGAGGATAGAATGCAGTACTCTTAAAATAAATACAATTTCTGAGTGCTTGTTTTATGTTATTCTACTGAGCCTTAACGTAACGTAACGGTAAGACATACACTTAAACAGGCAGTACCATTGAAAAACATTTTTCGTTTTTAGGCGGTTGAGTCTAAGAATTACACGACCTTTGGGGTGGCAGTTAAATGTACTAATCATTACGCCAAGGGATACCAATACCAAATGCAAGTAAGTACGACCATTTCCTTTGGCCCGAATTAGATGATATCAACAGCGAGTTCATGTTGTTTCAACAGAACGGCAATATGTACCACACAGCCCATGTCACAATCGACATTTTGCACGAGCGATTTCCGAACGTGTGTATTTCACGAGGAAGGGATTTGATTCGGAAAGATATCGTGCGATTTTAACCGGTAGAGTTCTTTTTGTAGGATTTTCTTAAGTGACAGATCTATGCTAATAAACCGCAAACCTCCACTGCACTAAAAGCCAACATTATCAATATGACATTGGTCAATTCAGTCTGATTTATGCGCCACAGTTATGGAAAATTTTACGTTCCGGAAGCGGTCCACCCAGCGAAGCTCCTTGAACGTGTTGTATGACGTTGTATTCCAAATATAATTTCATAAACGGACCTTTCAAATAAGTAAACGATTTTAATAATATCTCACTCAAAGTTTGTTTTATTCAAATTTAAAGAAAGAAAACCCTTAATTGAAAACCGTTTATATTCCTCTATCTGCCTCTCTTAGCCATTAACACAATGAAAGTCTACAATTTCTTGTTGTTAAAACCAAAATACGAACTCAAAACAACCTCACTATATACATATGTACACGTATAGGTATGAGTACCTGCACTATAATTTGTCACCACATGATATCTGCACAAATGACGAGTTATTATTTGTCATACATTTTCGCTCTAATTGTCTTTCCATCTTGACAGATCCACTTGCTATTTGCTTTTCAATTACGATAGAAAGAATTATTATAACTACACCACTCCTTTTGTCTTACAAAGTCTCATTTGGAACACGCAAGAGCCCCGATGATAAATAATAAGAACCTACAACATGATGTCACCTCAACGTTATCAAAATTAATTAATTCGAAGCCGAGTCACTTGGTCTCTTGTCTCGTATTTATGAATTGCGTGAGTGAAATCGAAAACCGGTGAAAGAAGAAGTGACTTCGGAGGAGCAGCAGTTGGAGCAGCCAAAGGAGTAGGTTTATAGCCCTGCCTGAATATATGACAGATGGTTTGAAGCATAAATTAATTGCATGATGTTATCTTGCTGCGATGGCATTCATAAACACGAAGTGCATTCAGCGTATCTATACATCATTTCTTGCTCCTCAACCGATCCGAAGATAAAAATCAAATGCGTTCACAAGACTGAAAGTCTCCCAACCTATTCCTCTACCTACCGAGCAAAAGCCAACTGATTTGCGTGCTTCTAATTTCCATCTCCCAAGTCGATTTGTGCTGGGAGCGATGATGACATTTTAAACGAATAGCAGGCTCAATTCATCAGGACTGGGTCCCTGAGACACATAATACAAAGACTCTTGGAAATCCAAGCGAACTGAATGACAGAAATGTCAGAATGGTTCATCATCATTAGAGGAAAATAATGGGGATGCTTTCACAAGAGATATAGATATAGAGATTCCACGAGGACGTGGAGTGCGCGCGATATCTTAATTCATCAGGACTGCCTCGGCCTCGGCCACTATTATGCACACTCGTCCTGGAATTAGAGCGAGCACATTGACAGAGTTGAAGTGATGCCAAAACCGGTAAATAACCATTAAAGTCTTCTCTCGGGCCAAAAATAAAAACATAAAACACCATCATCAGAACTCAGAGCATAAAGTTCAAACTCCCTTACGTGGATTCAGGTCAGAATCGGTCACTGTGTTGCTGCCGATGTCGTGGCTGTTAAATTGCCACAATTTACTTGTGCAACCACAAAAACCACAATTATGTCCATCCTGGCGTGAAAAGGAAAACAACGGCAGACGACAAAAAAAAAAAAAATACACAAAAATTCGTCACATTAAAAGGGGAGCTCGAGCTCCTAAGGGAAAAGGCAAACTCCAGCCAAATAAGAACCCACTTGGTGGTAGTTCATTCAAGTTGTTGTTGTAATATTCAAAAAAAAATTCGGAAAAGGCAAACATTGGTACGACTTGGACAGCTTCATTAGTTGGGGAAAATTTCTCCAGTTAAGCAATGGACAATGATATTCTTCTGACTTTTGTTATAGTTTGTGGTTTAAGTCTTAAAAAATAAAATGCACGATACGGGGTGAGAGTTGGATAGGGAACCAGGGCCTGAGACTTGGAAGCACTTCTGTATATGTGTTGTTAGTGCAGGGATGGAGAGAGCCTACAATTTTCTACCGAATCCAGTAGATGAGAGGCTCATCATTTAAACAAAATCTTTAACTGATTTGTCCCTTCTTCGTAACAGGCAGTACCCTTGGCAGAGATTTCAAAAAAAGAGTTGGGAAAGGAATTCTACATTCGTGTAGTACTGCTAAAAAAAAATATTTCTATACTTGACAGTACGCCCGAAGTTAGACTCGCGGGTCAACTGATGAGCATTCCCAGAAGAGCGGGTATTAGGTACGCTGAAATTGTTTAAGGGGAGGAATGCAACTGTCTATTTCAACAGAGCAACGTAGCGATGAGACAGTGATAAGCAAGAAACATTTCGACGGTGTTTTAACGAAACAAATATTTCCGTAATCGATTTATCACTTGCATATTAGTTTTAAAGCTCTATTTTGGATTCTAGCAAGTAAGTGCATTGATATTTTGGATGCGCTGACGAAATATGGCAAACATACACTGGCTGCAGGCGTATGTATGCCTTATAAATAGTTGCAAGGTAAGAAGGGGAAAAAAGTTCTTACATCGTCTGAGAAAACCTAGGCGTTTCACAGAATTTTTAGCAATATCTGATATGTGGTTTCTCAACAAAAGCTGTTCAGTAATACACATAGAAGACAACTTTGAGTTTTGGAAGGATTAAATTCCACACGATTATTACTGCCCTATATACGAGTATGAACTCTGTTCAAATCTGAGTTTGATATAGTATACATAATCTGCCTTTGCAACTCGACATTCGAAGAAGAGAGAGATGAGTCAGGAAAGGAGTATGAAAAACTGAGGTTTCTTTTATCCGCGAAGCAGTTTGGAGGATTGGCAGTTTCCGACAGAAGATCATTTATAAGAATAACAAAAAGTGTTGGGGACAATACAGAGTCTTGGGGCACACCAGTATTTATCTCATGTGTTTTAGACTTGAAACCATCCAAAAAAAACTTGTATTGAACGGTCAGAAAGGTAATTGCTAATCCAGCGAAGAAGTAACCCGTTGATATCAAAACCATACGCTTCTGATAAGAGAGTTTAATGCCAATCTCTGTCAAATGCCTAAGAAATATCAATCGCAACAATTTTGCTTTTTCCAAAGCAATGGTAAGGATTAATTCCACGTTTCGGTGAGAAAATCCATTAAATCACCAATGGATCTATTACAACGAAAGCCGTAGTTACGGTCATTCAGAAGCTTTCGTAGTTCGAGATATTTCATGAGCTGACGATTGATCAGCGTTTCCATGATTTTGGATATAATGGATGGCAGAGCTATTAGTCGGTAATTGGAGGATAAAGATGAAACTTTTTTTTTAGGAATTGTTTGCATAAATGCTTTTTCTATCCAGAGAAAAAAGGGACTAAAGAATAGGAAAGTTAAAAGTTTGAGCAGTGATCTATCCAAAGTGGAAGAACACATTTTCGAAACAATTGGGGCCAACAGAGTTGCCAAGTTCGAGTCCTTTTAGTACTTTAGCAAATAGCAACTATTGGGTTTTGAAAATGTAGAAAATGGGGTGGTCGCAAAGAAAAATGGACGTCCTCAACTACAGGTGGAACTCTGTCACTAAAGTTTTTCACTTTTAAAGTTTCCTGCGAATTCTTCTAGAAGCACATTGATCTTATCTATGGAACTAACGATAGGTTTATCATTGCAGATGAGCGTCGGAACTGATGACGATGTTGAGTTCTTAATATTCTTAACATAAGACCAGAAGATTTTACTGCATTTATAACACTGCTCATTTAAGAATGTGGTCCTTAGAATCAAGGCGTTTCAAAAATGTTTGGCTTGTTTAAATTTGACATGGTCTTTCACTGGTGAGTTTATATAACCGGAAAAATAAATACGATTGCCTAGACTCGGATTCGAATTCAGAACCAAGGTGGTGCTCAAAAAGCACTAACCATCACTTTAAGGGATACTCGTTTAATTGAGTATATCTCTTATTAAAAGTTTCGTCACAATGATTCAAGGGAAAAATTGTGAAAACCTCTGAGTTAATTGAAAAAAGATAATTCTTAAAATTGTAAAGGCTAAAATTAGAAAAAATCTATTTTTAGAGTGAAGCGTTCTTTTGGCTCCGTTTCTCAAGAAAACTTGATGGTAGCTGAAAAGAGGTCAAACTAGGTATATTTTTTTTTAATTGACAGCTTTTCGGGATCATAACTGATTATTGGTGGAGGGTTAAGGGTTAAGGGAGGAAAGGAGGAGTAGGAGGAGTACAAAATTCTTTTGGTGAATTGAGAACTAAGAGAGAAATCTAGAATATCCTGTACCGTGTTGGCTGAACGTACAAAACGTTACAAAAGTGATAGGTTCTAGGATTGACACTTTACATTGACATTAAGTTCCAAGAATAACACCAGATAAGAAAAGTATTTAGGTCGAGTTGAAGAAGTTAAGAATTATGAGAAGATGAGATTACTTTTCTTAAGGAAATGATTCTGTTCAAGTCATTATTGGAAAGCACAAATAGTGGTGGACCAAGATAGCTGCCCCGAGGAACATTTGAAGAAGATGATAGATAGGATCTGACACTGCACTTCTGAAAACAACCCTATATAAAGGGTGGGCCAAATACGATTTTCTTTTTAATAATGTAATAAAATGAAAGAAATTAATTTATTTTCATGTATAATTGCTTTATTAGTAAGAGCAAACATTCCCATTAATTATGGAACACGACGTCGTTCAAGTGGCTGCCTCGGCTGGCTTCGTAGTAACGCATTCTATCACTCCGAAAAATCCGAGATCTTTGTGCAGATCAGGTTAGTGGGTGAAATGTTGAGCTGTTGAGAATTGAGATCGATGGCGAGTTGATGTTCGTGAATTTACTCTCACACTCTCGGCTACAGCAGTCACATTCTAGTCTGTGCGCACTGTATGACGACGAACGAACTTTTGGCACAAACAGCATACAGTGATTCATTTCGGCCAAAATTTCTTTCCAAAAAACGCACTGTTTGGGCTACACAGCACTCACTTTGGAAATATGTTTTAAATATTCCCAACGTTGTTGAAGCATAAAGCGACACATTTCGTTCCGTAGAGATATGATGCTGTCAGTGTCAAAATAACCTAGGATTCAAAAAGAAACCACTGGATGGCTTACACTTTACACGATTCTCGAGTTATATTTTGACTCATTTGACAAATAGTGATGGAAAACTAATGGCTTTGAGTTTGATATAAATAATTTGGTGACTGATCTCGTCGAATGCTTTATTGAAATCATTGGTGATAACATCAACGTCATAGACTTTTTCCAGTGTTAAGACTGCCATGGAGACAAATGGGGTAAGATTAGTTGTGGTGGACCAAGCCTTAAGGAAACCGTGTTGTAGGATTCGCGGATTATATACAATATTTCTACACTCAAAACCAATTTTTGGAAATATCTCTGCATAATTTCGTGACCAACATAATTTCTGAACGAAAAATACAGAAACGTATAGAGCAACGGAACAAAAATGTTACAATACCAAACAATCGTTAAAATACCATTTTCTTCACTGCTTCGACTGGCTGTCACTTGGACGTATTCAACAGTGCAATTAGAATTCTTGTCTCAAAAATTTCAAACTAAATATCAATTTTTTTTTAATATCCAATTCTTTTCCCAAATCAACAACAACGACGCTGGCGAATTTTTCTTATATGACCATCGATTTCCCAGCAATCACAGTATGCTTGCCCATCAACCAGCAAAACGAGACATAAAACGGTAGGTAGGCTTACTCTTGTCCGACAGTGATGTGCATTTGGTGTCTGCCAAAGCCACAAAAATAAATAAATGTCCGCGAAGAAGTTAAGTTGCTATAATATTGTCCTTATCTTTCTGTTTGTCTACCTACTCTCCTGGCCTGAAATGTCAAGCTTCCTGTTCTGTATTACCAACATTTTGCCTTATATTGAAACAGGAAGAAAACACCAAATGGAAGTCGGGACGGAGCAGAAGAGGAACCTCTTTGGATTGACATAAGCTCGTTAACGTTTCAATGACAACGTTTAGGTACCCACCATCGTGGACAAGACTAAGGAGACAACAAAAAAAAAAGAGCCACAATCTCTGATCTAATGAACGAACCGAACTCTTGGTTCAATCCCAGTGAAGAAGCACTGAAACACAATACCGTTGTTGTTATGAGAACGCTGAGAACCAGGGGTGAGGTTGTGCAGTTCTGGTCTGGTCGGTATAGGTAGATACTTACTATAGCTGTGTGTCTTGATTCTATTTGACCATTTGATAGCCGGTGTGCCGTTTTGGATTACCGCCTCTGAAAGACGATATTGAAGATTCATTCGGTGACTGACTGACGGATACAGGTGTTAAATACAGTGTCGGGATTGTTGTATGATAAATTGATATCTACCTTTGCGGGTCTTTTGTCTGTTTAAACACCGACAAGGTGGGAAGGCGAAGCTGGTGTCGGATCAATTTCAATTTATTCTTAAGACTCTTTTATGTTCATTGAATCTGTTTGGGTCTAAATTGATGAACATCAGCATTAGAATAATGTTACTCATTCCTTTTCAAATGTCTGGCAAATTCGCTTTGTCAAGATTAAGCCTTCAAATCGGTATAGCAAACAATTTTCCAAAAGACAAGTTCAACTGATTTGCCAAGTTAAACCCACCTTTTGGCATTTGGCAATCTATTATTAATAATTTGCCGGAAGTTTGAACCCAAAATAAAGCCATTGTATGAGAACCTTTTGTCCAACCCAACAAAGTAACAAAATACATGAAATATGTTGCAATCAAACCCAAATATTTTCCATCATTCGATAAGGGAATGGTATTTCATAAAATTACCCCCATGCAGACTTTACAACCTATTTAATAGAAGCACTAAAGTTCGCCGATATACAACACACACACACACGTTCTGTGGGTTTGACCTTTATGTTCCCAAGGGTTCCTGCAAGAAAAACACTGCTCCCTTTTCAGAATGGATATACCTTTCCATAAGAACGTAAGTTACAAGTTTGTAATATTATGTGGACATAACAAATACTTACATACATTATGTAGTTTTGAAAAGAAAATGAAAATCCTTGTTGAAAGCTCAATTTTCTGCACTACCACGCTTGGCATCGTTGCAAATAATGGAAATGAAAATGATGAAAAACTTTTACACATAAAATTGCTAGCTCATAAAAAGATGACAAAAAGGGATGAAGTAGTTGGCCTGTTGTAAAATAACTGTTAAATAAGCTTCAATGTGTCTTATGAGTGCGTGTTTTCATGAGTTTAAAAAGGGCCAGCTACTACTACGAGTATATTTCCCCACAGCCATCCTGGCAATGTTTGTACATTTTGGTTGTAAAATTATTCTATCGGTCTTATCTGTCACTTAGACTTTGTGTCATTAGTTCATCGTAAATTCTGGAGAAGCTTTAAAAGAGTTATAAGACAAGAAGGACCAAATTTATAAGGTTGAATCCCTGAAATTTTAACGAATTTTACAACTTCAGGGACGATAGAGAGATGG
The DNA here is from genome assembly GCA_911387755.1 of Chrysotoxum bicinctum. NCBI lineage: Eukaryota > Metazoa > Arthropoda > Insecta > Diptera > Syrphidae > Chrysotoxum > Chrysotoxum bicinctum. Next base: position 203,541,390 of record OU426988.1, read on the forward strand.
TCGCAGATATGAGATGACCTTAAGGGGCTTTCTTACCAGCACAGTTTTTGATTTAAATGGCCTCAAGTGTATATATTTGGCTTGTCAGTTTAATCTAACGTGGTTATGAGCTAATTTTGTAAACATGAGTGACTTGATTTTATTATGGAAGGAAGTAGTTGCTGTGGGGTTGAGGGTTGTGTGCTGGACAAGGTACTTACATGACTTTGGTAAGTACGGATAGGTATCTTCTTTACATGAGGATTTTTCAGTTTTAGAAATATTAAATTACCAAGAAAGCTTAAGTATACAAAGAAATAGTTTAAGAAATTTTGGGAAATACATATGAAAAGAATGGTACTCTCCCAAAAAAGGAAAGGAAAAATCATAAGGTTGTAATTCTGGTAACATTTCTGAGAGCTTGATCTAAGGCGCAAAATAATAAATAACTTTGCTTTCAGTCATTGAGACCAAGCCTTCTGTCACACGAAATCGGTAGTTCTTTTTTGGACCACACAGTTAAACTGACCATTTTCCCAGTTGCTGTAATCTTAAACTACGCATTTGAACTCGACAGAAAAATGTTGGTCTCTCCACACCTGTGAATAGGAATGGTTGGGAGTTATAGTTAACTAGACCCCGATTTTCTATGAGGCGACCGACGCGCCAAAAAATATCAGTTTTTGTTGTTTTTTTATTCTACTTGTTATTTTGTCTTTCTTCCAGTACCTCAATGTTAGTATCTAGAATTTTCTACTATCAATAGCGATGTTATGTCCTAGTTGGTGGACAAATGTTGGTAGAATAAACACAGCACGGTTGATGGTAGTGACGTATAACGTGAATTCGTTATACAGCCTGGTAAAGAGGACGTCATTCAACATGTTTATGAAGAAAAACACCCTCGAAATTGCCCTCATCAGCGAAACCAACGTGACAAGGAGGAATAACATCAGCATCACCGGATACAAAACCTACCGGCAGGACAAAACGGAGAACCGAAGAGGGACGGCCATCTTTCTAAGGAATATAATTTCACCGAACACCAGTGAAACTATCATCACAGGACTACAAACTAGTGAAGCCACTGCCATCCGGATACGACTAGGAAGAGAAGAAACCTTGATAGTCATCAGTGTATACTTCAAGTGTCGCTGCACCGCTGGAAATATAAATAATGATCTGCATATTCTAAACTGGACTCTAAAGCAGACTACCTACGGACTCATTGGCGACTTCAAAATGCGAGACATCATCAGTGGCTTGACACCGCTATCGACCCTGAAGGAAAGGCGATCAGGGACTGGATCAATATCAATAGCGAAGAACACTCATTGGTTGTTGTGTCACAGCCAAAACCTACCTTTCCTAGGACTCCATCGACTCTAGATTTTTTCTTGCTAACATCTAATTTTAGTTATTTAATTCCAGGAATCAGCAACTACACCTGCTCAACCTTACCCAGTGATTCAGACCATGAAGCAGTAAAGGTCTCCATTAACCTCAGGCAACTTGTTCTATTGACAACAGTCCCACTTGAGAACTACGTCAACTACAGGAGGCTGGATATTGAGAAACTCCAGAGGGACATAGAAGACAACGTCTCAATACCACCATCCAACAGGAACCTAAGAAATAAGGAAATTGACAGTGCCATCGACCACCTGGAGTCATCTGTCATCAATGCCCTTGAAGCCCAAGACGTCCAAAGATAGGTACTCGTACGAACACCTCCCGGAGTATGTGCGGAATCTCTGTTCCCATCAGACAAAGGTTAAGGAAACGGCTTCAAAGAATACACCAAAGAGAGTTCAACACAACCAACAACGACTACCAGGCAGTGAAAAGCGAACTCCAATGTATAAACATAATGTTCCAGAACTCGATCCAACACCACAACAACATGCAATTCCAGAAGAGACTACAGGCCATAATACCAGGATCAAACACATTCAGCGAAATAAGCAACTGTCTAGGGAAACCCCAACCAATCCCTGAAGTCATCATCAACAACAGCATTGAGGTGACAACAACGGCTGACAAAGTGGAAGTTTTCGCCAATCACTTCGAGGAAAACTTCACACCTAGCCCATCAACGGACCATGAGTTCCTGGATGAAAGCACATTCATCCAGCTGACTTTGTAGCCAAATTTTGAAGGAGTGGAGTTTGACGACCATCTTCCAGCTAGTTGCCCAACGGACAACCCCCAACTATGCCAACCAGAGGAAATTGCGGAAATCATCCACTCAAAAAATTTATTAGTAAAATGGCTACGAATGATATTCGTAGGGAAAATATTCGTGCATTGTACGAATATTCGTAACATGTACGAAGTATTTGTACAGTGGTATATCTACGAATGCATTCGTAAAATTTTACTAATAACTGTCGTACTATCTACGAATCTATTCGTTTAATACACTAATTTCATTCGTAAACAAGAAGTAAATAATTTCTTTGAGTACATTGTACGAATTATTGTGTACATATAACTAATAACATTCGTGAATTTCTCGTACGAATGACTTCGTACTTTAAGCTCTTGCATTCGTAGTATTTACTAATAAATTCGTACTATTTACTAAGTAAAACTAATATTAGTAGACAGAATTCATTCGTAGGTTGACCGTACGCATTATGCGTAGAATGTACTAATAACTTCGTATTTTCATGAAGTGCATTAGTATTATTTACTAATCATGAGTAAGAAAAATAATATGTGTTCAATTCTAAAAATTAAATGTATTCTATTAGTCAACACGTTTAAACGTGATATTATTTATAAAGTGCTGCAGTGGTGGATCAGACTAACATCTGCTTTTTTCAAAAAGATGAGGTAAGTACCTAGACATATGTACATACATATGCTTTAACGCTTATTTTATATTTAATATACAGCATCCAGAAGCAGCAGAGCAAACATACATGTGGAAATTTTATTCCTAAAAGAATTTCAATGTAAGTACAATTTTTTCCCGAAGTTTTCAATATTTTAAATGTTTAATTTATTTTCAGTGGCCCTTAGTACATAAAATGAGGAGTTTTTAAATATTTAATTGATTTTTAATTATATTTATATTGAATTAATTAATTTTTAATTTTATTCATATATATGACAATAAAATGAATTAAAAAACTATTTTTAACTTACAACATAAATTTTTTTTGTTATTATTTCTTACAATAGGTATTTAAGGAAATTTCAGAGAACATATTTAATGGTAATATGTTGTACAATAGTATTCGTACAATATACGAATAGAGCTGTATAATTTACGAATGAAATACAAGGGCATTAGTAAATATTACAATGATATTCGTACAATATACGAATTGCATTGGTAAATATTACACTAATATTCGTACATTGTACAAATGGTATTCGTACAATATACGTTTGTTTTTCTACGAATATTCGTAAAATGTACTAATAAACGTCCATTCTACGAATACTATTCGTGGCTGAAAACCACGAATAAAATTCGTAGAATGCACGCATGAATTAGTAATATTTACACACGAAATTTTTTGAGTGTCGTCAATTCCAAACAGAAGAAGTCAACAGCCCGGATGGAGTCTCCAACTACACCATCAAAAGGCAGTGATGATACTACTCACAATTATCATTAACAACTGCGTCAACAACTGCTACTTCCCTCATAAGTGGAAAAAGGGCAATCCCGAATAGAGCTGTGTAAATCGTTCATTTCAAATGATCGAATCGTTCAACAATCGATTACGAAAATGATCCGATCTTTTCAACCAATCGATCATTCGATCATTTTCATTTCACTGAAATGATTCAATACTGTTCCTATTCGATATTAATTTCGATTTCGATGATAAGATTGACTTGTGGCTTTGATAGTTCTCACAAAATACTCTATGATGAGGCTACTTCATAGATTAAAAAGTGTCAAAAAATTCAAGAAAAAGAGATTTTATTTGTTGCTTCGGAAAAGAGCAATTTTAGGGCTTTCGGCTAACATTTGGTACGAAATATACTTTGTACGTCATAACTGAATTCGTCCTCTATTCGTTAAGTCATAAACTGTCAAATTCCATCAAAGGATGGCTACGATGTCAATGGATTAAAGAACGTCTAAAAATGCCAAAAAAAAAGAGATTTTATTTGTTGCTCCGGAAAACTGCAATTTTAGGGCTTTCGGCTGACATTTTGTACGAAATATACCTTGTACATCATAACTGAATTCGTCCTCTATTCGTCAAGTCATAAACTGTCAAATTCCATCAAAGGATGGCTACGATGCCGATGGATTAAGAAACATCCAAAAATCCACATTAAACATACCGGATCCTGATACATCAAATAACATCAGTTCAACCCAACAATTGTTTTTGCGGCCTACAACATCAACGACCAACTCCATCAATCATGTTGTTCAATGCCGAGTTCAACCCAGAAGTTCCAGTCCACCGTCCGTTTGGCGTTCATAATCCACGTTGATTGAATCGGAAGAAATGGAATAAAGTAAATCATGATTAATCGAGTCAACTGATATCGAAAATTGAGACTCATTAAAATGATTGAGATTGAAATGGAAAATCGAGAATCCAGAATCGAGAATCATGTAAATGATTGAGATTGAGATCGATTGAAATGATTGATTTCGATCATCAATACTTTTCGATGATCAGATCAAAAAAATCGAATCGATCCCGATTGACACAGCTCTAATCCCGAAGAAAGGTGCTAAAAACCTGGTTTCCCACTAGAGGCCTATATCCCTCCTCAACAATATCAGCAAAATTCTGGAAGAAGTCATACTAAGGAGGCTCAAGAAGTACTGCCATGAAAACAACATCATCCCAGACATGCAGTTTGGCTTTCGAGAAGGGCATTCAACACTGCATCCACGATAGCGAACACCATTCACAATAACTGCCTGAACGGCCTTATTTTGGAAAAAATACGGCCCGATGATGCCGCCAACCCATAAACTGCACCAAACAGTCACTCTTTGTGGGTGCATTTGTTTTTCGACAATCACTCTTGGATTATTATCATTGCTTATTGACGAATCCACTGAGGTGAAAATGTGCCTCATCCTTGAACATGATTTTCTTCGAAAATTGATCATCCACTGTTGCCATTTCTTGCCACCATTCTGACTATTGACGACACGCTTGAAATGGTCAAGAGGCTTTAGTTCTTGAGTCAATTGCACCTTGTAAGTGTGTAAATGCAAGTCTTTTCATCAACGACGAGCTTGAGAGGTGCAATTGTTGGATACGACGACGAGTTGAGGTGGACGGCTCTTCATCCACATTATCGCGAACAGCAGCAATACTTTCTGCAGTACGAGCTGCGATTGTACGCACATTTGGACGATTAAATTGACCGAAAAAATCACGAAGTGCACGATATGCATTTTGAATTGAACGCCCATTTTCATAATAAGCCTGAATAAGTCTGAAATTGAGAAATGTCAAATGAAACGCAGAAAAAAACTTGACGTTTAGGTGTGGTTCACATTCAACATCGGCACAATTTTTTTGTGCGAAATAAGGGTTTTAGTGTTTTTTTTTTTGCGAAAATATCCGTTAAGCAAAAAACAAATCAGCAGATAAATCATAGTGAACTTAAAGAGTCAGGGTGACGAAAAATGCATACATAGGTGGTCGGATAATGTGCCTGTGAGTGTACTTTAGTAATTCAGCCAGTTAGAAGACTTAGCCCTATTTAATTGGACTTGTTGAATTATTTATTCAAAATAGCTTTGTTCGACCTTTAATCCACAATAATTGGCGTTTTATTTTAGTAGTGTTTAGAGTTTTTTTTATAAAAATATTCACATAGAAACAATGCCAGTCCACAGGAGATATCTTCCAGCGTTAATGATAAAGAATTTTATTATTGATTGAATATAATTTATATAAGATTTATATCAAAAAATCGATGTAAGATGAACAGAATTTAACAAAAATTGCGTATTGACAAGGCCCTGAATGGTCTACTTATAAGTCCATGTGAGTTCGCCGTGGACTAAAGGTAAAAAAAAATTATTTCGAATCTTTCTTTCTTTAGCCACACTTCTAGATTGTGGCAAAAAGGCCTTTTCGATCTGTCCCCCTCATTGTGATGTATAATTTTTCAATACCAATGTGCATCCACATCTCGTATTAAATCCTCTACACTTTACCTAAACGCCCGTACTGTGTTACACTATTACATTATAAGAGCATTCATACCCCTTTGAGTCGGTGCATATTTGAAAAAAAGATTCACAGTCTATTGTAACCTAAGGCCGCGCGTACAGGAGTGGGACAAAGCGATGCGATGCGAGAAGCGATGCGACAAGCGATTCGAGATGCAAGAATTAGATGCGAGACAGTGCGCACAGTAGAAGCGATTTTGTGCAGTTGTGCTGTTAATTCATTTATAATTATTGCCACCAAAATTATTAAAAAGTTGCACCCAACAACACAAGCACTGAAATATCAAAATTTTACTCGTTTAATTTTTTTTTCTTTAAACATGAAAACCAACAATAAATCAACCTTCTCGCACAAACTCGCTTGAAAAAGTGGTTAGAACAGTTCGTGTGCGAGATCCTTGCGATAGGCATGCGAGCAACTCGCAACACTCGCATCAAATATCGCTTCACTGTGCGCAGGTACATACATAAGACTAAATGTAAATATTTTTCTCGCACGCAAACGCTTCTCGCATCGCATCGCTTTGTCGCACTACTGTACGCGCAACCTAAGAGTCAACTGGTAAATGGCAAAAACGTACCTCCACCTTTTTTTGCCACAGAAAAATGTAAAATTTTAGAAAAATTCTAAGTCCACAGATATAACTGCGGGACTCAGTTTTGTCCACACCTCTGTTCTCAACAATTCATTATTGATCAAAATCTCAACTTATATTTCTTTTCGAATGCAGACTAGCCATTTAGAACCTCTGCGTTGCAAGTAAAATGTAATGACTTCTGAACCTCTCCACTCTATATTACAACATAAGCCCTTGTTCTTAAAGCCTTAACTATAAATTATTTAAATCTATCTGACCTACTTCATTGAAGATCAGTTACTGCAATCTTCAGCATGATTGTCTGGCTGGCAGTTCTTTTTACCTACTTGTATATTGTGTATTTATAGGTATGTTTGCTCGGATCTCCAATTACGAATTGGGCCAACCGCAACTAGCAGCGATTCCAAGAAAACCACCCAGTATTGCAAAAGTGTACAAAACCAAAATAAAAAGAATAATCAAAAACCCTATTTGCCCATTCATCACGTCGTTATTGATACTCGTATAAGCCTCAAAGCACGGACAAGCCATTGCCACTGGCTGTAAGTATAGGTGGTACTGATAGCATTATAGCCAACTAGCTGTTCTTGCTTACTTAACATTTTCACATAAAACTGGGTCAGCCAAAAAGTATAAATTAAGGAAAACGAGGTGCACTCATTTACCTCAAACCCAATAACAATGCCATCTAGTGTACGAATCCAATTCCAGGTTCTGATTAATTTAACAAGTCCAACTCGCAGCACAACTACTACCACAAGTATATAACTATCTTTCAAAAGCAACTCTCGAAAATTAAAAACTCAGGATGAAACAAATGCGAGTTCCTCACAAAAAATGCGCATCAGCACGCATAACTAACCACTTAAGCTAATTATTCAGAAAGTTCTGCATCTGCACCCACAACAGAAGCCAGGGCTATACAATACAGCCCACTGAAATCGCTTGAAGCTTAAACAAAGAAGTTCCGCCGAATCTCAGCCAACTTCGAGTAGAGTATAGGCATACAGTGAGCCTCATTTCCATTCCATGAATCATGAGTGCTATTTAAGTCGAGAGATGAATTGAAATTGAAAACTGCCTTTGGGAAGAATTTGCGCAATTGTCGGGAATGGGGACAGGTGTATGATTGTTGGAATTTTCCCACGCAAATAATTTTAATATTATTATTTCGTTTTTTTTTACAATTTTTTTCTTGACTTCTTTTATAGAGAATATTGTTTTCGTTGAAATAAAAATGTGCTGGGAAGTAGGTTTCTGGAATTTAGACTAAAAATTTGGATCGATATCGAGTTTAAGTATTTAGGCGTCTATTAAAATAACACTCTCGTATTTTTGTAACCTTCTGTGTCAGATTTCTTTTTCCTATAACCCACACAGAAGTCTAAGTTAAGATTTTGCTTTCATTGTTTCAATGACAAGTGCTTTCGTCCACACGTCGACTTTATGGATTTATATTATAAAGCAGATAATTTCGTCAACAATATGTATGTGCTGATCGATGTTGATTATGTCATTATGTAGACAACGTCAGCAGTGTTCTAAAAAAAACACGTAGATAAGTGCTGTATAACTTACTGTGAGGACTAAAATGCACGACGTTTTCACACGAAAACTTCTTATAAAGATTATTCCAATAGGGATTTCTGAACGATGAAGAAGCCGAATCAATGGCTTTAACTGTCTCTGAAAATGGAATATGTTTTACCGATTTTCGACATGTGCTTGCGGCCATTTCATTGAAGCTAAGACTGTCAAATTGATGACATTTATTTAGTCTCTAGTTGCCAAATCAACGTGGAGAGTTATTTACAGGATTTGCAAATTGACGCGGGTAGATTTTGCCAGGCTGCGGGGGCATCATTATTTTGTAAAACCTGTCAAATTCAATCTTTATTATTTAGTTATTGATTCCAATTCACCAATAAAAGTTATCGTATTGAACAGCACGTCCAAAGGATTAAGCTTTATTATTAAAATGAGTGTTTGTTAATGCAAACGATGCGTGCTTTTCGTCCATTTTACGGTAGACTTTCACGGTGGCCTTTCACTGTCGACTCTCCAATGTGGCCAAATTTGAGAGAATCGGTTGCTAATCAGTAGGGTGTGTCAAAGTGCTCAACTTTGGTATTTGCAAATGTAATAGCTTTTAAAAGTTGCATTGCTTATCAAAAGTAAATCCTGCGTTTACAATTTTTATTTTAATTAATATCTTTGGCTCGCTCAAAAATAGGATGAAATCCAAAAAAAATTTGATTTTTCTAGATTTTTAAAATATGTGTTGTTTTAAATTGCGCCGTGTGGATACAAAAAAATTTAAAAAAAATATTTTTAGGCTTTCAAGTCAAAGATAATTCCAAGGAAACACTTTTAAGCTTATATTTGTTTAAATTGAACACTTGATAAAGAAGCTATGAAATAATAAAAGAAGGAAGAAAAATCATTTTTTTATGTAAAATCGTTTTTTTTTTTTTTACAAAAAAAATTCTTAAAAATCAACGGAACCACCTACAATATCATGGTATATCTTTTTGTAAAGACAACATTTTTTTCTGTATTTTGGTTAGTTTTTTTTTTTTAAATATACGAAAAAAATAAAAAAAATTTACTGTAAATTAAATTTTTTTTTTCAACTTCAACCGATTTGAGCGAGCCAAAGACGAACGATATCTTAATTTTTTTTTACTTGTTCTTAAACCTTAGACCCTAATACAACTTTTGAGCACTATTACATTTAAAAATTAGAGTACTTTTTTTCGGCCATACAAAAGTGACACACCCTACTAATCAGCTAACATTTGTATGTCAAAGGAGGACAAGATCAGCCGAGAAAATTGCTACGGTCCGTGAAAGGGTACAGGAGAACCCGAGACAGTTGATTACTCGCCGCGCCGTGCCCAAGAACTCGACCGTTCGCAGACTTAAAATTGGCGAATTTTACATCGGGATTTGGCCCTCAAAAGATCCAATTGACTCAGGCCTTCAAAGTCCATGACTATAAATAGCGGTGACTGGGCTTCGTAGCGTTTAGAAAAAGACCCTAATTTTGGCATGTTTAGCGACGAAGCGTATTTGGGTTGGTGACATTTTCCCCAAGTTATAATCCCCAAAATAAAATCTCCAAATTCAAAATCCCCAAAGAAAAATCCCCAGCAGCAAAATCCCTAAAAAGAGAATCCCCAGGGCAAAAATCCCCACGCGCGCGCGATTTAATTGCATGATTCACTACTTGAAGGTAATGGTTTTGGGGGTTTTGGTTTAATTTATATTACAAAAATGTAATCCGAAGAGTAAATATAAAATTCTTTATTATGTAATGTTTGTAATATTTATTAAAGTTAAAATAAATTTTCAATACAAAACAACAAAATAAGGTCATGATCATCCATTTCAACTTTTATTTCAAAAACAAAAAAAACACTACACTACAAAACTAAGACAGCACTACTCCCCATGAATACGAAAGTTAGACTGAAAAGTGCATGCAATCATGCGTTCATAGTAAATTTACTGTTTAGAAACTGTAAATCGTTATCATTTATTAATAAGTTTAGTATCAGAATAAAAGAATTTGATGAGAATTTTTCTGATGAATTTTTCACATGATGTAGATGTACACGGACATTGGGGATTTGGGGATTTGGCAAAAACATAGTTTCATTTGGGGATTTCGTCCATGTGCATTATGTCTGTGGGAATATTAGCTAGATGGATTTAAATGTTTGGGGATTTAAGGTCGATGGGGATTTATTTTTTGGGGATTCCGTACGACTCCCAGCGTATTTTTGGACGAATGGCTGTGTTAACAAATAAAACTCCCGTATATAAAACGACACATATGTGACAATTCATCCATAAAAAAGTTGCCTTCTGGTGTGGATTTCGGTTTGGCATTGTCCTTACTCTGTACTTTTTCGACAACGACACACAGTTGTTTGGTTTGTATGATAGAGTGAAAAAAAGTCTGGTAAATCTGAAATATTTAACGGATTTAAGTGAAATTTGGCACGCATGTTTAAATCAGTCTTATACATACTTGATCAAAATTTGTTTAAGAAAAAATTGTTATAAAAAAAGTTATTGAACTTTTTCTAAAATTGGAGAGTTTTGATGTTTGTATGTAAGAGCGAAAAAAAAATTTTTAAATCTAAACGGTAACACGGATTTAATTGAAATTTAGCGCATATGTTAAAATTATTCTTATACATATTAAGTCAATATCTGGTTAGAAAAAAATAATTAGAAAAAAAGTTATTGATGTTTTTCTAAAATTGGAGAGTTTTGATGTTTGTATGAGAGAGCGGACAAAAATTTGTAAAATCTAAACTGTTCAACGGATTTAATTGAAATTTAGCACACATGTTAAAATTAGTCTTATACATATTTGGTCAGAATTTAATTAAGGAAAAATCATTAGTAAAAAATTTATTGACATTTTTCTAAAATTTGAGGAAAATTGAGTTGAAAGTTGAAAAATTTTGTAGGCAGAAATAAATGGTTTCGCAAAATTTGAATTTCTCACACCTGGTTGAATGTATTAATTTTATTTTATTTTTTAAAACATTTTTTATTTAAAATAATGGGCATAACCAGGTCGTGCTGACAATTAGTACCGAAGAAATCAAACTTTTTGATAAACACCAGTGTCAAGACGAAGTTTTTTAAAACCCGATTGAGTGAGACAATTTTGAACATAACTCGCACATCTGAAGGTACATATATGCAGCTGATTTTGTCTGTGCTTTAGGGAGCATACGCTGGTATACTTCGTTGCTTGGAGTCTTTTGGTGCTTTTTTTTTAATCAAAAAGTAAAAAAAAAACATTTTTTCTTAGTACCAATGTTTCAGGCTACTTAAAGATGGCTTCTTTTATAAATTATCAGTTTTTTTTATTTACATAGTCAAAAATAGACCAATAAAATGATATAAGAAGTTATAGAATTTATTTTAAGGAACTTCGGAAAAAGGTATCTAAGAGTTTGTTGAAAATATGGTTCGCATCTTGAATACAATTATTTTTCAACTTTGAGGGCTCGTAAATCAGATCTCACCACAGTGTATATGTAAAAAAATACTTTGAAGTCATACTCTCGGGTTATCTAAGAGTACTTAAACATAAAGCTAATAAGGCTAGATATGACTTTTTCCAAAGACTATTTTCCTCTCTCAGACCACTGTGGGAAGTAGTTGTGGCGGTCACCGTCAATGACAAGCGCTACAGAACGATGGCTTAAATTGAACCAAGCGGACCTAGATGATATGTGGTTCCAGTACATTATTACAGTGGTTCCAGTAAATTATTACGTGCCACACAGCGGACGCCATGATCTACATACTGCATGGACGATTTGAGGATAAGATTATCTCTCGCAGAGATGACGTGAATTGGCAACCAATGTCATGCGATTCGACATTGCTATAGTCTTTTTCTTCGCTGGTCTGCGCGAATCTCTCAATCTCTCAAATTAACCCGGATATATATGGAAGAGTCATTAAAATTTGGACAACTTAGATCCGTGTCACCGTAAGAAGCATATAGGAGGGCATGTTCAAATGAAAACAAAATTTGTTAACACCTCACACACAGCTTGTTTTATTATCATATTTGGACATTGACCCGCCCTTATTGATAAACCTTTCAGCACTTAACAATATTTGCAAATGATTAAATTGGTTTGCACCCTCTCGCTCATTTTATGGTCTCCGTGCTCATCTTTCTGAGAGGACTATTTGAGAACAATCCGCCAGAGCCCTAATGTCAATGAATTGCAATATCTGCCGAAAATATGTACCACCACAGTCCGTGAGAGTGTGCTTGAGAAACCGAATAGGTCAATTAAGCGCCGCGCATAAGAACTTGGCGTTATTGCTTGAAATTCACTCATACTAACGTTAGCTAATGGAACTATCAACGACAGTTCTGCTGTCGATTCGCCATTGTTTTCATATTAGCCATTGTGCATCATTGCAGTTGGACGGTGGACGCACTGTGCACTCAGCACTTAAACTTCCATTGATTTTGAGCTAGACAGAAACTCCAACTTGCAAAATCAGAAAAGAATTCAGGCATGATTTTGGACGAATGCACAATGACCCATAAGAAATCGCTCGAAGCGCTTGATCAGATTGATTGATTTTCGAGGAAACAACCAACCGATGGGAGGCGCTCTTATTCGTTTCGCTGGTGACTTTCGCCAAAATTTACTATTACGGGATAATTTCCTGCAGAAGTGCTCAATGAAGGCTTAAAATCATCACATCATTGGAACCGTATTTCAGGAACCTACCTTTATTTTGGTTTTAACAGACAAATTCCTTTCTCCATCGTCTCTTTTAAATAATGATTTACATGTCATTAAGTACTTTAAGATCACAATTCAAAATATGGTTCATGCAAAGATAAATAATTGTTACTTGAGAGTTTGAGTCCCAAAAAAATCACGCTCTTCTACCTGTAAGCGTCCCGGAATCTTGTTTCTCTTATGCATTAGTGATTCGCGTCTGCAGGGTTTGTGGTCCGGCGTTTCTTCATCTCATAAGTAATACAGAATCTGCATGTGGTACTTTTTTCTAGGCCAAGAATACTCAAGTGACTTCATAGTTTACAGTGGTCTGTGAGGAATCCCGCTTCTATTCGCCAACTGTTCCTACTTATGCTGTTACAGTTTATAAAAAGAGCTTTGTTATATCTCTCAAGGAATAGTTTGTCCTGCCTCAGTATTTGGGAGTTATTTTGGTATTTTAGCCTCCTCCTCTATTTTGAATTCGTTTTTAGTCCTGCTTTCTCCTATTCCGCAGTAAGGCTCTGGCCCCATTAAAGGAGTCCTTGGACACCTTCATGGACAGGCACAAATTAAATGAGACATTATTGCTCTTGCCATATTATTTTAGCCTGCCTACATATCCCCAGACAAACTTAGACGTAATGGCGTATAAGCTTGGTGCTTAGAATGCGGCTTGGCTATCTGATATAATGGCAATGTTTTGGTTTCGATAATTCCTTACGAGATTTCGACGTGCACATTCCGTTATGGTATTAAATTCCGCCTGGAAAATGCTAGTGGATGTACCCATTGGTATATGAAGTTTTAATTCTAGGCCCAAAAATTCTAACACCAGTCATTCTAGAACTATCCGTGTACCACTTAATGACATTGGCTTTGAGTGTGTAGATTTCTGATTCGCCTACCCGATCTTTTCGGCAACTAATGGTATAATCCAAATATAAATAAATGTTATTTACGAATTAGAATACAATTATTAAATCAGTTTCAAGCACTTAAGTCCTTTTTAGGTACTTGACCAATACCTTAAATACTTCGGCAGGAATTTCAATTTTAAATTCTTTCTAACTTATTGAATATTGGTAATGTTTGCATATTGAACCAAAGGACTGATCAAATACTTGGAAGTACTGCCCAAGTACTTTGGTACTTAAGTACGCTATAATTGGTACTCGCAATGTAGAACTTAGAAACTATTCGCACATGTATTTTTACGTACTTGTATCTGAGTACTGTAGTACAAGTCCCGGTACTTCTACTTGTACTTGAACTTGAACTTATACAGCTCTGTAAAACTAGTTACAAAAATAGTTTTTTTCCTTCTCAGAGTCTGCGTTAAGAAGACAAAACAAACGCCTAGAAATTTTCAATAATGAATGAAAATTAAGTTGTCATATAAGAGCAACAACTGTAAATCAAATGTTGCTTTGCTTCGTACAATTCACACTGTCTTTTACAAGAAGAAGAAAAAAAAAGATGCAAAATGAAATCTTGCGCCTTTGATTTTTGGTATTGTATTTTTCGGAAAAGTAGAGGAGGTATTTAAGCTATAATGTTATTTCCTTTTCAAACATAGAGGCTTTTACCGGACAGAATCAATGTAAGCTTAAACATCACTACATATAGTCTTATGCTGAAGTAAGATGCTATAGAGAGAACAAATCTTAGTTGGAAAACCCTATGGCGACTTGTTTGGTGACACAACAAATCTGATTAATTCTGGATCTAAAACCGTCTAAGTATTTCATTCCTTTAAACAGGTTGGCCCATTATAGATGTCATAACTGGACAGTGTCCATTATGCAAGATCGAAAATTCAGTTTCTTGCATCTTATAAAGTATTTTACTCGATAGTATCACTGTTGGTATGAACCTGAAAGCATAGAGTTTTCAATTCTTAGTGTTAACCATCAAGTAATAAAAATGCAGAAGAAGAAAAGTCATTAAAGATCTAAGATTTTACGAAAATCACTTTTTTTAAAAAAGAAACAATGTTTATTACCCTGATAAAAGGGAACTTGGACCCTCTTCTGAATTGCTAAATAAATAAAATGTAGAATCTCAAACAAAGTTCCTCTTTCTTTACATAAAGTATATAAACTGCACTGCAAAAATCTAATTTCAAACCCAAACGACATAACTATACCTTCCAACGCAATTTGTCCGCCCTCACAAGTAATTGGGTTACAAGCATTTATTCCCTAGCTTCCTACTTCCAGATTTCTCTCCTTATACAAAATATATCAGAGAATGCCAGCTCCAAAGCTATGTAAACGCGCAACTCAAAATTTATTGCTATACTTGAACCAACAAGCCACTGTTGTGTTGTGTGTTCTCATCATGCTTAAGTTACAAGGCTTGTTCGAATGTCTATCAGCATGATACTTGCACCATTTCGAAGTCACGACTTTCTTCTGTCACTATGCACACCCTATAGCCTCCTTCAACTTCTCTTGCTAAAGTATAGGTATCGTGTTGGGCCATAAAATGGGAAAAGGAACTTCCACAAGCTGCAGTTGGTTACACTGTGCTGGTATAAATGCAACTTAGATGGTTCGTTCCGACTAAGAGAACAAAAAATTCCAGAAAACGCTCCTTAATTCACTCACCCAGTGGACGATTTTAATCTGAAGCAAATTACGTACTTGCTTTGCCCTAACGCCACCATCAACAACATCCACACAAGATTGGCTATTTATCTCCCGGGTCGTTCTCGTCGTTGTCGGTAACAGAGATTTTCCTTTGGAAAACGTCGCCGTGTCGTTTGGGCGTTTGTATGGGGTCGAACAGTGGGCCGGGACATAGCTTGTCTGAGCATCACGTCCAACCCGATTACTCTCCACCATCATACCCCACTAGCTTCCATCGTAGGTACTGGAGTCACCCTGAAGTGCATAGAAAAAGAAGGTTTGGGGGCTAAATTTAGGTGCACCCCAAAAACCTACGGACAATTTATAAAAAAAAAAGATAATAACAGGAAAAATACAAGAACTGCTTAGTATCCTTGGCTGTAGGTGGGGTGGCTGAGTTGGTCACGAAGAAAACAAGACAAGAACAGAAGAACAGCGCGATAACCAAGCCAAAGGCAACCTTCCTGAGTAACTGTTTTATGAACGCCGCTGACATCGCCGATATTACTACTGAAATTCTACAGAGAAAATAAAACAGGGTTGTTAAACAAATGAAATATTGTTTTAAGTTTTTAGCCAATAACAAGGAATGTTAGCACATATTTGAGGTACTTAAAAACATTCAGTAAAAGATAAGAATGTGTTGATTGGATTGTTCATTGTTGAACCATGGAACATTTTTGATAACTTGGTGAAAGCTTGATACAGTATCCGCACCGTGGCAAAATAGTAGGCTGGTTGAACTGTCATTTTTACGTCTCTGTAGTAGATTTTAAAGTAAAAGAACGAACCTATTTACTTCAAAAATTAATATTGTTACTCGCAGAAAAACAACGCACGACTGGACTCCGCTACGTAACGTAAAGTTTTTTAGACTTATGTTTAAACAGGGATGTTGTTTGATACAACGTTAAATTTCTACACCTATATTTAAACAGAGATGTTATCTGATATGAAATGGACTACTTTTACCCGAAAACGATTTTTAATCTCTGTTCCTCTTTTGGCTTCCTTTTGATTCCATGGATGCATTTAAACTGAGCGATTTTTAATAAAAGTTAACTTTGTTCAAGCGAAAAGGAGTTATCTTCGTACTTCTTACGCGAATAAAGAACAAAGAAGAAAGAACGATAACTCAGAAATATTCTCAACCTCAGCAATGGCGTTTACTATCGCCTCCACATTCGTCTCTGGACAGCATGCTCAAAAATTGCATAGTGATATCTCACCGTTTAAAAGCAGTCATACTACAACTATTGAATTGAAGCATTAAGAAGGGCGTTCACATTCTCAAATTTGTTTGACAAGCACGGCATGATGAATATTTGATGGATGAAAAACAGAATCGTCCACATTTGTCAAACATGCTGTCAAATATCACTTCTCAATATTGGCCTTGATGAGGAAGTATTGAATACTAGCCGACCCATGCTTGCGTTGCTTCGCAAATTGTAACTACGAATATTTTTGTATTTATTAAAAAAATCAAAAAACACTTCCTTACCGATATTAACACTCCTTATTAAAAAAAAACAAACAAAACCATTTTAATTTTTTAGCTGAAAACAGAAATAAATTTTTGTTTATTTTCTTCTTTTCTTGCTTTTATTCATACCTAGAAATATTTTTTTGCAACCGAAAAATATAGTTTGCGGTAAAAAAAAAAAAAACAAATTTGTGTTTTTAATGTTCTCATACATCTATAGGTACGTGTGTAAATATACATAGACACATTTTTTTATTCACCCGCTCAAGTTCAGTGCAGTGCAACTGACTTAACCTACCCACATTTTTGTGCTCTTATTACCGACGTCATTGTAAGTACCTTCTTCGAGTTATTTGTAAAGAAAATATTAACTTGATTTCAGTTTTATTGTTCGAGGAAGTGATAAAAAATTGGTAGTTCAAGCTATTATAATGGAACTTTTTTTATTTTTAAATTTGAAGAATTATAATCTATTGAATATGAAGGTAGGTAGGTGAGAGAAAAAAAATAACTTTTAAATGGAATAGATATTAAGAGAGAGAGAGAGGACATGGGAAGAAAAGAAAATTAAAAATGTTGGAATGATAATGACATGAAACAAAGCAGCGACCTCGCGATTGTGGTGAAATCTGATTCCTGGATAAAATAAATTCAAAAAGTTTATAATTTTATAATTTGTTTTTATTTATTTGTCAGGTTGTATGTGTAACTTAGAAGTGATTTTTTGCTTAAAATTTGCGCAGCAATATTGACTTTATGAAGCAATACTAATCTTTGTCAATTATTATATAGGCTTTAAGATATAAGCGGTTGTATAAGTCAACTAATGAAAAAAAAATGGACAAAAAATGAAAAATTATTAATATTTAAGTTTGGCGAATAATAAATGAAAAAAATTAAAGCCAGGAACACTCTTATAACAATATAAAAAATAATAAAATGTATTTCAAATAAATCGGTTCACTACTTTCTGAGATCATTCAACCCAAACTTTAAAATGGTTTCGCTTTTATATAAAAGTATAGATTGAATTTTATATGCAAAGTCTGAGGAAAACATATATCCACCTGAATTACTGCTATTGCTTAAAAAATTCATTTTTATATATTTTTTTACGATGTGCACAGCTCGAGAAGTTCATGGAAAATGAAATTTGCTTTAGGCTTGACTTCAGTTTGACTGCTCTGATCCTAATTATACGATTATGTTTTTCGTTTGTTTGTTTGTTTGGGTTAGAGGTATAGGTTAACTTTAATCCGCAACATTTCTTCACCTTACCCCAAATATGTCAAAAAGACAAAAGATGAACAACAAAATCTTGTAATCAGTCTCTTTTATCTGCTATAGACGCTGTTCACCCAAAGCTATATGCTCCGACTTTTTCTTGAGGTTTCTGTACTTAATCTTTTACTCTCCCTGTCAGAGATTTATAAACCGATATAATTTCCATATTGTAATGGAAATTGTCAAAGTAAATATAAACGGCAAAAACTAAATCTTTTAATCCAGATTCAAATGGTGCAGCAGAGAGTATGGTGCATACTTTCTGCACTTCTTAAAACATTGGGACATGTATCCAACAGTGATGAAGCGCTTACCATTTTTTCTATCAACTTATCGGTTAGCGCCTGATGAAAATGGAAAATCACCTGCTGAAAAGCTCCATGCACAATAGCATCGGACATTGTCATCAGCGATAGTCCCTGATAAACCAAATAATTGAAAGTGTAAGAATCAAACATCACTAACTTATATATGTAAATTTTCTCTCAATCAACAAATATTTGTGCTACAATACTTGCCAACAAAGAAATAGGTACATACCTTCTGTAGTAAGAAAACAAGTCGGAAGACGGATGTATCTGCTTGAAATTATTAATGGTTTATGGCAACGACGTACATAAAAATTGGAAAAAAATTTCTTGAAGTACAAAAAGCTCCAGTCGATCTTTTGATGACGTTTCCAAAGCAGAGACAAAGCAACAGTTTCTTGAACGCTGAAGCAACATTAAACCGACAGCCTGAAGATATACTGGATGAATTTGACATTGAGATCTATTCAGAAGTTTGGGTCGAAGGAGAAACTTGTCACTTCTAAAGATGGGCGCGATGACCTTACTATACTCTGTTCAATTTATATTTTCAGTACAGGCCTTATGGGAGAGCTTTTTCAGAAACACTGGTGCCTACTGCTGTTTACACGACCGGCACCTTAACTTAAGAAATTGCCACTGAAATAATAAAGAGAATCACTGAGTTACATAAAAATTGTTTGTGGAATCTTCTATGAGCTCACGTACAACCCACCATGACCATGACCTATCTGCTCAATGGGTTAAAGGAGTAAAGCTGTATCAATCAGGATCGATTCGATTTTTTGATCCAACTATCGAAAAGTATTGATGATCGAAATCAATCATTTTAAATTAAATTTTTAATCATCTCAATCTCAATCATTTCAATGAGTCTCGATCTTCGATATCAGTTAACTCGATTAACCATGATTTACATTTGGTCCGATTCAATCAATGTGGATTTTGAATGCCAAACGGACGGTGGAATGGAATTTCTGGGTTGAACTCAGATGTACTTGAACATGATTGATCGAGTTGGTTGTCGATGTTGTAGGCCGCAAAAACAATTGTTTGGTTGAACTAATGTTATTTGCTGTATCAGTATCCAGTATGTTTAATGATCGTAGCCATCCTTTGATGGAATTTGACAGTCTATGACTTGACAAATAGAGGACGAATTCAGTTATGACGTACAAAGTGTATTTCGTAAAAAATGTCAGCCGAAAGGTGTTAAAATACTCTTTTCCGAAGCAACAAATAAAATCTCTTTTTTCTTAAATTTTTTGACAATTTTTTATCCATGTACAAAGTAGCCATCATTCGATGTAATTTGTCAATTTATGACTTAGAATAATAGAGTATTTTATGAGAACTATCAAAGCCACAAGTAAATCTTATCATCGAAATCGAAATTAAAATCGAATAGGAACAGTATTGAATCATTTCAGTGAAATAAAAATGATTGAATGATCGGTCGGTTGAAATGATCGGATCATTTTCGTAATCGATTGTTGAACGATTCGATCATTTGAAATGAACGATTTACACAGCTCTAGAAAGTACACTGATCGCCAATATGCAGTCAACCTTACTTGTGTTTATTAAAAAAAAAAACACTGAATCAGAGTTACCATTGCCAAGTTGATAAAATTTCATATGGTATTTTCTTTGGTTTGTGCTATGCTATGCAACTTTCAGGATTTTAGCTTTTTCGAGCTTTTGGTAGCAAATATTTTGCTGAGATTTGCGGCAATTTTTAATGCTCACTACGGCAATCCTGTAAGAGCTTTAAATTAAAGATAGCTTATTGAAATCCATAATGGTCAGAATGAAAGGATCTTTAGAAAGTCTAATCGTCACCATAAATGCTATACAAGTGAGCAAAATTGATACAACAGTAAATCGGTTGGTACTACTGCTTCAAACGAAAACCCTAATAACAGCACACATTAGCCGTGTTTTTTTAGAAAAGTTATCCGTAATACAGTAGGATTTTATATGAATAACAAGTACAACATCCGCAGTAGGATCACTGCCGATACTCGAATAAACGTCAAATCTCTATACGCAGCAGGATTTCACTTCTCTTTTTATCGGCAGTGATCCTACTGCGGATGTTGTATTTGTTATTTATATAAAATCCTACTGTACTACGGATAACTTTTTGGTTCTGAATGAAGCTGTCATCGATCAAGGACCATCGCCTTACCTACGAGTAAGTAATATTGATTTCTTCCTCGATGGAAAGTATACCTATAACATCGGTGCAAGGAATTGGTTTTGTGTCCACACCAACACGTGGTACTGCCTATGCTGTTGTAGCTGATGCTTCTATGATTCATCCGTCCGTACCTGCAATCATGGTCCAATCCATTTGCCCACATTCGTTGAGTTTTAGACCGAGCGTTGTACCAGCTGGTGTTGAATTAAGATCTCTGTGTCGCTCGATAGTCGTAACACATCGTGCGGGTTTTATTTGATGCAAGAAATTGTCAAGAACTATTTCACGGTGATAGCCTTCGTATAACAACATCAATCTACCCAGTAACCAGTATCTGTGCTCAATATCAAATATTGGATTGGTTTGACTACCTAGCTGAGTGCCTTCATTGGAACGTTCGGAAGAAGCAGAAGTGCTTAGAAGAACTCTCGGACTTGACCACATCCGGATCCGAAGACACCCTTGATGAACGTGGTAATGATCCACCAATTGACAGTTAGATCACTGAATTATTGTATTTCTTGTGAATATGACGAACACTGATTTTTAAACCTAGGTGTTTCTATAAAATCATTCTCAGTGAATATTCTGTGTCTATATTTTAGTTCAAAGGAATTAATCAACAGTTTGTGAGTTTAAAAATAAACTTAATAAAATAATTGCCAAACGCCGAAATAAATGTAAAAAATTTATAAAATAGTGTTTAAAGCTGTATATTATGTTTTGTAGTTGCACTCCATCTGCCCAATGCAATGTTCATAGAACTCTAACTTACTAATTTAAGCTTGTTTTCAATCACGCAAAACCTATCTTTTACTTAAAAATCCAAGTTTTAGCCATAACTGAAGTACTATCAGGAAATCATTAAAATGCAGCATGTCTTCTTTTTGTCAAGGAATTTCGTTTTAAATTAGTTGCTTAAATTTAATTTCAAGGCCCGTAGTTTAAACTTGCTCTGAACATTTCATTTTATGCCATAACTGCCCCACCGGTTGTACATCAAGCTTACGGTCATTGATATCTACATACCTTCCAACTTGGAGGAGTTCTGGGAGCGGGCAAGACCTATGACGTCAAGGTTGATATATGAAATGAAGTTCAGTAAATTAATTGAAGCGCTTCTCGTATTTACCAGACTATAGGATACTGCAGCAGCAGCAACCAGATACGCGCTCGTATCAGATTAGCAAAATAACGTACCATAACGCATCCAGATCAAGATGCATATTTTTAAAAGGCAAGACTGCAGGATTTTATGTTAACCAGTATGTTTTTTTTTTTTTTAAGGACTACCTATATTCTCCACACACACAACAAGTACTTACTACAGAACACAACACAACAAAAAAAAAAAAACGACACAAATTCCGTCCGTCCGCGTTCATGGATCAACAGTAAACTCTAGTGAGCAACAAGAAAACTAGAAAACAAGAAGAAAAATGTTTTCACAGAATAAAGAGACACAGGAGAGCTCTGGGGGAATCTTATTCTTATTATTCCTTTCAGTTGAGAGGAGATTGAACACGATAGTTGACTCTGTAGTGAACATGCCGGCACATTATAATATCTTATTCTTCCTAACCCTGAGCTTGGCATAGTGTTTTGTTTTTTTATTTAATTTATTTTGCTAAAAGAAAAACACATCACTGGGCGCAGGAGTTGGCTTCGGATTCACGAGGAAGATGATGATGCTGGTGATGGCGATGATGGTGGATCCTTTTATGTTTGGAAACGATGCAGCACAAGAGATGAGCATGATAATCCACAAATACACGACATAGATTTTTGCTTTTCCGATTCCATAAAAAAAATAAAACTGAAAAAAAAAAAATAAGCTTTGACTTACGAAGCCGCAGATTAACGAGGTTCACCATTGCTGGCACTTAGCTATAGAGTTTAGTTGTTAGGTCCTAGTCGTATGCGATGACCTAGACGTTGCTTGGATTGTGTATATCATAAGGAGGTACAAGATTGTTGGTTGTTAATCTATCCCACACATAGATTTATTGAACTTGGGATGAAGTCTAACACTGGAAATTAATTAAAACTTTTGTTAGTTCAAAAATCAATTCTCATCACTTCTGGAAAATGAAAGAACGTTTCAACTCTACTATCAGTAACAAGTTTTTTTAGAATTTCAGCAAACTCTATACAGCAAGTATGTGTTTAGGAAATTTAAAGCAAATCGGTCAATATTTGTTTAATGAAGAAAATGAAGATTTCTTACATAACTTAGGGGTATGCTCGAAATATTAAACGCTATATTGACGTCTAAACATCTATGTCGGCGCGGCTGTAAAGAAAACCTTATATAAGTTCCGTTTGGCACGTTACCTTACGGAAGATTGTATTTAAGACCCTGTTTTTATTGGACACTTTGAGACGCCTCAAAAAGAGTTCGCCTATGGTGTCAATGGATTGAAATCCCCAAAACTAAAGTCCAAATGGGAATCGGGGATTTGGTGCGTTAGAGATCGATTGTGGCAGGGGCTGCGTGGCATGGCGCACCATCCTGCATGAACCAGAGGACGTACAAATCAATGTCTTCAATTTCAATAAAAAAAAGTCTGTTAACACGCCCACCTTTGACCAAATTTTCGAAGATAATAGTCTTATGATGCCACCACTCCATAATCTACACCAAACTGTCACTCTCTGTGGATGCATTGGCTTTCGGATAATAACGTGTGGATTTTCCGAGACTAAGACGCGGCGATTTTGTTTGTTAACGTAGCCGCCGCGCCGAGATGAAAATGCACCTCGTCAGAATAGATGATTTTTCGCCCAAAATCGTCGTGCAATTCAAGCTACTCTAAGGCCAGAACTTCAAAGCGATAACGAAGCGGATAGTCGTTCACCTTCAATTGCTCAGTCAATTGTTACCGAATAATACGAGATCTTTGTGAGCTATTAATATCGAAGGCGAGTTGATGTTCTTGAATTGAGTTTCACACACTCAGCTACACAGCAGCCACAATCTCGTCTGGATGCACCGCATGACGACAGGGACCAAGAGTGTTGTCCACTAGCGAAATTTTTGCATAAACTTGCGTACAACAGGGGCCAAAACTTCTTTTCAAAAAACACATTGTTCAAGGGTAAGGCGACTCATTTTGTTCCGCGGAGATATGATATTGACTTTCTGTCAAGATTTTGAGTGAGAAACTGCGGTTAGTGTTAAAATAACTTTTGATTAAAAAAGAAAGCACTAGATGGCTCACCCTTTATAAACATCAAAATATAAATCGTTCTCCATTTGTCAAGCCATGAACTGGATGATGACTACGATGCCAATGCATTCAAAATTTTAGTTTTTTCCGTCATAAGATGAGAATGATGTCAATCAATTTATAAATCTCTGACAGAGGGAGTGAGAATATGAACAGAAATGTCAAAAAAAAGTCGGGGACTTATTTCAAACAAAAAACATTAAAAGCCTGATTACACGATTTCTCAAAAACTGTTCAACAGATTTAAAAAAAAAAAAACACAAAATTTTCATTTAATGGTTGACAAAAAATTTCCGAAAAATGGATATTGAGGGTACCCACATGGAACCATTTTTTTTTTTTTGTGATCTTCTCAAAAGCAATACCACTGATTTTGATCATTTTTTCTTTTTGCTAAGGCACCCCAAAATTTGAATAGTAGATAATTGTGTATTAAAATTTTCAAAATTTTTTTTTTTGGATTTTAAAATTTGTTTTTTTTTTTAAAACTCAATATTTCGAAAATCCCATGCTAGATTTTTTTGAAACTTGATAAATAAAAGTTTCCCAATAAAATCTACAAGATGTGAAAAAAAAAATGTTTACGTAAAAATAAAGGTACCCACCATACAAATGTTAAAAATAGTTTTCAAAAATCGTATTTTTTCGAAAATGTCACTTAGAATTTTGATAAAAAATTTTTTTCTTACAATTACTTTTATGGTCTTTAATTTAAAAAAAAATTGAAATTAAGATATTACAGCTTGTACCTACCGGGTAACCATTTTATCTAATTTCTCATTATTGACATAACCGATTTTAATAAAAAAAATTATAGAGATGCTTCTAAAAAGTTTAAAAACATTGGATTTCAAATTTAAAAAAAAATAAATATTTTTTGAATTTTTGGAAAAAAAAAGTCATTTATTTTGTAAAATTCGATATTTCAAAAACGGTTTAATATTTTTTTGGAAATTTTCATTTGTGCAATAGTAAAAAAGTTAGCGTACCAAATTTTTTTCTTAAAAATGTTTTAAAAATTTTATATATAAAAGTTTTTTTTTTTTAAAGCAACCACTACAACGACTTATACATTCATATTTGCTTTTGCATTGCATTCTGTTTTTATCTCTTGTTTCGAATTTAAAGAATTAATTTTATTCTTATGAAAAGTTTTCTCTAATATAATTCGATTTTAAAATTCATAGTCTAATACATAGGTGGAAGTTCTTGCGACCCAGTCGTACATTTTATTTTCAGTTGATTCGTCTTTCGTCTTTATGACATATTTAGTTGGGAGGTTGAGAAGTGTAACGGAATGAAGCTACGTTTCTACAGCTTTCGTCCAAACTGTCAAAACTACCGAAAAAAAAGAATTGTGAAATCAGGCTCCAAGAGTCAAAATGAAGGATCATATTTTTGGCCACCATTAAGGGCGTTCACATTCTAAAATATGTTTTACAAGCACGACATAATTGCCTTGAATTTGATAATGTGAATACTAGATCCAGCGGCTTGACAAGCATGTTGGATGGATTTCAAATTGTTCTTATATTTTGGCGACATGACGAGCAAAAGCGGTAATTCAAGTGGATTTGTTTAGTTGATGTTTTCATTGGGCCATATTTCCTTGAATATGTTGTACCAGTTACTGCTGACCGCTAGTGGGAAATGTTGGCAAAATTGTCTTGTGCCTGAATTGGATCAATTAGGTCTACATAACATGTGTTCCTAATATCGTAGCTAATATCCCGCCGAATATTGTCACAAAAAGTAAAGATATCGACTTGCACCCCATGAATTTCTTCTCATAGGGGTACTTGAAAGAGAAGGTATACATCACCAAACTAACAACAACCTCGATACTTGCTTAAGGACAAAATGAGAAATCAAATGTCTGAAATAACAACAGAAGTCTGCAAAATTGTTACGCAAAATGTGCTTAACAGTTCGCCCTTTTGCGTTCCCATACATAATGTTGAATAATACGATCAATAATAATACATAATATAATGAAAAATAAATTAGTATTTCGTTTATAAGTTTAAAAAAAAAAATCGACCTAGAACATCAAACGCACCCAGTATACAAAAACTTGGTAGCGAAAATATATAACAAAACTAAAAAAGAAATGTAAGAAAAAGTACGTATACGCCACAGTGTACATTAGTTTCACACGATGACCTTTAAGAAATACCTTGTTTTCGCTAAGACTGGTTAAGTGGTGGAGTGGTCTGACCTCCAATATATAGAGCACCTCTGAATATGACGAAAAATTTTGATTTTGACATTCTTATAGTTAGATAGGTTTTATTTGATTAAGAATTCTGCATATTTTTTCCCAGGAATTCAATATTTTCCTTAAAACAAACTTTACTTACTTCTATGGTCGATGCAATTTAAAAATTTACATTTTATGTCCCGTTAACGCATATACAATCCACAGACACAGAAGCCCTCTACCAAAGCCTAAAACGTCGAATCAATATCTCCCGAATTAATATGGCTATAAAATGCAGCTCATTTATTTTACCGATATTTGCTAGCTAGTGCTTAATCTTGAAATAAAATTTAGCTTAGATTAGCTTGGACTATCAAGTAGGCAATATAACTTGATGTTCTTTATAGGTTTTCCCTGGAAAGTCAATGTCGTTGTCTTTAACGGTGATTCTACCTTACAGATACTTATACAAAATTTAATTTGAATATTTTGCTAAATCAAACATTATTCTTGGCTGGGTTATTAATTCCTCCTCTGTCCCTCGAAGCCTTAGCTATTAAACTAACGAAGCTGGAAAATGGTAATCTCTCTCTGATTCGTGCCTTCTGCTCATCATCCGAAACAAAAGTCCCAGACACAAAAGCACTCCTCCAGCACATAACAATGCAAATAACTAATCCGTTTAATGCCGTTAGGTGGCAAATATTAATTTACTTCGCCGTCGAGCTTAAATAGAATTTCATAATTGAAATTCCAATTCAAAGGGATTTAAAATACGATTCCATGTAATGAGCATGCAACCATTTAATTTAAACACAACATGGGAAAGATATACACTTTAACATACAAGGCACCTATTAAACCTTCGTACCTTTGAATATTTATATACGCCAGTCCCGTTGGTAATGAATATGGCACCGATTTGTTACGAACACCACCATCGCACCGGGATTAATGGATACTCCAATGGAATGGTGTCCTCCCTTGACCACTCCTTAGTTGGCTGTCTTTCGGTTCCAATGAACCCACCACCGCGCAGTGATTGACATGCTGCGGCAAGTCTACCTATATTCTACAGCAACTATACAACACGCCACGTCTTTCCATTCTATTCAAAGCAATAAAGCTCGAGAGTTTGCATTTAGGAATTTTAATTTGTTGTTCGATTATTAGGAAGAACGTGGCCAAGCACATACAAATATATCAGAAGAAAACAAAAAGAACAGAGGCCCAGAACCAGAAACTACAGAAAACAAGAGGAGAATCCTTAATTTTATGCAGACATCCACTGAATCACCGAACGATTAGCCTACGTTTTGCATACTAAATCAATAAAATGACGCTACATCCTGAAGTACTTGCCCGCCTGATGGCAAAGAATTGCTAACTTGCTTGCCACCTGATTCTGAGTCTTTTGGTGCTTTGTTGACATTTTTGTGATTTCGATTTATTCTCTTCTATAAGGACCAGGAGGGTTAGAGAATTTCACCAGATTTTTAATATCTCAAAAAAGTGAAAAATTAGAGGAAACTGCGCTAAAATATTAGTTTGGAAGATAACTGTTAACCGATTGGTAACAGTCAAACCAATCAAAAGTTCCTGAGACATTTATCTTAGGATATTTTGCTTAGAAATCAGAATATTTCATTTTAGAACAAGGGACAGACAAAGCTGATCCAACTTGGGAAACCTTGGATATTGGACTTTAACCAATACTTTGGAGAAAACTTAATTCTGAAACCGTTTTCTGTCAGCTGACTGTTCAACGAAAATAAAAGACTTTCGACTTTGGATACGTCGAGAGCGAAGCTTTCTGATGTACATTCACTTGCCATAGATGCAAACAATCAGGGGTCCTACTTTTGTGGTATTATCAAGCAGCCGTACGTTAAAAAGTGACATAAGATGCAATTGCGAATATGCTGCAGCGTAAAACAGCGATTTTTTTTTTTTATAATCTACTCACGCTCAAGCGATTATGATTACCGTTTAAATGTTTCAACACAGGGCGGGTGTGAAGTTACGGAAGAGAAAGAAGGATAGGAAAGATGTGTGGCACGATGTTTTGAGACTGAAGGTGGTTGTCTCAGATTTTTTATCTCCAGGGATGGCGGCTGAACTAAAACGGATAAATGCCGTGTCTTATTTCTATGTCCCTTATAATTCGCATTATTTTATTCGTATTCATCCTTGTTGGACATATGTATTAGCTTAACTCAATCACATGTTGTTAGTGTTATGCCTAAACAACATGTAATGAGTAAACCAGCAACCCATTGATGACAATTTGTAAAAGGTTTAAATGGAATTAAAGACGACATAGATGACGGCAGGGATCGAACCTGTGATCATGAGGTTGACAGGCGAGCACGCAACCATCGCGCCACGGCGATAGATGAGTATTGAGCTCGTAGAAAGAGAGTAAGCAGATCATGCGTAGTAAGAAGCCTCTCAGCTCAAGAAAATTGAAGAGTCTCACACCAAAAAAGAAAAATTGTGAGCAAGAAATCTTCTCGATTTAATACTGGAATGTAGATTTTTCGAAACAGTTGCTTACCTAGTCACCATACCTCAGGGCATAGAAGAGTTAGTCAAGCAACATTTCTAGCAGCTCCTTAATGGATATCCTATAAAAGGTAAGAAGACTATCAATTTTCAATCAACAGAAGAACAAGTAGCAACAGCTACCTTTCAACAAGGCTTGCATATGGAGAGCTCTTCAAACACGGAAATGATGTTTATGGAAGGGTACAAGAAATCATCAAATAAGTATGGATTAAAGGTTGAAGAAGTCTAACGGGGAGAATTGACACAATCTCTGTGGCCAATTCACATCGCCTCGGCGGCATGAGATAAACATGTTCTCGGAAATCACTCTTGCAACCGTCTATTGTATCTGTGTGGAATGTAGCGCCGGCCGTTCTGTTAAAACCACATTGTTGTCCTCAAAGGAGTATCGATTAATGATGCCACCAGCCCAAAATTCACACCAAACTGAGAAAACGCATTGCAATTTCATTGAACTTGTGTGCATTGTGGTCGTCCCAAATTTGACAATTTTGCTCTTTGATGAATCCATCATCCAGAATATGACTTTCCGACCGAAGTTTGGGTCAACTTCCAAATGCCAACTGAGAGCCCAGTACTTTTTGGTCAGTTGAAATTTTTACGGGGTAGGCCTTCGTAGTAAGGCCCAAAGTTGTTGTCTGCGAAAGAACGAGTTCGCAAGCGGAATTGACAATTTAAAATAAAAATGACCAACGATCTTTGACGTACGGCTGTTGGCAGATTATTCACTGAACGGTCTCCTCGAATTTATCCACGACGCGACGTTCCAAATAGTCGTCTCCTAACAATGATTATGGCAACCCTAAAATAGGCGAAGTGCGCAAAATCATTTGTACATGTTGGTTGATAGCTATAACTCTTCACGTTGATATAGCAAGACAGACTAAATAACTGACAGTTAATTGGAAAAATGTATCTTCTATAATTCGCCGCAATCATCTTCAAAGTTCGGAACTTCCTATTGGTAAACTTCGTATACAGCAATTCGCATTACTAACTTGGAATCCCAGAAAAACTGATTCAACTGTGTTGCATGGCATTGGAAAATAAGCGGTGCAATGTGGAATTAAAACATTTTGTCAAGGTCAGTTCATGTTAGACCATGTGAATTCTTCAATCTCATTTTGGGAAAGATAGAGTGCAGGGCAGGGTTTGACACCCGAAACATTATTTTTAATTAAATTTGGAAAACTATTGGAACACTGCGGAATCGCAATTTAAATATTTTATTATAGTCTTCTTCACTCGCCCATTAAAGAACAGGAGAAACCTATTGGTCTTGAAGTAAACAAGGACGAAACACAGCTAATTTTATCAAAACCCTATCATTGCTTGTCTAGTGACAAGGACGACACAGCTGATACTGGCAACTTTGAAGTGGTTAAGAACTTCAGCAACCTATAAGAAAATATTAGCTTCCCTATCAACACCTTAGTTGTGATTCGACAAATATAATATAATTGTTCACGCTAACGATGAAGTGCACGTTCTGCAAAAATTTTTTACTGCCTGTCTTGGCATCGAGAGTTGCACAATTTACATAAAGTAAGGTCCTATTCTTTCGAAAGAAAAATTCTTAGACAGATATTTGACTGTGTATGCGAGGAAGGCGAATGGGGGAAAAGATATAGCCGCAAACTCAATAAACGTAGATGTTTTTCAGTAAGTCAAAATACGTCAATTACATCGGCCACGTTAACTGAATGAACAACAAAGATCTAGCCAAGAGAGCTTTCGAATCCCAGGTTCAAGTTCGAGGCGACAAAAAAAGACAGAACCTGCGGTTTAAATACCAAATTGCGGGTATGTGCTTGGGATCGTAGGGATACTTTATGGATTGGAAGCCGTATAAATAAAAATAAGATACCTACGAGATGGTCAACAAGTTCCTGAAAAATGAAATAAGGAAGACACTTTTCGGTATGGAAACATTTTAATTTTCTATATAGTCCCTTGTAGTCCGAAATACTTTATGCAACATTTCTCCAGTTTTTTTATGCCCTTAAAATAACATGACTTCTAGAGACCCTCAAAATAAGCGTTTGTTTAAACACGATGCCCTCTTCATTGGACGCAAATATCTTTCTTACTCCGGAGCCATTTCTTCAAGTTTGAAAACAAAAAATAGTCTCAGGATGAGGGAGGAGTTCGTAACCTCTCTCATGTAATTTTTGTATTGTGACTGTGGTGAATTGTGTATAAATGCACCCATTCTAGTGGCCATTGTGCCAATGGCGCAGTGACCCGTTAGTACACCTATCAGGATTCTAATGTTCTTTTTACTCAGCGATAAAATATATCGAGTTTCCTTTTCATTAATTTTAGGCCATAAACTTCTAGAGATGACGCAGTCGTCCCTGTAGGACCAGGAGTTATTGATTTGCTCTTTCGTTATTAGGTGTATTTTCCTTTTAATCACGCCAATCGAGATTTTTGGTCCCATATTTAAATGGCTACTGCTGTTTTTATTTGATACTGACCCTTTCCTTGCCAGTTCATCTGCTATTTCATTCCCTTCTATATTACTATGTCCAGGAACCCAGCAGAGATTGACTTGGTTAGTGTTAGTTGTTACTGTCTTGAATCTTATAGTCTTAGTGGCTAAGCTTTAATGGCAGCTTGGCTGTCCACGAAGAATGTGATCTCTGACGAGTTAAGTTTTTTCGTTCGTACCATTTCTGCCGTTCGTTGTAGCGAAACAACGCAAAAACTCGGTCGAATCTTTTTCAAACATCGTCAAACACTGCTTGTTGTCAAACTTGCGTTTTATGTCGAATGTGAGTAAACGTTGCACCCATCTTGCAACGTTGGCCTTCATATTTGGGAATTCTTTTCTCCAGAACCTTCAATAAATTTAGCTAAAAACTACACTCATGGTGAAATTTTCTTGCGATCAGTCATTTCTGAATTAAAACAAATTAAAATTCAGGACCTGCACCACACCAGCACCTGCGCCCATTCGCAATATCATAATTGATTTTCAAGACCACGATTGACGATTGCTGTGGGGGTGTTGTCAACTTTGGATGAAATATATCTTCCAGTGGAACAGAAAAAGATCTATTGCCGATTAGACGGGACACAGAAGGTGCTCCTTATGTTAACTGTTTTTGCAGTTAAAGTCCCTTAGCCTCATGGAATATTTATATATATACTTAAAGATAATAATATGCTCTTTGGGTCGCATGCTACCGGCTATAACATTGACCATTGAGAATTTATTGATGTATAATGTATAGTCAATAAAATTGCACGGGCATATTGTAGGTATATGTATGCTTTTGTGGAAGGACAGAACAGAAGATTGATTATGATTTGAGTCATAAAATTTCACTTAAGAAGATGATAATATATCATACTGAATGTTTCTCACTATTTGTCATGTTTATTGTGAACCCTGAGGACATTTAAGATGGGTTTATTATATTTTAATAAGGATTACGAAAGCCAATGGGGATAGAATTGGGTTGTAAAGGCCAATTACTCTTCGTCTTATTTCGATGGTATCTAGGGAAATTCAATAATTCTATAGTAGGTATTTAAGTATAAAGGTTGTTTAGGAAGTCATTTCAATGTCAATTCTGATATTTTGAAGGCATTTGATAAAGTCTTGCATCTATGTAGCTCTTTTATCGAAAAAGTATGCATTTGGTATTGATCAATCTCTTTTTCGTTGAATTAGAAATAACCTTTCGACCAAGTTGTTCTGGACGGTTTAAAATCTGAAATTCATAAAATAAATGCTGGTATGCCACAGGGCTCCGTTTTGTCTCCGACTCCCTTTTTCATATTTATCAATGATCTATTATCTGAAACTTTTAATCCCTTAAATTGTTTTGCTGACGACAGTACTCTCAGCTTCTTTTATTCGTTTCTTTCTCTTCCTTAACTTCACGCCCGCGCTGTGTTCAAAAAACATTTAAAGGGTAATCATAATCCCTTGAGCGCGTGTGGATTATAAAAAAAAAAAAAAAAAATGTCCATGATGACTCATCCATAGATACTTCTATCTTGAGAGTCGGTTCACTAGGACTATGACTGGATAGGACTGGTGTCTTCTGAATGTAATTGATAATAAGCTCGGGATTTGCTTTTAAGTCTTGGCTGAGTTACATAGTTTAGGAGTTTATGTGTAAGAAGGCACTGGACAATCGTGGGGCACCACATGAAATAAAATACAAAATGTACGATGTGCTGCACAGGAAAAATCA
The DNA here is from genome assembly GCA_911387755.1 of Chrysotoxum bicinctum. Lineage (NCBI taxonomy): Eukaryota > Metazoa > Arthropoda > Insecta > Diptera > Syrphidae > Chrysotoxum > Chrysotoxum bicinctum. The sequence continues at coordinate 203,574,553 of OU426988.1, forward strand.
ACTTATCATGCTAGTTCAGCCGATCAAAGCTTTCTCGTGGAAAAGGAGCTTGGCAGATGAAAAAGTTTAAGCATATCCCGAACGAAAAAAGGGATGGATGGATTCAGGCAGGATAGTTTCTGAAAGTAGATCTTTTAATAGGGATACTCGAAGTTTGTTTGGTTATAGTATAGGTTATCCAACACCAGAAGTGTATGGCAAAATTTCATGGCCGTTCATAGCGTTGAAAAATGATAAGATTTTACTTTCAAAACAGTGTTCCGTTGGAAAATTCTGTCCGTGTCGTCTAAAACAGCTTGTTCAAAACTGGATTTGAAAGTCTGAGACGAAAACAAAACTGGGGGACGTTTCTTGTCCATTTTTTTAAATTTTAGATTGAAACAAAACCAAAAAATTTGTAATCTTATTCCAGTGTAGCAGTGAGCCCTCCATAATTCTAAGTTTCATACATTTGTGTCTAGCAGTAGCCAGATGAAAGAAAATGTAATTGAAAACCCGCGGTCCTGCTTACTCATACTCACACTTTCTCCCAGGCTTATGCATTGTCATAATGGAATCAGCCGATCGCTAGTGTCACTTTTCAGGATCGGCGAATCCAATGAACGCATACAGAGGAAAATAACAATTTTTCAAATTATTCAGGAAATGTTTTCAGAAACAACAATCAATGTCACGTTCAATTTTTCACTCCGAATAAAACAAATTAAATCCGTAATTGTGGAAATCTGGTAGGAGTCTACAATATATCTAAATATTGATCGAAGATATTGGCAGGAAAAGGTACCCTATTTCATGAATTAACTTTAAATCGTTGGGCGATTAACGTTTCATCTTTCGCTAAGGTAAATTAGATAAGTCATTCTTAAAATGAGTAATTACTTGCACTCGGAGAAAAACTGTTATACCTGCTTTTCGGAATCAGATTCCGAACATATCATCCGTGCTTTTATAATCAAGTAGAGATCAAGATACAGAGAGAGTGCACTGAAGACTGATTACAATGGCTGCTCCAATCTTTTTCAGTAAAATGAATGAAACTAAAACACTGAACAAATGGTACAGAAGGAAAAGTTATGTCAATAGAAAGAGCTTGGAAGTGAAAAAGCAAAAAAGTCGATTTCAGTTTGGAATATCTAAGCTCTTCACAGTCGACTCATTGACATTTAGTGGCCAAATTTGAGACTGTCAGCCAACATTCTTTCGTCAGAAGAACGTGAGATCGGCCAAGAACATCGCAGCGGTCTGTGAAAGTGTACAGCAGAACCCGAGGCAGTCGATTCCCCGCCATGCTATAGAACCTCCGCCTTTCACAGACTTCAACTTGGCGAATTTTGCGTCGGGACTTGGAACTACTACACTACACCAGTTCAAGATCCAACGGACACACGAGCTCGCTGAATGTTGTTTGGTTGCTCGCTGCCTAGTTTTCGTATGGTTTGGAAGAGGACCCAAATTTTGACCGAAATATCATCTTTAGCGATGAGGCGAATTTTTGAATGAATGTCTGTATTAACAAGAAAAATTTCCATATCTTTTTCAAAAATGATAGCCAGTCACGAGTGCTACAGAACGACGATAACCAATTCCTTAATGCCCAAATTGAACCATATGGAGGTAGATGAAATGTGGTTTCAGCAGGATGGAGCTACGTTTCACATAACTGACACTACGATTGACAATCTGCATGAACAATTTGTGGGTAAGGATACCTCTCGCAGAAGTGACGTGAATTGGCCACCAAGATCATGAAATTTGACGCCGCTAGACTTGTTCTTGTGGGGTTTCTTAAATTCGCAGGTCCATTCGAATAACCCACAATTGACCAATGCCCTTAAGGTGAACATAACACAGGCCATCGCTCAAATTCAGCCACAACTATGCAGAAGAGTCATAGAAAAGTAAACCACTCGGACCCCTGCCACCGTAAGAAGCCGAATGAATTTTACACCATCAGCAGGCATGGGAAAGGGGGTCGATAATATTACCCAGACTTGAACACCCACATGATCAGCTGCCAAGTGATGTGTGACCCTGATAAACTTTGACTATCTGACATGATGGCAATGTTCTTGTTACGATAATTCTTTTCGAGTTTTCGATCGACGCATTTTCTTATTTCTTGTACCTCTGCTTGGAAGATGCTGGTGGACTACCCCATTGGTATGAAAAGTATGGTTCTAGCCCAAAGATCCTTAGATAAAGCAACAAATCGCAATTAACTAAGCAAAATGCAACGTTCAGCGTGCATGTACATCATCCCTGAATGGACCGATAACTCTATTGGCCACACCATCATTCTGAATTTATTCGGAACATTCCCAAGTCACTCCGACTACATCACTCCCTTGTTGATTTTCGATAAAAACTTTAAAGTCACCCTTCCCTCAAGGTCAGCTTGGGAAGAAGCGGCTTTGATAGAAAATGATTCAGTGCATTTTTATACAGATGGATCGAAAACTGAAAACGGAGTGGGTGGTGCAGTGTACTCAGATAGGCTAAGCCTTAGTCTCTACTTCCGCCTACCAAACCATTGTAGCGTATTCCAAGCGGAAATTCTGGCGATAAGGGAAGTATTGTCTTGGCTTAAAGAAAAGGTGATATCTGTTTCGGATATCCGCATCTTCTCAGATAGTCAGGCTGCTTTAAAATCCCTCGCATCAGTCTCTTCAAACTCCATTACAGCCCAAGACTGTCGATCGGTCGATCGTCTCTGATGGAGATGGCCAAACAGTTAAATTCACCTTTTCTGGGTGCCGGGACATGTCTATGTCTATAGGTATGTCTATAGCTATTAGTAAACTTATGCTGAAGCGATCTGCTCTGAAACAATCAACTACAAGATGGCTCAACATCAACACTTGACTAGATTTAAATCGGTCAAATTGCTTATTGTCCCTCAGCAGAATTTAGATCAGCTCGGTAATAGGTGTCATAACTGGACACTGTGTTATAGGTAGACATGCCGCATGACTCGGTGTACTATCAAACGACTACTGCAGGAGTTGCTTAGACGAGGAGGAAGAGGAAAAATTATCAGACCTTCTCTGTACAGTACATGCCCTGCTCTCTCTTACAGACGCAAACTTCATCTAGGAGAATATTTCTGTAATGAACCAAGCGATCTCATAAACACAGACATGAAAAGTCTCCTTCGCTTCATCAGAAGCTCCAAATGTTTTAACTAGTAGGGAACCTTTGTTCCTTATTAGATCGTGGTATCACAATGGACCTCTTCTGGTCTAAGTGTGTCAGATGCTTTAATGACAGCCACTTTAACCTAACCTAACCTAGGCCTAAAGATTCCTGCAACAGTCCCTTCGCTTGCTCTCGATCCATCATTGTACTACTTGATGGCATTTGTTTCGAGGGTGTACTTTCCTTCTTCTCATACTTAATCTTTTTTGTTGCTTAGCTCTGTAAAAAAGTTTTTTTCTAGAAATTATATTTTATATAATTCCACATTTTGGGATGTCAAGAAGATTTGTTACCATGGACCTGCTAATTAATTCTCTTTCCCTGAGACCAATAACTTTGCTTGTATCCCTGTTCCTTCCTTTGATTCCTTTGATAAATAATCGCATAATAGCTCCCATTGCCGCACTTTCGATAACCTCGTGTAGAGGGGAAAGATGGAGGACGAGCTCCAGAGTTGCGGTAGGGTAGGTTCTGATTGCTCACGTATATTCAGGCTTAAAAAACTTTCAGTTTTGTCGCATTCTATTAGGAATTTTTGAAAAAGAGTAATTTTTCAATTAAATTAAAAACAAAATGCACGACTGAGTCCACGACCTTGCTCCTATGTAATAGACTAAGAATTTCAAAAATGAATGTTATTAGAGGAAAACTGTTCATAAGCATAAAATAAATTTTTTAAATGACTAGGCCGTGGTTACGGCCAACGCTAGTAAGCTAGTGCGCTAGCCCACGCTAGTTCTCGCTATTTTGTGCTAGTGCGCTAGTAAGAAAATCGTGGACGATCGTTCACGCTAGTTCGATTCGCACTAGTTGGTATTTGATCGTATGGTCTATTTTGAGAGCATCATCAGGATATATTAAGTCATTCATTTGGGAAGAGAAAAGAGTACAAAATTTTTACAATTTTTTTATTTATAGTACATACATGTCTTGTCAAATACATTTAAAAAATACCCAAATAGTACTAATTTGAACTTGGCATGAGGCCGGTTTTAATACCAATCGGTTCTTTATGTCTTGATAAATTTCACGAAAAGAATTCGAGTTTTGCTGTGAAAATAGCTTTTTTAAAAGAAAAATGTTTTATAAAAAGAAAGAACCACAACATCGTATTTTTTCTGACCGCTGCTGAAAGCATTGAGGAAGGACGAACAAAAGTTTTTTGAGTACTACAGAATGACCACAAACACTTTTGACTACATTTTGAAAGAAATATATCCAATCATTCAAACTCAAGAAGCGAAATTATCAATTACATCTACAGAAAGACTATCCATAACCATGTGGTGCGATAAGCAAAATATATATGTTTATCTTGTGTATTTAAATTAAGACCTTAATAATCGCTTTTGATATATGTAAACAGAGCTGAAAGTTAAAAAATACCTTTTTTCGCAATTTTTTAAGAAATTCTCCGAAAGGAACAAACACATTTTTTTAAATCTTTAATGAATATTTAGGAAGAAGATTACTACATTCGGAATTCTGTAACGAGTTTTTTGGAAAAAAATTATTTCGTAATTTAATATAGCCTCAAACATGCCAAAAAAAAATCCTGAAATTAGGGAAGAATTTTGATGTCGAATCCAGGGCATCAAAAACCTTACGAAAAGTTTAGTCTGATGGTTCCAAAAAAATGTGATGAGTAGTGTTATAAGTAAATATTGTATTATTAGGAGGTATTTTCTACATTCACGAGTGTGAATAATTTGATAAGAATCTCAAAACAGGCTTCTTAATGCTATATATTTATATAGCTTTAATGTAGTCAAATTTACAGAAAATATACATGCATATTTTGGATGTATATATTTTTCTTTTGAAGCTCCTTAATTTAAAGTATTGGTTCAACCAATTTATGCTCAAAGGTTATGCTAAAGTCAATCAAACAAGTCATGTTTGATTTAAAACCATAGCTCGATTTTTGTGACAAAGGGTCTTCAAAGCATAGAAAACAAATATGAATTTTTAGAAATTTAGTTTAACACAGTCATAAGTTTTAGCTTTATTTATAAAAAACTTAAATATAATTTCTAAAAAAATAAATTCAATTTTATTCGTAAACTGTTTCTATTGATACATATGTTGTCCATATCCATAAAATTAAAATGCGCTGAAGTTGTTGTGAACTTAGAAGTTAAATCTGAAAGTTAATACCAAAGGTAATAAAATGTGAAAGATTTAAGCCAACTAGGAAAAACATAAATTCCTCATTTTATCATAATAAGTCAGTAAGCTCAGATATTTATACCTAAAAGAACTCGCTTACAGTTTTCTTAAAAAAATTTATAATTTTAAATTTAACATCTTTAATTCCTTTGAAGATATCGTATTGAAATTTGGCGTTCAGCTACAGAATGGCACAGATCACAATTTCTGGTATTGCAAAAAATATGTGCACAGCAATTTGAAACAGATTTGTGAAAAAAAACATTTACCACGTCCATGCGAAAAACAATTAAAAGAATTTGTAAATAAATTTTATACCCGGTGAGGATTTCTGAATTGTGTACGAGTAGGTTTCATCGATGGCAAACACATTAGAACTAAGCGCCCACCTCATTCTGGAAGCCTATACCTACTACAACTTCTGCTAAAAATTACAGCTTCGCAGCAAATAATACTCGCAATATTTATAGATATACAATATTTTTATTTAAGCAATTAATACAAAAATTGATTTCAGAATCTAATATTATGTTTTTCATGCCTTTGTTAAAAATTAAAAAAAAAATGAAAATATGAATAAATAACTTGTATTTGTTATTATTAATCCGACTTTGTTCCATGCTTTTTGTATAGTTTTTCTATTTTTTGTAGTTTTTTGACCCTTCACCCCACAAGAATTTCTTTTTCTTACTTTTCTTATCAATAATTGGATGTCCATCACTAGAAAAATTAAAACACTCTTCGCGCTAGTAAGCTTGAAAATCAAATCAGTTTTGATTTACTAGCCTACTAGCGTGGACTAGCGCGCTCTCTTTTACTAGCGTTAAAGCTACTAGCGTGATCTATGACCACGTTATTGATTATCCAAACATTAGATTTATTAGCTTACTAGCGCGGACTAGCGCACTAGCTTACTAGCTTTGGCCGTAACCACGGCCAACAACTTCTTTAGAAGTTGGAGGTAAAAATAGGATGCCATGTGATTCAAGCAAATATAGGTTTATGCAAGAACAAAAACTATAAGTCCTTGTAGTGGTTTCTTAAAAAATTAAGCTTTAATATAAAAAATTTTTAAAATATTTTAAGAAAAAATTTTGGTACGCCAATTTAAAGTTTTTATTATTGTTCGAAAATATTGAGCCGTTTTCGAGATATTGAATTAAATAAAAAAAAAAACAAAAAGATTTTTTTTCAAAATTCAAAAAAAAATATTTTTCTGAAAGTTTTGAAATGCAATGTTTTTCAAACTTTTTAAAAGCTTCTCTCTAAAAAAATTTCATTAAAATCCGTTATGCCGATAATGAGAAATTCAAAATTTTAAAAAATCGTTCTATGGTAGGTACAGTTAGTAATATCTTGTTTTCAAAAGTTTTTTTTATTAAATTATAGATCTTAAAAATTAATCGAAAGAAACAAAATTTAAGCAAAATTCTCGGAACCGTTTTCGAGAAAAATACGATTTTCGAAAACCATTTTTTAACATTTGTATGGAGAGTATCATTATTTTTAGGTAAAATAAATATTTTTTTCTCATACCTTATAGATTATTTTAAGAAACTTTTATTTATCAAGTTTGAAAAAAATCGAGTATGGGGCTTTCGAAATATTGAGTTTTCAAAAAAAAAAATTGAAAATTTTTTATAAAATCCAAAAAAAACTTTTTTTGAAAATTTGAATACACAATAATATTGAAACTGCTGGTGAGCCTTAACATAAAAAGAAATGATCAAAATCGGTCATACCGTTTTTGAGAAAATCAAAAACAAAAAAAAAATGGTGGGGGGTACCAAAAATAATAATTTTTTGGAAATTTTTTTTCATTCATTACCTAGGTTTAATATAATAAAAATTTATAATTTTTTTTTTTTTAAATCTGTGGGACAGTTTTTGAGAAAAAAAATATTTATAAAATTTCGAAAAAAAATCGTATGGCAGGTACCGTTATTTTTGGTCTTAAAAATCAAATCAAAAAACATCCGGGGGAAAAATAAAACCCATATCTACCAAGTTTAAAGAAAATCGGCCGAGCCGTTTAGCTGTAGTGGAACAGACAGACAGACAGAATTGCGAGACCCACTTTTTTAGTCTTCGCTATCATCGTAATGTTAACTTTGATCAAAATCTCGAGTTTGATTTTTTTTACGAATGCATAACTTGCCTTATAGTAGATACCTATAAGTCGCAAGTAAAAAGGGGACATAAAACTGATCAGACGACTTCGGTAGATCAATGGGTATTACATCGATTTCTAAATCTAGTTCTAGATTATAATCTTAAGCTTATTAGTAGCTGTCAAAAGTTTTGGTCTAATCTTGGTATACTTAAGCTGTTGTTGTTTCATTTAATATCTTCTAATTCATTTGTTTGTATATTATACAGGCCAAAACTGCACGTTTGGTAAGCATACAAAACTGTCTTTCAATATTTTTTAGTATCCAAATCTTTGTTTTACTGACTGAAAGTCTAAGCTACCAGTTTTAATAGCTCTTCCTAACTCCTATTCCACGGATAATTATACAAACCAATATTAAATCTAAGCTAAGCTAATGATTTAGTTGACCTAAGGGCAGTTTCGTTTGTAAACATATCGACAGACCTAAGAGGTAATTAGCAATATATACCTAATTAATGTATTTTCAAGACTCTTCGAATAGATAAAAGTTTTTTCGAATCATATGACATAATAAGATTGATTTAAATTTATTAGAATTACATGGACTCCCACTCGAGCCAAAAGCCTCTGTGTTAGAAATTATTCCATTCTTCAGAAACACCTTAACCAACAATTTAAATTCAATTTCCCGCATACAACCAATAAAAGCTAACCATCAAGAATCAAATTAAATTCGGTACTTTGAATATTTTTCTACCTTCATTTCTTTCTTTTACTATTTTTAGGCTCTGTCCTATGCGATATCTTTCGAATTATTCTTCATTGATGGCTGCTCTTTAATTTAATTAAATACAAGAGGTATTCCCGTCTAGGATGGAAGATACACAGATACTTCTTAATAATCCTATGCAAATGAGATTATGCAAAACAAATGTAACTACCTCTGTGATCGTTGTCGTAATAATATAAAAAGGGACATCATCGCACGCACAAAAAATGAACCCTATAGCCCTAAGCACTAAGCAGCTAGCCCGCCCGCAATCTATTTAAAATTCGTTGTACTCTTCGTCGAACGGACGGTCGAGTGCGGCCAGAAAGAACATCAATAAAAGTCCCATAAAAATTCAGATTGTTATCAATTTAAGTAGAAGGCAATCGGAGAATAAAGCGAAGGTAAAAATAAGCAGAAATCAAAAGAATTAAAAAAAAATAATAAAAATTGTTAAACAAATACCAGCAGCCACACCAAAACGCTATTTGAATTCCTAATGACGTTCGTTGGTTGAATGTATTATATTTTGTCTAAACGGCAATTGTGACATAAGCTACTTTACCTCACTTTTAACTACCACACACACAGAGGCCAGATGATGACATTCCTAGCGAAGAAGGAACCGAATTTAATTCTATTAATCTTACACACCTTCGAACTTTTATTGCCTTGTGGGAAAATTTATTACTCCCGTGCCGACGTGGTTAGCAATCAGGTGCTTTGCGGGATGGTGCAGAGCTGTGGCGGGCGCGCGGTGGAATAGCTATATGGCGCACTTTTCCATCGATTTGCTCTGACGTAAGCCATATTAGCTCCCAGACCAGAACAGAACAGAATAAGAAGCGGGGAGAACCCAACTAGCCGCATCGAAGGAAGACTGACTGTAATTTCAATTTAAGTCGCATTTAAGTTGGTTCCCAGTTGTAGACACCGACACCGACACCCATCCATAAGATACATCGCAATTCAGGTGTAAATTGGAATGGCTGGCATGGTATGGTGTGTAAATTGCTACCTAAGTGCGCCCATGCCACACCTGTTAATATGCGTGAGTAACTCAATTGAGGCGGACACTTCTCGGTATAGCCATTCCCATTAGGTATACCTTCTACGGTCTTTTGGGAATGTAATAAGAAAAGCCTTCTTCTCCTATAACGGCTTTGTCAGCACGCAGGGATTTTCCTGGGATTTTTTATTTTATTTAATTTCCGTTACGGCGGCGAACGTTGTGTATTTGGGTGCGATATGGGAACGAACGAAAGCCAGGTCAGTTTTTTTTTTTTTTGGTTTTTTTTTGGTCAAATCAGGCAAAAACAAGCAACTTATTTGGCATGAGGCTAAAAAAAAATAAATACAGAATTCTTTTAATATTTGCTCACCTTAATTGGGGTTAAATTTGTTGTTTCTTCAGAACGACGACACGGCAGAACACTGAAAAGAGAATAAAAATAAGAAATGATTTCATTAGCTGACCGATATTGGATTTCGTTAAAGCCTAAATAAATAATATGAACGAGTATGAGAAGGGAAGGTATGGAGACGAAATTTAGCTGAGTTAACATTGAAGGTGAAGTGCATTTCATAATGCGATCTTTTTTTATTAAACGACTAAGAACACAAGTTTTAGAACAATACAGTAAGATCAATTAAATTTGAAGAGCAACAAGGTTTTCAGTGGAAGCGGCCTTGAACTTTGTTAGCATCACAACAGACTTTACATACCCGTACGTGCGTTTAATGCGTTTTTTAATAAGCTCAAAGTGAGACCAGAACAGGATAGAGCTGGCAGACAAATTCGTAATATTTTATACCAAGTTATGCGGGACTTTTACCGCACGAGAACCACCGGGATCACCATCAATCTTTGAAAGATCGAAAAATTATTTTCTTTCTTTAAAATATTTTCCCATAGTTTTGAGACCATCAGTTCATGAGTCGTGGTTCGTTTAAGTCTCTGAACATGGTCTCGATATTTAAGACGAGGGATTCTTCCAGGGAAGACCTGGAAGAGCAAAATGAAAAAATCTACTTTGAATACTCTCGATTCTGGCGATATGAATTTGTTGGTAAGGGGACCATACTTGAAAGGCATATTTGAGCAGAGGACAAATAAAGGTTATATAGAGGAATCGGGTCACGTATGGGTTGGAAAATTCCTTGGACCATCGTTTGACGAAGCCAAGTGCTGAATTGGCCTCAAGAATATCGTCATAACGAGAGATGAAGTTAAGTTCCTGATCACATAATATACCAAGCCCACGTACCGATTCGACGATTGATAGGGGCTGATCATGAAGAAGATAAGGTCGGGGAGAAGATTTGAAACGTTTTCGTGAGAAATTGATTGAATGGCATTTGGCCATCGAGATCGAGTTGGATGAGAGCAGAGTCATGTGTAGAAGAAATGGTCTTAAAGAATTTAGTATCTTCGGGCGTAGAGAGAAATATGAGAATATTTAATGACCATCTCAATATCGTTTATAGCTAGAATAAAAAGCAGAGTGCCCTGGTGGCTGCCTTGAGGGACTCCGGACGTTGCTAAGAGAGGGCAAGAGGATGTAGATCTAAAACGAACACTGTAGTAAAGGTTTTTCAGATAAGAAGAAATCCATCTGAATAGAAGGTGTTCAAAACCGTATACGTAGGTGGATACTTTGAAAAGTATAAGTCTATGGGAGATTTTATCTAAGGCCTAACTAAAATCGGCATGGATGATGGTCTTGACTTTCGGGGCTCGTCCACTTGTGGCTGGAGACTTTTTGATGGATCTTGGTTGGTGAAGGGTGAAATTGGTGAAGTCTCCGGCTACTTGCGTGGCTGGAGATTTCTAAGGTTTTATCGGGTTATAACGGGTTGAATTGGTAAGGTCTCCGGCTACTTGCGTGGCTGGAGACTTTTAAGGTTTAATTGTGTTATAACGAGGAGTTAACTGGTGAGGTCTCCGACTTTTAAGGTTATTAAAGGGTTTTTTAGGGTTATTTGTAGTAGCAAATAATAGGGGGATCGTCGTCCTCGTTCTTTAGAACAAAGACAGGAGCGTCTTTCCTAGTTTGCCGTAAGGTGAGCAAAAGACTAGGATGCACATTGAGTTGTTGATTTCTACCCCGGCCGACTTCTTGGTGTGTATCCTAAGGTTTGACAGGCCCAGGGTTTTGCAGGAGCCCATCTGTGACTGGTTCAAGCTGGAAATTCCCAAGCTTGAGACAAGAACTTGGACTGAGTCCGGGTTCGGATCGCCTAGGAAGCTCCATGAAATGGCGAAGTTGCGAAGCTCCACCGGACGCTATATTCTGGTACCATGGGAGATAGTGCCCATTTGAGTCGGAGGTTAAGTTTTACTCTCGGCTCGAACCCTATCTATGAGGTAGGCCCCCTAGTGGGAGCATCATGGTGGCTTGGCTTATTCCGAATGCGGAAACACACGGTTTTCAAGATTCTTTTCTTGAATTCAAGAGGTGTTAGATAGACCTCGCCTTCAAAGCAAGAGGTGTGTATATGCTGCAACATATCACAACTTTGCGACCGAGATAGCTTGCTATGTCGGGGTTAATGGTGAGGACCCAATCTGACTCCTATGGAGATAGGCCTCTCGTGGGATTGAGCCATAATAGGCAGGTGCTCACGTAAAACCAAAAGACAATCTTATTCTGCACGAGAAATGGGTCGACAATACTAGGGAGAGATAGCACAAGAGAGTAGATATTTTTTTAAATAATTGAAATATGCAGAGTCAGGAACGAAAGTGTCATCTGTGAAAAAAAAGATGGAAACAATTCTTGGTTTTTGATGATGGGGGTCAGATTCGTCACGGCAAAAATTTCAAAGAATAAAGCATGAGTTTGTTGTAAAACCGCCTTAGTTTTAGAACGAAAACCTTTTACATTCTCATAATATTAGGTAAGAGGGAGATTTTGAAAAGAAGGTGTAGGGCAGGTTTGGGATATATTAGGAACGAAAAAACCTATCAGAAAAAACTTAGACAGAATCTTATTTGTCGTGGAGATAAGCTGAGAAAATGCGAATTTCCTCGTAAGTTTTCTTATCTTTTAGCCTAGAGAGAGCATAGCGACATTCAGTGGAATCGAATGTTTACTGTGTCATTTTGACTATTGGGGGCAAAAGGGGATCGATAAATGATTGAGTTGGTACTGGCGGAGAAGAAACGGTGTTTGATGGAGTTGACCTTGTAGAGGATTTACTACTATTTTATTATGTTTATGAAGAATTACAGGCTATGTGGCAAGGTGCAGCATTGGGAGTTGAATTAGAGAGAGATGTTGAGGAAGGGTTGAGAATATGGGAGCACCGGAAATTTGGATACTTGGCTCCAGACCTTAGGTCTGTGGAAATGAATCTGTTTGGGATGATTAGAGTTGGAGTAAGATTAAAGGAAACTCATTGGCCTTTAAGTTTAGAAGGAGTAGGATCATTAGGGAGTTTTTGTGAAATAGAGGGGTGATTAAAACTTAGGAAAAGGTTTGTTTAATAGCTCTAGTTTGTATCAGGTCTAGAAAAACTAAAGGGTTTGTTTGTTCTTCTACTTTTAGCAGGGTCTTATTATTAAGCAAAGGGGACTTTCGCTTGAGGGATGAAGTGGACTTGCTTTGAAAAGAGGGGATGTTAGTGATATTATGTTTAAAACTAGAGGGATTTCTCTTCCATTTGAACAGCGTCATGTTGTCGAGTTGAAATGGTCCAAAAGACTGATGAAATAACCAGTCGTACTTTGAAGGAAACTGGATTTTGAAACATCTAGGCGAAGTCCGGTGACATTCAGTAAGAAGGATGGAGAATCTACGCCCAAAATATTTCCGTCGTCTGTTGACCATTGCTGCTAACTTCATATCCGATAGATATCCGCTCTGCAGAGACTCTAGATAGTATAGACTTAGAACTTTGAAGTTCATCACAAATTCCGATCAGCAAGGGTTAGTCCGGTGAAGAGAAAGGAGATACAGTTCTAGAGCAGTTACTTTGGAAGGGGACTTCTAAGTCTGATTAAAGGGATTTCAATTTAATAGATATGTTTTTGTTTAGCAGCACAAACGAATCATTAATTAAATCATTAGAGTCAAACAGTTTATGAAAGTTGAGTTGAGATGTTTATCAAAGTCGGAAAGCCTAGAAAGACATAGAGAAGTATTTTGTTTGAACTGCTGGTGAAGTTCGTCAACACTTTTTAAAATTATATGAAATTTTTTGGAGACATTTTGAATTTTATTTAGGTGGTCAGTGTTATTGTTATCTGTTGAGTCACTTAGGCATTTAATATCAATCATAATATGGGAGAGGGATATGCTTTTACACTTATCACAGTAAAAGAAAAAGTTTTTTTTAAAGTCTTTTAGGTAGGCAAGTGGTCTCTTACTTAGACCGACACAGGAAATAAATACTGGCAAACTTATCAATAACTTGCAACGTACTTAATGTCCCTTTGCGGGTGCTCATAGTTAAACTAAAGGGTTTTCCAATAAGAGGTTTTTGAATAGCCCGTTATTTGGGCAGCTGTCATCTTTCGACATTTGATAAGTAAGAACTACGCCACTAATAAAAATGGAACGATACACACTTCGAGAACGCCTTGAAATTGTTAAAGTTCACTACAAAATGGTGAAAATTTAGCAGTCACATTTTGCAAAACAAGACAAGCAACGAAACAATCGCAATTTTGTAAGAAAAGCTTCCTAACCGTGTTATTTCTCGAATAAGTGGATCACAAATTGGCCACCGATATTTTGTGATTTAAAATCCTTAGACTTTTTTCTTTAGGGCCACGTGAAAGATAAGGTCTATGCCAATCTTCCGCAATCAATTCAAGACCTTAAAGATGGGATTCATTAAGTTATCGAGGACATTCAGCCGCAAATGCGCAAATTGTTCATGGAAAATTTCATGAAATAAATATGGTGCTGCAACCGTAGCCGTGGCGTGGCGGCCGTTTGGCTGATATCGTTTTCCATTGTTAATAGCATATATCTTCCTCTATACAATGAAATAAACATCAATTTATTGGAAAACCCTATATATTCTGATTCTAATACCTTAATACTAAACTGTATTGGTTATATTGTTCTTGATATCGATATCTTTAACTTTTTTTATTTATACATATGTATACCTATTAAATATACAAACTAAACTAAAACTAATTAAGACTAGAACAGCCAAGCAGCAGTTTTTGGGTTTAAAATATATTTTTTTTTTACTTGCGACTTATAGGTACATAGATACTATAAGGCAAGTTATGCATTCGTAAAAAAAATCGAACTCGAGATTTTGATCAAAGTTGACATTACGATAATAGCGAAGACCAAAAAAGTGGGTCTCGCAATTTTGTCTGTCTGTCTTTTCGACAACAGCTAAACGGCTCGGCCGATTTTCCTCAAACTTGGTAGATATGGGTTTAATTTTTTTCCCGCCGGATGTTTTTTGATTTGATTTTTTAAGACCAAAAATAACGGTACCGGCCATACGATTTTTTTTTCGAAATTTTATAAATATCTTTTTTTCTCAAAAACTGTACCACAGATTTAAGAAACAAAAAAATTCAAAAAATTTCATTTAGTTAAAGCTACCTAATGGTTGAAAAAAAATTTCCAAAAAATTGTTATTTTTGGTACCCCCCTTGGAACCATTTTTTTGATTTTTGATTTTCTCGAAAACAGTGGAACGGATTTTGATCATTTTTATTTCTGCTAAAGGTCCCCAATAGTTTTAAATATTATTGTGAATTCAAGTTTTCAAAAAATAATTTTTTGGATTTTTAAAACATATTTATTTATTTATTTTATTTTATTTATTTATTTATTTGCAAACTTGCATTTTAAGATACATTATCTTATAAGCTAATACAAGTTTTATAATGAATTTTTATTCTAAGCTAATCATAAATTCACAAAAATGTTATAAAAGACTTTACAAATTACTTATACTAATCCATTTAATTTCTTAATTGTATAAAAAAAAATAATTAATTAATTTTGAGATAAATGTACACATAACTCTTTCTTAAAAATATTAAAGTTACTAATTCTTTTTAAATTTCGAGGCAGTCCGTTCCATAACCGAGTCGCAAAAATAAAGAACTGACGTTCAGAGGTTAAGCAAGTAAATCGACATTGTAAAATTTGCTGCGATCTAGATGATGACGACATATGTAATCTGCTATAGAGATGACAAGGTTGATGAGATTGCATTATCCTAAATAGCAAAATTAATGTCCTGTATCGAACGAGATTATCAAATGTGAGATTATATATAGCTTTTGAAAATGACGATATTCTGTCATATCTTTTTAAACCGAAGATATATCTGGCAATGTTATTATATGCAACGTTTAACTTTCTTCTACTGATGGAGTCACAGTTTCCATATATTTCACATCCATAAATTAATAAAGGAATAATTACTGTTTTGGAGAGCATAATTCTAGTTTTTAATGGAGTATACAATTGGGTTGCCCACAACGAACGGATCACTCCATAAACCTTACCGACAGCTATGTTGATATGTGTGTCCCAAGTTAGCTTCCGATTAAATACTACTCCTAGATTTTTCACTGTTTCTACATACTCAATAGCAAGACCATCAAGGAATATTTGTGGAAAGTAAGATGAGTCTACCGGTTTTTTAGAAATAATGATGCATTTTGATTTGCTTGGATTTAAAAACAAGCCATTGTTCTTACTGAATGACGAAATTATTTTTAGATCTTCATTTAAAACTGAGACGGAATCTTCAATCAATCCGAGAGGGCAACTTTTATATAATTGAACATCATCAGCATACATTTGTATTGTACTTTGTGAAATGATTTGTGGAAGTTCATTTATGTATATGGAGAACAGAATAGGACCAAGAATCGATCCCTGGGGAACACCTCTATAAATTGAAAGAAAGTTTGATAATCTGCCCTTCACCATTACCGCTTGTTTTCTACCAGTTAGATAGGAACGGATCAACATAACCGCAGAATTTGAAAAGTTGTACAATTGTGATAGCTTTTTACAGAGATTCAAATGATCAACGGTATCAAATGCTTTTGAAAAATCTAGCAATATTAGAAAAGTTAAACTACCTTCATCTAATGCTCCTCTTATATCTTCTATAACATTTATAAGCGCTGTAGTACAGCTGTGTTTTTGTCTAAATCCAGATTGCTTTGTTAATAAAAGATTTTTGTTTCGGAGATAGCAATTTATTTGGTTTTGTAAATTTTTTTCGAAAACTTTTGATAGAAAGGGAAGTATTGAAATTGGCCTAAAATCGTTCGCATTTTTTTGGAATAGGTAAAATCTTAGCCATTTTCCACTGATTAGGATAAGACCCTGTTGTTAAAATTGTGTTAAATATGTGCGTGATGTGTGGCAATAAGATTGGCAAAATAATTTTCAAAAATTTCGGAGATATGTCATCTATTCCAGTAGCATTCGATTTTATCGACAAGAATCATTCAACGACATCCGTACTCTCTATTCTTGAAAATTCAAATGAATCTATATAATTATTTTGAGTGAAAGCCAAATTTTCAAATTGAAAAGAAGAAGAAGCAGGAAGTGAAGGGAAATGTAGAGCAACAAATTTTTGGTTTAAAATATTACCATCAATGTCATCCGAAACAACTAGACTCTTTTTGTTTCCTATTCCTAACTCTCTCAAGTTTCTCCAAAGTTTTCGACTGTTCAGGGATAAATTGAGATTGCCACTATAAAATAACCTTTTAGCAGATCGTATTTTGCTAACAACAAGATTACGAAGAAGCCGATAGTTTTGCTGAAATTCCTCAAGTCTATAACGTTTCCAGTTATTAAACGCTTCATTTCTTTGCATCATGAGTAAACGAATTTCAGGTGTAAACCAAGATCTTTGCCCAGGTCTCCATATTCTCGTACGTAGAGGAACGAAGTCGTTAAAAAGTTCAGTTATTTTAGAGTTTATATATGATACTTGATCATTCGGATTGGGTAAATAATAAACGTTATTCCAATCAATACTTCGAGCAACTTCTTCAAGTCTGACGTAATCAATTTCATTAAAATCCCTGTAGTTATAATGGTAATCACATTCTTGCACCGCAAAGTCAAATGTCATAAAAATAAGATCATGCCTTGAAAAGCCAGCTGCGGTGAGTTGATCTTGAAAAAGTACTTTATTGACATCGCTCACAAAAAAAAACATCTAAGAGAGTCTGTGAATTTTCAGAAAAATGAGTTGGAACAGTAGAATTTACTGGGAACATGTTGAATGCTCTCATGCCGTCAATTAAATTTGATTCTAATAGATAATAGATTGCTATTAAAGTCGCCACAAACAATAATTATATTAGTTCAGTCTTCATTTCGGAAATTGTTGTTGTTAAACAATTGAAATCAGATCTGAGTTTGTTAACGTCTTCCATATTTGTTTGGTTTATATTTGCGATCTCGTCGACTCGTTGGCTTATATTTGTCATTTTTTTTTTTTTTTTTTTTTAATGTTTATTTATTCACCAAGATCTATTACAATTTTTATTGAAAGCCTAAATAAACTTAAAAACTAAAACATATTTGTTAATTATAACAATAATTGGAGCAAATGACCTTTACGGTTCTCATTACATGTTTTTTTTTATTTTATGTAGTATGATTTGTACTAAGTTTTTTTATTCAATTTGTATTTAAAGATGTTCTTTTTGTATGCGTATATTTTGTTTATAGGAAAATGTGAAATAAAACCTATAGCACAGCCGTAACGATTTTCTTGTATTTTGCCTAAAAAACTAAAACTAAAAACTAAAACTTACAAACTAACTTAATCTAGGACCAGGCCCTGTCATGTGATCGCTGGTCCGCCGACTAGCAGAGAGACGTAGACATAAGTCTACTCCTTCCGCCATCGTCAGATCATAGATCACATGGCAGGGCCTAGTTTTACTTAACCTAAGTGTTAGCTTCAACCCAATCTAGCCACCAGTATTTTTCTCGATTTAACCGACTATTGTTATTTTTATCTCTTTCAGGTATGCTAGTGCAGTATCTTAGATTAGTATTCCCATCCCCCGACTCAAAAGGCTCATAAAGGATTCTTTTATCTGTTGCTCTCCTTGCAGCATGATATATTATTGGTACGTTTATTGAGTCAGATAGATAGCCATGTGCATCCAGAAACAAGAAAGTCTCTGGAGGAATGTATCCAGTCTCCAAGGCGTTTCTGAAATACCCAGGGTTCGGGTAAAATAAACCGGAAATAAGTTCGTTTTCCACCACGCTCGCCGATCGTGCGAAGTGATTCCTCCCGAGGTCTAGTATGACATTGTCAATTCTCGACACTCCGGAAGCATCCAATAGGTTTTTATTAGAAACGTAATGCCGAAAGTCAGAATGTGCACTTCTATTCATCTGCATACAAGCTCTTAGACATTTGCGCTCGAAAACTCGAAGCTTTTCCATATACGATGGGTTAATGTTCCACCATACTGGACTCGCATAAGTCAGAATTGGACGAACGAATGCTTGGTAACAAATAATCTTCACATCGGATCTCAGATACTTGGAATAAAATAGACTTTTGAGGGCCATGAATGTCTTTCTTGCCTTCTCCAACTGGGTATTTATGTGCTCATTATAATACAAGAATTTGTCTAGCTGAACACCCAAATATCTCACCATAGTCTTCGATTCGATGTGAGCACCATTTGAACTCGTTATTCGTAGATTTTTCCAGTTGCGTCTCAAATCTGAATTACCGCGTCTTATTGGGGTGCGGAACAGTATGGTTTCGCATTTTTCATAGTTTATTTTAAGCTTCCAGTTTGAGCAGAAAGCTTGAAACTTGTCAAATTTGCTTTGGAGTCGAGTTTGGATATCTTCAATTTTAGAGCCACTTGCATACAGAGTTGCATCGTCGGCGAACGCCAGTGAATCATCGAGCTCCCTGAGTATTTCAGAAATGTAGATATTGAAAAGAGTTGGCGCAGTTACTGTGCCCTGCAGAAGACCATTTGTGACACTAAAAACTTCAGCAGTCGTGTGTTCTCTATCTGTTACGACAAATTTCTTCCCGTATACCATCGAAATTATCATCTTTGTGAGATGAGGTGGAAACTCATACTTGATAAGTTTATAAATTAACCCGTCGATCCAAACCGTGTCAAAGGCTTTTTCGATATCAACTAGGCAGGCAGCTGTACACCTTTTGGCATTTAAATTCCAGTTAATGTCTGAAACTAGTTTTGTAATTGCATGCACTGCCGAGTGATTTCTTTTGAACCCAAATTGGTTCCGCGGTATAATCTCCTTTTCTTCACAAACGAACAAAATAGACTTGCTAATAACTATTTCAAAAACCTTCCCGATGTTAGGCAGGAGACTTATTGGCCTATAGTTGGAAGGGTCAGAAGGATCCTTCTTCTTTTTTATTATTGGAAACACCTTTGATATTTTCCAGCAACTCGGGAAGTAGTAGTTATTAAGCAGATTGTTAAATATAACGCAATACTGCCGTATGATATCGATCGGTATATGCTTTAGTACAATGTTTGGAATGTTGTCTAAGCCGCTTGACCTTTTAGTATTTAGTTTCCTGAATATTATAGTCAATTCGTCAAGAGTGGTAAAGTAATTGTTGGTCTCTTCATATGTCAGTCTGTCAGCTCTTAATCCCTCAGAAAATCTCAGAAAATTTACGGTTTCGCTGTCGTGAAACCTCAACAGTTCATCACTTACTTCGTCAGTCTTGCAGCTAGAGAGTTCTCTAGCGTGAACCGCCTCAAAATGAGAGCCGATAAGGTTGAGTTTGTCTGATCCATCATCTATAACATAGTGGTTATCGATGATGTGGCAGCCTTGGCTATTGATCCCTGCCTGTGATAGTAGGCTCTGAGAAGATAGTGGTATTCTCAGTTTCGGAATTTTGACAACGTTACGTGGCTTGTACAATTTATTTATTTTTGGAAACATGTTTCTGCTGTCTGATTTTATTATGCTTTCAGCACGTTGTTTCCAGTAATCGCTGACACTATTCCGAAACTGCTGGTTTAACATAGTTTTTACATTTCTCAGGAGGGATTTTAATCTTTGTAGCTCCAAATTGTGCGGAACGTCTTGAAACTGGCGTCGTATTCGATTTATCTGAGTGATTAGGAAGCTTTTGTGAGTTTGTAATGTCTTAATGTCACGATTTAAATAACATTCCATGCTATTTCTTGATTTCATTTTCGGAATCGACGACTCCATAGCTTGTAATACCACGGTGTTGAGATTCCCTATATATAAATCGCACTCCTCGTTAGATAGATTCCTATTGCTAGGAATACTCGATGAGGAAGCGCAATTCCTATATTTCCTAGTGGCACAACGTTGAAATCGGCACCAATTAGTCTGTCTAAAGTTTAATTTAGGGACCTCATGCCACGTCGCGAAGCTAAATGCTGAGTCGTCAACAAGTGTAACCAATATAACTATTGCATGATGATTGCTATCATACGGCAGCACTGAAATTTTATTACTGTGGACCGTTTCTATTTGTAATCTAGCGTCCGCGATGCAAAGGTCAAGGTATGAATTTCCACTGGGAAAACTAGGCGTAACTGGGCTATATAATTGTGTTCTGTACTCGACCTGTTTGTCCTCGATAAAGCGGTTTAGGAATCTGCCTCTTCCATTCGCAACCGTGTCCAACCAGGCCGGGTTTTTCGCGTTCAGATCACCCGCTAAGATGAAATAGTTTTCTAGTCTATCTAACCTTAATATTTCGAACAATTTTTCGATCTCCACGTTAAACTGACTACCGGAGGCTGGCGGAGCGTATGCCGATATTAAATACAGACAACCATTATTCCTTAAAGGCAGAGAAATAATGGTTGTCTCTAGACAACTGAAGTTTCGAATGTCACTTTGATTGATAAGGGAGTAACGAAGGGGCTTACGAATGAGTATAGCCGTACCACCACCTTGTACTGAATTTCGTCTGTCAGTCCGTATGAGATTATAGTTTTGAAATTGTAAGTAGTGTCTATCGTTCAGTTTTGTTTCGCTTAAAAAAAGCACGTCTTGGTTATGATCCTCTACAAATCGCAGCAAGTCACCACGCCTTTTAATGGAAATTATAGAGTTTACATTAAGGGCGGTTATTCTGAGGGATGCACAAATGTGTCCAGCCATTTCAAGGTGAGAAAAGGTTCAGCAAGGCATTAACCTTTGCTGACAAATCAGCAACAGTCTTTGTAAGACTGTTGATTTGTGTTTGTAAGGTATCAATTGCGCCTTGGCTGTTAGCAGCGCCAGGTTGGGTATTGATACCAAGAGGTTTGATTCCAACACCCAAACTAGCTCCACCCCCAACCACATTTGCGAAGGATATACCTCCGCGGACATGTTTATTAATTGTGCTTATTCTCTGGGCAGTATTTTTTTGTGCCTCTCCTTTTTGGGCCTTCAGTTTTTCTGCAATGATTTTATATTTTTCGCAACCTCTCCAGGATGCGGGATGACCATTTTTCTGGCACAGCACACAGAATAACTCTGCCCTACCAGCTTCTTTTTGCACATGACAATTACCAGGCTCATGCGTATTTTGGCACTTAACGCACCTATATAACATGCTGCAATTCGAAGCAGCATGGCCAAATCTTTGGCACCGACGGCATTGGAAAATACCGTTTTTTTGTATTTTTTCGAAAGAAACAATATGTCTCTTTACGTGTCTTATGTTTCTTAGGTTTTGGGAATTACTATCTGGAGATAGCTGTACCGCTATAAAAGGTAGGGTTCGCTTAAGACTAATTGAACGCGCCGTAGCATACCTGAATGCTTTTTCAAACTTTACGTCTTTTAGTTCTGGGCCTTGGAGTTCTTCGAGAACTTCCTCTGGGCTGAAGCTTTCACTAAGACCTTTAAGCAAAAACGTCTGCAACTTTTCATCTTTATCAGTATAAGTGAAAAATTCTGATTTCGTCTCCTTGAGGAGGTTCTTAACTTTGTTGCAGTCGTTTTTGTTGTTAATAGTTACAGATATTTTATCTTTGTTTAATTTTTTAATAGTAAAATTATCACTACCAATATTATCTACTAATAGCTTACTAATGTTACGGCTGTCCTCTTTAAATATTTGTATTGGTGGTGGTTTTCTTTTTTGCGCCACTGTTGTTTTTAAATTTGTGACTTCTTGTTCTGTGTTATTGTTGTTGCATTTCGATGGTCTCGTTGTCATCTTCATCTCGGTTGCTGTTTTAATTTTTTTTTCGTTCGCCTTTTTCATCTCGTTGACCAGTGCACTTGTGCTTGGTAATGATTCATTACTGTCATTATCTTGTGCTTGGGCCTCCATCGGCTGTGTAACGTTGTCTGGTAGCAAGTTAAAGGTGTTGTTGTTCATTGCTGTTGCATTGGCATTTTTTTCGTTTATTTGTTTTTTTGGTCGCTTTGTCCTCTTGCCATCTGGAGTGATGTAAGAATCATCGCTATCGGTGTTGTTGCTATTGCATTGAGCTAGCTTTTTTTTTAATTCTTCGACCTCTCTCTGGAAGCGTTTCATAGAAAGTATGACGCTGACATACATTTCTTTCGTTATGACCGTCCCCTCCACCATGCCCTCTTCCTGAGCGGAGGACATGGTTTTGGTCGTTCTATGCGTATTTATTTTTTTTTTTTTTGGTTTTTTGTTGATATTTAATATTGTCTGAATCTAACAGATATTAAATATTTTAAGGAAGATTAATAATTTTAACATTAATTTCGTTTACTAAGTTTTTGATTTTTAGTATTTATTGTCTGTCTCAAACTTTTTATTTTTTTTTTTTTTTTTTTTCACTCGCGCTCGTTTGGATGACTTTCCGTGGCCGTAGCTGAGAGAACTCGTCGGCTTATATTTGTCATGCTAGTTTTAATGTCATTTATTTGTGCTTCGATGTTTTTTGTTATTTTTTGCTCGGAATTTTGAATTTGTGTTGATAATAATGAGATAATAAACTCACTCTGTTTCGTCAGTCGTTCGTCCATTTTATCCCACATAGTGTTGTCATTTAAAGCATTGACTGCAGAGGCAGTGCTTCGATTTGCAGATTTTGATGACATTTGAGGTGAGTTTTTTGCAACATCAGTTGATGTGTTGGACTTGCTTAAATTACTCCTACCGGTCATAATTACTAAAATTTGAGTATGTAACGTTTTTCGGAACACAAATCACAGTTCAGAGAAGAGCGTATTTTGTTTTAAACAGGGGAAAAATTTAAATGTCACTTGAGGATGAAATTTTATGTAATTTTCTTTTTCCTTTTTTTTTATAATTGTGTGAAACACTTTTACTTCTTTTCTTTAATTTATTAACTAAGTTAAACAAGAGATTTTTTAACACCAATAATTTATGTTTTTGAATCCTGTGTGCTACGTAAAACTTAATTGAAACTGCCACCAAAACTAACACGTCTACTCAATAGCTTTCGACATACCTCAAAATTTTTTTTTAAAAACTCAATATTTTGAAAACCCCATGCTAAATTTTTTTAAAACTTGATATATAAAAGTTTCTTAATATAATCTACAAGAAATGAGAAAAAAAAATTATTTTGCCTAAAAATAACGGTACCCTCCATACAAAAGTTAAAAAATGGTTTTCGAAAATCGTATTTTTCTCGAAAACGGTTTCGAGAATTTTGTTTAAATTTTTGATAAATTTTTAAAATCTAATAAGAAAATTTTTGAAATCTATATATTACTGACTGTATCTACCATAGAACGATTTTTTCGAATTTTGAATTTCTCATTAGCGGCATAACGGATTTTAAAGAAATTTTTTATAGACAAGCTTCTAAAAAGTTTAAGAAACATTGCATTTCAAAACTTAAACACATTTTTTTTTTGAATTTTGAAAAAAAACCTAGTTTTTTTTGGAAAATTCGATAACTCAAAAACGGATTAATATTTTTATTTTCGATATACATAGGTACTATAGAACAAGTTCTGCATTTGGAAAAAAATCGAACTCCAGATTTTGATCAAAGTTGACATTACGATGATAGCGAAGACGAATAAAGTGGGTCCGACAATTCCGTCTGTCTGTCTGTATATCTGTCTGTCTGCCTGTCTGTCTGTCTGTATGTCTGTACCCCGAACTACAGCCTAAACTACCGGAGGTATTTTCTTCAAACTTGGTACTTAAGGGTCTTCGGTGATTCCCTAGAGGGGAAATTGAAATTTTGTTTAGCTCCAAAACTAACGGTACCCCCCATACACCCGTAATGCAAAATCTTATTTATCTCGAAAACGGCTCTAACGATTTTGATAAAAAAAGTTAAGTGTGATATTATGGACATCGACTACATTTTGGTAAAAAAAAATTTGGGGGGAAATGTTATTAGGGGTATCTGTCATAGAACTTTTTTTTTTTGATTTTCGAATTTCTCATCAACGGCTCTAACGGTTTTTACCAAAATTTTTATGTAGAAGCTACTATGCATTTAAAAATATAAAATCTAAAAATTTTTTCGAAAAAATAGTTTTTGGATTTTTTAAAAAATAATACAATTTTTTTTTGAAAATTCAATATGTGGAAAACGGATACACGAATAAATTTTTAAATTACGTTATAAATAGTATTTAATTGAATACTAACAATTTGCATATCAATTTTTTTACGAAAATTTTAAGAACAATTTAGTACACAAAAAACATGTTTCAGTGTGTCTGTATGTCTGTACCTCTCCCTACAGCCTAAACCACTAGACCTATGTTCTTCAATCCCGGTAGTTAAGGGTCTAAGTGATTCGCTGGAGGGCAAATTGAAATTTTATTTTTAGCTCCAAAACTAAAGGTACCCCCCATACACCCGTATTGCAAAATCTTAGTTATCTCGAAAACGGCTCTAACGATTTTGATAAAAAAAAACTATGTGTGATATTATGGACATGGACTACATTTTTGTAAAAAAAAAATTTGGAGCAAAATGTTATTAATGGTACCTGTCATAGAACCGTTTTTTTGATTTTCGACTTTCTCATTAACGGCTCTAACGATTTTAACCAAAAATTTTCACCAGGAGCCCCCTTAAGTTTAAAATAATATTGTAAAAAAAAATATTTATTTTGTTTTTTGAAAAAATAAATTCCAAGTTATTTTTTGAAAAATCAATATCTTGAAAACGTGTGACCGATTATTTTTTGAAATTATTTCCCAAAATCTATATTAACACTTAAAATTGGCATCCCAAATTTTGTTCTAGAAAAATTTGAAAGAAATTTGTTATTTAAAAAATTACTTTAATAAAACGATTTTTAAACTTTCTTTGCGTACATTTATACTTTTCCGGAAATCAGACGGCAATTCCATGCATTGTATTCATAAAATGTATTTTAAATCCCAAAATACTTTTACATAAGAGCAAGTTCGTGCGATCCAGTCGTGCATTTTATTTTTGTAGAATTAAATTTTATACGTACATTAATAAACATATTAATAAAAACAAAAATGTTTTAAAAATTTTGTATAAAAGCTTATTTTTTTAAGAAACCACTACAACGAATTATAATTTTGTTCTTGCATAAACTAATTTTTTCTTAAAACAGATGGCATCCTGTTCTTAGCTCCAACTGCTAAAGGAGTTGTTTTAGTTATTTAAAAAATGAATTTTATCCTTAAGAACAGTTTTCTCTAATAACATTCATTTTTGAAATTCTTAGTCGTTTACATAGGAGCAAGTTCGTGCGACCCAGTCGTGCATTTTATTTTGATTTGTAGGTGTTTTATGTATATTTTTGTTTTGTGACACAATGACTGCCCATTTCTAATCTGTATAAGTCGGCCAAGACATTCTTATCTAAGTCAACTTCCCTTATCAGTTAACCACCAGACTCTGTCCTTCTGGTCCTGATCGGACACAGTCCTACTGAATCTTAGGTGCTCTGCTTTATCCCTTGTATCCTTCAATCCCATTACATACTTTATCTTGATAAACTGATATTAATCTAGGGCATAAGTTTCCGGGGCATAGTTCCCAAATTATATTTTGATTATAATATCTCTCCTATGTAGGACATAAGTCCAAAAAGTAAAATTTGGACCTACATCATATGTCACTATGCTACCTATACCTCATACCAATCTAGGTATGTAGTATGTGTTTCAGGCGGTAGTCTTTTCTGTAAATCTGACCTAGGTGACGAAGATGATTTATGTATCAAGTATCTAAATTAATAGATTATTGTATCAAAGCCGAACTGAAACCCGATTGCTCAGCCGAATCACATTTATTTAAATTACTTGAGGCCGCTTAGTTCTGTTTAACTATTCGTGATTCCATTAAACCGTCTTGGCAGTCAGCAAGTTATTAAGAAACGTAATCATGTCAAAAGGCTTTTGATTAGTCAGCAGACTACGAAGGCGCAAATAACTAATGGGAGCACCACACCAATCAAGTTAATTGACTTCATTCAATATAATTTCTTAGAATCATAATTAATTGTAAATTTTAATCTTTAAACTTTAATCGAAAATGAACAAAAAAAATTAGTAAAAATTATTTCGCCGCGAAGGCGATCAAGTTTCAAGTGCACAACGTATATAAGTACCTTTAACGTACCTATGCATGTTAAAAATAAAATGTATCCACCTAGGCAGGTCTGCGATAAAAACAAGTCTAAATAACCATACTTTTCGATCTCTAGAAGTGGGGGTAAAATTATTCAATTCAAGTAATAAGCGTGTTGCCCCTCCGGACATTCATGAAGAGCTCTGAATTCATTCACATCTCCGGTAAAGCTATCCCAATGTCTCGGGCAGCATTAAAATAATCGCGATTATGTTCGCTTGGAAACGACAACTCTGACAACGACGACGACGACGACTCTACGACTTGAGCGACGACCATCTTATTCCACACCAAGCCGCCCGCCATCACAGTCATAACCGCATGTTGTTTTCCCACCACATCCACCCCACTTCAGAGTGACAATCTTAAGCTCGTGTCATGGAAAGAATAAAAACGCCGCTGGGCCTGAACGTAGAAGCCCCAATGTATACGAAGCCTCTCCGCTATATGTCTATGTGGTACTCATCTCGTAATCCGTAATTGAAAATGAGGACTTGAAGGCATAATTTTCAGTTGTTTCGTTGTTGTTGTTGGTTTTTTAATCTGATGTCATTCAATTTGTAATTTGCATTTTTTATGCCTGCACTTGCTGTGTCGACTGTCGACTGTCGATGTCGACTGTGGTAACTCTGCAAGTCATTGGCTAATGATCTCTAGTGTTGTGCTCTAGTGGCGTGCCAAGGTGAATAATATCGATATCAAAAACCGATCGGTTTTAAATGTGGTCGCTTGCAAGTAACAACTTCCAACAACAAAAAGTTTCACATTATGAAGCTAGTTCTGATGCTGATGGACTTCGACTCTAGATAAATGGTTGTGGGGCGCTTAAAGTGATTAGGAAATCCATCATCTCAATTGACATTTGATGTTGGTTTTTTATTTAAGCTTATAATATCTATATGCAGATGCTCGTACATACATCCGCAAGGTGTACTTCTTCGAAGTAATTTAGCCTCTAGCTAGGGCGCATAGCAGGTATACCATTATATTTTATAGGTTCGAAGATATCCCGGCAGGACCATCACTCACATTTATTTTTTAATTAGTGCTATTTTTAATGCAAAGTGATTTAGTGTGGGACTTAGAAAGGATGCATGACTGGTTTTGGGTGGTACTGCTGGGTATCTATGGTACCTTTACTTGCTCTCTATTGGCAGATGTTTGTCGGGCTGCTTCGATGTTTGATACTCTATTTCAAACACTATTTATGATCAAACTGAATTATCTTAAAATTATTATAAAAACGTTCTGAAAATCTAATGTGTTAATTCTTGCCAAGTATTAAAAAGGATATAATCGGCATTTTCGAAACAAATTCAACAACAAAATACTCGCGTTAAAAAAAAATCCGGGACTGTTGATTGCAGTTGATGGACCTGATCAAGTGGGTTCCGTAGGCTTCTTACGCGCTTGGTTTAAGATTCGCGACAATTGACGGGTTTTCAGTCAAAAATAACATACTAGGATAAGTCCCACTATAAAAAGGAATATATGCAGTCACTATTCACTTCAATTAGATACAGCGTTAATAATAACAGTTCCCACTTTTTTATGACAGAAGGATAACATAAAGGGAAAAAATATTTTCTCAAAATCGGGACTAAAGGATTTACATATGCGCTTCTATAGAAGAAATTGATTTTTGGTAAAATTCCAAAAAAAAACGGTGCCTGTCATATAACCGTATTGAAAATGGTTATTCATCTCAAACACGACTCTAACGATTTTGATTCACTTTTGCAATGGCCAACAGTTTTCTAAAAAAAAAAAACATATTATCAATAACTTATATGAACGGTACCTGCCATAGACCTGTAGCGAAGCGTTACAATCCTACATATCCGACATTACGACACCAACGACCCCTAATCATATTTCCGAGCGAAAGGTTACGACACGTACATACCGCCTTATTAAATTCTCATATTACACATACCCAGTGTGTACCCGAAGTCATGTGATCAATACCCACTTTGATTCACATACAATTTTGTTGTTTAGTTATTTCAATTCACATTGACTCTTAGCCGTAGATTCAACAAGTAAAGGTTGGGTAAATGACAAAATTGTCTTTTATTCTCGTCCTGTGTGGATACCAATCTAGTGTAGAGAGAGGGCAAGCTTTATTATTATTAGGAACATTAGCTAGAGTGAGGCAAGCTTAATTATTATTAGGAGTATTATACATATTCCAACCCGTTTCTTTCCTTTTCCTCTGATCTCCTCTTTAAGGTAGCTCATTGGGTAGGTTCTATTTTTAGAGTTCCACCCGTTTATTTCTATAGATTGCGTGATGCAAGGGACACTTTATATGAAATACCGTATTATTTATTTTAAGAAAAGAAGTAATATTGTAAATAAAAATTATATGAAATGCCATGTTAGAAATACAAAACCGCGAAATGAATTGATAAAGAGTTTAGCAGTATTAAAATACGTTATTTCATTCGGAAACCCCCAAACCCAAGTTTGTTGCTTCTTTAGGAAGAACCCTGGACACTGACGAGTTTGCCTCAGCCACGAAGAAAAAGCATCACAGACCCTTTTTTCTGAACCAAACACATTGCGATGATAGTTTTTTTATAACTTTAACGGACAATTGGGACTATTGGGAGGATTGATTTATGCACCGGCACCGTAAAGAAGTTTTGGCGTTGATCAATGTCCATCACCGTTTGTCTGAGAAATTGAAAGTTTTTTTGCGACCTTTAGTCCAAATGCGTTTCGCCCAGGTACGACAGTTGGGCTCATCAGTTAGATGCTGCCGTACCCTTCTAAGACGCAAAATATTAGTGGTAAGATAAGTACTTAGCCTCACCGGCTGATGGTGCCAGTATCGCAAGAGAGATTTACTATCGTCTGGTACATTCTCTTACAGAGCTACTGTTAATATTTCAGCAAAATCGGACTCGTAGTCCGCGAATTTTAGGAAAATGGAAAAAGAGCAATATCGGTCGGTGATTTGATTCTTGTTTTTGGAAGGGAAATCGCGCAGCGAACTCAAATAGCACTTGGATGCTGTGTACTGTACGGTGACTCTTTTCTTTCGATGGCGACCGTCAAAAATTAGTAAAACGAGTTTCAACGTGGTCGCACATCGGTTTTCGATGAGCCGCGCCCAGGTGCGCACAGGGGATAACGTGTCGAAAATCCACCATCTCGTATTGGGTATTGGCAGACCGCCGATAAAGGTGCTCATGATACTGAAACAGTAGGCATCTTAAAAGACCGAGTGGCAGTGGGTCATATCCTCCATGAAATTTTAAGTATGAGAAAGCTGTCGGTGCGATGGGAGACACGTTTGCTCACTCCGGACAACAAGCGCAAACGTGAGACCACCTTAGAGCAGTGGTCAAATTGGTCGAATTGCATGACTAGCTGCTGCCCCATCCACCAATATCGCAAGATTTGGCAACGTGCGAAGTTTTTTTGTTTGCAAACTTGAAAAAATCACTCGCCGGGCAGAAATTTGAGTCGAAAGAGGAGGTCATTGCCGCCACCACGGAGGCCTCCTTTGCAGACCTCGAGAAATCCTATTTTTCGGATGGGTTAAAGAAGTTGGACCATCGATGGATCAAGTGTATCGAGCTTAAACGTTGAAAAACATATATCCACTTTTCCAAAATTTTTGTTTTTCATTTGTAGGCTAGGTTAGGTTAGGTTGTTGGGCTGACAATTGATGTTGCTATTGTCACACTTAGACCAATGTAGATCCATTGTGTTACCCGTGAGTGTTATCACTCTTTCCTGATAAAAACTATGTATTTTATTAATCAGTCAAGCCATTTTGAGGCATTGACGAAGTTCAATATGTGTATTCCTGAAATATTAGAAATATCTTCTAGATTATCAAAGAAGTAGCTACCAAGCCATTTCCTTCTCTGGTGGCATAGTGACGGGCAATGACAGAGAAAGTGTGATGTGTCTTCATGTACCTCTTCATCACCACATCCTCTTCATAGGTCATCTGTACTTAGTTTCATTTTAAATTTATGGTATTTCAATAAATTATGTCCGGTGATTATGCTCGTAAGAGAGCGAAGGGACTTCTTACTAAGTTGTATAATTTTGTCAGTTCTCTGCTTGTTAAAGCAGGGCCATATTTTCCTAGTAGTATCACAGGTGTCAAGTAGATTCCACCTTTCATTGGATTTCCTTAGGATTATGTCTGAAATTTTCTGTTTAATGTTACAAAGTGGGATGCTTACCATCTCTGCTTGATTAGCGTCGAGCGCTGATCCCTGTCTTGCCAAATCATCGGTACCCAGCAGAGTCTAATATTGTGCTGCGTGCCAAAAACCTTAAGCTCTTCGCGGCAGCAGGAGACAAGCTTCGATTTTATCACAGTGGCAGAAATCGCTTTTATTGCCGCTTGACTGTCAATGTAAAAGGTGATATTAGCCCGTGGTATCGCCATCATTGATACCTGTCTAGCAGCTGTTGTCACTGCCAGGACCTCCGCTTGGAAGACACTGCTATGATCTGGGAGCCTAAGTGAGTTGTTTAGCTCAAGAGGTTCTGAGAAAAAGCCTGCACCAACACCTGTGTCCATTTTGGAGCCATCAGTATAGATTGCTATTTCTGATTCACTGGTGTAGGGTTGGTTGTTCAGCCATTCTTCTCTGCTTGGAAAGGCAGTTTGGAATGGTTTATAAAAGTCAAGCTCGGGTGTTGTATAATCTGTAATGATGCTATCACCCAAGTATTTCTGAAGAATTTGAGCATGTCCTATTGCGCTGTTTTTCCAGGTATTAGTCTGGCTTAGCCTTAAGGCGCTATATGCTGCGGATTCTTGTACGAAAAGGTCTAGGGGTTTCAGGTTGAGTATCGCAGTTGGTGTGGATCTCATGGCACCCGTAATCCCAATGCACGCGAGTCTCTGTACTTTTGCCAGAGTTTTGAGGTTCGTGCTTTTTTCCGTTGCATTCCACCATACCAAATTACCATAGGTTAGTATTTGTCTGATTATCGCCAAATACATCCACCTAATAATTTTTGGGACAGGTCCCTAGGATTTCGCAAAGATTCTGTTACAGGAGTAGAATGTAATCATTCCTTTTTTCGCTCTTTCCTTAGTGTTAAGACTCCAGTTTAATTTCCTATCTAGAATCACACCAAGATACTTTGCATGATCTGAAATCTTCAGCGGGGTGCCTTCAATTGAAGGTATTCTGAAGTTTGGTATTTTCCTTTTATTTGTGAAGAGAACTAATTCTGTTTTTGACGGGTTAACCATCAGGCCGCACTTTCTAGTCCATCTATTAACCTTAGAAAGGGCGTATTCAATCTGTTCACTGATAGTGGGTAAGAATTTACCTGTAGCTAATAACGCAAGATCGTCAGCGTAGGCTACTATCTTTACACCACAGTGTTTTAAATTAATGAGAATTGTGTTCATAACCAGCACCCAAAGGAGTGGTGAGAGAACTCCCCCCTGTGGGGTGCCCCTGGATGTGGACACTCTCATCTGTATCCCTGCCAGTTCCGAGTTAATTTGCCTGTTCTTTAGCATGCACATAACCCAACTTATTATCGAATTATCGATTTTGTTGTCTACTAGAGCTGCCTCTACCGCTTTATTGTTCACGTTATTGAAGGCTCCTTCAATATCGAGAAACGCAGCAAGGGTATATTCTTTGTCGCTCAATGTCTTCTCAATCGTGCTAACGACGCTGTGAAGTGCCGTTTCTACACTCTTCCCCTTTGTGTAGGCGTGCTGAGCTGGGGATAAATGAACCAGTTCCAGAGTGCCACGAATATGTAGGCCTATCAGTCTTTCAAACGTTTTAAGAATAAACGATGTCAGACTAATTGGCCTGAAATCTTTTGCTTCTGTATGACTGGGCTTGCCAGCTTTTGGAATGAAAACCACTTTGACTTCGCGCCATGATAAAGGAACATATCCCCATTTTAGACTGTTAAGGAATATGTTTTTCAGGAGCGGTATTATTTGGATTTCGCTTTTCTGTATCATCATTGGGAAGATGCCATCAAGGCCAGGGGATTTATAAGGAGAAAAGGAATGGATTGCCCATCTTATCTTTTCTTCCGTTATAATATCCGATGGTATAATGTGTTCCGTGTAGGATTCTGTTTCCAGGTTGCTGTCATTTGACCCGCAGCCCGGGAAGTGAGTATTTATCAGGTGCTCAAGAGTCTCATTGCAGGACTCTGTCCAGCACCCAGTGGGCGTTTTAAGAGATCCTAAAGGGATTGAATCTTTGGAAAGAATTTTCCTTAGTCTAGCAGATTCGTTTGTCCCCTCGATTTCACTGCAAAAAGTTCTTCATGAGCTTCGTTTCGCTCGTTGCGTTTCTGCTTTAAATTTTCGTTGACTGGTTTTATATACTTCCCAGTCATTCTCATTTCTAGTGTTTTTGGCAGCATTGAAAAGTCTTCTTGTTTCTTTTCTCAAGTTACCGAGTTCTACCGTCCACCAGGGTGGTTTCTTTTTTCATTTGTAGGCTAAGTACTTATCGGTCCGCCCGCGTATTTCAACAGTAAATGTCCATTTTCAGCTCTAAAACTTATCAATTTGTAATTTCAAACGGAATTCAATGAACCCACAACACAAATATGTGCGAGTACAATTTTCTTATAAACTTCATTATTTGTATTGAATCAATTGAATATTCTAGACGAAATGATTTTCAGTAAACTTGCAAATTTCGCAATATTTCAATCTTACAAAAATTATCAAACTC
The DNA here is from genome assembly GCA_911387755.1 of Chrysotoxum bicinctum. Classification (NCBI taxonomy): domain Eukaryota; kingdom Metazoa; phylum Arthropoda; class Insecta; order Diptera; family Syrphidae; genus Chrysotoxum; species Chrysotoxum bicinctum. The sequence continues at coordinate 203,608,064 of OU426988.1, forward strand.
GCAAAATGGATTCATGAACGGGCGTTAACCAAATTATCTGTGTTAATAACCTTCTAAACACTTAATATGGATTAAATTTGAATAAAACGCTATAATCCCACGAATGGCCCGTTAATTCCTCTCCAAAGCATCTCATTTGAATTTCCTTTTGATAGACCTTCATTTGAGATGATATAATAGGTTTTTGCTCAGTCCGATTTAGATTTATTGTTTTCCATCAACTCAATGTCATTTGCATAACAAATTACTTCAAACCATAATGAAACTGTTATAAGTCTATACTTGGCTTATAATTTAACATAGTTGTGTATATATTTCATCGCAACAACATCTATAGAGTTGATGTGGAACCGTTAAGGTATCTTGTATCTCATAAATCAGCTTTGACAAATATGTTTCGTGTTCAACACAAATCTATAAAACCATAAATGTGCGGTGTAAATAGGTTTTAATAAAAAAAAAGAAAAATTTTAATTACACTATTACCCACATGGAGAGCGGTAGATTTTATTCTCATACAAAATTTTCTACAGCTCCACAGAATGTATGTATGTGCATTATTTATCTTAATAGCATGAGCGTGCGTTAGATAGATATGCGTGCATCTATGTCTATAGTATATTAATTCAGAGATACTTAAATGCAGCCACGAAAGCCACAACTAGTTGGAATATGGTTGTAATTAATTACCGACACTAAATACAATGAATACTGCGTGTGTGGGATGGTAAGGACTGAATGGAAATACAAGAAGAAAATCAATCAATATCCTCAGTTCTCATCATGAAGGGAACCTTATCACAGTCATAAGGGCAAAGGAAAATACAAAATTAACTTTGATGGGTTCCACTTAAAAACTATTACCCATAACCAGACATCAACATCAGCGGGTATATAGAAACAAGAACTGTGGTCAGTATTACCAGTTTTATAGTTCCTCAATTGTCAGTGATATAAACAATAACAGGGCATTTAACTCCTCCCAAGACAATGCCACACTACAAGATTGCACTGAAAATAAAATGCACCTATTGTGGTTGTATGATCTTGGTCTTTGGGTTCTGGGAGTCGAAGGGTCTAGTGAGTTTGTTCTAAAATAATTCCAACTCGGTTCTCACACTTGTAGGAATACACCTCGGCTTACTATGGACTCTACCTTTAGGATTAACGCTAGGTAGTGTGATTCTTGTAAGCCCAAGCTACACGAATGTGTATTGCTTTATTTTACTTTAGCTTTTTCCTGTTTCTATAAATATTCAGAACTTTAAAACTTACATAATATGTAGATACGTAGAACTCGGTGTCTATCATATATTTCCCTATTTTCCTAACGCTCGCACTGTGTTAAATCATTAAGGGGTATTTAATACCCCTTAAGGGCGTGATATATAAAATCAAACTATTTTTCCAATAAACTGCCCGTTTGTTTATGATTATATTCGTAAAATTCCTTTTTGTGCAATGTTTCAATACCTTTAAAATATTCGTACGACTTTTTTTCTAACTCTTATTTTTTTTAATTAAAGCGAAAAACTATGTATTATACAGCTAACCTGCAAAAATTTGAAAAAAGGGTGTTCCGCAATTCTGTCTAGCTGTCTGTTCGACTAGAGTCTACCGGCTAGCTCGATTTTCTTTAAATTTTTTATACACAGTGATTCGCATTAGGCGCGACAAAAATCGAAAGCGTGTAATTTGGTTTTAGACAAGAAAAATAAAACGCACGACTGTATCGCACGTACTTGGTCTTATCTAAAAGAGCTTATATGCTTATAAATATAAAAACATGGTTTTAATAAAAGAAAAATGTTCACATGCACAAAATTGCCGTCTGATTTCTAAAAAAATGAATTTGTGCAACCAAAGTTTAAAAAATCGTTTTTTTTTTTGTTAAATTACATTTTTATATAAGAAATTACCTAAAAAATCTGAAAAAAAAAATGTCGGATGCCAATTTTAAGTATTTGATAATTTATATTTAAGGAAATAATTTCAAAAATTTCAAAAAATCGTTAATTTGTTTCCAAGGTATTCATTAAAAAAAATATTTTTTTTTTTCCAAAAATTCGAAAAAATATGTTTTTTTTTGTATAATATTGTTTAAACTTCAAAGGAACTCCTGTATAAAAATTTTGGTCGAATTCATTATTGCCTTTAATTAAAAAATCGAAAATCGTTCTTAAATTTTGTCTGGCCAAAATGTAGTCCATGCCCAAAATAGCCTGATCAATTTTTTTTTTATAAAAATCGTAAAATTTTACATAACGGTTGTATGGAAGGTACCTCTTGTTATGGAGTCAAGAGGAAAATTGTAATTTTTGCTCTAAGGAATCACCGAAGACCCTTACAGCCTTATTTATTATTTCGTTTTAGCGCCGGAGTAAAGTTACTTCGAATTTACAACGACTCTAATCCTGAAAAGCTTATTTACAATGAAAATGCACGAGTAAAAATAGCGGTGGAATAAGCTAATACTGGTGGATAGGAGGTTTAGAGCCGTTTTAGTATTAGTGAAAAATAATAAATAAGGCTGTTAGGTATCAAGTTTAAAGAAAATCGCTTTAGCGGCTTAGGATGTTCAGGCATAGACATACAGACAGACAGATGGAATTGCGGGACCCACTTTGTTCGTGTTCTCTATCATCACATCGTCAACTTTGATCAAAATCTTGAATTCGATTTTTGTCGAAATCCAAAACTTGCTCCCGAGTAAGTAAAAATTGTTTGGGAGTGGGGTCTATTTCCCACCGTTTAGCCGGAAAGTTAATTTTCAAAAAAAAAAAACTACTTAAAACAGAAAAACTACTGAACAAAAAACAACGGCAAAACGACAATGCCATGCGATACATTTTATTAAGTTATCTCTTTCCAAACTAAAAATATTGAAAAAAAAAAATATATCAAACTTATTTTTTTTCAAATTTTACGTATTAGAGATTCATTTTTGTCTACAAAATTCCATGCTCTTATTAATTTTTAGTGAAAAACAAAAAACCGGATTCTTAAATGTCTTGCACTTTTTGCGAAAATCAAAAATAAACAAAATCACTTTTTTCTAAGAAAAATCTTTTCTTAGTTCCTAAGTGACTGAACTTTAAGGTCATAACATCATATAATAAAACGGCGAACATGTTTTTTGTTGTACACTTTTCGCGGCCCACAAAAATCGAAGGGGCATAAATTTCATATTAAACGAAAGCATTTTTTGCATAGATATGCAGAATGCCAAAATTATTTAAATATACTACACAAAAATATACAAACAAAAACAAAAACAATTAGAAATGTCAAATCGACTGACACATAATTAGAAATGTCAAATCCAGAATGAAAGCATTCAGCGAAAACACAAAACCCAAAACCCAAAGCCAGAACCCGAAACATTAAGGTGGGTTCACAGTTGTGTTCACATTACACAAATCCGCCAACAAGATAAAAGTTGATGAATATGTTGTTGTTGTTGAATGAAGAAATATTATCAATATAAATATAAGGCATGGTGTTTGTTTAGTAGTTGAGCTGTTATAATAAAATTTTGAAACATTAAGCGTTAACTACAATCAGCACTTTTTGCAAAAAGTGAAAAAGAATACGCACATACACTAGCCACATCTGTTGCTGAAAAGAAAATATAATTAACACCATACAATTTTAGCTCAGACATCTATCGGTGATTTTCTGAAAAATGTATTCCATTTAATAGTGTTTTTTAAAAAGTGAAAAAGTAAAAAGGTAGAACCATTTAAACCATCAAGCGTTAACTACAATTGGCAATTTTTGCAAAAAGTACAATAAGTGAAAAAATGAAAAAGAATACACACATACACTAGCGACATCTGTTGCTTTCAATTTGGCGACATCTATCGGTCATTTTCTGAAGCAATGTATTTAATTCAATGTATTTGTGTTTTCAAAAAGTGAAACATTTACTTTTTGGTTTTTTGAGATAGGAGATAAAATTTTAAATTGAGTTAGAAAAGGAGAGCAGATTTTTTTAACATTTTCACTTTTCAAGTTCATTGCAGTTATGGCTTTACAATAATAGGGGTATTCATGCAAAAGTGTAAGCCTTGCGTATTTGTATAAGTCAATTATTTTCAAAACTTATTTACATTTGTCTGCATTTGAATTTTAAATATTTGCGAAAAAAGAGAATACAAAATACTTGAAATGTATTTGCCAGGGAAAGAGAGAAGATAGAAAATGCAGACGTGAGACATCGCTTCGTCAAAAATGCGGACGAGAATGACTTACGATACAAATTTAAATCTCCATGGCTAAATGCGTTCCATGGGCTCAAACCACTGATCTCTATAATACACTGGATAGCGCATTCATCCAAAAAAGTTGACTCCATTTGAACATTGTTATATTATGAAGCTGCCCACGGTGCCGTATAACAGTATAACTGTATAACATCTAAAACAGCATCATAAAGCTCGGAACAGATTGAACCAGCAACAGCACTGTCAACAGCAACAGCGGCTGCCATTAATTTAAAACCAATGCATTTCAATTGTTCAACACACATAAGAACAGCAACAGCAACGCCAACAGCGTCGTTAGGCCAAAGTCTTAAACTTGCTGTTGCCGGTGCAGTATTGTCAACTTTCCCACTGCAATATTTAGTAGCATCACAATACAAAACAAAATAGAACGTAAAATAATTTTTCCATTTTACTACTTTTTTATTTTAGTTGAAATTATCGTGTGAATAAAAAACAATAAATAATTTTTGATAAACTAAAATTGCAAAATTAAGTGACCAAAAAGTAATAAAGAATAAAAAAAACTATCGTGAGTGTTAAAAAATCGCTGAATAAATGAATAAAATACTGTGCTTTCCAGTCTTTTGCCTAAAAAACAGAACTGAAACGACATTCCTTCAATTTTATCAAATTGTCAATCAAAACAAATGATTTTCGTCCAATTTTCAATTTATTATTTTATTTTTAATAATAAATATTTAAAATTTACAAATATTGCGAGAAATAAGAGAAACAGATTGACGGTGTGTCAATCTGTTGCTGTAACTTCAACAGCAACTTTAACAACCACGTCACTCTTTTTAGGGCCACTGTTTTAAATGGCTTTGATTACATTAAGGCTAGGCGCGCACATTCAATTTTTAGTTTCGCAACTGCTTAGTTCGAGCAACTAAAAAGTTTGTGGTTTGACACAAACGAAACAATTGCCTAAAATGAGTTCGCTATTTTGTGTAACATATAATTATATGTACCTGCGCGGACATTCAACCAAATAGTTCATCTGTTTTCTATAAGCAACCAAACAGTTGTGCAACTAAAAGTTGAATGTGCGCGCCTAGCCTAACTAGCCTAAGCTGTGTCAATCTGTTTCCCGCATAAACAAGTGCAGTCACATTTGACGCTGTTCACATTGGACTTACTCAACCGATTTATTTTGACGTAAGGCCACCCTGTCGTGTTCAGACACAAAAGTAGTGTGAACACTCCAGATTCACTTTGACGTCTTGTAGTTGTCATAATTGTTGGACATTTGCTATGCCACTACAAATATACAGTGAATTGCAAAAGTAAGTAAGCACCTCTTAGTTTAAAGATCATTTCCTTCAAACAATCGATAGTAATGTTAAAAAAAAATTAATATTTTTGTCTATAACTGATATGTATTTTGAACTAAAAAGTAACATTTCAAATAAACCAACTGTGTTTTAAAATTCTGCTTGTTTAGATTCATGGGTTTTTTCAAAGAAGAGCCGCTTTTGGCGATTTATTTTACTTATGTAAGGTTTCTTTCTAATACTTCGACCATGATAACCGGATTGGTAGAGCACTCGTCGAATAGTTTGAGGTTGAGGGTTATATGACTTACCTGTTTTATTTGGTTATTTCTGCTGATATCTTTGATGGGCTTACTTTGGGATTCCTCTTCACTTTCCTAACAATAATACGGCATTACTGCTTGTCATTGTCATTGATCGAGGGTCATTTTGCAAACTTCCAATGTTATTTTTTTGGTTATTATTTTGTATGTATGCAGATGGACTTTTGTAAACAATTTTACCATTCTCGCACTTTGATTTATTTTCCAAATAGTGTTTGATTATATTTTTTTTTGTAATTAGTGCTTACTTACTTTTGTGATACACTGTAGCTTCTTGTGTCATATTATGTCACCAAGACAAATGTCAAAAAAAAATCCATTAATTTTCAATTTGTTTTAAAAATCCTGCCTCACTTTGCCGTCTTTTTCTTACCAAGAAGTGCGAACGAGAAAAAACACAGAGACATCAAAATAAGTCGGCGGAGTGAGTCCAATGTGAACACCGTCTTTGTTTTCCTCTTTGTCATGTCAAAATATTTTTTTTTTTGTGAAAAGAAGACGTCAAATTATGAAGCTGCCCACCATCTGTCATCTTCAATTGGAGCCGAAAAATCTGTTATACAATGTAGTGAATGCGCTATCCAGTGTATTATAGAGATCAGTGGCTCAAACCTACCTCATTTTCGGAACACTTCCATTTATGTCATTTTTTGTTGACAATAAACAGTTGGCCGATCGATGTGCAAACAAAAAAGTTTTACAAAAGTAAATTGAATTTATGTTTTTGAAGTTAGCTATATTTCTTTCGGCGCGTTATGAAAAAATTCACATGTATGTAACACAAAATTCACAGGTTGACGTCAGTGCAACGAACGTGGGTTCGAGTCCCAATAGAATGATATATATTTTTTGCCGCGATATGAAAAAATGATGAGAGTGAAAGTTTTAGATGTAACACAAAATTCACAGGTTGACGTCACTCCGGCGACACGTGGGTTCGATATTCGATTCCAATATTATGGCCATAACAACAGCTGAAAGACAATCACATGAAAGAATCGAAACAAAAATTGTTAATGTGTCAAAAATGTGTATAGGTTTGAAAGTTTGTTTACCATTAACTGCTTTCCTTTTAACTCCAGGATTGAGTGCTAAGTAGGTACTTCTCATTGCATTCAACAATTTAAAAAAATTATGAATTCTCTCTTTTATTGAATGATAATGAATAAAATAATTAAATTGGCACTCGAATTTCGAGAGCTGGATCGGTTAGTATTGAATAAAAGGATTACCCGTTTTTTTATAATTGTTTAAAAATATCCAGCATCTTATTAGCATGCATAAAATAAATTGACAAAGTACTCGATTAATCCTATATTCTACCCTGTTTACGATGATCATTCTAAACTATAGATCTAGAGTTTTGAATTCTAGCACTCCGTGATGTCTTGAATGAATTGCATCTACGACTGGGACATCTCCTATTAGGATAAATTTCACTGAAAATGTCCTTGGGCTTAACGATCTTGCCCATCAGATAGAGCAGAAGTGCATGTCTGCTTATTTCTATCGAGAACAGTTTGAAATTTACCACGCTGCCATACGATTTTTGTTCTTGCCCAAGCCCAACATAAAAGCTCTAGTTTTTTATCACACCTTTTACAAATCACCCTGTATAACATTTTAAAATTTTTCCTCGACACCTTTTATATTAAAGACCAAAGACCTGCCAGTAAATTTCTCTTCAAATCTTACAAAAAAAAATTTCGATTTTCTCGAAGACGTGACCTTGCGATCTATCATCTATATCAAAATGGTAATTGATATATGAAAACAACAAAGAGTGGGCCATTGAGTGCTTTCTTTTAAAATCATGGTATTTTGACACTGACAGCTGTTTCCCGCTCGAAATCTGGACAGAAAGTCATACCTCCGCGGAACGAAATGAGTCCACTTTACGCTTGACAAAGTTTGCGAAATACTGAAAACTTATTTCCAAAGTGAGTACTGTGCAGCCCAAACAATGCGTTATATGAAAAGAAGTTTTGGACGAAATAAAGCACCCACCGCCGAGAGTGTGAGACTCAATTCACGAACACCAACTCGCCATCGATCTGAACAGCTCAACATTCTACTCCCAAGCTTGAGGAGAATTCTGCACAAAGATCTCTATAATTGACTCAGGAATTGAAGGCGCACGGCCATCCGCTTCGTTATCGCTTCACAGCTTGGGCCTAAGAGCAGTTTGAATTGGACAACAATTTTTAGCTAAAAATCAACTTTTCTGACAAGGCGCATTTTCATCTCAGTTGCTACTAACAAAATTGCCGCATCTTGGGCTCGGAAAACCCGCACCTTGCTGTCCAGAAGCCAATGCTTCCACAGAGAGTGATAGTTTGGTGTGGATTGTGAAGTGGTGGCGTCATTGAACCATTTTTCTTCGAAAATGAGGCTCGGAACAACGTTTGTGTCAACGGTGGGCGTTACAGAGCCATGTTAACCTGCTTTTATTTTACTGAAATTGAAGTCATTGATTTGGATGACCTCTCATGCAGAATGGCGCGCCATTCCACACAGCCCATGGCACAATCGATCTTTGGTGCATCAAATTCTCAAATTGTGTTATCATTCGTCTTATTGCGACAGATATGACTGCAAACATGGCAACAGTATAACAGTGTTGCGGTTTGACAGACAGTTGACATAATGTAGTATATTCGGTTTTTAAGTGCGAAAGTGTAAAGAGTTTGAAAGATTGGAAGTGACAGAATAAATCTGTGGAGGTATTATATTTTGAAAGTTTAACAGAAAAAGGTTGTGATGGTGTAAATGGTTTAAAGTATGTGAAAGGTCTGTAAAGTTTTGGCAAGGAGAATCGTTTTTGAAAATTCGTTTTGAATCTGTCCGAATTTCGCAATGTGAATCTGACACAATATAAAATTGTCACGCTTTCACTCTATAACCCTTTGAAACTGTCGTGCTTCCAATCTTCCACATGCTCATGCCTTCACAATGTCACATTTCCAGACTGCCACAATGAGCATAGAATAGGAGATTATCCACGCAGTCACTGTTGGTATATGTATTGGAGACACAGGTTTGTTTTTAGTTGGAAATATTATTTTTAAATGTGAACATTTTTAAGAACTTCGACTTTAAAAAAAATATAATAAGGAACTGAATCCCAATCAGGAATAAGGCTGAGCGTACAGTGATGCGATACGAGAAGCGATGCGACAAGCGATTCGAGATGTGATAATTATGTAGATGCGACATAGTGCGCAAGGTAAAGGCGATTTTGTGCGGTTGTGTTGTTAATTCCTTTACAATATTGCCACTAAAATTATCAAAAAATTGGACCACACAACAACAAGCACTGAAATAACAAAATTTAACTCGTTTGATTTTTTTTTTCTTTAAACGTCAAAACAAACAAGATGAACCTCCTCGCACAAACTCGCTTGAAAAAGTGATCGGAAGAGTGAGCGAGATTCTTGCGATAGGTATCTAAATGCGAAAAACTCGCATAAAGAATTGTTTCACTGTGCGCACGTTTATTAGAATAAATATAAATATTCTTGCACGCAAACGTTTCTCGTATCGCATCGCTTTGTCGCACCACTGTACGCGCAGCCTATAAGACTTCACATTAGTCGGGGAGAAAAACGACGCAATTAAATAAAATTCCGTTTGAAATTCTGAACATTTTCGACTCATTTCTGGCTCTGGACGTGATAAAAATTCATCTTCTTCCATTCAGTTTTCTAGCTATCAAAAACATGAATAAACTGATTTTCCAAGACTTTGCTGTCGCCTAGAAGTTTTTTCTAATAAAATATAAGAAGTAGTAATCTTTGGCAGCTCCAATGAGACGAAGCTATTTCTAACACACCTGGTGCCACAATGGATATTCCGCACAATCGAACTGTGCGTTTTTTGTGGGATATTATTACATAAGTCGCAGGTTCATGCCAATAATACGCAAACGAACGATATGCTTGAAGTCTATGATCTATGGTCCACAGACATATAAAACTAGACCTTTCGGGAGCTCACACCCATCAAAGCCGTGGCGGCTTTTGGAACGGTGCTTTATTCCACACTTTAATTCAACTTTGACAAAATCGGTTGGTTTGGCAGTCCAATAGGTTCAATGTCAAAACCTACTTTTGTTTTTTTTTTCTCTCAATGGTATATTTTGATCATACGGAACCAATACTTTGCCCTTACACTTGTAGAGCAAGTTAAAAATATCTTCATACCGACGACGACCAGACCAAGAAAAACGCGCATCGCGCATACCCGTAATTGCTCTCTCACTTATCCTAATGACACATAAATAGGTTTGTATTTCCCCACAAATGATATACGAGTACCTAGGTGCTGCCAAGAGTGTGGTTATGATCTAAAATTGATACAATTGTCCATGAGAAATAAAATAAAACGTAGATAGATACAAATACTATATATGAGCGAGTACACCACTGAACGGGATATTACGAGCTATTAGCGTAAATATGGGAGTCTTTATACAACAATACTGTAAGACACTGGCATTGTGATGTGTGGCACTGTTGTTGTGTGGTTGAGTCTTGCAGAAGGTATACCTTAACTTAAGTGGCTCCTAAGCTCTAGATTGCTTTATTTGAAGAATAAGGAATGCGGAGGAACAATACACCAACAACAACAAAAAAAAGAGTAAAATAGCGCGCGTTTGAGCTGAGTGCGATACTATTATTACGCGAGTTTGTATAAGGGGTTTTTGTGGTTTCTTACCTGGCTTTTTAGATCAGCTTCAAACTACCCGAAGACAGTAATGTTATAGAGTATGATAAGTCTCACAGGTTGATAGCTCCGATAGTGTTTTATTTTAACATCTCAATGTAGTAGTACCCCTAGGCATAATGGTTAGTTCGTTCTCAGCCCCTGCTAAAAAGTTTTTTCCTCTTATAAGGAATTGAAAAATCCTACAAGAGTATCCCTTTTCATGAAAAGTGCGGCTCATTAGTCGTTCGGAATTGGCAGAAAATTGTAGGTACCCTCCACTTCATTCATGGGAACACGCACGCATGAATGGTTGAGAGTTGTAAGCTTTTCAACAACCAAATCACGTCTTTACCCCTCAATTACCGACCAATTGCTCTGACATCCTTTCTTTCTAAGATCGAGGAAACGCTGATTAGTTGTCAGCTCATGAAATATCTCGAACATCGAAAGCAACAGATCCACTGAAGATTAAAGGGATTTTCTCACCGAAAAGTTGAATGAATCCTTACCATCGCTTTGGAGAAAGCTAAATTATTGCGCTTTATATTTCTTAACCTTTCTAAACCATTTGATAGAGCTTAGCATCAAGCTATATTATTGAAAGCGCATGCTATTGGTATCAACGGATTACTTCTTCGCTGGATTAGCAATTACCTCTCTCACCGTTCAATACAAGTTGTTTTGCACGATTTCAAGTCTAAAATTCATCAAATAAATGCTGGTGTGCTCCAAGGCTCCGTATTGTCTCCAACACTATTTCTTATTCCTATAAATGATCTCTTCTCTGAAACTACAAATCCATTAAACTGCTTCGCTGAAACCTAATTTTTTCATACTCCTTTCCTAACTCACATCCCTCTTCTTCGAATGTCGAGTTGAAACGGCAGGATACGTTGAACACATTAAGCTCAATTTTGAACAGAATTCATTAGTAGTCGTGTGGTATTTAATGCTTCCAAAACTTCTTCAGTTCGTTAAAGCAGAATATACCGCCTTTGCCATTATGCATAAATGGAACTCACATCGAGAAAACTGAAAAGCTGTCGATTCCTGGTATGTGTGTTACTGAAGAACTTTTGTGGAACAACCACATTTCAGATATAGATTAAAATACTGCGAAATGCTTAGATTTTCTCAAACGATGTAAGAACTTTTTTTCTCCTTCTAATCTGGCAGCTATTTATTGAGCATACATACACCATAATCCAGAGTACAACTCTGATATTAGGCCAAATGCATTCAAAACATCACTGCACGTACTGGATGGAATCCAGAATAGAGCTTTAAAACTGATAGGCAACAGGTCGATTAAGGAAACATTTGTTTGGTTGGAACACCATCGAAGTATCTCTTGCTTATCACTGTTGTATCGCCTACTTCTTGAAACGTTGCTCTGTTGTAAAAGCTATAGTTGCATTCCACCCCTTAAACAATTTCAGAGAATACACGGTCTGCTAGGAATTCCCATCAGTATACCCTCGATTCTTTTTTAGCCGTACCACACGAATGTAGAATTCCTTACCCAACTCTGTTTTTCCTTCCGATTTCAATGTCCAGACACTCGAGATAAATGTACATCGTTTTCTCCTACTCAATTCTCCCTCTATTTCCTATGCACTCGCACTGTGCACCCTCAGTAAACATGGTTCTGTCTGATTTACAAATCTACGTTAAAATTATAACAACCCCGTTTTAAACTGACTCGATTATCTGGAGCCCTATACCAAGGTTTTTCCCATCTCCATTAGGCTATACAGCACAAATGCATTATTTACACAAAGCATGCATCTGAGTATGTATTTGAGATAATAATTGGAATTTCACAATTGCAGGTTACGTTATTCGGTGCGTTGATAAAGCACGCAGTACCGTATTACGCTACCTTAGAGAAAACTATAACGAACCTAGTTTGTTCCATAGGCCCTTCACATCTTAAAAGCAAGAAGAAAAATCAATTAAAGCGAGTAACAGTAAGTACGAGTATAGTAGGTAGCTTGGCTTATGGTATCTAGATACACATTTACCATAATCTGCTGTGTGAACGCATAAAAATGCCTTCCGGGCAAGTAGGTGTCTATAAGTTATCCTAGCTTTCGTCATTGTTAAGAGTTCCACATAATAAAGTGAACAGATGTGGGAAGAAGGATTACAAGCGAAAGCGACTTGTGCTAAGTCATTTTGACGGGTGTCAAATAAATTCAAATGATATTCTCCATCGATTTCGATACACACTGCCATGTTAGATCATTAAAAGACTTTTCATGAAAATCATAAATATCCTAATCCTGAATGTAGATGTGGATACATATATCACACGAAAAGAAAATGGAATTTTTTAGCTCTACTTTAACAACAGTCTCCGTGAGAAGAGGGCATACAGTTTACAATTTGATTTGTCTTTTATTAATATTTAGCAATTTCTTTAGAATACACGAACAAGATTTAAATAACATCATTTAATATAATCTAAGATCTTTAACAATAAGTATTTTCGCAGAAGATTTGATCTTAAATATTTGTTTCAAATTTAGACGTCGCGTCGCGTCAAAACAATTGTTGCAACATTGTAAACGTCACGGTTTAACAATTCTTTAATGCTATATTCGCTTCATACCTCAAAATACAATTGTGGCAATACCCCATCTTATGTCAAAATTATTGCAGAAATTATTTCCGGTTGAATGTAGTTAATCCAATGGGAGATGGAACTTTTATCTCGGAGAGAGAACAAAACGGAGACGTGTTTTTGTTTTGGTAAATGTGTACCTCTGACTCTTAAAAATTTCAAATAGAGTTTAATACGCTGCTGATCTGCTGACCTTTGTTGACGTGTGTAAATGCCAAAGAGTCATATGAAGTTAGCACGATACTAAAAACTTTAAATAAGTATTCGATGATTTTAACTTTGATAGAAGGGTAGAGAAAGTATGATGCTATATTCGATTAAAATTTGCAAAATCGTTGTTTTAACCTACTTTCATACTAAAACAGTCTTAAAATCGTACTAATTCGACTAAAATGTTGAGGACATTGCGACTATAAGGCTTGGGTTAGATTCTCAGCCGCTGCGAAAAAGTTTTTCCTTTTGCGAAGAATTGACAAATCCTGTAAGAGTACCACTTGTCATACAAAGTGCTGCTCATTAGGTCCCCTCCTTTCCTGCGTAACACGTACACAGGAATGGTTTGAAAGTTGTAAGTCACGGTCCTGGTTCTCTTCGAGATGTTGCACCACCAAATTTGATTTCTTTTAATAAATCTCGGGAAGGTATACAAAATTTGTTGATGTTTATTTAAAGGGTTTTTTTGAAGTTAAGCCTAGTACGCAGATCGAGACAAGACAAAATTTTTCTCTACAAAACTTTTCCAAATCTCGCTCAAAAGTTTTAAGTTGCAGAGAATAAATCTAATTTAATGTGTTTTTTAGTGTCTTTTTTTTTATAATTATCGCGCACTCAAGGGTTATTACTACCCTTAAAATGATTTACACAGTACGAGCATTAGGAAAACACACATTAGTTTTAAATTTTTGAACATTACAATGGGAAGGAAAAATAGAGCTGGGTAGAGCATTCCACATTCGTGTAGTCCGGCTAAAGAAAGAATCTCTGTATTTCACACTACGTCCGAAGGTGGACTCAAGGGTAAACTGATGAGCATTCCTAAGAGCGCGAGTATTGCGGTTAAATTGTTTAAGGTGAGGAATGCAACTGGCTATTTCGCTAGAGTATTGTCTATAGAAGTAATGGTAAAATAATGAAAGACAAGAAACATTGCGACGGTGCTCGAGAGATTCAAATGTTTCTGTTATTCTTCTATCACCTATCATTTTTAAAGCTCTTTTTTGGATTCTATCCAAGAGACTCAAGTGTGTCTTACGGGTTGTCTTACAAAAGTCGTTTATACCTTCTTGGAGTCTCCTCTTGATGCTTTCAAAAGAAGCATCAGCAACTTTTACATAAAACCAGTTTTGACAAAAATCACTTTCGGAAATACGGTGGCTGTCAAAATTTGTCCCGCAAAATAATACGTGTATTATTCTTTTTCCTGGCAAAATTCAGTGGAGACATTTTGTACAGCAATGCACAAAATTATGAATTTTGCGCGCGAACTGCGTATTGCTCGGAAAAATATCCAAGACAAAATTTTTCCCAGGAAAAAAAATGTATGGGAGAGAAAATTTTTCCCGATCTGCGTACTAGGCTTTAAGGTTCAGAAAATTATGTTTTTTTTTCAATTTTCACCTCATAACTCCTTTATGTTTGCTGAGGCAAGATGTATTGGAGCTTTTGTTCTAAAAGAATAAATCCTATACAAATAAAATACACGACTGGTACGCAAGTTTTAAGAAATTAAAATTCAAAAAAAATCATTGAGCCGTTTTTGAGATATGGAATTTTTTTGAATTTTTTTTTTTTTTAAATCCAATTAATATTTTTCTGTTTAAGTTTCGATACGCAATGTTTTTTAAACATTGTTGAAGCTTCTGTATGAGAAATTTCAGTAACATCCTTTATGCCGGTAATAAGAAAATAAAAATTCAAAAAAATGGATTTATAGTAATATAGTCAGAAATGTCCAAATTTAATTTTTTTTATTGAAGAAATTTAGAAAATAAGCGAAAAAAAAAATTGTAAGTGCCGTTTTCGAGAAAAATACCATTTTCAAAAACCATTTTTTAACATTTGTATACGTTGTTTTGAGATAGGTACCTACATTTTTGTTTCATGCATCTTGTAGATATTATGAAAAAAATGTTAATTTCATCAAGATTAGAAAAAAATCGAGCATGAGGTTTTCGAAGTATTAAGTTTAAAAAACAAATTAATTTAAACACACGATACTATTCAAACAAAACACAACAAAATGGGCAATTTTTTTCTACCATTAGTTAGGTTTTGTGAAATCATTTTTTTTTAATATCTTTTAAATATGTGGTACAGATTTTGAAAAAAAAATCTTTTCGAAATTTCGAAATAAAATTGTGTGGCAAGTATCGTAATTTTTGATCTTTAATGAAAAATAAATTGCACAACCGGGTCGCACGAACTTGCTCTTATGTAAACGACTAAGATTTTCAAAAATGAATGTTATTAGAGAAAAACTGTTCATAAGCATAAAATTCATTTTTTAATAGTCTAAAACAACTCCTTTAGTAATTGGAGCTTAAACCAGGATGCCATGTGATTCAAGCATAATATTAGCTTATGTTAGAACAAAAATTATAAGTCTGCACTGGTTTCTTAAAAAAATAAGTTTTTATATACAAAATTTTTAAAACGTTTATAAGAAAAAATTTTGGTACGATAATTTGAAGTTTGTATTATTTTTCACATAAAAATTGAATTTACAAACAAAAATATTTAGCCGTTTCTAAGACATCGAATTTTCAAAAAAAAAAAAAAGATTTTTTTTTTCTAAAACTAAATTTTTTTTTTTTAAGTTTTGAAATGCAATGTTTTTCAAAATTTTTTTAGAAGCTTCTCTATACAAAATTTCATTAAAATCCATTTTGTCGATAATGAGAAATTCTAAATTTAACAAAATGGTTCTATGGCAGGTACCGTCAGTAATATCTTGATTTCAATTTTTTTCCTATTTGGTTATAGATCGTAAAAATTAATCAAAAGAAAAAAAATTTTAGCAAAATTCTCGTAACCATTTTCGAGAAAAATACGATTTTCGAAAACCATTTTTTGACATTTGTATGTTATTTTTAGGTGAAATACATTTTTTTTCTTACATCTTATAACTTATATTAAAAAAACTTTTATTTATCAAGTTTTAAAAAAATCCAGCACGGGGTTTTCGAAATATTTTTTGAAAATTTGAATACAGAATAATATTGAAACTGCAAACAAACAAAAAAACTGGTTCCAAGGAGGGTACCAAAAATAACTATTTTTTGGAAAATTTTTTCAACCATTACCTGGCTTTAACTAAATGAAATTTTTTGAATCAGTTTTTGAGAAGAAAAAAATATTTATAAAATTTAAAAAAAAAAAATCGTATGGCAGGTACCGTTATTTTTTGTCTTAAAAAAAAAAGAAAAATATGTGTGTGGGGGCAAAATCAAAACCCATATCTACCAAGTTTTAAGAAAATCGGCCAAGCCGTTTAGGCTGTAGTCGAACCGACAGACAGACAGAATTATCGTAATGTCAACTCTCGAGTTCGATTTTTTTTACGAATGCATAACTTGACTTATAGTACCTATAAGTCGCAAGGAAAGAACGTGTGCGGGGAAAAATTTAAAAATGCTATCTCTATCTATCAGATTAAAGAGATCTGGTTATTTTATCTGATCTATCATCGTTATGTCCAGTTTGATAAAAATTTCGTGTTAAATTTTTAACGGATCCATATAACTTGTTAGGTACTATATGACCTAGGTATGTATCGCAGGTAAAAATGTTGTATGTAAGAAAGAAAAGACTTCAACAATTTGTACAAGGCGCTTCCGAAATATTGGTTAAAATTTTTAATTGCGATCTAGGTTCTAAGCGACAAGTTTTTGACTTGTGAAAAAATCGAGTTTCAGATTTATTTAATGAAATGATCTTACGAGAATAGAGATCTCATTTTTGAAAATGAAGGAAGTCTTAGTTTGTAGCTTATTGCTTATCAACTTTTTTTTTAAAGTTCCTTATTTCAAAAATGGATTCCTGATTTTTTTCAAGATTAAGTTTTTAAGTGTACGTAAGTAAACGCTAAAATTTGACATACTATATTTAATGTTTAACTATTAAACAAGAATTTTTAGCAGTGTAAAGGTTGGAATCAATGTTTGTTTTTGAGTTTTTTGTTTAAGTTTTTTTTTTTAATTTCAAGCAACTTCAAACAAATGCAAGTTCCGGTGAGTCACAGATATATTACGATTTTAAACCCAGTTCGATAAATTTTAACATCTTTAATTTAAAAGTGTTTAGGATTTATATGAGGCTTGGCTCAGTTGATGAAATTGGTTGATTTTAAAAAATTTCTTAGAAGAGATGCTTTCAAATCAAATTTTTTTTTTCATATTGAACTTTTGAGGTTGAATAAATTTGTGTTAAATTTCAATAGTCTGTAAGAGACTTTGTAGGTACTATGTTGTTTGACTAACTTTCTTTAATAAGCTTAATATTTCTAACAGTTCATTTTGTTCTGTTTTTCAAACATCGAGTTCTTATAATTCAAAGTTTTTTAAATTGATTCCATTTGGGTGTGTTCGTTAGGTTTTGCCGTATTCGTAATTCACTAAATTCCTGCAAATTTGCTTGAAATTATCTCATTTCGAAATGCGAATTCTCATGGGAAAGGGAATGAATATAAACTGAATTTGCCAATTTGCAACGAAATAATGAAAATGCAGTAAAGCCTGCCATTTTGCTATATTTCCATACAAGTCGACATGCACATGTGTCAAAATAACTTGGTGTAGTTTACCGAGTTAGAAAAATGTAAACGGTAAACAGTTCTAAAATTTATCAAAACTCAGTACTTGGAATACTCACCATCTGCACAATTAATAAAATAGATATTGAATTTTATTCATGCATGTCTAAAAAATATCCCTTAGAAAAACTTAAAAGCATTTCCGATTTCTCGCCCAGGATATAGATTTTGGATGAGCGCATGTAAACGTTCTTTTGATATTTACTGTACATTTAGTTTAAGGAATGCAACTAAACTTTAATGCTCGAACACAATTTAAATCTCGTTATACGAATGGGCCAAAAGTGGTGTCAACTAACAACGATGTCTACCAGAAAGAGAAATGTACAAAGACTAGACCCAGAGTTGTTAAGTTATTTTATATCACACACAAATACGTTGTCTTTTTCATTTTTTGTTGCGTAGTTATAGTTTACGCAAACATGCACATGAATAAGATTTTTTTTAACTTTTGACGTTTACATCAAAGGAAAGTAAAATCTGCATTAACACATTGATGGCTTTCTCTTCAAAGGAAAAATAATGTGGTTCTATGAACAAAAAATATATATATTATATTCGCTTAATGGATTTAAAATGTGTGCATAATACTCGTATAGTCAAAGGAACATTGTATTACAAGCGATTTGTTTAGCTATTAACCAATTTATAAGTGATTTAGTCGTCGCTAGATTCCACTGACTTAAATGCAAAAATGCTTTAAGGTCATTCATCATGAAATACTATTTTATGGATAAGAGTGAAGATTTAAAGGGGGAAGCACAATCGTCTCTCTTGTGGTGTGGTGTTTTGTATCGGCAACTTAGCGTTTTGAGCCCCGAACTTGCTCGACTAATTTAGGTCAGCAACTACTGTAAAAATATAGTGAATGTACATTCTTAAAATGTGTAGAGTTTAATTAAATAATTGTAGAAAATTCGATTATAGAAATATGTTGTATTTGACATACGGGTATAAGACCCTGATTTTGGCAGCGAATGTCAATACAATAAAACACTCTAATCAAGGCGTTCCGTGATGCCCATACCAAGAACTAAGAGCTGTTTGGTTTCGCCAATGCAAATGAATGGGCGGTGAATTGCGCTTTTACCACAGAATATAGTATTGAGTTTCTTAAGCATTACATTCCATGCAGTTTAGGGTTTCCCACATCACAATGTTATATCGAGATCAGAATTTATTGAATTATCATACGATGCCGTTCAAAATCCACATCCGAAGGACATTGACGTGCATCAGGAAACGAATATGAGATGCTGAGAGTACTGCCATTACCAAAACAATTTAATGGATTAGAAGTTTCAGACAAAAGATCATTGATGAGTATGAGAAAGAGTGTCGGAGACAAAACGGAGCCCTGTGGGACATCACCATTTATTGTATGAACTCCAGACTTAAAACCGTCTAACTTAACTTGAATTGAGCGGTTCGAAAGGTAGTTTCTAATCCAATGGAGAAGAGATTCATCAAAACCAAATGCATGCATTTTTGATAAGAGAGCTTGATACCAAACTCTATCAAATGCATTATTCTTACTTTCTCCAAAACTATTTAGAGATTTGTGCCACTGTTCGGAGAGATATACCCTCAGATCTCTGAAAGTCGTTCTATCGGTCATTGAGAAGCTTTCGTTCTTCGAGATATTTCTTCGTTTTCATAACCTTGGAAAGAAGTGACGATAGTTATAAGGGGAAGAAGATTCGACTTTTTAAAGGATAGGCTGGACAAATGCTGTTTTCCATCCACTCGGAAAGAGACCAGTAGAGTAGGACAGATGGAAAAGCTTACGCAGTGGTTTTGCCAGCGTAGAAGAACACCTCTTCAGAACAATGGGAGAGATACTATCCGGGACAGTGGGCTTGTGTATATCAAGATCTTTCAGGACTATTGCAACTGTACTTTCCCATGGAAAAGTTTGCGTTCTCAAGTACAGGGGAGTCATAACACTCTCTGACAGCAAATTGTGCTGCAAGCAAAATGGCCTTATCTAGTGAGCTGAAATAGGAAGCGCCATTAATAACGAGGGTTGGAACCGAGGACGAACTAGTAGTAGTAGCTCCATGATTTATCAACAACCTTATGTGGTTCGGACCCTTCACGCCAACAAAAAATGTTGCCCCAAAGAAGTGATGGATGCTAAGCTGAAGAGAGGCGAAATGGTAACCTGCGAAGAAAAAATTGGTATTGTTGTTCTCAAGTGGAAAAACACTCGAGATGTCAAGATACTTTCGAAAAAAACATGCACCTTTTATATGACTGCTGTCCGATTCGGACAGGTGATGTCTGACCCAAATTTACTATCCACAAGAAGGGGCCAGAGACCAAGCCGACGAAGTCAAGGAAATCGGGAAGAACCTCTTGCTATCATAGAGTACAATAAAGGAAAGTCGGTATTGATCTCCCTGACCAAATGGCTTCCTATATAACAACACTGAGAAGAGGTCTCAAGTGGTACAAAAAAGTTGCAATCGAATTTCTGTTGTGTACGGCGGTTGTGAACGCATTTCTGGTTTACAAAAAGGCCACAAAAAGTGGAATCCAAATTAAAAAATTCAGAGAAGAGGTTGCTAAAGGCTTACTCGACC
This sequence comes from Chrysotoxum bicinctum, assembly GCA_911387755.1. Lineage (NCBI taxonomy): Eukaryota > Metazoa > Arthropoda > Insecta > Diptera > Syrphidae > Chrysotoxum > Chrysotoxum bicinctum. The sequence continues at coordinate 203,628,657 of OU426988.1, forward strand.
TTCTGTATCAAAAGCCAGTTACATCCAGGAAGCATAACATTGAAAAATGGAAGAGTGCTGACGGAAAAACCATCACTGTCCATTTTTGACTGTTACATATTTTGATTAAAAAAAGTACAAGTAGAGACAGATTTTATCAGCGAGCAAGAACATTACTAACGTTTCAAAAAAAGATCGAATCTTTCACTTTTTAAAAAATTTGAAGAAGAAAAATAAGTAGTTAAAAATGGTTGAGTGCCCGAAGGCATTTAAAACAATTTATTAAAAACAAATTGATATATAATTATTTTTAAGTAAAGTTGCTTCTATTCCTACACCCTCTACTAGGTAACTTGAAAAATTCAGGCACATTAATTAATTCTACCAACAAAATAATTACCAGTTTGTTATCTACAGTATTAATATTAAATTGATGGCATGAAAACATAAAGATAATAAATAAACTAAGTTTGAAAATGTTTCCAAAACTTCAGAGCCTATATAGCTGTCAGGTATAGTTCCTTTCCTTATTTATTGTTCCTCATAGCAGGCGACCTTCTTGACAGCAACACAAAAATTCCTCTCGATAGGTATTATGCGTAAATTAAGCTTGTTAATTACCTGCTACACTAACTCACGAAAGTTCAAACCTACATAGCAATCTATGGCGCAGGCATTCAAGAAAATGTAAGACTTAATGAGAAAGCCGGTTCTGTGTCAGGTGCTGAAGCGGTAGCCGCAGGCATTTGTTGTGGGTGGTAATATGCTAACAACGTTTCCACACAACAACTACTGTGCATATACTTTGTCTCTAGGCATGAGAATTTTACCAGTATAATTATTTTCTATGCCTTCTTAATGTAAATTGCATTTCAAATGTTTTCTTCCCAACCAATTCACCGGAATAAAATTAGAGAAAAAATATTCCAACATTCATTCCAACAAGCTATCAAAACGGGATAATATAATTCACTCACACACACACATACACACGTTTATTCCACATCAATCATTATCATAAATATCATATTTTATGAAGTACACATTTTCGAATGGCATTTTCACATGCGTGTGTTCCATCTGACAAACATACCGCATGGAAAAGCTGAACTAGTACGTTTTGTGGCAAATCGACATATCTCGGAAAATTGTCAATTTTCATCCAGTGAAAATTTATTGACAACCTATTCGACAAATTCCGTGTAAAACGAAGAGAATAAAATCAAACAACCAGAAACCTGGGAACATTTTATCGGGAATTGGGATCGGGATCGGGATGAGAACCCAAGGCGACGTAGAAGGAACAAAAAAAAAAACAAATAAACAATCCCGCAGAATATTGCTGAACATTATTTTTCCGCTTTTTTTTTGACTTTTTGGGGGGAGTAACTGATACGTACACAAGATGGATGAATAGCAGTGAAAATATTTTTGTCTACCAAGGAATAGACGAAAATCCTTGTGCCACGAAAAAAGGGAGAGAAGAAGAAGATGTACACATTTTTATGAGGTAGAGGTTTAAAGTGCTGGGAAAGATAAACATACCAATGCACCATGTTGCACGAAGCTGCTGGTTCGACCTCAAGAGTACTTTAAAACAAACTAACGATGGGGATTCTTAAACAATGTTGAGCAAATTTATAAAAACAGGACATTCAGTATTGGTTGAAAAGTCCTTTTTGCTTTCTTTACTGTTGTGTTAACGTGAATGGACGAAAAAAAGCAATAAGATCTTTCTTCTTCTTTTGACAATAGGGTTTATTCTTTTGGGGAAGAAAGAAAACGAAAAGTTTCTGGAATTTAAAAATTATGAACCCAATAGCATTCTTTTCGACCTATGAAAACATCAATTTTATGATAAATAATATTTTTAAAAACATCTTCTCTTTATGTTTCCCAAGTTCCCATGTATCATTTTTTTTAAGAATTGGGCAAAACTAATGATTTTCCTCTTTGAAACGCAGTATTGACATTTTATGATTAACTTGCTGTTTGTGGTTGGTGTTGTCTGGTTGAATTTCATGTATCTTGCCTTGTCTGTCAGTCAGTCATTTGAAAAGAACTGTTCCAATATTGAATATTCTGCTCGAAATGATTACATCAAGATTCTGGGTCGGAGAAGAGCACGATACCATTTTTTTTTATATATATATATTTTCCGCTCACTAAAGGGATTTTGAATACGCTTAAAATTTTTGAGAACAGTGCGAGCGGTATGAAAGTTGGAGAGGATTTAAAAGGAGATTTCGATGCACCTTGGATTTGAATATCTGAACATAATAATGGGACGGAAATTATATAGAGTCGGGTAAAGCATTCCACATTCGTGTAGTGCGGCTAAAGAAAGAATCTCTGAATTTAAGACTATGTCCGAAATTGGGCTCAAGTGTAAACTAGTGGCGATTTCCTGAAGTGTGAATACTACGGTTGAATTGTTTAAGGGGAGAAATGTAATAGAGCTATGTCAATCCCGATTGAGTCGGTCTTTGTGACCCGTTCACCGAAAAGATTGATTGATTGCAATCCCAGTAGACCAAATCAATCAATCCTTATGTCAACCTCTTGCCACTGGACTGAAACAGGTGAACACAAAGTGAACGAAACGAACGAAAAAAAGTTATTGTTTCGTTCATTCAACTTGTTTTCAATCCTTTCACAATGACTACATTTATATGCAGAATCGAAAGATCGAGTTGGATTAGGGTCAAATTTTCGACCCAGGTTTTTCGTCATTTGAGTTAAGAACTCGATTTGGAGTTGAGTTGAAATGGTGAGCCCTGAGCCATTCTGAAAAATTTTGCTAAGCCAACTCCTCGACCCAGGTTTTTCGTCTCACATTTCGACTCGACACCGCTGAGCGAGTGGGATCGAGTCGAGCGAAGCTTATTTCAACTCAAAACAGGTATACTTGGTGCACATCATAAATAGTGAAAGGACACTGACGTCTCAGATATGAAATTTTCAATACTAGCCATTTTATCTTTGCTTAAATTTGTCAGATGGTGACATTAAAATCCAATTGAAGCATTTAGAGGAAGAAGGGGTTAAGTGACAATTGTCAAGTTTCGAGATACAAGGGTTCAAAGTTAATCGATGAGAACTTTCTTATGGAATAATAAATAAAGCACAAAACAGACTTTCTTAAAATATAATTTTAAATTCATTTAAATAGTTCAGAGGTTTTTTTTTCTTAAATATTCTCTCAAAAAATGCACATAACCTCTTTTTGCAAACAAAAAATAAAATCGTTTTAATTGGTAAAAAAAACGAGGGGGTTAAGTGACATTTTTAATTTTTTTTATTTTTTTATTTCGTTTATTTTTTTTTTATTAATATTTTCCTCGGGAGAATCTGAAATGGCTTTTTTTATAAAACTTGATAAGCTCCTGCATGAACTGCATTTGCGACTTTAAATTTTTAATTTTTTTTTTTCAGTTTTAAGTTGCTTGTATTTTTTCTCGAGAAAATCTTGGGTTTTGTCAGAAATCGTTTTTGACTTTGATTGATACTTCTGCAAATGGATATTTTTCATTGAAGCATTCTTTATAAGAATAGGACCCATATTTTTGTCCATTCTTATCCATATGTCTTGAAGATTGGATAGTGATGGAAAATGATCCTCCTTTTTTTGCTGACACTTCTTATTATCTGCCTATATTGTTCTGCAGTAGATATAGATAAGTTCATGTTTTCGTAATGCCTTTTATATCCTTCCGAAATCCTGGTCGCTATCCAGATATCTGTGTTCTGGAAACTTGTGGTCGATCACGAAAAATTCAAGTGAAATATGTACTTAATAAAGACATATTAAAATAAAGTTTTTGTTTAGCCCAGAGCAAGAATCTGTCCACGTTTTTAAGTGTCTTCATGTTTTCGTAAATTCGCACTACTGAAAAAATGTTAGGATTGCGCTCATCACCTCAGTGCTTTCTCTATCTGCTATGACTTCGGTCCATGTGATCATATAAGACATTTTAACATTCGAAGTAATGACATGTTTTCCCAAATTATAAAACCACATCTGCCTCATGTAAAATGCCTTTGATGTTGTTAATTTGGGCAAAGGCTTAGCATGGTGCAAATCAAAAGTAATATATACGACGTTTGGGTCAGATTGAGGCTTTTCGCGGTTAATTTTCTGTCCTTCGAATGCAGTTTTGTTCGATTTTTGTCCAGTTTTTGCAAGAGTCACAGGTACTACATGTATTACCCAAAAGTTACTCCAAGGTGGTAAATAAGCATTTCATTATCGTACGGCATTTTCCTTACTTTAGTTTTATAAGTTGCAAAAAGGGTGTAAGTAGGCATTTAACTCTTTCATGCAAACAATATACATATTTTTAATTTTAATTTGTTTGCTTGCAAAAAGGAGTTAAGTGATTTTAACGCCTTCTTCCACACATTTTTTTAAAAAAGTAGTTTCGCTTAACCCTTTTATACAAAAAACACAAGGGCTTAATCGGAAACTAAGGGTTGTAGAGAAACGCTGATAAGACCGAAATCGAAGTTTACACTTAGCATCATCATTTTTGCAAAAAAAAAACACACAAATCCAAAAATGTCACTTAACCCCTTCTTATGCTCAACGCTTCAATTCAAAACCACAGACAAAAGTTTTTATAGCTATGCCCGATTCATAATGCGATGAGAACAATAACGAAGATGTTTCATCACGCTCACATCTCTTTTTACTTGCGACTTATATGTACTATAAGGCAAGTTATGCATTCGTAAAAAAAATCGAACTCGAGATTTCGATCAAAGTTGACATTACGATGATAGCGAAGACTAAAAAAGTGGGTCTCGCAATTCTGTCTGTCTGTCTGTCTGTTCGACTACAGGCTAAACGGCTGGGCCGATTTTCTTTAAACTTGGTAGATATCATTTTTAATTTTTTCCCCCCATACGTTTTTTTCTTTTTTTTTTAAGACCAAAAATAACGGTACCTGCCATACGATTTTTTTTCGAAATTTTATAAAAGTCGCTGTCTTTGACGGATAACTTGTCGTTTTGTCATGTCACTGACAACTCCATAGAAAAACTTTTTACCCCCAACGCCGGAAAAGAAGTTTTACTTCAAAAATATTTTAGTTAAAGTTGAGTTGCGAGTGTCGTTTAATTTAGTATTGTGTCCTTCAAGATATATGCTGATGTGTTTTGCATTTTTTTATTATTCGTACGCTGCTTCTGTCAGTTTTTCCATCACACACAAAATTTGTACGTTCCTAAATATGCCCTTTTTCTGTATCAAGAGACAAAATTAATTTCTCGAAATGACTTTTTCGGCCCTAAAAAACCTACAGTGAGCCACATAAATCTGCGTACAAGGAAGATATTTTTAAAAAATTGCTATTGTTCACAAATGTAAAGTGAAGTATTTTCAAAAAAGGGATTTTTCACTAAAAGAAATTTACCACGTTTTTATTTTCAACAAAAAAAAAAAAAAAAATAAAAAAAAAAAAATATTCGTATCACAAAAAATTAATAAAAACAAAATAAACCTCTGAAATTCTTCCACAAAACTCTGTGTACAGGTGAATATTTCTTACATTACACACTGTTTAAGTATCGGTAAATTTTTTTTTTACATAATATGATTGTTTGTTTATTTTTAATCGTTCTAAACGCCTATTGCAAATACTCGTAATTGTCTTTGTTTTTTTTTTAAGCAAAAAATTGCAGATACAGAGTTAAGTTTGAGTGAGCGGCAGTTGATTATTAATCTTTACGTTAAACAAAAAAAGTCGTATGGTAAAATTTTAAAAATAACCTCAAGAGCTCGGTCAACGATACAGAAAACGGTAGATCGCTTTTTTTTTTTTTTTTTTTTTTATAATTTACCCGCGCTCAAGGGATTACCCTTTAAATGTTTTCAGCACAGCGCGGGCGTGAAGTTAATGAAAGAAAGAAGGATAGGAAAGATGTGTGGCACGATGTTCTGAGACTAAAGGTGGTTGTCTCAGATTTTTTTATCTCCAGTGATGGCGCCTGAACTAAAGCGGAGAAATGCCGTGTCTTATTTCTATGTCACTTATAATTCACATTATTTTATTTGTATTCATCCTTGTTGGGCATACTAGTTTTTTTTAACTCAATTACATGTTGTTAGTGTTATGCCTGAACAACATGCAATGAGTAAACCCATAAACCCATTGATGACAATTTTTTTAGAAGATTTTAATGGAATTATAGCGACATAGACGACGGCAGGGATCGAACCTGTCATCATGAGGTTGACAGGCGAGCACACAACCATCGCGCCACGGCCACCCCCCAAACTTTAACTTTAGAAACGCAGGACAGATTAAATCGAAGACAAGATCCGGCCGACCGTCGAAGCTCTCCGAAAGGGATAAGCGTGTGATCAAGCGAATGGTGGAGCAAGATCACTTTATAACGGCTAAGACGATAAGCACACGGCTTGAAATATATAACAACAATACAGTGCATCCAGAAACGGTAAGAAGAGCTATTGTTCAAAAGGGGTTTAAGCCACGCACACCCAGGAAAAAACCATTGATTAGTAAAATAAACAGAAAGAAATGGCTAGCATTTGCAAAAGAGTATGTTAACAAGCCTCCGGACTTCTGGCTTAAGGTTATATTCTCCGACGAATCAAAATGCAACATTTTTGGTTCTGACGGTCATTTGAGGGTGTGGCGACGACCAAACGATGCTCTTAATCCCAGATGCACAATTAAGACTGTCAAGCACGGTGGTGGAGGTGTTATGGCTTGGGGCTGTATGGCGTCTTCAGGAGTCGGTAAGCTGGAAGTAATAGAAGGAACAATGGATCAATATGTATACATCGATTTCCTCAAAAGAAATTTAAAAACAAGTGCTGAAATTCTGGGTATATCCAATGACTATTACTTCCAGCAAGATAATGACCCCAAATATACCGCCCATAATACGCGCATATGGCTGGCAATTAACACTCCCCACCTAGTACAACAATACAACCGACATTTTAAATTTAATTTTTTTTTTCTCGTCATGTAAATTTTATATAAAAATAATTGAACTTAAGTCACTGTATATAAGTAGTTAGGCCCCCTACGAGCCAACAAATTTAAACTTTCATACATATGTAGTATCTTATTAGTTGTAAGCCAAATTGTAAATAGTATGTTCAATAAAACAAAATTGAATTGAATTGAACTGCTACGAACCCCACCACAGAGTCCAGATATTAACCCTATCGAGCACTGCTGGGATGAAGTTGAAAAAAAAAGATCCGAACCCGAACGATATGCTTGAATCAATGGAGTAAAATCAATAGTTCTTATACAGAAAACTGGTAGGGTCAATGCAAAACCGTTTGAAAGAAGTTATAAGGCTAAAAGGGTATCTGACCAAATATTAACAGCGTAAGTAATAAAAAAAAATAATTATTTGTTAGTTAGTTAATCTTTTTTCAATTTCTGTTACAGCTGTACGCAAACTTTTATGTAGGAATTTCAGAGGTTTATTTTGTTGTTATTAATTTCTTCTTGTTATGAATAATTGTTTTAATTTTTTTTGTTGAAAATAAAAACATTGTACATTTCTTTATTAAAATTTTTTTTTGTTGAAACAAATCACTTTAAATTTGTGAATAACAGCAGTTTTTAAAAATATTTCTTCCTTGAACTCAGACTTTTGTGGATCACTGTATGTTAAACACGAAATTCTTTTTACGACAAAAATTGACAGAGTAAAACATGTTTTTTTTAAGATTTTCGGGGTTACCAGCAACCATTTTGAAAAAAAAAAACGAACATAAAATGCACGAAAACAGATTTCATTAGAAAAAAATGTTCAGAAACATAAAATTATTATTTTTTTAAAGGAGTAAAACAATTTCTTTTGTAGTTTCACCTAACGACGGTATGCGATGTGATTTCTTAATCAAATATAAATTTCTGAAAGGACAAAAATTTGGAATCCTTAAAATAAGATTTTATATATGTATGTATATTTGTTTTAGGAAAAAATTTAGTACGCCAATTTTATGATTTTATTATTGCGCAAATAAAAATTGTATTTGAAAAATAAATCATCGACCTCATGAAAATCTTTAAAATACTTTTTTTTTTAATTTGATATGTTATATGTCGTATAAACTAAACAAAGGAAAACAAAAATTTTCAAAATCTATGCGCCGTTTTTAACAAAAATAAAATTTTCAAAATCAATATTTCATAACGCTGATTTTGTGACTTGTTTGTGTGGGAAATATTTAAAAATCTGTTAGTTATCAAGGTTAAGAAAAAAAAATCGATCATGTGATTTTCAAAATATTGAGTTTTCAATACAATTTTTTTCTAGAAATCGAAACAAAATTTGAAAATGCAATACCTACTAATCAAACTATTTTGGGGCTTTAGCATACAAAAAATAATCAAAATCTGTTTTTGAGAAAATAAAAAAAAAAAATGTTCCTATGTCCTCCAATTACTCTTTATAACCATTTTTGGGAATATTTTTTCACCCAGTACCTAGAACCTAGCTTTTACTATACTTTGTCCAACAAAAATTGTCAGTGCAGGGAAGATAGGACGTTTGTCTCTCATTCTGGTTGCATTGCCATGCATAAGTATGTCGCCTTTTAAAGCTCTCACAGGGATTCCGTAGTTTAAATTATAAATCGCCGCAAATGAAAGTTAAAAATGCGTAGGGGTACCGCCTGCCGATTCAAAACGACTGAAAACAATATTCAATTTACCTTTTCCCACAACGCCAAGCGGTAAGATAATAGGCGCGTTTTTTGTTTTAAGTTTAAAAGCAATACGACAACACTCAACATACTCATCTTCTTAAAATGTGTTCTCAAAAGTTTCAAATCCCAAAAGCTCCTTAATAAAAACCACTGAAAAAGCTCTTTGCTTGCAATTGAGAATGATAATGGTAATGGTAACTCTGTTTTGATGTAGATAAAGAGCGCACGATCGTATTGAGTTTTGAGTGACACTTGACACTCTTATCTTGATCTTGACAGTATCTCATCTCATCAGCAGTGGGATACGACGGTCGTGTAGGGGTGTACAACTTTTTGCAAAGAATTACAACAACAATTCCTTAAGAAAAGTCAGTGGCTTGCTCTTTTTTTAGTGGCATTTTTCCTAACGCATTGTAGTGAGGGTGCATCAGGCGCCACTGCTTTAGAAAAAGCTCTCCCATAAGGCCTGTACTGACAATTTTTGTTGGACAGAGTATAAAAGAAATTTTTAAAATTTTTTTAAGAAATCTCTGGAACAGTTTTTAAGTTAATGACTATTAATAAGATTTTGAAAAAAAAAAATTATTTTTGGTAGTAAAAACAAAAGAAAAAAAAACGTGTGGGAGGGAAAAATTTAAAAATGCTATCTACCAAGTTTAAGGAAAATCGTCCTATTCGTTTCGGATGTAGTCGAACAGACACTCAGACAGATACCCATTTTTTTCGTCTTCCCAATCATTGCAATACCAAAGTGTGATCAAAATCTCGACTTCTATTTTTTTATTAATGCATAACTTGGCTTGTAGTACCAATATATTGCAAATAAAAGTTGTTAGTAGTAACAAGGATTTAAGCCAGCTTTAGTCCGTCTTTTCCTTCTATTGTTAGGAAATAGTAACGCAAAAATTAATTTGTCATTTTTCCTTGAAGTGAATTCTACGGCCATAGATCAAACGCATACTGCACTATTCTAGGACAAAAACAGCTAGTTACAAATTTTTTGACTAAACCTAGCAGATCCAAAAGAGTCAAAAAACCTATGGTTGGAATTTGTCTCACTAAATGTTAGCTTGAGTCTAAAATTGACTCGTCTAACTATCCTTAACCACTCTATAAGCTAATTTACCCAAAATTGTGTACACAATATTTTCACGTGATTCCCTAGAGACAATATATGAATTTTTCGTCAAGCTCATTTGGAACGGGAGTTGATTTAAAAGACAATCGATACATTATCAATGAAAAGATGAAAAGTTTTAAAAAAAGTGAGTGTTAAAATACCGAATGTTGATATTTATCAATTGAAAAATGTTAATTGGCATTATAGCAAAGTACCACAAGAAAAAGATGAAACTCAGTAGGGACGACTTATACAGAGGATGCGGTGACGAAGAGATACATGAGGACACTCCTCACTACCTGTGTCACTGCCCTGCGCTATATCATCTAAGAAACAGACATCTAGGGAGGCACTTCTTCAATGACTTAGAGAAGCTCTCTGACATTCCAAGCAAAATCATATTAAAATTCGTTAATGATACCAAATGGCTTGAGAATTCCTGATCTATGAAAACCGCCTTCAACTATACAGTACGACAGTGTAGTACGAACGTAAACGACAACGACGCAGCACCAACGGAGAATGGGCACCTCGTCTACACACCTGCGGTTGCCACTCCTACGTTGAGCACGAACATCAGTGGGTCGATGGGGCCACATCTATCTAAGATTGGTAAAATCCTCTTTGGTATGGAAACAGCCTCTTCGACTTAACTAACATGCTCCTTCGGGTCTGGTGTTGGGAATGATCGCTCAAGTGAAGGTAAAGGAAAGGAATACCCCCGAGAAGGCGTATACTTCTCCCTAGCCAGGCTATTATGCGACGTTAAAAATTTCAACACTTTAGAAATTAATACTCTCTGACATTTCAGGCTAAAGCTTGCTGTAACCCTTCTATACCCTTAACGGGCTTGAGCGACATAGGATTATCATAGGTTTCAATAAAAGGGGTCACAAACCCCAGAGTATCACAATTGATCTACATTGATTTAAGTGTGATGGTAACAAGATCAACTGTCAGCCCACTTACCTAACCTAACCATTATAGCAACGAGGTTACTTAAACTAGTCAAACCGCTCAAAATGCATTTGGTTCAGAGCAAGCTCCACAATGTGCTCATAGTAAAGGGCTGTCATTGAGGGTATTTAAAATTACCGTGACACATATATTTTAGGATACCATTACTTAACCCTTTGCAAGGCATCCAACACACCCAAAAAAAAAACCCTCAGTGAATTGGTAATATTTTCCCTGTTTTATTGTATATATAGCGTAGAGCGGCAGGAGCTTTTATCTAGCAATGTCGATTTCTGATACCATTGCTGGATATAGTTTTGCAGAGGTCTCCAACACACAGCAGCTGCGAGACTTTCCAAACAAAATAGTCGACAATGGCTTCTTCTCCTTTTTTTTTCTCAAAGTTGAATGTTGTTTTAGAATATTTTTCTTTTCGACTTCCGAAGAGCGTAAAGGTAGCCCTAAACCCACATGCATGATGTCGATGATTATGTTCATTCGTGTATAAAGTGGACTTTGCCGGAATAAATTTGCTATGCACTCTATCCGAATCCGACTCGCTGTATCCATATAAACGACACGAACATTCAATAAACCTACAATTCCATCAGGATATTTTAGCTTCGACCGCTGCCGCCGCCGCCGATTTCCAACCTGCGCTGCGTCGGAGTTTATTCTGGATGAAAGGGTTCCAGCCATTCATTTGCATGTTGCTGTATATACTGTATAAGTAGGTATGTTTGTATGATATCCAGTCAAGTCCTATTCCTCTTTCATATGCTTAACTTTCATCTTTTATTAACTTTTTCAAATCTTCATGGTTGAAAGGATCTTAAAAAAATTAGAACATCCTAGCTACACCAGCAGAAGCAACCAGAAACTGCAAGCCAAACCAAGCCAAGTCAAGCCAGTCCTTTGCTAGTTAGACACGCGCTACTTCTTCCTGTGTTTGCTCTTTGGCTGTCGATGTCGGTGGCGGCAGCGATGTCCGATGGCGTTCGATTGAATGGTGTTTTATTTGGTTTTCCATTTTGTCCTTGTTTATTGATTTCAGTCCGATAACGCCGCCGACATTTCGCATTTCGTTTTTATTATATTTTTTTGTATTATTCCTGGCGATAAAAAGAGGTAGCAGTTTATTTTTTTTTATGAAAAAGACAAGTTTTCATAGTCCTTCCTTCCGTGTGTCCCAACCGATGACGACAACGATGACGATGATATTGATGATGGCCATTTAAATGATTTCCGGGAAGGAACAAAAGCGAAAGAAAATTACTATGACATTATCCAAGCAATCAAGGATAATGTACGAAACACACTCGGTAATGCGGAAACCAATATACTTCCTGGACGATTGTCAGTGTGGCCAATATTTTGCGATCCGTATTTTGCTGCGTTCATAAATATTAACGACCGAGCACATGGTACAGGGCCAATTGGCAAAATATTCACTTTATGGTATTATATCGATATTGGGCCCGCATGTCCTTGTAGTAATATGTGTCCTGAAACTCCTGTTTCATTTCAGGAGCGAATATAATTTGTGTGTTTTTGGGGTCTCGTTTATTGTCTGGGCTTACTTTTGTTGCTGCGTACGGACATTGTAAGTACTATAAGATTAACTGCTGTTCCCTGCTTCCTTACGTTCATGTTTGATATTTTGGCAAGCTTTGCATGAAATTTAATTATTGCAAAGGGACGATGATGGAGCGGAACTGGCAACGCCATGCTAGGGTCCTTTTTTGGCATCTTACATATGACAAAAATTGGTCGTATAGTGGGTGAGAATCACTAGGATATGCCATTATTGTGGTTTCGTCTTCTGGTTTAATAAATTACTTTACGTGCGAGCTTGTCTGTAGATTGTGAAAATATATATGCATGCATGTAGAATGATGTGTAACTGTTTTCGCAAAGTAATGATTGTTCAACGTATTCATGAATATTGTTCATTTGATTGACGATGTGAGATATCTACTTTTTTTGCAGACTTTCGTTTGGCAGGAGCAAGTGCATTTTTGAATAATAATCTTCGAATGTAGGTTTATAAGAAGGACTTCAATTAGAATTTGGAAGTATGAGACAATGATCAGGAATTATTTTTTGTCATGCACAAGTTCTTGCATAAATACAAAAAAAAATCTGTACTGGATTACATTCCGTATAAAAATTGTATAAATAAATTTTGAATATTATTATACAAAAGAAAATGTATCGATTTCGTATATCATTTCCCTCCTCATTCCAGTGAAGGAATGTTTTCATTAAGGATACCTTTAATGTTCACATTTTTCACATTTATTATCCTGGGTCTGATGGTGTCTTAAGATGAAAATATTAACATTCTTAGGACGAGCAAAGACAGGTTGATCCTTGATAAAATATTTAATATAAATAAGATCTTTGATTTTTCCAACTGTGATACGCCAATCTATGATAATCTTGACGAAAATGATAAATCATTCGATCATTTGAAGTCATATTCCCACTTGAATGAAATATACATTTTAAAATAAGTGCTGACGATATTATAAAATGTATGTCTAAAACCACGTCAGTCAATAAATTTTTTCCTCTTCAAATAATACCGTTTGAAAAACGTTCATTGCACAAACAACATTAGTCAGTGACTTAAGAGGTTTTTGCATGCACTGATAGATGGCGGGAGTAGTTTTATGATTGAGTTTGACGTTTTAAATTTGCTTTGCTCTGATTGGTTTAACAATATTCAAATCTTCAATTTGACAAGAAGCGTCATTAATGTCATATTTGCGTCTTTTACTCAAGTATTTTCTGCGAAAAGTAATTTTAGCTTTAAAAATTTCTTCAAGTAAAATGGAGAGTGATGGTGAGTCGAAAAAGAAGAGTAGGGTACATTTGACACTTAGTTTTTAAGAGTCTGTATTTCCGAAAACTGTTAATGTATTCCATTGTTTTGTTTTGTATTTGATGTATTGACTATTCAAGATTATGCTAACATATATTTTTTTGTTTTAAAACATTTCCACATTTTAAAGAAAAATATTTTCTAGAAAAAGTCATTTTGTCAAAAGTGCCCCGGTAGTGGGGCACCTTTGACTTTAAATGGGGTACATTTGACAATGGTGGATTAAACCCCACATCGTGTGCATTAAATTTCTAAAAGTATCAACGGATCCAGCACGTCTGTTGTTTGAATAGTAAAAAAGTAAATTTTTGTTTTTGAACAGTTTATTAAATAATATAACGAAAAAAATAAATCAATAAATTCACTTTCTAAAAAAAAACAACAAGAATAAAAAACATAAATTATTTCATTTATAAACATAAAAAAATCAGTCGATGTAAATCTTAATTCAAACTTATCGATATCGACATTTTTTAAACAATTTATTTAATATATAATTTCCCAAAATCAACGTCAAACAAATATTTTTTGCAAAAGTCAAAGGTGCCCCGAAGAAACTTTATAAGTTTTTTTTTTTTTTTTAATAACTGATATTATATTTTCACAAAACTGGCTTTAATTTATTGAACTTTAAGCATAGTACCACAGATAATAGAGTTAGTAACTCTATTATCTGTGATAGTACTATCATAACATTGATTCACGATAGAAAAATTTATTTTATTAGGTTCACAAATCGCTTACTTACGGGTGGTCAAAAATTAGATCAGAGACACAGAAAACACGAAAACACGTGGTACTCCACGAAGAGTTAAAGAAAGACTGCCAAATTTCATAACGTTTCTTTAAATCAAACTAAGCTTCTTCCTTCATCCAGAAGATTGTTTCATTATCCCTATACATAAAAAAGGATCTAAGAGTGATGTCTCAAATTATAGGCCGATAGCAAAGCTCTCATGTATTCCTAAATTATTCGAGAGTTTAGTTCACGATTATTTACTTCTTCATTGTGAATCACTCTTTTCTGATAAGCAACATGGCTTTCTTAAAGGTAGATCAACTACATCTAATCTTACTCAATTTGTATCTAATACTATTTGTGCCATGGAATTAGGTTACGAAATTGATGCAGTTGCAACTGATTTCAGCAAAGCATTTGATAGGATCGCTCACAATATAATTATTTTCAAATTGAAATCATATGGATTCCCATCTCCGTTTTTATCTTGGGTTCAGTCCTATTTATGTGATCGCATAGGCACTGTTTTGTTCAGAGGAAGTACTTCCAACCCTGTCCGCTCAACATCAGGCGTTCCCCAAGGTAGTCACCTTGGCCCCCTTCTCTTCTTGTTAAGTATAAACGACGTTGAGCTTACTTTAGTAGGATCTGACCTGGAGATTTACGCTGATGACATGCGTATTTCTAAACATATTACATGCTCAGCAGATACCCAGCAACTACAAACCGACCTAAATAATTTCCTTACCTGGTGCCGTCATAATTTTCTCGAACTTAACGTTAGTAAGTGTCAAGTCATTACTTATTCTCGAAAACGCCCCCCTCTCCCCCAGCGTTATTATTTCTTGAATAATGAACAAGTCGCGGTTGTGACATCTATTCGTGACTTAGGAGTTATTTGTGACAATCAGCTAAATTTTCGAGCTCATTATGATTCTATTATTAACAGGGCTAATTCAACTCTAGGATTCGTAAAGCGTTGGTCCAAGGAATTTTCAAATCCCTACGTCACAAAATCCTTATACATTTCTTTTGTACGTCCTCTTCTTGAATATGCCTCTCCCGCCTGGTCACCTTATTATCATGTCCACATTCAGCGCATTGAAGCCGTTCAGCGCAGATTTATAAGATTTTGTTTGCGCGGCCTCGGATGGGACGACCCATTCAGACTCCCACCCTACGAAAACCGTCTTAAACTTATAAATTTACAGACCTTAAGAGTACGTCGAGATAATGCTGACCTTCTATTTTTACACCAGTTATTATCTGGAGGTATCGACTGCGTAGGCTTGCTACGCAAAATAAAGCAAAACACTAATCAATCCCGCCTCAGATCGATACCACTGTTCTGGATACCCCTTCACCGAACCGAGTACGGCCTAAATGAACCACTTACAAGAATGCTTAGAAGTGCTAACAACTCAACTATTTTTGATTTAAGTAGTTCAAAAACTGCCCTTAAAAATGCTCTCCAATAATTATACCTTTATTTCCCGACCCAACTTTCCACCCAAACCTATTATTACTATTATTATTAATCTAATTTTAAGAATTTTTTTTGTTTAGTTTTAAGTAACAGGCTTGAATTAAGCTTAAATAAATAAATAAATAAACAAACTTTTCTTTTTTAAGGGCACGATCATACAGAAAAACGCAAAGTCAAATGTGCCTCTGTGTCAAATGTACCCCAGCTTACCCTACGTGTAAACCTTAATCATTTTAAAAACGAATTGTATTAAAAACTGTTCATAAGGATAAAAATTTTGGTACGCCAGCTTTAAGTTTTTATTACTGTACGAATGAGAGTTAAATTTCCAAGAAAAATACTAAGCCGTTCTTGAGATATCGAATTTTCCAAAAAAAAAATGTCTTTTTTTCCAAAAATTGAAATTTTTTTTTAAGTTTTGAAATGCAATGTTTTTTAAACTTTTTAGGAGCTTCTTTATAAAAAAATTCATTAAAATCCGTTATGCCGATAATTAGAAATTCAAAATTCGAAAAGATTATTCTATGGTAGGTACAGTCAGTAGATAATATCTAGATTTCAATTTTTTTTTTTATTAAATTAAAGATTGTAAAAATTAATTGAAAGAAAAAAATTTTAGCAAAATTATCGGAACTGTTTTCGAGAAAAATACGATTTCCGAAAACCATTTTCTTAATACATATTTGTATAGAAGGTACCGGAAGTTTTAGATAAAACAAAATTTTTTTTCTCAGATCTTGTATATTATGTTAAAAAACTTTTATTTATCAAGTTTGAAAAAAATCGGTTGTACCGTTTTCGAGAAAATCAAAAACAAAAAAATGGACCCGGGGGGCTACCAAAAATAACAAGTTTTTGAAAGTTTTTTTCAACCATTACCTAGTTTTAACTAAAAGAAATGTTTCAAATTTTTTTTTTAATTCTGTGGTACAGTTTTTGAGAAAAACAAAAATATTTATAAAATTTCGTAAAAAAATCGTATAGCAGGTACCGTTATTTTTGATCTTAAAAAAAAAAGAAAAAAAAACGTGTTGCCGGAAAACATTAAAACTCATATCTACCAAGTTTGAAGAAAATCGGAAGAGCCGTTTAGGTTGTAGTCCAACAGACAGACAGACAGAATTTCGAGACCCACTTTTTTCGTCTTCGCTATCATCGTAATTTCAATTTTGATCAAAATCTCGAGATCGATTCTTGTTACGAATGCATAACTTGCCTAAGTACCTATGTATATGTAAGTCGCAAGTAAAAAATGGTGATGTGAAGAAGCTCAAAAAGCAATTTCAATTAAAATCTTCGGGCGATGTAGTCAAATAGATCAAAACAGCAATGCACACCAAATTTAATCGAGTCAACAATCATCGGCGGCAAAATTAAAATTCCAATACCAATGATTTTTAAAGATTTATGTTTTGAATTTAAGCTTTTGCTATTACCATTAACAAAGCACGAGGCCAATAGTTGACTAATGCTGGCTTAAATTTGGAAAATGTATGCTTTTCACACGCCCAATTGCATATTGCTAGCTCAAATCTAAGCACACTGAAAAAATATGGGGTTTTTTTACTAAGGGTGGATAGATGTTCAGATTCAGATGGAATTAAACAAGCTGGTTGTGAGGTTTGAACAAACTTTTTTATTTAGTTAAAGGCTAGGCGAGCACATTAAATTTTTAGTTGCACAACTGTTTGGTTGCTTATAGAAAATAGATGAACTATTTGGTTGAATGTCCGCGCAGGTGCATATAATTATATGTTAAATAAAATAGCGAACTCATTTTAAGCAATCGTTTAGTTTGTGTCAAAACACAAGTTGCTCGAACCAAGCAGTTGCGCAACTAAAAATTGAATGTGCGTGCCTAGCCTAAGGGCCCATGTACCTATGCCTTATGTAGAGATTCTTACGGTGGGGTGGTGCGGATCCAATTGTTCCAATTTTCAATTACTCTTCCGCATAGATCCCGTTGAATTTAAGCAATGGGCTATGTTATGGTTACCTTAAAGTCATCGGTCAATTGTAGTTTATTCGCATAGACATGCGACTTCAGGAAACCCTACAAGAAAAGGCCTAGCGCGGTCAAATCACATGGCCTTGGTGGCAAATTAACGTCACCTTTGCGAGGAATAACATTACCCTCAACTCGTTCATGGAGAATTTCAATCGTGGCATCCGCCATTGATTTCGGAAAAGTACGAACCAATGACGACACCAGCCGAAAATCCACACCAAACTGTTACTTTTTGAGGATGCATTCTTGTGAAACTCGCGTGGGTTGGTGTAGTCCCATATACCTACGGCAATTTCGCTTGTTAAAACAGCCATTCATTCGCAAATGCCTCTCGTCGCTAAAAATAATTTGTCGGCCATTTCCAAACGCTACAAGGCTTAGTCACCGAATAAACGGCATTGTCTATGTTAATGAATTTTCAGCTCTTGAGCCTAAATCCTATACGGATGTAGGCCAAAGTCCCGACGGAAAATTCACCAAGTTGAAGTCTGCGAAGGCCGAGTTCTTTTGCATGGCGAGGAATCGACTGTCTTGGGTGCTGCTATACATCTTTCAAGTATAGCGATGATGTTCTCGGTCGATCCTCCGTTTTTTTTTTTGACATAAGAATGTTGGCCACCAACTGGTGAAGAGTCGACAGTGAAGGCGCACCACATCTAACAATTACGCAACATTTGTCACTCGTTCTGATAATAAAGTTTTATCATTTGGAGGTGCTGTTCAATCGTGGTACTTGGCGAGAGCCACGGTGATTTGGCATCAGTAAAAAAAGATTTGACAAATGTCAACAAAACAACATGGCCGCCAAAATCTACCTGTGCCAATGGAAAAACCGTTTATCTAATCAAACAATAAAAGTTAAATTTATTAAACTGTATTTCATTTGAAAGTTACTGAAAAAAAATTGACCTGGTACATAAAACGCGCCCTGTATAACATGGGTACTCGTAAATCCAAAAACTGTGTTTGGGCAATTTATTTATTAGCAAGGCCATCAGTTGAACATCTATACCTACCATCTACGCTACTTTTTAACCTTTGGTTTGCCCAGCCATTCATCTTCATCAAGCATAGCATCCAGCCATTCTTGAAAAAGAAACCCAAATAAATTAGTCAAACACGAGTTCCCATATCAAATTGAAAACCTGCAGCATCTAACAAATTAATATTGCAAAATAAAATCAACCAAAACCACACAAATCATCGTTCTATCTCCTGCTCCTCCTAGCCTTTCAACCATCTCTAAACCATCGTGCATCTACGTTGGTCGTTGCCGTTTACCAAGAACACATCTCACCTTTGTGCTCACTAATTCGACATGCCGAGAAGCCGACGACCCGAGTGACTTGAAAACAATCAAAGAAACACACTCTTTTCCCCGAGTGGTGGCTGGCTAACACTACTGTCCCAGTTCTATACAATTCCACACGACACAGTCCCGTTTCGAAGACACTATGGATATTGCCACCGCAGCCTCTAAGTCGTCGTATAGTCATATTCGTCGTCAAGGTGTAATGACCCAAAGAATAGTTTACCCATATCCCAAGAAGACCGAAACTTTCCGCACCGCACCGCAGCACGCACACAATCAGCTCGCTAAAGCTAGCCGAAGTCATGAGATGAAAAGAAGAGAAAGATACTACAACGACGACGACGATGATGTTGATATTGAGACTTGAGAATACATTCCAAACTAACGGTGCTTTCATTCTAATCGTAAATCAAGAAATATCTGAACCAAAGTCTGAACTTAAAGACGACTTCCAATGGAGAGTCATCGAAAAAGTGGTGGAATCCCATAGACGAAACCAAAAAGAATCCAACAACAAAAACAAAATCAAAGAGGAGAATCCCAAAGCGGGCAAAACATCTTTAAAAGTCGAAACCTCTAATGTTGCGTTAGAATAGAAGTCTCACAGTTCTCAGCTTCCGCAATGAGGCGTCCACGACGACTCGACCGACGACGACGACGTCCAGTAGAGGGCTAACGGCTAGTTGGTGAGTGGCAACACTGCAAATGATGACGCAGTACTGCTGGAAGCAGGAACAAAAAAACCACAAAAGCCGTGCTTAGTTTAGTGTCTTCTCAGACTCCCTTAGCTCAAAGTTATACACAGACACACGTTCTATTTCCCCTGTTATTCTTATTCATAGGTATTACGTATTTGCTCAATCGAAGAGTTCATATGCAATAAATGATAGTCGCAAGATAAAAAGAACAGTCTGTGTGGAAAGGAAGAAGTTTTTAGAAAACATTATCATATTTGGACGATTTTTAACTCACACCTTAAGACCAAGTTTAAAACCTCGCAACATAAGTACATTAAAGATTGGATTAGATTTTTGTTATTTTATTTTCATAAGAGTTTAATAACAATATTTGAACTTTCAAAAACTCGTTTAAGCATGTTTTTGCCGTCTGCCAGAGAAACTTAAATATATTTGAAGTATTTTTGGAATGTTTACCCCCAATGCAATTTGAACAGATATCTATGACCGATCGGCCACAATACCAAGGACAGATCGGTTCATCATTATTAGTTATTTAAAAGCACGTACATTCAACTAGTGAAGCTACTTCTAAATTGATACGAATTGTCACTATTTCTACGGTTTTTGAAGATGAGAATAGGCGTTTTTATTTTTCAGCCCCGTGCGTGGCACTAATCTGTCCAAAAATTGTTACTTTTCAACTCGAAGCGTTCAACTGGCATTTCTTTTTCAATTAGAGCTCGATAGGAGCAAGATGAAACATAACCAAGCAGATCGAAGCTGACCGTGGATAACTTCATCCATTCAGCATTAAGAATAAATCAATTAAAAAGAAAAAGTTCTTAAAAAAAAAAACAATTTCACAAACAAAGCTGGAAATGTTGACATTATATTAAAAATGATACAATGGCAATTCGTTGATCAGTTGTTATTCTTATATACATAGATCAGGGCACTTAGATCACGGTTCGGAGCGAACTCTATGCATGCTATATTCAGTGCGGTACAAAACAGCTGTGGTAAATCCTCTTCCGAATAAGGGAAACAACAACTCCCATCCGACGAATATCCGGTCGTTAAATCTTCTTCCAAGAACCAAGAATCAATAGGGTATTCGAAAAAGTTATTAATAAAGCTCTGTCCAAATGGCCTCGGGACAACAATATCATACCGGATCGGATACTCAGAACGGTTTAAAGGCAGGTCATTATATGTATAACTCATTCCGCGTCTAAACTAGTTCAATATCCAATGGAATGAATATCCAATAAAACATAACTGAAAGGCGAGTACTGGTGCTTGTCTGGTTCATTTAAATATTAATGGAAATCAGCTGGGGTTTGATTTAGGTGTATAGTAACCAGAGTTTTAGATTTGTCACCTTTTTCCGTATATGATTTATGCGACATGGTAAAAAATTTGTTGTCAACAGTATCAATTCAACTTCTACCTCAATCTTCGATATCAAATACTCAGCATTTAAACCACCTATCTGATAGGTAGTCTAACTCAGACAATTGCGTATTCCGACGATATAATAGCTAACAGAACAGTTCCCAAAGTCGGGTTCATCAGAATTCTTTTGCAGCGTGACTTCGACAAGATTAAGAGATATTGCGATGACTAAAAGTTGATTTTCAAATGAAACTATTCTAGAGCTCCGTTGCTTGGTAAGGTCACATGGACAGCCATTGGCGAGTAAAAGATTAGTATAATATGTACCTTGGAATCTGGTTGAATTATGTAGTATTTGTTTTTCACCATACACATAAATGGGGCTCTGCCCAGGGCTAGGGAAGCCTTTGCCCTGACAAAATGGTTGATTTGCAGCAGCCTATAGCAAGTTATTTGCTTAATGACCCTCATCCGGCCGATGATTGCTTATAGTGCTTATAGGTGCCCGGTGTGGTTCAAAGTTGCCCCAACTGAAATAGAAAAGATTCGAGTGTTTGAGGGGAGTCGCGATACAAACAATATTATTCCAACCATGTTCTACACAACGGAGCCAACATAAACAGATAAGATAATTTTTTGGTAAAGCTGATTCGGGTTCACATTGCAAGAGCGATGTCTTCGATCTTAAGCTTGAGCTTAATTTCTAGAGCTTACTACCCTTAATAAGAATACTAAATCCCACCCGATGCACTCAAAATTTTAGACAGTCAAGGGCTGATCCAGTATAGAATGTCGACTCCGCTAATAAAACACATCGAAGTGTCCAATCGGAGCAGAGCGATCGATCGGGAGCTAAGAGATAGGCTTAGGCAGGAAAACCAATTCTAGTGGTTAAGTTCTCATATTGGAATTTTATATGCATTTTTATTGTCTTGGCCAACTTATATAGATTTAAGGTTTAAGGCATGGCAAATATCCAAACGTGTGCACTTTTAGTGAAACCAATTAGGATCAGTATCTCAACCAATGTTCTTTTAGGTATTTTCATAAACGTCTGAGAAAAAATCTTCTTCAAAATAGAAACATTTTTTTTGGCTTCCCTGCTAGCTTCTTTTTTCCGCTTCCAAAGCAATTTTTCTTTCGACAGCGTTTTAGTTCCAACTCTTCGATCTTTGTTGGCGTTTTCAGAGCTTTTTTATCAAAGAAATCTTTCCATTCTTGCGAGGAAAAACTTGCTTGTAGTTTTTGGCGAGCATTTTGCTGGATTTGGGGATTGTTTTTGAATAATAAAAGTGCTTTCTAAAAGCACGTGGATGGTGATATTTGCATCATAAGATTTTCCAATTAGACATAAATATTCTGCAGAATTTTATATACTATTGTTAGATAGGTCGAATAACGTCGTATGCGTGATGGTTCAGCCAAGAAAATGAAATTTCTGTCAAGTCCCACCAATGGTTGTTTGGTTGCCAATTGTTGACAGATCCGTACTCATTCGCCTTCTTTTGAAGATAAGTTATAGAATTCTATTTCTCGCTTCTTATATTCTGGTGAATTGGTGATGAAGTTGGTATGGAAACTGTCGCAAAAAAATTTTTGAGCTCTCCTGTGTCATTTATAATATATCTAAGTTCCAGTTAACGTCTCGTTAAGGGGTTTAATTGAGTTAATTTTTCCGTCCATGTTGGCTTCTCCCAACAATTTTGCATCCGAATATATGTATTTCTCTGAAGTTCACCTGTTTCATATTTAATATAAGCCATTTAATATTCTGAATTATTTCTATATTAAAAATGCAAAATTGATTTCCTATGTCTTAAAACCATCCCTTGCCAACGCTATAACTTTTTTTTATCTCATAAAAGCTGATATTGTTTTTGGTGCTTCTTGGAGTTTTTCAATTGCATTTTAAACACATTGAGTATAATCGACGGCATTTGCATTGAATGGAAATATTCCACAGTTTTTAATAGCATTTTTATTGACTTCCATCAGTTCTGAGCTATTAAGCATCACTCTTAGAAGTTAACAGAAGTTCGTCACAGTTTTTCTTTAGCATTTCCAAGAATACTCTATCATTGTGTTTTTATTCCCTTAAATGCAAGGACATCGGTTGGCTAAGTCAAATGCGTTGTATTTGGAAAAAGCGAATACAAAATTATTACATTACTTCTACAGAAGTAGCTCAGTTTCATGGTAAGATATAATTATGTAATTTATGACTATCGACTTTTGAAACAATACTGGCAGCTTAATACTGTTTTCTGTCAGATAGGCATCAAAACCTTTGGCCACGTATTCGAAAAAAGTTTTGGATTGCATCCAGCCAGTCCCCGGTCTTCCCAATACCCACTTGACGGGAATGATTTTCTCCAAAGCTGGTGGAGGGTGCACATAAGGAAAGAAGTCCAAAGGGTAGAGTTAGGCCATCAGAGCAGAACAAAAATAGAACGGTTATTGTCTCCTTGCCATTTTCTACATTAACCTTATACAAGTTTTTCCATCCCTTAGGGGTCAAAACTATCATGTTAAAATTCTAGAGAAGTCTTTTAGAATGTATACAGAATTTATCTCTTGCAGATAGTCAGAAAATTATAGCCCCCTTCGTCGCCTTCCATCTCCACCTCCTGGTAGTATGCACACAGGAATGGTTGAGAGTTGTGAATCATTAGCCTCTGATTGTTTTCGAACTGTTGCACCACTAAATGTATTTATTTTTTTATTCGTTTTTCATATAACATAATTTTTTGGACAGCTGCTCTTGTGGCTTAATATTCTTGCCGTGCCTTTCATATTTCTGATTTTTCCTTCCGAGTTTTCTTAAGAGCTTTACTCAGGGCTTCTTCCGCAACACTCTTAGTACCATAAATCTTTTTTATATTTAACTCTGAAATATTTTTTTTTTGGAAATTCTTAATGAATTTCCTTTAATAAATTCCCTTATTATAATAATATCCTTTAAAAAAATATTTCCCTATGAATTCTATACCTATAGGTAGTTATTTATTACTTTATAAGCCTTAAACTGTCAATAGAAAGACCAAAAACTTCAGTCCTAAGATATATAATAGCTACAAGAAATTTCTTCTTAATCACACAAAAAATCTAAATAGTTTTCGATTAAATAAAAAATTCTCTTTCTTGCCAACAAGACTGTGCTCGGACAGTAAAACACTAATATAATCTTGCATAAGTAAGTAGATGCTATTAATTTAACGAGTTTGGTGATGGGCATCGAGATAATAAATGTTTCTTTTTTTCTTTGTGTTCTGACGAATACAATCAAGCTCTTAGCAACGGTACTGTTCATTCGCAGCCGACTATGGTTAGGCTTCAGAATCCAGAATCCCCTCACTGAAAAAAAATATGAAGAAAATGGCTGCGCGCGATCGAATTGTGCGATGTGACAGAACTGAACTAGACCGTGCTTCAAATTGCTCCAAGACATGCGATGCCCAAGATGGAATGTTGTGTTTCTTCCGTACCCAAAGAAAAAGCCATGTGACATGGGGATTTAATGATCCCATCGAGCGAGTTTTTATTTCCTCTCGTGAAGTCTTCTCAAAACAAGACAAACAAAAAGATGAAAACGAACAACAATCGTGATGTAATAAGCTGTTCATCGAGATGACACCAACCGCATCGCATCATAGACGTCGAAAACAGGAAGTCACAGGGTAAATTGAGGCAAGAAAGAGTATTAGAACGTTCGTTGGTTTGGACAGTAACTGGATGTGGCTATAACTGGCACTCTGGCAGCTTACCATCTTATAGTATCTGCTTGTCAATGCCAAAAGGGTTTCCCCTCTATACCTACCTACCTGGCTTGGCACTCATTCGATGGCGTTCTTACTGATGCGTGACTTTTCAAAGAAGTTATACTTACCTGCCCTAGCAAGAAGGCAACAAAATAAAAAACGGTGATAATTGCGCGGGAGAAACGGAGGAACTTATGTAGGTATAACCGGAAGATTTTTTCTTGAGGTTGGATAATTTTTGCAGTCGAGAATGTCAACAAAAGGAGACTCAAGTTACGTGGGAATTTTTCAATTGATTGCTGTGATAATTATTAGCAAAGCATTTTATGCACTTGATCGCATCACTAGAGTGTAATCGGCAATCTTCGTAGAAATGGGTATTCCTTAGAAAATAACTTCCTACTCTTCTACAATTAGTTCCAAGAATCTAAGCAATTTAATCTTTCAGAGAGGTGAGTTTAGTAATTGCTTCGGCAGAGAATGACATTTTTGTTTGTTATGAAAGGTTAAGAACCTTACTTGGGTTCGGAGAAAATTGGTATCAAGTGTAGGAAAGACGGACGTTGAACTCATGGGAAATAGGAACCTAATGGTATCAGAAGTGGGTAGAAATCTAGAGTGGAGTGCTTTTAGACAGTTACTTTTTTCAAGTCCTTTGCCTCAAAAAATTAAACTTCAGGAAAGTGGAAATACTTTCACACTTATAAACGATTATCATAGGTATTTTAATGCCGGAACAAAGACATTTCTACCCCTTTTTTTTGGACAAGTGGTGAGATGTATAGGTGTCGATGGAAGAGTTCTGGCCTCCAGATGGGTACAAATAAAGAATGAGCCGTTTAGTTTAATTTTTTGGGGATTTTGATTTTTATGTTTTTTAAGGTGATGGTTGGAAGACTGCAATTTCGACAAGTTATTATTATTTTAAAATGCTTTGGGTTATCAACTAAGAGCGTTGTCCTGTTCAGCTACAACCTAAGCAGTTTGATTACTTTTTCTGATTTTTTTTTGTTTAAGCTGCTA
Source organism: Chrysotoxum bicinctum (assembly GCA_911387755.1). Classification (NCBI taxonomy): domain Eukaryota; kingdom Metazoa; phylum Arthropoda; class Insecta; order Diptera; family Syrphidae; genus Chrysotoxum; species Chrysotoxum bicinctum. The sequence continues at coordinate 203,654,702 of OU426988.1, forward strand.
AGCAACTGTTAAAAAAAGAAAATCAAATTTTATTTTCCTTAAAAAGACTGATCGATTTTCATACCAATTGAATAAAACCAGATTTTGCCAAATGCTTTCCATAAAACCATATTTTTGATGTGTAAACATCAATGCCCGCAGTAGGGTAACTCAAAACCATGGGTAAAACGTATACGTTCCGTGTAGCCTCTTACGGTTACACGTTCCTTATAGCAACTTACCTTACGGAAGATTGCATTTAAGACCCTGTTTACATTGGGAATATTACGTACTTACTATACATCGTGTTTACATTGGAAACTTTAAAATATCGATTTTAGTACTTTCCATTGCTAGTTAGAACTAAATAAAACTCGCCCAACATTTCTTCACCTTTCACCAAATGTGTTAAAAGACCAAAGGCAAAACAACTGGTGTGAAATATGAAATTTCTGATGGACGATTACATTTTATTGTATGCTCCCGAAAAATGCATTTTCAGAGTTGACATTTGAAAATCCGAAAAATGGACATTTACAACGGAATATTCTCGATACGTCAAAATCAAGAGCCTGATTACACGATTCTTTTCTTCGTTTGAGGTGAAAGCCTCATCTTTTAAATATTATTGACAAAAACGGCATGATTGGATTGATTTTGATAATGTGCGCGCTCCATTCAGTAGCTTGTCAAACATGCGGGATGGATTTGAAAATGTTTTGATATTTTGGCTGCATGACAAGCTTATTTGAGAATGTGAACGCAGGTTCGTCCAGCCTAAGGCTACGCGTACAGTAGTGCGATAAAGCGATGCGATGCGAGAAGCGATGCGACAAGCCATTCGAGATGCGAGAATTAGTCCGCACAGTAAAAGCTATTTTGTGCGGTTGTGTTGTGAATTCCTTGCTAATTATTGCCACCAAAATTATCAAAAAGTTGCACCACTCCACACAAGCACTGAAATAACAAAATTTTACTTGTTTGGTTTTTTTCTTGAAACCTCAAAACAAACAATATGAGCCTTCTCGCACAAACTCGCTTGAAAAAGAGGTCAGAACAGTTTGTGTGCGAGATGCATGCGATAGGCATGCGAAAAACTCGCAACACTCGCATCAAAAATATCGCTTCACTGTGCGCATGCATATAAGAATCAATGTAAATATTTTTCTCGCATCGCATAGCTTTGTCGCACATATCGAAAGCATCTCGCATAAAAACTGTTCTGACCACTAGCGAGTTTGTGCGAAAAGGCTCATATTGTTTGTTTTGAGGTTTCAAGAAACAAATCAAACGAGTAAAATTTTCTTATTTCAGTGCTTATGTTGTGTGGTGCAACTTTTTGATAATTTTAGTGGCAATAGTTATAAAGAAATTAACAGCATAACAATAAAAAATCGGTTTTACTGTGCGCAGTAATTTTCTAATTTTCGCATCTCGAATCGCTTCTCGCATCGCATTGCCTTGTCGCACTACTGTACGCGCAGCCTAAGACAAATTTTATTTTCCATGAACTTCTAGAGATGTGCACATCGTAAGAAAATATATCAATAGCGGTAATTCAGGTGGGTATAAGTTTTCTGTATACTTTGAATATAGAATTGAATTAAATTTCCTCGTCTATAATTTCATCTATGCTCTTAGTTGGCCCACAATGGTCAAAATTCTAATGAGAAGTTATATTTGACAGCATGTTTGACTAATGTGAATGCTCCTGTTTTTCATTCATCAAATATTCATTATGCCGTGCTTGTCAAATAAATTTTAAAATGTGAACGCCCCTATTAATGCTCCGAGCAAATATTTGTACTATGATGACTTTTAAACGATGCGATATCACTCTGCAATTTTTAAGCACGTTCTTGGAAGACGTTTGTGGTGGCGGCTATGGTAAACGGAATTTCTGAGGTGGAGAAAATTGCGGAGTTATCGATATTTATCGATTAGAGAGCCTAGTGCCAAACTCTATTAAATGCCTTAAAAATATCAAGCGAAATAATCTTACTTTCTCCAAAATAATGTGTAGATCTGATCCGCTTTTCGGTGAGATATGTCATCAGAACACTAGTGGAACGATTAATGCGAAAGCCATACTGGCGTCCATAAGGAAGCTTTCGATCTTCGAGATATTTCTTGAGCTGATTTTTTTATCAGCGACTCCATGGAAAGAAGGGACGTAAGTGCAATCGGTCAATAGGGGGAGGGGAAGGAAGGGTCGCCTTTTTTAAGGAGCAAGTTGGACAAATACTGTTTTCCATCTTCTATCGAAGATTCCAGAACAGTACGATCGATGGAAAAGCTTACCCAATGGTTTTGCCAGCGATGAAGAACACCTCTTCAGAAGAATGCGGGGTAGCGGATGAGCATATATGAAGATCTGGAAGGGCTCTTGCAACTGTAGGATTTCGGAAATATACTTGTCCCATTGAATGATTTGCGTTCTCAAGTACAGGAGGGTCATCGAAGCTATCGGGCAAAGTAGAGCCAGCAGCAAAATGCGCTGCAAGTACGTTTGCCTTATCTAAAGAGGCAATTATCGGTTTGTCATTGTAGATGAGCGTTGGAACCGAAAAAATGAAGTTGATTTTTTTTTACTTTCTTGACAAATGGCCAGACATTTTTGACTGCCTTTGTTTCATTACAGGATTATTCGCCTTAGTTATTTGTCATATACGAATTTGGTGCTTTTAATAACAGCATTACAATAGTTTCTGACTTATTTATACTTTTTCCGATTTTCCTCAGTTGGGTTGGCTTTGTAAGAACGGACTTACTGCTCTCAACCTGATAGCTTTTTAGCAGCTTGTATCGAACCAGGACTGTTCTTTAGGGTAAATACTCTTAATTCTGTTACGAACAAGAAAAACTACTTCTGTGATCATATCTGCACTGGTATCAACGTCGCTATCTTGGAAAAATAGTGACCAGCTAAAAAATCGAAAATAAAGTTTTTCAAACCGTCCCAGTTGGCTTTATCTTATTGCCAAACGGTCCTAGTGGGATGATTCTCTTTAACTGGATGAATGGGACACGAGAAATCGGTTGATATTACACAATAGTCCGAAGTGCCGCATAGATAGTTTACCATTATGGTACTTATCATGGTTAGAAGTAACAGACAAGTCGAAAGTGTGAGCGTTTTGCCCAACAACATCTGGTTGAGTAGGGTGTGTCTAAATCCAAATTGTTGTTGCAGTGGAAGAATATTTTGTTCATCTAAAATTTTGTAAATTGTTTTAATTATAAATTTTTCAAGGATTTTTCCATGCAATTGGAAACTTATAACTTCGGTCGGCGAGACAAAGTCACCCAAATAGCATGCCAAAGCCAACCTATAATTTGTCATTTTTTTATAAAAAAATTGTTTGAAAAAATGGTTACAAAATTATTAAAAAGGTAGAATAAAGGGATAACAATTTTCATAATAACGCATTTTGCCATAGGTTGAAACGTTTTTTAAGAACAACATTTTGTTAATTATTTCTTAATTTTATTTGAATAAATCTAGAATGATAAATTCTAAGTTCATTTAAGTATACATATTAAAAAAACATTTATTCCAAATTAAATAAACTTATTCATCACATTTAAACAATATTTTGTAAGAGAGTCCATTTAAAAGGCGAAGCTATACCCAAGCAGTCCTAAGTCACCCGGTTTCACGGTACCCAATTCATACAGAAAGAGAACACATTTTTTGTTCTTAACAGACAGCTATGTAAGTGACTGTTAATCTATACTCAATAAGATTTTGGTATTTTTCATAAGGTCAAACATTAAAATCTATAAAATTAATCACTGTTTACCGTTGATTAAAAATTTAACTGTCCCTTTAAAAAATGAGAATTCAGTACATTAAATAATTAACTTTATTCCGATTAAGCAATAATTCATATCATCATAACCCAATACTGCATATAAAAATAAACAACAATATTGACATACTAATCAAGGCGGATAATTATACTTTTACATTATGTACATGGTTATGTACACAAACGCCAATAGGCAATTTTTAATGAAATTAAAATAATACCAGGTCTACTGATATTTAAGTTATGGTTTTGTCATTATTGTCATGAGGCTCACAAAGTATACTTCACCCAAAAGCCATATAAATGCTTATAATAATAAAGTGCGTTAGCTTGATATGTTTAAAGTAGCAAATTGCATAATGTAATCATGTTTAATTGCGCCATCGAATATAATACAAATTAAACCTATTTTGTTTGTCTACGAGTATTTGAATAGTAAAGTGACAAAAAAAAAAAAAAACACAAACGTTAATGATTTAGAATTCAAATTCAATATTCATCGGATATTATCTAGTTTCATTACATATTTTTGGAATTTGCGAAACGAGTGTAAATCAATATCAATTCAAATGAATATTTTAATTAAGTTTGATATTAGAAAATATAATTGAAATTCGAAATGTTTTTTTTTTGAATATTTTGTGTCAGACAATGAGATAGTTCTAGCTGAGATTTGTTTGAAATGGAAATTTGACACTGGTCGGCACAGTTTTGGTTTCCAAAAACAGGTTACACTTATTATATAAAGGTTTTTTTTTTTTGACTTAGTATTCACACGCGCACAACGGTTTATTGAGACTCTAATAATGTTAAACATAAACATAGCACGAGCGATTTGGAAATGAGGTTAGGGGCCCATGAACATTGGTCTTGAATTTTTGCAAATTGAAATGGCAAGGGAAAACCGTACCGGATAGATTATTCCATAAAAATGTTGTTCGAATCTCTGTCGACGGTATGACGGTATACTTCTAAAATTAGACTCAAGCATTCCAAGCGAAACGGAGAAGTGCTTGTGAAAGAAGTGATATTGCAAGGACAAACATTAAAAATTTTATATGGGAGTGTTGCAATATTAGGTTTAAGTGTTGTAACGGGTGATTTTTTAAGAGCTTGAGAACTTTTTTTAAAAAAAAAACGCATAAAATTTGCAAAATCTCATCGATTCTTTATTTGAAACGTTAGATTGGTCCATGACATTTACTTTTTGAAGATAATTTCATTTAAATGTTGACCGCGGCTGCGTCTTAGGTGGTCCATTCGGAAAGTCTAATTTTGGGTAACTTTTTCGAGCATTTCGGCCGGAATAGCCCGAATTTCTTCGGAAATGTTGTCTTCCAAAGCTGGAATAGTTGCTGGCTTATTTGTGTAGACTTTAGACTTGACGTAGCCCCACAAAAAATAGTCTAAAGGCGTCAAATCGCATGATCTTGGTGGCCAACTTACCGGTCCATTCCTTGAGATGAATTGTTCTCCGAAGTTTTCCCTCAAAATGGCCATAGAATCGCGAGCTGTGTGGCATGTAGCGCCATCTTGTTGAAACCACATGTCAACCAAGTTGAGTTCTTCCATTTTTGGCAACAAAAAGTTTGTTAGCATTGAACGATAGCGATCGCCATTCACCGTAACGTTGAGTCCAACAGCATCTTTGAAAAAATACGGTCCAATGATTCCACCAGCGTACAAACCACACCAAACAGTGCATTTTTCGGGATGCATGGGCAGTTCTTGAACGGCTTCTGGTTGCTCTTCACTCCAAATGCGGCAATTTTGCTTATTTACGTAGCCATTCAACCAGAAATGAGCCTCATCGCTGAACAAAATTTGTCGATAAAAAAGCGGATTTTCTGCCAACTTTTCTAGGGCCCATTCACTGAAAATTCGACGTTGTGGCAGATCGTTCGGCTTCAGTTCTTGCACGAGCTGTATTTTATACGGTTTTACACCAAGATCTTTGCGTAAAATCTTCCATGTGGTCGAATAACACAAACCCAATTGCTGCGAACGGCGACGAATCGACATTTCACGGTCTTCAGCAACACTCTCAGAAACAGACGCAATATTCTCTTCTGTACGCACTGTACGCATTCGTGTGGTTGGTTTAATGTCCAATAAAGTAAACTGAGTGCGAAACTTGGTCACAATCGCATTAATTGTTTGCTCACTTGGTCGATTATGTAGACTATAAATCGGACGTAAAGCGCGAAACACATTTCGAACCGAACACTGATTTTGGTAATAAAATTCAATGATTTGCAAGCGTTGCTCGTTAGTAAGTCTATTCATGATGAAATGTCAAAGCATACTGAGCATCTTTCTCTTTGACACCATGTCTGAAATCCCGCGTGATCTGTCAAATACTAATGCATGAAAATCCTAGCCTCAAAAAAATCACCCGTTATAAGGGTTTTTGTTTGTAGCTTTCCCTTAACTAAAATTATCATAAGGAAAAAAAAAATTTGTTATAGTTGTAAAGGAATTGTATTTATCCTAAATCTCTAAAAAAAAAAAATTGTTGAACTGTACAAATACTTTTGATAACGGTAATTTTATACTTTCGCGGTCATCTCGTTTTTTGGTCCCCGAAAATGTTCGTTTTTTTGTGCAGATTAACAAAAAAAATATATGAACTGCGTTTGATGCTCTGTAAAAAAGTTATGAACGATTGTATGTAAAGAAGTGCGTTTATAATCACATTTAAAGTCATAAAACTATATGAAATCTTTAGGTAAAATATTTCTCATAATTTTTTTCAGAAATCCGCCGTAAAAAGGAAGATTTTAAAAAAAAATCCATCGAAATCGGATGATTTTTCGATTTTATAGAGCCAAAAAACGAGGGGACCGCGAAAGTATAAAATTACCTTGATAACTGCTACTGAATAAACTGAATTGAAAAAAAAAAAAAATTCAAAGGTGTTCAAGAGATGGGAACGATAGTTCTGTTTCCTATCAATTACTCTCTTATTGATTTCATTCATCAAATGAATAGAAGTTTAAACTTCAAAATTCGTATACTACGATAGAGAAAACCTACGATTTTAGCAGAGGTCTTGGGGGTTTCATTCTAACAAATATGGCCCTTGGCAAACATGTATGATAGTTTTTTTTTATCTTCGCTGAAAGTGCCATTCAACGATAATAGTATAATGGGTAGGTACATTTGGCTTCAACGACAATAGACAACATTGATCTTTCGTAGCATTTAACTCCACATGATTTTTCATATCACATTTAAAAATGCTGTAAGATCTGAATTTAATGAGCTTATCAAATGGCAACGTTGTAATTTCACTTATGCAGGAGATGGACGAAAATTTGTGAATGACTATGAGAAACTTCTCTGGGGATCAGCATTTATTTTGTGAAGATCAGTCTTGAAACCGGTTAATACAACATGTATTGAACGAAAGCATGAACGATAACGTAATTAAATGAGAATTTTTTTTTTGAACTTTCTTTCTGTCTTTACATATCAATTATTAAGTGGGTACGCACACCCTCAAAGTTCCAAAATTGAAGGTTTTACGACATTGCCTAAAGGAATTTTTGAAATTTTATTACATCGAAATTTTCCAAATGAGTAAGATTGAGAAATTTTTTCCTACAGATTTAGTATAAGCTATGTACTAGAACCACTGAGGTACATTAACCCTTCTATATCTAACTAAGTCCTATCTGCTTCACATCTGAAGGCGAGGGTCGCTCATTATATATCGATATATTATCAATACATCGAAAACATCGATGTATTTTTATTCAATGGATCGACTACACTGTTGTATCAATGTATTTCAGTCAATGCATTGAATAATATCTCAAACACTCTTGATATCCCTTACTTCGAATTCGAACTTTATATCTCTTACCCCCAGTTTCACAATGGGAGTTTAAACTTACGTTCAGCTGAACCTCATCTGGAGTTTAAATTTGAAGTTCAACAGGTCCGGTTTAACCGTCTAATCTGAACTTCAGTTCATTGAACGTAGTTTAAGTAAATTGATTTCTCTTTTAATCTGAATCAAAATAAAAAAAAATCAAGAAAACTTTGCTTACTTTCAGTTGTGGCCTGTGACAGGAAGCAAAATTAAAAAATGAAAATAAATAATATTTTCAAATGTGTGAAGGGTTTTTGAACTGAGGTTTAAACGGCAAAATAGTGTCGTTTAACTTAAACTATAGAATGAACTCTTTTCAAGATTTAAACGACACTGTGAAACCAAATATTGTTGAACCGACGTTTAAACCAAAAGTTGGGTTAGACTTCCACTGTGAAACTGGGGGTTAAATGCATATAAAAATGTAGTAGCAATCGAGAGCAGACTGATCCGCAAAATTCCATCAATCCTTTTGTGTTCCATTAACTTACCAACATCAGCCTGATGGATATTTCTCCCAAAAGTTTAGTATAGGTTAGTTTAGTTTATTTTATTTGAAATTGTTACTAACACATTAAGATAAATCTTATAAGGTAGTAAAAGTTTATGAAGAGTGTAATACGAGTATATCCAATACTTGTAATTCTGGTGAAATCAGAAGCCCACGGTTCGTCTTGTTATGTTTAAATTTTTAACCAAGAACCGAACTTTGTGCTGTCAAACCTTTACCCGGAGTAAAATTCACCATCGCGCAACTCTTTAAAAGGATTAGCTCGGAACTTAAAACCTTTTTTGCACAAATCTCTGAGCCTTTAAACATATCGAAATCTTCGTCTTCCAAAAACGTTTCATATTATTTGATTTGATTTGAAAAATGATACAAAAAAAAACACAATTTTACTCTTTCAAATAAAATTGCCAAGAAATTTTTTTTTTCAAGGAAAATGCAGATGTCATATGGATTTAGCAATTGACTAAAACTAAAGTTGCCATTTTGTGATTTTAACTTTGGTAAAATGTTAAGAGATAGTAAGATGCTAAGATCGTTTAAAATTAGCAAAATCTTCTATTTAACTTGGGAACTTATTAAAATGGCGGAATCGGCGCAAAATTTAAGTCGAACTATAGTACTAGGTTTAGCATTATACTTTTCTCTAACATTTAATTAAAGTTAAAATCATTCGTTAGCTATTTTATTATTTAAGTTTCGTTTGTCTCTTTGACATATAAAAACGTCAAAAAAGTTCTGTTTACTTTGCCTTTTTGCTCAAACTTATTAACTTCCCATAGGGAGTTATTGTAATCGGTCCGATTTGTCAAATTGGAATTTTTGACATTTCTCGACGTTTCAAGGTCCCTAGAGGCTATATCAATCATTTTTAGAGAGATGTCTGTGTGCGTGTGTGTACGTACGTTCGTACGTTCGTACGTTCGTACGTTCTGGTACCATTTTTCGTCGTCGATATCTCAAGAACGAGTAAAGATATCGACTTCAAATAAATTTTGTTTAATAGATAATAACTTCGAAAGAGGCTGAAAGGGCGTTTATTAAAATACAGTGAGTAGTTTTTTCACTATAACGGTTTAAAAAAAAAGTAAAAATTTTGGTTAGTTTCAAATATCTCACGAAAAAATAATACTATTGATTTCAAATAAAATTTAATGTACTCATTATAAAGTCATACAGATTTGGTATGAATTTGGAAAAAAATGAACATACCGTTATTTTTTTAAATAAAAAAAACTGAAAAAAAAAATTTCATAACCCAGATATTATAAGAACGGAAAACAATTTGAAACTCAAAATAATTTTATTTTACGAAAAATAATGTGTTTGACAACTGGTGAAAATTTCAAAAAAAACTAGTTTACAGTTTTTTTACAAAAAATAAAAAACTATATAAAATTCTATTGAAAATTGGTAAAAATTGTTTTTCGACTCAAAGTTCTCGAGAACTAAAAGCGATATTGACTTCTAATTTAGTTTATTTTATACATAGTATAATTTTGTACAATTGGTAAAATGTTGACAAATATTGAATTAATAGTTTTTTTTTAAATAAAAAAACTATTAAGAATTCTAGTGAAAACTAGTTAAAATTGTATTTCAAGTCGAATTTCTTGGGAATGAACACCGATAGTGCCTTCTAAAGTATGTTGTTTTATACATCGATACCTTCCCGTAAGAATGTATAATAAGCGACATTTCTAAAATTGTTCGGGAAACGAAAAAAAACGAAGAAAGTTCTAGTTGAATCATAGTGTGCTAAGAGACAATTTTGGTTAAACTAAGTGACATCTAACAAAATTTTTTGTTGCTCACGACAATGAGATCTTTATTTAATATAGTATAAGATTTGCAGTAATACATCAAATTTATCGGAGTTTATAAAACCAATTGAAAAGACACAAGCAAACTAAAGGTGAGGAATAGGCCTATTGGGGATACCTCGTTCAAAAACAACGCGAGAAGTTTACCTCCTAGGTCACGTGGAAACAACTTATACATCAACAATCTCAATTTCAAATCTCTTTAAATAATTAAAATGCTTTTCAATCTTAAAATAATCTTTGTTTGTAACGGGTGATTTTTTTGAGGTTAGGATTTTCATGCATTAGTATTTGACAGATCACGCGGGATTTTAGACATGGTGTCAAAGAGAAAGATGCTCAGTATGCTTTGACATTTCATCATGAATAGACTTACTAACGAGCAACGCTTGCAAATCATTGAATTTTATTACCAAAATCAGTGTTCGGTTCGAAATGTGTTTCGCGCTTTACGTCCGATTTATGGTCTACATAATCGACCAAGTGAGCAAACAATTAATGCGATTGTGACCAAGTTTCGCACTCAGTTTACTTTATTGGACATTAAACCAACCACACGAATGCGTACAGTGCGTACAGAAGAGAATATTGCGTCTGTTTCTGAGAGTGTTGCTGAAGACCGTGAAATGTCGATTCGTCGCCGTTCGCAGCAATTGGGTTTGTGTTATTCGACCACATGGAAGATTTTGTTGCCAAAAATGGAAGAACTGAACTTGGTTGACATGTGGTTTCAACAAGATGGCGCTACATGCCACACAGCTCGCGATTCTATGGCCATTTTGAGGGAAAACTTCGGAGAACAATTCATCTCAAGGAATGGACCGGTAAGTTGGCCACCAAGATCATGCGATTTGACGCCTTTAGACTATTTTTTGTGGGGCTACGTCAAGTCTAAAGTCTACACAAATAAGCCAGCAACTATTCCAGCTTTGGAAGACAACATTTCCGAAGAAATTCGGGCTATTCCGGCCGAAATGCTCGAAAAAGTTACCCAAAATTGGACTTTCCGAATGGACCACCTAAGACGCAGCCGCGGTCAACATTTAAATGAAATTATCTTCAAAAAGTAAATGTCATGGACCAATCTAACGTTTCAAATAAAGAATCGATGAGAATTTTATGCGTTTTTTTTTTTTAAAAAGTTCTCAAGCTCTTAAAAAATCACCCGTTATTTTACAGCTAAAGTTTGTTTCGCTGAAAATTTGGTTATTTGAAAAAAACTAAATATAAAATTTTCAAGACCACAAATGGAAAGTTATCAGAGTGGGTCGCACCCAGTCTCTTTTATTGTTTTGTACTTGACACGATAATAGTTACAAAATGTTAGGGAAGCGTTAATAAACAACTTTAAAGTTAGCAAATTGTGAAGTAGCATCATAGTAATACCTTAATACTAGGCTGTTTAAAATTTTGAAGTTTTAATTCAGAGACATATAGTTGCCATTTCATTGGTTGGCTTAAATCATTATGGCTTTTTCATTGATAATTTCAAAATGCTTTTAGGAATAATGCTTTTTTAGAGCTTTTGAGAAGAAATAAATTAATTCAATGGAAAAAGATTATACCACTTGGTGTTTGTCTAACAAATTGTCTTTCTTTTGAAAGAAGTTATTTCTCCACTGCAGCATAGGTTCGTGAATAGGAGATCTACTACTACCAACTTTGTAGTTTTTAACAATTATTTAGTTAGCTCCTTGGAACGAGGCTCTCAATGTGACATAGTGTATACGGATTTTTCAAAGGCTTTTGATCGAGTTAATCATTCAATAATGGTATCAGAACTAAAAAAAATTCTAGGTTTTTTCTCTTCGATTCTAAAATGGTTTTAATCTTACTTTACAGTTAGAACACAACGCTTACTTCCGGCGTTCCGCAAGGTAGCCACCTAGGACCTCTTTTGTTTTTTATTTTTTTGTTTCATTAATGAAATTCCTGAATTGTTCAAAAATTGAAAATGTTAACGCCGACGACATTAAACTTTATTTCAGTATCAAGTCATATCTAGATCTCATTTGTTTACAAGAAGACTTAAACAGGCTTTTTAATTGGTGTATATAGCTAATGACCTACATCTTAATGTGTCCAAATGTCAAGGTATGTCTCGTCATCGGATTTAATTTCGAATAATGTTTGCTTATATCGTGGGTGAAACACACCTATTTAGAATTATGGAAAAAAAGATCTTGGAGTTATATTTGATATAAAATTAACCTTCTTCAATCACACTGACTATATTGTTTCTAAAACTAGCTCCATGCTTAGTTTTACTAATCACAGTTTAAAAGATTTGTCAGATCCTTTTACGTTAAGATCGCTATATTTTAGCTTCGTTCGATCTATTTTGGAATACTGCTGTATTGTATGGAACCTCATGTATAGGTAAAATACTCATTCTATGAGAATTGAAAGGATTCAGAAGCTTTTTACTTGAATGGTTATCAAAATTCTTCACTGGAATATTGATTCTTTTAGTTCGAGATGTCTGTTATTGGGTATTCAATCTCTTGAATCTAGAAGAGTAAACTTTAAAACTATGTTTATAAGAGATATAATTAACTTCAAAATCAATTGCATTATTTCTTGCTTTCTGAAGTTTTTCAGTATGCTCCTGAACCTGAACTTTGTTCTGGTTTGTTATTTGAGATTCTTTTTCATAGAGTAAACTATGGTTACAATGAAGTTATAACACGTTGCTTAAGATAAGCTAACTCAGTTTGTAACGTTCTCGATTTCAATATGTTTTTAAGCAAAGATTGTTTTAAGAAAAAAATAGTATTTTTGTAAATCTCTTAGTGGTTAGAAATTAAGTATTATAATTATCAGTATATTCTGTGGTCTATAATAAGAGATTTGTAATTCTGATCGATTAAATAAATAAATAAATAATTAAAAAAATAACAATCTTTACTACCTTCTAGTTTCTCGTTTTGGTAGAAAAAGATGAATTGAATTTATTTCGCTCAACATATTTTTAAATATGAAATCTTAGTCAATAGTTTGGTTTTGTCGCAGATTTGAGGAAATTTTTAATGCTTGCGGCAACCCTGTTTGAGTTTTTAAATAGAGAGAGCTTAATTAAATCCATAATAGTCAGAATGTAAGGAAAATACCCTATATTTCCTGTGCTGACTTTTTTTCTTGGAAAAAGTATAACCATCCCTATGTTCTTATCTCTTTGTCAAAAATACTCTTATTTTTCATATAATCCTCTCCACTTACCTACCATCGCACAGTGTTCTCTAATAAAACAAGGATATTTATAGCTCCTGAGTGCCTATTAATTACATAAATATGTCAATAAATTCTTTCCAGGATTAACAGTAAGCGACTTGAAAAATTAAAGAATTACCTGCTTTTCACTTTTCTTTTGTTCAACAAATAAGGACACACTAGGATGATGTGAGCTTAAATTGTTAACAGCAAGCTCTATAGGGCAATTGTAAGCGTCGCCGTCGTTCAAAAACAACCTTGATGCGAAAGTTAAATAAAGTGATTTTCGACAAAACTCGCTCAGTTCAAACCATACTCTTCTATGGAAGAGCCTCAAACGCTTGGATTTATTTGCTTGGCTTTAAATTTTTGTTTTAATTCATCTTAAATGGGTCATACAACAGAATACTTACTGCTGTACAAAAAATTTTGTTTCTTTTATTTTTTTGATTTTATCGAAAATGACTTTAAAAGTTTTGATAAAACATCGTACATACGATGTTTTTTTAATAGAACTGAATCTATGGTTTTTGAAAGTAAATATAATCTTCATAATGGAAGTGTTAGCGGGAATTGAGGGGTTCTTAATTTCTCAGCCGATTCTGAACTTCTTTAATTGAAAGCACTTTAATCGCAGTTTCATTAACTTTTTAATTTAATTATACTTAATGAATTTGTATCGAAAAATCGCATTTGGAAATTATGTCACCATATATAAACTTTTAACTGGGATTCCTACATTCGTATTTGATATGTTGCTATAAAATTTGGATTAATTCAACATACGTTTTGTTTAATTTCACAAGACCCCATCAATAAATAAAAAAAAAAGAAGTTAATGGCAGACTTACTGAGTGACATTATGTTGAAAAAAAAAAATATTTTATTAGACAATAACAAAATAAAAAAATTATAAAAGTCCATATAAGTCGATTACACAAAGATAAAAATAAAATAAAATAAAAATTCAACTCATGGGAATTTTATGGCCACTTTGCTGTGTGCTTCATTTTTCTTTTCCTTCCTTTCCTTTCCTTTCCTTCATTTTGTTTTGAATTAATCAACCACTTGTGTCTGATTCTATCCTACTTAACTAAATGGAAGTTTATTAGTAATTTATTTCCTGTAATTTCTGTGCTTATTTTGAGAGGAAAAAAAAACACAAGTTCGTTACAAACGTACGTATCGTATCTACCTAAGCATGAGAAAGAGTATTAAATATACGAGTAGCTATTGATACAATTAAAGATCAATCGTTAACTCGAAATAAATGACTTCGTGTAATCAAATTAATCAAGCAAATCAAATGTAGTCTTACTATATTATACTCGTACTCGTATGTATTCTCATGAAGATTGCAGACTCACACATTAATTTGGGATTTTTATTTTCATCCAAAAAGGTAAAGGAAAGTCAGAGTCGGTAGATATATCTATCAATTAAGATAATTGAAGTTAACGATACTATGAATGGTTCTTCTTAAGTTAGACGGATATAAAATTTTACGAATTTATTAGTAAATAAAAGGGATACCCGCTTTTAAGCATAAAGTTTGACTAGTTCATTGCGAACGAATTGTGAATACGAGTATGAGCATGAGAATAAAATTTACTATTATCTAAATAGTGTTTTAATCTGAATTTCTAATGAATAGAGATACGAAAAGTCTATACAAAAAAAATCACATTAAATTATTGGGAATATAATCTGCTTTAATTATTATTCAACTATTATCTACTTAACTACTTTTTTCTAACTTTTGTAATAGTTGTATTTAAGAAGGTTCGCAAGAAAAACGACATAACTCGACAAACCTCATTTTCTAGTACATAGAAGTAAAGAATTTTTTTTCTAAAATAACTAAAGTTCTATTAATCTTTCAACTTTTTTGTTTATTTATTTTTATGAAGAAAGATCTATTATTATTATGCCCTAATGAACTTGCTAGCCTCAACATTAACCTTAAAATCACTCTTATCTGGGGTCCGGGCAAGGATTAGCCCTTCATAGATAAAACACTTGATCTCTTTTCTCAATACAACGAAATGGTTCTAGGACGAACTTCAGTTCCTTCTGGGGTGTGCCCTTTGTTTGATTCTTTAGATACAGAGCAAGCGAACAGAGAGTTTTGAGACATTTTGTGAACGTTGCAGGGATTTTCGGCCTTCCTCGCTGATGCATTCAGTTGTAGTATTGATTAGGAGAAAAGATTGGGCTTCCTTTTCATGTCCTGGCTATACGAATCTTAAAAACTGACAAAGCTGATAAAACAATGAAATCATGTGCGTGAAGTATGCACTTATATTTACAATATTTTTCGTTTTAATAAATCTCGACTGAAAAGGTAAAGTATCTTAAGTCAATTTTGATGATTTTTCAGGAGAGCAAAAAAACACTTCAAAGCTGTATCCCAAAAAATCTTTCAAAGGTAGACTTTATTCAACAAAGCATTTATATGTAAAATTTTATGATCTTTTTTTTGAAATTATTTTCAAAAAGATATTTTTAATATTTTGGTCGTTATGAGGAAAAATATGACTTAAGATAGTTTGGCTTTTCTATAAATTGAATTTTATATTAATTTCCAAAATCTTAAGTTGAGATAAGATATTTTGCCTTGCGTTTTCGAAGGACGTTTTCAATTCTTATGTCCATTTAAGATGAGTTGCGTGTGCAAAAGTGGAAAAAAAGAGATTTAAGATGATATTTGGTGGTTTTTATTTAAGTCGTATATGAAAAAGTCACATTTGTTCTATAGAGCTTTAGATAATAATAAAAAAAAAATAACTAATAAAGACTTGAATTTCTTTAAAAAAAGGCTATAAAATCACATTTGGTTCACAGAATAGAAACAGTTTAGTTTTATTCAAATAATTTATTTAAAAAATATTAAAATAAAATATAAAATAAATTATTAAATTATTTAAAAAAATCATTGATCATTGTAAAAAATGTTACATGAAAACATATTTTTAAAAGTCAAATTAATAATAACAAAAAACTATTGGAACAAATTTACTTAAGGGACCCAAGGGGAGATAGGAGAAATTGAAAATTGTTTTTACCTCCGAAACTAACGGTATCTCATCCGTAGTGTAAGGTCTTATTTATCTCGAAAACGGCTCACATGATTTTGATAAAATAAAATTTTTGAATAACATGTTATTAACGGTACCTGTCATAGAACCGTTTTTTTAAGTAAAAATTCTTTTCCAGCGTTGGGGGTAAAAAAATGTCTATGAAGCGTCAGTGACGTGTCAAAACGACACGCTATCAGTCAAAGACAGCGACATGTAAGGAAGTTTTACTTCTACCGCGCGTACGTCAGTACATACAACCTTTTTCTTTTTATTTTCGACTTTCCCATTAACGGGCAGGAGCCCCCGAAGCTTAAAATAATATTTTATATAAGAACATTCGCAAAAATATTTATTGGATCTAAAAATCTGATTTTGGTTTTTGGAAAATCAATATCTTCAAAACAAGTGAAACGATTATTTTTTTAAATTATTTCCTAAAATCAATGGCACCAAATTTTAATTGAATTAGTACGACCGACGTTAAAGCTGATTTAATATGAAACTAAGTTAAATCAACGATTTAGCAAATTTTATTCGAATATAGGATCATACTATATCTATATCTACCCTTTTATTAGAGTTAAAATCATCGTAAGAATATCGTGCTTTTAGAAACGCCACAAAAGGTTTGTTTACCTGCTTAGTTTTTTGCACGAACTGTCAATGTTTTCGGTGTGTTCAGAAGCAATTTATTAAGAATTGTATTCCTTTAGTACGATACTAGTTGGAAAATGTTTTAAACTAAGAATGAGTTAGTAAACTACTTTAAAGTTAGTAATTTGTTAAGTACGAGTAGTATCATACAAAGAAATTAAAAATAATAGGTTGTTTGACATTTTGCGCCAGTCTTTTTAGAACTATTCGCCAATACTACTACGTAATTACTTAAAATTGGTATCCCAAATTGTATTCTTGAAAACTTTTTAGCATAAAAATTCTTTTAATAATAAAACTATTTTTGAGCTTAGTGTGAATAAATTCTTAGTTTTCTGGAAATCAGACGGCAATTTCATACATTTGAACATTTTTATCTCATTAAATCCATGTTTTATATTTATGAAATGTATTTTTAATTCCAAATTTGTGCAATTCACGCATTTCAACTCTTTTTTGTTGTTTACGTATGTGTTTTATTTGTAATAATTTTTCAATCGCATAACAAAACTGTCTGAAACACTAAATGAAAAAATAAGAAAAACGGTCGCACAAAAGGCAATCTAGAAACAAAATACGCTTAAAAATATCTTATGTCCTTGTTATTACGGAAATTGTTTTAGGTTTGCAAACGGTAAAATATCCTATGACTACTTAGGGAGCGAAAAATTTCAGTTTTAAATTTAAAAATTTATCTTATGTTCACATAAGATGATTTGCGTTTTCACACTTTTTTGGAATTTTTTTAAGGATTTTATCTTATGTCGACTTAAGGATGACTTTTGTTCCTGTTTGCACGCGCGAAAATATCTTAAGTCAACTTAATATGATTTACGATTTCACAATAATAAAAAAGTCTTAAGCCAATATAATCTTAAGTCTATTTAAGGTTTTAAAATTAAGCAGAACACACAATCTTATGTGGACTTAAGATATTTTACCGCGTGTAGAGATGTGTCTTTTGAACATAAGATAAAGTTGTTTTTGTCTATAAAAAAGCACAGGAGTGAGATAGAAGGAAGCCGATAACACAGAACTGTAGCCTGTTAGAATGGCACTAAGGATCAACAAAAAAACGCGTAATATCTTAAGTCGACTTAAGATACTTTACCTTTTCAGTCGAGAAATATCTCAAAATTAATATGGTACTAAAATTGAAGCCTAAAATTAGCGGAAGTATAATGTAGATACAAGCGCAAGTCAGCGTTAACTTCATGCAAATATGTTGAGATTGTGAATTCTCACCATTTGACCTCGGAGATGTTTTTTCGGTTGAAATTAATGAAAGGTTTATCCGGTACAACTGAAACAATTTTAAATGCTTGGTGGGAGCTATAACCAAGAACTAAGAATGCTTTATATCCTGCATTGGTTGAAGCAGGAACTCTTGAGTAAACAATCGGCCATCAGGAGCAGGAGTGATGCACTTATCCACCAAAAACATAGCCATCTGGGATATTAGCCGTGTTTTTTTTCGCAAGTCCATATAGAACTGTAAAAAAAACGACATCGGGACTTAGAAGCGTTTTTTCCAAATAGCTGGAAGCACTGTGTACGCGAACGCATTTGTCAGCTGTATTGACGACTAGCATCAACCAGCATCCAAAAACGTCACTTTTGACTTTTCTGAACAAATTATCGATAACATATAGATAATATTATTTTGGCATCACCATTTTTATCGGGTTTTAGATTAAGGTTCGTATTCACCGAGCGCTCCTAAACGGATCTTAACTTTACGAGGCTCTTAACTTGAAATTTCTGTGCGGTATTCACCAACCACTCGCAAGTGTTTTTCGAAGTTCGAAAATGAGAGCCACTCTCTCTTGTTCAGGCATACCCAAACTGTGAAATGTTGTGTAATGTTGGTCTTGACAGCAAATGGATACTCTTCTACTTGGCATTGCTCACATGGATTCGAGTCAAATGAGTGCGTGGCACACGCACAAGCGAACAAATTTTCGAAGAGAGCGCTCGTAAGTTAGGAGTGGTCGGGACCACTCCTAACTTTTAAGAGCGCTCGTAGATCTTCACTAATATTGCTTGGTGAATACGTTTATGAGCTTCTTAAGTTATGAGCGCTCGGTGAATACCGGCCTAAGTCTCGAAAATTATCTGCTCTTAGCTAAGTCTGTAAGATTTAAGCAGGTGTTGCATTTGCTACATGCGCTTAGTCCCGATGAAGAAGAGAACAAACTACTATCTTATGAACCAATCCCTTTACTTAAGTGTCTCAAAGAAACTAATCTGGAGGAAGAGTTGTCAAATTGTTGATCTCATTTAGCTCTAAATGAGGGCTCAATAGATCGTTTTGATAATATAATATATCATTTTTCGAATATCTCAAAAACGTTACAATGGAATTTGAGCTATCTTAACTCTAGAGATCTTAAGAATATTGAATAGTACTTTGTGTTAAAATTAAAAAAAAAATTGAATTTTCAAATATAAATTTTGAATGTAAACTTAATATTTCAAAAACAATATACTATAGGCATTTTTTTAAACTTTTCTATCAATAACTATTTGGAAAATGTAGAAAATTTGTTTGAAATTTATCTAAAAATAACGGTGCACTCCCAAAAATAATGACAAAAAATGTTTTTCGAAAATCATACTTTTCTCGAAAATTTAATTTTTTCTTTCTCATTATCGGCAAAACGGATTTCGATGAAATTTTTTTATAGAGAAGCTTCTAAGTTTTCAAAACATAACTGCAAAGTACAATACGTGAAAGCTAACTGGGATAGAGCTGTGTCAATTGGGATCGATTCGATTTTTTTGATCCGATCATCGAAAAGTATTGATGATCGAAATCAATCATTTTAATCGATCTCAATCTCAATCATTTACATGATTCTCGATTCTGGATTCTCGATTTTCTATTTCAATCTCAATCATTTCAATGAGTCTCGATTTTCGATATCAGTTGACTCGATTAATCATGATTTATTTGATTCCATTTCTTCCGATTCAATCAACGTGGATTATGAACGCCAAACGGACGGTGGACTGGAACTTCTGGGTTGAACTCGGCATTGAACAACATGATTGATCGGGTTGGTCGTTGATGTTTTAGGCCGCAAAAACAATTGTTGGGTTGAACTGATGTTATTTGATGTATCAGGATCCGGTATGTTTAATGTGGATTTTTTGACGTTTCTTAATCCATCGGCATCGTAGCCATCCTTTGATGGAATTTGACAGTTTATGACTTGACGAATAGGGGACGAATTCGGTTATGACGTACAAAGTATATTTCGTACCAAATGTCAGCCGAAAGCCCTAAAATTGCAGTTTTCCGGAGCAATAAATAAAATCTCTTTTTTTGGTATTTTTAGACGTTTTTTAATCCATTGACATCGTAGCCATCCTTTGATGGAATTTGACAGTTTATGACTTGACGAATAGAGGACGAATTCAGTTATGACGTACAAAGTATATTTCGTACCAAATGTTAGCCGAAAGCCCTAAAATTGCACTTTTCCGGAGCAACAAATAAAATCTCTTTTTTTTGGTATTTTTAGACGTTTTTTAATCCATTGACATCGTAGCCATCCTTTGATGGAATTTGACAGTTTATGACTTGACGAATAGAGGACGAATTCAGTTATGACGTACAAAGTATATTTCGTACAAAATGTCAGCCCAAAGCCCTAAAATTTCACTTTTCCGGAGCAACAAATAAAATCTCTTTTTTTTGGTATTTTTAGACGTTTTTTAATCCATTGACATCGTAGCCATCCTTTGATGGAATTTGACAGTTTATGACTTGACGAATAGAGGACGAATTCAGTTATGACGTACAAAGTATATTTCGTACAAAATGTCAGCCCAAAGCCCTAAAATTGCACTTTTCCGGAGCAACAAATAAAATCTCTTTTTTTTGGTATTTTTAGACGTTTTTTAATCCATTGACATCGTAGCCATCCTTTGATGGAATTTGACAGTTTATGACTTGACGAATAGAGGACGAATTCAGTTATGACGTACAAAGTATATTTCGTACAAAATGTCAGCCTAAAGCCCTAAAATTTCACTTTTCCGGAGCAACAAATAAAATCTCTTTTTTTTGGTATTTTTAGACGTTTTTTAATCCATTGACATCGTAGCCATCCTTTGATGGAATTTGACAGTTTATGACTTGACGAATAGAGGACGAATTCAGTTATGACGTACAAAGTATATTTCGTACCAAATGTTAGCCGAAAGCCCTAAAATTGCTCTTTTCCGAAGCAACAAATAAAATCTCTTTTTCTTGAATTTTTTGACACTTTTTAATCCATGAAGTAGCCTCATCATAGAGTATTTTGTGAGAACTATCAAAGCCACAAGTCAATCTTATCATCGAAATCGAAATTAATATCGAATAGGAACAGTATTGAATCATTTCAGTGAAATGAAAATGATCGAATGATCGATTGATTGAAAAGATCGGATCATTTTCGTAATCGATTGTTGAACGATTCGATCATTTGAAATGAACGATTTACACAGCTCTAAACTGGGACGGTCTAAATAACTTTTTTTGTTTTATTATACGCGAACTCAAGGGGGTTATGAACACCCTGAGAATGTCAAATACAGTGCGAGCAATTAGAAAAGTAGGATATGATTACAAAGGAGATACCGATGCACATTGGTTTTGAATGTCTGCACATTGCAATGAGTGGAAAACATTGAGCCGGGTAAAGCATTCCACATTCGTGTAGTGCGGTTAAAAGAAGAAGAAGAAGATAGTACGTCCGAAATTGGGCTCAAGGGTAAACTTATGAGCATTCCTAGAAGTGCGGGTATTACGGTTGAATTGTCTGAGGGGATACAACTGGCTATTTCACTAGAGCACTGTTTATGAAATAGCGGTAAAATAATTATAGACAGGAAACCTTGCAGCGGTGCTCGGGAGATACAAATGTTTTATTTTGAGAGCTATCTTTCGAATTCTGCCCAAGAGACTCAAGTGGGTTTTTGGAGCACCTGCCCCGATATGAGAATTGTACTTAAGTTTCAGAAGAATTTTTAAATGGTCACTATGTTTCCTCGATAGTTCCAAAACTGCTGATAATTTAGCGAGTTTAAAAATTTTGCACTAAAGACCTAGGTATTTTGACACTTACAAACTAGACCACCATCTACAGAAATCCAATAAGTTCGACTGATACCTTTTCTAAGAACAAAACTTGTCTAAGTTCTTGTGAAAGACAAAGTCAGTTAGCTACATATAGATACATACATCGCTATTCAAAATATTTTCATTTACAACTTTTACATACATATACATATATTTATGTATGTTGTATGTATTTCAATTAAATCTGAAACCCTTTACACTTGCAAACAATTACTTTTCAATAACGAAGCTCAAGTAAACACATAAAGCTCATTTTCGAAATAATTAATTCAAAATCAAATACAAGCTTTTCTCTTGCATCAATAGATACCTACTTGATTATCATTCATAGCTGTATCGAGTTCATCCTTCACATTCTTTTCTTCAAATTCAAAAAACTTAATTTATCTTCCAAAATTCAATATGAAACTCTCTTTAAGAACTTAATTTATCTTCAAAACATCCATTCACATGCACATCAATTGTAAGCTTTCAAATGAATCAACTTTTTACCCCAACTTTTAATAATGTCTGTGCCGCCTCAAGCCCCAGTCACTTAATATTCCCAAAAATTAATTAAATCCACACGCACCGTCCCGCCCGTCAGAAAGACAGAAACAGATGAAAACAAAACACCAAACTTCATTCACACGTAATCTTAATGAAAACCCCAAACAGCATCAAAAAAATACTCTTTCGTCTTTCCCTCACAAAAAGTCCACCCGTATACAGGGAAAAAGAATTATCTCGAACCAGATAACAGAAAGTTATCGACACCTCGATGTTTCCGAAAGACTATCTACCCTAAACAATAAAACAACAGAACCAACCATCTTTCACCCGCTAACACAATAATCACACACTACGTTACCGCACTAAGGCATTATGGTGGTTCTTGTCTGGCTTTTGCACAGAGCCGGAGCCGGCACGCATTTCAACCCAAGCTGACAGCTTGTGCTGCCGCCTGCCGCCGTTTAAGGAGCTTGTCAACAAAGTTTTTGCGGTTCTCCAGGCACAAGCTCATTGGCGGCGGTGGGTGTGCGGATACCCCGAAAGTTACGCAGACAGAACGAAGCCAACAAATTCCAACACCATAGCTCTTACAGAGGCAGAGATGACAGAAACTATACGAAATTCCAATTCGTACGTCGGATGATAAAAGATACATCGGAATTCTGTTCACATCGTAAATCAAAATCCATCTTCGTTGTCGATGAACGAGGTTACTCATAATTGCTTATTTTCGAGAACCTACAGGACGGGGCGTGGGAGGTTCAAAATTTGTTTTGACGGTGCGAATTTCCAGAGAAGATTAATCCTCCCTAGCAACGAACATCTCATGCAAATTGTGGCAAGGAAACACGTGCACGGATCTTCTCAGAATCGCAACTAATTAACACCCAAAATGATACAACAGCAAACTCCGTCTTCGTCTTATCAGGCCAAAACACGTGATGAAACACGAGCATTACAGACCTCACATTCAATCGGCCCTACGTGGCCCGGCATTTCCATCAACCGTCAGAATCGGATTCGAATGATTCTTCAATCTTCTCAGAACTATCGAAATACGAAACGAGAAGTTTATGTCGGGTATGCGGCAAGGTGTTGACTCGGCAGTTAATATCTATCTTGGCATAGGCGGCAACGAGCTTGTAATTGGAACTCTCATAGACGTTTTCTAATGGCAAAACAGTTTTAAGGGGAACTCTCTAAGGACCGTCTTGCATGGATGGAGGTATCGGCATTGAATTTCAATTAACAGACGAACAAGCAGTGCGGCAAGTTAAACTAATTAATTATTTCAGTTCGTCTTGAGATCCTTATTGTCTGTCGGAGATTTTGTCAACAACATCATTAGTGCAACTTTAGAATCATTGAACGATAGTTTATTTGTCTTGCTAAGATAAAGTTTGCAACAATGGAAGGTAATACAATTGCGAATTAAAAGATTAATTAGAAGAATGTTGTTGCTGTTATTTTTGGGAAAGGAAATAGCACTAAGATCTCAAGGAAAGGATTAGCTTCAAGTTTTATAATCGATAAGCTCGTGAAAAGCAATGTTGAACATTAGACACAAAAAAATAGAAAACAAAGACAAAATGGGCAATAGAGAAAATGTAGAGGGAAAATTGAAGTAAGAAGCCGTTTTTCTTTTGTTTTTCTGTGCACAATAGAAAGTTAAGGGGAATTCATCACGGTGGTAGATTGGCTTTATCGTCTAAAGTTTCAAAAGTGCTATATTTTTCAATGATAAATGAACTTAAAATAATATTTTGTTCAACGTTTCGGTTTTATTTTTTAAATGAAATAACATTTATCAAAAAGAACGAAATTAACGGTTTTCTATTTTTATAAAAAAAAATTTTTAGGTAGGTAGGTATAACTATTTATTTTGAAAGAAAAAAATAATTTCAAAAGACAACGTATCTGATTGTTTAAATTTATTTTTTGTAACAATAAATTTAAAATTTTTAAAGAAAGAAAACAAAACCCAAATTATAAAATTATACTTTCTCAAAGAGCTACCTATGATAGGTACTCGTATCCATAGCTGGGCATTAACTCGTTAATCCGTTAATCGGTAATTAACGAAGTTAAAATTTTGATTAACGGATTAACTTTTAAGTTAACTTTTAAAAATGTTAACGGACACGTTAAATCCGTTAATCCACGTTAAGTCCGCTAACAGTTAATCCAATGCCTACTATTTACCGCGCGGCGCGAAAAAACATGTTCAGACAAGTATGAGACAAGTGCCGTGCGGTGCGTGCCGCGGGTGAAACAAAAACAGCGGTACGTATTATATTTTGACGGCGCGTGCGAGTGAGAAAACTGCGAAGAGATTCGTTTCGTTTGATCATTTCATTATGCCGGTCGTCTACTATGTGCGCGATAAGTTAAACCAAATTCGTTCAACTTTTTATTCAACTCTTTCGTTGGATAAACGAATTTACAACCTTACACTAGTGCAGCAACTTACGTAATTCACGCAACTAAAGTTGAACAAAATGTGTTTGAAACCCTGTACACATAATTGACCAACTTTCCCATATGTTGATTAACCCCGCACACCTAGTTGATCAACTCTTAAAACTTATTCCAGTGTTGAATAGCTCCGTACACCTAGTTGACCAACTTACTCAAATGTTGAATAACCTCGTACACTAGTTGATAAACTTGTCGATTTTGACAGAACAAATTTTTTTCGAGTTGATCAACTGCGTTTTCGATATTGTTGCTCAACCAGTTGATGAACGAGTTGATATCTTCGTACACTTAACAAAGGATCACTCGTTGGGGAACGCGTTGAACGCACCACGATAAACAAAAAACTCAAACGTCAAACCTGAAATAATTTTGACTTCAGTTCGGTACATACATTTATTGTCGACGCACGCCTTCGCTTTAAAATATTCTTAAATTTGTTCCGTATGAGTATGATTTCCTCTAAAAAAAAAAGTGGCTGCCGCATTAATAATATTAGAAAATGAACGATAAACGAAGAAAAAACAGTCAAGACGATTCTGGGTAGATGATTTTTTCTTGAGTCGCGAAGAAAATTGTTTTTTCAATGAAATATATGAGAAATTAAAATCGATCGATCCCACCGCGCCCGTGAATTCCAATTCAAAGTTTAGGCAATTGCATTTTCGAGGAAATTTGAGACCAAGCCAATTCCCTGGCATCTCGATTTTTATAAGAAGGGCTCTTGCGCAATTCGTTGAGCAACGGACAACAACTAGGTCCAACCAGTTGGTTGAACAGAATTGAAGGCACCGTACATTAGAGTTGAATGCGTTGAATTCGAAATTTGTGCGTTGATCGCCTAGTGGACGACCGGCATTACTTAGCGCCGGTGGGTGCTCAGAGTAAAAAAATATAAAAAATGAAATTTTTATCACATGTTAACGGATTAACGATTAACGTTAACTTGCGTTAATTCTTCCGAAATTCGACGCTTTAACGTTTAACGAAGCTAACTTTTTTAGTAGCGGATTAACGATTAACGAAGTTAACTGTTTGATTAACGGTGCCCAGCTATGCTCGTATCTATATTTTATTCTAAGTTCAACTCGAAGTTGATCCATCAGCACACAGAAAGCGAATCGTTTAAAAACAACGAAAGAATCGTGTAAGATTAAACAAGTTCTGTACTGATTTCATACAACCTGCACACTTACCTCGTTAAAATTTAACAATTCAACTCGGTTAATGCATTAAATTAATGTGATTTATAGTTTCAGCCAAGAAACTTGTTTATTTGAGCAACATAACCATTAGTTCAATTTAACCAAGAAGATCGTTTAATACTACGTTTTTACCAAGAGTAAATCCGCTAGAGATTTAAAATAAATCTTGAAGTGTTTTCACCAAAGAAAAACTGAGATTCATTTGACGTTTTCACTCTGTCTTGTCATTCAATTGTCAATTTGGACAAGAGAAAAAAAAATTGCAATTGGATAGTAAACAGGAAAAAAACAGATATTTCTATTTTGTGTTGATTGTCAATGAAGAAAGTGGGTTTACATAGGTGCGTTTTACAAAATGAGGTTTGTTTGTTTTGCAAATCTTCTGATTGCGAGAAGATTTCAAGGAGATTTATTTTAAATCTTCATTTGAGGTGATTTATATTTGTATGGTAAATCTACGAGATTTAAAGGAGATTTATGGTAAATCCACTTAAATCCCGGATTTACCTTTATTTGTAGAAAATGCGTGCACTCACATAAAAAGTAGTGTGTTTTATTTTTCGCGATTAAATAATCGTGCGGCAAAAAAATCGCAAGTGCGTTCATGATAATAATTTGTAGCGACTACGACTTTTTAATCGCCTCGACGAAAAATCGCAAGTGCGGTCCTAGCCCTAGCCTAAAACACTTTACTCGGTTAAAGATATACGAGTCAACTCGGTTAGTTAATTGAATAAATGTGATTGATTGTTTCATCGAAGAAAATTATTTATTTTAAACAATATAACCAAAAGTTTAGTTTAACCAAGAAGATTGTTTAATACTTTATAAGAAATGCGTTAAACTGGTTAAGATTTGTTATTTTATTTAAACACGTTATTCGACTAAAATTATACGGGTCAACTCGGTTAATTAATGAAAAATATGTGATTGTTTGTTTCAACCAAATTGGTTAAAATTCATTTACATAAGTCGTTTTTTATTGGTAAATGTAAAGGCAGCGCAGCAAAATTTTGTACAGTAAACAACAACAAAGAAATAATGCGGAAAATAAGAAAGTAAGAGTAGGTAGTGCATATAATAGCGCCGATAAAGTTTTGGAACGTCTGGAATAGAATGACGCTCAAATTGTTTTTTGTGTGAGGTTGGCAGGTTTTGATAATTTTGAGGATGCATTCGGTGATATTTGTGCACTTAATGGTTTGTTTTACATAAGCCAAAATTATGTGGATTGAAATACTAATCCACGATTAGACGGTAAGCTAATAGTCAAAGGTCCCAATACAATAAAAAGCATAGGAGAAGTAAAAAAAAAGAAGACAATATATGTACATATTTCTCGTAGTGGAAAAATAATTGGAGTGCTTTGCGGTGACATTTGCCTCGTATTTCGTTGCAAGATTTTAATGTCTTATTTCCTTTAACCGAAAAGACAAGAAGATTTCTATAGAAATAACCGAAATGTCATTCCTATTCCTGGCGAAAAAACTAATGCCGGATTTGGACGAGTTTTGTTTTTCAGTTTTTTAAGACTTGTGTAAATATTTTTAGATCTGCTTAAATTTTTGACATAAGAAACTGAAAACGTTTTAATATAAAGTACCTAACTTAAATTTTTACCAAGTTTAGTTAAGCTGGTTTTTGGGTTCGACAGCAAATTGTGAAAATTTTGGAGACATTTCAGGATATCAAACACGTAAGATTTGATTATATTCATAATTTTGCCATTTGTTTGACAGAAGAATTTATCAGTAGTCAAAAAAACCACATCTTTACGTTTAGAGTGAATTAAAGATTTTGAAATTTTTGTATTCAAACAGTGTCACTCCACTACTGAAAATGCTGCTAAGGGAGCCATGATGAGGTTTGCCAAGGAGGGTACTGGGACGGGTAAAATTATTGGAAACAGGGAAAAAGACTTGATACTCCGGTCCGCAGTAACAAACCTTCTTGACATCCCAAGAGATGGTACGATCAAAAGATATAACTTCAAAAAACATTTCAAAACGGAGTAAAGTTTCAAAAAAGACTGGCTAGGCGAAACAATAAACTACCAGTCTTAAAGAAAATACCATCAAATGGTACACTGATGGATCGAGAACGGCTGAAGGGACTGGTGCTGGAGTTTTTGGGCCTAAAACTACAAATTTTAGAAAAAGTATTTTTTGGATTTTTGAAAAAAAAAGAAAAAAAAAAGAAATTATTTTTCGGCAAGAACCCGTACTACCCCACTGAAACCGTGTAAAGTACCTAATGAGATCTAATAGTTCGCTAAGTTCAAAGTTTAAAAAGGTTTTATATCAAATGTGTTAGGTAAAGCAGGGTTGCAAAAGCTTAAGTCACTTTTCAGCTTAAGCTAGGCTTTAATTCACAAGCTAGTGGGTGACTTATGAATTAAGAAAAATGTAATACAGCAGCTAGTTACTGACTTATGAATTCATAAGTCAGTTGGTGACTTATGAATTAAAAAAACTTTAAATGATAAGCTTCTTAGTGACTTATGAACTTAAAAATATTAATTCAGAATCTAATAAGTGACTTATGAATTAAAAAAATGTAAGTCATGAGCAATTAAGTGATTTAAGAATTAAAAAAAATTTAATTCAAAAGTTACCTAGTGACTTATGAATTAAATAAAATTTAATTCATAAGCTAATGGATAAATTCTGATAATAATATGACACACAAAAGCTCGAAATTTACTTTCTTTAATAATTAAATAATTATGTAGTAAAAACAAACTTAAACATTTCCAATCCAACTAGCTTATGAATTAATTTTTTTTTAATTCATAAGTCACTTATAGATAGTGGGCTTTGTGAATAAAAAATAAAATGCACGACTGGGTCGCACGAACTTGCTCTTATGTAACAGACTAGGAATTTTAAAATCGAATGTTATTAGAGAAAACTGTTCATAAGGATCAAATTATTTTTTGAATTCTTTTAGTAGTAAGAGACAAAAACAAAATGCTATCCAAATATGAATTTATGCAAGAACAAAAATTATAAGTCGTAGTCGTTTCTTAAAAAAAGCTTTTATGTACAAATTTTTTAAAATCTTTTGAAGAAAAAATTTTTGTACGCCAATTTAAAGTTTTTATTATTGTTCGAATAAAAATAAAATTTACAAAAAAAAATATTGAGCCCTTCCTGAGATATCGAATTTTCAAAAAAAAAAAATAAAAAATAGATTTTTTTTTTTCAAAAATTCAAAAAATATTAATTTTAAAGTTTTGAAATGCAATGTGTTTTAGACTTTTTAGAAGCTTCTCTTTGAAAAATTTCATTAGGATCCGTTATGTGGATAATGAGAAATTCAAAATTCGAAAAAATGGTTCTATGGTAGGTACAAGCTGTAATGTCTTAATTTCAAATTTTTTTTATTAAATTAAAGATCGTAAAAATTAATTGAAAGAAAAAAAATTTTATCAAAATTCTCGGAACCGTTTTCGAGAAAAATACGATTTTTGAAAAGCATTTTTTTTAGTTTTTTAGCATTTGTATGGTAGGTACCTTTATTTTTAGGTAAAATAAAATTTTTTTTATCACATCTTGTAGATTATATTGAAAAACTTTTATTTAGCAAGTTTGAAAAAAATCTAGCATGGGGTTTTCGAAATATTGAGTTTTGAAAAAAAAATTTTGAAGTTTTTTTTAAAAATCCAAAAAAATTTTTTTTGAAAATTTCAGTACACAATTCTATTCAGGTTTTTGGGGAGCCTTAGCAAAAAAAAAATGATCAAAATCGGCTGTACCGTTTTTGAAAAAATCAAAAACAAAAAAAATGGTTCCATGGGGGGTACCCTCAATAACCATTTTTCAGAAAATTTTTTTCATCCAATACCTAGCTTTAATTAAATGAAATTTTTTTGTGTTTTTATTTTTAAAATCTGTCGAACAGTTTTTGAGAAAAAAAAATGTTTATAAAATTTCCAAAAAAATTCGTATGGGGGGTACCGTTATTTTTGGTCTTAAAAAATCAAATCAAAAAACATCCGGGGGAAAAAAATTAAAACCCATATCTACCAAGTTTGAAGAAAATCGGCCGAGCCGTTTAGCTGCAATCTAACGGACAGACAGACAGACAGACAGACAGACAGACAGACAGACAGACAGACAGACAGACAGAATTGCGAGACCCACTTTTTTAGTCTTCGCTATCATCGTAATGTCAACTTTGATCAAAATCTCGAGTTCGATTTTTTTTACGAATGCATAACTTGCCTTATAGTACCTATAAGTCGCAAGTAAAAAGCTAAAGCTGAAACTTGGATTTTTAAGTAAAAGCTTGATTTTTAGTGAATAAAAATAAGCTTAAGCTAGCTAGTTAAAGATGTTTTCTAGTAATAGCTATTTAAAAATAGCCAAAGCTAAATTCATTCAGTTTTAGCTTGTTTTCCTAGCTTAAGCTTCAATTTGTGTGAATAAAAATAGCTTAAACTAGAATATTATAGTTAAAGCTACAAAAATTTCAAGATTTTTTCGACCTGTCTAGAGAGCTTTGACTAGGTCTTATTTCAGTATTAACTTGTGCGCGTTGTTAATTAAACATAAGGGAATATCTCAAAGAATAGGACTGTGAACGTATAGACCCAGAAACTGACATACGAAATGTTAAAAACATTTTTTAGCCGACAAATACTTGCCCTGTAGAACAGATAACAAATTGAGGCAAAAAAACTTTCCTTGCGGTCATACATGTACCAGTTTTAGCTAAAGCTAACTAGCCGAAACATGTGAATAAAAAAACGAACACCTTAAATTACGAAGCTTAAGCTAGAATTTTCCAGCATAAGCTATTTAGCGTTATCATTTTTTACTTGCGATATAGGTACTATAGGGCAAGTTCTGCATTTGGAAAAAAAATCGAACTCTGTCTGTCTGTCTGTATGTCTGTACCTAGATCTAGAGCCTAAGCCACTGGACCTATTTTCTTCAAACTCGGTAGTTATGGGTCTTCGGTGATTCCCTAGAGGGGAAATTGAGATTTTTTTTTAGCTCTAAAACTAACGGTACCCCCCATACACCCGTAATTCAAAATCTTATTTATCTCGAAAACGGCTCTAACGATTTTGATAAAAAAAATTAAGTGTGATATTATGAACATGGACTACATTTTGGTCAAAAAAAATTTTGGGGAAAAATGTTATTAGGGGTACCTGCCATAGACCCGTTTTTTTGATTTTCGACTTTCTCATTAACGGCTCTAAGGATTTCAACCCAAAATTTTTATCAGGAGTCCCCTTAAGTTTAAAATAATATTGTATATAAAAATATTCGAAAAAATATTTATTGGTTTTTTTTGAAAAAATTTTTTTTTTGAAAAATCAATATCTTCAAAACCTATGAACGATTATTTTTTGAAATTATTTCCTAAAATCAATATTATTAATTACGTAAAATTCGCATCCCACATTTTTTTCTTGAAAAATTTTAAAGAAATTTCTTATATAAAAAATTTATTTATTTAATAATAAAACGGTTTTTTTAAAGTTTGTTTGCATAAATTCATACTTTTCCAGAAATCAGACGGCAATTTCATTTAAAATGCATGTTTTATATTTATAAAATGTATCTTAAATTCCAAAGTACTTTTACATAAGAGCAAGTTCGTGCGATCCAGTCGTGCATTTTATTTATTCACATAAAACAAAGCTTAAGCTAGTACTGTCTAGCTTTAGCTGCTAGTAAGAGCTATGACTAGTTGGCTTTAGCTAACTCCAAAAAAAGCTTTAACTTTTTTTTTATTCACAAGACCCAGTGAATTTTTTTTTTTAATTTATAAGTCACGTAGTAGCTTATGAATTAATTTTTTTTTTAAATCATAAGTCACTAACTAACTTATGAATTAAAATTTTTTAATTCACAAATCATCTACAGATTTATGACTCATGGATTTTTTAATTCAAAAATTCGCAACCCTGAGGTAAAGTGATAACGTCTCAAGTTAAAATTATGAGAGATTGTAAGTTAATGATTACTGAATTATGTGAACATTTGAAAAAAAACTGTAGTATGAAATCTATCGAATTACATTAGCTTTAATTTATTACTTTTATTTTTTTTAACTAATTAAAAAACTCAATGTGACTACACTTTTTAAAAATTGCTTAAAACAATCAATTAAGGCTTTTAACGTTATGTACCAAATTTTATTCAGAAAGATGCAATGCTTAGAAATCTTCCTCTATATACAGTGGACATATAGACTCTCAGACTCACGAGTGCACAGTTTTTCAAACTTTTTAGAAACTTCTCCCTACAAAAATTTCATTAAAATCCATTATGCCGATAATGAGGAATTCGAAATTCGAAAAAAAATGGTTCTATGGTAGGTACACTCAGTGATATCTTAGTTTTAAATATCTTAGTACAAAATACAATAATACAAAATACAATACTATTAAAATTTTTGGGGAGCTTGAGCATACAAAAAATGATCCGAATCGGTGGCACGGTTTTTGAGAAAATCAAAAGAAAAAATTTGTACAACCAAAAGTTTTTGAGAAAAAAATATTTAGGCTATAGTCGAACAGACAGACAGACAGACAGAATTGCGAGACCCACTTTTTTGTGTTCTCTATCATCGTAATGTCAACTTTGATCAAAATCTCGAGTTTGATTTTTTTTACGAATGCATAACTTGCCTTTACGTCGCAAGTAAAAATAAACTGTTATTGTATAAGTATGAGACATAACAATTTGCTAATCTTAACGTAGCTCATAAACTTTTTCTTAATTTTAAACATTTTCTAATTTAGTAGGTATCGTGTTAAGAATGCTTTTTAATTAATTTCTTCCTAACACGCCTAAGACAATGACTGGTCGTGCAACAAACTAATGAAACAGACCTTTTTGGGCGTTTGGAAATGTCAAAGAGCCGTATGAAGTTATTGTTATATGTATATACGTAACTCTTTGATGATTTCAACTTTTAAAAATTTCCACAAAAAAGTATGTATAATGCTAAATTCAATCAAAGGTGACCTCAAATACAAAATACGTTTCGTCTAGGTGAAAGAGTATGACAGTTAACCCATCAGTTTTTTGAGCTGAGGTCACTTGACTTTTATTTTAATCTCCACGCCACTCAAAAAAAATTCCAGAATTAAAAAAAAAAATGATTTAATTCGGCTAAAATTAAACATTTTCTTTCTAAACGAAACCAATATAAAGCAAGTACAGAATTTAAATAAAAGTTCGGCATTCGAAATTTTCCACACACAGTTAAATTTTTTTAATACCGAACATAAAAAATAAAATAATTTCAAAAGGGCCATTTTCGACGGAGCATCTCTCAAAAGGAGTGTGACGATTGAGTTGGCACTCACGAAATAGCTATACGACTAACTTACTGTAGCCAATAAAACATGGTGGCAAAACACTCAAATTGCTGTTGTTTTCTTTGATAATATTCAATATTAATTGATGTTTAAATCGCAGCCTAAACTCTATTTATTTGGTTTTAATTTGGAATGAAAGTTTAAAATATAATAAATTAATTTTGTTTTTCAATTGCTTTACTAGTACCAGAATTTTAGAGCGTAAAATAGACCAAAAAACTCTACCATCGTGGTGAACAAATAATAAATAAAATGTTTGGAAACTTGAAACTCAAACATTTTGCACAAATTATTAAAATTAAATTAAGTACAAAAATGATTTTCCCGCAAATTATGCAAACCATTTTTGAATGATTAAAGTATTTTTTTTTGTAGTTATGTGTGCTTATAATTTTTATAATTAAAATTAGAGCCTGAATAGTCAAACATCTAAAAATTCTAAAAATTTTAAATCATCTACTAAATCAAAAATCTACAAATTCCAATATAAGGTTAGAGTTGGAAGCCAAGAGTTATTCAAATTAATTAAAAATTAAAAAAAGTAAATATTGGGTGTTCTATATTCCATGCATTTGAAGGTACTTTTGTGATGAAAAATGAAAACTTTTGAGTAATTTTAAAAAATACAGCAATAAGAATAAGAATTTTAAAATTGCTTTCAAGATTAACGGAGTGCATTCCCGACCACAGTTATATCATCGTATTTATGATAATTGCCATAAAGTCTTGAATTCTAGCTCCCACTTTGCAATATTTCTCAAAATCTATCTTAATCATGTGAACTTATTCTGCAACGACACAAAATTAGAAAACCAAACATTTTCTGTGCAATTCCAGCTCAGTCAATGTTAAACTTCTTAATTCCTTTCAGCATCCTAAGCCTAACCCATCCTCAAACTCATCTCAAAAACATTCCACTTAGTACATCAAAACACACTCAAAAGTCACAAGTCAACACGAGCAAATAAATTCAGCAAACTACCTACTAGCATCAAACCGAACAAGCAAACAAAACATCTAGATCAACACCAACTCAAGACCGAGCAAATAAAAAAAAAAAAAAGAGTATGATAAAGTTAAAGTTTTACGAACCACATGCTATTAAACATTACATTAGCCATGAGTGTATACCTACCTACCTAGCAACGCAAACTTAGAATCTCGTAGAACTTTGTAGGGTTAGCCATCCCCAAAGACAACTCGTGTCTATACTTATTGGGCCCCCATATCTCGAACGGAGTGTGAGTCTAGCTTTGCCTATATGAAGATACATATAACATACCGCTCTAATGTTTCAACTTCAACTTTATTCAAAACAACAACCACAAAGTATTGGACGCTGCGCTGCCTTGCCTAATGTAACCAAACCGACAACGGACCAAACCAAACCGACCAACTAACGTGCAAATAATAAAGAATACCCAAAAGAATGACATAGGAAGAGAGATAAATAGATACCCAGATACAGATACCCCAACTCGACGCCGGCCGACCGACGAGGAGTCTTAATTAAAGTGAGAAAAGTGCTGTAGTATTTCAAACGGCACGACGATATGGTGGCACGGGGCAAGAAGTTACGAATGGCCAGTTCCTCTCCGTCACAACTTGAGAGTACCACAGCACAAAAACGACAAAAACTGCATCGGCAAAAAGAAAAGGGGGGCACAGCTTCACGCGCGCCGAAAGGGGGCGGAAAACAAACTGCCCACTCTATCTCTTCCGGCAGTTTGTGTCGATATTTGTGTCGACCAGCACCGTCAGCCAAAGAAGCCTTAGAAGCTGCAACTAGGCACACAAAATAAGCAATATCATACCCAGGAGAACAACTAGACCAGTGGCCAGGGCACTTAAGTTACCTACCTGCTGCTCTAAGCCTCTGCCCGATGATCCGTTTGTTTTGCTGCTACAGTTTATCTGGACGTTTTTTGTGGATTCCTATATGTGGACGTTGGAAATGGTGATGGCGATGGAGATGGCGATGACGGTGACGACGAAGACAACCAAGACGACATCCATCTATCCAACCAACGACTTTAAATGATCTAAAACGTTCCGCACTCTCTTTTCAACAAAGAGGAGTTTAATAGACACAAAGAGGTGGACAAAGACGTCCGCGTGAAGAGTGGCTGGCTTACCGCTGCCTACTCACGTACGTGTATAGCAAACTCCAGTTAATCCTGATTCAAGACCAATTTGAATGACTATTAGTGGCACTTATTATCTCATTACAATAAAATTTATACAAAAACACACAAATTGGGCTTCCCTCGCTTCGAACTTCACACAGTACCCAACACGAGCAGCACGCACTGCAACACCAATCGCACGCACGCACTTCTAAAAAAAACGTTGTTTTTGCGAATAATTTTTAAATCTCACCGTAAATATTTGTGTAAAGCCGGATATCCGTTTTCATACGCGAGCGAATATTGGAAATTAAATTTCATAAACCACACTAAAAGCACCGCAAAAACCGAAACACTTCGTTCGCACTTGAGAGTAACTCCCTGTTAAGTCGACGCCAGAGCCCCAGACCCGGACCCGGAAAAAAATAACTCCCCACCGAGAATGTAAACGTTTTGAAATCAAAAAGCCACCACAAAGTATTTAACACTCTTGCAGCAACTTTTTCTGTTGAAACATAAATTTTGAGGAAGAAGAACTTCGTTCGTCCCAAGCAAGTTGCTATTGCACAGTCAAAACACTCAAACCCAAACTGGACTGAAACCCGAACCTGACCAGCGCGCTCGAATGTCAACCTAAGACTGAAACTGAATTCTTCTTACCAGGTTGGCTTGGCCCGGCCACAATGTTTATGTTGCTCGATGGAAATGCGCGCCGCTTATACAGCCAGACCGTGATGCTAGCCTTCAGCAAACGGCGGTATTTGGGGAGACAGCAGCAGTCAGCCCACAATGTTGGGGCTCCGACAGACTCTTTTTTTTTGGTGTTGTTGTTTGGAATTTGAAGCAATATGATGCCTGGCCTGATGCTGCTCTGGAGTCAGAGGAAGCATGGCATGGCAATTGCCGGTTTTTTCTTCTTCTGCTCCACATTGGAACAGTGGTTGTGATGGGGTTGAAAAGTGCTTTCCTTGGCTCCGCATTCGGCAATCGACATCGTAAACAGAGAGATGTATTTTGTAGCAAGAGAACCGATGAGAGAACCGGCTGAAACATTAAAAACGAGCTTTTGTGTTGTTATACAGCTTTAGATAACTTGGAGGTCGGCAGCATGTTGCTGCAGTATTATAAGGTATTGTACGCATTTATTGGTTGGAAAAATTGAAGAGTACCTTGTGTGATTTGGATATCACGATTCACGAGCTAGATATCAGATACTAGGCCTATTTTGTTAGAAATTTATACGTAGCCTTATGAACTTTATACACAATGGTATATCTACTGGCATTTTCGAACGGCAATTAAAAATTAGGAATGCGTGTAAACTCTTCTGAAAGTGTTCTACTAGCATTTGGAATGCCATAGCAAAAAGTTGGCAAAGTTGTGTAAGGTCATTACAATTTTAAAGTTTAAATTTGAAATTTGAAAAAATTTTGCAAAAAGTTCCAATAATGACCCAATCAGGTCAGGTTTAAGGGTAAGGTCAAATGGCGAAATATTCGTTGAAAAATCTGAAAACCTTTATATATACATATATGTTTTTGGCATCGCTGAATTCGAATCCGGGACCCCAACATGTAAAGGTCAAGGTCAAACGAAGGTCAAATCCCTAAAATCTAACGATATGATATTTTTGACCCCGAATTCTAAAAGAGCGGAATATTTAACATCTAAATTCATCTAGACTTGTTGTTTGAAATGACCTCTGGAAGATTTTCCAAGGTCAAATACTCCTTTTGGATCTCTCGGCTGATGTATCGACAGTAAATCGGGATTTGGGGTCTCGAACCAGTTGATTCTTATGGTTTTGGAGTCACTGAATCCGAATATAAGGTGCGTTTAGTCCCATTTTGCAGGCTATAGGTCGTTTGACAGTTAGAGCTTGAAATAGTTGTGTCGATTTTTTTGACCAAAAATCGGTGGGTGGTGTTAGCTCAGCGTGAATTTCTACGCCGATTTCCTAATCGTGTCGCGCTAACTGGGCAAACATTCGAAAAAACTAGAACCATAAGAGACCATGCAGGTCGTGGCCGCTACTGGACGGGTCATTGTCGAGAATATCGTGGCTATAGCTACCGATATTGCTGAGAACAAAGAACAAAGAAGCATCAACCAGACGACGACGGGCCATGGCATTGGACATCACCAGACGGACCCTACAGCGAATTTTAGTGAAAGACTTACTCACATACAAAGTGCAAACAGTGCATCAGTTAATGCCTGCTGACCGTCCGTCGTGTGTGAATTACTGTCAGCCATCCTCAATGTCAACAACGAAGAGGACGATTTTGAGTCGAAAATAATGATGGTCGACGAGTGGCATTTCCACTTAAGCGGTGTGTAATGCGGCGAGAGGATTGATTGGGCCGTTTTTTTTTTTAGGACGCCATCGGCAATACGTTGAAAATGTGGTTTCAAAAAGACGGTGCAAGCGCACACACAGCACAAGCCACAGTGGATATTGTAAAGGAAGCGTTTCCTGGTCGCGTGATCTCTCGTTTTGGCGATTTGGTATGGCCAGAAAGATTGCCCTATTTAACCACCCCAGACTTCTTTCCTTGGAGCTACTTGAAGTCACGGGCTTATGCAAATAAGCCTCAGGCAATCTATTTATTTATTTATTTATTTATTTATTTCGCAGCCCTTAAGGAGAGTGTTTGACAGAAATGCGAAAAATATAGTCGGAAATCCAGCGGAAAGTCAGATATCATCTTTTCCACTGACAGAAAAAATTGAAAAAGTCCATATAACGATTTCCATCACTCAAAATCATTTTTACTTGCGACTTATAGGTACTATAAGGCAAGTTATGCATTCGCAAAAAAAATCGAGCTCGAGATTTTGATTTTCTTCAAACTTGGTAGATATGGGTTTTTTTCGAAATTTTATAAATATTTTTTTTTCTCAAAAACTGTCCCACAGAATTTAAAAAAAAATTGAAAAATTTCATTTAGTAGTTAAAACTAGGTAATAGGAAAAAAATTTCCAAAAAAATGTTATTTTTGGCAGCCCCCATGGGTCCATTTTTTTTGTTTTTGATTTTCTCGAAAACGGTACAGCCGATTTAAACCATTTTTTTATGCTAAAGCTCCTACAAAATTTAAATATTATTACATATTCAAATTTTCAATTTTTTATTTTTTGGATTTTTAAAAAAAATTCGAAAACCTCATGGTCAATTTTTTTCAAACTTGACAAATAAAAGTTTCCTAATATAATCTACAAGATTTGAGAAAAAAAATTTGTTTTATCTAAAACTAATGTTACCTTCAATACAAATGTTAAAAAATGGTTTTCGAAAATCGTATTTTTCTCGAAAACGGTTCCGAGAATTTTGCTAAATTTTTTTTCTTTTGATTAATTTTTACGATCTATAATTTAATAAAAAAAATTTGAAACCTAGATATTACTGACTGTACCTACCATAGAACGATTTGTTCGAATTTTGAATTTCTCATTATCGGTATAACGGATTTTGATGAATTTTTTTATAAAGAAGCTCCTAAAAGTTCAAAAAACATTGCATTTCAAAACTAAAAAAAAAAAATATTTTTTTCAATTTTTAGAGAAAAAAAGTCGTTTTTTTTGGAAAATTCGATATCTCAAGAACGGCTTAGTATTTTTCTTTTAAATTTAATTCTTATTCGTACAATAATAAAGACTTAAAGTTGGCTTGCCAAAATTTTGCCTTAAAAATGTTTTAAAAATTTTGTACATAAAAGCTTATTTTTTTAAGGAACCACTACAAAGATTTATAATTTTTGTTCTTGCATAAATTCATGTTTGCATTGCATTCTGTTTTTATCTCTTACAACCTACTAAAAAAATTTAAAAAATTCATTTAATCCTTATGAACAGTTTTCTTTAATAACATTCGTTTTTAAAATACATAGTCTATTACATAGGAGCAAGTTCGTGCGACCCAGTCGTGCATTTTATTTTATTTAGAAATTAGTAATTCGAAAACAAATTTGAATGATTATTTTTGCGTCATCTGTATTAGGGAACGAAATCAAAAATTTTAATAAAGCTCAGGAATATGTGTTGAAAAAGTATAAGTTATCTTATGCCGAGTTGATATAGGGTTGAAAGGAATAGTTAAACTATAAATTTATTTTAGATAATTTATTTATAAAAAAAAAGATAAAATGTCAAAATTAAATAATTCACTTTATGCTGAATTTAGAGCACTGATAAGATTTCTGTCAAAAAAAGTTGAATTTTAGTCGAAAGCATTATTAAATTTAAACTGGGGCTAAACTTTTTTGCGAGTTGAAATTTAGCTTTTTACAAATTTCTCGAAAAATATCAGCCTTTTAAAGAAACTTTCAAGGTAAATATTATAGCTTATTGAATTCTACACAAAACATATTGTAAAACTTTTATTCCTATCATCAAGAGATTTTAAGAAAAACATGTACAAACATTAGGGTAAAGTATACATTTAGTCCAAAAAATTTAACAAAATTACATTTTTTGTTGCCTTATTTTTTTGTTACGATACATACATATGTGTTTGGGTGCATCTTCTCCTTTTTCGGGGTTGTAGAGGTTAGAGAAAGTGCGCCATTTTGAAAAAGGTGGTGTCATCATTTTACAAAAAAATTACCTGCTAAAATTTAAGAGAATGAAATTATGTAAAAAATAAAGTATTAACGAGCTCTATAAGTTGATTCGTCGATTATGAACGATTCGCTAAAGCAAAATTTATTTTTTTTACGTTTTTCGGCCTATAACCTAATGTTGGTGGATGTTCTTCTCAAATCATATTGGGCCTTACTAATAATCAAATTTAGTGTTAAGGTTAAAAGATAATCTCCAGATTTTAGAAAATCCCCATACCAATAATTTATTTAATCTCCGTTTAGTCGTTAGTTATATGTTAAAATTTAATACACGGAAATCCATGGTTAAGGTCGGACACTAAATAAAAAGTGTTGCCTTAGTGATGTTTAATGGTACCTTAATTTGTATTTAACGCTTAAATATACTTCCATGTTATCAGGTCGATTTTTCAGATTTTTGTTTAAAGTGAAAAGGAAGTACTTTAATTGTTTGTTTGTATGTTTATGTGCAACAGGAATAGATTATTTATTGAAGTAAAACTTCTTTTCCGGCGTTGGGGGTAAAAAAATTTCTATCCAGCTGTCAGTGACATGTCAAACCGTCACTCCATCCGTCAAAGACAGCGAAATGTTTTTAGAATACAAAGTAATTATAACATGAAGTTGGATACGATTTAGAATTTACATATTTCAAATGGCTGCATTCAAAGATAAACATAAAACTATAGATTCAGACGCGCAATGGCTATGCAACACAAATAATTATTGACAAGCATATTGCAATCCAAAAAAGAGGCTGGGTGCGACCCACACTGATAACTTCCCATTTGTGGTCTTGAAAACTTTATACATATTTAGATAAAAACATATTGTGACGTTTTCTTCAATTTTACCATAGCTATTAATGGAATTTGAATATGTGGGACTTGGGTACAACTGAACAACCTTATTCATATACGTATGTACAGTACATACATTCTTCTAAAAACTAAGTTGATAATAAAATTATGTATTATATTATAGAAATTACTTTATTATTTCGGTTCCAAACATTTTAATTGAAAAAAATTTAAAAACGAAATATTCAAATATAAAAGATATAGTTTGGTTATTGATGGAAGGGTACTTACAAAATATATCCGCTATAAAACTAGATATATGTCAAATATAAACCATTTGTTAGAAATTGTATTATGTATAAAATTAAATAATGGCAAAGTCAATATCATTGCTCGTTCTCAAGATATTCTAGTCGAAAAACAAATATTACCACTTTTTAGTAGATTTTTTTTATATTTTTGTTAAAACTGCCAATTCGATACTTGTCAAAATTTAACCATATGTTAAAATTGTATTATGTCGATACCTTCCCGTAAGAATGTACTAAGCGACACTTTTTTCGAAAATGACTTTTTGATGAGGAAATATACTATATGTTAAGGGCCACGTTTTGGCCTGGGGTTCGCCAACCTATTATGCATGAAAAGGAAACTAGAGTAGATACAAATAAAAAAATTTATCAACTGCCATGTTTTCTCATTAAAATAATTTTGCCCCCTGAACTTTGTATTATCCGCCAAACAAATTGTGCTAAGCGACATTAATAAAGATCTCATTGTCGTGAGCAACAAAAAATTTTGTTAGATGTCATTTAATAACCAAAATTGTCTCTTAGCACACTATGATTCAACTAGAACTTTCTTCGTTTTTTTCGTTTCCAGAACAATTTTAGAAATGTCGCTTAATATACATTCTTACGGGAAGGTATCGATGTATAAAACAAAATACTTTAGAAGGCACTATCGGTGTTCATTCCCAAGAAATTCGACTTGAAATACAATTTTAACTAGTTTTCACTAGAATTTTTAATAGTTTTTTTTTTTATTAAAAAAAAAAACTATTAATTCAATATTTGTCAACATTTTACCAATTGTACAAAATTATACTATGTATAAAATAAACTAAATTGGAAGTCAATATCACTACTAGTTCCCGAGAAATTTGAGTCGAAAAACAATTTTTACCAATTTTCTATAGAATTTTTTATAGTTTTTTTATTTTTTGTACAAAAACTGTAAACTGATTTTTTTTGAAATTTTCACCAGTTGTCAAACACATTATTTTTCGTAAAATAAAATTATTTTGAGTTTCAAATTGTTTTCCGTTCTTAGAATATCTGGGTTATGAAATTTTTTTTTCAGTTTTTTTTATTTAAAAAAATAACGGTATGTTCATTTTTTTCCAAATTCATACCAAATCTGTATGACCTTATAGTGAGTACATTAAATTTTATTTGAAGTCAATAGAATTATTTTTTCGTGAGATATTTGAAACTAACCAAAATTTTTACTTTTTTTTTAAACCCTTATAGTGAAAAAACTACTCACTAAATTTTAATAAACGCCCTTTCAGCCTCTTTCGAAGTTATTATCTATTAAATAAAATTTATTTGAAGTCGATATCTTTACTCGTTCTTGAGATATCGACGACGAAAAATGGTACAAGAACGTACGGACGTACGAACGTACGAACGTACGAACGTACGAACGTACGAACGTACGAACGTACGTACACACACACACACACAGACATCTCTCTAAAAATGATTGATATAGCCTCTAGGGACCTTGAAACGTCGAGAAATGTCAAAAATTCCAATTTGACAAATCGGACCGATTACAATAACTCCCTATGGGAAGTTAATAAATTTTACCAAGACCTAACCCTCGCATACAAAGTCCTGGCCAAAAAGTTGGGTATATCCACTACCATTTGTATGCTTGCTGTCATAGACGGCATGCCATATGACCATCAGGTTGCCTGAAAGTTTTGAAATTATACTTTTTAATAATATTTATTCGCTTAATCGCACACGCCACCGACATTTGTTTTGGTATTTATAAATTTGAACGTCACCCGACTAATCAATCAAATACTTTAATAATTAATTTTACAAGAGTGCTGCTGTCAGTGTACTTGCTTTCCAAGTTGCCTGGATACTGAATTAATGCCAGGTGACTACTAAGTTGCTCGGGTTTGTACGGGTTAATAAGAAATGCTTGTGTACATTACAAGATTACAACATGCTTGCCAATACTTGCACGTGCAGCCCTAGGGTAATACAAACAAAGCGAGGCAACTTGCTTGTCAAGTGGCATGGGAGTTTTGTACTTTTATTCTCGATTTCATTTAAGGCTAGGCGCGCACATTCAATTTTTTGAAGATAAACTTCTTTTCCGGCGTTGGGGGTAAAAAAATTTCTATGCAGCTGTCAGTGACATGTCAAAACGTCACGTTATCCGTCAAAGACAGCGACATGTTTTTAGAATACAAAATGTTTGTTTGTAGGTTATAATCTTACAGAAGCTTTGCTTGAGGAAAAAGAAGTTTTACTTCAACCGCGCTTACGTCAGTGCACACAATCTTTTTTTTTTCATAAATATTAAGTACGTCTGGATTTTACGGAAAATACGTGGCTAATTTGTTGATTCCATTTTACTCGTATGTATTTACATAATAACGTAAGGGAATCGATTTAACATTATTTTTGTCTGTTGTATTGGTAAAATTGTGCGTATCCAAGAATATTTATTTCGAAAACAAAAACAAAAATAACATTTGAACCACATTCAGTAGAGTTAGATGAACTTCAAAAATTTATCTTACAAAAACAAATTTACAATTATAGCGGGATGATCTTTCTTTAGTACAAAAAAAAAAAAATATTATAACAATACAGAAATATATGCGTCGAATACAATCTCAAAACCGAATAACCAAATTAAAATTGCATTTGTTTGTTTATTTTTGAAAAGGATTATAATTTTGATAGATTTACCCAGTTTATGACTTTTAGGACGTTTACGTACAAAGGTGCTGGTTAAATGGTGTTAACCAATTAACTGAAATCGGCTGATTAGCTAAATCCATGATTAAAAACTAAACTCAAACTTTGAATTTTTTGTTACGAGTTGAAATAATTATGGATTTAAGATGACACACTGTGAAAAAATGGCCCCTACTGTTTATCAATAGAAAACTTAAAAAAAAAAAACAATATTCTCACACAAAATATGCCAGTTCACTTATTTATAGGGGGTGGCCGTGGCGCGATGGATGTGTGCTCGCCTGTCAACCTCATGATCACAGGTTCGATCCCTGCCGTCGTCTATGTCGCTTTAATTCCATTAAAAACCTTCTAAGAATTGTCATCAATGGGTTGCTGGTTTACTCATTACATGTTGTTCAGGCATAACACTAACAACATGTAATTGAGTTAAACTAGTATACCCAACAAGGATGAACACGAATAAAATAATGTGAATTATAAGCGACATAGAAATATGACACGGCATTTCTCCGCTTTAGCTCAGCCGCCATCCCTGGAGATAAAAATATCTGAGACAACCACCAAGAGTCTCAGAACATCGTGCCACACATCTTTCCTATCCTTCTTTCTCTTCATTAACTTCACGCCCGCGCTGTGTTGAAACATTTAAAGGGTAATCATAATCCCTTGAGCGCGGGTAGATTATAAAAAAAAAAAAAAAAAAAAAAATAATTTTAAGTTTACGATTTTTTTACTTTGGTACCTACTATATGTACATTGCGAATGAAAAATATTAAAATAATATAAAATAAATAAAGAAATATGTTTCCTTGT
Source organism: Chrysotoxum bicinctum (assembly GCA_911387755.1). Taxonomy (NCBI): domain Eukaryota; kingdom Metazoa; phylum Arthropoda; class Insecta; order Diptera; family Syrphidae; genus Chrysotoxum; species Chrysotoxum bicinctum. The sequence continues at coordinate 203,699,644 of OU426988.1, forward strand.
TAAAAAATGTGGTGTTCTAAATTAAAAAAAAACAATTGAAAATTTGCTCCGACACTTCAAATCAATTGACGTACTATAAGTACTTTAATGCTTTCTGTTAAAAAAGAGTACGGCAATACTTAACTTTGAAGGTATAGGGCAAATTATGACAGCTACTGAACTTTGACAGTCCTTGGTGAAAATTGTGACAGTTCATTAAATTTTTTTTCTCATTTGTTGTAGATTTTGTAGAAGATTTAATAGAAGGTATGGAGATTTTGTTAAAGCCCAGCAGTTTGTTTTAACCTTCCAGTTAACTAATAGTCGACATTAGCGTTTGATTATTAGTAAGGCCCATTGACTCTACGAAAATAAGTTTAATTTTCTTTTTTGTGAGGAATCAAATATGCTTTAATTTTTACGTTCACAAAACTGATAACTTTCGAGGAATTTGCAAAAAACTGAATTTCACACTCCTCCCCAAAAAAAATTTCTCAGCCTCGGTCCAGATGTTGGTCACTTTTAAGGAAATGCTTAAGACATTCAAATAAAGCTCCCCACCAAAACATCAGCTTTTTCGGATCATTTTTTTTTGTATATTTTTTGCTGCGCTACATGCATATGCATGAAGGCAAGTAATGGCGCTCTAGAGGTACTAGTAATTTATCGGAAAGAATCAGCAATATCATTCATCCTTACATTAATTCATAATTTGCAAAATAGAGGCGATTCAATACAAAGTATTTTTGATAACTTCAAATTTGTCAAAAATAAACCCCTAGGGTTATCCTTACTCGAAGAAGTCACAAGTTTTAATTAAATGAAAAAAATATTATGCAAGTCGTCTAAATCCGCCATAAGTGCTTTGGCAATTTCTATAGGAAACCTATGATTTCGACAGTTAATGGAATCCATTAACATCGCAGCCATCTTTTGATGAAATTTCATAGTATTACCTGAACTAACAGACCAAAAACATAAATTTTAAAAAAAGAACCAAATTCTTCTATATAAAAACCTTTGTGTAACAAGTCAGCCATGAAAAGTACTGAGATTTAAAAGTACGCCAAGTTCTTTCTTCATTAAGGTTTAATACCGAATATTTAAAGTAGAATAATATTAAAACAGCTACAATGTAATAGAGAAATTTTATTATTTAATGATAACTGATTAAAATTTGATGGGTTCATAGGTCAAGTTTTTAAAACCTTTCGAATTGGGCATAAAAAAAAAAACTTGCCAAATAAGGCCATCAAATGTTAGTCAGTAATCATTAAATATTTTTATATGTAATTTGAGCCCTTTGATATAAATGCAATACCAATACAGAAAACAAAGCAATCGATTAGTTGAATTTTTATTTGATTTCAGATTCGAAGCCAGAAGCGTTAACACGTTGACACAGATAACACGTGAATGCATTTAGAGACAACATTGTAAATATTGTTAATTTTTTTAGTGATGTCAAGAGGCAAACGCATTGACTATTTTGTTAACTTTCAAATCGTAAATTAAAATTTCAGACCATTTAATTTTGACTCCAGTGAAAACAAAATATGAAATAAAAAAAATGTCAACGAACACATCCTCAAAGAATCAATCCCTGCCAACATTCATGATTCCCCTAGCTAAGAACGGCAATCATGTCTTTATGTAATAGGTTTTCTATTAAGCGTTTGATATCTTTAAATTTGAATTAAAGAAACCATGAGCTACCAAAAACTACTATAACGAATTTTAAAATTAATTAATTGCGCAAAATTTTAAACAGCGTAGTATTAAGGTGTTAGCTTATTTACTTTACAATTTTCTAACTTTATAGTAGATTACTAACTCTTTCTTAAGTTTAAACATTTTCCAACTAGTATCGTGCTAGGCCTATTTTTTAAATTGCTTCTATGCAAAAAAAAAATAAAATAGGTGTTTGATGGTTTTAAGCAAAATTTTATCAATCGTTGTAGCGGGTTTCTTAAAAAAAATAAGTTTTAATATATAAATAGTTTAAAATATTTCAAAGAAATAATTTTGGTACGCCAGGCTTAAGTTTTTATTATTGTACAGATAAATTAGATAAGAAAAATTATTTACTTATTTTTCAGATTTTGAATTAAAAAAAAATTCCTTAAATGTTGATATTTAATAATTTTCATACTTTGTAGGACATTTCTATATAAGAAATTTCATTAAAATCCGTTATGACAATAATGAGAAAGTCAAAATTCGAAAAATGATTCAATGATAGTAGGTACTGTCTTAATTTAAAAATTTTGTTTATCAGTTTTTAGATCGTAAACAAATTTCTTATCAAAATCATAGATTCGATTTTCAAGCAAAATACCATTTTAAGAAAATCATATTTTAACATATGTATGATAAGTTATTTTCAGATAATTTTTTTTAATCTTGTTGATTTGTTTTTATAATTCACACGCCCTCAAAAAAAAAAAAAGTAAAAACTCATGAAGGCTACCAGCGACAAATATTCATTTATTAAATGGCTTAAAAAAAACTTCTTTAGTAGTTTGAGCTTAAGACTAATGCACAAAAATTATATAAAAACATTAGACAAAACGGACAAACGAGAATTGTAACCTAAAATATGCCGAAGTACCAAATTACTTCAACTATAGTAGGTCATGCAAAATGATAAATATTGGGCTCAATCTCAATGCAAGAGCCTTTAAAGGAGATTCGGTAGGCGTTCTTGCAATTTGTAACCTTGGTGTCAGGGTTGAGAATTTTTGAATTAAAAAAACTATAAGTCGTAAGTCCGTAGATGATTTGTGAATTAAAAAAAATTTAATTCATAAGTTAGTTAGTGACTTATGAATTAAAAAAAAAATTATTCATAAGCTAGTTGGTAAATTGAAAATGTTTAAGCTTGTTTTGACTACATAATTATTTAATTATTAACGAAAGTAGATTTCAAGCTTTTGTGTATCATAAAATTAGCATGATAATTTATAAAGTTCCAATTAATAATTTTTTAATTAGAATTTATCCATTAGCTTATGAATTAATCTTTTTTTAATTCATAAGTCACTAGATAACTTTTGAATAACATTTTTTTTAAATTATTAAGTCACTTACTTTCTCATGACTTAAATTTTCTTAATTCATAAGTAACTTAGTAGGTTTCGAATCAATGTTTTTAATTCATAAGTCACTAAGAAGCTTATGATTTAAATTTTTTTAATTCACAACTCAACAACTGACTTATGAATTAATTTTTCTTAATTCATAAGTCAGTAACTAGCATTCTGAATTACATTTTTCTTAATTCATAAATTACCCACTAGCTTGTGAATTAAAGCCAAGCTTAAGCTAAAATGTGACTTAAGCTTTTGCAACCCTGCTTGGTGTTTCTATATACTAAAAATACATACCACTTCTAGGGAGTATGCCATTTTTTTCAGGACATTAAGAAGACAACTACTTGAAATTTAAAATTTTAAACGTGGTCAGTTACTCGAAATTCTTAACCGGCAAAATTATTCTCAACTTATAATTGTATTTCTTCACAATTTTTTTAATAAAATTAATCAAAAAATTTAATAAAAGGTGCGTTTTATTATTCACAAATCTATCTGGATATTCCCTTGAAAATAAAACGATTAGAATCTTAGTGACAAAAGTGTTATAAGTCCGTCTCTTTTTATCCTTGGGTTTGTAAATTTTCAATTATTTCTTGTCTTTTTTTTAACTATAGCTTACACTACCTTACCATAAAAAGCCATCTACTCGCTACTGTAATAACTGCTTTTTGGATCTTTGAAATAGATTCCGATAGAAAACAGGATCCCAAATTGTTTTTGTAATACATGTTAAAACTTAATCCAGATCCGGATCCAGATTGATTTGTGAATAATAAAACGCACCTTATATATGTATTGGAAAATTTAAACTCGATTTTGATGATATTAGAATTTTAAGAATCGTTGAAGCCTTTTTTCTAGCCGCTTTTTTAAAGCAGGTATGAATTATGAAACAATAAAAACTTTAAATCGTTGGAGAGAAGGTACCCAAATTTCAATATTTACTGACCGTTTTTTGAGATATTAAATTTTTAAAAATAAAAATAGTCGTATTTAGTAAAAAATCAAAATTTTATGTTTTTATGATGTTTTTTTAAAATTTTTGGAATATTGTGTAATAAAATTTAATTTAAATCGGTTATGCAGATAACAAGAAGGCGAAACAAATAGACAAAACTTTTTTACTGTAATTGTTGTAAATGTGTATGATTTTCAAATTATTTTTATTAAATAATGATCAAGTATTCGGTCTTGAGAAAAATTCGACTTTGAAAACCTTTTTTGTAAGAAGGTACCTTTTCTTTGTTTTCACTTTTTAGACAATTTTAAAAACTCTTAGCTGTCGAAGTTAAAAAAAATCGGAAATGTGTTTTTCGAAAAAAAGATATTTTTTTAATTGAATTTCGACAAAAATTGTATGGCGGATACCGGTGTAATTGGACTTAAAAGAAAAAAAAAACGTACAGCGGGGATAATTAAAAAGTACTATTAAGCAACTTTAGAGAAAATCATCCGAGATGTTTAAGCTATAGCCGAACACACAAGTTTGCGAGACCCACTTCTTCCCTATCTTCGAATGTCAATTAATTCTTTATCCTAGCCAAAAATACCAATTTTCAATTTATTAAAAAAAATATTTTCAAAAACAAAAAAAAATTAATGTCACGATCAATATTTCCTCCGAATATAACAAAATCAATCCATAATTGTGAATGGGTATTGTAAGAGGCTTCAACATACATTATATCTATTGACCCTATTTCACGAAATTATTCTAAATCTTTAGACTTCTGTGCAGATTGAGCGAAATTGTGGACTAGCCATTAACGTTTCATCTTTTACAAATATAACTTACACACGTTGGGCAATCGGCCATTGTCAGAATGAGTAGGTTCTAGCATTCGGGACCAACTGTCACCCGCGCTTTTTGGAATCAACTCGTCCATATCGTCCATCTGTTAATAATTAAGTATGTCACGAAGCATTACACTTTTTCTCCTACCTCCCAACCACCGCCGTCGTATACCGAATCACTACATTAAAATGCCCGCCTGAAACCTCATATAATTTACCGAACCGATGCTATCTTCAATTTTAAATCAACCAACGTTCCAACCTCCCGAACCCTGGGTTGCCGTCACTTTACATATCACACCGCTTTGCCGCACCATACTACCAAGCCGTCTTACCAAAAGCAAATTGGCATATATTTATACTATGCCACCGAACCCTGGGTTGTTATCTACTTCATACCGATCCCCGAGAGCATTTATTCCATATAAAGAATAATGCCAACCAGATGTTTGGTAAGATGTATGCATGTATGACGTTGTTGGTAGTTTGTTTATTTCTTTCAATTCACACTGCCTTTTGACTGAAATATTAATAAGGAGATGTGAATAAGCAATACAAATTCGTCTTCTACCTTCGCCTGATGCCTTGTACCAATCAAGTGTACATAAAGGGAGAAAACCAAGCTGATAAAATTTAATTCGGGAACCGAATAAATTAATTAGCAAGTAGGAACACACTGCTGGCGCTGGGTACGAAGTGTACTAGATAGTAGATTAGTAGTTCCGAAAAACATTTTGGGTTCTGAACCCCTACCTGCCGCTTAACCTGACCTGTTCCCCACGTTTATTTCTACGCTCCACTTCATCTAAGTGTAGCGTGGACAAGGCTTGCCTTGACCTACACCGATTTTTCTTCTAGTCTTTTGTTAGAAGCAGGGCCGTATCCCCAGTAATTCTTTCTGTGGCTACCCTTCTTCAAAGAGTGCCACAGACACGCTTGTTGCCGCGAACAAAGCACCGATTATTCTTCTGGTTTGCTGCTAGGAGCAAGAAGGTATTTGCACCTGTTTATTTCTACGCTCCACTTCATCTAAGTGTAGCGTGGACAAGGATTGACCTAAACCAATTTTTCTTCTAGTCTTTTGCTAGAAGCAGGGCCGTATCCCCACCGATTCCTTCTGTGGCTACCCTTTTTCAAAGAGTACCACAGACAAGCTTGTTGCCGCGAACGAAGCCCCGATTTTTCCTCCGGTATTTTGCTGGATGCATGATTAAACCGTAAAGCCGTATATGAAATATTATGTTAGTTATAATAAGAATATTCGTTGTTAATTATATGAAATACTTTGTTAAATAAATAATAAGAAGTAACTAAAGAAATTGTAAACGCTGTAACCGAATTTGTAAATGAATAAAGATTGAATTGATTTGGAGTTTGGAAACTTCTACCCAAGTTTTTTGCTTTCTTTGGTACAAATCCTGGACACCGACGAGCCTACCTCAGCCTCGAAATAAAAAAGCATCACAAGTAGTGGAAGGTTTATCCACTTTTGTGACCATAATTGTTTCTCCAAGATACTGAGAGAGTGCTCTTATAACTGATTGACCATGGCTGTCCCACTCTCCCTCAGTAAAATTAATGCAACAATTGAGGAAGAAAAATGTATTAAAAAAAAAAAGAAATAACGAATTTTTGTACCGTGATAGACCAAATCCTCGAGTTCAATTTTGTTACGAAAATATAACTTGCCATATACTCATACCTAGTACCCGTTAAGCCGAGTTTCACTGCCATATTCATTATGGATTCGTATTCATATATGAAAGTATAACTTGTACTAAAAATTAAATTAATATGTTTTTTTATTTTTTTATGCATTAATGTTGTTTTATTAGATTAATTGATCAAAGTTATAAATGATATGAACTTATTTGCATAAAAACTGACAATCAAATGATCAATCAATTTCCCAGTAAAAATGGGTGTTACGTTCCTCACAAGTTTCTTAGATCTAAACAATCTACAACAAGTCTAAAAATCAGTAAGTACCTATCTATTAACATAATAAATTTTAGAGGAGTTAACCTTTCTAGAAATAAGAACAAAAACAATTCAATCATTTTGATTGACATACAAATTAAAGGAATACGAATTAGTTGAAGCAACAAACGCCGCCCCGATAAACGAAAATTAATTGAATTCAAAAGGCCCCAAGAGACGAGAGTTCAAGTTCGTGGTCTGGACTTCAAAATCAAACACTTAATTCAAAGACACCATCATGACTGGAGATGTTGACGACGGCGACGCACGGCAATGACGGCAGCCTACGACGAGCGACGAAAAATTTGAATACAAAATTTCTTACGCACGAAAGTTGCGTACTCCCTGCCTTGAAGCAGCTAAATTATGGCTACTTTGACTCCAGGAAAAATAAAAAAACAAAAACGAACAAAAAAACGTGCCTCAATGAATGAAGCACCCAATATCTAAACTAAACAACTCACTGCTGGAGACTCCACAACGGCAACGAAACACAAACACACAACAAAAAAATGAACCCACTCCAACAACATGCCCTCTAGCGCCCAATAAGATGTAATCTGTCAAAATTATATCGTCCGGTATCGGGGCTGGAAAATCTTTCAACAAAAGCATTTAGGCGGCCCTGCTTCGGATTTTTTGTTTGGGTTTTTTATTTCTTTCTCTTTTGTTGGTTTGTTCGTGTGGTGGATGGATCGGAGAGTTCAACGATCGCTGCATCGATTTTTTCGGCTGTTTACGATCGCCCATCGATATTCAACATCCGAGCGGGAGATACTTTACATTGCGTGCCGAACACTTTGCCTTTGATGGACGGTCATCGGTCCCGATCTCCATGCAATCGGGTGCATGTTGCACATTCTTCTGAGTCTGACGATCGGATGCACAGCACTTTCGCTTGATGAAGATAGATTCTTACTCTGAAATCGTTAGAAGCAGACTTTGTCGATTTTGGCCGTGGATCGATGCGGTACCTTACACTTTGAAACCATATAATTAGCTTGATCTTGAGATCCATTTCAAAAGATACTTATTCATTTTCAACCACAAAACTACGCCAGGGAGTGGTAGTTAGTGTTGCAAACATTTTTCGGTAAAATAATTATCATGGTAGACAATGTTACTTCTGCAGAAGGAACAAGAACTGCTCCGGGCTGTTTGGAAGGCACCCTAATCATCTTATCGGAGCCTACACATTTCTACGTATCTAAGAAGCAAATTGTTTTTGTGCGTAAGTTGTGTTCTTTTTCGGGCAAAAATACTGACATATAATGACTGAGATTTGAGAATCCAATTAATGCCGAAAATATGTTTCTATTGTTACACACAGCAAGTCCGTCGGTTCGTGTCCATGGATAGCTTTTGTATAATTCAGATTTGGGGGGGCTAGAAGGTATACAGCCATTCGTATATATAATAAGCGGGGTCAATATATTTTCGTATTTAATTTGGTTCAATATCGTCTATGTTTGCGTGTATCAAACGGGGAACTATGGAAGTACTCAAGGTGACCATCTGCTCTGTATTTCATAGAATCTAAATATTTCTGAAGGATTTGTTTTGTATTATTTATCTCTCTGCATAGACGAACAAAAAAATAAGGACCTTTTCTAACAAAAAATGAAATATCACAAAATTAAGTGGTCGGAGCACTTTCGCTCATTTTTAAATCATAAGATATAATAAACACTGTAAAATTCTGACAAAGTAAGACAACATGAAACATTAAGTACACATTTCGAAAACTTAGAAAACAGCTTACGATATATCAGTCAGTTTATCGATATATTGAACTTTTAACAGTTTTTTCCTAATTTTTCGGAGTACACTTAAATGTAATTCAATGTAAGATACTGTATTTTTAACTGTGCTATCTTTTTCTTGCTTTTTAGATTTTTGCTTAAGGAAAAGGGATGAAAAATTATAACCAGTTCAAAGCAGCCTTAATTATAATCCTTACTCCTTACATTATGATGAAGCTGGTCAGGGTTGACAATATGGACAGCAAATAACTGTGAGTAGTCACGGGAAAGTCTTCGAATACAACCATGAGGAAAGGCGCAGTAGAGGAAGACTGCGACTCGGGGTGACACACAAGTGGGATAGGACCTCAACCAATTTACGTGCGAAACTGGAGACAGCTCGATAGGGACCAAGTTAGATGGAGCAGCTTGTTAGTTGAGACCCTGGACTGTACCTCTACCTTAAGTCAGGCAAAACGTCAAGGAAGTAAGTCACGGTCAATTCGAAACAAGCTTATAGTTTATAGTGGTTTACATCATGATATGAAAACGCAGTTAGCTGAGGACAAGCGTCCACAGGTTTTTCTTAAAACCTCCCTCTGTTTATCAAATCCTAGTCTCACCTCTAACATCGAGTGCCTAGTATCTAAACTGGAGATTGGCTCCCATCCCAACCCCAGTGGAACGTTGTTGAACACAGCAATAGCACCTCTCCTTTCTTCCAGGCGGCAGCGGAGGAATTTCCCCATTGGATACAACGGTCGTGTCTACAGTTCCAGTAGAACTCAACAACACTTACTAAAAACCTTAGAGGTCACTACGACATATTCGGAAATAAGACCTGTTAGAAGATGTTTATTCGGCTTCGAGTCCTTGGAGTTATACTAAGGACCTGACGGATTTACTGATGAAAAAATAAGGACAATGAAAAAAATAATATTTGGACACGGACAGCCTAAAAACCAGCGAATAACCTTAACCGATTTAAAGCAGATTTTATCGCACTCCAAGAAATACTATGAGATGGACCGGGAAGATGAAAACTGAAAGACTCTGACATCTATTATGTTGACTGCTGTAGGAAACAGAAACAGCGTTTATTTGGATGCGGGTTTGTTGTTGGAACTAGACTCAGGCAAAAAGTCTTGATTCTCAACTGTGTGAACAAGCGCCTTGTAAAAATAAGGAATAAATAGTAAAATAATAAATAATTAAATTTTCTTTTATTTTATTTATTTCGCTTAAATAAACAAACACACTTTGAAGACATATTTGGTGTCACGGCTGGAAAATATAGCTTGACACCGCATTCTATAACGTATTCAGGCTGATCGATTTTGGTGCAGTAAAACATGTTCTGGTAGCAAGTATGGTGTTCAAACATCTCGGTACTCACAAAGGGACATGGAGATCTCTTGATCAATGAAACGTTCAACAGATTGATCACAGTGCCATTGACGCAAGGCTCTTCTCCAATATAGTGGATAACTGTGCGTTCCGTGGACCCGTATCGAATCGGACCACTACCTCGTTGTTACTGCTTCGAATATCTCGATTGACCCAAGCTAAAAGAAGGACATATTGTGCGGAAGTTTGACGTTGGACGGTTAAGATTGCAAGAGATATCCACGTGCTTTACCGATCGGGTCGTCGAGTAGTCATAAATAGGAAAATAGTGGGTACATTGGGAAGCAGCCATCATAGATGCCACTTCTGATGTAATCACCCTAACAAAACCCCTGGTTTAAAAATGAGTGCCGGCCAACACATGCAACGAATTTTGCTGCTAGATTATATAGTATCATTGGACTTGGGCGAGCGACGCAGGTCAACTATACCGCCCACCAGATCTCGACGAAGTGAAGATTGCTATATCGAAACTTAGGACTAGCAACGGCCTTGCTGCTGCTGAACTTGTCAAAGCAGTAGACGAAAACTTTGTTAGAAGTATGCACCACATTATCGGTCAGGAATTATCTCACCGATGCATATGATATCAAAAATGTTTTACAAAACGCTATGGAAAGTCATGTGACTTGTTTGACTTAACTATGGAAAGAATAGTGATAACTCCCATGTTTTTTTTTCTCCATGTCAATACTAGATGTAAACTCTTTCAAAAATCCTTCCAATTACTGGGATATGCCCACGATTTTTACATAATTTTAAGAACAAAGCGCGTTAGTAAGCATTAAAACCAAAGAGGGCAAGACCAAGTATACGTATGCTCTCATAAGCAAAGGAGACCCGACACTGACGACCTTGAACAGATAACAGAACGTTATCATTAAAATAAATAATTAAATAGGAGGCCATAACGCAACGGCTCGTAGAGAGCCTACACCTAGTGACTTACAACTCTTAACCATTCCTATGTTTGTGTGGAATGGAGAGGACATACCATATTCTGCCGGCTAATGGGCAGCACTTCTCACGTCAAGAGATACTCTTAGAGGATTCGTCAATTCCTCGCAACAGAACGTAACCATATATAGCTATAACTTTGGTAGTTAAGGACTTACTTTATCTTGGCACCGCTATTGCTATTTAGACAGTGAAATTACCACTGAAATCAAAAATAGAATAAATCTTGCTTCTTTGGACTTAGGAGGTAATGGAGTATCAAAGTCCATTACCTCCTAATACAGTGTCACTTTATAAGACTCTTATGATCCCAGTCCTTGTATATGGAGCTAAAGTGTCAAAAGTCGATGAGTGGAAGAGAACGCCTTATGTTGTTTCGAGAGCAAGACTTTCTGGGTGATTTTTGGTCCCGTCGCGAACTACAGCGAAACCAACCTTATCAAACGAATTAAATTTAAACGACCATAATGCTTGGCCATGGCGTTTCATCAGGCTTCTGCGTATTGATATCCTTAATATCAACTGATAGAGCCAGATATGTATTTAAAATGTAAAGAATGTATCGTATCTATTTCTCGAGGTTTATTCCGCAAAACGAACGCGTTTATAACCCAACATCTTATCAAATCACCGATTTGATGCTTTGTTATTTCCAGGGCTTATTACCTTTCAGAAACACATTCTATCCTTTGTATAGGATCGCATCAATTCAACGGCCCTAACGCAGCCCTTAAGTTAGGTTAGGTTATTGGGCTGACAATTGATGTCAAGGTCGTCACACTTAGATCAATGTAGATCCATTGTGTTACCCGTGAGTGTAATCAATCTTTTCTCATAAAAACCTATGTGTTCTGTTAATCAGTCAAGACATTTTGAGGCATTGACGAAGTTCAATTTGTGAATTCCTGAAATATTGCAAAGAACCTTAAGCTCTTCGCGGCAGCAAGAGACAAGCTACGATTTTATCACAGTGGCAGAAATCGGGAAGTGAGTATTTATCAGGATTGAATTCTTGGAAAGAATTTTTCTTAGCCTAGCAGATTCGTTTGTCCCTTCGATTTCACTGCAAAAGGATCTCCATGAGCTTCGTTTCGCTCGTTGCGTTTCTGCTTTAAATTTTCGCTGACTGGTCTTATATACTTAACAATCGTTCTCATTTCTAGTGTTTTTGGCAGCATTGAAAAGTCTTCTCGTTTCTTTTTTCAAAATCCCGAGTTCTGCCGTCCACCAGGGTGGTTTCTTTTTTTCCTTCCCTATATGTTTTATATGGACAACCTTTCTCAAAGGCGTTACTTAAAATCACCCTGAGTTCTTCAGAGGCTTGATCAATATGTTTGGTAGCTCTTACAAAATGCTTGAGCATTATGGTTCTTTGAAAATCTCGATGCAAGGAACCCGCCGAAGAAGAAAAATAGATTAATTTCATTGAAACTGCTAGGCCGAAGTCATTGATTGGATCGTATGGTTTGATGATGATTAGCTTGCAAGAATTTTGGATTCCTGAGAAAAGCCGCAATGTCCAGAAAAAAAAAATAAAGAGTCTTAACTAAAAATAAATTTCAAAGACAGAAGAAAACAATATGGGATAAAATTCAGATTTTGAAATAGAATTAAGTTTGAAGATCGTTCGCAATACTGATCCGGAAGTTCGGCGAATCTCTGTGGTAAAAGGTACTTGAAAAAAGAGATACCTGCTGATGAAAAAAATTTGTAAATCTGATCATCAATCATAGAGTAATTAGAAAGGCACTTAAGCGATTTGCTAAGCACTGAGCCTTCGTTTTTTGTCTGGTCGAGTTTTCTATCGATGATACATTCTATGTCACTTGTGTGAAGGGATGCTTTATTAGCAGCCAATTGTTTTTAGTTTCTATTAATGGTTGGCCCTAATATAGTAAGCAATAATGGGAACTCCACAACTGCTGGTAATAATGATATCTCACGTAGTATGGTTAATATTTTGTGTAGTCAGCGTACTGGTCTTCAGGCGAAAATCGATGAATTTAGGTATTTGTTTGCAGATTCTAAGGTCGATGTTGTGTATGTGACTGAAACATGGTTTCGGCCAGAAATAAATGACGCTTTGTATGACTTAAGAGGTTTCAAACTGTTTACACGGGACAGAGTGGGTAAAATTGGGGGTGGAGTAGCTATTTATGTACGCTGTGGACTAAAGCCAGAATTCGTGTGTGAATCTCTACCTAGTGATGATGTCAATTTTGTCTTTGTTAAAATTACTTGCAAGGACAACAAAATTGTATTAGGCTGCGCTTACAGACCTAACAAACATGTAAATACTACATCATTATTAACTAAGTTAGATGAGTTGACAAATGTATCACCATATATTATACTAGGAGGGGACTTCAATAGCAATCTGATTTTAGAATCTACACTCGCTGATGACTTGAAAGCTCTCAGCTTGTATCCAGTGAATACAGCAACTCCAACACACTTCACCAAGGAATCAAGTACCCTGCTTGATGTATTTTTTGTAAGCCACTTAAATAAAGTTCTTCAGTTTGATCAACTATCTGCACCGTGTTTCTCACATCACGATCTGTTGCAAATTACTTTTGAGTGTGAGCCTATAGTTTCTAGTAACCATTACAGCTTTAGGGATTTTAAAAACATTAATTACAATCGCTTAGAACATGATCTACAATCAATTGATTTTTCTCAAGTCTCAAGAATGCTATCTGTTGATGACCAAGTTGAATTCATTCAGGATAATTTAAATTTTCTTTTTGATGTTCACATTCTTATCAAAACAAAACTTGTTAGGTACAAGGACCATCCATGGTTTACTAACAATATAAAAATGTTGATTAATCAACGCAATATGGCGTATAAAACATGGAAACGTTTTAGACTGCAAATATTTTGGAAAACTTATACCGACCTAAGAAATAAAGTTGTGTTTGAGATCAGAGAATCAAAAAAACGCTATTACTCTTCTCGATTAAATCCCTCTCTTGCTGGTCATAAGCTTTGGACAAATCTAAGGGATATAGGTGTTGGAAAACATATCAATAATTCAGATAATAATATTAACTGTGATCAACTGAATGAAAAGTTTATATCTCTCTCATCGTTCGAACAAAACCATAGCTCTATCTTCTTAAATTTGGTTTTTCTAATGGTTTTAGTTTTTCCAACGTGACTGAGGAGGATGTTCTTAGGTTCTGCCTATCTATAAAATCTAATTCAGTGGGTTTTGATGAAATTCATCCGGTGTTTTTAAAGGCAACCCTTCCCTACACTTTGAAACCCATTACACACCTCTTCAATACTGTTTTAATGACTGGAGTGTTACCTGCAAATTGGAAACGAGCTAAAATCATACCAATACCAAAAAATCGTAATGAGTACCGACCAATAGCTATCTTACCTTATTTATCGAAAGTTCTTGAGAAAATCATAAACAGACAGATTAGACTTTACTTAGATCAAAATGACATGCTATGTCCAAATCAATCTGGATTTCGTCCAGGTCACAGCTGCACGACAGCTCTCGAAGAAATAAGAGAGAGTGTTGACAACAACTGCGTCACTTTCCTCACACTCCTAGACTTCTCGAAGGCATTTGACACCGTCGACCACCATATCTTATGCATTAAATTAAGGGCTAAATTCCAGTTTGTTTCATCTTCAGTAAAACTTATTTCTTCGTATTTATCTTCAAGGTATCAAGCAGTGGTTGCTAACAATCAAACGTCATCCTTCCTTCCACTAGGTGTGGTGTGCCTCAAGGATCAATTTTAGGACCTCTTCTATTTTCAATGTATATAAATGAGCTCCCGTCTCTAGGTTTCAATTCGTCCTTTCATATGTATGCTGACGACGTTCAGCTTCGATATAGCTGTCCTCTTGGTTTAATTGAAAATGGAGCTTCGGAGATAAATGAAGACTTAACTAAGGTTCAACTTTGGTCACAATTAAATGGACTATGCTTAAATCCAAGCAAGACCAAATGCTTGATTATTTCCAGAAATCCATTAGGTACAGTTTATTTTCCTTCATTACTGCTCAACAACATTTCCATCCAGTTTGTCGAATCAGCAAAAAACCTAGGAGTAGTGTTTAACAGAACCCTTACCTGGACAAACCACATAAATATGATCATCGGAAGATTGTATGGAGGCTTAAGAATGTTATGGACCACTCAAAAAATTACACCAATTAAAACAAGAATGATACTAGCCAAATCACTTCTCATTCCCCTATTACTATATGGTTGTGAAATTTTTAATAATTGTGATTTCAGGGACAAAAGGAAGCTTAACGTTGTCTATAATAGTGTGGCAAGGTATGTTTTCGGTCTGCGCAGGTATGACCATATTTCCGCATACTCTAAAATTATACATGGTGTCTCTCTTGATAATTTATTTGCTTTAAGAACTGTAATAATGCTTAATAGTATTTTGCAAACAAGAAAACCACAATATCTTTACAACAAAATTCAGTTTCCGTGCTCAACTAGAACCTTTGATCTAAATCCATTACGCTACTCTTACCTTGTTTCTAGTCGTCAATTTTTTGTACACGCGATTCGGTTGTGGAATTCCTTACCCCTGGTCATAAGGATGATGGGATGTAGCACTCGGTTCAAGACGAGACTAAGGCAATATTTTGAGGCTCTTCGATGATTACTTTTAGCTTACTTGATTATTTTTGTTCTTTAAATCTTCTTTATTAAATGCAACTATTTTCTTTCCTTTTTTATTTTTCTTTTTGCTTTAAAATCGGAACAAAATCTTTCAATTTCTTATTCTTTTTTTTTAATTATCAGCTTTTTTTGTTTTAACTTTTTATCATTCAATTTTATATAAATACATAGTATACTATTACCGAAATTTGCACTAGTTTAAAAGATGTTGTATCTTAATGTGTAAGGAATTGCTATAAATAAATGATATGAAATGAAAAAAAAAATGAGCTTAGATTAAAATTAAAGTTCCACTAAGACAAGAAGAATCCCTCTAAGTAATATTCTTCTGATTTTAGTTAACCTTTTGGATTTAATTTTGGTTGTTATGTGGGAGACTCGAAACCTAGCCTATGCCATTTAAAAAAAATGGTTTTCTTTATGTGTACTGTGTCTTGACAGAAAGAAACTAAATCTGAGAAGTATCAGTTTTCATGAAAACGTTGTACCGAGTAAAAACAGGCACCCAGTGATGGTTATATACAATTTTAAAATATTAGACCCTGGTTCTCCATAAGCTGATGGGTCTTTAAATTTATTCAAATATTTAGTCAAAGCTTTTAAGCTTTTGGTAAAACACAATTATTGTATTCGTTTCAATATTATTTGTTTGGTATATGGTCACCATAACTACATATGTACATGGTATTTGTGTATCCATGCATCCTTCTTTATTATTTTTGATTGAAGAAAAATATCCAATAATCATCCGTGGCCGTGGCGCGATGGATGTGTACTCGCCTGTGAACCTCATGATCACAGGTTCGATTCCTGCCGTTGTCTATGTCGTTTTAATTCCATTAAAAACCTTCTAAAATTGTCATCAATGGGTTGCTGGTTTACTCATTACATGTTGTTCAGGCATAACACTAACAACATGTAATTGAGTTAAACTAGTATGCCCAACAAAGGATGAACACGAAAAAAATAATGTGAATTATAAGCGACACAGAAATAAGACACGGCATTCTCCGCTTTAGTTCAGCCGCCATCCCTGGAGATAAAATATCTGAGACAACAACCTTCAGTCTCAGAACATCGTGCCACACATATTTCCTATCCTTCTTTCTCTTCCTTAACTTCACGCCCGCGCTGTGTTCAAACATTTAAAGGGTAATCATAATCCCTTGAGCACGTGTAGATTATAAAAAAAAAAAAAAAAAAAAAAAGTCATTGGGGCGAAACGGTAATTGATTAGATTAATATGTTGCAATTATCGTTTTGCCCTTTCGTAGGAGGTTGCTTGGACATTGTTGGCCATTTTGTGTATATAAACATATAATGTAATATTGTTATCCACTTGGGTGTATACTTTACTCCAAATCTGTCCTTTAAGGGATCATTAACGTTCCAAATGGTTTTTAATCGAATGCATTAGTTCAGTCAAAAGGACAAATGGGAAAGATAAAATGCAAGGAAAAAACGCCCGGAACTGTATGTTATTTCCTATAAAAACGTATAAAGACTATCGAATAGATTTTTGTGTATTTATAAGGAAATAGTGATTGATTTTGTTTTTTTTGTCCAATACTTGTACGTTGTGATTTTATTTAAGAAACGTTTTAGTAGAAAAATTAAATTGTAAGCAAGTAAGATTCTCTACTGGATGTCTTTATGTGTTTCGATACTGTACCGTGGATAACTATTGAATGATTTATTGATATAATGAACAAAAAATGTGAAAAAGGTCAAAAGTACTAGAACAAGATTGTTCTCAAAAATAATACCGAAATGAGAATTTAACTAGTTTTGGGAAAATTATATTAATCTTGGCTTATTTCCGTATATTTTGTTAATATAAAAAGTTTTCGATGTTATAAGGCCTACCAAGTTGAGCAGGCTAGAAATACCTGTAATGATTATATTCGACGAACTAAATTTTTGCATGACCAATAATTAAAGCAAAAAAAAATACAATGTCCCAAAGGTTGTGAAATTGTTTGGCTGTTTGGAAAAAATGTACAAGATTATACTTCGTTTTCGATTTCAATAACACTCGTCTTCAATGACACTCCATTTGTCAGCTCACAAGAAAAAGCCAATTTTCTTGCAGTTTTCAATTCGACTCAGGACTCCTCCTTTACTTGAGAACGATTTTATGGGACAATATTTCTTTCGCGCTCGTGCAGTTGCCAGGGTACTGAAGGATCTTGATGCACACATATATGCGTTGGACCAGATAGTATCCCTGCCATTGTTCTGAAGAGATATTCTCTTACGCTGCTAAGCACATGTCCAACTCTGCTGGTCTATTTAAAACTGGATTGAAATCAGCATTTGTCCATCCTGTCCCTAAATCGTCGAATCATCTTCGCCCTTTAACTATAGTCCAATTGCATTTGCATCCCTTCTATCCAAGGTCATGGACACGCTGATAAATTATTAGCTCAAGGAATTTCTTGAAGAACGAAAGCTTGTTAATGACCGGCAGTACGGCTTACGAAGCAATAGGTCAACTTGTGATCTGATGGCTTATCTCAGAAAAAAAGTGGCAGATTACTACACTTTTCTTATCGAAAATGCGTGCATTTGATAATGATAAATCTCTTATTAGTTGAATTAGACACAACATTTCGGACCACCCAATACAAGCCGTATTGGATGGTCAAAAGTCTGAAATTCATAAGATAAATAATGGTGTTCCTCAGGGCTGCGTTTTGTCTCCGACCCTCTTTCTCATATTTATCAACGATCTTCTGTTTGGAATTTCTAATTTATTTAAATGTTTTGCTAATGACAGTACTCTCAGCTTCCCATTTTCGTTTTGAGATGCATTTCCTTGTTTTTCGGCTGTGGAACTTTAAGTGTATGATATTGAATTTTGATTCCGACAAAATTGTCCATTTATTATGTCCCTATTCATTTGGTATCCATTTTTCACTCTTTCTGACTAGGCTGTAATTATATAAAGTCTATATTCGTCAAAAGCTTGAAAACAATTCTCTTATGCTCCAATAACACACATGAATCTCCTGGATATAATCTAAAAAAGAGTCTTAAAACAAAAGGTGATGTAACTATAACAGAAACACCTAGAACACCTCCGCAATGTTTTTTGTATTTCATTATTTTAACGTTACTTTTATAAGCAATGATGTAGTGAAATAGCCAGTTGCATTCCTCCTCTTTAACAAGTCAACCGAAATACTGGCGTTTCAATTAGTGCTGCTCAAATTACACTTGAGCCCAACTTCGGACGTACTGTTAAATTCAGAGACTCTTTCTTTAGATGCACTACACGAATGTGTAATGCCTTACACTACTCTATATTTCACTCCCATTACGATATTCAGATATTCAAAACCAATTTACATCGATAACTCCTTTTAAATCCTCCAAGTTTCCTAAACGCTCGTACTGTGGTCAACATTTTAAGGGTAGTCTAAATCCCTTTAGTGTGCGCAAAATATAAAAAAAAAAATTAGTTAAATGTCGTAAATGTAAAAACCAAATAAATGTAAATCCCAATTTTTTTTATTAAAATTGTTAAAGCCCTTTTTTCAGATAAATAAGATTTTGCATAACAGCGCTGTATTTCAATATCTCCTTTATGGAATCACAGAAGAACCTAAAAAACCAAGTTTGAAGAAAATCGCTTCAGGGGTTAAGGAAAAACGGCGCTTAACGACCAACAGACAGACAGATGGAACTGCGTGACCCCCTTTTTTCGTGTTCTTAATCATCGTAATGTCAAAGTTGATCAAATACTCGAGTTTGAATGTTTTCCAAGTGCAAGACTTAGTTTTGACATTTAAAACACAAATATTTCTTGATCCAAATTTATTCCTTTGGCCATTTCTTCCTCATAACCAGGGTTGGCCGAACTGTCAATTTTTAAAAGAACTATATTTCTTTCGTCTGATACGAAGTTAATGTAGTTAATGTAACAAATTGTAGCAGACTTAGTTTCAAATATCAAATGATCTGTCAGTTGGGTTGTCAGCTGTCACTTTCACTTCACTCTCAGGTGTGCATTTGAAGTGTGAATTTTGAGATCAAACGTTCAGTTTTTCATTTTTAATAAGCTGTTAATCGAAATCTACATAATTATTGGGATGAAGGTGGATTTACTCCAATTAAAATGGAAAATCAGTTTATTGGAGCTCTCTGACTCTCTGTGACACGTGTGCTGCACTTCGATAAAATACGACAGTTTTAAGACTTCGGGTTCTCAGGGGAAAAAATTATAATTGCATTAGCAGTTATATTTGTAATTATATTGTGTTTTATATTAAATATTTTTTTAGAAAAATTTGTTGCCTAAGAATGAAATCTATTTCTTCTCCCATTATTGATGTTTTGGATAAAACACCCAGCGCAGGTTGTGCTTCTGGTCCTAGACATGCACGTATAAAATTGTTGTAAATTAGGCATGTAGTTTATTCAAATAACTACGTAGAAAATTTATTGTAGTAAATTCTGCTAATTCTGCTCTTAACCCATTAACCCATTTCTGATGTAGAAAATCTATTGTAGTAAATTCTGCTAATTCTGCTCTTAACCCATTAACCCATTTCTCATCGATAATATGCTATGTCAACTCATTGATGACACTTTATTTCAGGTCCAGGTTGTCTATATTTCTCAAAAATGCTCTTCCACACTTTATCTTCTTCTCAGAAAAATTTTCTATCTCTCTCCTATCTCTAGAAAACTTCCCTCAGTGTGTGGTGTGCTTTTTAATTTCCAGCCGATGCTATGCCCGCCGGTCTAGTCAGGGTCGTCCTGAAGAAAAAACGAAACTTCAAAAGAAACAAAATCTTTATTAAAATATCTCTTATAGAGGGTGGGCCAAATACGAGTTTTTTTTTTTTTTCAAAAATTGCAATAAAATGAACAAATGTTGTCCATGCATTATTGGTTTATTTGTAAGAGCAAACATTCCCATTAATTATGAAACACAACGTCTTTCAAGTAGCTGCCTCGGCTGGCTTCGCAGTAAAGTATTCTTTCACTCCAAATTTCAAATGCCTTGTTGATGGTTTCGGGCTGTAGCTCAGGAATTGCTTGGGTGATATTGGGCGTAAGTGCTTGAATGGTTTCCGGATTGTTGGCATAACATCAGTCCCTCATGATTCCACACAAAATTTAGTCCAAACTGGTCAAATCAATTGGCGAGGCGGCCAAGGCCAATTGATATCGCCAAGATGGCTGATTCGGTGCCCAAAAGATCGATTGTGGCATAGGCTGTATGGCATGGCGCGCCATTCCGGCATGCAAATCCATGTCTTTAATTTGAGTAAAACAAATTTGGTTAACATGGCTCTGTGGGCCTTACAGAGTTACCGTTGATTGAAAGGTTGTTCCCAGCCTCATGATGCCAACACTCTACAATCCACCGAGATGAAAATGCGCCTCGTCAGAAAAAATGATTTTTCGCCCAAAATTATTATCCAATTCAAGCTGCTCTAAGGCCCAAACTGCGAAGCGATAAAAGCGGATGGTCGTGCGCTTTCAATTGCTAAGTCAATTGAACCTTGTTGTGAAATGTTGTTTGTGAACTGAGTCTCACACTCTCGGCTATAGCAGCCACATTCTCGTCCGTGCGCACCGTACGATGAAGGGGGACATGATGTTGTCCACCAGCATACCAGTCTCATGAACGTTTTGCACAAACTTGCATAAACAGGCACGGTTGCTGCTTCATTTCTGCCGAGACTTCTTTTCAAAAAACGCACCGAATGGGCTAAACAGCACTCACTTTGGAAATAAGTTTTCAATATTTCCCAAAATACAAAAAAATCGCGTACAGCGACTCATTTAGTTCTTGACTTTCTGTCAAAATTTCAAAGGGAAACAGCTGTCAGCGTCTGAAAAACAGACAAGTCGATTGTATATTTACTGACTTTAGTACAGCCTTTGACAAGTTGTACCATAATACATTAATTTTAAAGCTAAACAATCAAAGTTTTAACAATAGAATTTATAGTGTTGTATTTCGTAACGAGTATTTGAATCAATTTGTTGTCAATTTCGGCGTCCCTCAGGGTAGCCATTTAGGTCCAATTTTATTCATTTTATTTATTAATTTTTTATGCTGATGACATTATGCTTACTTTTGCTAGAAGACTTATTAATATTTAGGGAATGTTTCAATAAAAATCGTTTTTTTTTAAACGTTGACAAGTGTAAAACAATGAGTTTTACACTCAATTTGTTTTTAATTATACGTTTGATGCATGACCTTTAAGTAAAGTCTCCCTGTTTTCTGACTTAGGAGTTATTCTTAACTTTTAATGATCATTTAAGCTACAAATTTAAGAAAGCTAACAAGGTCCTTGGATTCGGTCGTGATTTTCGTTACCCTTATGTTCTTATGTCTTTGTTTCATTTGTAAGACCAATACTTAAATATAGTTACGTAGTATGGTCACCATACTACTTCATATAAGAATACTTGAAGCAATTGGGAGAAGATTTTCGCGTTTCTGCCTTTGTTTTCTTCCATGGCCACATGAAAATACACTTCCTCTTTCTTCTCCTTCACTCACTAATCATAAATGGTACTTGCAATTTCGTTTTATTGTTGGAATTATCAATAGGTCAATATCATCCCCATCGGTTCTAAGTCAATTAAATTTCACATTTAGCCATACAAGTTTAAGACTACAGCAACAATTGTGCCATAATATTTAGTAGATCAAACTATGGTAGAAATAGCCCCCCTCAATCAATTGATTTCAATATTTAATAAATTTTGCTTTTGTATAGAATCTTTCAATGATAACCTGAAATGAAATGACATAATATTGTATTAGGGAGGTTTCTACTCTTAAAGCATTTTTCTCTTGGCGCTTTGACTGTACCAAGCATTCATTTTTTAATTCACCAAACCATGACCCCTTCGTTGTCCTCTGGCACAAGACGGTCGAATTAAAACTTGAGTGTTCAAACAAGATTTGCAAGGTCGCTAAGCATCAGACATAAAGCCTAACTTATGATTGTTACTAACGATTAATTAAATCTACAGAGATGACAGCTTGGCTAGACAAGATTCCATTCAGAATGCATTTGTAGGTACTCCAAAAAATTAGTTTAGAATAACAGACTCGTCGTATACAAAATTTGCCCGTTCACTGCATATTGTACTCGTATATTTAGGTAGTCGCCTATGCAAATATTGAAATGAACATAAAAAAAAGATATGCTCTTGTCCCGTTAATTAAAACTGTTCAGTGTTTGCAAACACAGACGGAAAACTTCGAGAGTAGTGAGGTCTGGTCACTGTCAATGCAGTAGCCGGGATGCCATTTTTTTTTTTACTGTATCGACGAAATTGTTGAGTAAATAGTAGGAAACAAATGAAAAATATTAAATTGAACGTCTATTTATGACTACTTGCTCCTTGTTCAGTTCAAGGTTGCTGGCGCGCCAGGATAACGGTCAGATGGCCACAGATGAAGCCAATTAATTTAATTTAAATAAATATTAGCTCATCAGAGATCCGAGGGAATATTTTTTGTATTTTATCGGATGAGTAAATGTAGGTTCAGTGAAATGCATTGTGTCGACTTTATGAAGTTATTTGTGCATTCGAAGCATAAGCAGATTTATTTATATCCACGATGTGCTTTAGTCTGTTTTCATTGGTTTTACAAAGTAAATATTCTTTTCTCGTCTTTTAGCCAACGAAGCTGATAGGTATACGGCTCATTCGTTTCGAAATTATTATTGTTACCAGCTTATTCGGGAAACAGAAAACTTTACGTTTCCTTAAACCAGTTGAAGGAACATGCTGTTCAATTCGTCTGTTAATAACAAAAACTTCATTATTAATCTTTTACAAGCTATTTGATTGGTTAAATTCAATATAAATTTAAGAGAATAGATTTGAATATTTTATTTTTATATAAAAAAGAGAAGCAAAAATTAAATACATTTTAAGAACATACTTTTCAAAAAAATAAAACTAATATTAAAAGCCAAGAGCCAAAAAAATCAAAAGAAGCATACAATAAAGCTTATGTTTAAATAAAGAATTAATTTAAAATAGAGATAAATGACGAACCAAAATCTGCAACAATTCCTAATATCACCCTCCTGGAATTGGCGTATTGTGAACTTAAGACATCGAATTCGGTAAAAAGCTTATTGTGATATTTTTGAATTCTTAGTATCGGTGACTTTAGTAATAGATTTGTTCGATGAAATGGGATACTGAACGTTATGGTATTATTACGATAAGAACGAGCCGGACAGTGGATATTTATGTTGTTCAACAATAATTGACATTCAATTTTGCCAGAAATAATCTTATAGAGAAAAATTTCGTCTAACATACACCTGCGCTGAAACAAAGAAAGCATCTTGAATAGACTAAGCCTACAAATATAAGTTGAATGCTGCCTAAACATTTTGAATTCTAGATATCTTGTGAATTTTTTTTGTATTTTTTCAATTTTGTCTGAAAATGTTCCATAAATTGGGTTCCAAATAGTTGATACATATTCAAGGGTACTACGAACAAGTGAATTGTAAAGTGCTATAAATGTTTCGGATTTTTTAAAAAACTTGCCTGTGCGGAAAATAAAACCTATGCTCTTGGCAGCCTTATTTACTAAGAAGTAATAGTGTTTGTCAAACATTAGCTTAGAGTCAAACACAACACCCAGAACTTTTTTCTCATAAACTCTTGTCAATTCATTTTCATTCAATAAATAATTAAAAACAACAGGATCCTTTTGACGAGTGAAAGACATAATGTTACATTTCCTCGTATTTAAGGAAAGGGAATTTGAATCACACCAGTTCATTAGAATATCCAAATCTTTTTGTAGTGCGATACAATCTCTTACACAAGAAATAGTTCTATACATTTTAAGATCATCTGCAAATAGAAGTGCACTGGACGATAATTTTTCAGAAATATCTTTTATATAAATAAGGAAAATAAGTGGCCCCAAAATTGAGCCCGGTGGCACTCCGGATTTAGGAAAGAAAGGAAGGGATGACACGTTATTTAAAACTACAAAATGCGGTCTGTTGTTAAGATACGATGAAAACCAATTTATAATGTCATCGTGAAAACCTATTATTCGCATATTCTTTAAAATAGTAGCATGACATACTTTGTCAAATGCCTTTGAAAAATCTGTGTATATTACATCAACTTGTTTGGTGTCATTAAAGCATTGGATACATCGTGGGTAAAACAAACCAAATTAGATACTGTCGACCGACCTTTAGTAAACCCATGTTGGTTTAATGCTATCACTGATTTTAAGTCAAATGCTATTTTTTCATTTAAGCATTTTTCAAAAATTAGAGACAGAGCATTTAAAATACACACTGGTCTGTAGTTTGATATTTCAGAGATTGCACCATTTTTGTGGATTGGAGTCACATAAGCAGTTTTTAGTATTTCAGGAAAATAAGCTTCTTGCAAAGACTTATTAAACAAGATACAAATCGAACCAGCTAACACATTCGCGCAGTTTTTATAAACAATATTTGGGATACCATCAGAACCCGCGTTTTTAGTACAATCTAGAGCACTCAATATTGATAAAATAGTTGGAGGAGAAATATTTGGTTTGTTAACAGTTATATTATTTCTACTCGTATAATTTTCAATATGATTCTCGTTTTCGTCAATATTAGATTCAGGATTTCAATAATTATTTTGAAAGAATATCGAAAAAGATTCGCATATTCCTTGTTGTGTTGAAATGTTGATGTTATCTGCTTTCATTACAGAAGGTAATGAATTAGTTGCTCTAATTTGCTTAGTGTATGACCAGAAAAATTTAGTGTTAGATTTAAGATTAGCTTCAGTATTCTCTAAATATTTGTGATAACAAACTTGCAATTCCTTTTTACATAATTTTCGCAGGTACTTAAATGTTTTCATATTGTCTTCATTGTTAAATTTTTTAGCCTTATTATAAAAACGATTTTTTTCCTGAAATAATTGAATAAGGGAACGTGAGTACCAACAGGGGTATTTGTACGATTTACGTTTTTTAATAGGAGTATGTAACTCAATTTGCTTATTCAGAATTTGATAGAATGTATTGAACGAATCTTTGACGTTTGTATTATGTAAGATTGTCCAATCAACATGACTGAAGTGAGAATTCATTTCATTAAAGTTTGCTTTAAAAAAGTTCGTTTTTATTGTATCATGATCTGGTAGAAATCTGGTAACTTTAGATTTAAATTTTATTAATAAAGGCGGATGATAACGATCAACAGTTGATAATGGTTGGGAACAAAGCTTAACAGAGCAATCGTTATTACATGAACAAAATACGAGATCAAGAAGCTTATCATCAGTGTTAATAACGGAGTTGAGTTGATAGAGATTACAAAAAGACATTGTCTCAATCAAAGCCTCTGATTTGGCTCCAGAGAAACGAGAAGGCAACATTGTTTTTGTTGAGTGATCTAATTCCCAAAAGATCTCAGGAAGATTAAAGTCACCTAAGTAAATAAGAGAGGACCTCTCCTCAAAAGTATTGACTTTCTCAGAGAGATTATCAAAAAGATTTGTGTAGATTTCAGGTTGAGTTCGCGGTCTTATATAACAACAACATATATATATTTTTAAGTTGTTATCACCTGTTAAACAAACCCATAGATCTTCATTTTTTGTTTCAAAGTTAGCTAGGCGCATGGATCGAATGTTTTTTTTTTATTGCAATTAAGCATCCACCACCCGATTCAAGGTTAACATAATGACGAAGATCGCGGTCTTTACGATAAACATTATATACATTAGTATCGAAAATTTCATTTGTGCTTATATCGTCTGATAAATTAGTTTCTGTGAGACATATAATGTCATAATCTGATTTTTTTATTTTTAAATTTACCTCATGTGTCTTAGTTCTAATACGATTAATATTTTGATAATATATGCAAAATTCCATTAAAAAGTGTTATCAAGAACTGTGTTTGGCAATTTTACTTACAAAACTTTTTTTTAGATCGGATGGAGTAGTAATATTAAAGATTTTGGTTGTATCGTCTTTTCTCATAAAAAGTTTACCATGTTTGGCCCATAAATATTTGAAATTGTGTGCTTCTTTGTGAGTTTTGGCTTGACTATATAAAATTGTATCTGAAAAACATAAGACTTCATTAAATAAAATTTGTTTATCTATATTATTTTCACTACTTAAGCCTAAATCTGATATTTTTAATGGATACATTCTGGCTGCCGACATTAGTCTGTCACGTATATGTTTGTTTCTTAATTTGATGATGACTGAAGGAGTTGATATGTGAATTGTGTTATTTGTATTCACTTGTTGAGTGTTCTGGATTCTAGAAACAGACGCTTTGGGTTGTTTGGATGGTTTACGGAAAATTTCAACGATGTCGTGATCCTCAATCGGAACATCATTGAGTTTGGACTTTATAATTTTTAATAGATCCAACAAATTTTCGGATTCCATTATTGGTATGTTTTTTATAATAATTTCGTTTTGTGTTTCTCGCCTTTCGAGTCTACAGATGCGCCGTTCCTGAAGAACAAGTTTTTCCTTTAAGATCTCATTGTCAGCTTCGAGATTTATAATCCTCTTCTTGTTTTCAGCCACCTCCGATATTAGATTATTTAATTGCGTGAGTGTTGATGATATAGTTGAAATCGAGCTATTGAATGCGAGTTGGGTAATTTTTAACTTGTCCACTTCTTCCTGTATGTTTTTAAGAGCATCAGCCAAGCTTTTCGAAGCACCATCAACCAAATTTTCTGCGCAAGCGGAAGAGTTAAGGTTAGGATCGTCTTGGTAATGAATCTCTTGGCAAGGCATTATACAATTCACTTTCGGCTGCTATATCTGGTGGTATTTCCATTGCAATGCAGTTTATGTAAAGGTGTGTCCACACCAAAGAAACATTTCAGGAAACATTGTTTAAAAAACGTTTCTGAAATGTTTCCCATTTGTTTAAAAAACATTTCAGAAAAATTTCAGAAATGTTTCTGGTTTGTTTTTTTGGTGTGAACGCTTTGAGAAACATTTCTGATGAAATGTTTCTTTGTTTCCTATTGTTTCCAGATTGAGTTGTCTGTAAATTTTTTTCTCGCCTGTGTTGTACTTTAAGCGCATGATTTTTTTTTTCTACTTCATCTGTATCACAATTTATATTTTCGCAAATTTCAGATATGTCAATGGCTTTTTTGATTTTATTTTTAAAATTTTCGTCAAGAGTGGATCCGAGCGTCCAGACCAAAGAAAACATTTCAGAAACATTTCAGAAATGTTTCACTGTTTCTGAAATGTTTTTTAAATGTTTCTGAAATGTTTAAAAAATGTTTCTTTGGTCTGGACACACCTTAAGGTTTAAGGCTTCAATCATTTCAATTTATTTACAGATCCCAACCAGAGAAACCAAAGTACAAAAGTAAAACGCTTTGATTTAAATATTTTTCGAAATGATAGCTTTGAAAAAGAAACTTTTACAATCAAAGTGACGTGACATTATTTCGAAGGGACTCTATAGTTTTAAACGTGTGTAGATAATACCTACATATAGGGTGGGCTATTTAGTGTTTTTTTTTTTTTAAATCATAGCTTTGTATATATGTATGTATAACCTATAGTATTATGATGGAGAGTGATTTTGTGATACCAACGCTATCCTGATGGTGGCGCTGAAATTAGCGAACGATTTTACAGTGGAGAGTACGATAAGATACAAAACAATTTGTAAAAAAGAGAATATTTTGTTATTAAATTTAGCAGAGACAAATCTAACAAGTACTATCGCTACGCTTAAGATGTCGCCCAAATCGTTCGTCTTCATGAGAGAACTTACTATAAGTTTTATATACAAAGACTATGATGTTTGATTTTGACACTGCCAGCTGTTTCCGTCTTGAAATCATGACAGAAAGTCAGTATCATACCTCAGCGGAACGAAATGAGTCGCTTTGCGCTTGAACAACATTTGGATATGTTAAAAACTTATTTCCCAAAGTGAGTGCTGTGTAGTCCAAAGAGTGGTTTTTTTTTTTAAAGAAGTTTCGCCCGAAATGAAGGACCCACCGTACCTGCTGTACGCAAGCTTATGCAAAAAGTTCGTGAGACTGGTATGCTGGAGGACAATCCTGGTGCCCGTCGTCGTACGGTGCGCACAGTAGAGAACGTGGATGCTATAGCCGAGAGTGTAAGACTCCATTCACGAACGTTAACTCACTCACTAGCCTGAGGAGAATTCTGCACAGAGATCTAGGATTATTCGCTTACAAATTTCAATTGACTCAGCAATTGAAAGCGTACGACCATCCACTTGAACGACCTTGTACTCCATATAAAATGGGAATGTTGGCTCTCACTAATAAAGCCATAATTCAAAATTTAATTTTCTTCATTTTATTACGTTTTTAAAAAGAAACTCGTATTTGGTCATATTCGTACATCTCAAAGGCATTTTATTCATGGTAATAAATAATAATTTTTAACAATATTTAGTTACACATCCGTTTTCGTTATCTGTTTCCAGAACTCAATTGTTTCATTTTTACACTTTTACGCAAAATCCAATCGCTTCTTTCGGTTCACCTCCGAGATTCAGGGGTTTTTCCAAGGAACCTTTTCCTTTGACATTACGATGATAGCGAAAATTAAAAAGTGGATCTCATAATTCTATCTATCTGCCTGTCTGTTCAAATACAACCTAAGCGGCTCGGCCGATTTTTGTTAAACTTGGTAGATATCGTTTTGAATTTTTCACCCCACACGTTTTTTTCTTTATTTTTTCAAGACCAAAAATAACGGTAACTGCCATACGACTTTTTTTTTCGAAATTTTATAAATATTTTTTTTTTCTCAAAAACTTTCCCACAGATTAAAAAAAAAAATTAAAAAAATTTCATTTAGTTAAAGCTAGGTTGAAAAAAAATTTCCAAAAAATTGTTATTTTTGGTACTCCCTTGGAACCATTTTTTTGGTCTTTGATGTTCTCAAAAACGGTACGACGGATTTTGTTCATTTTTTTTCTGCTAAAGGTCGCTAATAGTTTGAATATTATTGTGAATTTAAATTTTCAAAAACAAATTTCCGAATTTTTTTTTTTTAAAACTCAATATTTCGGAAACCCCATCAATTTTTTTAAAACTTGATAAATACAAGTTTCTTAATATAATCTACAAGATATGAGAAAAAAAATATTTTACCCAAAAATAACGGTACCCTCCATACAAATGTTAAAAAATAGTTTTCGAAAATCGTATTTTTCTAGAAAACGGTTCCAAGAATTTTGCTAAAATTTTGTTTCCTTCGATTAATTTTTACGATCTATAATTTAATAAAAAAAATTTGAAATCAAGATATTACTGACTGTATCTACCATAGAAAGATTTTTTCGAATTTTGAATTTCTCATTATCTGCATAGTGGATTTTAATGAAATAATGGGCGTTTTTCTTTTTTCATTCAGAGTAAAGCACTGAACAGAGCACGAGCATTTTGAACATGCTCTGAACTTTCTCCGAATCGAGCATGTTCTAAGAGCTCTGAATTATTTTATAAACGCACGTGATTTTTTGAGTTTTTTTCCTGTCTGTCAGAATGATTTCAGCATTTAACTCTCTCTGCTCAGCTATTTTATACCGAGCTCATAGAGTGCGCTCTGAACACGCTCTAAACGAAAAAAGAAACACAAATTTGAACTGTTATACACTTTGAGTTAAAAAAGAAACACGATTTTTTGTTTGACTGTTCAGGTTCTACTCTGAACTAAAAAAGAAAAACGCCTATTGTATAGACAAGCTTCTAAAAGGTTTAAAAAACATTGCATTTCAAATCTTAAAAAAAAAATCTTTTTTTGAACTCTGAAAAAAAAATTTAGGTTTTTTTGGAAAATTCAATATCACAAAAACGGATCTGTATTTTTTTTTTCTAAATTTAATTTTTATTCGTAAATTAATAAACACTTTTAATTGGCGTTCCAAATTTTTTTCTTAAAAAGTTTCAAAAATTTTGTATATTATTTTGTATGCTTATATTCTTAAGAAAACACTACAACGAATTATAATTTTGTTGCTGCATAAACTAATTTTTGCTTAAAACACATGGTATCCTGTGCTTAGCTCCAACTGCTAAAGGAGTTGTTTTAGTAATTTAAAAAATGAATTTCATCCTTATGAACAGTTTTCTCTATTAGCATTCGTTTTAAAAATTCCTAGTCTACTACAGTCGTGCATTTTATTTCTTATCACTCGGCTAACGGTTTTGAGACTCACTTGCTTAAGTGCCTTATAGATTACAGCCATATCAGAAGGGGAAACGATTTTCTTTGATTTTTTAAGAAAACCTAAGTATTTCACTGCGTTTTTGTCATAACGGTTAGTGCGTAATCGATATCTCTTGTCATGAAAAGTACTCCTCATTAGCCGTTCGGAATCGGCAGAAAGTTGTAAGTTCCCTCCATTTCGCTCAAACACGCACACAGAAATGGTTGAGAGTTGTAAATTACTAAGATAAGGCTCTTTGTTAGCCATCGTGGCTTCTAAGTTCGTCGAATAATATGATCATTCCATAAGAGCCAACAACGACCAGCAGTCCTTTGTGGTTGTTTCACAATACAAACCCACGTTTCCCAGAACACCATCAACGCTAGACTTCTTCCTGGCTTCGTCGTGCACAATTTCCCGGAAATCTGGAATTTATGTTTGTACATTAGTACACAGTGATACAGACCATGAATCTATTCAATTATCGATTATCCTCAACCAACCCATACTTACAACAGAAGCTCCACAGAATTTCATTAACTTCAGATGGCTTGATATTGAAAGACTTCACAGGGACATCGAAGACAGCTTAACTCTTCCACCTTCAAACAGGAATCTTTTGGATACCGAAATCGATGCAGTAATTGTCATCTTTGATCATGCCCTGGGCACGTCAAAGGATAGGCACCAGCAGCTTCCCGAGTATGTTGAGAGTATGCTCACACACAACGTCTAAGAAAACGTCTCCAGAAGATCCAACAAACTGAACTGAATACAACCAACAGAAACTACCAGATAGTTTGGAATGAGCTACAGCAAGTCAACATCATGTTCCGGAACTCCATTCAGCACCACAATAATATCCAATACCAGCAAAGATTGCAAGCAATTAAGCGAGGACCTTATGCTTTCAAAAACATCAATACGATCATTCTAAAACAGCCACAAATACCGGAAACCATCATCAGCGACAATACTGAAGCTACCTAGGCCAAAGACATTGTGAAAACATTCGCCGACTACTTCTAAGGAAACTATACACCTAACCGAACCTACGTTCTTACAGGAAGGTGAGGCAACAGTTCAACAAACACTACAGAGGGACGCAATCGGAGGAATGAGGTCGGAAATCTTACCAAAAGTTAAAAAAAGCATCACAAGGATACAATCCCGGAGGCGAAGCCGAAGCATGGACAATCAAGAGTACGTCGTAGTAGAACCGCAGTCCATGCTGAGAATATGGAAGGTCATTTTTCCAAACTTTATGACGGCAATAAAGAAGAGAATTCCGCTGCTGTAGAGATAGTACCATCATTCGAATAAGGTGACGCAGGCTAACAATACCACCCACCTCGACATGGAGGAAGTGAAGATAGCTGCGGAACTGTTCAAGGCAGTAGGCAATGACTTGGTTGGGAGTATGCACCAGCTCATCTGCAAAATATGGTCGGAGAAAGCATGCCTGATGAATGGATCTTCAGCATTTTCTGCCCGATCCTCAAGAAAGGAGACCCTCTGGACTGCACAAAACTACAGAGGCATAAGCCTGTTGAACATAGTATACAAGATCCTTTCTGCCGTATTATGTAAACGTCTGAATCCTTTCGTCAACAACCTGATAGATCGATAATAGTGCGAATTTAGACCAGGAAAGAGATGCTCTGTCGTGCGACTTCTTCAACATAGGTCTTGAAAGAATATTGGAAAACTGACGCATCAAAACAAGAGGCCCATTGTTTCAAAAGTCCTTCCAATTACTCGGATAAGCCGACGAAATTGACAAAATTGGAAGAACAAAGCCTGATGTCAGTGGTGCATTTGTGAGCATTGAGATGGAAGCGAAAAAGATAGGTTTACCGGTCAATGAAGGCAAGACCAAGTATATGCTGTCATCAAGAAACGACACACAACACCGGCGGCGTCTTCGACAGAACGTCACCATAGACAGCTATAATTCTGAGGTAGTTAAGGATAATAACACCAGCGCTGAAATCAAACGGAGAATAAATCTTGCCAATCGCTGCTTCTAAGGACTAAGAAGGCAATTGAGTAGCAAGATCCTCTCTTACTTACGGGCTGTACTGACCTAGTCAACCCAATCAAAGTCCAACGACTAAGATGGATAGTCATGCAAAGCGAATGGACCCAAATGATCCGGCCCGGAGAGTCTTCGAATCCAATCCCGAGGGACGACGCAGTAGAGCAAGACCGCGACTCATGTGGCGCACACAAGTGGGAGAGGACTCAACCAACTTGACGTGCGAAACTGGAAACAGCTCGCTAGGGACCATCTAGCTGGAGAAGCTTGTTAGTTGAGGCCCTGGTGCGTCCCGGACTGTAGCGCTACCTTAAGTAAGTAAATTTAAAAAAAGAAGTATTTTTTAAGAGAAATCGTGCATTTCCCTTAAGTGTGGTGCCAAAGTTCCTGTATTTATGAATTGACTGGGACAAGGAATGAAATCAATATTCAAAAAAAAAACACCAAACGAAATGAAAATGAAACATTTTTGCTGTTTATTGTTCTTCACAAGATTATACATCCTTGTTGTTTCTCAGTTTATGATATCAATTTAATTTAAGGACAAATAATCAACTTTTGTTTTTCCACATCGCCCTTCATTCGATCTACCAGGAGTGTCTCCCACAGGAACATTATAATCTTCCCGCCAAAAAAATATAATATCTCACACACTGCCACCAGCGAGAATCCCGTTACAATTCCACATATGTTACCAACTCTACCTTCAAAAGGAAATGTAAGGATGAGAGGACAATTTATCAACGGTAGGTATGTGTATCCAAGATTAAATATACAGAGCACACTTACTGAAAACCTCAAACCAGGAGTTTTTAATAATCTGCCTATAAAATGGAACAGTCGGTTTGGCGAAATACAGTTGCAACTTGGTAATGTCCGTGATGTTGCTAAAAGGAAAAAAAGAAAATGGTGAAGAAAAAAAATTTAAATACGCCACTCACTGAACACGACCACCACCATAACGGAATCGATCCAGAGGCAGTGACATCAATGACAGCTTGTATTGGATGTCGGAACAAGATGGCATGCATTCCGGACAATAAAGACCGTCTTCCATTTCACGTTCGAGTCCTCGAACCGTTTGTCTTTGGGTTATGACGTTCATCCATTTAACTGTACGTACATATACGAGTAGTGTGTGGTGCCAAAATTGGAGACGAAAGGTAATGTTTGCGATAAAATAAAAAAAATATAAAACAACAAATTCAGGTCGAGGTAATTTTAAAAAATTGAAGACGGTGTGATCTGAATCTAGTGGTTTGGCTTGTGGTTTTGGGTGATAAAGAGTACAAGGTGGTGTACGAGTGTATTATGTATATATTTTTTTCTCATTGCAGGATTGCAATTTTAATGCCAACCCGCTGCATGGTTTTGAGGATAAGGTGAGAAATTTGGATTAAAACTAGGACATGTATGCATGTGTGTTTTCTGTGTATGGATATTCTTACACTCGTATCGATTTAGACACTCCAGATGCTGCAATGTACAGTGGACTATCTCTGTGTTCGTGTCTAGGAAATGGTAAGGATAGTAGAACGGCAGGCACTCACAAAGTACAATTATGCTCCTGATGCGGCATTGAGTAATGCATCTATTGAGGCTGTAATGTTCGCCATACATATTGGGTAGCTCATCCTCAAAGTAGCAAGCTCTCTGCGAAATTAAATTTTGAAGGATTAATATTTTTAATCAAGGACTTTTTTAGACATGTACAATTCAAATAAACCAGATATACCTACATATTGTAAAGAAATAATAAATAATTAGTTAACAGTAAAATCCAACTATTGTGTAACTAAGTGTAAGCTTTGTTCTGTAATTATATGTAGAGTAATGTTACATCTATAAACTTGCATGTGGATAAACATCTATGTGCTTGTATCGCATAAAAATTTTTTAGGGTCAAATCTAAAAAATATGGATTTTTGGCGTACATGTAACTTTTAACCGGTAAGTGCTATCGAAAACTAGTTCGCGTAAATCTTGTTAATATAAGTGATCTTTAATTAATCCTGTAGGACGGATTCATTGCCTTTGAGAAGGCTTTCGATAGCGTCAATAGAGAATTTATTTGGCATGCTTTACGCAGGACGGGTATCCCGGATAAATTAATAGCTATTATTAAGGCAACTTATGATGGATCCAAATGTCACGTTTTGCACGAAGGGAGGCTGTCAGAAGAGTTTGAAGTCCAAAGTGGAGTCAGACAGGGCTGCATTCTGTCACCAATATTGTTTCTGTTGGTGATAAGCGATGTCCTGCGAGCGGCCTTGACGGGAAACGGAGGAATTCGATGGACTCTGACGTCTCACCTGAAACATCTTGAATATGCGGACGACGTATGCTTGCTCTCTCATAGGATCATGGATCTCCACCAAATGACAACAGGGGTGGAGAGAGAAGCAGAAATCGTAGGGCTGAAAATCAACTCCGGCAAAACAAAGATGATCAGCCTAGGAACCATGTCATCTTCTCTCATAAATATTTCTCAACAATCGGTAGAGAAAATACAGAGCAGAAGTATCATCTCTACCGAGGGTGGCACCGAACAGGACATCAGCAGTCGAATCGGGAAGGCAAAGGCTGCTTTCGGTATGCTTAGAAATATATGGAGGAATAACTCTCTAAGCTTAAGAACCAAGCTACGGCTGTTTCGATTCAACGTCGAATCCGTGTTACCTTACGGTTGGAGCACTTGGAAAGTAACAGTAGGTGGCACTAAGAAGCTGCAAACGTTCATTAATAGATGCCTAAGAAACATCCTTAGGATTTTCTGGCCCAATCGTATATCAAACGAAGAGCTCCTTTAGGAAAACGGGTCAGGAACCTATTGACTCTATTATACGACGTCGAAAGTGGCAGTGGATCGGACACACGCTTCGAAAAGGCGACAACTGTATTGCGGCGCATGCAATGCAGTGGAATCCGCTCACTCAAGAAGGAAGAAGAGCTGGACGACCGAGAAGCTCATGGAGAAGGACAGTCGAGGAGGAGTCAGCCCAACTAGGCAAGAGTTGGAGGGAGTTGCGACTCATATCCAGGAACCGAACACGATGGCGAGCTGGCGTTGTGGACGCCCTATGCCCCACTATTGGTCTTTGTATTCTACATCAAATGTGGTGTAGATACAAAAAGAAATATTGCCGAAATTTAAATCTTGTTATAGTGAAATTTTGTTGTAAAACTGTTTCACTGTTTTTTTCCTTTGACATACGAGTACTTATAAATTCATAGAGGTTACGATTTTGTAGGGACTATATCCTGATCTCTGGTAAGGGAAACTACTTACATATATGTACATACTTATTTAACCGGCTCCCGATCTATGAGATACGGTGGCTTTTCATACCTTACGATTCCAAGAACGCTGTTTCCAGTAGCCTACACCAAGCAGCTCTGCATCCATAACGGCATTGACTCTAAGCCCT
This sequence comes from Chrysotoxum bicinctum, assembly GCA_911387755.1. Classification (NCBI taxonomy): domain Eukaryota; kingdom Metazoa; phylum Arthropoda; class Insecta; order Diptera; family Syrphidae; genus Chrysotoxum; species Chrysotoxum bicinctum. Next base: position 203,735,954 of record OU426988.1, read on the forward strand.
AAGTTCAGGTTTCCTTGTCATCTAAAATATAAGATTCGAAGTCCCTCTCCCTCTGCTCATTGTAATTTACCCAATATAGGTAGTTGACGTATAGCTTCCACTTCCAATTACACTATATCCACATCTTGGTACAACTGATAGGGTTCGGGGGTGTATCTTTTCCTGCCTTTGATTTCATCGCACATATTTTTTTTTAAATTATGAGTCCACTAAAAGGATTTTGACTACCCTTAAAATTTTTGAGCAAAATGACAGCTTTTAGGAAAGTTGGAAAGGATCTAAAAGGAGATACAAATGTACATTGGGTTTGAATGCCTGAATATCGTAATGGGAGGAAAATATTCAGCGGGGTATAGTATTCCACATTCGTGTAGTGCGGCTAGGGAAAGCATCTCTGAATTTAACAGTAAATCTGAAGTTGGGCTAGGCCTTACTCATTGTTAAATTGTTTAAGGTGAGGAATGCTCTTTCACTAGAACAATGTTTATAAAATGAACGGTAATGTAATGAAAGACCGACGCGATGGCGCCCGAGAGGTGCAGACGTTTCTGCTATATTTTTAAAGCTCTTTTTTACTTGCGATATACATAGGTACTATAGGGCAAGTTCTGCATTTGGAAAAAAAATCGAACTCGAGAGTTTGATCAAAGTTGACATTACGATGATAGCGAAGACGAATAAAGTGGGTCCGACAATTCCGTCTATCTGTCTGTGTGTCTGTATGGCTGTATCTTGATCTAGAGCCTAAGCCACTGGACCTATTTTCTTCAAGCTCGGTACTTAAGGGTCTTCGGTGATTCCCTAGAGGAGAAATTGAATTTTTTTTTAGCTCTAAAACAAACTGTACCAACCATACACCCATAATGCATAATCTTATTTATCTCGAAAACGGCTCTAACGATTTTGATACAAAAATTAGGTGTGATATTATGGACATGGACTATATTTTGGTTAAAAAAAATTTGGGGAAAATGTTATTAGGGGTAGCTAACTAATGACTTTCTCATTAACAGCTCTAAGGATTTTAACCAAAAATTTTCAGCAGGAGTCCCCTAAAGTTTAAAATAATATCTATTGTATATAAAATTATTCGAAAAAATATTTGTTGGGTTTTTTTTGAAAAATCAATATCTTCAAAACCTTTGAACGATTATTTTTTGAAATTATTTCCTAAAATCAATATTATTAAATACTTAAAATTCGCATCGCACATTTATTTCTGAAAAAATTTTAAAGAAATTTCTTATATGAAAAATGTATTTAATAATAAAAAGATTTTTTAAAAGAAATCAGACGGCAATTTTATGTATTTGAACATTATTATCTCATTAAATCCATGTTTTATATTTATAAAATGTATTTTAAATTGCAAAGTACTTTTACATAAGAGCAAGTTCGTGCGATCCAGTCGTGCATTTTATTTGGTTATGGTCCTGCATTTGGGACCTTAAACCTACTTGTTTCGCTAAACCAAATAAGTAGCGGTTTTAAATGTGAATTCTTTGTAAGATATGTACTTAAGTATTGATATGTATTTAGGCGGAGGTTACTATACTTTCTAACTATATACCATCCGTGTTTTTTTGTAAGGCCATATAGAATTGTAGAAAAAACGATATCGGGACTTAGGACCTTGTTTCCAAACAGTGGGAAGCACTGTGCACGCTATGGCATTTATCAGCTGTATTGACGACTAGCATCAACCAGTATCCAAAAACGTCACTTTTGACTTCTCTAAATAAATTATTCATAACATATAGATAATATTATTTTGACATAACCGTTTTTATCAGGACTTAGGTTAAGTCTCGAAAATTATCTGGACTTAGATAAGCCCGTACAGACTTAAATAGTTGTTGAATTTACATGTAAAGTGCTGAGCCCCGATGTCGATTTTTTCTACAATTCCTAATGGTGTGACCTTTTGTAGCGAGGACAAGTTCCAGGACCAAGAAAAAACAAATAAATTGAAGGCCAAGATGGCTCGAAGAGAGCCTAAATTTAGTGACTTATGTATGCTTGATATCACGAATAGAGTACAGAGAATCTTCTGCCGATTGCAAATGGCTAACTAGCAGCACTTTTCATGACAAGAGATACTCTCCGAGGATTTGTCACTTTGGTTTACCCCCCGTGTTTTGAAGAGCCTGCATTCCAATAGTAACACCAGTTGCCAGTTGCTTGGCTCTTTTATGAAATCCTTGGGTGTTGTTTGTATAGCGAGGTTCTTCAAGCTCCTTGAGCTGGGATGCTCCTTACTGTAACTTTTTTCTACGCAGGATGTTCTTCTACCTTCTTGCCATTGCTGCTCTATTTAAATTTGCTTTCCCAGTTGAACGCATTCATCATCATTCCACGGGTACTTTCTAGGGGGAGGTTGCTACCCTTCGGTAGTTTCGGTCGCTTCTTCTGGTGCAGGTGCTCTCTGTAGCCTCTTGCAACCTAAGGTATGCTTAGGCGAATTTCTTTTTCTGGGTCGTTTGTTACTAATTTTCGTTCGACAGTTGGATTTTGTTGCAACGGTCAGAAATTGTCAGGCTAAACATTTGCCCCTCGAAATTACTACATGTCTAAAATGGCTTGCTGTGAACCTTTGAGCTACTTATCATCACATTACTAGCTGCTGCAAATACTTTTACGAATAGTTGCAAGCAGTTTTTTTGTTATGGTTTCATGAAGGAATTGCTTACCAACTAATACTCGAGTGGTTTTCCTTTCCGTCTTTTGAATTGCACTCCCCAAGTACAACGTTAATATCGTACTCCAATGGTCTTGCTACGACCAAGGCTTGTTAGAGCCTACGTTTTTGTACGTGTATTTAAGAAACACGTGTACACGGAATCCGTGTATGAAATATATACCAATTTCAAATCCGTGTTCTTAAAACACGTGTAATTATTCACTTTATTATCCGTGTAAACGAATCCTTAGTACACGGATGAGGCTGAAATTATAATTGGTCTTTGATTTGCTATTTTATCTCACATTTGATACGTAATTATTAGCACTGTGCCAGATTCCACAATAGAGTACGAAAATTATTTATCTGAGCCTCAATTAAGATTCGACTTAGACCCCTTTGAATGGTGGAAAACGCGAGCTTCTAATAACCCAGGAATAGCAGAACTAGGAAAAAAGTGTTTAGCAATACCAGCTACATCAGCTAGCTCAGATCGGTCCTTTTCTACAGCGGGAAACATTGTTACCTCAAAAAAGAATTGCCTTTTATCTGAAAACGTTAAACGTTTTTTGTACCAAAATAGAGGACTTATTGAATAAAAAATTTGTCTTAATAATTTGTTAAGAACTATAATTATGTTCGTTTTAATTGCATTTTTATATTCTAGAAATAGTAACGGATATTTTAGTAACACGTATAGTTAAATGCACGGATGCACGTGTATTTAATTATTACGTGTAATTAATAACACGTGTAATTAATAACACGTGTAGTTATAATTACACGGATTTAAATCCCGGTCCAATAATTACACGTATATGCGTGTATTTCATTATCCGTGTAATAGAGAGCTCTACTTGAAATGGCTTTATTTTATAAATGAACTTTTTAGTAGGCAATTGTAGCATGAACTACATTTTCAATAGCATTTTAAGTTTGAAACAATTAATCGCAAAATCGATATTTTCGACTTTGAATAACTTTTAATTTGACAGTATTATTGATGCTTAGCTTCACTTGCTTTTTTGTACACTTTTCTCCATTTTACAGTTCTAACTCTTTTTTTTTAATTTTTACTGTTGATTTCTTAGTTCTTTTTTGCTCACGTTTTATTTCTTACCAATTTGGGACTATAGTGCCTTATACTTGGAACACTATCCGTAAATATTGGTGTTATTGCCATGTAGGAGTCTAGTTGACTAGGAATAAATCTTTCACTGACACCACCCGATGAAACATCTGCATACAAACTGTGTGGATGAACCATAACCTAGAATTTAGTTTGCAATATTTTTGTCTGTTATTTTATATACAAATGTTCTACACACAATAAAACCATCTGTTTCAAGGACATTGTAAAAAGTGTCATTTGACAATGATCGCAGAGTTACTGACAGACCTTGAGTAGATCCGAAAAACCTCATCTTTTCTGATCGTATACGATATCTGAAAAGGAATCAATGAGTTCAAAGATTTGCAAAGGTCACACGTACGGTCTTACTTGTTTTTGCTATTAAAAGTACAACAGTATCCATATTTTGTCAATCCCATTTCAAATTCTGTAAAACAGTCAATTGTCTTTCCTCCTAAACGACATTCTTTTAATATGTCATTGCATGATGGAGAAAGCTTGCAACAAAAATATTTACGAACATCAATGTTCAAATGATCTTTATGATGCTACTTACCAGCTGCATGGTTTTGCTAGTATTAAAAAATACTACCTCGTCGTCCGTATCGTATAAATCCAGAAAACCTTGAAAATATAAAGCCCTATCAAGATCCATGGTTTCTTCGGATTGAAATAGATAAGAAAGCATCTTTATGTTTTCATAAAAGTACTCGGGTTTTCGCCTTCTAGGGTCTCTGTTACTCCTAAGATATAGCTTCGATTAAGAAAATCGCAATCGGATGGAAACAAACCAATTACAATTCAGTGGCATATTCAAGTGCGGATGCATTCGAAATTCGATTAATCGAACAAATCGAAACAGTTGGAAACGGTATCTTCTCGATGGGGTACAACGGATCATAGAGTGTTACGTGCAAATGTTGACCGAAAAACTCGATAACGGTGTATTTTAGAAATAAAATTAGCAGGGCTAATGTGAATATGTGGAAAACAACCCAAATCATTCTGAAAAGAAACCGAAAGAAAGTAAACTGTTTTTAGAATTGATTGAATGTTAATTTTAGTTTAGACTAAAACCGTTTTCAGGAAAAAAAAAATTCAAAATTTTGAAATTTGAAAATTATTAAGAAATTTGAAATAAATTAAAAAAATATGAATCTGAAGTGTACTGCATAATATGTAACTCCATTTTACACTTAAAATGTTCAAATTTACTTGTACGTTATCGGAACTATGTAATTCTATAGCAAGTTCTAAAAAACGAAAATTCAAAAATTTCACAATGCAACTCAGGTCCTAAGATAAATAAAATGCACGACTGCGTCACACGAATTTGCTCTTATTTAAACGAGAAAGAATTTCAAAAATGAATGTTATTAGAGAAAAACTGTTCATAAGCATAAAATTATTTTTTTAATAGACTAAAACAACTCCTTAAGTAGTTGAAGCTAAAAACAGGATGCCATGTGATTCAAGCAAAGATTAGCTTATGCAAGAACAAAAAATATATGTAAGTCTGTACTGCTTTCTCAAAAACATAAGCTTTTATAAACAGAATTCTTAAAATATTTTTAAGAAAAAAATTTGGTACGCCAATTTAAATTTATTATTATTTTTCGAATAAAAATTAAATTTACAAAAAAAATATTGAGCCGTTCCTGAGGTATCGAAAAAATAGATTTTTTTTTTCTCAAAATTCAAAAAATATTTTTTTTTGAAATGCAATGTTTTTTAAACTTTTTAGAAGCTTCTCTATAAAAATTTTCATTACAATCCGTTATATCGATAATGAGAAATTCTAAATTTGAAAAAATGGTTCTATGGTAGGTACAGTCAGTAATATTTAGATTTCAAACTTTTTTCATTAAATTATAGATCGTAAGAATTAATCAAAAGAAAACAAATTTAAGCGAAATTCTCGGTACCGGTTTCGAGAAAAATGCGATTTTCGAAAACCATTTTTTAACATTTGTATGGTGGGTACCGTTATTTTTAGGTAAAATAAATTTTTTTTCTTACATCTTGTAATTTATATTAAGAAACTTTTATTTATCAAGTTTGAAAAAAATTGAGCATGGGGTTTTTCAAATATTGAGTTTTGAAAAAAAAAATTGAATTTTTTTTTTAAAATCCAAAAAAAAATTTGAAAAATTTGAAAACACAATAATATTCAAACTGCTGGGGAGCTTAAGCATACAAAAATGGTCAAAATCGGTTGTAACGTTTTTGAGAAAATCAAAAACCAAAAAAATGGTTCCAAGGGGGGTACCAACAATAACAATTTTGTGGATTTTTTTTTTCAACTATAAATGATTTTTTTTTTATATCTATGGGACAGTTTTTGAGAAAAAAAAATATTTATTAAATTTCAAAAAAAAAATCGTATAGTACCGTTATTTTCGGTCTTAAAAAAAAAAGAAAAAAATGTGTGGGGGGACAGACAGAAAGAATTGAGAGACCCACTTTTTTAGTCTTCGCTATCATCGTAATGTCAACTTTGATCAAAATCTCGATTTTTTTTTCCGAATGCATAACTTGTCTTATAGTACCTATAAGTCGCAAGTAAAAAGTGCAAATTAAATGTTCGTAATAGAAAATTGATTTATCGTTTTTCAAAATATTCTCAATGAAGATTAATACATTTTTGCATGGGCTTAAAATAATTTTCGAATCACTTTTTCACTCTGAAATACCTTCAAAATATGCATTTTGAATGCATCAACCGCTTCTTCGGGCATCGAAAAACATTAGCCTCGAATTGATCTGTGGGAATAAAAAGAAATCATTGGTGTCAAATCTGGACTATACGCAGGATGACCCATCGATTCGAACCGATATGTGAGAGCTTGTATTATCGTAGCGGATAATGATTCATTTTCTTCTGAGAAACAAATGCTGGTATACCACTCAGAATTGACGGTCACATGTTCCTCTCATGACACGCTGTATGTTTAATTATTCCGACTATTTACTTCAAAGTGCTTCGTGCCGTGGCGCGATGGTTGTGTGCTCGCCTGTCAACCTCAATATAACAGGTTCGATTCCTGCCGTCGTCTATGTCGTCTTTAATTCCATTAAAACCTTCTATAAATTGTCATCAATGGGATGCTGGTTTACTCATTACATGTTGTTTAGGCATAACACTAACAACATGTGATTGAGTTAAACTAGTATGCCCAACAAGGATGAAAAACGAATAAAATAATGCGAATTATAAGGGGCATAGAAATAATACACGGCAATTCTCCGCTTTAGTTCAGCCGCAATCCCTGGAGATAAAAATATCTGAGACAACCACCTTCAGTCTCAGAACATCGTGCCACACATCTTTCCTATCCTTCTTTCTCTTCCGTAACTTCACGCCCACGCTGTGTTGAAACATTTGAAGGGTATTCATATTCCCTTGAGCGTGAGTAAATTATAAAAAAAAAAAAAAATTGTTTATATTTGGCTTGTATTGAAAGACCCATATAGTTGTTTCTGTTTAGTTCCGGGTTCATATCAAAGATTAAAAAATTGTTGCCTATAGCCTATTACGATTATATTCAATTGACATCAACTCCAATGCGTGTTTCCCTCAGATATGATAACAGTGGGTTTATCAATTAGAAGCTGTCGTTCCATTCTATAAGACGCAAATATTGGGCCAACGAAAATGCAATTTGGTGTTTAGGTCCTTACGTACGGTTCGATTGTATATGGTGGTATGCTTACCAAAGCATAAAATATCGACAAAATGAAGAATGTACAAGGAATTGTTGGCGTTGGCACCACCCCCTATAGTAGCCTTACGTGTTTTTCTGTACATTTTACCACTTAATTTACACACCAAGCATTTAGTATCTTTTAGTGCATTAAGACTAAGAGAATCGAGCTCTTGGATTGCCAAGCATTATGGGCACAGTAATATATTACGGAGTTGATTCTAGTAGAGATTTTTCCGGCTCCCACTACTGCATGCCTAAATGGGCATCAGTAAGGATTAAAATGATATGTTCCCATCAAAAACGAATGATGTCATGATAAAAGAATTCGACGCAACTAAATTTACTGATGGCTCAAAGATTCAGTTTGGTGTTAGTTCAGGAATCTTTTCTGAGACTTTGACTATTATCTCAATTTTTCCAAGCGTATCAAACCGTAGGTGGAGCAGTTTAACTTTCTCCATATATCTAGAAAAATCTGGAAAGACTAAGCTAGGATGTTAGCTACCTGTAGAAGAAACTGGCCAATAGGAGAGCTTTTATCGGAGCTATGCATTCCTCATTACACTCACTGTCCCAGCGGGGACCTCCATTTCATGTGCAATTCGAATTCGGAATTAAGGATAACATACAAAACAAGTAGTAAAAAAGAGAATATTAATATTAGGTTCCGCTATAGCAAAAAGATGTCGCCACAATCTTTCGTCTTCTTGATAGTACTATAAGTTTTATATACAAAGGTGGTACCCCTTGGCATAATGGTTAGTACGTTGGACTGTCATGCGAAAGGTCTCGAGTTCGATTCTCAGCCGCTGCAAAAAAGTTTTTTTTTAGGGGTGTACTGCCTCTTGCGAGGAATTGACAAATTCTCCAAGAGTATCTCCTGTCATGGAAAGTGCTACTCATTAGCCGTTCGGAATCGACAGAAATCCGTTCCTGGTAACACGCACACAGGAATGGTTGAGAGTTGGTAATCACTAGGTCCTGGTTCACTCCGAGCTGTTGCTGAAAAATTTTATTTTAAAAAATTAGGAATCAATATAATACAACTTTTGCAATCAATGCTTAAGTATTCGCGAATAAGGGCAATATTTAAATACTACAAGCAAAACAAAAATAAAGCAGAAAAAGAGCCAAGTTCTTCTATACAAAAACCTTTGTGTAACAAGTCAGCCGTGAAAAGTACTGAGATCTAAAAGTACCCCAAGTTCTTGCTTCATGAATAATATTGAAACAGTTACAATGTAATAGAGAAATTATATTATTTAATGATTACTGACTAAAATTTGATGAGCTTAATTGGCAAGTTTTTTTGTATGTCCAATTCGAAAGGTTTTAAAAACTTGACCAGTGAACCAGTAAAGTTTTACAGCAGTCGGAAGTGCTCCATTCAACCAACACAAGATCGGAGAAAGTAGGCGGATACCACGCCCCCGGAATTGAAAACCTCAATTTTTATGTTTGGTCCTTTATATGAAATTTGAGCCCTACCGTTCTACTGCAATCGGAAGTGTGCCATATAATTTACATCAGTTCTGAGGAAGTGGGCGTATACCACGCCCCCTGAATGGAAAACCTCAAATTTTCGATTTTTGCCTTTGCTTGCATGACAAGGCCTGCCGTTGTACAAAATTACAAGATTCTACGATATCGGGAAGTGCTCCATAATTTTGATGATCTGTCAGTCAGTCAATTGCGGTTTTTGTGATTTTTGAGGCCTTATATAACAGGAACCGCTTATGTTAGAAAATAGGAATTCGGTGGGGCGCCTGTGCCTGACTAGCTTAGCAAATATTCGGAATTTTAAGGTTCTGACTTCATTGGTACTGAAGATAGGGAGGGTGAAAAATCGCCTGAGTTTGTTCCTGTAAAAAGGGTGTAGTGCCAGAACTTGGCTGGGCACTAGAGTAAAGTCGGGTAATATGGACCACCAATCATATTTTTGTTAATAAAACACAAACGGTGTTAGTTTTCTTAATGATATTTAAAAAAATACATCAGTTAATTCTGATTAAGAAAGTAATAACAAAAAAATAAATTCACTTAATAAAAAAATAACAAAAAACAAAAAGTTAAGTAACTCTAAAACGTAACAAGAAAAAAGTGGAGGGTAATATGGACCATCTGGTCTTCAATCCATTGACGGCTATTTATCCAGTTTGGACTCTGACATATGCCTTGCCAAACAATTCACATAAATATCCAAATCATCAATGGTCGATCATTCATCCTCATCCAGACCCGAAACTTTTTATATTGAAATGGCGGGTAATGTGGACCACTAGTCCATAGACTCCTTTCCTCCCGTGGTCTAAATTACCCCTAACATAATGTTTGGAAAAAAAAGCAAATTTACTACAAAATGAGACTCTTTACGATAGTTTTATAAATAAAAATTTTAAAACAAATATTCAATTCTTATATTATATTATGTTTATATTATATTTAAAATATAAAAGGAGAAGAAAATATATTTTTAACTATAGAAAAAAGGAGAAACACCTACGAAAAAAAAATAATCAATGCCTTGGATTTTTTTTTAATTCGAACAACTTCGTGCCGCGCTAATCCTGACTATTCAAACTATACTGAGTTAAGTTTAAGCAGGTCACGCACAATCGTAACCAATCGTCTCCTCGATTGCATTTGTGAAAGGCGAGAAAAGCTGGTGGTCCATATTAGCCGAGTGGTCCACATTACCCGAATTTACTCTACCGTGTACTTTGATAATACATTTCAGAGATACAAATAATACTCTTGGAGGATTTGCAATACTGAAAGGAAAATATTTTTTTTTTTATTGGGGATTGAACCTGGACTTTCGGCATGATAGTCCAACGTACTAAAAGGTTTTCAAAAAGGGATTTTCAAATTTTGACAGGTGACTTTTGAAGCTACATCTGTTAAATCGACTGTCATTTTTACTAACGACTTATAGATGCTTATAAGGCGAGTTATTTATTCGTTAGAAGAATCGAACTCGAGATCTTGATACATAACGATGATAGCGAACACGAAAAAAGTGGGTCTCGCAATTCAGTCTCTTTGAAACTGTTTAAAACGGGTCAATATTGTTTTTTGGAAATTGAAATTTAATTCGTAAAACTAGAAGTTGGCATACCAAAATTATTTCTTAAATATGTTTTGAGAATTTTGTATTTAAAAGCCTTTTTTTTAAAGATTTTTTTTTTCTTGCATAAATTCATATTTGCCTAGGAAATCATATGGCATTTTGTTTTTAATTCTTCTAAGAGACTTCAAAAAATAAATTTTATGCTTATGAACATTTTTCTCTAATAAAATTATTTTTTTTTTTTAATTCTTAGACTATTACATGAGAGCAAGTTCGTGCGACCAAGTCATGCATTTTATTTTAGTTTTGCCAAGTCAACATGGGGTGTTATAGCAAAATGTCCAAATGATTTAATTGTTTTATAAAAGTGGGTCTCCTGTTCGAGCAATATTTCAAGCGCTTCGCCCATAAAATGTCACCATAATCGAGGACTATTCGAAACGTGATAGGTAAACTCATGTCGACCGGTTTGGTAAACATTCTTCTTACACCCGTCCGTCAGCGAAACGCGAAATCTCTCGAATATATCGACGCTGTTCATGAGCATTTTGAGGCAGACAATTCCGCATCCAATGCAAGAACTCGGCCTTTCGCAGTACACAACTTGGAGAATTTTGCGTAATGACTTGGGCCTACACCCGTATAAACTTCAACTGACCGAGGAGCTCAGTGCTAATGACCATAGATAGCCATGCGTATTCGCTTAATGGGCTCACAAGCGGAAGTGGAAGTTGTCCTCAATTGCGGTTGAAAAATCATATTCAGCGAAGAGGTTCATTTCTGGATCAACAACCAAAATTTTTGAATGTGGGACGATTACACTGCAGGCCATATCCACAAAATTCGAATGCAAACCACTGACAGTCACTAGTTGATGTGGATTTTGGGCTGGTGGCATCATTTAGTATTTAGTATTTAGTATTCATTTAATAGTATTCATAGTACATTAAGTTGTAAATTTTACATCTTTTAAGTTGTACAATGTACATGCTTGATTTACAGATCCATAATACAGGTCCATAATTCTTTGAGAATCTCATTGGGCCTTACCAATAATCAAATTTAGAGACGACTTTAATATTTGAGTGAAATGAACCAATATGTAATGAGCTCTATGTAGTTAGCCATACATGTTGTAAACTTAATATTTAATTGGACTCTAAATTATGAACCATTTATTATACGGAACTAAAAAATAAAATGTAACATGTATGGTCAGTTATATAGAGTCCATTAAATAATGGTTAATTTTGCTCAGATATTAAAGTCGTCTCTAAATTTGTTTATTGGTAAGGCCCATTGGACTTACCCAAATTTATGTCTTTATTTTCTTGTATTAATTTGAAACTATTATTTTTTACGAAATTTATCGTTTTGATTTAAAGTTTTTTTTTTAATTTATTTTTTATCATAAGTACCAAGGCGCTCAAACAGTCTAAGGCAAAAACTATTATAAAGAAGTTACCTTCTGTAAAACAATGGTACACTGTGGCGTATGCGTACCTTTTACTTGCGATATTGATAATACAGGCAATTTTTCGGATCTTGAAGAAAAAAAAATTGTCGTGAATTTATGCAAACTTCACATTACGATGATACATTATAGAACATGCAAAAATTGGGTCCCGCAATTCACTTCTATCTTTCTTTAAGTCTATACTTCGATTTACATCGGCTTAACCGATATTCTTCATGCCTTAGACTTGTTTTTTTTTTTTTAATCCCTAGAAAGGAAGTTGAAATTTTGTTTAGTTCTTCAATAACAAAAAAATTTTGATCAAAAATTAAACTAAAAAAATTTTTTTAATGATATTTCATATCAAAAATTGAAAAAAACAAAAAAAAAACATCAACGCGGGTGCTATCAGTCGATGAGAACCAACTTATTTTGGCCCGAATCAGTTGATTATGGATAAATAGCTGCTTTCGCCACAATGGATATTTTGCATGATCAATTTTTGAACGTGGTTATCTTACGCGGAAGTGATGTAAATTGTCTACCGAGATCATTCGATTTGACCCTGTTAGACTTTCTTCTCGTGGTTTTTTCTTAAGTACCAGGTCTTTGCCAATAAACCACAAACAAACCACTGATTGATATTGATATTGATATTGATATGATATTTAAAGGAAACGCTTACTGTAAGGCACTTTTTTACGTACATTATGCCAAAGGGTACTCTTAAAAGGGGTACTAAAAAAGGAGTACTATAAAATATAAGCAAACACTCAAAAATAAATTCAGAATGCCGGATTTTTTTTTAAGAACTAAATTGTAAAACATTCGGATTTGGGATTGGAGATTTATGGTTTCGGATTTTAAACATTTAAGCTTGTCTTTAGAAATCTTCTATCTAATGTATTTCACATCCAAATTATTAATTGAGTTTTGCTACGACTACATACCAAAAAAAAATTAAATACTGCATTCGAAACTTGCTACTCGTGTATCCTTATTAAGTACCTTCACCAGGATAAGCATTTATCTTAACGTCATTATATCATTAAGCGAATCAAAGAAGAAAAGTATTCGTCCCACACAGTCGATTATTATTTAATTTAATCTTTATTAGCTAAAGCCACACACATTATCTTCACTTAAAAACTCACTTCTCACGTAATCCTTTTTTCTCCTCAACCAATTTCGAATAACCATGCAATGAGATATTTGCCAGAAAATCCTTTAACGATTCGCAAAATCGCATCCGTTCTCTTTTTTCGGGAATTTTTTCAATCCACCATGAATTCGGTTTACTTGCGTGCGTCGTCGTCGTCGTCGTCGTCGTCGGCGTCACCTGCAACGACATGTTGTTCAACAATTTAACTCACTCAAAAAATTAAGCCACTTGTTCGTTGTGGCTCCATCCTTTATATAGACAAACGAGAAAGGATATATTCCCTTTAATGTGCCACTTAATTAACTCATTAGGCTAACATTGTGAACATGGCATCACAATTAAATTAACTGCTGTGGCGTTTAAACGGTTGATTGTCGAGCAATTTGTGCTGAGTTAGTGTTGGTAAATATACAAAAACTTTATGGTATGATGACAAGGGGACACCAGAGAAAACACCATCAGGAGACACACACCATGTCCTTGTTTTCAATTAAAGGGGTCGTTTCTGTTAATTAAATTCAGTATGAGACCAGCATTTAAGCCGATTTTCTCGAGACATATTATAAATAGGACTTGAAACTATAAAACAAATATAGATACGAGTATGCATACAACAACTGCGCTTGGGAAAAATGGAAGCGTTCTTAATTTTCAAACCAAATATCAATTTTTTTGGGGTGGGCGGGCAGTGTGGGGCAATAATCTTAATTGTTTGGAATTATGTAATAAGGATTAACTTTTACGGTCTGAAGCATGTGTGAAGGCAAGCAAAAAAGGGTTTAGAATACATAAAAACAAATGTTCGGAGAAGAAAAGTGTTTTTGATAATTTTAATGGAAATTAGAAATTTTAATGAGGTAAGTCGAATAATGCTCAATTTTTGTGAAGCACACAAATATAATGAAGAATGTACATAATGTACTATGTATATTGAATAAAAAATATCACTACTAGGTACAGGATGGCTCACGAAAAGAATACGGGGACTTGGAATTCGAATAGATTTTTATTTGGTAAGAAATTTTAACAAATTTTTTTCTAAAAATATTGAAACATGAAAAAGTGGCCCGTTATACATCGTGTCCCTTAATTTGTCAAGGATATTTTAGGAATATGATTCTTAGACATATTCTAAACCGATTTTATAAAGAGCCTAAAAAATGTATAACCCTGGAATGCCTTTAGAAGACTTAATGATGGTGCAAACAACTGATAGAAAAAAATCTTTACCAAGCAGAATTGAAGATATGGACATTATGTGCATTTTTTTGTTCAGTAGATTTTAATTTTTCAAAAACTTTAATAATTTCTGGAATACTAAAATATAACAACTCCAATTTTTTTAAATATTTTTGTCCAAGAATTTAAGAAGAATTATTAGGATATTATTGGCAACGATTACTTCATATACCATAAACATTTGAACACACGAATCCACACGCGAATGTAAAGAGCGAATGAATTGAAGAATGATCAAATGTCAAATTAATCAACGAATGTATGATAAAAAGAGAGTCCAAAATATTTCAACAATTACTGCATCAACGATGCACCCAAACACTAGTCAACTGGGGATGGGTTCATCGAACTGGGTCGCACGAACTTGCTCTTATGTATAAGACTAAGAATTTCAAAAATGAATGTTATTGGAGAAAAATGCATAATAGTCCAGTCATTTTAGGTTTTATCTGCGGAAAAATTCCTAGTGAGCTGAATTTTTGTATACACCTTTATTACGGCATTGTAATGAAGATGTAAAAATTCGACATTGATATCGTGCCGGGTAAAAGAGTTATAAGGGTCAAGAGGTCACAAAAATCAGTTTTTCACAAATATCTCGCGATCTATTGCTCATAGGTCAATAAAGATCATTATAAAAATTGTTTGTCGTGAAATTGTCTACAAAATATGTATCATGCATTTTTCTGTAAAATTAACCGTTTTCGGAGTAGAGCGCTGAGAAAGCGAATATATTATGACGATGCACTCGTTTCCTCACCACCTTCGAGGTAGAATGCTGTGCGCGTTTTTTTTACATGTTTTCCCCCGTAGGCATAATCCATGATATGTAATCAGAGGTTTTTTTTTATTTACGAGTGAATAATTTTTTATTTGAATACAGAAAAATACAAGAAAATTAACTTTAGTATATAATTTTTTTTTATCATTCATTGTCGATATCTTCAGTTTCTGTGTCATTAACAATTGCATACCGCAATCTTCGATATTAAAAATGGTCTTCAGCTGTTAGCGGTTAACTCGCTGATTCTATTCAGCATTTACACCAGCGCGATCTAATAGAGGTAGTCTAACTCAGGCAATTGTGTATGCCGTCGACCTAATAGTGTACAGAACAGCTCCCGTCGAGGTCATCAGAATTCTTTTGCACTGTGACTTCAACAAGATTCAGTGATATTGCGATGATATGGAAGTCAGTTTCAGAAATCTGAAACTATTCTGCTTAGGACTCGATCCATCAGTGTGCCACTTGATGATATTTGTTTCGAGGATCTCAAGATAACTCCCATTGCCGCACTTCTGATGGCCTCGTGTAGAGGGGATAGATAGAGGAGAACCTCTACAGCTGCGGCTGCGGTAGGGCAGGTTCTCATTGCTCCTGTAATACAGATACACGCGAGCCCTTAGACTTTTTCTAGAGCTTTCCTTGTTCTTGATAATTCGATTCTCTTGTGCTATGCAACCGCCCGATAAGTAATGATTGGTCTTACCATAATAGTGTGTATCCAGCTAAGGATGTTCGGTTTGCATCTGCATGACTTGCCTGCAAGTCTCTTGCAAATCATTAGGGCTTTTGTGGCTTTCCCGACTATAGCTTTAAAGTGTTTGTTCAAAAGGAGTCTACTATCTGGTAGAATTCCTAGATATTTTACCCCTCTCTGCGTTTCAATCACTTCACCAGCTAGATGGATAGGTTTCATATGTGGCAGAAGTTATTCCTTGTAAATGGTATGATTGTCATCTTGGAGGGGTTTATTGATAATCCTACAGATATACACACTATTTCCGTGTAATTATTAGTCCTCTTTGGATTACCTACGGGCTACGGCTATGATAGAAACATCAATGGAGAATATACCTTGGGAGGTAAGATTTTCTAACAATTCATCCACTGCAAAACTCTTCAACAAGGGTGATAATACACCACCCTGAGGACAGTCTCTTGTTGTGATTACTTTTTTTTTGTGACGGTATTTTTAGTGCCTAACATTTCCATCTAGTTATGGTTATGGGTACGCATTTCCTAACAAAAGCTGTGCCTACAGCCTCGAGGGATGTGTTGTCGAAGGCTCCCTCTATGTCTAAGAATGCATCTAATATTGTATCTTTTTTCTATATTTTGGGAATAAATATTAGCTTTCCTGTTCGTTCTCTATATATGTACTTGGTATATACCCAAACGCAATGCTACTACGAAGAATATCAGTGAGATAGGGCATAAGGTTTTCTTTTCCCTTCTACAAGAAAGCTGGGAAGATACCATCTATATCTGGTGACTTTTAGAGTTGAAAAGTATTACCCTTTTACTTGAACACATGTTCCTACCTATTTACCTGTCCTCTATTTTTGGTATGAGAGGTATTCTATCTACCAAGTTAGCATTTTAGGTTTTATGATAAAATGCTATTTTTAGGATCTCTGCCATATTTAAGTCATTTTTTGAGGCATTCACGGGTACGAAATGTCCTGTCTATACTAGTATTACTAGTGCTATATGTCTGTGTAGTGTATATAGTAGATTTTACTAACAACACACTTACAAACATTAAATAAAATGCACGACTGGATCGCACGAACTTGCTCTTATGTAAAAGTACTTTGGAATTTAAGATACATTTTATAATTATAAAACATGAATTTAAAATTAAATTGCCGACTGATTTCTAGAAAAGTATGAATTTATGCAAACAAACTTTAAAAAATCGTTTTATTATTAAATAAATAAATTTTTTATATAAGAAATTTCTTTAAAATTTTTCAAGAAAAAAATGTGGGATGCGAATTTTAGGTATTTAATAATATTGATTTTTGGAAATAATTTCAAAAAATAATCGTACATAGGTTTTGAAGATATTGATTTTTCAAAAAAAATTTTTTTTCAAAAAAACCCAACAAATAATTTTTCGAATATTTTTAAATACAATATTATTTTAAACTTAGGGGGACTCCTGCTGAAAATTTTTGGTTAAAATCGTTAGAGCCGTTAATGAGAAAGTCGAAAATCAAAAAAACGGTTCTATGACAGGTACCGTTAATAACGTTTTGCCCCAAAATTTTTTTTTACCAAAACGTAGTCCATGTCCATAATATCACACCTAATTTTTTTTATCAAAATCGTTAGAGCCGTTTTCGAGATAAATAAGATTTTTCATTACGGGTGTATGGGGGGTACCGTTAGTTTTAGAGCTAAAAAAAAATTTCAATTTCCCCTCTAGGGAATCACCGAAGACCCATAACTACCGAGTTTGAAGAAAATAGGTCCAGTGGCTTAGGCTCTAGATCGAGGTACAGACATACAGACAGACAGACAGACAGACAGACAGACAGACAGACAGACAGACAGACAGACGGAATTGCCGGACCCACTTTATTCGTCTTCGCTATCATCGTAATTTCAACTTTGATCAAAATCTCGAGTTCGATTTTTTTTCCAAATGCAGAACTTGCCCTATAGTACCTATATCGCAAGTAAAAAAGGAATAGAGTTTACGCCTTGATATACGCCGTACGGTATACAATACCGTATGTGAGTGCATTCTAGTCGTTTTCTCTACTTCAAAAACGGTTATTTTACAGAAAAATGCTTGAGACATTTTTTGTAGACAATTTGACGAAACACAATTTTTATAATGGCCTTTATTGACCTATGAGCAATAGATCGCGAGATATTTGCGAAAAACTGATTTTTGTGACCTTTTGACCCTTATAACTTTTTTAGCCGGCACGATATCAAGTTAAACGAAAATCGGCCCAGCCGATCTGTCGAACAGGCAGATTTCCTTAAACCATGCAAGAAATTTCTTATCATTTCTAATCTCGCTGTAACCTGTTAGGGCTTATTAGTCGAGTGAGTAGAATTTCCATATCTAGCCAGGTGCTTCATTAACCCATTTGAAACTATTCGATAGAATCAAAAAAAAGAGATTTAAAAGTGATAAGTGATAGAAGTAACAGAAACATTTCAATCTCTTGAGCACAGACGCAATGTTTTTTGTCCTTCATTATCTTACCGGTATTTTTATAAATAATGTTCTAGTGAAGTAGCCAATTCCACTCCTCCTCTTAAACGATTGAACCGTAATACTTACGCTTCAGTTTAACTTTGAGCCCAACTTTTCGTACTCTTAAACTCAGAGATTTTTTTAAATTAGCACTACACGAATGTGATTTACCCGGTCCAATATTTTCCTCCCATTGCCATGTTGAGACATTCGTAACCAATGTTCATGGGTATCTCCTCTTGAAACCACTGCAAATTTCCTTAACGCTCGCAGATTACTCAGTGCGAGCAAAAAATAATCAAAGAAGGTCTCAAACAAAGTAAAATTTTAAAGAAATAGAAATTGAGTCCTCAAAAAAGGACGACTATCAGTGTGCCCCGAAATAAACGGCAAAAGAAAAACGCCTTGAACAAAAGTCACGAGTTCCACAACTTATAGTAATATAAAAACAAAAAAAAAAAACAAGGGCTACCCGAATATATTGAAAACAATTTCACCAACATTGGAAAAGCAGAGGTTCTTAGGATTGTATTTCTGCGAACAGAAATATGCTAGAAGTCAATGGCCATGATGAGAAGTCTTTCCCGCTAACTACTCGTATCTCTCTTGATTAATGGAGCCTCTTACAATGATTATAAGGTAACGTAGCTTGATTTAAATTTCACAACTTTTATTAAAAGTTTAATATTTTGCTTGCAATTAAAATAAAACTCAGTACGTGTGGTATTTTC
Organism: Chrysotoxum bicinctum; assembly: GCA_911387755.1. Lineage (NCBI taxonomy): Eukaryota > Metazoa > Arthropoda > Insecta > Diptera > Syrphidae > Chrysotoxum > Chrysotoxum bicinctum. The sequence goes on from OU426988.1 coordinate 203,755,132, forward strand.
TCTTCAGCTTCCAGTATAATAGAACCTAAACACGCTCAGTCTAATTTTGCCGCTCCAATTGAAAGCACCACATTGTTGGGTTTCATGATGTAAATCAAAAGCGGCACCTGAAGCTTCCAAGATGCATTGTTAACGATTCTCCTATTTTCAAATATCACAAAAAAAAAGGAAAAGAAAACAAGCAGAAACAGAGCTCTTTGAAAACCTGAAGTCTAAACAATCGCTTTCACATCGCACAAGAGAAATGAACCTTCCCTTTATAATGGCAAAAAAAAAAAAAGAAAAACAATTTAAGCACCTTCATTGTTGATGCGGTGCAACAATTTGTCTTGAATTTTCCTCAACTTATAACAAATGCACGGTATCTGCCTTAATTATGTCGATTTTAATTACCATTGATGGTAAAGAGGGGCTTTGATAATATAATTGCAAATGATACTCTGTTTCCCTACATACGAATTCATGCGAGCATAATAATTAGAAAACCATTGTCGTTACTGAGAACATATTTATTGAATAGGGCACCTTTATGATCTTTTCGAAGAGATTTCTGTGGTAAGTGTACGTATTTGATGTGAACTTGAGTGCAGATTATCGTATAAGTATAAGAAGTTGTTCGACAAGCTTAAAACCTTACCAGAAGGTTCTCAAAAAATACTCGTATGGATCACTGTCAGTACTTTGAAAGGTGCTAAATTTGTTGCTCCTGAGACTTGATTATTAACTGATCTCTGATTATACAGGGTGATTGGCATAAGGTGTGACAAAAAGCTAGGGCGTGTAGGTTGGACTTAGACAAGAAAAAAATCGTATGGGAGGGGGGGTCTATTTCCCCCCGTTTAGGCGGGAGGGGCAATTTAAGAAAAAAATCACTTAAAATAGAAAAAAAATTATTAAAAAATAACGGTGATACCTACAGAGTAATGCTATGGCATTTTGAAAAGCCAGAAATACATTCTTTAATTTTGTTTTCAAATAAAGTTGTTCGAGTGAATAGTTTTTGAAAAATTAATTTTCAAAATCAAAATTTTGAAAAAAAAATGAAAATTTTTTTTTTTAAACAAATTTTTTTCAAAATTTTACGTAATTAAGTATTATTTTTTTATTCAATATTCAATGCTCATATTAATTTTTGATCAAACACAAAAAACCGGATGTCAAAATGTTTTGTAGTTTTTGAGAAAATCAAAAATAAGAAAAACTACTTTTGTTCTAAGAAAAGCCTTTTATTTTATACGTTTTTGGATTCTTAGGTGAATTTACGATTGAAAGGATTAACTTTCTTTTTACTATTTTTTTAATTATCGTCTTATAAACATACAATAATGTGACAAAGTACTGGATTAACAATATTTCTCACATTTTTTCATTGAGAACACCTGCGTGAGAGCATTGGTTTAAAATTGACCAGTGCTCCAGTACTCCGTATTCTCGAAGACGTTGATGGATTCTTGAAAATATCGTATGACTGGGATACCTCCTATTGGAATACATTTCAGCGTAGAGTCTTTGCGCTTCACGACTTCGACCATGAGCCATACCGTAGCAGTAATGCATATCCGTTAATCCGGCACAAGAGTAATTTGACATCGTGATATGTTGACGACTTGACATTCAAATTAGAAATAATTTGTACAACTCCGTTAGATTTTTATACTTGGGGATTCATGAAGAACTATGTGTACGAAGCGGAAATAGAATCTTTGGAACAACTGAAACAACGGATTGAAGTGGCTGGAGTCAAATTACAGGAAAATTTATCAAGTATAAATTTATGTGCAGCAATAAGAAGGCACTATAATCTTTGCCTTCTACAAAATGGGGATCATATGGAAAATTTTTTGTAATAAGCTTTAGTTAAAAAATTGTTAAAAATTTAAATAAACAATAATTATGTATTTTATCTAAATATGCATGTATTTCTTATTTTAATTGATTTCAAGATTCAGGAACATTCTTGTTCTTATTTCGCAATTGCACTTTTCTGTCACTAGTTAGGGCGTGTAACGTTGCATTACTTAAAAAACATTCGCAGGTCAATATTAATCCAATGCTCTCAGGCAGGTGTTCTCAATGAAAAAATGTGTGAAATATGGTTAATCCAGTACTTTGTCACATTGTTGTATGTTTATAAGACGATAATTAAAAAAATAGTAAAAAGAAAGTTAATCCTTTCAATCGTAAATTCACCTAAGAATCCAAAAACGTATAAAATAAAAGGCTTTTCTTAGAACAAAAGTAGTTTTTCTTATTTTTGATTTTCTCAAAAACTACAAAACATTTTGACATCCGGTTTTTTGTGTTTGATCAAATATTAATATGAGCATTGAATATTGAATAAAAAAATAATACTTAATTACGTAAAATTTTGAAAAAAATTTGTTTAAAAAAAAAAATTTTCATTTTTTTTTCAAAATTTTGATTTTGAAAATTAATTTTTCAAAAACTATTCACTCGAACAACTTTATTTGAAAACAAAATTAAAGAATGTATTTCTGGCTTTTCAAAATGCCATAGCATTACTCTGTAGGTATCACTGTTATTTTCTAATAATTTTTTTTCTGTTTTAAGTGATTTTTTTCTTAAATTGCCCCTCCCGCCTAAACGGGGGGAAATAGACCCCCCCCTCCTATACGATTTTTTTCTTGTCTAAGTCCAACCTACACGCCCTAGCTTTTTGTCACACCTTATGCCAATCACCCTGTATAAAACGTGATACGTAAATTTGAACATTGATACCATTAACCCAACTCCCAATTCCAATTTAAAGCTTATGAGTGGGACACGAGGAGCCTCGGATAATGATTATTCCCAAATTGTAACAAGACCCCGAGCATCAAAGGACAATGATCTGGGAATATGTACCTGTAAGGCGATAGAATACTTTACACCCAAGGTGTTACTCAAAAGCTTGAATCTGTCCTCACCCGTTATAAGGCAGACATTACCACAATCCTGGAGATACGATAGATGGGATCAGGTATATTGAAAAGAAAAACTTGCGACATTTATTACAGCTGCAATAAAAGAATGCACAGCACATATTAAAACGCGGATTCGTCGTGGGAAGTCGGCTAAGAGGCAAAGTTACTGACTTAAAGCCTATGAGTGATCGCCTGCCACTGATCTACATTAAAGCCACCTTCTAAAATATGAACTTGATATGCGGACACGCTATAAAGTTAAAGAACCTGTTAAGGAAAAGTTTTATGACCATCTGTGCGGAGCCCACGGAGCCTGTCCAGATTTCAATGACAAAGTTTGCTCAGTGACTTCAATTCTAAAATCGGAAAGGAAGACAATTTCGACAGATTAGATGGTAATCTCCACAAAAGCGACAACAGACAACGGTTTTCCCCTAATAGATTTTGCAGCAGTTCGTAATAATATATTGATAAGCAGCACTAGGTTTCCAAGGCTTAGGATCCACAAAGCAACATGGTCCTCTCGAGAATCTCGAACCACCAACCAAATCGACCATGTGCTAATCGATGCAAGGCACGTATCTGACATCTTAGACGTTTGTGCATTTCGATGAGTAAACGTAAACTCGAACAATTCCTTAGTTGTGCCTAAATTCAAATCTCCATTGTCAAACGAAAAGAAACTGCGAACCACCCAGAAAAATAAATTTGACGTTAGGCGCCTCAGCATTACACTAAGGTGCCAGAGCTTTCAAAGATAACCTCAGCGAAAAGCTCTCCGCTGTACATTAACTTACTACAGACACCGACAATCAGTGGTCCCAGTCCCAGTATCCCGATATCATCAAAGAGTTAGCCTAAGCAACCTTAGGCTACAAAGCACCTCAGAGAAATAATCCGTGGTATGATGAGCATCAAATCATCAACCAAATGTTGGTGGAAGAAAGCATGTCCGAAGACTGGACCATCAGCTTTTATGCCCCATCTACAAAGGTGATCCTTTATCTTGCAAGAACTATTGAGACATATCCCTACTTAATATCGCATATCAGATTTCAGATCCTATCAAACGTGCTATATGTGACTGCCTTAAACCTACTGACGGTTTACATTAGTTGGAAAGTATCAGCGTAGACCAGATATTCACATTGAGGCAAATCCTGCAAAAGGCCAACAAATTTCAAGTCCAGACTAACCATCTATTTATCGACTTCAAAGTCCCATATTATACCATTTTTGTTTCACGGCTATAGAAGATCAGGCGAGACTTGTTGGTCTTGAAGTAAATGAGGACAAGCAGCCCAAGTATATGCTATCAACAAAAAAAAACAAATATCTGTCCACCGATTAGAACAAAACGTTACTGTTAATAGAAGAAACTTCGATGGAATTCATCTACCTCGGAGTTAACATTAACTCCGTTGAAGAATGACCCAGGAAACCGCTGATAAAAAGATAATTCAGTTTAGCAAAAAAATGGGGTCAAAACTTAAGACGAAGTGCACGTTCTACAGAACCATTACACTACTGGACTCTTTCAAAAGAAATATTCTTCGATGGACATTTGGACTTCTCAATGAAATAAAATGCACGACTGGATCGCACGAACTTGCTCTTATGTAAAAGTACTTTGGAATTTAAGATACATTTTATAAATATAAAACATGGATTTAATGAGATAATAATGTTCAAATGCATAAAATTGCCGTCTGGTTTCCGGAAAAGTATGAATTTATGCAAATAAACTTTTAAAAAACGTTTTATTATTAAATACATTTTTAATATAAGAAATTTCTCTAAAATTTTTCAAGAAAAAAATGTGGGATGCGAATTTCAAGTATTAAATAATATTGATTTTAGGAAATAATTTCAAAAAATAATCGTTCATAGGTTTTGAAGATATTGATTTAAAAAATTTTTTTTTTTCAAAAAAACCCAACAAATATTTTTTCGAATATTTTTATATACAATATTATTTTAAACTTAAGGCGGGCCCTGCTGAAAATTTTTAGTTAAAATCTTTGTAGCCGTTAATGAGCAAGTCGAAAATAAAAAAAACGGGTTTATGGAAGGTACCCCTAATAACATTTTTCCCCAAAATTTTGTTTGACCAAAATGTAGCTTATGTTCATAATATCACACCTATTTTTTTTTATCAAAATCGTTAAAGACGTTTTCGAGATAAATAAGATTTTGCATTAGAGATGTATGGGGGGCACCGTTAGCTTTGGAGCTAAAAAAAAAAATTTCAATTTCTCCTCTAGGGAATCACCGAAGACTCTTAACTACCGAGATTGAAAGAAATAGTTCCAGTGGTTTAGGCTGTAGTGAGAGGTACAGACATACAGACACACTGAAACATGTTTTTTGTGTACTAAATTTTCCTTAAAATTTTTATAAGAAAAATTGGTATGCAAATTGTTAGTATTTAATAAAATACATTTTAAAACGTAATTTAAAAATTTAATCGTGTATCGGTTTTCAAGAAATTGAATTTTCAAAAAAAAAATTGTATTATTTTTTTAAAAATCCAAAAACTATTTTTTCGAAAAAAATTTTAGTTTATATTTTTTCAAATGCAAAGCAGCTCCTGCATAAAAATTTTGGTTAAAATCGTTAGAGCCGTTGGTGACAAATTCGAAAATCAAAAAAACCGTTCTATGACAGGTACCCCTAATAACATTTCCCCACAAATTTTTTTTTGACCAAAATATAGTCCATGTCCATAATTTCACACCTAATTTTTTATCAAAATCGTTAGAGCCGTTTTTGATATAAGAGATATAAGATTTTGCATTACGGGTGTATGGGGGGTACCGTTAGTTTTGGAGCTAAAAAAAAAATTTCAATTTCTGCTCTAGGGAATCACCGCAGACCATTAAAAACCGAGTTTGAAGAAAATACCTCCGGTAGTTTAGGCTGTAGTTCGAGGTACAGACATACAGACATACAAACATACAGACAGACACACGGAATTGTCGGACCCACTTTTTTCGTCTTCGCTATCATCGTAATTTCAACTTTGATCCAAATCTCGAGTTCGATTTTTTTTCCAAATGCAGAACTTGCCCTATAGTAGAGGAAAAGGTGGTAATATGGAACCTGTTGTTAAATCGGAACCCCCTTCTGGAACCAAAACTGTTGGTGCTATATATTACTCTATAGCTACACGTTGCGAGGACTCATACAAAATACTCATATTAAAAAGTTACACAGCTTTCGCCTCGATAAATTTACCGTAAGGTTATTTCCAATAACCGAGGGAAATCGAAAACTTTTTTCATTGTTTTTGTAAGTCTAGAACGTTTATGTCGGGCCCTGTTTTTGTCCTGCAGAAAATTTATAAATAATATTTATTTTTTGATTATCAATTTCGTATGTAAGAATTTTCTCATTTCATTGAATAAGTGATGAAAACCACTGTTTTTGTTAAAATATGAAGTCTTGTAATATGGAACTCCTAGAGGAAGCGAATATGGAACCGGGTTCCATATTACCATTACGTGTTTTTTATGTATACCTCATACCAAAACTTAGGAAAAAAACTTCAAACAGAGGACGTAAGGCTACATCTTCAGCGGTTTTGACAGGGTCAGTCTTGCTACATATGGACACACAGTGATTGCGCAGGATGCGATCATGATTTTTATGTTTGTGATTTTTGCACACAAAATTATGATATAATTTTTACATACATTTAATATGGAACCCGGGGTTCCATATAAGGAACAAACAAATTTAAAATGTAAAAATGACTTTTTTTGAAAAAAGTAAAAAATTTAATACGAAAAGTATACAGAATATGTTTTTTTTCTTATATACATATAATGTAAGAATATATATACTTTATATAATTGAAAAGTTTTTAATATTTTTAGATTACGGGTATGAACAAAAAGGATTTAAAACCAAATGGGGTTCCATATTCCCACCTTCTCCTCTACCTATATCGCAAGTAAAAAATTATCGAAATCAGTTAAACCGTTTTAGAGAAACTAAGACTAAATGAAATTTTAATATTTTTAATTTTTTTAAATCTGTAGTTTCTGAGAATAAGAAATATTTTCTAAAATTTTAAAATTTTTTGAAATATGAACCGTTATTTCTTGTCCTAAAAAAATAAAAACAATTGTGTGCAATTGTATCTTTATTGGATAACTTATAACAGCTTGCACATATAGATGGAATTTGAAGAAGTGTGTCGGCCAATCGTGGTTATTGGATTTTGGGTGTTAACCACATCGAAGATGAATATCCCAGCTTATACAACTTCAACTTTGTATGTCTCTAGTGACGCCTCTTAGCGTTTTAGCAAACTGTGTTTCTGATACGTAGATGGACTCATTGGGGCACCGATCGGTTCGGTTTTAGCTTTTTAGCTAATTTTTACCTAATACAAAACGATTTTACCAAGTTTAAAGAAAATCTCCCGAGTCGTTTTGGCTGTATTCGAACAACGAGAATATCTCTTTTGGTCTTCCTTATCATCATAATGTAAAGTTTTATCAAAGTCTCGACTTTGACTATTTTAACGAATGCATAAATTGCCATAATATAGTACCTGTATGTCACAAGGAAAAACGTAGAGAATGCTCTCAGTTCTGGACGGGCAGATTAAACAATAGACGGCGAACAAACTTAACGTCAAAGGATCGCGTCTCTCAACGATTCGAGGATACTTTGGTTTAACGTTTCACAGGACCAAGAAATATATCGTCAATTTATGTAAAAAGTTTAACTCTAAGCCACAAGCTAAGGTCACTAATCGACTCCAGTGTAAAATTAATTGATTTATGGAGAAGATAGGAATGAATAGGGAGCTTAAGCGCTTACGTGTAAACGTAAAAGTTTTAGAGAAACCAGACTGTTCAACTCTCAAGATGTAGTTGAAAAAGAGTTAATTTAAATCATATATTGTGTCGGGAAGTCTTCTAATTGTCGGGGTAGAGTAAGATATAATATTGGAATGTTTGATGACAGTATCAATATCGTTAATGCTAAGAATGAAGAGAAGGTGATGTAAGCTACAACCTTAGGTGGTCCAAATGGTAGCTTGAAGCAATTGGAGAATAAAGATCTGAACAAGGGTTGTAGATATTTATGGTTTTTCATCAGGTGGTATAAAATTTATTTCAAGAAGATATGTAGATTCAAAGCCGAGAGTTGATAGATTGAACATTTTTAGACTATAGCTAATTCTGCCAAAGGCCTTACCAAAATCAGTTAAGAAAGCTTTAATTTACTTACTTAATTAATTAACCGGCTCCCGATCCATGAAAGAACTCTGCTTTAGACATGGCAGCTTTCTATGTGATCCCAAACACGCTGCTTCCAGTCATTCATCAGGCCAAGCGCTCCAGCATCCGCGATGACTTGGTTTTTAATCCGGAAGTTTGGTCTTCTTTGTTGCCACGAACCTGCCCAAGTAACATTTTTCATCTCATAAGATACTCCAAGAGTTCAACTAGACTAGGTAAGAGGAGCTAAAAGTAATCTTAAAGAATACTACGAGATTCTTTTAAAACTGTTGAAAGCCTTAAATGGCCTAGTTATGAGAGGCTCTTCCTACGCATAGCAGCAACAGAAGTTTCTTTATGGGATGACAGATGCACGTTTATATTGAAATGACACTTCTAAGGCTCTACTAAAGATCGGCAAATTCCTATTACGAGAAAGCGTCTCTTCCAATGAGAGGTTATCAAAAGAGAACAGAATATTTGTAAGCTTAATAAAGAAAGAAACAAAATACTTTTTTAAGTTTGTGTGTATACATGATTTGCTATGCCAACAAACTGATAGGCTGATAGTATTTATTTTGTAAGTCTATCAATTATTTTATTATAATGGCGATGCATTATATGTATTTATTATTTTGCACATAGGGGAACCAAAATGTAAATGCGGTTGAAATTGTATCTACTAATTCTAACATTTAACGTCGAAAAAACACAAAGCGCCATCAAAATAATGCATATTTAAATTATTTTATTAATAACTTTTATCGGAAAAAGAGTTACCATATATTTTTTTCGTAGGCAAATAAAATCCGAATTGACTTTGAAATCTGTTTATCTGTTTTGTTTTTATTTAGGTCATGGGGCATTTGCTTGTGAGAGTTAATAGGAAACCAAAAAGGTCAAATTTAATATAAAATATTCCAAATTACAAACTGAGATGCTTATGCTGCATTAACAAGAGTAATACAATTTCATCTTTTATGTAATGCAACATAAAAAATACATATTTTTTGTCAATTTTGCATGAAAAGATAGTAGTAGCAATAAAGTCTCGAAGATGTTAATGTATTTAGTTTAAATTGAAATAACTTACACAATATATTATATAAGAAAATACTTTCAATCACAACAACGCGAAATGAAAACATGAACATACCACCTTATAAATTTTAAGCCAGTGCTACAGTCAAGTTATTTTATCGAGATCATAATTTTTAACTTCCCATAGGGAGTTATTGTAATCGGTCCGATTTGTCAAATTGGAATTTTTGACATTTCTCGACGTTTCATGGTCCCTAGAGGCTACTCGTATATCAATCATTTTTAGAGAGATGTCTGTGTGTGTGTTTGTACGTACGTTCGTACGTTCGTACGTTCGTACGTTCGTACGTGCGTACGTTCGTACGTCCGTGCGTTCTTGTACCATTTTTCGTCGTCGATATCTCAAGAACGAGTAAAGATATCGACTTCAAATAAATTTTATTTAATAGATAATAACTTCGAAAGAGGCTGAAAGGGCGTTTATTAAAATTCAGTGAGTAGTTTTTTCACTATAACGGTTTAAAAAAAAAAGTAAAAATTTTGGTTAGTTTCAAATATCTCACGAAAAAATAATGATATTGATTTCAAATAAAATTTAATGTACTCATTATAAGGTCATACAGATTTGGTATGAATTTTGAAAAAAATGAACATACCGTTATTTTTTTAAATAAAAAAAACTGAAAAAAAAAATTTCATAACCCAGATATTCTAAGAACGGAAAACAATTTGAAACACAAAATAATTTTATTTTACGAAAAATAATGTGTTTGACAACTGGTGAAAATTTCAAAAAAAATCAGTTTACAGTTTTTTTACAAAAATTCTATTGAAAATTGGTAAAAATTGTTTTTCGACTCAAATTTCTCGAGAACTAGTAGTGATATTGACTTCTAATTTAGTTTATTTTATACATTGTATGATTTTATACAATTGGTAAAATGTTGACAAATATTGAATTAATAGTTTTTTTTTTAAATAAAAAAACTATTAAAAATTCTAGTGAAAACTAGTTAAAATTGTATTTCAAGTCGAATTTCTTGGGAATGAACACCGATAGTGCCTTCTAAAGTATGTTGTTTTATACATCGATACCTTCCCGTAAGAATGTTTACTAAGCGACATTTCTAAAATTGTTCAGGAAACGAAAAAAACGAAGAAAGTTCTAGTTGAATCATAGTGTGCTAAGAGACAATTTTGGTTAAACTAAGTGACATCTAACAAAATTTATTCTTGCTCACGACAATGAGATCTTTATTAATGTCCTTTAGCATGATTTTTTTTGGCGGATAATACAAATTTCAGGGGGCAACATTATTTTAATGAGAAAACATGGCAGTTGATAAATTTTTTTATTTGTACTCTAGTTTCCTTTTCATGCATAATAGGTTGGCGAAACCCAGGCCAAAACGTGGCCCTTAACATATAGTATATTTCCTCATCAAAAAGTCATTTTTGAAAAAAGTGTCGCTTAGTACATTCTTACTGGAAGGTATCGACATAATACAATTATTAACATATGGTTAAATTTTGACAAGTATCGAATTGACAGTTTTAACAAAAATATAAAAAAAATCTACTAAAAAGTGGTAATATTTGTTTTTCGAATAGAATATCTTGAGAACGAGCAATGATATTGACTTTGCCATTATTTAATTTTATACATATGTAATACAATTTCTAACAAATGGTTTATATTTGACATAATCTAGTTTTAGAGCGGATATATTTTGTAAGTACCCTTCCATCAATAACCAAACCATATCTTTTATATTTGAATATTTCGTTTTTAAATTTTTTTCAATTAAAATGTTTGGAACCGAAATAATAAAGTAATTCTATAATATAATACATAATTTTATAATTTTATTATCAACTTAGTTTTTAGAAGAATGTATGTATTGTACATAGGTTGTTCAGTTGTACCTAAGTCCCACATATTCAAATTCCATTATGAGCTATGGTAAAATTGAAGAAAACGTCACAATATGTTTTTATCTTTTTGTCCATGAAAAAGATGTAAAATTCTACTCAAGGTTTTCTTACCACAATGGGAAGTTATCAGTGTGGGTCGCACCCAGCCTCTTTTTTAAGTTATGGTAACCCTCAAATATACAGGCAACTACTTTGCTTGTGTATAGAAATATGGCTGCTGCTGACGGGACACTAACTCTTCTAGTAACATCTGCAATCTTTCTATGGGATCATAGACGCTTCTTTACGATTTATGTTTACTTACGTGCGAGTGAGAGGAGAACGTTGACACCAGAAAAGTGAAGTTTGTGAGTAGTTGTGTTTGTTGAATTGAGGATCTCATTACGATCTTATTGCAAAGCTTATATTCTTTGAAATCCAAATTGTTTCTTGATATAGGAGGTTTTTAACTCAAAGTTGTATACAATTTACTTAACTCTTAAATATGACTTGTTATGGGATTATATGGACATATTTAGAGCTCAGTTTTCAGAAAGAGATTTTTATAAGCCTATAAGTTTATATAATCTAATTGCAAGAAGAGATAATAGTTTTGCTATAAGATTTAAGTACTTTTGAGCTGAAAAAGTGTTTAACTCTTAAAATAAAAGTGTTATGAAATCCAGTTGAGTTTCATAACAAGATATTAATACTGAAGTAGGTATAGCAATGGCTAATGGGATATAAAAGAGTTGTATGGGAGTTTTTTTTCAGATTTCAAGAGCTAAGCTCTGGAGAGTATAGTTCTGTTCAACCATCTGCACTGGACTACTCTGGGCAGAAAAGTGTAGCTTTTTTGTGTTCATTGAGAAAATTTCTGCACTAACTTGCACTGATTAGCGTTCATTGAGCTGAACTAGTGTACACTAGCTCGGAATATTTTGCACTACCTTTTGAGCTAGTGCAGGTTTGGTGAAAACTGTCAAAATCAGTTGATGTCATTATTCGATTATATTTTGTTAACGAATAAAGTTGATTTTTTTCCGCGCTTTGTATTTTTGATTAAAGTTTTTCAATAATGCTTAGATTAGAGCCAACTTCGAGTGAAGGGTAAAATCTGGTGATTCAGTGTTCTCCAATTAATCCAATAATATCTTAATTAAATCTATGTATGTATATTTACACGAAGAATTCCGAACGCAAGTGTTTGAAAGTTTGATGAAAAAAGGTGAAGAGGAGGAAGAGATTTTGTGCCTAAAAAGCCAACAACGTCGTCGCAGGCACTGGGAATGCATTTCGTCCCTTTGCCATCGACTTCAGCGCAGACATAAGTCATTTTACTTGCGCCGAATTTAATTTGTTTTCTTCTTTTTAACATCTGACGTTTCTGCTTCAGTTTGCTCTGACAGTTTTCATGAATCTGCACTGCACTAAACTACTCTACACTGGCCTTTTCGTGGTTGAACACAACTTATGTTAGTTGGTTGGGCTGCACTAAAAGCTCTAAGCTTGTATTAAAGTGCTTGATAAAGCACACTTCATTGAGCACCAGGCTACGTTGGTGTCCAGGGCAACGAAGAGGCAGACTTCTTAGCAAAAATAGGCGCATCAACACCCCTAACAGGGCCAGAGCCCTACTGCGGAATAGGAGAAAACGTAAGCTGAGGCAGGCAAAACTTCTGCTCTGGGACTATAACCGAGAGCGTTTTCTAACCTGCATCAGCTTGGGTAGAAACAACCTTACGAAAATCACAGGGCTTCTCACAGGCTATTGCAAGTTGAGAAGACACCTCAACATCCTTGGCCTAGTGAACAACGCGTCTTGCAGATTCTGCAACATTCACAAAGAGACACCTGACCACATACTGGGGAAATGTGATGCACTCGTGCATCAAAGGCATAGGTATCTGGGCAAGCACCACATAAAAGACAGTGAACTATCCTCCCTTAGAATACTCCAAATACTTCGATTCCTTAAAGGTACAAACTGAAGAAACTCAAAGGAACAAACAAAAAAGGAAGAACTGTGATAATGAACTAAACTCATCCAGTTCATAGGGCATAATAGATCTTTAGATCGCAGTGTATTTATACACCAATTTATTCAATCAATTAATATGCAAAGCTGTCTTCTGTCGACCAAGTGAAATTACCACCCATGCCATTATCTATGAATGGCACTTTCATCAAAGAAAATGAAAAGCTTTCCCATAACTTAAGTATAACTCTCATATCTAAACTGGTTCCCGAATTTTATCAATTGCACCTGTTGGATAGAATTCAGAATAGAGCCCTAAAACTTATAGAAGACACATCCAATACGGAAACTTTTTTTTCTCTTGAACATCGTCGTAACGCATCCTATCTTTCACTGTCTATCGCCTTTTTCTATCAACGATGCTCAAATGAAATAGTCATTTGCATTCCTCGCTCTTTCTTGAGACGCAGTACTAGAATGTGGAATACTTTGTCCCTATCGTTTTTTACCCCTTATTGTGATGTACAGTCTTTTAATACCAATGTGCGTCGGCATCTCCTTTTAAATTCTCTCCACTTTACCTAAGCGCTCGCACTGTGTTACACCATGTCAACATAAAAGGGTATTCATAATCCCTTGAGGGTGTGCAAACTTAAAAACAAAGTAAAACTGAATTATGTAATTGAATAATATTAAATAATTTTCTCTTCAATAAAGGACTTTGTAACCATCGGAAACAATCTTTTTTCGAGATCGACAAACACTCTAGCTGTTGGGTTTCTATCCCTACATTTGGTTTTAAACTTGAGCCAAGAAAAGTATTGGTTTTTTTCCAAAGCTCCCTTATGTATTTTTTAACGAAAACCAACCCTAAAACGAAATCTTACCACACCGGATTGCACTTGGCTCAGTACAATTAAGAGCCTCCATTTTCCACTAAATCATATTCTCCAAATAAATCCATCCTTCAAGTTTCCCTTAAAGTAATATGTACTCTTTTCATTCAACGTTAGCAAACATAATTTACCCACCAGGAAATATTTAATAATTCAAGGTTATTTGCATAAGAAAACAATTAGACCAGTCTTAATAGCTCATCCATTTACTTTTATATTTTTATTTTTTATCTCCCCCAATCAAGTCTGCGATAAGAGGGGACACTTTCGCCAAGAAGGACATTTCTTGTTTGGTCAGAAGAAAAATGTAAGAAAAGTGAAAACGTTCAAGGTGGACGAAATGAGACAAAAAAAAAGAAAAAAAGTGCTCCCACCTAAATCAAAATACAAAACAACAAAGTAGGTAGTCGTAGTCGTCGACATCCTCGACCAACCACTCAAGGACCTAGCATCTCAAGAGGACTCTAAATTAAATGCGAATGGACGGAAAATTGTCATTAATTCATTTAATGGAAAAGAAGCCCATCTTAATGCGACTTTCACTTTGTGTCGAAAGGAGAAGTTTTCCTTTTCAACTGCCTGAACAAACCGTTTCGTCGGCAAAGAAGTTCGGGGGGCAGTGTGGAGCGGCGGCCCAGCTTCGGAGGCAGCAAGAATGTCGACAAAGGCTAGAATTATTACAGCAAAAGCCATAGAGTAAAGTAGGTTGATAGGTATAGGTGTCTGTCTATGTATATTCCGAGTTCCTTTCGTTTTACCATTCATAAATAATAATTACCAAAGTAAGGTAATTCCTTAAGAGCAGGCATTAGCTCATGAAGCATCAGGGTTGCAAGCACAAGACAAAAGACAATGGAAAGATGTGCCCTTACTAAGGCAGGGTGTTTTTAACCTGGCTGTTTCTTCGAGTTTTGCGAAGATGCGTTCCTTCGTTCATCCATTCAGCTCACTACTGCCGTTATGCGTTCTCAAATAAAGCATAGGTTGTCGAGCAGAAGAGGAGCAAAGGTTGCCATTAGGCGCTCCTTTTGTGTATGCAAACATCATTAGATGTATAAAATATGAGCCCGGCATTCGTTTGCACCATTGCCAAGGACCAAAAGAAGCTGTGGGACAAGACCGAAATTAAATTCATAAATCATTTGTTTAGTGTTTTTGGCCTAGCAAGTCGGAGATACCTCTAGCTGACATCTATAGGATTATATGTGTACCTATGGAACTGTGCGAGGGATTTATTTATAAATAGAGTTGAAACGTAAGAAAGATCCCGAAACAGTGTTTTCGGATTCCGGAAGGAACAAGTTACAACACCAAGGGCGAACAAACGTCTCGAGGAAGTCGCGTCGTCGCCGGCAGCGTGTGGCATCGTGTCGGCTTATTGCAGAATAATTTATGGAATAGAACCGAACTTGATGTCTGGCTGCCGAGAAAATAGATGAAGACAAATAGATCGATCTAGGATTTGATTTTTCGTGGCTGCAGAATTATTGTGGGCAAAGTTGTGGCGGTGCGGTTATGGAGAATCCGAGAAGAGGCTTTGTGAAGAATGACACTGAACTGCAGACCTGAAGGTAGGGTTGATTTCATTTTGATGAGAAAATCACTTCTAGTTGTAAGCCAAAAGTACTGTGAGCGAACAAAATTAAGTTATGTGATTAATGGATATTGTTTTGAGTGTTCAGGAGGACTGTGTTTCTGTTTTATTATTTTGACGCCTGGTGAACATCATTCCCAAGCTCGGCGTTGTCGTGTTGACATACTTTTGTGCAAAGGGGTTTTTTTTTTATAAAATGATTAAAGATGTTTTGTTTTCTTCGAAAATAATATCAAAATAACATTAATCTTTTCATACTCATGTTTACATTTAGAAAGGAATACTTTCTGTTAAAGAAATCAATATGGTCAACTTTTGCAAACAAAAGAAATCTCTACAATATTTAAATGGAACCTTCCTTAAAAATACCTGTAACTAAGAGCCAACAACTTTGTCATATCCCATTTTAATGCCCTGATTTTGAGTTGCATACCAACACCTTTTTTTTGTATTATACGCGCCCTCAAGGAGTTATGAATATCTTTTTACCAAGTTAAACGAAGTGCGAGCAGTTAGGAAGGTAGGATAGGATTTGAAGGGAGATATGGGAAATATTGAGCCGGATAAAGCATTCCACCTTCGTGTGGTGCGTCTAAATAAGACTCTATGTACTTGACAGTAAGTCCGAAATCGGGCTCAAGGGTAAGCTGATGAGCATTCCTAGAAGTACGGGTATTACAGTTGAATGGCTTGAGGGGAGGAATGCAACTGGCTATTTCACTAGAGCACTTTTTATGCAAATAAGGGTAAAATAATGATAGACATGAAAGTGCTCGAGAGATTCAAATGTTTCTGTTATATTTCTATCACCTATCAGAACGCTCTTTTTTTAATTCTATCAAAGAGATTCAATCGGGTTATTGGTGCACCTGCACAAATATGGGAATTATACTTGAGCTTTGGACGATTATAGGCTTTATAGATTATAGCCAGATCAGAAGGGATACAAATCTTTTTGCATCTCCAGAGCAAACCTTAACACTTAGCAGCGTTTTTGGCGACGTCAAATATGTTATCACTCCACAAAAAAATGGTCTGTAATGCAGATGCCTATAGAACTGAAAGCTCCTCGATACAAGTGCCACCCATGGATAGTGGCACTGAGGGAAGGTTAGATACGCTTAAGCGACAGCAGACGGCACTGAGTTTTCGAAGCATTAAATTCAACACGGTTTTTGATTCCTCATTGGACAATGCTGTCAATATCAGAATTGAAGACCACATCTGAACGACAACGACAAACGAATATATAAAGCTGAGGGTACTGTCGTCAGCGAAACAATTAAGTGGATTAGAAGTTTCAGACAAAAGATCATTTATGAACATAAGAAAGAGTGTCGGAGACAAAACGGAGCCCTGGGGCACACCAGCATTTTTTGTGGATATGAGATTTGAAACCATCTAATACTACTGCGAGTGATACATTCCGAAAGGTAATTTCTAGTTCAAGGAAGAAGAGATTTATCGATACCAAATGCAGGCTTTTCGACAAGAGAGCTTGATGCCAAACTCTATCAAATACTTTTGACATATCAAGTGCATAATTTTACTTTCTTCAAAACGATGTAGGGATTTGTGCCACTGTTTGGTGAGATATTCCAACAGATCACCAGTGAACCTATTGCTACGAAAGCCGTACTGCCGGTCATTAAGAAGATTTCGTTCCTCAAGATATTTCTTGAGCTGAAAATTGATCGTTTCCATGACCTTCGGAAGAAGGGATGTAAGTGCAATTGGACGATAGTTAGAGGGGGACGAGGATTCGCCTTTTTTAAGGGCCAAGCTGGAAAAATACTGTTTTTCATAAGCTTGGAAAGAGTCCTGTAGAGTAGGACATATGCAAAAGCCTACGCAGTTGTTTTGCCAGCGTTGAAGAACACCTTTTCGGAACAAAAGCAAGAATACTATCTGGGCCAGTGGATTTGTGATAAGTATAAGTATTTTTTGAGGATTACAGATTGCAGTCATAAAGTCTTACCAAAAAAAGACCCGGACAATGCCGGATATTATCCATTAGTTTTATACAAAAAAAATGTAAATTTTTAACTATAATAATAATAGTAGTACCCCTTGGCATATCTAACAGTATCTCTTGTCATGAAAAGTGCTAGCCATAAGCCGCTCGTAAGGGGCAGAAAATTATGGGTCTTCCCCATTTTTAGTGTCACGCACACAGGTATGGTAGAGACTTGTAAGTCTCTTCTAACTGTTGCACAACCAAATTTTGTTCTTAAAAGTATTGTTGGGATTGTTCGAACACTTATAACTCGAAAACGGCTGGACCGACTTTCATGGTTTTTAATTTGTTGTATTTGTTTCCGTCCCGAATAGCAGAATAACTATTAAGAACATTGAAAATTCCCATACAAAATTTTGATGTAATTTTTTTTAATCAATGCTGTCTGTGATTTGTTTTGATGTGTGAGTATTATTATTAATAATGCCGAGACCAAGAAGATCTAATCTTTTCTAACGGAGACGTAATGCAATTAGACTACGGAACATTGCGAATCAATTAACTGATGAACAACGAGAAATTGCACGAGAAGAGCGCCTCGTCAGTGTGGCAAGAAGTGGGGCCCTTCTTCGTGCTTCTCAAACACAAGAGCAAAGAGAGGCAGTCCGTGAAACTTGCTTCGTGGCGAAACACCAGAATCACGACATTTTCTAGCGAACACTCAAAAATACGAGTACATTTTCAAATGACTTCGTTTAGAGCTAAAATTCCAGAAAAACACGGATTTAATCCAACATTAGAGGTAATTTATGTTGAAGAGAAAATGTTCATTTTCTACTGTGAAGGGAGGTACATGTACATGCCATAAGTGCAGGAAAGTGCATATGCAGTTTTCCTTAGATAAGCACTCTTATTAAATTTTTGAAATGGTTGAAGGGGACTATCTTAAAAACGGTAAAAAAATAGCAAACAAAAATTAAGATCTTCTTAACGTTTAAAAAATCCAAAAATTCCAAAATCACTTTAAGCACTGCCTGTTCATGAGCTTATATGAGTAAATGATGTAGGTTTAAAACCACGAATTTAACTAAGAACCACTAATTATAGTATTACTTTTGGGAAATAGCGGTGGGGTAGAGGAAGAGTCCAAAAACTCAAATTTAAAACGTTTTATTAATTAAAATTTAAAAAATAATTTTACATATTTAGTTTAATTCAATCATGTCTTGATGACACGCGATTGATATTATGTACTTAATTTTTGTACTTAGGAGAACTTAATATTTATTTTGTACTTATTGTACTTTCATAGAATCATAAATTAAGTTCAGCTAATCTGTAACACGACATTCATTGACTGTTAGGCGATACAAACTTCGCCGGGTCAGCTATAGTTATTATGAAGGGTGGTCCAACGATAATGCACGATGTTAATATTGTGAGTCACACCTTAACGTCAAGTTTTTTTCCCAACTTAATTTGACATTTTTTTGTTTCAGTGTTTGACAACTTCAACCATGGAGACAGAGAGCTATACAATTGAGCAGCGCGTTAAGATTGTTGAAGCCTTTTACGAAGATGGGCGTTCATACGAGTATTTAAATGCATTTCGAGCACTTCGTGATTTTTTTGGTCAGCATAATCGACCAAATGTGTCCACAATCAGTAGAATTGTCCGCAAATTTCAGCAAACCGGGTCTGTAGGAAATGTGAATACACCTGTGCATGTTTGCCCAGTCCGTTTTGCGGAAAATATTTATGTTGTTCGCGGTAGTGTTGCAGAAGAGCCGTCAACCGTCAATTCAACATTTCACGAACATCACTGATATGCGAATTTTGAATAAAGATTTGAATTTACACGCTAACAAGGTTCAATTGACTCAAGAGCTGAAGCCTACTGATCATTTCAAGCATCGTCAATACGCCGAATGGTTGGTTGAACAGACAGAAGTGAATGGTGATTTTACAAAGAAAATTATCTTTAGCAAAGAGGCACACTTTCACTTCAGTGGATTCGTTAACAGTCAGAATTGCCGCATTTGGGCAAATGAGAATCCACGAGTAATTGTTGAAAAGCCGATGCATCCAAAAAGAGTGAGGTGCGGTTTAAGAGGCCTCCGCCCAAAATATTGAGAAAAACGTGAAATTGGGCAAATTCGTGCAAGGTTTGTGAAGTCAATGCAAGTCGTATTGAAATAAAATAAATTACATATGAAAGAATTACATTTTATCTTGAAAAGCGTCGAGCCACTTTTTTATTTTTTTTATATTTTTCTTATTTAATTTTAATATTCCGGTTGCTTCTTTCGTTAAATTCCACAAAACTGATAAAGTTGTGCAAGGTTTGTGAGAAATTGAAGTGGAAAACTTATAATATTTTTACGTCATTTTAAAGGTAATGAAGAGACTTAGAAGAGCGTCGGAGCGGATTTTTAATTTTGGGCTCTATTTTTGAATAATCATCTTTTGAAAAACATTAAAATTGCTCATTTTCCAATGCATTTTTTAATGTGTAGTTATGTGAAAAGATCATCATAACTTTCCCAAAATGACATAATGCTTTCTGAAATTGTTTATATTAAAAAAAAGTAATCAAAAAGTAACTTTTTATTCCAAAATAACACATTTTATAAAAGCCTTTTTTTTGCACAAAAGTCGTTACTTTTATTTACTGGCTGTTTTTAGTTCATCTATTTGCCAAAACGTGGTTTTTTTCGAAGATAGCTAATTTTTGTTGGAACTGAAGCAAAAAGAAGTATGACGAACATGAAAGGCGAGTAGGCTTTTGGGTATAGGAGAAGTTCAGTAAAGGGGTGGTGTAGAAGGGGAAGAAATGGATGTGAGCAGAACCACTGTGACGGTGGATGATAATATTTGAGGGCTATGGTGGTATAGGGATTGGTAACCCAGTGGCAAATTTTCAATTTTTCACCAAGGAATCACCACGAGATTCACCAAGGAACAGAGCCTTCACCCATGAATTTTCTGGTGAATCATTTGGTGAAATTAACATTGGGATGTCATTGGAGTTCACCAGTGAATTTTTTGGTGAATATTCATAGGTGAAATCATTGAATATGAGTATGCTGCATTTTCATTTGTTCTGTTACTCAGGTGAAACATCAAGTGAAAGGTTATTGATGAATTCATCTCTTTTTTGGAAGTTGAATTTTCATCAACATTTATTCATGAATGAAATATAACATGAAAACGCAGCTATGAAATCATTGATTAACAGTATTTGCCTCTTTTAACCGCACTATATCGCTAACTGTCGCTTCTTCACGTATTCTTCTTTTGTTTTCAAAAGTTTCTCTTTTTTTGCCAAGCGCTTTATACTTCGCTTACTAAAACCCCTCATTATAGCAGTAGGTAGGTTTTATCAAATTCACTCACCAATTATATTTTAAAAAGTAGTAATTTTATTTTCTTCGCTTTTTTCACTTATCAACTTGCACTTTCATCCGTCTTCGACAAAGATCTTGTTGGCACTGATTAAATTAAAGAACAAAACATTTCTTAACGATCGCAGAAGAAAGGACATAGACAATAAAAAACCTAAACCGTTATAAAGTACGAGTAATAAAAACATTTTTTACGATGCTGGAAAAAACCCAAACCGTTCGCGTCGCATCGTCCGCGATCAGCAAAAGTGCATAATGTTTATATCCATTGATACTTTCAGGTTATTTTCAATTCTTTTTTCCAACAAAAGGATAATTATACCAATCCATTAACGAAAACAAAATAATACTTGCTGCGCTAATAGAGAATTTTTTTTGTTTCTTTTGTTCATTTTGTTCTTCTTCTAATGAAAGCAACACACAGTGCTCAATGCTACTTGCGTTGCGGGCTCGTGAAGCTGTGCAGGACTTTTCCTCACTGAAATCACAACGTATTTGCATGCGAAAATGTACCGAGGAAAAAGGCCATTACCTTGCTCATAGGAAATCATTACTTTATTTTCTCCTAAAAAAGTAAGGAATGAATTCATTGCTGTTTTCACCAAAATTTTTCATCGAGGAAGAAATTTGCCACTGGGAAGCGATGAGTATGGTCACTACTATGGTGTGTATGTAAAATGAAGCAAAGGAGTAGATTTAAATTGTTGGATTGTTTTGTGTGTTTTTAGGAAGAAAAGTAACTACATATGTACATTGGTTGGTATGCGAAAAGTATTGAATGTATTATTATGAAGCTCGGTATGTTTGTTATGATAAGAAATCGGTTTGTATCTTATTTTGTATTGTGATGAACGACGAGGTGAATATTCTTTTTTCGAATAGGTATTAGTTTTTTAATAATTTGGACAAATATTGGATTTTGAGGGAATTGAAAAGTCTTGAAATTTTTCATTTTTGAGCTAAAATTTTCAACTTTTTCATTTCAAGGCAGGTATTAGTTTTTGCAATTTTGAGAAGAGATATTAGAGTTTTTAGGACATTACCCAACCCCTTTTTTAGTAATATGACTTTTTTTTAAGCAGAATACAATATTCTCAGAAAATAAAATATTAAATTATCCTTTCTTATTCATAAAAATGATGTTTGTCCTATAGTGGGCGCAAGGTCAATTATAGATTTTGTTTATTTTTTTGAGTTATAACGTTTCGGGTGTGATTACACCCAAGACACGAATACAAAAAACGCTCCAATAAATAAGAAAAAATTGGTATACCTACATTCTTAATAATTGCAATTACAATATATTATTGTAAGTATCTACAATCTTTTTTTTATTTTATTATTGTATGTAGATATGTATTGTATACTTAAATGTTTTCATAAACAAAATGGCGCAAGATTTTCAACATTTAAAACCTACTCTAAATCAATTTTAGAATGGGGTTTGACTGTAAATATCGTTTATAAAACGAGAACCGACTTTTTGTTAATTTTAAACGCAAAACTATACTTTAACTATAAAGAGCTCGTCTAACTTTAACAGTAGCAAATATGTAGCTACTTTATCTCTTAAAAGTATACTATATCCAGATTAACAATGGCCATTTCATACCAAAACAAATTGGAGTTGATTTTTTTAAAAGATGTGCTTTGTAAGTAGATTGAATATTAGAAATGCGAAACAATTGTTCAAAAGTGCTCTTCGATCTTAAATTTTCCAATATTGCAGCGGGCGATGGATAAATGAATCTGTTATTATCTATTATAATTATAAAATTCTTTATTTAGACAATACAAGAATATTATAAGAAGTGTATAAAAGAAAATAGAACAATGACATAATATGCCGTCTGTCGAAATAATTGACGTGTATTCTTATACATTGATTCATTACTGAGTTGAAACTATAGCGTTACAAAATAATTAATTTAAAATAAAAACATTAGTTAGTTTGTTGGATTTAAGTTACTGTTTGCAAATACATTTATACAAAGCAAAATTATGAATTTATTTGTTTAATTATTACAAAGTTATTACTATATTTAGAATAGATATCTAAAAAAAAGAATTGTCCAACATATCGTAAATTATGAAAAAGTTAGACAAAGTCGTTTAAAATTTTCCGCCAATATCTTTAAAATTGAACTATAAAAACATTTTCCAAATATTTAATCATAATATAACTTACCAATTTCATAGATAAGGAGTAAGGTATAACTCTTTATCTCTTTATGGTGTGATTCAAATTCCCTTCCCTTGAAAACCAAGAAATGTAAAATTATGACTTTCACTCCTCAAAACTATCACAATTAGCTTTTACCGAATTTGATTTCTTAAGTTCACAATACGCCAATTTCAGTGGCGTGATATTAAGAATTGTTGCAGATTTTGGTTCGTCATTTATCTCTATTTGAAATAAATTCTTTATTCATACAGAAACTTTATTGTGTGGGCACTTGGCTTTCTATGCAATTTTTAATCTTTTTGAAAAGTATGTTCTTATGTAACTTCTTTTCACTTATTTAAAAATTTAAAATGATTGTATGAGGCTATGAGTGCAATAGTGACGTAACCCACTTTTTTTTAAAAATGAGTTTTTCATAAAAATGGGTCTCTTAATATATTTATTTTAATACAAAAATAATTTTATGCAGCTATCTACACACAAAACTAGATGGCACTCAAAAAGGTGTTATTGCATTTTATAATTTGATCATAGTTTGAGTGCAATAGTGGCGTAACCTTCATACTTCTCTAAGAAAATAAGGCCAAATGATTTTCAGAAATAAGACCAAATTGGTCTTATTTCAATTTTTGAAAGCGTAATAAGAGCAACTGAATGTATTTAACGGAGCCGTGACATAAGGCCAAGTGACAAAAGGCCAAATTTGTTTGTGACTTTAAGGCCAAACATAAAATGTTTTGTCTTGAGCAACAGTACCTTGGGTGGCCCGCTTCGCGGGTTTTCAGGATTTTAACTTCCTTTTCGGGGCTCACACCCGCTCACGCAACTCCGTTGCTCCGCTTAGGGTATGTTCAGTCGCCAGGCAGGCGCCTGTAGCAACAGTTTTGTATTTTATATTAATTGGAGTAAACAACTAACAGTTATGTACTGCTGCTCGGGAGGCTCCACTACTTCAAGGAGAATACCCTATGTTGCCGCCACCAAGCATAGAAGAGGTTGAGAAGGCTATAGGCCGGCTTAAACAGAACAAATCCCCGGGAGCCGATGGCATACCAGCCGAATTATTTCATCACGGCGGGCCAGCCTTACGTCAAGCAATTCATGATATTATAGTGCACGTATGGGAGCAAGAAGAAATGCCAGAAGACTGGCGAAAAGGCATAATATGCCCCATACATAAGAAGGGAGATGTCACAACGTGCAGCAATTATAGAGGTATCACGTTGTTGAGTACCGCCTATAAGATACTCTCCTCTATCCTACAAGACCGGATAACCCCATACGCTAAAACCGTCATCGGACAATATCAGTGTGGTTTCATTCCAGGCAAATCAAAAACTGATCAGATCTTTACCCTTAGGCAGGCGATGGAAAAATGTCTAGAATTTAACATCCCAACATACCATCTGTTTATAGACTTTAAGGCCGCCTATGATAGCATAGCCAGGGTAGAACTTTACAAAGCCATGAGAGAATTCGGCATCCCAAATAAATTGACACGACTATGTAGGTTGACCATGACCAACGTAACAAGCCAAGTAAAAATAGCCGGATTGCTATCCAGACCAATCAAAATCTTTAATGGACTCCGACAAGGGGACGGTTTGGCCTGCCTCCTCTTCAATCTGGCGTTGGAGAAAGCAATCCGTGACTCTGGCACGGCAACAAGAGGGACCATCGTCAACAGGTCCAGCCAGTAACTAGCTTACGCAGACGACATTGACATCATCGGAAGATCCGAACAAGCTGTACACGATTCCTTCATCCAGATCGAGCAGGCGGCACAAAATCTGGGGCTGCACATTAGTGAAGGTAAAACAAAGTACATGGTGGCGTCGAATGCGAGAGGAACAGTTGGTCAAACAATCAAGGTAGCGGAGCACGAATTTGAAGTGGTGCAATCCTTTAAATACCTTGGGTCAATAGTAGCAGCCGATAACAATATAGAAGAAGAAATACGCGGGCGGCTTCTCAAATCCAACAGAGCCTACTATAGTCTGTCAAAGCTTTTCAAATATAGAAATCTCACCATAACTTCAAAACTGCTGCTGTACAGGACCATGGTCCTGCCAGTACTCACATATGGATCCGAGACTTGGGTGCTTAGCAAAAGGCACTCCGACCTCTTAGCTGCGTTCGAGAGAAAAGTCTTAAGGAGAATTGTTGGCCCCATATGTGAGGAAGGACGATTCCGGAGACGGTACAATCATGAATTGTACGCAATCTACCTAGAAGCAGATATCGTGACAAAAATTAAGCTCGGTTGACTCCGGTGGGCAGGGCACCTAGCTCGCATGAGCGAAGAGGAACCTGCTCGGAAAGTTCTTTGTGGTACATTCTATGGTAGACGACAGCGTGGTAGACCATGCTTGCGCTGGAGAGATGGCGTAGACCAGGACGCCCGAAGCCTTGGGGTGCGCAACTGGATGGCGTCGGCTAGAGACCGGGATAGGTGGAGAGACTTGTTGAAAGAGGCCAGGACCGGAACCCGGTTGTCGAGCCGATGATGATGATGATGATGATGATGGTAAGTTAAATTTTGAGTAATTCAAAAAAAATATATTTACGCGAAAAAAATTAATTAAATAGCTTGATAAATGCAGTCATTATGTATTTGTCGGTTCAGACGTTCAGTCTTTAGTGTTTGTATGATAGAGATAATGGAAAAAAGCGATGTTATTCTTATTTTCTGAGAAAAATTATTAAAAATCGATTTCTCATGTTTTTTATAGCAAAAGTGATTGTATACAAAGAAGTAACTTTTTATGTGATGGTAAATCATAAAAATAATATAATAATTAAAAGCTGACAAGTGTAAATTTACAAACGGATCGTCAAACATTCATGAATGCATCAAGCCAGCAACACTTTTTATGTTAAGTGTTCACTACTGAATCTTGCATCAAATAAGGAGCAAACTTCAAAGCAGAACCAAAATAACAACGTACAAAGGTGCTTAAGATATTTTTTTCAATTTGGAAAGAAGTAGTACGTTATATAAAAGCACCATAATGTATATAAAAAAAAGTTAAATTTATATTAATATTAATTGTAAGTCATTAAAAAATGTATATAAGTTCGCCCATTTTACCATTAATTCTTACTGATATGACATTTTACTCTGTTTTTAAAAAAAAAATTAAAAAAATGTCACTAATTTATTCAATATTGTTATCATATATTGTTAACTGCAACTTAATTACTAAGCAAAGATTATAATGTACAAATACAATACAAATATTCGGTTTTTGAAACAGAAGTGAAAAAAAAAAGATTTTTTTCTCAAGATTTCGTAACTTTAAATCTGCTCACTATGCAGATTTGCAGGTATTTGCAGCTAAATTTTGTTTGACGTGTATACATCGAGAAAAAGCAATCTCAGACCGCAGGAAAGTGGAGCTTTTTTTGAACCACTACAATTATCCATTATTGTGGACTGAGTCTTATATTGCGCTACCGTAATTCATTAAAAAATTTTTTTGCTGAACTTGTATTATTAAGCATCCTAAATAAGCATAAGAAAAGTTAAATCAAATTGCCATACAATTTCAAATATTATGACTTTGAGCGTCTATTTAGGTCTTATGACTTAAGTTTTGGCGAAAATCCTTAGTGTACCCAGATTCTCTAGCTAATTTACTGTGAGAAACATGAATCAGCTAATCGAAATCAGCACTTTCGGAAAATCGAGTCTTTTCCGCCTTGGCCCCACTGTGCGGTGTCATCGGGCCGTCATTCTTCGAAAATGAGGTCGGCCAGGCAGTTCCGTGAATGGTGTTCACTATCACAGCTATGAAGGAACTTCAACTATTCGAAAGGAAGATACTGAGGATCTGCACTGGACGCTACTTCGACCGTCAACGACAGAAACACTACAGGAACGAGCATCTCTATACAGAAGCGAATTTAATCCAACTGGATAAATATCTAGTTCATTCAACGAAGAAACTAATGGGGAACATCATTTAGGACCTGCGTAGTCAGTATGAATACGAGACCAAGGTTTCTTTGGAATCGGCCAAGATATTAATTCAACTTTGGGAGGATTATCACTATTTATTTTACAAGATTCGCAATTCTTGCAACAGTTTTCAATAGCTTTATTCATGCTTGGCCACCAAAAATGTTTTCTGGCAATCGATTTTGTTTTAACCATTCCCATGTGTGGAGAATGTAATTCCTCTAGAATGACAGCTTGCAGTTTTTGTGGAACAATCACTCGTTCACCCCAAAAAAGAATATTTTCTTCTGTGCTTATTTCCCTACTTCGTTTTGAAAACGGGTTAAATTTATCACCCTTTAATCTATTTAAAGAACCTTGTTTTATAGCCCGAAAAACCTTTTTCAGTAAGGGATCTTTTTTTGATTTGGATATAATCTCTTCTTTTGAGATTATATGATTTTTCTCACCTAAGAAATCTATTTTACATACTTCCTCTTCAAATTCTTGATCTTCACAGTTGGATAATCTCGAGAGCGGATCGGCTATGTTTTCCTTGCCGGGAATATGTTTAATTTTGAAATCATAGCCACTTATATAAGAAGACCAACGTTTTAGTCTCTCATTAGCTAGTACAGGCGTCTCTTTATCTGGATCGAAAATTCTTAGTAGGGATTTTTGATCAGTTCTTAATTCAAACTTTCTGCCAATTAGATATAACCTCAGTTTTTTGAACGCGTAAATAATTGCTAAGGCTTCTTTATCCACGACAGAATAATTTTTCTCAGCTTTATTTAGTCTTCGAGATATAAAAGATATAGGGCGTTCTATACCCTTCTGAACTGTGGATAAGACTCCAGCAATACTATGTTTTGATGCGTCTGTTGTCAAAACAAGGGGAGAATTCAAATCGAAATGAGCTAGAGTTATGTCCTCTGAAATTTTACTTTTAATTTTATTAAAAGATTCTTTACATTTAGAATCAAAATCAAAGATAGTACCTTTTTTTAAAAGGTTGTATATTGGAGACATAATTTCAGCTAAACCCTCAATGAACTTTGAATAATAATTTACAACTCCACAAAAAGCCTTAACTTCATTTACATTTCGTTGTTCGGAGGTTTTTAAAAATGCTTTGACTCTATCCATGTTTTTGGATAGGCCTATGGAATTAATTGTGTGGCCTAAATACTCAATTGATTCGGCGAGAAACACACACTTGTTTTTATTTAATCTGATTCCAGCTTGTGAAAGCTTTTCAAATAATGCTTCTAATCCTTCAAGGAGCTCCTCAGCAGATGGAGCTGCTACGAGAATATCATCAACAAAGACTGCTACACCTTTTAAACCAGAAATGATCTTTTCCATTTCTTGCTGAAAAATATTTGTGGCTACTTTGATGCCATAAGGCATTCTTAGTACCTTGTAAATTCCCATTTCAGTGCTTAATGCACACAGCATTTGGGATTTCTCATCTAAGAGACATAGCATAAAAGCTTGTTTCACGTCTAATTTGCAAAAAATTTTACCTCCGTGTAATGAAGCAAAAATGTCTTCAATACGCGGTAGCAGGTGATTAAAATCTTTAAGATGTGGGTTTAGTGTGACCATAGTCACCACATATTCTTATGCCACCTCCACTTTTGGGTACTACTACGATTGGAGTTCCCCACTCAGCATTGTCGATTTTCTCTATGAGTCCTTCTTTAACCCATTTATCTAACTCTAAACGAACAATATTTTTTTTGGCAAAAGGAACCTGACGAGGTTTCCAGAACTTGGGTCGAGCATTTTCAATTATTTCAAGAGAAATTTTTTTGTATTTATACATGCCTAATTCGTCTTTAAATAATTCACGATGTTTTTCCAACAATAATTTTAACTTTAATTCATTATTTAATTCTTTTTGATTATTCACATGCAAAATTGAAAAGCAAATATCAAATTGATGGAAAAAATCACGACCTAGTACCTTTGTAGTTGCATTTTTTATTACATGCATTTTTAAAACTGATTTTTTGTTTTTAAATTCAATTAGAACATTAAAATAACCAATGCAATTTAAAGATTCACCTGAGAAAGAGGTCACATTCTGCACACTTGTTTTTAGTTTGACATTTTGAAAAGTGTTTTGAAAGTTTTTGCTGGAATTGCTGATATTCCCGCTCCACTATCCAGTTCAAACTGCATTAAATTACCTAATATGGAAAGAGAAATTACAATTGGTTTGTTTACATTTTCGATTAAAATCTTATTATCTAACTTATCTTCTACTCCTACGGTGCTGATGTGTGCTGAACTATTGCTTCCCTGTAGTCTTCTTGGCTTATCATTTTGTTTTGTTTTCCGGTTTGATTTGTTGTTTGTGCCTTCTTGTTTAGCTCGGTGTCGGCAGGCTTCACTCAGGTGTCCTATTTTCCTACATGTAGAACATTTATATGTTTTGTATCGACACATGTTTGGTGAGTGACCAGATTTGTTACAGCGATAACAGCGAAATTGATTGTTGCTGGATTGTGCTGTTTTTGATTGATGCTGCGTATTCAAGTTTTGACTGTTTCGATTTGGTGTGACGACGTTGACTGTTTGAGCGAAACTAGCTTTATGTTCACTTGCTTGGGCTAGTTGAAGGGCTGTTGGAAGATCAACTTCTTTCTCTTCTGCTAGGCGTTGGAATATTTTTTTGCGAAGACCTGTGATGAACTTGTGTTTGAGCAATTCTGATATTTCAGCACCGAATTCACATTTTGATGCAGACTCCATGACTCGGGCATACCATGTGTTCACCGATTCGTCATAGTTTTGCGTCATTTCCATGAATTTTTGTCGCTCATTCCATCTGTTCTGTGAAGGAACGTAATGTTGGTCCAAGATGACACACAATTCCTTGAAAGTCTTATTCTCAGGTTTGTCGGGTGTCGTCAGATTCCTAAGTAGCTTGTATGCTTGTGGACTTAGAACTGTGATAAGAACACTTACTTTTTCTTCAGGCCTTACTTTTGTAATATTGAAGTGGTGAGCTAATTTTTCTTTATAAATTGCCCATTCGTCTGTTGCTGGATTAAATTGTTTCGTGTTAAGAACAAAATTAGAGAGTACTAAATGATTAGAGTATCCCTCTTCCTCTTCATTTGATTCTTTTTCCATGCCGCGTGTTTGATTTTTTCCTTTACCCATTTTTTTTTATTTTCGAAGTTTATACTTTCTTTTTCTTTTTCGTTTTTTTTTTAATTTTATTTGCCTTTTGTGTTGCGTTTTTCTAGGTTTTGTAGGGTTAGAGCTTTTTTTTATGTATTACATACTTCTGTAATTTTGCACGCTTTTTAGTTAAAATGTTGTATCTTTAAGTTTTAGAATGTAATTTAAACTTTTTATTATTTATTAATTTTAATTTTCCTCGTCGCCAATTTGTGATGTCTCACGATTAGGAAATCAAACACGTTTTTATTTCTCGGCACTTCCTTTTAGAATGCATTATATCTATATTGTAAACTTATCAACCCTAAATAAGTGGTATACTACAATACAATATTCTAGTACTAATATTTAAGATCTGCTTACACTACACCACCCGGATTAGCTTATGAGAAGGATGCCCACAGAACTCTGGATGACAACGTAATCATGGAAAACGAGGACGTAGTCTCGTTCTACGCTGTCATTGGGTCAGCCTACCACCGCGGCTAAAACGCCATTCCTGTCCACAACCTACAACAATCACCACTGACAACCAGGAATGAACACCCTGAGGACAATACAGTCAACCGACCTTTTAAATTTTATTTTTTCCTCATGTAAATTTTATATAAAAATAATTAAATTTAAGTCACTGTATATAGTTAAGCCCCCTATGAACCAACGAATGTAAATATTCATGCATATATGTAGTATCTTATTAGTTGTAAGCCAAATTGTAAATGGTATGTTCAATAAAACAAAATTGAAATTGAATTGAATGGTGTTCGCTATAGCGAGATGATAACGGACTTCTTGTGGCCAGAAATTGAGGATATGGACCTTCCAACAGGATGGTGCCACTTGCCACACAGCCAACGAAACAATGGCTCTTTTGCGCGAAAAAATTCAATGGTCGTGTTAACTCACGTCGCTCGTAGCGATGTTAATTGGCCGCTACAATCATGTGATTTGACACCGTTGGACTTCTTTCCTTGTGGATATTTAAAAGAAAGAGTGTACGCATTTGGCGTACCGACATTTTGTTTCACACATACTCGTAATCTATCATAATAAAAAATATTAAGATAATTTTCTGAAAACTTTTTGTTTTATTTACAATTAACATCGTGCGTTTTTGTTGGACCTCCCTTTATAATTTTCATAAGAAAAAAACTTTCATATTCTTAAAATACAAAACAAATACAATATTTCTTCTAACCATCCATTAACTTGCTTGCCATCGAGAGGCTACCATTGATGACTTTGACACTACATAATTGGTGCATTACTTATTAAAAAAAAAAAACAACGAAGAAAATAAACTATAAAAAATGCACAAAAGTGAAGACAAACTCCAAACAAAAAAAACACAACCATTTCCCAAGTACATTCATCTAGAGATGTATTCAATAAATGATAGTGGTACCCACAGATATGACAGCTTAATTCCATACCATTTATCTATTTCATCCCAGACGATTTGTTGAAAGCCAGCTTACCACCCATATTATATGAGAATCACTGGCCAATTACCAGCTGTTACTTAACAATTGCCATTAATCAATATGTTCTTCATCCGGCACGGATGCCAAGGAATAGAGAAGACTCCACCTCACCATCTTCCATCATAGCATCCATATAATATACATTAAGGTATGTACAGCAGTCAAGAAATTATAGGTTTTATTGGGGTAAGCTATAATCATTTGGTCCGCATGAAGCTGCTGCAAAGCCTCGCTATTATAAAATCAATTCAAAAGTGATAAGACAAACAATTTTTAAAATTAAACGTTAGTCTTGGATAGGATGATGATGAGGATGGAAGCTGAAGGCACGAACTCACTGACCTAGAGTTATAGTACTTGCAGGGAGCTTACATCTCACCTATGAACTTAACATGAAATGACGAAAGAAATTAAAAATAGGTAATGGATGTGATTTCAATGGAATAAATAAAGCCTGAAATGTGAGATTAATATGAATGTTTAAACTTTTAAATTTTTCGAATTACAAACGATAACCATCAAGTTCAAGATTCAAGCTGCGTTACTTGAAAAATAAATTTCTTTCACTAGACGATTAAATTCCCTTGAATGTTTAGATTCGGATCTCTTTAAAGATAAATTCTTCAAAAAAAAAAATGTCAAGACCTTTCTCTCTACAGCAGTTTTCACGTTAACCCTCATGCAGATTATCCTTTGAAAGTACATACAACTGTCATTTGCAAGCATCTCTCCTCGACGAACGACCAACAACAAAAAGAAGCATTTTCACTTTTCTGATGGCTTTTAAATAGGATTTACCATCAGGATAACACTTGGCCAAATGCCTTTTTTGGAATCAACTCTTATGGTTGCTCCTTTAAAAAAAAAAGAGAGAGAGCTTAGAGCCATTATTGTCTACTTTGAGATTTTGTTGAAAATGTAGCATGAATGAAGTTTTTTTTTTTTTGTCATATGAAAATCCTATACACGTAAAACAGTCACAAATTGATTTGTTAAGCCTTTTTTCGATGTACTTTTCATAATCCTTTCAATGAAATCCTTTTACACATCCAAGTTATAATAGAATAAGGACTAACTTGAGTGATGACGTGAGATGGAGTCGACAAACTGATGGAAATAGTCAAAATGAAATTGGATTACGACAATAAAGTAAACAGTTAGCTCTTCGGTTGTCCTTTTTTTTTCTTCGTCCTGTTTTTTTTTTTTTCTTTCTTTTTGAAAAAGGACATTCGTTCAGGATTAAGTTTGAAATTTTCATAAAAGTATTGCTTAAACTGCTGATGGGCGAAAGTTTTACTGCAGACAGGTACGGATGGATTTATATTAGAAATCCATAAAGTTTTACACAAACATTGGAAATATTGTTAGGAATTTATTCGTCTACTAACAAAAACATGAAGTGAGCAGTTTTTCGTGATTTGATTCAACTTGGCATTAAAGTTTATAGTCAATAAATTCTACCTCAAATTAAGTTATGCATGTAGAATTGCTATTTTTAAATGTAGATGAATTTAAAAAGTATTTTTTTTGAAGATTTTAACTGGGGGAGTAGTTTTGAAAAATTCAGATTTAGGTTTTAGTCGAAATCATCCCAAGAAACCCCAAAAAAAAACTGTGTAGAATATGTCCATTATTGCCTACTTAACGAAGTTGGAAATACCGACTAGGATGGATGAAATCGTCAACAAAAGTGGTTGGTGTCGAGAAGTCAAGACGGGCTGTGCTATACCAAAGAAATTATGTTATACTTATAATAAATATTTTCCAAAAAAAAAAGCTCCGGAAATAAATACCACTCTCAGAGAACAGTCCCTTAAACTGGAGCGATATAAATGCGACTTAAACGACACTGAAATCATTCATCAAACGCCAAGTTGATTATCCGGCCATTTGAGTTAGCCATCAATAGACTCATCTACACCAGCCAGAGGCTGTTCACGGAACTAGATCAAAAAGAGTACCTACATTTATTGAAAAGTTAATTCCAACATATAGAGCCTTGGAGACTAGTTCAAACATCTCTACCAACCCCACCTTTCCATGTAAAAACAGACATCTTGAGGAACTGAAGGTTGATAGCAGTCGACCAGGTCTGTATATTAAACAAATCTCCTGATCTGCAAGCCATCGAAATAAAATATCTTTTTTTTTAAGTTTTCATATGCGATGTTTTTAAGCTTTTTAGAAACTTCTGTACTAGAAATTTCATTAAAATTCGTTAGTCCAATAATGAGAAACTGAAAATTTTGAAAAACTGGTTCTAAGGTACAGACAGAAATGTCATAATTTCAAAATTTTATAGATCGTAGAAATTAAGCGAAAGAAAAATATGTATACAAATTCTAAGTGCCGTTCTCGAGAAATCTTCAATTTGCGAAAACCTTTTTTTAATTCTAGTGTGGTGGGTTAGATTTTTAGATTATTTTTATATAAAATAAAATTTTAATTGTCAAGATTTCGAATGTTTTGACAATACGGTTAAAAATCCATTGGAGAGTTGTTTTTTAGAAAATCGAAAACCAAAATAATGGATCTAGTGACATAGCCAAATAATAATACTCGTGTTTCAGGAAGTGCCCAACCAACTTCGGATGTACTATTAAACTCAAAGATTCTTTCTTTAGCCACACTACACGAATGTGTAATGCTTTATCCGACTCAATATTCCCCTACCATTATGATATTCAGACATTCAAAAAGAATGTGCATGGGTATCTCCTTCTAAATCCTCTCCAAATTTCATAATCCGTCATAATCCGTTTAGTACGCACAAAATTATAAAAAAAAAAAACACAATTATTCAACCACTTTCTAGATTTTATTAAATAAATTTTTGGAATTTATAATACAATAAAATGCACGACTGGGTCGCACGAACTTGCTCCTATGTAATAGACTAGGCATTTTAAAAACTAATGTTATTAGAGAAAATTGTTCATAAGGATCAAATTTAATTTTTAAGCTCTTTAAGTAGTAAGAGGTAAAAACAGAATGCTATGCAAATATGAATTTATACAAGAACAAAAATTATAAGTCATTGTAGTGGTTTCTTAAAAACAAGCTTTTATGTACAAAATTTTTAAGAAAATTTTAAGAAAAAAATTGGTACGCCAACCTTAAAATTTTATTACTGTACGAATAAAAATTGAATTTCCAAAAAAAAAAAATTGAGCCAATTTTGAGATATCAAATTTTCCAAAAAAAAAATGACTTTTTTTTTCCAAAAATTCAATAATATTTTTTTTTTTAAGTTTTGAAATGCAATGTTTTTGGGTACCTTTATTTTTAGATAAAATCAAAGTTTTTTTCTCACATATTGTAGATTATATTGAGAAACTTTTATTTATCAAGTTTAAGAAAAATAAAGCATGAGGTTGTCGAAAAATTAAGTTTTAAATAAAAAAAAATGTTTTTGAAAATTTGAACACACAATATCTACCATTCAAACTTTTGGAGAGCTTTAGCAAAAAATTATCAAAATCGATCTTACCGTTTTTGAGAAAATCTAAAACAAAAAAAATTGTCCACTAAACCATTTTTGGAATTTTCTTTTTTCAACCATTAACTAAATGAAATTTTTTTGTATCTTTCTTTTTTAAATCTGTCGAACAGTTTTTGAGAAAAAAAAATATTTATTAAATTTCGTAAATAATTCGTATGGAGGTACCCTTATTTTTGGTCTTAAAAAAAAAGAAAGAAACATGTGAGGGGAAAAATTAAAAATGATATCTACCAAGTTTAACAAAAATCGGCCGAGCTGTTTAGGCTGTAGTCAAACAGACAGAATTCTGAGACCCACTTTTTTAGTCTTCGCTATCATCGTAATGTAAACTTTGATCAAAATCTCGAGTTCGATTTTTTTTCCGAATGCATAAGTTGCCTTATATGTACATATGTATGTAGTACCTATAAGTCGCAAGTAAAAATTTTATTTAAAATGTTACTGACTGAACATTTTTTCGAATTTATCATTATATTTATGCATAACGGATAATAATGATTTTTGGTTTTTATAGAGAAGCTTCTAAAAAGTTTGAAAAATATTGAATTTCAAAACTTAAAAATTATTTTTTGAATTAAAAAAAAAAACAATTTTTGTTTTTAAAAATTCGATTTGTCCAAGAATTTTTTTTTTAAATTAATTTGTTATCTTACAAAATTATTAATTTTGTATATAAAAGCTTTATTTGGCGTCATCACCAAAGATTTCGTTAAAACACGGAATAATCTGGTTCTCGCACTGGATCATGCTTCATGGGAGAAAATGTTGTTCTATCCATTCTTAATATAATTTTTATTTAATAAGTTTATTTTTCTAACTCCAATGTCATAGCATATAGCCAATGCAGTAATTAAGGGAAATTATTGTTCCAGAAGTATTTGAAGTGCATTTCAGAATCAAGCTGTCGGATTGGTATGCTTTTCTATATCACAACATCTTTTTTTCAAGTCGATTGAAAACTATACAAACTCCAAAAATGTCTAGGCATAGGTATTTCTGTTGTATTGTAAAACTTTCTCATTCACCTTTTGAATATCCTTCAATGATTTTAAAATTAATTAAAATACAATGCTGAGCATAATTCATTAATAAAAAGTTCAAGTGCTTGTATTATTTGTGCTTGCAATATAATTACTAAGGAACAAGTTATTGGTTTGAAAAAAAAAAACTTAACAGAAATTCTAAATCGGTTCGAATGTTATGTCTAAATTCAGCATACACCATTGAATCCAGTGGCGTAGCTAAAAAAGGGCAAACTGGGCAGCGTTCCGGGACCCCGGGGCTTTGGGTTCTCTCAAGTGTTAAATAAAAAATTTAAACTTTCGTCAATAATATTAGATTATAGTCACTAGAATAAGAATTTTGGTTTTTGTGTTATATACAATTTGACTTAGAAAAAACATTTTACTACTCTCTGACATTCCAAGCAAAAACATATTGAAATCTATTAACGCTACCAAATGACTTGAAAATTCTTAAGCTCTATCAACCAGTCGAGTATGATACAAAAGACTTAAAAAAGGTCAAGAACGACATTACTAGAACGAACGAAAACGATTGAATGCTTCACGTGTTTCTTGCGGGAACAGCAACAAACGGCGAATGGGATGAACACGAGCGTCACTGAGTTGATCAGGCCACCTCTTTCTTAGATTTGTGAAATCCTCTTGAGGTAAAGGACAGACTCTTCGACTTATCCATAAATCCTGACCAAACAAACGGGCATATACACCAATCACTTACCTATCATACTCATCTGCCAAACGTTGCAAGGAGCCACAGGTCTGTCAGGAGGAATGATTTCCCAAGTTCGGGTAAAGGAAATGATCACGCCCTTAAAAGGCGTCTACAGCTCCTCAACCAGGTAATTATGTCGTCACATATTCACATTTCTTCAATGACCTAAAAGTACCCTCCGATATTTCAGGTCACGGGCTTGAGTGACATAGGATACATGGGAGTCACAATCCTTAGGGCATGGCATCACAACGGATCTACATTGATCTAAGTGTGACTATAAAAAGATCAATTTTCATCCCATTAACCTAACCTAACTTCTTACTAAATTAAATCATGTTAGCTCTACAATAGGGGCACAACGGTCTTCTTTTGGCTTTATATAAATAATGCTATTTTTGTGCTAACAGTTTGTAACTGTTATGGATGATGTTTTCAAATTAATCATCAGTGATCGCTCGAGCGTATGGATACCTGTCACTAGGCTCTAGTTGTTTCTGGAGGAGTTTTTGCACTTCTGAGTTGGGTTGATCGTCCAGGTTACTGATGATTTTTCAATTTTTGGTCAAGTGGTATTAATTTTGCTCTCTCGTATAGTTTCTTAATTGGTATATATTGGATTGGGGGAGAAAAATTGAGAAAGAGGAATTTTAACCCATTCTGCCTCTATACTACATATGTATGAAGGTCTGATAATTGCCCGTTCATTTACTTAAATGCCACAGTAACCCGGAACCCAGATAAAGGTGATATTGAGGTTTATTCGGCTTGGCTAAATCAGGTAGCCGAAAAAACTAGGAACATTTAAAGAATCAGACAAAATTTCAGAACCGACACTAAACTCCATCTTGGAGCCATTATTAAAAATGGTTGTGTCTTAGTCTCTCATCAAAACGATATCCTCCCAGTCCTTTCTAGATGGAAAAATAAAAAAAAAAATTTGGTGGTGCAACAGCTCGGAGTGAAAACATAACTCCTTTAAGAAATACATCTGCAGTGAGCGAAACTCGTCGAAAGATTGTCAAGTGTCAACTAAAAGGGAAAAATGCATCATGTCAAACTTAGCCTTATTCTAGGATACCCATAATTTGTACTCTTTGGCACACCATTAATAATTTAAGTCGTCCGAAGTTGTAGCTCAGTTAGAAAAATTCACTTTTATTTTCTTAACGTTTGTTTTGACTTCTGAAATCCACTGATAAGCTTAATTAAACAAGAGCGACTCATATAAAAAAATAAAGTATGTATGTACCTTTTACCTTATCAACTATTATTTTTCCCTCTGCATAGTGTTCAAGAATTGGTTAAGTCACTATAATTCACTTGTTAAACGCTTCGTTTATTCTCACTCAAACCTCTCATGAAAGCAACTGATAAAAAAAAACATAATCCTCATTTTTAAAAATAGTGTTTTAATTAAATTCACACAGTAAAAACAAAAAAACCCTAAAAATAACAAACAACAAACAAAAAATAGCTTTTTAATTTAAAACCTTTTTTTTTTTGTACCATGAAAACAACTGTTGAACGAAATTCGCTACAGCAGCTACCCCGGTTGAGTTTTCTTTTTCTTGCGAATCAATCCACCTATCCGCATGAGCCCAAAGCCTGCCATTCTAACTAACGGCGGAAAAAGTGAAACAGTTTGAGCAAAATGAAAAGTTATTACTTTGCGATTTTTTGTCTGGAGGAGATAGCGTTTTCATCATTTAAATAAACTTGAAATAAACTTTTCTGTCCGTTCCTTTCGTTTGTTTCATCTCAAACTTAGAGGCTTTGAGAGCTCGATATAGACAGAAAGAAATGCAAGGGTCCTTAAATGGAGAAATGGCATCCGTCATAATATGTAACGTTTGGAGTTGCCATGTCGTCATTCTTTCCCGGCACGAGTGTGATTTTTTTTTTAAGGAAACTTTTAGCTTTACAATATCTACACTGAAGAAAAACATCGTTGTTATCATAACGAAAAA
The DNA here is from genome assembly GCA_911387755.1 of Chrysotoxum bicinctum. Lineage (NCBI taxonomy): Eukaryota > Metazoa > Arthropoda > Insecta > Diptera > Syrphidae > Chrysotoxum > Chrysotoxum bicinctum. The sequence continues at coordinate 203,794,093 of OU426988.1, forward strand.
ATACTATTATAAATATTATTCCTCTTAATCATATTGCCTATGAACCTTAGCTTACAAAATCAATAAATATATCTAAAAAAAAAAAAAAAAAACGAAAAACAATAATGTACTTACTATCCAGTGGTATAGTGCTTAGTGAGCTAGACTGTCACAACATGGGTTGGGATAGATTCCCACTGCAAACTTAAATGTGTTGTCATGAAAAGTGATTCTCATCTTAGAAAATTGAACGTCATCTCAATATACCTATCAATAACACGCACACTAGAATGGTTGGGCAATGTAAGTAACTCAGCCCTTGTTCTTCACGAGACATTGTGCCACCAAATTTATAAACTGTTTGTGATTCCACTGATACTCGTACTATAGCTATGCACGGTGGCACGCATCCGAGCGGTCCAATTTTCTCTGACTATGCCACATAGTAATTCACATGAACCATGGAAACATGACGTCACAGAAAAATCTACTTCATTTTTAATTATAGTTCAACACTTCAACAGTTCACATATTCAGTTTTTACTGAAAATGTAAGATGAGCACCTACTTGGATGAACGAAAATCACCCCCCAGACATGCAGTTTTGCTTCCTGGAAGGGCATTCAACACTGCATCCATTACTAAAGGTCCGGTCTGACGTCTCCTCAGCACTCAATAGCCATGGTGCCACCGTAGGATACTTTCTGAATGTCGAGAAAACATTCGACAGTGTATGGATAGTAGCCCTTATCCATAAGCTTCGAGTACTTGGATTACTAATACAAATATTATTTTCTTTTTTCTCTTTCAGGAAATTCTTCGTTCAGCTAGACAGCTGCAAGTCTTCAATCAAATCCATCAAAGCCGGAGTCGCACAAGGATCGAAGCTGGGTCCCTTCCTATATAGACTGATGACGTCTGATCAACCCGTGTCAACTGACTGCGAGAACCTGCTTTTTGCTCACGACTCTCTGAACTACGCCTCATCTATAGCGCCAATAATTGTAGCTCGGAGAGTGGAAGCCCACGTCTCCAGACTCTACAAGTACTACAGAAAGTGGGGTATCCGAATAACTACTGCCAAATCTAAGCTTGTGTGTTTCAGGAGACCCACCGCCAATGGCAACCGATGTCGTTCAGCAGCCACTTGCAGAAAACTGACCGTGAAGCTCCCTGATGGGTTGACGATAGCAGCCAAAAGAATGCTAAATACCTCGGAGTTCACTTCAACGAGCTGTCCAAATTCAACCCGCACTCAAAGCAGGTACTTAGCAAGGCCAACTTCGAGTTTCACCGCTTGCACCCATTGCTAGCCAGAAGAACCGGACTAAGCCAGCCAGTGAAACTACTGATATACAAGCAGCTTATCAGACCTGTCATCAGCTATAATTTTCCTGTATGGTACACCATCTCGAAAACAGCAATGCAGAAGCTCCAACTCTTCGAAAGGAAAATTCTGAGGATAAGCACCGGACTTATCTTCGCTCGACAGCGAAAGAAGCACTACAGCAACGAAAGAGTCTACGAAGAAGCCAAAATCAAGCCACTTTACCAGTTTCTCGTGCAATAAGCAAGGAAGTTTATACATAGCACCGCCAACCAAACAAACCCACTGATTAGAAGGATGACCACCCAGGAACGACATACATCCAGAGCCTAGATATCTAAGTGCTTTGGATATGTTAGAAAGGAACCCAGCCGACAACGAAGAAGCAGTTCGATTTTACGCTGACGGGGAGTCAGCATACCACCGTGGCTGAAAACATCAAAATAACAAAACAAACCCCCAAAGAACCCACCAACTGGACAACCAGGACTGAATAACCCGAGAGATAAACCATGCCATAATTTTAATTTAAAATAACTAATCATGTTTATAATAATTGTTATAATTGTAGAAATGTTTTAGCATAAGTTAGGTTATGTGCCAACAAATTTGTTTATATTCATATTATCCTCAAGTTTAAGTTTTCCAATTGTATATATTTAAAGTTCAATAAAAAACCTTGAACGAAAATCACTCCTTAGACCATATGCAAAGTCAGGCGAAAGAGTAAATTGATTTTATTGATTATTATTTGAAATCCAGTCGTAGACAAGCGAAGGCGAGTTGGTTTTGGCTTTCCTTGCTTTCTCTTCCCACGAGTGGTAAGGGGTTTCATGGAAAGACAAGTTAGGTTGGAGATATTGTCCAGCTATTTCTTACTGGTGGTAAGGGGCCTTAGTTCGAAATTAAATGTCCTAAATGGTACATATTACCATTGTAACTTCTGATGTACCAGTTCATTTTAACCATCTGTATGATATAATCCCGATGTCAAAATAATATGACCAGTTTTTAAAAGCCAAATTACCATAATCCAGATTACCCGAAACCAAGTACCAGAATATATAACCGAATCATCAGCAATCAGTATAACTGATACGAGATAGCAAGACTAGAGTCCGGCAGAGTTGATACCCGTGAATCATTCGATTACCAGAATTAATTGAAATACTGGTAACAGAATATTGCGTGTTATATGTAGATATAAGAGTTATTTTCAATAAAGATTTTGTAATAAGAATTGAAGACCTTTTCCTCTGAAGTTTCATGTTTTCTTTAGTAGAATTTTCGATTGGAGACTACAATGAACCCTGTGTGTTTTATCGCAGAATACTCGTGGTTAGCTTGGAAGACCTTATCACAGAAAATACATGTGGAATAAATTCCAAGATAACAAACTGGAACTTTTATAAAAATGTTCTTAAAAAAAACATTGAACACATAAGTTCAGTAGTAGTGACGAAAAGTCACATTGAAAAGCAAAAATGTATCAAAACTAAGATCTTAGGTAACGAGCTCTCCAATTGGGCAAAAAAACCTCAGAGTAGAACAAATATGGGAAGTAAGGAAAGCCAAAAGGAATAGCTTAATGGGGTTCTGTGAGGGCAGGGCCGGATCTACCTAAGGGCTGTATGGGCTCCAGCCCAGGGCCCCGAGGTCACAAGGGGCCCCCAGACCCCGTTGAAAACAATAGGCGTTAATTTGAATTAAAAAAATTAAAATTAAAAAACCTACCATAAGGTTGGCAATGGCAACCCTGATATCAATCTACTAATGTATAGTCCCCGGCAAGCTAGATGGCAATATTTTAGAGAGAGAGAGAGTAAATTCGCGCGTAGCTTTTACCTGGAAAAGCGCTGCGCGAACTTACTCTCTCTCTCTCTAAAATCGTGCTCAGTTTGATGCCGAATAGTGTATGTGCGCGTCTATGGAACGGAACGGGGATTCCCCGTCGTTTGTTTTTGATCGGTGTATTTTTTCTGCTCTTAGGTTAGGTTAGGTTAGGTTGTTGGGCTGACAATTGATGTAACTATCGTCACACTTAGATCAATGTAGATCCATTGTGTTACCCGTGAGTGTAATCACTCTTTTCTGATAAAAACCTATGTGTTCTGTTAATCAGTCAAGCCATTTTGAGGCATTGACGAAGTTCAATATGTGAATTCCTGAATATTAGAAAGATCTTCTAAATTGTCAAAGAAGTAACTACCAAGCCATTTCCTTCTTTTGTGGCATAGTGACGGGCAATGACAGAGAAAGTGTGATGTGTCTTTATGAACCTCTTCATCACCATATCCTCTAATTTTCATTTCAAATTTATGATATTTTAGTAAATTATGTCCGGTGATTATGCTCGTAAGAGAGCGAAGGGACTTCTTACTAAGTTGCATAATTTTGACAGTCCTCTGCTTGTTAAAGCAATGCCATACTTTCCTAGTGGTATCACAGGTGTCAAGTAGACTCAACCTTTCATTGGGTTTCTTTAGGATTAAATCTGAAATTTTCTGTTTAATGTTGCAGAGTGGGATACTTACCATCTGTCTTGCCAACTCATCGGCATTTTCATTACCTGGTATGTCGCTGTGCCCCGGTACCCAGCAGAGTCTAATATTGTGCTGCGTGCCAAGAACCTTAAGCTCTTCGCGACCTGATAATTTTTGGGCTAGGTCCCCAGGATTTCCCAAAGATTCTGTTACAGGAGTAGAATGCAATCATTCCTTTTTTCGCTCTTTTCTTAGTGTTAAGACTCCAGTTTAATCTCCTATCTAGAATCACACCAAGATACTTTGCATGATCTGAAATCTTCAGTGGGGTGCCTTCAATCGAAGGTTTTCTGAAGCTTGGTATTTTCCTCTTATTTGTAAAAAGGACTAATTCTGTTTTTGACGGGTTAACCATCAGGCCGCACTTTCTAGTCCATCTACTAACCTTAGAAAGGGCGTATTCGATCTGTTCGCTGATAGTGGGTAAGAATTTACCTGTCGCTAATAACGCAAGATCATCAGCATAGGCTACTACCTTTTTATCTACTCTTACGAGGGACTTCCCGCCGCGCTGCTTAACGTAACGCCTGACGTGATTTTGTTTCTTCTTCCGCACTTCTGTTCTCGTCATCAAAGTGACAAACTGACTTAATTTTTAGAACTGTGTTTAATGAGTCAGTTTACTAATGAGTAAGTAACTTAAAAGTTATGTCTAAATAAGTAACATTTGTTTATTAATACAAGATTTCTTGCTTTTATTTGGTAAGTAAAAATATTTATAAATCATGTTTTTCTTCTTTATGGTATTTTTAGGGTTCTGTACAAAAAAAATGAAATACGAAACCCTTTATGATCAATCGTGCGCCCTCACTCGTGCGCCCGTCTGTCTGTCACAGCTAATTTGCTCCGAAACTACTGGACCAAATTAGGTGAAATTTGATAGGATGGTGTAATTATGAGCCAAGGAATAGTTGTGCAAAGTATTTTTTTTAATCAGAGTCATTTTAATAAGGTTTGCTAATGTCACTGTGTCATATATCAATAGAAAGAGGCATAAATAGCAAACAATTCAAATTTTTAATGGATTTGCAAAACAAAAATATCGAAAACATAGATTTGGAAAGTGCGCGTCATATTATTGATTATTATCCAGAAAACGTAGACGAGCATTTAGTGAATGAGTGCACTTAATTAAAATCGTACTTACTCCAATCTAAGCCAGAATCGTACACCTCTTCCAGTGACATTTTTAGGCTCATGTATATGAAAATAAATTTATTAACGTGTTCCCTAACTGCTATACCATTTTAAAGATTTTTTTAACTTCGCCAATTACTAGCTGTGAAGCAGAGCGCTCTTTCTCCAAGATGTCCTATGTAGAAAATAAATACAGGACAACAATGTCGAACCATCGACTAAATAATTTATCACTTCTTTCGATAAATTGTGATCTAACAAAACACTTGCAATGTGATGACCAAATTAAGGAATTTGCAGCACAGAAATGCAGAAATGTTGATTTATAAATTATAATTTATATAACATGTCATAAACATAATCTGTCAATTTCATTTACTAATTCATAACAAATAAATAAAATGTTTTTCTTGTTTTTTTTTTGTATATTCTTATGTATATCACTATTTCGTTTTCACTCTCAAACAAAGGTTGTCTGGAAGAGATTGCTACCACAGCAATAAGGTCGCCGTTTGCACAACTAATGCTTGCGTAGATTTAAGTAACATTTATGTTTTTTTTTGTGCAATAAAGAATATATAATAATAATATATCACTATAGACACAGTTTTTTGATATGGCTATTTGTTGAGTACTTAGGTAGGCCACTAAATAGTTTCAGCCCAGGGCCCCACAAATTCACGATCCGCCTCTGTGTGAGGGTATTTTCCCCACCCCTGCAGCAGCTAGGCTGGATAAGGATCTAGCAAAGTAGAAGGTATAAACTTTATTAGCACTTCAGAAACCTGATAAAAGCTTCATGGAAGTTGAGAGGCAAAGGTTCACTCTGCTACTAAATAGTCATTTTCCGAGTAATATTCCAATTGTTGACAATACAGTAGAGAGAATACCTTCCAAACCAAACGGAGGATAATATCTTCAACTATCTGCTCAAGACAAAAGATTGAATGAACAATTAGCACCTTTCAATTTCAACCCTTAAAATCACTGGGTGTAAAAGGTGTTTTCCCAGCCCTTTCCTCAGGAAGGGGTACTGTCCATGATGAATTGCTGCATCGGTTTTCCTGATGACATTGTCATAACAGGCTTGGGAAATTTGGAGAAACTCTCTGTGATATAGTCCAAAGAGGAATGACAATTACTCCTAAATAGTGTCTATCAATAAGGCAATTTACTAAAAAACGACTTCTGCCACATATGAAACTTATTAGGAAATCTGACAAAAATCGACACCTAGAAGAAGGTAAAATACCTAGGAATTACACTAGATAGCACACTTTTTTGAAATAAACATGTCGACTTATCCGGAAAGCCACAAGAGCCTGTTATGATATACAAGATACGATACTTGCAGGCAAATGATAGGGCTACAAACCGAATATCCTTTGATGGATGTACCCCAAGATAGCAAGACACATCATTAAATTTAAAATGGTATATTGACGGATGAAGAACGTTTCAAGTGTAGGAAGTTTTAAGCCCAGAACCAAACTTCCTCTGTTTATGGGGCAGTCCACAAGCAGGAAAATGTGCCGACAGTAATCTCGAAAGGAACGATCGTAGCGAAAATATTGTCATTATGTTAGATAGCCAAGCAGCACTTGAAGAATTCCTTTTCCATTAATTCTAAACTAGTATAGGAGTATTTGTGCATTTATGCTTTACGAGGTGAGCAAGAAAAATAAAGCCGCAGCTATGTGGGCACAAGGACAGGTAAAGGTCTATATGGACAAAAATATATGTAGATAACTACCAAAACTGACAACGCTTTAACGATAAAAGAAGAAGAAGCATTGGCTTTTATAAGCATTAAATTTAACGTGGTTATTAATTCCCCATTGAACAATAATAACTATAAAGGTCGGATTTGATGTGTTTACCATATAAATATTGACGTTGCAGTTCTCCATCCAAAGGGAGCCGTGTGGCACACCGGCATTTCTCTTATATATGTCAGATTTGAACCTGTCCAATACCATCCAAGGTCTCACGGTCGACAAATAAATTTATCACATTTTACTTATTTGATTTTTTCGCAGTGTACTAAAGCATAATACAGCACTTACACTCGTGTACAGCGAAATGAATTCTGTGTTCCTATGTCCTCGCCATCGTCTGTATAAAAAGACTGCTTGAATTAATAAATAAATTCCATTTTTTGTTTGTCTTTTTGTCCTTTTTTCCATCAACCCACCAGGGTGCTTGCTTAAAATTAAAAAAAAAAACGCATACAAACATGGAATGTACGAAATGCATAGGTTGAGGTAAGGGTTTGGCGGTATGTACGAAGAAGCTCCGGCCGAACGGGCAAAAACCAACTCAAATACATAAAGATAAAGTTTTCTATCATTTTATTTGAATGCATTTTGTAAATTTCATTTTTATAACTTTCAAGAATATGAATTCAGATCTTTTTTCTTATTAACGAAGATTCAGAAAAGTTTTGAAGGTAGAAACTACAAAGTAGTACTCGTATTATATTATAAATCGCTGAAATTCTTATTCGGTAAATGGTCAGTGGAATGTTTATGTTTCTTTTTTGTTTCCCTCAATTCTTAATGAATTGCATAAAAGTGAAATCAAAATGAAAAATGGATTGATAAAATGCTATGTAAAAAGTAATAAATAGAAAATATGTTTGTATTTGGAATTTATGTAGGAGTTATAGTTATTTTTTTTATTCGCTGCATTTTTATGTAGAACTGTATATTTGGGCTTAAGAATTTAACATGAAGACATATTAATATCACAAATATTAATATAAATTAAAAAAAAAGTGTGAGTGCCGGGACTCACGGTTGAGATGTGTAAACCTTAACGTTCGTCCGAGTGCCGAATTTTTGTAATCGAACGTACCCAATAAACATACAATGCAATCTTATTAGTTTGTAACTTTAGATATATTCAAATCAAGCCACTATTTTTCCCACAATTTATCCCTTTCACTTATAATTAAATCCAATATATATATATAGCTGTACTAGTGTACATAACGCTTTCCCCCAAAACATATACATATGTATTTTTGGACCATGGGCGACAAATGCGCCAGTTATACACATGCATAATGTAGCCATATTTTAAACTTATGATTGACTTTTTAATCTTTAATTTCGAGACAGTGTTCTCATTGGAATTGAATTTACTCCTCAGACTTATTTTGACATGACTGTAGTAGAGTTTCAAAGTAAAGGAACAAACGTATTGTAAGAAAAAGAACGCACTATTGGACTCCGCTACGTAACGTTAAGTTTAAGTTTCCTTTCGATTGCATGATGGGTGCTTTTAAATACATTGGTGCAAAATTCTTAACAGCCTATTATTTATTAACGTACTAGTAAGTACGATACTACTTAACAATTTGTTAACTTTAAAGTAGTTTACTAACTCATTCTTAGTTTTAATCATTTTCTAGCTAGTATCGTACTAATTCAATTTTCTTAACAAATTGCTTTTGAACACACCTAAAAAATGACAGTTCGTCATATGAAGTTAGCACGATACTAAAAAATTAAAATAGGTATTCGATGATTTTAACTTTAATAAAAAGGTGGAGAAAGTATGATCTACATATTGTCGCTTTTCCGGCAGAGTGGCATAAGTCGAAATTTGCCGTTTTTTAGTTTTGAACACAGAACTGAGCTGAAAAAAGACACAATTTTTCTGTGTTAACCTACTTCTTCTAGTTTCCGAGTTATGAAAAAGCGCCGCTCTCAACTTTCAAAAACATCCCTGTCATTTTCTACGTATAAATACGGCATAAATCAATTTTTGTTTTTTTTTTTAATATTTTGTTTTTTATAAAACTTAACAAACAAAAAATGCAGTTTTTTCACGTATTCAACATTCGAGTTTTGTTTTTTATGAACAACGAAATTTTTTTTTTCAGTATGAAGAAAAACTTTAAAAGGCTCTCCTGAAAATTTGCAAATTTCGACTTATGCCACTCTGCCGGAAAAGCGACGATTTATTCGATCAAAATTTGCAAAACCGTCATTTTAACCTAGTTATTCGATTAAAATCTTGCGCCATTTATTTTTAATATGAATTAACTTTGTTCAAGCGAAAAGGAGTTATCTCTTCGCACTCCTTACTCAACTCAGTTCAGCACTTCTCTCAAAGAAAGTCGTAAAAATGTGTGTATTTACATCCAGAATTTACTTATAGACTTGCACGTGCTTGTCATGCATTTGAACAAGGTATATATGGCTTAATTCCCCCATCATATACAATTCTCGGAAACATGCTTACAAATTGCAAGCTACTAAATGGAGCGTTTACCTTATCAAAATCAAGCCAAGCCTCCAACTTTTTTTTTTTAGATTTCTGTACTTTGTCTTACTCCCTCTGTCAGAGATTTATAAACTGATTGACATCATTCGCACTTTGTAATGGAAATTGTTAAATTAAATATAAGTGGTAAAAACTTAATTTTTTAATCCATTGAAGTCGTAGTCATGATCCAGTTCATGGCTTGACATTTGGAGAACGATCTATTATATTGATATAGCGAAAGCTAAAAGTATATTTTGATATAATATAGAATATTTAATTCGATAACTAAAATAATTATTATGGTATGACAGATAAGGGACAAATTAAATTTTGCCCTGAACAACATTTTCGGATTTTTAAATGACAACTCTGAAAATGCATTTTTTTGGGACCATAAAATAAAATGTAATCGTCCATCACTAACGTGAAGTGTATTTGCTAAAGACAATAAGACATTAAATGAAACCGCTATGAAATTTTAAATTAGTTGGAGAAATGTTGGGGTATTGAATTTAGTTCTAGCCAGCAATGGAAAGTAATAAAACTCACTACTCAAAATTTCAAAACAGCAAAAGAAAATCTTGTCCTTACCCGTATGTTCTCAAATTAAATGACATTTCAAGTCATGACCCACGGGTTATAACGCAATTTTTTTCTGACCTTTTTCAGAGTGCCTTCAACTGTGATACTTCAAACTGTGATAACTGTGATTCCTCAATCTGTGATAAATCTGACGAAATGGCTTAAAACTTTGATCATTTGAAATCTTTTCCTTACTTGACTGATATGAACTTTAACATTAATATCTACAACATTGTAAAGTTTGTATCTAACCTTGACGACATCTGTATACCAGGTACTGATGGTATACCAATACCACATACTATTGTGAAAAACTGTGTACGTCAATTGTCATTACCTTTGTCTATTCTTTTTAATTTTTCAATGTCTTCATGTTCATGCCCATCTATTTGGAAAAGTTCATTCATTAGCTGAATTAGCTGAAAATTGTATTGATTCATTTAAAAACAGTAAACAAGTAGATTGTGTATTTACTGATTTCAGTAAAGCTTTTGACAAGCTGTCACATCGTGTTTTGCTTTTTAAATTCAGAAAATTAGGATTTAGCGAAAATTTTGTAAAATGGCTTCAATCCTATTTATTCGATAGATCTTATTCGGTGTTATTTAACGGTTACGAATCAAATAAGTTTAAAATCAATTTAGGAATCCCATAGGGTAGTCATTTAGGCCCTATTCTTTTTATTTTAAGTCGTTTATTACCATCTGTGTTAAATTACTCCAAGTGCCTCATTTACGACGACGATGTAACAATCTTCAAAACTATTTCAAATACTTGTGATTGTGAAGAATTGCAATGCGATCTTAACTGGTTTTTTGACTGGTGCACTCGTAATTGTTTGTTTCTTAATATTGATAAATGTAAAACTGTGTGTGTTTTACAAGAAAGTTTGCATTTATTTCGTTCAACTATTTGTTTAATGGTATATCAATATCTCGTGAAACAGTAGTTATGTCTATTCTTCCTGTCACATTTGATCGCAAACTTGAATTCATTCAACATATAAACTACATTTCAAATAAAGCTAATTCAATTTTTGGTTGGATAAAAAGAGAGTCGAAACTATTTTCCGACCCTTTCATGACAAAGCAGCTTTTTATATCTTTTGTTCGACCCATTCTAGAATACGCTTGTCAGGTTTGGTCACCTCATTACGAATGTCATAAAAATAGAGTTCTAGAGGTTCAAAAAAGATTCATTAGGTTTATCCTCATGGGACTAGGTTGGGATAATCCTTATGATCTCCCACCTTATAACAACCCATTCTAGAATACGCTTGTCAGGTTTGGTCACCTCATTACGAATGTCATAAAAATAGAGTTCTAGAGGTTCAAAAAAGATTCATTAGGTTTATCCTCATGGGACTAGGTTGGGATAATCCTTATGATCTCCCACCTTATAACAACAGACTTAACTTATTGATATAGTCCAGTCAAATTAGTATTTTATATCTACAAAAAATACTGCGTCGATTTTTTGCAAACCCAAAAAAAATACAGCGCTATATATGATAGTAGCCGAGAAAATCGAGTTCACGCTTTCCAAAGCCTTTTTCAAAATGGCGGACAATGCATGGGCGGTTTTTGTTCGAACTTTTTGGATTTACACTCTCTATACTCTGTCAAACAAAAATATGCAGTGTGGGGAAGATAGGACGTTTGCCTCGCATTCTGGCTACAGTGAATTGCATAAATCTGTCTTTCATTAAAGCTCTCACAGGGTTATCGTAGTGTTGATTTTAAATGGACCCTTTTTTAAAGCTCTAAAATCAAAAGCACCTCAACAGAAACCCAAGGAAAAAAAACTGAACAAGTTACGAAATGAACAAGGGTAACTCTGAACGCACATCAATATTTAATGCGGGTTGAAATTGAATAGCACCAACAGCCATAGACCACAGCAATTCAGTGCACATGCACACTCAGATGTGCAGTCAATAGGACGTCGGGCTTGCGTCAGATGCAATCGAAAATTTATGGGCGCACAAACACTTTTTTATGGAGGAGTTCTTTCAATTTAGTATGGTGCAAAAATATAGAACGCTACTGATTTTTAAAAAGCTCTCCCATAAGACGTGTACTGCATATTTTTATTGGATGAAGTACAATACTTTTTAAGAAGAAAAAAATTAGACGCAGTATTTTTTGTAGATACTTCGATTTAATCAATTTAATTTAACTGGACTAATATACTCAGTCTCGAGAACAGACGTTCCTATTTATGTTTCGTTTTCATTGTAAAATTAATCAACCGTAACGTAGACTGTTTGCACCTTCTGTCTCGTATTAACTTTAATATTCCTCAAAGAAATTTCAGGAACATACCGGAGAGTATACTTGTTTCAAACTATCGTACCAATTATGAAAAATTTTCTCCATTAAACAAAATGTTTAAACTTTTTAATTTGTATAATCTTAAATGTAACGATTTGTTTGATAACACAATAACTAATTCATGTCAAATTAAATCAACATTTTCCTAGAAATTGTTTAAAATCTTAATATAAACCTATGTAAGAAATTTTGTAAATTTTGTAAAACTAGCAATTTAGTTATGTTAATAAATAAATAGAAAACCGTGCCGGGTAAACTATTCCATAATCGTGTTGTACGATTATAAAACGAATATCTATATTTGACGGTACGACCAAAATTAGGCTCGAGGATGAACTGATGAGCATTCTTAGCGAAATGGGTATCACGGAGGAACTGATTGAGGGGAGGAATGCAACTGGCTACTTCGAATGAGTATTACTTGTGAAAGAAGCGATAAAACAAGAAAACACAACATGAAACATTCCGACGATGTTCAAGAGATGGGAATGAATTCATGATAACTCTGTTTCTGAGCTTATCATACGATACTGTTGCAATTCCACTTCCGAAGTAGATGGACGTGAATTTGAGAACGAGTATGAGAAGCTGAGAGTAGAGTCGTCGGTAAAACAATGAAGCGGATAAGACGTTTCAGACAAGAGATCATTTTTAAAAATGAGGAAGAGAGTCGGAGACAAAACGGAGCCCTGAGGATCACCAGCATTTATTTTGTGAAGATCATACTTGAAACCGTCCAATACAACATAATATTGAACGATCTTCTTTCTCCAAAATAATGTAAAGATCTGCTCCCTTCTTCTATGAGATATACCATCAGATCATATACGATATAAATAAATCTAAATCAGTCTTTTTACTTGCGACTTATAGGTAGATACTATATGACAAGTTATGCATTCGTAAAAAAAATCGAACTCGAGATTTTAATCAAAGTTGACATTACGATTATAGCGAAGACCACAATTCTGTCTGTCTGTCTGTTCGACTACAGCTAAACGGCTCGGCCGATTTTCTTCAAACTTTGTAGATATGGGTTTTAATTTTCCCACCCCGGAAGTTTTTTGACTTGATTTTTTAAGACCAAAAATAACGGTACCTGCCATACGAATTTTTTTTTCGAAATTTTATAAATATTTTTTTTTTTCTAAAAAACTGTCACACAGATTTAAAAAAAAAAAATCATACAATTTATTTTAGTTAAACCTCACGCTCAAGGGAATATGATTACCCTTTAAATGTTTTAACACAGCGCAGCGCGGGCGTGAAGTTACGGAAGAGAAAGAAGGATAGGAAAGATGTGTGGCACGATGTTCTGAGACTGAAGGTGGTTTTCTCAGACTTTTTATCTCCAGGGATGGCGGCTGAACTAAAGCGGAGAATTGCCGTGTCTTATTTCTATGTCCCTTATAATTCGCATTATTTTATTCGTTTTTCATCCTTGTTGGGCATACTAGTTTAACTCAATCACATGTTGTTAGTGTTATGCCTAAACAACATGTAATGAGTAAACCAGCAACCCATTGATGACAATTTTTTAGAAGGTTTTAATGGAATTAAAGACGACATAGACGACGGCAGGGATCGAACCTGTGATACTGAGGTTGACAGGCGAGCACACAACCATCGCGCCACGGCCACCCCCAAAACCTAGGTAATGGTTGAAAAAATTTTTACAAAAAATGGTTATTTTTGGTACCCCCCATGGAACCATTTTTTTTGTTTTTGATTTTCTCTAAAACTGTACAATCGATTTTGATCATTTTTTTTATGTTAAGGCTCCCTAGCAGTTTTAATATTATATTGTGTATTCAAATTTAAAAAAAAATTTTTTTGGATAACAAAAAAAAAAAAAAATATTTTTGAAAACTCAATATTTCGAAAACCCCATGCTCAAGTTTTTCAAAACTTGATAAATAAAAGTTTTTTAATATAAATTATAAGATTTAAGAAAAAAAAATTGTTTTACCTAAAAATAACGGTACCCTCCATACAAATGTTAAAAAATGGTTTTCGAAAATCGTATTTTTCTCGAAAACGGTTCCGAGAATTTTACTTAAATTTTTTATCGTTCAATGAATTTTTAAGATCTATAATTTAATAAAAAAAATTTTGAAAACAAGATATTACTGACTGTACCTACAATAGAGCGATTTTTTAAAATTTTGAATTTCTCATTATTGGCATAACGGATTTTAATGAAATTTTTTAGAGAGAAGCTTCTAAAAAGTTTAAAAAACATTACATTTCAAAACTTTAAGAAAAATATTTTTTTGAATTTTGACAAAAAAAAATCGTTTATTTTTTTGAAAATTCAATATCTCGAAAACGGCTCAATATTTTTTTTGTAAATTTAATTTTTATTCAAACAATAATAAAAACTTTAAATTGGCTTAAAAATGTTTTAAAAATTTTGTATATAAAAGCTTATTTTTGAAGAAACCAATACAAAGACTTATAATTTTTGTTCTTGCATGAACCTATATTTGCTTGAATCACATGGCATTCTATTTTTACCTCCAACTACTAAAGAAGTTGTTTTAGTCATTTAGAAAAATTTATTTTATGCTTATGAACAGTTTTTCTCTAATAGCATTCATTTTTGAAATTCTTAGTCTATTAGTCGTGCGTTTTATTTTTTATCAGGTAAGAAGAACACAATCTTCCTCACTCATGATGAAAAAATAGTTCAAAATCTAAATAAGCAATGCTGATCGGCATGCATAGTGTAATCGCAGCTTCACATAACTCGCAACTATTTATTCAACTCCTAGGCAAATCTGTGTCCTTCTGTAATTCTTTGAAAGTAATCATTTGAATAAATTGTATGAATCCTTATCCCTATAATATTTAGGGTAAAACCAATTTCTTTTAAGTTAACTGAATGCTAGCTTAGCCAACACATTTTTATTTGGCTAGTTTCATTGTGAATTTTCTACAAATTGCAGTTCGCTTTTATGATCAAAGTCCAAAATTACTATGCAGATGCAGACTATTTTATTGCATATTTTTGATGAAAACACTGACTGTATCCGTATGGAAGGAAAACCCCCGATGACCAATAAAAAATAAAACCCATAACAATACCTACCTACTTTTAACTTTTACAGCTTGCAGCAGGAAGCCAAAGCATAATAATTTTAAAATCCTGTCTGTTGCCGAACATCATCTGCAGAATCATCAATTCGGTGAATAAATGCAGTACGCTTTGAGTCGAGTCGACATTGTTGCAAATAACCGTATAATAGTAATGTTCAATGTACCACAAAAGGATCACACAAAAATCCAGTTTAAATCCCTGCGAATTGATATAACAATTGTTCGAGAAGACATAAAATCTTGTCCTTTTTAATCTAGGCAAATGGTGACACACTTTTCCAGAATGTATCCATCTATCCACTCCCGAATCAGAGAACGAGCAACGACAATGGATAAGCTATTCTATTGTGCTTTCCTATCCCAAAACAAAGCCAACAATCTAAGCACCTACACTCAAAAAAAAATCCTGGTCCTATTTATCAGATTTCTTGTTAGAATATATCCGCTAAACTGATAACGAGATTCTCCCAGGTTGTCTGATAGAATATATCAGTCTCTCCTGATAGCCCGTACCAGGCAAAAATGTTTTCCTTCCGATAGAATTTTATCAGAGCTCCTGATAAAAGGTACCAGTTGCCTGATACAATCTATCAGGAAAAAAGAATCGTTTTCCTGGTATCCACTACAGGTATATTGGTAGTATTAACCAGGAATATTATTTTTTCCTGGTACAATGTACCTGCATTCTGGTACAATTAACCAGTAAATCGTATACTTTCCTGGTAGCTGCTACCAGGATTATGGTAGTATTAACCAGAAATATTATTTTTTTCCTGGTAAAATGTACCCGCATTCTGGTACAATTTACCAGTAAATCGTATACTTTCCTGGTACCTGCTACCAGGATTATGGTAGTATTAACCAGAAATATTATTTTTTTCCTGGTAAAATGTACCCGCATTCTGGTACAATTTACCAGTAAATCGTATACTTTCCTGGTACCTGCTACCAGGATTATGGTAGTATTAACCAGAAATATTATTTTTTTCCTGGTAAAATGTACCCGCATTCTGGTACAATTTACCAGTAAATCGTATACTTTCCTGGTACCTGCTACCAGGATTATGGTAGTATTAACCAGAAATATTATTTTTTTCCTGGTAAAATGTACCCGCATTCTGGTACAATTTACCAGTAAATCGTATACTTTCCTGGTACCTGCTACCAGGATTATGGTAGTATTAACCAGAAATATTATTTTTTTCCTGGTAAAATGTACCCGCATTCTGGTACAATTTACCAGTAAATCGTATACTTTCCTGGTAGCTGCTACCAGGATTATGGTAGTATTAACCAGAAATATTATTTTTTTCCTGGTAAAATGTACCCGCATTCTGGTACAATTTACCAATAAATCGTATACTTTCCTGGTACCTGCTACCAGGATTATGGTAGTATTAACCAGAAATATTATTTTTTTCCTGGTAAAATGTACCCGCATTCTGATACAATTTACCAGTAAATCGTATACTTTCCTGGTAGCTGCTACCAGGATTATGGTAGTATTAACCAGAAATATTATTTTTTGCCTGGTAAAATGTACCCGCATTCTGGTACAATTTACCAGTAAATCGTATACTTTCCTGGTACCTGCTACCAGGATTATGGTAGTATTAACCAGGAATATTATTTTTTTTTCTGGTAAAATATAGCCGCATTCCGCATACCCGTGCAATTTACCAGGACCTTTTCCTGGTACCTGCTACCACGATACCAATGTATAACCTAGAAAAATTTGTTTGGTTTTTGTTTAAACAAAACAAATATCTGGAAACCAATACGACAAACAAATACAAGAAGAAACCGAAATACTTGATCTCATAAATAAAAAATAGTTGAATTTTTTAAGAACATTAATTTTTATTACAACTACTATGTAAATGTTGCTAGTTACTTTCAAAAGTTTACTTTAATAATATATTTATAACTTGATTTACATTAGTAATTACAAGTATAATCTATTGTTGTGATTGTGATGTTTTCTCATTTTCAGCTGTTTTCAAATATTTTATAAGCGTGCGTGCTTTTGAATTTGTTGCTGATACGTCGATTTGGTAAAAATAAATATCCACGAATTCCCAGAAATTTTGGCATGACTTTGGATACGCGATATTGAATGTAAAAAATATCTTTACGCAGATATCAAGAGCACGGTCGAAGGTAAATACCTTGAAATGGGTGTTATCAAAGTCCACATGAATTTCTTCGATTTTGTCCAACGAACCAATTAAAGTTATTAAAGGTGGTTGGGACTGTGAGTGTTTCGCAGCCAGTGCGTTCTGGTATTCTTTGTAGTCTTGCTGCTGAGCAAACACTCTGACTGATGCTTCTTGGCTCTCGGAAACTGTGAACCGTTTGTTACCTTCACGTCCACTTGGTTGCAGGAGATAGTGCAAGTATGTGAAGACCATAGCAGACCTGGTATCTGATAATGAAAAGAATTTTTGTATTAATATAAGACAGAAAACTTTACGATTCTTAATTGAAAATGATTAAAAACTGTAAAAGATGTAAATAAAAAATGATTGTATATACATAAATATATTTTTATAATTTCTAAATGATTAAGGTTTACATTTTAAATATGTATTAAAATAATTATTATTACAAACTTTTTGAAACAATGTTCGAGTTGGGGTCGGATACACACTTTAAGTGGAAGTCGTGTAGTTTCATTCGTATGTCCGTGTTTACTATTCTTTTCGGGAAAATGAATTCGAGCATCAAATTAACAAAGTCATTAATTTTGGGGCCTGCCAAAACCATATCCTTATGCCCGAAAATTCTATAGAAATCCGATTCGATCTGCAGAGAAAAATTGATGTGAAAGTTAATTAGCTGTTTTATTTTGCTGATGAGTAACAGTAACGATAACACAACTTTTATAGCATGCACTATGTATATGGTATTTAAAAGGAGTAGTCCAGTAAAATAAGGGCTTAACCTAGGAATAACAGATAGTAAGCTGAAAATTTGTTTACTTCTTTTGGAGTTCTAAACATTGTGTAAAAAGTCTTATATGATCTTGTGTCTGCATCATAATTCTTGGATCACCAAAGGTCGGAAAAAAATGAAAAACGCTATTTCGTGGTTAGGTATATTCGTTTTTATAGCTTTAATGGTGATTACACAAAATTGTTTAGAATTCCAAAACGAAGGTATACAAAAAATTGTATTTAATTGCTTACTAATTAATTACTAATTGCTATCTCTCATTCCGAGGTTGACCCCTTTTTTGACTTATTTTAATGGTCTAGAAATAGCAACCAAACTGGATGTATTTAACTGCACCTATTCAATTATGCCCACTTCTTCCTTAATATCCCTGCGAATTATATTTTTCTGCAAACAAAATTATGTTTGTAATAAAGAATTTATTTATGACTATTGTTTAAGTACTGGTGATGCATTAGTTTAAGTTTCAATTATTAAAAAAAAAAGTAAAAAAGCAAATGTTGAATTAAAAAGTATCTACTTTTTTTTTCTTACGTATTCATATCCGTTTGGAAGGTTGATAAAGTGCCATTTTTCGTAAAATTCTTTCCACGAAATTATTTTTGAGTTCGCCTTTTTTAGATCCATTTGTCGAACATTGAATGTACTCGCCCATGCTCTTCCTCTTTCTTCAGCATTCATGGCAAGGAAATCGTGTTTCATTTGCATGCATAGTTTATCTTCATCACCGGAGTTTTCTGCGGTCAACGCATCATCGAGTTTTTGCTTTTTTTTATATTCCGGCGCGCACAAACGATTTAAGCTCCTAAATTTCCCACGCATGTTGTGAAATTTGTTTGCGAGTATTCCTTTAAGATTTTTTGCACCTTTCTTGTGGTCATAATAATCAAGCTATATAAAAGACAGCAAATAAAAGCATACATATAAAACTAAAAACATAAATTAGTTACAGGGTCTTCATTGAAAGCGATGTGAATTTCTTCGGCGAGCTGTTTCAAGTCCTTTGACGAAAAATAAATATTATTTGCACTCGAATAATTTACAATTGTATTCAATAGCAGACTTCGCACTGATTTATTGTCAATATTTTTATTACTTTGATAATAACTCTTAATCGTTTCTCCTTCGCTGCAATTTAAAATATCCATCAATTTTTTGCCGACTGTTGCATTGGAAGGAAGAGGCGAAGAACGACTAGTTGTCGGTGTTGAAGAACTTTGTTCTATCGAGAACGATAAGTCATCTAGAGATCGGTTGAACGATAAATTTGAACCAAGCTCAATTTTCCATTGCTGCCACTTATCAAAGAATACTATTCTACTAGCAGTAGTTATATTTAATCCTTGTAAGAACCTTTTCATGAAAAATGATTCAGCAACTTTCAATACTGGTACAAAAAGGCCTTCATCTACATATAGCATAGTTTTTATATTAATCTATAATTAATAAAAGTGAACTTAGGTTTCAATTTACCCACAAAATATTGGTGATATTCAAGCGGAATCTTCCATGAAATCAATAGATTTTTTAAAACTTCTACTTCTTTTTTTTTTCATTGTCACAGTAGGAATTGATTAGGTCTGAGAATGAAACGTTTTCTGCAACTTTGATGGACTTTGAAGAATCTACTTCGGGGGCAACTTTCACAGATAGATTTTCAGACGATGTATGTGATAAATCATCTTCCAACGGTTTTTCTAGGCTTTCCAAGAAAGTATAATTTATAAGTGATGGTAATACTTCACTACATGGAACGGTGATGATAGTTTGTTCAATTGGTGATATAATTTTCTCCTCCATAGCCGATGGCAAAATGGACTTCATTCGAGCAACATTAGACTCTTCTGCAGCTTTTTTTTTCGTTGGTGACATTTTTATTCTAATACAAACGATAAAGATATCAATAAATTATTTTTGGTTTAACCATCACCATGCCACGTGATATTTTATGAGAATTCATCGGAGGACTTTTGCAATGGTCGATATGTTGCAAATGATACGATAAGTATTGTATCGGTGAATTTACATTGCTTATTTCAATGGCAGCATAATGTTTTCGAAATGAAATAATTTGTACTCGTTGGCACAACAAATATGGAAGATTTTCCAATGAAAACTTGATCACTTCTTTGATTTGAAATAAAAACGCAGTCTCTGGTGTACTGTCTAAAGATTGTGTTATGAAATAACCTTTTTTGAAACGCTTTCCATAATACATGCATTGAGAAAAACTTTTGAAATCGGAAGTTATTCCTTGTCTTACCATGTAATTATTTATAAAATCAAAATGTTGAGTATTCTGCATGTGGCTATCGGCAAATGATACTATTTCTGGAACAATGTCATTTAATAAAAATTGAGCGAATTTTAACTGAAATTTAAATGATAACGTAACTGGGATGTTTCGTCGACTGTTTATGACTCGCGCGTATTTTTTAAACTCCTTATGTTTAGCTTCAAACTGGAAGCACCAAAAGTTACGAGGCACCCCACTATTCCGAATAACCAATGGATAATGAACCATAAAATGATGCTTTGGCTTAAGAGTATCGTTAAACAATCTCACGTAATCAAGATGATGCTGTCGAATAAGTTCTTCAAGGTGCTCAATCATATCATTTGATATGTTGAAATAGAGAAGAATTTCAACAATTTCTAGGAAATTCAAAAAGAAAATCCAAACTTCGTCCTTTTCAGGTATTCTATCGGCCACAATTAGAGGAAAATGAAAAATAAAAGCCATCATTTCACGAGCTGTTTTCTTCAAATGCATATTTTTTAAATTTTCATTTGTAATTGGTGACATTGAAATATTTCCGATCTCGATTTCCCCATAGTTAAACGAGTTAACTCGATCATTAAAAGCTTGAAGATCTGAAAAAAACTTCATATCGAGTATATATCGTATGATGTGGCAAATGTTATAATGGCAAATACCTTCAAATATATCATGCATCACATCAACTGAAAAGTTATTAGTGACGTGAAATGATGCAATTGAATTGAAAACTGAATCCTCATGTATACCTGTTTTTTTGTAATCATTAATGGTCACATCTTCGATATAATTTTGCCTATTACGTAACATATTTTCAACCTCGCATGGCATTACATATGTTTCTTTCTTTGACAGCTTACAAAATCGACAGAAAAAATTACTGGAGCATGAAGAAAAACCAAGCATTGCATTCAAGCCTAAATTATCTCCAATCAATAAACCCAAAACAAAGTAAACCTTTTTAATTCCCTGAGATGTACTGATTTCAATACCGGTTTTTTCTAAAAAATTTATTTTATTTACGAGTGAGTAAAGACATTTTTTATTTCCATAAATTTTATAGTCACGTGATTTGAATAATGCAGCTAGAAAAATATCAGGTTGATCCGGAGTAACAGGAAATGAATAATAAATAAATGAAATCGGATCAGCGTGAGAGCCTAATGGATTATTTATTTCTGCATCATCCATGTAAACGAAATACGGTATGATAATTTCACTTAGAGGAAACAGATTACGTTTGTCCTGCCATGCCTTTCTTTTGATATAGTGGGAAGTATTTGACTCATCGCTGGAAATTCGATTCATTTCGTCTATAGTCTTGATCAATAAATCATTTTTTTCGAAAAATTTTTGGAACTGAAATTCGAGTGGTAGAAGCACCCCTGTCGTTGTTTGTTCCTCATGGCAATTAATTCCATTTCGATAATAATTTTTCAATTCCTCATGAATCGTGAACTCTGTGGCACCGCAAAAATAGTTATTTGCTGTTAGCCATTGTATAAGCTGATGGTCAGTACTGCATGATTCGAACGGCTTTTCCACCGCTGAAATCAAAGCTGCAAAGAGCAACCGATCTTCGACTGGTCGATTTGGTTTAGTGCTAAAAACTTTTAATGAGTTTATAATAGGCTCATGAATGGTTTCTTTAAACATTCCTATAATTCTAACAGCATCTTTTCGGGACAAATTGTCCATGCTGAACAATTTCATAGCGAAATCAATTCCACTCTTATTGAAATCAATTCCTAACTTATTTAAATCAATATCAAAATCATTTCTAGTAAGAGAATAATCATTTTCAACAGAAGAATGTAGACTGTCAGAAGAACACGAGGGCAAGTCCGAAGCATATGCTGCGGTTGGAGGAGAAAAACGTCGTGGAGAGGGCGAAATACAACTCTTAGTAGTATTTGAATTAGACGAAAATAATGTCAATCCTTCTTTTATATGTGTCTTACAGTGACGCGAAAAATTTGTGAAAGTGGATGTGAATGATGTACAATCTTTAAAAGTACATCGGTAAACACCTAGTCCATCTAAATTATGCACCACTTTGAAGTGGGTGGATATATCGTTTAGGTTACATAGTCTTTTATGGCATATAAAACAATCCATTTTACATATATGGTAGTTCTAAACGCTGATATGAGATTTAAAACAAAAAATAAGTTTTTATTTAAAAAAAATTAAAAACAGTTCAAATGCTAAAAACAAAGATCATGTAAAAATAATCCACAATTTCTTTTATGGAAGTATATAAAATGTAAAAAAATAACTAAACTTATCGGCGCAAAATTTTAAACAGTTCTCGTTTAAGCAATAAAACCAGCTCTACTTAACGTAGTCGTTAAGCTTGGAGATTTTGTCTAACTTTTTCATAATTTCAAACACGTTAGAAAAACTCTTCTAACTAATGTGGGTTTTACAACAGAATCTAAGCAAATTAACGTTTAACCCCTAATTCGACAAAAACATAACTAAAACACAACTACATAAACAAACAAAAAATAAAAAGTACAGACTGGTGCCGTGAAATAAGGCCAAGTGAAATAAGGCCAACTTTCAAAATTTGGCCTTATTGCACTTTGATAAAGTGAAATAAGGCCAATTTTCAGTAGTTGGTCTTATTTCACTTTCACAAAGTGAAATAAGGCCAAATTATTTTGAGAAATAAGACCAAATTGGTCTAATTTCACTTTTTAAAAGCGGAATAAGAGCAACTGAATGTATTTAACGGTGCCGTGACATAAGGCCAAGTGACATAAGGCCAAATTTGTTTGTGACTTAAGGCCAAACATAAAATGTTTTGTCTTGAGCAACAGTACCTTGGGTGGCCCGCTTCGCGGGTTTTCAGGATTTTAACTCCCTTTTCGGGGCTCGCACCCGCTCACGCAACTCCGTTGCTCCGCTTAGGGTATATGTTCAGTCGCCAGGCAGGCGCCTGTAGCAACAGTTTTGTATTTTATATTAATTGGAGTAAACAACTAACAGTTCTGTACTGTTGCCCAAGAAAAACTGTTGCTACAGGCGCCTGCCTGGCGACTGAACATACCCTAAGCGGAGCAACGGAGTTGCGTGAGCGGGTGTGAGCCCCGAAAAGGGAGTTAAAATCCTGAAAACCCGCGAAGCGGGCCACCCAAGGTACTGCTACTCAAGAAAACCCAGAACATCGGCCCCTAATAAACAATAAATTATGTATTATACGAATAAATAATACTTATAAATGAAATGAATGAAATGAAATAAGTATAAAAATGCAGTTCGGCCTTATTTCGCTTTGTCAAAGTGCAATAAAACCAACTGTTGAAAGTGAAATAAGACCAATTTGGCCTTACTTCGCTTTGTTAAAGTGCAATAAGACCAACTGCTGAAAATTGGCCTAATTTCACTTTGTAAAAGTGCAATAAGGCCAATTTTTGAAAGTTGGCCTTATTTCACTTGGCCTTATTTCACGGCACCGTACAGACTACAAACCAAATAATTCCTCACCGAAAAAAGTACCTACATTTAATACACAACCTTGGTACGGATTTCGATTGTTTATAAATTATTTACATAGTTTTAGAAGATGGAAATAAACTATACATCGCTAATTCACTGCATAAAAACTCAATTTTATTGTTGGAAGGTGTAAATTCATTTGGATCTCGGCATAGATACATGACATATGTTTGGGTGATTCTACAAACGATGGAATTTTCGGCGGCCGCGGAAATATTTTAAAACCCGTTCAATTATTATTTAATCTGATTTTTCTTATAAAATTAAATCTGATTGATATCTACCTGGCCTAGCAATATTATTAGGGTGACTTTATTTTATTTTGCTCAAAAAATTCTTCAAAGTGTCTTATTCTCAGTCCCCTGACGTGTCCCCATTGCGTTTTCGCAAAGAAAAGTTATTTCCGTTCTCTTATTTTGGGTCTCATACTAAGATAAATCCCACCGAAGTTACGGCAGATAATACATCTTTGCTACGAACTATGTAGATAAATATTTTTTAGTAATTGATTTTATTATAAAAAAAACTTTATTAAACTTTGACTCCCGTTTTTCATATCAGTCCCCAGAAATATTGAAACAGTCGAATAAGTCAATAACTAGGATATCGATCGAAATTTCAGCACTGGAAATTTTAAGTACCAAGTCTCCTTACTATAGAATCGTGGTGCAACTCGTTTCTGTTCCTTATGTTACGAGTAGTATTGTAAAAAAGACATTTGTGCAAGAAATCGTAGATTGTCCGTTTAATTTATCATTCCTCTGGTGAGGTTTTATAAAACGAATTTGTATGTAAGTAGGCATATTTGTTAGCAATAGGTATAGCATAGGTTTAATAAAACTGTAATATTATAATATAGTCTTTTTTGTTTTTTTTTAAGTAAAACCTTAATATCTTCTATGGACAAAAACTATGAAAAACCTCAGTCCCTCTACTAATAAATGACCAAATAATATTTTATTCAGAAACCTGAGAAATGTTTAGTTTTATGTTGAACTTTGAACTTCATTGCGAAATTTTTTTTCAAATTTTTAAAAAGAATATAATTTATTTTAAATTGATTCTAAGTAGAAAAAAATATTTTACTATATTATATTCTTTTAAAAAAATGCTAAGTTATATCATGTATTAACAATGAATTTTTATGTTTATGAAGAATAATTAAATTTAATTTCTTTATTTCAATGTGTATACCCAAACAAAAAAAAAATAAGAAAAAAATAAAGATTTATTCAGTCCTCTTAAAAAAAAACTCAGTCCCCTGAATCTGAATATCCTATTTTCAAAAAATGTCTTTAAGGGATAAACTAGCTATTTTCTGCTGTTAAACTTAGACGAGCTCTTTAACGTTAAAATATAGTTTATGTCATTTAAAATTAACAAAAAGTAGGTTCTCGTTTTAAATATACATTAAATAATGTTTATACTTAAGTAAGTGGGCTTAAGGCCAATTTTTTGTTAATATTTTTTTGTTTTTTTTTATGTTGTGACGCTTCGGATGTGGTTACACCCTTTTTCACACCTATTTATTAATTGAAATATAATTTAAAACATATATACATATAATTAAATACATCAAAATTCTAACTTCACAACATAAAAAAAACAAAAAAATATTAACAAAAATTGACCTTAAGCCCACTTAAGGATAAACATTATTAAATTAAATAAAAGGTCACGAAGAAAGAAAATATTTGTTTTAAATATACTATTAAATATTAAATATCATATTCTAAAATGTATTCAGAGCAGGTTTTAAATGTTTTTAATTTTGCGCCATCGTGTTTTGTGTAGCACGTAAAATAAAATTGCAATGACAAAACTTACATATTTACCACAGATATAGTAGTTTGAGTTGATGTAAGGCTGGTATGTTTGATTTTTTTGTTGATATCCTGTTTTGATTTTGCTGCAATGAAATGGAATACAATGGTGTTAGATTTTTAAAATACACATGTATGTACATTATATTAAAACAAATTAAATCGACAGAAAGAAACATTATATATTATGTTGCAACGCTTAATTTTGAATTTATCGTGTATGGTATTAAACTTAGGAGAGTAGAAGCTATTATTGAAACTAATCAATGAATAATTTGAATTATAAGAAATTAGTAATTTTTTAAATTCTATCATATAAAATGCATGACTAGATAAAACATTTAAAATCTTTGGAGATTTTTATTAAGTGAATTTATATTTGTTTAAATTTTGTTGTCATTAAAAAAATTATATGCAATAAAATTTGTTAATTTACATTTAAAAACCTGGTTTTAAAAAGATTCTTCGATCCTTTTTAAAAATTGTAAAATTATATTTAAACAAATATTTTTTTTTTTCAAAATTGCTTCGCTCAAATTCAAAACGTGCCTTATATATGTACAAAAGGAAAAAAAGTTCTTACTTACGATTGATGAATTTGTTACGTGCAAATTTGTTACGTGCAGATGATGTTTTTATCTACGGCTTGTCTAGACTGGTAATATGATCCTTTCTGTTTTGAAATATACATTTGAATTATTTAAAAATATTAAATTGTATCTACAGTAAAAACAAAATATAAAGGTACACTTGTACATTAGACTGGGCCAAAAAAATTGACTATTTTTTTTTTGAAAGATATATCGAGAATATCATTCAGAATGACAAAAAAAAATTTTCGTAAAAGTTTGAGCCCTTAACATCAATTTTAAGAGGGCTATCATCGCTAATTTTGATTTTTAGTCATAATTTTATGTTTTGCGTCAGAACTGACAAAACATTGAAGTAAAAAAAATTCATTTTGACTTACTTTTATATAAAATTAAATTCCATACAAAAAAGGTCTGATTGAAAATTTTCGTCAGACAAGCCGTTTTTGAGTAATTAAGCTTAATAAATTGTTATTTTTCTTCGATTTTACTTTTTTAATTTGGAATTTTGTAACTAACGAAAAATAACAATTTATTAAGCTTAATTATTCAAAAACGGCTTGTCTGACGAAAATTTTCAATCAGACCTTTTTTGTAGGGAATTTAATTTTATATAAAAGTAAGTCAAAATGATTTTTTTTTACTTCAATGTTTTGTCAGTTCTGACGCAAAACATGAAATTATGACTAAAAATCAAAATTAGCGATGATAGCCCTCTTAAAATTGATATTAAGGGCTCAAACTTTTACGAAATTTTTTTTTTGTCATTCTGAATGATATTCTCGATATATCTTTCAAAAAAAAAAAATAGTCAATTTTTTTGGCCCAGTCTATTGTACATATATATATTTATACAAGTGTATCTACTTATTGAATATTTAGAACCCTCATAATCTTACAATTTCTTTTTATTAAAAAAGTAAAACCATTGACTGTACTTCCAAAACTGCGAATCACTTTCATATTTGATCAAACTTTTTTTTACGCTTTTATTAAAATTGAGGTTGACTTAAGAAGAGAACATTGAATATATAGAATACATATATATTATATATATATAGAATAAAAGGCCGTTTTCCTAAATGCAGTGTTGGTGAATTTTGATGTTTTTTTTGCAATTAAATGCGAATTCTAAATTTGAGAGTTTTTTTTTAATGAATTGTAAAAGTTAATATTGAATTTCAGAGTAAAGATAAACGTTGCGAGGGCATCAAAATCCACGATGCCCTGCAACACTGCATTAAGCAAAACGCGCACAGCCTTACCTTTTGATTATACTCGTACATCGATACGAAATGCTGACATATTTTGGGGTTTTGGGCTCCTTTTATTAATTATATCCGAAAAAAATTACTTTTTCTATGAAAATTTCACAGTTTAAAATGTTCATAAACTATGTTTGCACATTTAATATAACACGAGACGACCACTCACCATTACTTTTTACAAACGAATGACTATCAGAGCCAGAGGATGGTCATGGAGATGATAGACACAGACAAGAACAAGATACGAAATACAACATGACTAATACAAATAAGAATTCAGGGTTGTTATCTCGAGTGCAAGAGACTGGGTTGTGATTGTTTGTTTAATACATACATTTGTTGATCAAGGCTTTAGATCTGTGTGCTTATAAAGGGAGAACAAATTTAGCGCAAATTGCAAACAATTAATATTTATAAATAAATAAAATCATTGATTTATTATATGGCAGTTTCTATAAACTCTGTTTGAAATCAGATTGAAATTTAAATTTAACCTTATTCTTATTCAATAATTAAAAAATGTTAACCTTTTTTATACGCTTGTGTTAAGAATAAACAGAAATTAATTGCGCAGGTGGAGATGCTTTATATTAATAAAAATGAAATATAAATCTCTGGAACACTAAATTAAATGGAAGGAAAAGGCGAATACACGTAAATTCCTTAATGTAACATTATTTATAGAGAGGAACACTTCATTCTTGAGAACACATTAAACTAATGTTATCTAATTTTATATTAATTTTAAATTAAATTAAATGTCTACCTGCTTCCAAAAGTCAATTTTTGACTAATTTCATAAATCGGTTTAAACGCAAAATCATACATACCATCTCTGCACCCATGACCTCATCATGCTTATTTAGAAACACACACAATTGCGCTTGCGTGTCCCATTACCTATTTTTTATTACCGGCACGGCAGCTGTTGCCATGTAATTCATTGAAGGTGGAAGAAAGAGAAGGATATGTCGAATGACGATGTTTTTTTTTCAATTCTGTGGCGTCTTCTGGTTTTCCTGATAATATTTATCGGGAGTATGGTATATTCTACCAGGTATTTAAAAGAGAGGGAACAAGAAAGATAGATGAACTGAACATTTTCTTCTTAATTTCGCAAACGAAATAAAACAGGGATGATAAACATTACGATTTCAGATATTTCTGATAAAATGGCGGAAAGATTTTTTTCAAGTTCATTTAAAAATATAATTAATTAATAATTTTTGTTTACAAATATCTGATTTTCTTGCCATATGCAGAAAATAGGGATTTCAAAAAATGATTATCTTGATGTCACGAAAAAGAGTTGTGACTTTTTTCGAATTTAAAATTAGTAGATACAAGGGTTTCTCATGTCTTCGCGTTAGCAAACTTTTGTTTAATCAAAAATTAACTAGGAATCATCTTAAACTTACTTTTAACCGGTTTTTAATGAAGAATAAATGGACTTATTGACATTTTATTGATAAGTTTAATTTTTTCATTAAATGCAAGCCTTTTTAAGGATCCGTGTAAACTGGGTTGAAATTTGTAATGAATTAATTTCTCCTTTTTAATTTTTGAGTTTTTAAGTACATGTGTGTTAAAAATAAACTGGGAATAGGTAAAACAATGGCAATTCGTGCAAAAAACCAAGAAAATAGACTTTTTTCGACGATTGCAAGTTTCAAAAAGTCATATGAAGCTCCCACGATACTAAAATAATAAAATAAGTATTCGACAGATTTAAATTGAATAAAAGGTTACATGTTAGAGGAAGTAAGATGTCAAGCTCTTAGTTGTTGTTGTGAAATACTATAATTCTAAAACATTTTTAACATCCTACTAATTTGACTAAAATTTTGCACCAATAATTTAAATGCAATTTTTATTGATAGATAACCGTATTTTTTGACATTTTTTTTATTAATTAGCAGAATTTAAGGGTTCGTGTAGGTAAACCACGTTCACATTTTTGTTAAACTTAATGCATACCTTATAATTTAAATCTTTGAAGCTTTGAGGTGTTCGGGTCTAAAAAAATGGAAATCGAAATAAGCTTACTTTGCATACAATTATTGTTAGTAAATAAATTGTAATCAAATCATTTTTATACAATGGCATAATTATCAAACCTTTGTTGCTTTGTTTTTAACACAGTAATTGCAGGCCTAAAATAATGAAGGCAGGTATTTTTTGGTTTAAAAAAACAATTTATAATCCCTACAATTTTCTTATCAACAAATTTTGTAATCAAATTGTGTAACAAATAGCGGCATCATTCATTATTCATTTTCCCTTAAGTTAAAATCACATCACTGTTGCTCAAAAGCAATTTGATACGAATTATACATATATTTTTCAATTTTTATATTTATATATTTTCAATTATTATTGCTTTTCTGAAGTGCAATACCATAATAAAATTGTTTCAAATACAAAATCATACATAACATCTCTGCACCCATGATCTCATGCTTATTTAGAAACACACACAAATACGCTTGCGTGTCCCATTACCTATTTCTTATTACCGGCACGGCAGCTGTTGCCATGTAATCCATTGAAGGTGAAAGAAAGAGAAGGATATGTCGAATGACGATATTCTTGTCTCAATTCTTTGGCGTCTTCTGGTTTTCCTGATAATATTTATCGGGAGTATGGTATATTCTACCAGGTATTTGAAAGAGAGGGAACAAGAAAGATAGATTGAACAGAACATTTTCTCCTTAACTATGCAAACGAAATAAAACAGGGATGATAAACATTACGATTTCAGATATTTCTGATATTTCTGATAAAATTCAGGAAAGAATTAAAACAATTTTTTTTAAATAATGATTAATTGATAATTATTTTCTTTTTATTTTTTTTTATTATCCTTATGTTATGCGATGACGTCGCGATATAGTTGTGACTTTTTTCGAATTTAAAATTTGTTCAAAGGTTTCTCATGTCTTCGTGTTAGCTAACTTTAGTTTTTGGCTTTTCAGATTTCTTAATCAAAAATTAACTAGGAATCATCTAGAACGTACTTTTTACGGGTTTTATATTAATAAATAAATAGATTTATTGGCATTTTAGTGGTCGGCTTAAATTTTCCATTCAATGGAAGCCTTTTTAAGGATCTGCGTAAACTGGTTTGAAATGTTTATTGAACTTAATTTCTGCTTCATATTTAAATTTTTTAAGTTTTTAGGTGTGCGTGTCGTATTTGTAAATACGTATAGTTATTAAAACTTATGTGATAAGTTTCATTTTTTTTTTTAATTTTGTTTGCATACATTTTTAAAGAAGCGTGTAAACTATGCTGTAATTTGTGTTAGTATATTTCCTACTTTATAATTAACATTTTGGAAGTTTATTTGCGTGGAACCTCAATACTTCCAAAATGTTAATTATAAAGTAGGAAATATATCAAAACAAATTACAGATATACATTAAATATCTAAATATATTTACATATACATACCTATATGCGTTTGTTGATAAATAAATTGTTTTATTTGAATCACGCCGTTAATATTAAATTTATTGGTGATCTACTGAAGTGCAATATCAGTTCAAAATCATACGTCACATCTCTGCAGCTATGATCTCATTCTTGTTAAGTGACAATGAATTATTTCTTATGACAGATTTTATTTCTTGTCTGGAAGTTTTTTCAAAAGAGACGGAAAGAGAAAACTATGACGAACGATGAGGTTTTTTTTCAATTCTTTGGTATCTTCCGATTTTCTTGATAATATTTACCGGGAGTATCTATAATATACGAGTATTCTATACAATTATGAATATTCTTTTTTAGCTTGTACAATGTAGATATTATGTATGTAATTTTAAAGCAAGTGCAGATTTGCCAGAGACAACAATTTTTTTAAATTTATTTTATCATGAATTTTTTATATATTAAACATTTAAAAAATATTTTCAAAAATTAGCACATGAAGAAACATTAACATATGAGTATAGATAAAACAAATAACTTTGAGTGTTAATGGGATATATAAAAAATGTACCTCATATAGGTATGCAACTCATAATTTCATCAAAGGTAGATAGGTAAATATACATAGATATAAATACTTTAGGAAAATCTGAGGTATAATTTACTGTCTTCTAATATATTTTCACTGAGAATTTGTTCTATTTTCCTCTGCTTATAACGTTATTTCTTTAGCAATTCCTAATAAATCTGAGTTAATAAAATTCTGGTTAGCTTTTGCCTTCATAAACATTTATACGAACTGAAAACAAGTATTATGATATATTTGTATCAGAAATTCCCGATAATATTTTTCGGAATATCAGGAGATCTGGTATGTAAATTCAAACTCTTAGTTCCTGATACCAGCTATCAGGCGTCTGATACATTTCTTTCTTATCAGGAAAAAAAATTATCTACCAGAAAATTGGTAATATTTATCATGATTCCTGATGGTATACAAATATACCATCATATAATAAAACCATATAATAAAACCAGGTTTTAGATAAAGTTTTTAAACATACATTACTAAACATATATACAAATATTTATAAGTAATTTTGTTATGATTTATGGTAGTATATATTTATCAGAAATTATGCTTTAAAAGAAGCACACCAATTTAAAATTGAATTACTTTTTTATTACAAGGACTGCGGTAGTATACACGAGTATGAATTAAATGCTGAATAATATTTACCAGAGTACCTTCATATAAGAATATCTGATACAAAATGATAAACTTTCGGTTCCTGATACCAATAACCAGGCTACAGGTAAACTATACTTAAGAAGAAGAACCTATAACATCTATCAGGAAAATGGTACTTTTTATCAAGATTTCTGTTTCTATATTTTGTATCAGAAGTATCTGATAATGTTTATCACATTATCAGGAAACCGGATACACGATTTTCAAATTGAGTCTGATACCGGTTATCGGAATACAGATAAAATTTACTTTATCTGATAAACCGATAACATTTATCAGGAAATTGGTATTATTTATCATAATTTTCCCTGTTAAAACTTTTATCAGGAAACCTGGTAAAAAATATATCTTCCTGGTTCTGGTACTGGGTATCAGGATCCAGATAAATTACGTTTTAGCATGGAAAACGATAACATTTATCTGGAAAACGATAATATTTATCAGGTTTTTTCCTGGTATATTTTATCAGTAAATCTGGTAAAATAATGTTCTACCTGGTTCTTGATACCGGCTACCAGGATCCAGATAAACTATGTTTTAGCATGGAAAACGATAACATTTACCTGGAAAACGATAATATTTATCAGTTTTTCTCCTGGTATATTTTATCAGAAAACCAGTATCTGGAAATTTTTTTGAGTGTATATCCCTTGCCAAATCAAAGTGGAGTCCATTGTATATTCCATTTCCCTTAAAATAAAAAAAAACAAGGAACATGCAGTTGTGTGGCTCAAAGGGCTTTCGCTCAAAGGGAAATATCTGAATATCTCTGTTGTCCTGCGAGTCCATCTCTTTGGACTTTAAACTCCGTTCGGCTCCTATTTGCTTATTCAAAAATGTGTTCGTTTAGCTTGTTCTTTTTCCGCACTCTCCCCGTTTCTCATGCCAATGATGAAATGGCTATGACTATCATAAAATGACCCACTTATTGAGCGGGCTCCGCAGGGAATAGGTAAGGCAAAAAGGAACACAACCCCAAATAATGATAGAAAAATATTATGGTTGGAACATTTTCCAATTGGAAGCCATGAATACCAGATTACGACGTGTACAGAGTGTGTTCGTAACAAATTGTCCGGATGACGATAGACATCTTCTTGGCAAATACCATTTCATATCTGAATGACTCAAAAGGATATTTTCCAGATGGAAATTTCCGATAAGTTTCAGGCCAGGCCTTGTTGGACTGGGCTGGCGAGTCCCGTGCGTCGCTGGTTGTTGTACTCATACAAAAAAAATATGAGATGAGTTTTTCATTTTCCGTAGGATTCTGTTCTTTTTTTTTGTCAAAAACTTTTCAGTGTTTTCAAAAAGTCTCCTTTCGGTGTAGAACTTAGAACAAACGTATCTAGATTGACCCAGTTCAGGTATATTTTTGTGTTCAATCTGTGTGCTCGCATAGTATTTTCTTGCCGACGAGCGACGACAACGCGAGGACATTCGAAGTTATCTTTTTGACAGAATCTATGTTTGTGCGACGACGAGGAGCAAATCTACGACAGCTTGATGCTGCAGGAGCAGAACATCAGTCCAGGTCCAGGCCAATTGTTTCTCTACCAATGAATGTGAGTCGAGCAGTCGAGGAAAGGAAGTGTGTTTTTTTTTTTTTTATTTTCGTCAATGGGTTATTTCGCAGGAAGTGAAAATACAAAGAAAAAATAAAACAGGGAATTGGGTCTATTTGCTACAAATCACCAAGTCCCCATCATTGGATACACTCTGTCGCCTGTGGAGATTTAGGAGTTTCCTTGTTCAGATTTGCATTTCGTTTGCGTTCGCAAAAGATCATTCTGCTCATCATTTGATTTTTTGTTTTCATCTCTATACGTAATGTATTTCGTTTAGATTGCGGCTGTTGGGATTTTTTTTTTGTTTGATATTCGTTTAAGGTCATTTGAAGAACTTATGAAATTTACAGAATATGCAAATGAAGTGCCTCGAGTAGAGTTTGTCGTATCTGTATCTATATAACTATTGGTTGGTTGGAGATATACATTTTATAACCTAGTTTCTTTGGTGGTGTATTTTTTATGATATGATAAATTGAAGGACGAAAATTCCTTGTGTGCTCAAGTTAATAGTATTTGACTAACGATGAACAATATTATGTTTTATTTTTTTTTTATTGAAATTGTTTGTTCATTTTATGAGTAAGTAAGACTTTTATACAAGATTTGGTTCGTTAATTGGAATTTAAATAAAAACCAAACTGGAGTACTTGAGTTCTTCTTCAAAATCCCCTAGAAAATAAAATGTGCATTGCGTTCATTCTAAGTTCGATTTGTGTTGATTATGTGTTAGACCCACATTTCGACTTGGCTGGCTTTGTTAAAAAATTGGAGCACTGAAAACCCTCGACTGATACACCAAAGATTACTATACCCTTCTAAAGTAACTACAGGGTGGGCCATCTAGTGGTTTCTTTTTAAATCATAGGTTTTTTTTGACACTGACAGCTGTTTCCCTCTCGAAATCTTGACAGAAAGTCATTATCATATCTCCGCGGAACGAAATGAGTCGCTTACGCTTGAACGATTTTGCGAAATATTGAAAATTTATTTCCAAAGTGGGTGCTGTGTAGCTCAAACAGTGCGTTTTTTTAAAAGAAGTTTTGACCGAAATGAAGCACTCACCGCTCCTGCTTTACACATGTTTCTGCAAAAGATTCGTGAGGCTAGTATGTTAGTGGACAACACTCATGGGCCCTGTCATTATACGGTGCGCACAAACGAGAATGTGCTTGATGTAGCCGAGAGTTTGAGACTCAATTCGCGAACATTTCACGCACTAGCCTGAGGAGAATTTTGCACAAAGATCTCGGATTATTCGTTTACAAATTCGTACCACCATCCTCTTCGTTATTTCTTCGCAGTTTGGGCCCTAGAGCAGCTTGAATTGGACAACGATTTTAGGCGAAAAATCATCTTTTCTGACGAAGTGCATCTCGGTGCAGCTTATTGTTCAGAAGCCAATGCTTGCACAGATGTTGACAGTTTGGTGTGGATTGTGGAGTGGTGGCATCATTGGACTATTTTCTTCA
Source organism: Chrysotoxum bicinctum (assembly GCA_911387755.1). Taxonomy (NCBI): domain Eukaryota; kingdom Metazoa; phylum Arthropoda; class Insecta; order Diptera; family Syrphidae; genus Chrysotoxum; species Chrysotoxum bicinctum. The sequence goes on from OU426988.1 coordinate 203,829,508, forward strand.
AAAGTTTGGCTGGGCACAGCATTTCGCTCAACGGCGGGCGTTTTAGAGTAATGTTAACCGACTTTTTTTTTTTACTGAAATCGAAGACATTTATTTGTACAACCTCTGGTTCATACAGGATTGCGGGCCATGCCACACAGCCCATATCGCAATCGATCTTTTGCGCACCAAATTCCCAAATCGTATTATCAGCCGTCTTGGCAATGTCAATTGACCGCCTCGGAGCTGTGATTTGACACTGCTTAATGCGTTCGCGTTAGGAACTTCGAGAATACTTATCTTTCGTGGTATTTCCAGGCTGAAAAGTCTTTAATATAAAAAATGTCCGAGATTAATGAAAACGCGCGTGTTCTTTCTTGAAACTTGCAAGGACTACAACTTTATTAATTGTAAAAACGGAAAGGAGGATAGCTATAGAAAAAATAGAGAGAGACGGTACTATGTACCATTACAATTTTTACAGGGTTTTTCATTTGTTCAGCGCAAAAGTAACCACTTAAGGTGGAAACACAAGATTTAAGCCGCTGTATCGGCAAACATACTCCCACCGTTGAAAGCTCCTTTCAACTTTAATCGACGAGTAGTGGGCATAACTTGGATATAGGGCGTTTAAACTCTCCCTTTGCTGTAGTGACTGACGCAACGCGTGTCAACCCATCCTGTCCGGGGTAAGTTTTAATAACTCTACCGATGAGCCATCGACATGGGGGCTGGTTTTCATCTTTCAAGATGACTACATCATCAGGCTGAATGTTTTTTGACCTTTCTAACCATTTCGGTCGTTTTTGGAGTTGAGTCAGATAGTCTTGCGACCACTTTTTCCAGAAGCTTAGGACAAGCCGTTGAATGTACTGCCATCTATCGCGTATCGATGCTTCTGCCGTTAAAATATTGGGATCTGGTACAGTTGTCATTGGTCGAGCGATAAGGAAGTGTGCTGGCGTTAACGGATCCGTGTCTCCTTCAAATCGCGTGCAAAGCGGCCTTGAGTTAGCGCAAGCTTCAATTTGACACAAAATGGTTGAAAACTCTTCGTATGTTAGAGATGACTGACCGAGCACCCTCCGTAGATGAAATTTTGTAGTCTTGACTCCTGCTTCCCACAAGCCGCCGAAATGCGGAGCATGGGGGGGTGAGAAGTGCCAGTTGATTCCATTGGAGGTGAGCTCATTCGTTACATCCTCTTGAAAGTTGCTTGAGTTGAGTAGATTCGCCCAATCTCGTAGCTGTTGGTTTGCGCCAACGAAATTGGTGCCATTGTCACTAAAGATAGAGTGACACTTTCCGCGCCGGGACACGAAGCGACGTAGAGCGGCTATGAAAGCGGACGATGAAAGATCCGAAACGAGTTCGAGGTGTAAGGCTTTCGTAGCCATGCAAACGAATAGGGAGACATAGACTTTATGCTGCTTTGCACCTCGTCCCTTCCATGTCCGGATTAAAAATGGTCCCGCGTAATCGACGCCCGTGTTACCAAAGGTCACTCCTGGTTCCAATCTAGATTTCGGCAAGCTGGCCATTAATTGTTGGTAAGGAATGGCGCGTTGCCTAGCACATGTTGGGCATTGATAGATACATCGTTTTATAACGTGGTGGACACCGATGATACAGTAGTGGAGCGAAATCAGGTACGTCATTTGCCGCATTCCGGCATGCAAATTATTGAGATGAAAATCTGTGACGATAAGACGAGTTAGGGGATGATCCTTATGCAGAATTATTGGATGCTTTTGCTCAAATGGTATGCACGCATTTTCTAGTCTGCCTCCTACCCGAAGAACACCCTCCTGATCGATGAAGGGACGCAAGAAGTAATATTTGCTTTTCTTGGAAACCGCCTGGTCTCGTTCTAAAAGAGCGATTTCTTCTTTAAAGATGTGTTTTTGAGAGAGCTTGAATACTGCGAGCTTTGCCTGTTGTATATCATATGGTGATAAAAAATGCGTACGGACTCGTTCACGAGGTCTTACACGAGTTCGAGCAAATCGAATGATACGAGCGATGACCCGAAGAAGACGATTGAGTTTAGAAAACCTTTCGAAGATAAATGTATCCCATTCAACCGTTTCCGTTGCAGATGCAAGACATGTGATCTCATTTTCGACAGGGATATTTTTAAGGCTAGGTAATCCTGAAAACGTTATCTCCTTATCGCGAAGAAACTGTGGACCATTCCACCATAGGTCCAAATTGGATAAACATTTCGGCATCATACCGCGAGTGGCACAGTCTGCCGGATTCTCGGCCGAGCGGACATGATGCCATATAGATACTGGAAATCGGGCAGCAATTTGCGAAATTCTATTATCCACGAATACATTTCGTGCACGTGGATATCCCTGAATCCAGTGTAATACCGTTGTAGAATCCGTATAAGCAAAACACTCAATATCGTGAATGGCTAAGGCTTCTTTTACCTTGCTAAGCAGTTGGATTAGCAGTAAAGAGCCACATAATTCCAGACGCGGAATCGAAAGGGTAGGCTTGACTGGAGCAATTCTGGTCTTAGCACAGATAAGCGCAGTTTGCACCGTATTGATTCCTACAACCCTGGCATACACAGCAGCAGCATAAGCTGATTCCGATGCGTCAGCAAATCCGTGCAATTCCAATACCTCACCTTGACTATATTGCACCCATCTCGGAATGTTGACTGTTTGTACATAAGCAAGACCCGCTCTAAAGTCGACCCACTCTTGAAAAAAGTCTTTGGGAATGAATTCGTCCCAACCGATACCCTTGATCCATAGACGTTTTATGAAGATCTTCATTTTGACTATAACAGGTGATAGCCACCCTAATGGATCAAAGACTCGAGCTATGTCCGATAATACTTCTCTCTTGGTGGCATTTTGGCCTATGGTCGGAATTGTAGGGGCAAATTTGAAACAATCGTGTTTCGTATCCCAGATTAGACCCAATGTTTTGACTCCCACGTCACCAATGGATAAATCAGTCGCTGATTCTCGATGCTCAGAAGAAATAGTGTTTAGAAGTTCATTCGAATTGGAGAACCACTTACGGAGGTCCATTCCAGCTTTCATAAGAATATCAGTTACCTCGTTTTTTGCATGTAAAGCTTCGACTACGTTTTCGAACGTAGACATGTAATCGTCCACATAAAAATCGTTTAAAATGCTATTCGAAGCACTTGGAAAAAGATGCATATTGTTTAAGCCAATTTGTTTAAGGACACGAGTTGCCAAAAACGAAGCGGAGGCGGTACCGTACGTTACGGTGAGAAGCATGTAGTCGCGTGGTTCTTCCGTTACTTCTTCCCTCCAAACTATTCGTTGGCAATGAACGTCATTTGCATTGAGAAGAACCTGGCGGTACATTTTGGCGATATCTGCCTTCATCGCGATTTTATGTTTCCGAAATCGAATAAGGCATGTAAAAAGATCATTTTGAATGGTAGGCCCAACATGTAAATAATCATTTAATGATAGACCGTTCGTGGATTTACTGGAAGCATTGAAGACAACCCTCAGCTTTGTTGTTGCGCTGGTGGGCTTCAGTACCGCGTGATGAGGTAAGTAAAACGATGGACGATGGAGGTCATTAAGTGGCACGATTGTCATATGACCTAATCGCTCGTATTCACGCATGAATTCGATATATTGTTCTTTCAAGTTTGCGTCCTTAGAGAATCGTCTTTCCATCGCGTGTAATAGGCTTAACGCCGCACCACGGGAGTCTCCGAACTGTACGGGCATTTTACAAAAGGGTAGGCTTACTACATATCTGCCATCGCGATTAATGTAATGCGTTGAAACAAAATGATTTTCAATATCTGCACTTACCTCAGGTTCGGTGAGACGTCCATCAGCAAGATCTTCAGGCTCAAAAAATCGTTTTAAGAGAACATCAAGATCTACGGCAGAATGATTAACACTTAATGCAGCTTCTTGTTTCAATGAAATGTTTCCCGCTATAACCCAGCCAAAGATAGTATTTTGGGCGACAGGGGAACCCGAGGGATGCACGATTTTCCCGTCCGCGAGAATGTCAAAAAATACGTCCGATCCCAACAAAACATCGATTTTGTTTGGGCGATCACATTTAGGATCTGCTAATGATAGATTATTAAAATAAGATAAGCTAGCACTTGAAATGTCAAAACTCGGAAGATCGTTTATTAATGTGGCAAGTACAAAGGCATTAACCGATACGAATGAACTTGAATCAAATGTTGAAGACACGACTAGGTTTACTTGACCCCGTGTACCTTGTGTACTTTCGAATTGTCCGAGGCCAACTATAGGAATTTTTGCATGAGTTCGTTTTAAACATAGACGTTGCACACACGACTCCGAGATCAGAGTTGCTTGGGATCCGGAATCAAGCAGAGCCCTGCACGGTTGAGGTTCACCATTTACATCTTTTATCATAACCATTGCCGTTGGTAACATAGGTAAACACTCGGGATATGATGGAATTGTGCGAACAGATACCGCGGATACGACGGCATTTGAAGCGGAATTGACGGTTTGCACGAAAGGTGGGGGAATTCGCTCTACATGTAACAAAGTGTTGTGTTTCAAGTTACACGTCTTGCAATTAGAATATTTGCACTCCACCAATGAATGCTTTGCACGAAGGCAATTACAGCAAATTCCGTTTGCTTTAACAAATTCACACCGAGAAGGCACCGTAAGATCACGAAACTGCGCGCACTGATAGAGCATATGCTTTTGATGGCATTTAGGACACGATGGAATTGTGACATTTAAAACGCGTCTACCTGCGTCTTTAGTCTTAAGTGGAGCAATCACATTACGCACGGAATGAGTCTTTGACAAGTTTAAGCTTTCGAGCTCATTAATTCTATCCTTCAAAAGGTTTGTGAAATCCGAGTACGATTGCTTTTCACTTTGTTTAGTTGCACGAATCCACAACATCTTATTCTCCGGATCTAATTTACGCGACAGAAAATAAATGAGCAATATATCCCATGAGTCAACGGGGAGATTCAAGGCGCGAAGGGCGTTCATATTTTCGATCGTTGTGCTGAACAAGCGTTTTATTTCTACCAACGAACCACTTTTGACTACCGGCTGGTCAAATATATTGTCTAAATGCGCAATCATAATGAACTTTGGTTTATCATAATGCTCATTTAATAAACTCCACGCAATATCGAAGTTGTCATTGCTGTGAGGAAGATGGTTCACGAGTGACAATGCTTCTCCTTTCAACCGCGTTTGGAGAAATTCCAATTTTTCGATATTAGTGACCGATTTTTTTGATACTACTAAGGCCGTAAATAAATCGCGGAATCTAATCCAGTCGTCAAAGTTTCCAGAAAACTCTGGTAAAACTACTGCAGGTAAACCAGATTGCGGTTGCACACTTGTTATATTTATTGGCCTTCGCGTTGTTTCGGCAAGAGTCTTCACTATATCGTTAAGTGAGGCCTGATTCTCTGCTAGAGCTTTGATAGATTTTCTGAACTCAACATCCGAATCAGATCGTGGATCACTTGCACTATAACTTTGCATCAATTCAGATAATTTAGCATGGGCACCGTAAAACGTAGATTCGAACTCGGCACGATATTGCGTTTCTTCGGATAATTGGGCAACATCATCGATTGATTCCTCTATTTCACTTTGAAGACGTTCAAAATCTTGCATATATTGCTCTAGTTTTGTTTGCCGCAACTTACTTTCAGCCAGAGGAGCACCCGGTGTCTCACTAAATGTAACGATCCGCGTTACCTGGCCTTTAATTGCAGCTCGTTTTCGCTTTAGAGCATCCATAACGCAAATAGATTAATAGACGAATATTTTGTTCGATTTTCAGATGATTGAAATGCAATTTCCGCGACAAGGTTCCGACCTTAATCGATTGCCAATAACCGTGCGCGCACAAAACCGAATATAATTGTTGTTTTTCTCAAACCCAACACGAACAACTGACACCTAAACAGTTTAATTAATTTTGGGCAGATGTAGGTACCGTTTTCTTCAGCAACGAATTTTGCACAACTGTGATATGGTATGTTTTATATCAGACCGTATTGCAACAACAAACACCGTTCTATTTGATACAGCAAAATGAGAAACGGTAAACAAGTCTTGTTATAGTGGTTTTGTCAATGTTATCTTTGGTAACGAGACGAATACGAAGAAGAATACGAAGAGAAGGCAATTAATAGAAATTGGTAGATGTGGACTGTATTTGATGGGTATGGATTGCGTAGCACCGAGTACATAACCTATTTATCACTCAAATATTTTTTTGTTGCACTCGTTCGAGTTCGAGTTCTTTTTATTTGAGAAGATAAATGATATGCTTGTAGATATAAGCACTAGCAACGATCTACAATTATTTGATGCAATACCGAACTTGCATTATGAAACCGCACGGTATGATTTTATTTGAAAAGCCGTGGAAATCTAAAAATTCTCGAATAATCCGTGCTCGATAAAGGACCAATGTTTAATGCGTTCGCGTTAGGAACTTCGAGAATACTTATCTTTCGTGGTATTTCCAGGCTGAAAAGTCTTTAATATAAAAAATGTCCGAGATTAATGAAAACGCGCGTGTTCTTTCTTGAAACTTGCAAGGACTACAACTTTATTAATTGTAAAAACGGAAAGGAGGATAGCTATAGAAAAAATAGAGAGAGACGGTACTATGTACCATTACAATTTTTACAGGGTTTTTCATTTGTTCAGCGCAAAAGTAACCACTTAAGGTGGAAACACAAGATTTAAGCCGCTGTATCGGCAAACAGACACCTTCGGACTTTTTTTTCGTAAGGAACCGTGAAAGGCCTATGTTATGCCAACAATATATCAGCAATTCAATCACTTAAGGCCAATTACATCCAAGCATTCCTTGAGCTACAACCCAAAACCTTCAACAATGTCTTGGAAAATTGGAGTAGCAAAATTCGCTACTGCGAACCCAGCCGAGTCAGCGACTTGAACGACGTTGTATTTCATAATTAATGAGAATGATTGTTCTTACTAATAAAGCCATAATAAATAGGAAAAATTTGATTTCGTTGATTTTATTGCATTTTTAAAAAGAAACTTATATTTGGCACACCCTTAACATATCAACACAAATAAAAGACAATTTCTTTATTTCCCTTTCTAACTACCTGAAGGGATTTTTATTTTATTATCATTTATTATTGTATGATTTTGTTTCTCATATTTGTTGCAACAATTTATTTCTCATAATCTTCAAGTGAATATATTTTATTTTATTTCTTACTATAAAGGCAACTTAACGAAGCTATGGGTAAATTATTAAACGCCCCTGCTCCTTTTGCAATCCACGTTTCATGACCATAATAATTTGTTCCCCAATAAAATAAATCACCTCACAAATGATAATTAAGGAAAATCCGATGATAATACCGCAGTAATTCCCGATAGTACCTGCGTAAGAATAGATTTTTTACCCTCATTATAATATAAATCTGTATTAATTCTACCCACTTATGGACTTACTAAAGGCCTCGAACCAAGAATTTGTTACAATCTTTCTGTAAAACTTTATGTATTGCTCGGCAAAGTACACTTTTACCACAGTGATATCATTTTGCTCTTGTGACCTGAAATGACAAAAGAAAAAATGGATACTTATATGGCGAGTATATCTGGTTAGAGTTTCAAAGGTTTCCCATTCTCCATTAGACTATTAGACACCTTCATTAACATGAGTGTCCTTTATTTATGTGTGAAAAAGTGTCTAAGGAAAATATTCTTTTGTGTCTTTTTTTTTGTTGAATTATGAAAACCCTTACGGCAAGTCAGTTATTAGTTTACGATCTAGTGGCATACTGCTTAAGAGTACTTTGTACTGGATGTCATTACAAGATGGCAAACATTGAGGACAATAAAGTGCATCTTCAGCTTCTCTCTCCAGCCCTGGGATGAAGATCTTATAAGTAAGGACACTTTTCCATTTAACTGCAAGGAAAATAATTGAAATAAAATTAGGTACAATTGTCATACTTAAAGGAATGCAAATACTGAAAAACTAAACATCCCGATTAATTGTTAATTCGGACAACTTGGGTTCAAAAGTTCTCTTATCTATTAAAGTACTACATATGATGATCACAATTATTCGATATGTTATTTTCTTAGGTTAGGTTAGGTTGACGTGACTGTCAGCAGGAGAGGCGACACACTTAGAACATGAGTTGGTCCATTGTGATACCACATTGAATCATGGAGACATTCTCCCTAGTCGTTTAAACAAATGGAGCTCCTTATAAAGCGAGCGAGATTGCCTAGCCTAAATCTATATCGATGTTTAAACATCAAAAAAGTTTGATTACAAGTCTTACAACTTTAAAATATACCAAACTAAATACAACATGTTTTTTAGATTCAATTTGTTTGCAAAGCTCTTTTCTTCAGAACTATACCTATAAATAACTATGTAAATAAAAATCATTAAATTCCTTATTTAGTTTTAAGACTTGAAGTAAGGATAGTAAAGAAAAAATAAATTTTAAACTTTAAATTTCAAAAACTATGAAAAAAAATTCTGGAAATTGAACCAACTTAAGTGCAAAAACAGATATTTTCGGAGCTTCGTTTTTTTTTTTTTTTTAAACCGTTACCTATTAAATTTTGAAAATGGTTTCACGTTCTTTGTTTGTGAACTTCACCATGAAGAAAATACTGTTTTCATCAAATGTTATGACATTGACATTTTGGTGCATTGGTTTGAGGATGCGTTCACACTAAAAGTTCAAACTTATCAAGTCCCAATTTGAAAACTATTTATAATAATGTGATAGCCCTAATTGTTTTCAATGCTTGGTAACAAGCATAGTTTTTGATTTTGAAATAATACTACTCGGTACTAAAGGGTCTTCGGTGATTCCCCAGCGGGGAAATTGAATTTTTTTTTAGCTTCAAAACTAACGGTTCCCCCTACACCCGTAATGAATAATCTTATTTATCTCAAAAACGTCTGTTACGATTTTGATAAAAAAAGGTATAATTTTATGGACATGGACTACATATTGGTCAAAACAAATTTTGGGGACAAATGTTACTAACGCGGTACCTGTCATAGAACCGTTTTTTTGATTTTCGAATTTCTCATCAACGGCTCTAACGATTTTAACTAAAATTTTAATACAGGAGCTCCTCTGAAAAAATATAATCTAAACATTTTTTCGAAAAAATAGTTTTTGGATTTAAAAAAAAAAATATGTAATACAAATTATTTTTTGAAAGTTCAATATCTTGAAAACGAATGCACGATTAAATTTTTAAATTGCGTTTCAAAATGTGTTTCAATAAATACTAACAATTTGCATATCAATTTTTTTTATAAAAAATTTAAGGAAAATTTTTGTAAACAAAAAACGTGTTTCAGTGTATCTGTACCTCTCCCTGCAGCATAAACCGCTGAACCTATTTTCTTTAATCTAGGTAGTTAAGGGTCTTCGGTGATTTCCTAGAGAGCAAATTCAAATTTTTTTCTTAGCTCTTAAATTTACGGTACCCTTCATACACCCGTAATGCAAAATCTTATTTATCTCGAAAACGGCTCTCACGATTTTGATAAAAAAAAGATAAGGTGTGATATTATGGATATGGACTACATTTTGGTAAAAAAAAAATTGGAGCAAAATGTTATTAACGGTACCTGTCATAAAATCGTTTTTTTTCGACTTGTTCATTAACGGCTCCAACGATTTTAACTAAAAATTTTCAGCAGGGCCCGCCTTAAGTTTAAAATAATATTGTATATAAAAATATTCGAAAAAATATTGTTTTGGGTTTAAAAAAAAAACCAAGTTTTTCTTTAAAAATCATTTTTTGAAATTATTTCCTAAGATCTATAATACTAAAAACTTAAAATTGGCATTCCAAATTTTATTCACGATAAATCTTAAAGAAATTTGAAGGGGTTTTTGTATGGTTACATACATGCAGTGTACCTGCGAAGCTTCATATATTTATGAATTTTTTGAATATTACAACAACAACTTGAATGAACTACCACCAAGGCATACTAGTTTAACTCAATCACATGCTGTTAGTGTTATGCCTAAACAACATGTAATGAGTAAACCAGCAACACATTGATGACAATTTTAAGAAGGTTTTAATGGAATTAAAGACGACATAGACGACGGCAGGGATCGAACCTGTGATCATGAGGTTGACAGGCGAGCACACAACCATCGCGCCACGGCCAGCCATATTTATATTTATAAAATGTATTTTAAATTCCAATGTACATTTACATAAGAACAAGTTCGTGCGATCCAGTCATGCATTTTATTTCATTTGATTTATTAAAAAAAAAATATTAATCCTCCCACCTTAAGATTTTCTTTCATAACCAAACCTGGAAGATTTAGCTTCCTGTTCCAACATAAACGAATCAGTCTGTATATCTATGATTGCAATCGCAAGACCAGGTCTTATACCATTGCAAATCTTTTCCTATATATTTCTTCAATCTCAACAACCTACAAATATTTATAAAAACGGTGTACAGGTGAAAATTAGCCAGGATAATAGAGATCCTGTTCTGGTGGAAAATTGTTTTTGCACGCCCAATCTCTGGCACATCATTATTACAGAGCGGAAATTAAAAATTATTCATTAATCACTTAGCATTCATACTCACAGCGATATCTTTGCAAACATTCAAGATGCCTCAGGGTACAGTATACAGTTCTGGTTCCATTTGGAGTCAGCTCTAAGGGCATATTGAATGGTAGACAGCTACATAGTACAAGTATGCTTTTTAAACGACACCGAGTAACGCAATTATTAAAGCTATATTGGAGGCGTCCCAATACATAGTCGTCTGGGCTTTCATCATGAAAAAAGCAATTTCTCTGTGGATATGCTATAGAAATAAAAACCTCTCGTATATATAAGGGGGGGATAGGTATTTACGGTCACGGGACTAAACTGCCTAACAGCTTGAACACTGTCGACAACATAAGGCGTAATTGCCAGGAAGTTGTCTTCCCCATTTGTGATGAAATTCTCCGAAGAACCACCTGAAGAAATATCCGGATATTTATGAGCCGAATGCACCATAACCTGGTTTATTTATTAAAATACAAAAAAAATACATATTTGTGTATATTATGAGGCTTAATGTAAATGTATGTACTCACTACTGTCGCATCGATTCGAAACAAAGGATAGAAAATGTCCTTAGAGCTGGTATTAAGAACAACAGTCAAGCCCAGATCTGCATGTGAGAAACGATATTTTTGCTTACGGCTGTGATAACTACAAAGACATTATATTATTAATTTTACTGAAATATATAACGGCAATGACAAGAACAATATTATTTTCTTATCTCACATGTCATTAAAATTGAATGTACAGCAGTATCCGTAGCTGGTAAGGGTTGTCTGGAACGTCCGATTGGAGAAACATTTAACAGCCTTTCCTCCTAAGAAGCATTTGGCAAGCAGCTCTCCGCAAGGGGGTGTGAGCTACGAGTATTGTGTTATTGTTAATTTGAATTTATGTTTATTTAATATTTGTCTTAAGATGTTGCTGTATGAGCTTGATAAGTCTTCTGCTGAAGACAATAGATATCAGTGCCTAACAGCTTATAAAAACAAGTATAAATCTTCATTGAAATAATATCATTCTGTTGGCCAACTCTATATGAATAATTTTAGTTTTGGTGTGAGAAGTTCTAAAATGTATATTCTGAAAGATTAATGAGTTTTTTAATCACAACAGATGGCTTCCCAATCTATGTTTATCTTTAATGAATGGATTTAAAATTTAAAAAACTACATTCGGTTAGGAAATTGAATAATTTGAATTCATTAGTTCAATGGGCGACTTAGGAGAGGGCTACTAACTACGAGTAGCTTCTTTACCATCGTTGAAAATCCAACAGACTTTTTTTTACAAATAAAAGTCTAATCTTTAAACTGAGCAAATGTAAAATTTGTGTTCCTGTTTCTTTAACAACTTATCTGTTTCCATTGCCTCTTGAAACCAAGTCCATTCCATATATGAAACTAAGGCTAGGACCGCACTTGCGATTTTTCGTCGAGACGATTAAAAAGTCGTAGTCGCTACAAATTATTGTCATGCACGCACTTGCAATTTTTTTGCCGCGCGATTATTTAATCGCGAAAAATAAAACACACTGTGAGTGCACGCATTTGCTACAACTAAGTAGCGACAGAAAAATCGCTTGCAAAAATAGAACTTGTTTCATTTTTATAATCGCTGCGATTTTTAAGTCGCATGTGCGTGCATTCACATTTAAGGCGATGTGTCTTACTTTTTGCGACTAAAAAATCGTGGATTAAAAATCGCAAGAAAAATGAAACAAATTGCGACTTTTAAATCGTAGCGACTTTTAAATGGTAGCAAGTGCGTTCATTCTCATTTAAATTCATGTGTTCTATTTTTGCGACTAAAAAATCGTGCGATTGAAATCGCAAGTGAGGGTCCTAGCCTAAGGCTAGGACCGCACTTGCGATTTTTCGTCGAGGCGATTAAAAAGTCGTAGTCGCCACAAATTATTGTCATGCACGCACTTGCGATTTTTTTGCCGCGCGATTATTTAATCGCAAAAAATAAAACACACTACTTTTTATGTGAGTGCACGCATTTGCTACAAATAAGTAGCGACAGAAAAATCGCTTGAAAAAAATAGAACTTGTTTCATTTTTATAATCGCTACGATTTTTAAGTCGCATGTGCGTGCATTCACATTTAAGGCCATGTGTCTTACTTTTTGCGACTAAAAAATCGTGGTTTAAAAATCGCAAGTGCGTGCATGCCAATTTCTTTTTGCGATTACGATTTTTAAGTCGTAGTAATTTAAATCGCAAGTGTGGGCATATCCATTTGAGTACATGTGTTTCATTTAAGCTTACGACAATCGCATCGCAAGAAAAATGAAACAAATTGCGACTTTTAAATCGTCATGATTTGTTGGTAGCAAGTGCGTTCATTCTCATTTAAATTCATGTGTTCTATTTTTGCGACTAAAAAATCGTGCGATTGAAATCGCAAGTGCGGTCCTAGCCTAAGGGTTGAGTTTATGAAGTCAAATAGTTCTAATTGTAATACTCACTGAAAATAAGATGTAGTCTTAAATTAAGCTGAAAATCGGCTTGAACAATTTTGATCCCATGTTTTTCTTATTTGATAATTTGAAGAAGGTCATGTAATATCTGCAGATTACAAATTTTTCTTTTATTTTATATATCACCTCTAAGGCCAGAAGTGAGGTAGTTAAAATTTTTTTCGAAACTTAAACTGGTCACTGTGTTGCAACGCTGTTACAACAAAATGCACGACTGAGTCGCACGAACTTGCTCCTATGTAATAGACTAGGAATTTTAAAAACTAATGTTATTAGAGAAAACTGTTCATAAGGATAGAATTTATTTTTAAAACACTTTTAGTAGTAAGAGACAAAAACAGAATGCTATTTAAATATGAATTTATGCTAGAACAAAAATTGTAAGTCTTTGTAGTGGTTTCTTAAAAAAACTAAGCTTTTATATACAAAATATTTAAAACATTTGTAAGAAAAAAATTTGGTACACCAACTAAAAGTTTTTATAATTGTACGAATAAAAATTAAATTATCAAAAACAATATTGAGTCGTTTTTTGGAAAAAAAAAAATTTTTTTTAAATTCATATTTAATATATTTTTTTGAAAATTTTTGAAAATTTTGAAAAATGGTTCTATGGTAGGTACTTGACTTGCAGTCAGTAATATCTTAATTTCAAATTTTGTTTATTATTATAGATCGTAAAAATTGATCGAAAGAAAAAAAATTATCAAAATTCTAGGCGCCGTTTTCGAGCAAAATACGATTTTCGAAAACCATTTTTTTAACATTTGTATGGTGGGCACCGTTATTTTTAGGTAAAATAAAATTTATTTTCTTACATCTTGTAGATTACCATATATGTAATGAGACACTTTAATTTATCAAGATTTGAAAAAGTCGAGCCTGGGGTTTTCGAAATATTGAGTTTTGAAAAAGAAAATTCTGAAACTTTTCTTAAAAATAAAAAAAAAATGAAAATTTGAATACGAAATTCTCTTCAAATTTTTGGGAAGCCTTATAAAAAAAATGATCAAAATCGGTTCTACCGTTTAATGAGGTGTACCATTAAAAACCACTTTTCGGGAAAAATTTTCAACCATTACATAGCTCTAACTAAATAAATTTTTTTGTATCTTTCTTTCTTAAATCTGTCGAACAGTTTTTGAGAAAAAAAATATATATAAAATTTCGAAAAAAATAGGTAGGTACCGTTATTTTTGGTCTTAAAAAAAAAGAAAAAAAAAAACTGTTATTAAAAATACTATCTACCAAGTTTAAAGAAAATTGGCCGAGCCGTTTAGGCTGTAGTCGTAAAGACAGGCAGACAGAATTGCGAGACCCACTTTTTTCGTCTTCGATTTCATCGTAATATCAATTTTGATCAAAATCTCGATTTTTTCCGAATGCGTAACTTGCCTTATAGTATCTATACAAGTCGCAAGTAAAAGAGTTCTCATATGTACAAAAAACCTGTGTGTAACAAGCAGGACCGGCCCGACCTAAATTAGAGCCCTGCGCAAGCTTTATCAGTGGCACCTCTCATTTGGATTGGATTGGCGGAAAAAGTCATTTCCTCATTACCCAAGGGGTACCCTTTGCAATGCGTTTTTTTAACGAGGGATCCCCAAGAGGCCTATTCCTAGATAATACTTATATTTAATTAAAATAAATATGATTTTTATTAAAAACTAAGAAATCAAAAATATATCACAAAAATAATAGTAAAAAAATATATCACAAAAATTTAGGAACTGAAAAAAGTATTTTTTGAAGTAAAAAATATTTAAAAACTAATTCAAAAACATAACAACATACAAATAAATAATGAACTCATTAATTGTTGCTCATGTAGGAAATAATAATAAGATTATTATTTTAATAAAAATAAATAGAACCGGCTATATTAACTTTTCTGGCTTCTGTTTTAGCAAACTCAGCTACCAGATCATCATTATAATGACTTGACAAGCTCTTTCTCTATAGCCTTGATTGACTAGTTAACTTATCTTTCCTGAGTCTTTGGGGTCCTGAAGTAGTTTTTTATTAATTTTAGTTTCAAAAAACTGTTATTTGAGGAAACTGTGATGGTATTTATAGATTTAGAGCTATGGCTTCAGCTGATTGCACGTTAGTGATTGTTCTTCTGATCGCATTTCCACTAAAGAGTTTTTTGTAGCATATTTAGTAGATAAATTAGCAGACGGAGTTTGTAAATACTTACTAGTTATATTGGCGCAAAATTTCAAACAGCCTATTATTAAAGTATTAGTATAATACTACTTAACAATTTGCTAACTTTATAGTAGTTTACTAACTCATACTTAATTTTAAACATTTTCTCACTAGTATCGTACTAAAAGAATTTCCTTAATAAATTGCTCTGAACACACCTAAAACAACGACATTTAGTTTAAAAAAATAAGTACACGAACCTTTTTTGATGTCTGCAAATGTCAAAGTGTCATATGAAGCTAGCGCGATACTAAAAAAATAAAGTAGGTATTCGATGATTTTAACTTTAATAAAAGGGTAGAGAAGTATGATGCTATATTCGATTAAAATTATTGTTTTAAGCTAGTATCATACTAAAACAGCTTTAGCATCGTACTAATTCAATTAAAATTTTGCGCCATTATTTTTTTCTTAAATATCAAACTAGATTAATATGCAACATATACCTTAACTTTAAACTAAAATTTTACTTCCTAAGTACAGCATGTTTCTATTCTCAACGTTTCCAGCCACAGATATTTCAATAAGAGCTTCATATTATAGCTTCTAAGATTTTGAATGGTTTTAAAGCATTTAGTCTACTCCTATCTGGTTTCAGAAAGGGGTTTTAAGGTCAAACCAGCGAAATTTTTTGTTGTTCAAAACACTTAATTTTGTTTTGAACACCAGCCTCTTTTCCTTTCATGTTTGAACCATTATCATAACCTTATACATATACATACTCGTATACACTACTGGAATAGTAGCGTAACAAGTTTTATTGTAAATATAGATTCCCTATCCTTTCTTTTGTTTTGAGTTTTTTTTACAATAATACATAGACAAATAACTCCCTATGGGAAGTTAATGAAGTAATTAGACCAGTCAAAAAATCCCTTTTTAAATGTAAACAATAACTGGCAAGAACAAAAAAATAGAGAAAAGGAGAAATTGACTAAAACAGATTCACTCATTAACGACAAACCTCAACATTATCATTATCATCGCATCATCATCACTCAAGTATTTCCATATTTCAACCCTTTGTCTCATTCTCGACACACGACAGTGATAAAATTTCACTCATAAACAGTGGCCAGTGCCAAACTAAAACATAGTACAAGAAACACTCAACCGGAAGAGTTTAAATTCCTAGACGCAACTTTTAATTCTGCGCACTGAGTATGAATTTTGTACCTCAGAATTTCTGTTTGAGTAACATTGCTGACTTCGATTTCATATAGAAGAATTGGCATCGTGCTCATGTTATCAACTTGCAAACTGGTAACTGTCTGTACTTGCTGTTGAAATTCTGTTTTATGTTACACTGCATAGGGGAGGGATAACAAAATAAAAAAAGAGGCTGGGTGCGACCCACACTGATAACTTCCCATTTGTGGTCTTGAAAACTTTATATTTAGTCTTTTTCAAATAACCAAATTTTCAGCGAAACAAACTATAGCTGTAAAATTCAAACAAACATTATTTTAAGATTGAAAAGCATTTTAATTATTTAAAGAGATTTGAAATTGCGATTGTTGATGTATAAGTTGTTTCCACGTCAATTCGATACTTGTCAAAATTTAACCATATGTTAATAATTGTATTATGTCGATACCTTCCCGTAAGAATGTACAAAGCGACACTTTTTTCGAAAATGACTTTTTGATGAGGAAATATACTATATGTTAAGGGCCACGTTTTGGCCTTGGTTTCGCTAACCTATTATGCATGAAAAGAAAACTAGAGTACAAATAAAAAAATTTATCAACTGCCATGTTTTGCCAAAAAAAATTATGCTAAGCGACATTAATAAAGATCTCATTGTCGTGAGCAACAAAAAATATTGTTAGATGTCACTTAGTTTAACCAAAATTGTCTCTAAGCACACTATGATTCAACTAGAACTTTCTTCGTTTTTTTCGTTTCCTGAACAATTTTAGAAATGTCGCCTAGTATACATTCTTACGGGAAGGTATCGATGTATAAAACAACATACTTTAGAAGGCACTATCGATGTTCATTCCCAGAAATTCGACTTGAAATACAATTTTAACTAGTTTTCAATAGAATTTTTAATAGTCTTTTTATTTCAAAAAAAAACTATTAATTCAATATTTGTCAACAATTTACCAATTGTACAAAATTATACTATGTATAAAATAAACTAAATTAGAAGTCAATATCACTACTAGTTCTCGAGAAATTTGAGTCGAAAAACAATTTTTACCAATTTTCAATAGAATTTTATATAGTTTTTTATTTTTTGTAAAAAAACTGTAATTTGATTTTTTTTTAAATTTTCACCAGTTGTCAAACACATTATTTTTCGTAAAATAAAATTATTTTGAGTTTCAAATTGTTTTCCGTTCTTAGAATATCTGGGTTATGAAATTTTTTATTTTTTTATTTTTTTTATTTTTTTATTTTATTTAAGAAAATAACGGTATGTTCATTTTTTTCCAAATTCATACCAAATCTGTATGACCTTATAATGAGTACATTAAATTTTATTTGAAATCAATAGCATTATTTTTTCGTGAGATATTTGAAACTAACCAAAATTTTTACTTTTTTTTTAAACCGTTATAGTGAAAAAACTACTCTCTGAATTTTAATAAAGGCCCTTTCAGCCTCTTTCGAAGTTATTATCTATTAAATAAAATTTATTTTAAGTCGATATCTTTACTCGTTCTTGAGATATCGACGACGAAAAATGGTACAAGAACGTACGGACGTACGAACGTACGCAGTTGAATGGGAGGAGGCCACCAATAAGTCTCTTTTTGTGAGATCCTAAGAGTAAACAGATCGAATTTAAAAAGTTGTAGAGATAGAAAAATCATTTCTTATTCTTAGACAAAAATTTCAAAATCGTTAATTTTGTTCAATTTAAAGAGTTACAACATAATTTGAGGTAGTTTCCAAAGGAAAGGGAAACTCAGTGTTATTTTCTGCCAAGGAAAGGAAATCTGCCGAAGGATTTACTTCAAAAGCTAGGGCCAGGTGGACCAGAAAAGCTTCAGAGGATTGATTCAATTTTGTGGAAAAACTGATAAGTATTTTTGTGATAATTTTTTTTGTGTTCCGCTAGGCCTTCGTTTTTTTTCCAAAAAAAAAACCGTTTCCCCGAAAATACGGGACTTCATAACCCTATCTTGTTAATTCTTTGTTCTTTCGGGAATCTTTCCCAAAATCACCTTTGTTTCGTTTCGTTTGACACCTATCAAATTGGAAAAATAATTAATATTAAAATTCTTCACAAATTATTTTTCAGTTTTAACATTAAATTCTTCATATAAATTGTTTTCGCTCGAATAATCTTAACTTTCTCCTTTTTCTCAAAGTTACATATTTGTCGCATATTAATTATTGACAAAAATTAGGGTTTTTCCACTATACTTGAAAGGTTTTCCTAAAAGAAACATTAACTTCCTTTTTGGAATTAATTCTGTGTGTTATTATTTCAGTTTGGAATAAACATTTGGTCTCATTTAGGTTTTGGTAAGTTTTCACCACGAATAAGAAAAAACTTCCTGGCGCTCATAGTAAGTAGAAGCACGCCCCTGCACTTTCAATCGTTTGATATTTTTTTATTTGATACTTTTTTATTTTTCATTAATCAAACGCAGATTGGGCGTTCGATCAATAAAATTCCCCAATAAACAAACCCACCCAACCGAGGGAGCAGCACATTAAATTGCTACCGAGTTGCAATTTCATTGAACGTGACCTTGATCTGACAGATCTACATAATTCTTCTCCCCATTTCCATATTTCATCGTAATCGTAACCCTGTCGCGAGCACACCGGGCTTGTAATTATCCCTAAATTAGTTTTCATAATTGTTTTGCTCGTTTGTTGGATACGAATATCCAAAGTCGCGATTTATATAATAAATTCAACAATCGTTCATCATAAAGTTAAATTACGCGAAATAAAATTGCAACATAATATTTAAGCAACTTCAAATTATGAGTAAATATTTTGTTAAGTCACGTTTTCATAACTGTGAGTAATTAAAGAAAACTTGCCAAAATTTAGTCAGTAATTATAATAACAAAATTTTTCCTTAAAATTTGGAGTTGTTTCGATATTATTCTTCGTTTAGCATTTTCCTCCTCTCTCTAAAAAAAAAGAGGCCATAACGGCTCATAGGGAGCCTAAATCTAGTGACTTATAGTTCTCAACCATTACCATGTGCATGTTTGGATAAACGGAAGGGACCAACAATTTTCTGACAATTCCGAAAGGCTAATGAGCAGCAATACTCTTGGAGTATTTGTCAATTCCTCGCAAAAGGCAGTACACCCCTAAAAAAAACTTTTTTGCAGCGGCTGAGAATCCAACCCAAAACCCTCTGCATGACGATTATATACCAAACTTTCAGCTCGAAATTTTGTAGCTTATACCCAAAACATGACAGCAAAGTTTCAAAAACAAAATTTTTTTATTTGTTTCACTATATGCTACAATCATTTGATCTCTTAACTATTGAATAAATACTATTCTCCAAACTTCCAAAAAAACATTCAAGTAAATAATTACAATTGATTGAAAGAAATATTTGATTATCTTACCCGTGCAATCTTTTTCAAGGTATTAAAATACCTCTCATCATCCCCTGTATCGTATGTATCCAGAAACTGCTGGAACTCGTACACATCCGGTATATCCGATATCGTAAAATCCTTATTATAAAGCAAACCCAAATATGAAATGTGTTCCATAAAATAGGTTTCGTTTCTTTTTTCGGGATCGGCTTCACTTCTACGAACAAAAACTTTCTAAGCCAAAGTCCATTGAAACCCAAAACAATAACTATGACTCACAACTCAATGGCATACTTCTTAGCTGCCTGACGTGAAATCCTATTGTTAGAACAAATTGAAACAGCTGGAAATGGGACCTTTTCAATCGGATACAATGGGTCATAGAGAGTTGTTGAGAAATATTGCTGGACGAATTCGGTCCATGCATCCGAGAGAAACACAATTAACAATGATATTGTGCAGACATGTACACTAAACCAGATAACCCTGTAAAACAAAATATTGAGAGTTAAAATTATGTGGATAGATGATATCGTAGGTTTAATTTTAATTACTTTTCTAAAAATCCGTACGAAGGATCCACCATTTTTGAATAACAAGGCAGCGATGTGTGCTCAATGAAATCAACAAAATCCGTGCTAAATCTCGAAGATGCAGTGGTCTTTCGTTTTGGTGGAGAAGTCACCCACCAGCTAATCGACTTGTCAATTTGAAACTTTGTTACCATTATCCCTGTAGGATCTCGACAGCCTTTCCGAAGGAAACTAAAAGCATAATCTGATATATTCTTGAAGTGGACTTTGATATTTTCCTCCTTGAGTCTTGTCTGGATAATAATGGATTTATAACATTAAGACTTTGGCTATTAAGTGTTAATTAGTGAAAATAATTTTCACTTTCAAACTTCTAGTGTCTAGGGTAGGATTTGTTTGTTCGTGAGGCTTCCAACACATTTAGGCAGGTGTTGAAATCATTAGAACAAAATTCTCAAGCAATGGGGATTATTACCTATATTGAGCTTACATAAAATATACGATGTAGGAATATTTCTTGGGTGGGTGGGTGATATTATGTCCCAACTGGAGGATGTCGTTTTCAAAAAATCCTGCACTTTTGTTCAAAGTTCTTAAGTTTAGGTGAAATATGGTCAAATGAACTACTCAAGTAATATTTTTCTTCTTATAAGACGCTTCAAGAACTTAACTAGAATAATAATTTAAGGAAACTACAAGTCATCTTGCAGTTATACTGTCATGCAGAAGGTCTTGAGTTCGATTCTCAGCCGCTACAAAAAAGTTTTTCAGGGGTGTACTGCCTTTTGCATGGAAGTGACAAAGCTTCTAAGAGTTCGGAATCGTCAGAAAACTGTAGGTAATACGCACAACGGAATGGTTGAGAGTTGTAAGTCACTAGGTTCTGGTTGTCTTCTAAATAGCTGTTGAACTACCAAATTTATTTTATAAAATCATCTTTAAGAATATTCTTTGCTTTTAAACACTGCAAAAAGCTTTTATTATTAGAGCCTTTTGCCTACTCATAGCAGCAAGAGCACATGTTTCACTGAAATAGCTTATATCTCATTACCCGAATTTTAATCTTCCTATGAGTAGATGGATGGATGGATCAAATACATTTTGTAAGAGGCTCATACAGCTTGGCTAAATCTTGCTCTGCGAATGCGTCTTTTTGAATGAGAGGAGCTGAAAGGGGAACAGGTTTTTTTTAATTTGTAAGCTTTTTTTAAAGAAAGCAACAAACTCCATTTCAGTTCTTGTGTATATGGCTTTTGTCAAAAACAATGTTAGGCTTGATATTTGTGAGTCAATCAGTTTATTAAGTTTGGGAATCAAAAAACAAATGCCATTGAAATTCTACTTATTTGAACATTTAGCCTCAAAAAATAAAGCGTCTTCGAAATAATGAATATTTAAATTATTTTATTTATGATTCTTACAGGACAAAAGCTATCATGGAAATTTTTTGGGACCTTTAGGCAAGGAACGCACTTGCGATTTCAATTGCGCGGTTTTTTAGTCAGAAAAATAGAACACATGAGTTTAAATGAGAATGAACGCACTTGATACCAACAAATCGTGACGATTTAAGGCTAGGAACGCACTTGTGATTTCAATCGCGCGATTTTTTAGTCGCAAAAATTATATTAAATGAACGCACTTGATACCAACAAATCGTGACGATTTAAAGGTCGCAATTTGTATCATTTTTCTTGCGATGCGATTGTCGTATAAGCTTAAATGAAACAAATGTACTCAAATTGATATGCTCACACTTGCGATTTAAATTACTACGACTTAAAAATCGTAGTCGCAAAGAGAAATTGGCATGCACGCACTTGCGATTTTTAATCCACGATTTTTTAGTCGCAAAAAGTAAGACACATGGCCTTAAATGTGAATGCACGCACATGCGACTTAAAAATCGCAGCGATTATAAAAATGAGACAAGTTCCATTTTTTCAAGCGATTTTTAAGTCGCTACTTATTTGTAGCAAATGCGTGCACTCACATAAAAAGTAATGTGTTTTATTTTTTTGCGATTAAATAATCGAGCTCAAAAAAATCTCAAATGCGTGCATGACAATAATTTGTGCGACTACGACTTTTTAATCACCTCGACGAAAAATCGCCAGTGCGGTCCTAGCCTAACTCGTCTCTTACAATCTTTATCATATGAATACTATTGCTAAGAGAAATTTTTAGTTATGAAAATAAAACTTTTCTTAAGATATCTCAAACATTGGTACCACTTTACTTCAATTGAAGTAAATCTACTTCTTTTTATCAAAATATTTAAAATCTACTTCCTATCTCGCACCATCGACAAAATACTGAAATCCACTTCATTTTACAAAACTCTAAGCTATTTCAATTTTACTTTTGTAAATCGCAAATCTTCTTTTTCTCTATTTTACTCTATGTATGTTAGTATGTAACCTTAAATCAAAAAAAAAAATTTTAAACAGATTAATGGAAAAATAAAATGCACGACTGGAGGGCACGTTCTTGCTCTTACTTTGGGTTATATTTATAACTATTGTATGTTTAAAAACATAGATGTTATCAGAGAAAAATGTTCAAATTGATATGATACATTGTTTTAAAGGGTTTTCCAATAAGAGGTGTTATTTTGATATTCAAAGAAAAATGGCATTTTTGGAGATAAATGATCGGATGTTTATTTCAATAAAAAGAGGAAGGTATGCCGTTAATAATGGAATACAACATCAGCAAAATGGCCGCCAAGACCACGCTTACAGGACCATATCCTTTTCATGAAATTTTCCATAACCAAATCGCAAAGTGGCTGCTTTATGTCCTCGATAGCCTCACGAATTTCATCTTTGAGGTCTTGAATCGACGCTGTGCTGTTGGCGTAGACCTTATCTTTCACGTGGCCCCAAAGGAAGAAGTCGCAAGGTGTTAAATCACAAGATCTCGGTGGCCAATTGTGATCACCTCTTCGAGAGATAACACGGTCCGGAAACTTTTTCCGTAAAAGATCGATGGTTTCATTGCTTGTGTGGCACGTAGCGCCGTCTTGTTGAAAGTAAACGTTGTCCAGATCAATACCATCCAATTCAGGCCATAAAAAATCATTAATCATCTCTCGATAGCGCAATCCATTGACCGTAACTGTTGCTCCAGCCTCATTTTAGAAAAAGTAAGGTCCAATGACCCCGCGGGACCATAAACCGCACCAAACAGTCACGCGTTGAGGATGGAGAGGCTTTTCAACAATAACTCTTGGGTTTTCCGAGCCCCAGATGCGACAGTTTTGCTTGTTGACGTAGCCTCCGAGGCGGAAATGGGCCTCATCAGTCAAGATGATTTTTCGATGAAATTCCGGTTCATTTTCATGCATTTCAAGGACCCAATTTTAATAATTTCAATGCGTTGTTGAAGCGTGTCTCGTTCCATTTTTATTAATAGCGTAGTTTCTACTTGTCAAATGTCAAAAAATGACAGCTTCAAAAGTGACAGCTACCGAAATAGCGGGCTATTCAAAATAACAACTCTTATTGGAAAACCCTTTACATAAAAATTTCTTTGAGCTTAAAAATAAAACATGCAAATAAAATTTTAAAAAATATGAGAGGAGTTTTATTAATAAATTATTTCCTTACAAACGATTTTTTTTTTAATACAATATTATTTCAAATCCAAAGAACCTCATTTGTAAAAATTTTTATCGAAATCGGTAGAGTTGGAAATGAGAAAGTTGAAAATCAAAAAGGAGGTTCTATGACAGGCGCTGTTAAAAACATTTTTTTCACCAAACTGTAGACCATTTTTTCTTATCAAAATCATTAGAGTCGTTTTCTGAATAAATAAGATATTTCTTAATGGCTGTATGGAAGGAACCGAGCTAAAACAAAACATTTTAATTTCTCCTCTAGGCTGCAGGTTGAGGTACATACCTACAGACAGACGGAATCACCACGTTTTCTTGAAAATTTCAAGTTAAATTTTCTTCTAAATACAAGTAAAAAGTCATTCTGAAATCTACTTCGATTTTTCTCAATTTACCTCACTTTTTCCAGAAGTGGTAATACTGATCACAAATAAATAAATAAACTCGCCTTTAACTGGGAGCAGGCGTTGTCATAATATTTTATGTCTGGCCCACAAATATCATATTTTTTGTATTCATGAAAACTATTAGATTTTATTTAATTTATTTTTAAAAATTCAATTTTTAGAGACTTTGATTTTTTTTAAACTTTCTTTTAATTGCGTTATTAGAATATATGAATAATATATTGTAAATAGTACAAACTTTTCTAAGCCATCTTATTATAATATTGTATTAATTATTTTATTTAATTATTTATTTAATTATATTTTTTTGTTAACAAAATTGGCCCGCAAATATGTTCTCATTATTTCTTCCTTCGTATTTTATGGTATATCGTTATCCAATGCAACTGCGTGAACTTTTTTCATTCCTTTTTCTCTTTTTACTTGCGACTTATAGGTACTATAAGGCAAGTTATGCATTCGTAAAAAAAATCGAACTCGAGATTTTGATCAAAGTTGACATTACGATGATAGCGAAAACCAAAAAAGTGGGTCTCGCAATTCTGTCTGTCTGTGTGTCTGTCTGTCGGTTCGACTACAGCCTAAACGGCTCGGCCGATTTTCTTCAAACTTGGTAGATATGGGTTTTTTTCTGTTTTTATTTTAAGACCAAAAATAACGGTACCTGCCATACGATTTTTTTTCGAAATTTTATAAATATTTTTTTTTTCTCAAAAACTGTCCCACAGAATTTAAAAAAAAATTCGAAAAATTTCATTTGGTTAAAACTAGCTAATGGTTGAAAAAAATTTTACATAAAATTATTATTTTTGGTAGCCCCCCTGGGTCCATTTTTTTTGTTTTTGATTTTCTCGAAAACGGTATAGCCGATTTAAATCATTTTTTTTATGCCAAAGCTCCTCCAAAGTTTGAATATTATTACATATTCAAATTTTCAATTTTTTATTTTTTGGATTTTTTAAAAAAAATTCAAAAATTTTTTTTTTGAAACTCAATATTTCAAAAGCCCCATGCTCGATTTTTTTCAAACTTGACAAATAAAAGTTTCTTAACATAATATATAAGATTTAAGAAAAAAAAATTGTTTTATCTAAAACTAACGGTACCTTCCATACAAAAGTTAAAAAATGGTTTTCGAAAATCGTATTTTTCTCGAAAACGGTTCCGAGAATTTTGTTAATTTTTTTTTCTTTTGATTAATCTTTACGATCTACAATTTAATAAAAAAAAATTGAAATCTAGATATTACTGACTATACCTACCATAGAACAGTTTTTTCGAATTTTGAATTTCTCATTATCGGCATAACGGATTTTATCGAAATTTTTTATAAAAAAGCTCCTAAAAAGTTTAAAAAACATTGCATTTAAAAACTTAAGAAAAAATATTTTTTCAATTTTTAGAAAAAAAAGTTATTTTTTTTTGTGAAAAATTCGATATCTCAAGAACGGCTTGGTATTTTTGTTTGGAAATTAAACTTTTATTCGTACAATAATAAAAACTTAAGTTTGGCGTACCAAAATTTTTTCTTAACAAGGTTTTAAAAATTTTGTACATAAAAGCTTATTTTTTTAAGTAACCACTACAACGACTTATAATTTTTGTTCCTGCATAAATTCATATTTGCAAAGCATTCTGTTTTTATCTCTTATTACTAACAGAATTTAAAAAATTCATTTTATCCTTATGAACAGTTTTCTTTAATAACATCCGTTTTTAAAATTCCTAGTCTATTACATAGGAGCAAGTTCGTGCGACCCAGTCGTTCATTTTATTTTGTAAGTTAATATCTTAAAATCTTGTTTAAAACTTTTCATTTTGTCTCCATTTAAATTTTTACATTTGTAGATAAATAAATTTTGTGTTCGTTGGCAAGAAAATGTTTCTTTGAGCGAATTTGAAATGTTTTTGAATGATTTAAAATATTAAGGATCTATTTATCATCCTACTACAAAACTATTGTAATTTGAACTCCAGATAGTTTTTTTTTGTATAAAAGAGGTATTAGACTGTTTAGGTTTTTCATAAGGTATAAAATGACTGCAACGAAAGTATGTTTAGACCTAAATTTTCAAGAAAGGATTCTTATACGAGTAAGACTCTAAGTTTATATAATCATATATCAAGAAGAAAAATCGAGATTTAAGTACTTTGAAACTGCAAGAGAGCTAAACTAATAATATAAAAAAGTTATAAGACATTTTTAAGTTTATTAAAAAAAATATTTTTTCTTAAGTATAACAATGGAATATAATAGTCTTATCGGAGTTTTTTTTTTAGATTTTAAGAGCATATTTCTGAAGAGTTTGTTAGTTTGTGTTATATTAAATCTTAGCAGAGTAATATTAAAAGTCTTGAATAGGCAAGAACAATAGACAGAAAGAATATTTATAAAAAAATATTTTTCTTTGAACAACAATATCAAAACTTAAATGCTTTATAATTATTTTAATCGCAGGTATATACTTAACAACTTTTGTGTCAACTAGAGGATCATCAATGATTGACTACTGCTGCCCTTCATACAGTGCATTGGAAATGATTGAAAGTTTCTCAATTAATAGTGCAAACTTTTCGGACCACATGCCGCTAGTCTTAGGTCTTAAAGCTTTTGAAGATACGCAGAGTTCCCCCAGTTCAATGTTGCTTCCAAGACTAAAATGGTTTACCAATACACGCGCTCAATACATAAATAGGATTGATGAAGTTGCTATGGAAAAACTCTTGCCTTTGGATAGCGTTGAAACAAGATGCAACTCCTTAAAAGAGTGTATCTATGCAGCATACGGGAACCCTGTTAATACCAATGTCAAGTTTAAGCTAAAGAAACCCTGGTTTGATATGGAATGTCATAAAGCTAGAAAATCTTCACTTAAGCTACTTAACATTTACAGAAAATATATTCTCGATGCAATCAGAAAAAACTATTGTGATGTAAATAAAAAGTATAAAGCCCTATGTAAAGAAAAACAACGTTCATACTACCAGCGCATTTCCAGTCAACTCGCAAGTATTACCACAGCAAAAGATTGGTGGAAACTGGCCAAGAGATACGTGGTAATCCTACGAATAGCGGAACCCAAATCACGGCTTTCGAGTTTGTGTCATATTTCGAAAACTCCCTTAATTCGGATCGAATAAGCAGCGGAGAATATTCCCGAGAAAACAAATGTAGTTGAAATACCTGAACTTGATCACCCAATAGATTTGAATGAAGTAAGGATTGCGATTGAATCTTCAAAAGAAAACAAAGCTCCGGGCATAGACGGCATCCCATATGAGTTTTATAAAAATGCGAGTAATTCTTTTATTGGTGAGGTTCACACTTTGCTGAAAAGAATCTACGAAACAGGAACAATACCAACATCCTTCAAAAAATCAATTATCTTTCCACTCTTCAAAAAAGGTGACGCTAGTCTTGTATCTAATTATCGTGGGCTTTCATTTTTAGACACCCTCTACAAATTATTCACCTCAGTTCTCCTAAACCGCCTCAATACTTGGTGCGAAAACAACTATATACTCAATGAATACCAAGCTGCCTATTAAAAAGATTATAGTACCATTGATCAGATCTTCAATCTTTCATGCCTTATTCAACTGCAACTAAGCCAGAAAAAGAAACTATATGCTTGGTTCGTAGACTTAAAAGCTGCGTTCGACAATATTAACAGAGATGCTCTTATTCACAAACTTATTACGTTGGTCATCTCGACAAAAATCTTTAAAATTATCAAACTACTATACCAAAATACAGTTGCCGCCGTCTGGAATGGAAGCAGTACCTCTAATTTCTTTCGAACGAGCAAAGGCGTTAAACAAGGTTGCGTTCTGAGCGCTCTGCTTTTCGTCTTGTTTTTAAATGACCTCCATTCTGAACTCCCCATCGGAATACATGTGGAAGGAATCGGTATAGATGTTCTTTTGTATGCCGATGACATTGTAATTTTGGCTAAGAGTCCAGCTTTACTTCAAACAATCATTAACAAGTTCAGCAGCTATTGCGATAAATAGAACCTTGAAGTTAATCTCGAGAAACCTGAAATTGTTATTTTTAGGAATGGAGGACGAAGAGAATTAAGTGAAAAATGGAATTTCAAGGGTGTAGATGTAAAAATAACAAACCAGTATACATATCTTGGCGTCGTCTTTCTATATAATATGTCCTGGTCTGAACATCTGACAAAGAGGCTCGCAACATCAAAAAATGCAATCAACGCAACCTGGTCTAAGTTCTTGAAAAATAAGTTAGTACCTCATTCAGCAAAGTTTAAAGTCCATGATTCAGCCGCCAGATCAATTATGTATTACTGTGCACAAGTATGGTGGTATAAAGAGTACACACAATGTGAAAAGCTTCAAAGGTTTTTCGTCAAAAGATGTTTCAATCTACCAGATAATACACCAAACTACATACTACATAACTACATACATATCGAAACCGGTCTTCCAAAAGCGTTTCTTACTACCCTTGAAATACATTTGAAATATTTGCGCAAAGTTTTCAGTCTTCCCAGCTCTAGATTACCACGCATACTTTCAACCGCAGTACTTCGCAAAAATATTTATTGGGCCCAGGAATGGTCAGGCCTTTTCCGCGCGACTGGCATCGTTGTCAACTACGAAGCAAGTAATTTCGAATGGAAACATGCCCACAACATGCTTTTGATTAAGCTGAGAGAACAACAGTGGAAAGCTTCTACCGAACGTGCTTTACAATCGCAATTTCACGACGAATATAGCAATCTATCGTACACAGAGATACCCAACTATTTTAATGACTCAAATTCACGAGAAATGATAAGTATGATCTTAAGAACAAGGTGTGGATTACCTAACTTGAATGCTAGTGCATTTCAGCTTGACACTGTTGGCTTATGCACAATGTGTAATCTTGATGCAACTGAGAATACCTACCACTTTGTCAGCATTTGTCCTATTTTCAATTCATACCGGAGATTATTTCTAGGAGCTGAAACAATTAATCGCACCGAGTTTTTTCAAATATTGAATGGCATATGTTATTTAAATCTATACAAATTCTTAAAATATGCTCTTAATTATCGCAACTTAATTGTAAATGAATATAATATTTAAAGTAAATTCAAGCTAAGCCAAAATATAAATAGGAAAACTTTAACCTGACAGACAACTTGAACTAGTTATTGTCCTAACTAATTTTGAACACTAGCAAAATCTTGTTTTTATAACTACTTTTTTTAAGAAAATAAAATTTATTTATCTATCTATCTACTTAACAAGCAATTTAACAGCAGCACTGAAAGAAAATTTGTTTGAAGTATTAACCCATATTATTTGATCAGTATTTATGTTTTTCTGCTGCAACTGGCTTTGTCAGATGATAATATTATTTATTTAGTTCATTCCTCTTGAGTTTATCCCAAAAGTGAAAAATATTCGGTTTATGTTGTGGATAGAGCTAATGTTTCGTAGCCCAAGACTTCTTGTAAGAAACGTATATATTCTGTGACCGATCTTCTTTCATCACAATCACTTACCTAGTCGGAATCTTTATTAATCTTGAATACAGAACTTCCATTTTTGGAGAATTTCAATGTTGCTGCTTTTGTTCTTTTAAGGTACGAGTATTTAAATATTCTTTTTACAACTGGATGGACACTCTAATGCGAAATTTCCAACTCCGTCACAGTAAAAGCAGCGAAATGTTTATTTTTCTTTGCGAAAATTAGGCTTCATTTTCTTTTGCACATTCTGAAAACTCCCTTTTTTCGACAAAAGAGTAGTTTTGTTAGATAATACTCAATCGAATTTCATGAACTGCAACCATTTCATTTTTATACAATATGCTGTCAATTTCTTTCCACTACTTCCGATGCTCATGATCATGGACTTATATTCATTTGATAGTCTTTTGAGTAATAAGCCTCCAACGTATTCATCATTGAATAAGAATCCAATTTTGTTTTTTTGAGTTGTCAGAATGATTTGGTCGACATAATCCTCTACACTTGAGGATTTTCACAGAGCATAGTTTGTGTAGTATCAAGATACGTATGTCCAAATCTGACGTGAATTCTTTTCTATAGGTAAAATCAACTGACAGTCTTGTCTTTATCAATATCAAGGACTTCATTAGGAACAGTCACAATACATTTCCAAGAATCTTCCAGCTCTAATTGTGTCTTTATCGAAAAGCTCGTTGTAGACCAATTTCTATATAATGGAATCCAATATAATTGCAAAGACATTTTAATTAATTAATGTTTTGTCTTCATATTATGTAGATATATTATTCAATTGGTTATGGCCTGGGCCTCTAACCTTTTAGCAGAATAGTATCTAAAAAACTTAATTCGACGAGAAAAATAAACAGAATGAATATTTATTAAAAATATCAAGTATCAAATTTTAAATACTCAATTATTTTAATCACAAGTGTACATATATGTAATTATGTACAAGCTTGACAAGTATTTCAACACAAACAATGCAAAATTCTTTCCTATCGTTTTTTTTCGTTATTGAAATTGTTAGAAATTCAAACCCAAAATTTTTTCAAAATTTTTGTTTTCGTGTTTTTCCACAGTAAGATGAAAAAGGTCTGTGAAACAATTTTTTAAAATCATTTTTACAAAATCAATTTTTTATAGGACTTTGCACGATTAGACCTTGATCCCAAAATAATGATTATAAACTTATGATTATGATGGGAAGTTCGAAAGTTGATTTGAAAATTAACGTTTGTCAACGAGTAGATTATCTTTTCAATGTGTATGTACTAATGGTGTGTCGAGTTATACCCAAATATGTAGATTTATTTATATGAATTTATGTATATTAATTAAAGTTAAAAAAAGTGCGTATACGCCACAGTGTACTTATAATCTTAATTATTCCTTTACATCACCTTTACCATTTTCTTTAAGAATTCGTGTTTGGGTAAAAGGAGAAATGGTTTTCGAGTTAAACACGAGTTAATTCCTGACTTAATAAATTTGATCACTTAATTTTGGACTAACTGAAGATGATGAAGTAGTGCAAGTAAAAAATTTATGAAAATAGATATTTGGCATTATGGAAAAAACTATTTTGGTAATAAACACACAACTTTTCAGAACATTAATATCATTTAAGAAATCAAAGAGATCAACTCGGTTTAGTAAGAGAAAAATCAACAAGAAAAACTTTTGTATCAAAAATAAATTACTAATACTATATTTGAACTACATTTGTACAACGGACAGACAACGGACAGTTAATCTCAGGATTGGCTGGACTGAAACAAAAAAAAAACAAAATGGGTTATTTAAAGGAAGGTTTCTTACGAGACAATTTACCACAATTTGTTTTAAAAGTAAAAAAAAAAAAATTTTTCTTGGCCATTTTTGGGTCGCCATTTTTTTTGTTAATAACTTTTTGGTCGAATTGTGGTAAATTGTCTTAGAAAACATAAAAAAAATCAAGTTGCAACAATTTTTTTTTAAAATCGGTTCAGTAGATCTAGAGATTAACTGTCCGCAATGGGACAATATGTTTTTTGATGAGTCAACGTTGGCGCCCTCTATAATTCAGCCAAAATTAGAAAATGAATGTATTCATTGTTTTAAAAAAAAATTGTGTTATTATCTACTAAAGTTTCCGAGAAAAAAATTTACAAAAATCGTGCGTTTTTTGGTGTTCTAGACCGTACTAGTAACTTAATTTACAACAATATCCCTGGTATTGTATGCTCACGTTAGTTCACAAACTTTTAATTCATGGCCCCCAAATAATAAAATATTCAGTGTTACCTATCTGCCAAATGTCGGAAGAAGCGTGTAATAATTTTTTTTAAATCAATCAAGCTAATTTCGCAAGAAACCATTATCGTCAAAAGACAATGGAGGATGTTTTTAACAGATTCCTAATCGCATCCGATCTATTAATATCTAGTTGTCGGGAATCACCTCTAAAACCACTTAAATCTATGTCTAAGGACGGTGTCAATTTGTTAGCACCTTCACATGTAAATTATCAAGCAGAAAATGAACAACAATCTTTTGACAGCTCTTCCGCTTCTGAAACAGATACAGATGTAGATGATTGTGACTGTTACGAGATGTGCAAAGAAAACTTTTTCATGTAAAAATCGGATTAACTTATACATATATTGTTTGCTCATATTGCATTTTGTATTTCTAAATTTATCATTGATAAATTACTATGTGCGATTTCAATAAAAATATATAAATAATTTTTTCCATTTTTTTTGTTATATAGTATTGCCATATAGCATTCCACCATTTTGAATTTGTTCATTTTTAATAAATTTTCAAGTACATGCCCTAATAATATCAAAACAAAATTTTTCAACCAACTATCAAAGTTATTTCATTTTTGATAAGATTTTTTCGTATGACATGACGCCATATTAGTTCGGTCATTTTGAATTTGCTGATTCTGATAACAGATTCGTAATCAGCGACCCCAAAAACCCCTATATACCAATTTGTGGATCATTCTGTACGTTTTTCGACTTTTGGCCGCACAAAGTGGCATTCGGCCGCACTGTGAGACCTACCTATTGAATTTGAAACCAACAACACACACGAAAGAGAAAATATTGGACATTTTCTAGAAATCGGCTCGATTCTCCGAGAAATTTGGCAAGATGTTTTTGGAAACAACCAAATTCAATCTGATGAAATACTCGTATGTAATACAAATTTTGAACGGGGGAAAAGGCCGGAAGAATCTATACAGGTTTATTCGATCTGCATTAGCTCATAGAAAACTAATTCTAGATTAAAGTCTAGTCTTTTAAATTGCATCTCCTTTTCAATTTTAGCACAGTAGGCTCTACTGCACTTATGTCCCTGCGCCGAGTACAACTATGCCCGAAAAAAGTTTGTATATTTGACGTGCAACTTCTAACCAGACTACTTTTATTTTTTGTCCATATACTCGTAGTCATTAGAGGTTAAAGGTTTTAAGTAAGCGTTTGGGAAAGTTAGAGAAGAATTAAAAAGAAAATATACCGATATACAGGGTGCGCCTTATGTTCCAGGCCGATTTTATTTAGTTGTTATTAATGTGTGAATGAAACTTGTGAGTTGGAATTTGACAAGCTTTGAGTGTCATCATCATCATCGGCTCGACAACCGGGTTCCGGTCCTGGCCTCTTTCAACAAGTCTCTCCACCTATCCCGGTCTCTAGCCGATGCCATCCAGTTGCGCACCCCAAGGCTTCGGGCGTCCTGGTCTACGCCATCTCTCCAGCGCAAGCATGGTCTACCACGCTGTCGTCTACCATATAATGTACCACAAAGAACTTTCCGAGCAGGTTCCTCTTCGCTCATGCGAGCTAGGTGCCCTACCCACCGGAGTCTACCGAGCTTAATTTTTGTCACGATATCTGCTTCTATGTAGATTGCGTACAATTCATGATTGTACCGTCTCCGGAATCGTCCTTCCTCACATATGGGGCCAACAATTCTCCTTAAGACTTTTCTCTCGAACGCAGCTAAGAGGTTAGAGTGCCTTTTGCTAAGCACCCAAGTCTCGGATCCATATGTGAGTACTGGCAGGACCATGGTCCTGTACAGCAGCAGTTTTGAAGTTATGGTGAGATTTCTGGATTTGAAGAGCTTTGACAGACTGTAGTAGGCTCTGTTGGATTTGAGAAGCCGCCCGCGTATTTCTTCTTCTATATTGTTATCGGCTGCCACTATTGACCCAAGGTATTTAAAGGATTGCACCACTTCAAATTCGTGCTCCGCTACCTTGATTGTTTGACGAACTGTTCTTCTCGCATTCGACGCCACCATGTACTTTGTTTTACCTTCACTAATGTGCAGCCCCAGATTTTGTGCCGCCTGCTCGATCTGGATGAAGGAATCGTGTAAAGCTTGTTCGGTTCTTCCGATGATGTCAATGGCTGGACCTGTTGACGATGGTCCCTCTTGTTGCCGTGCCAGAGTCACGGATTGCTTTCTCCAACGCCAGGTTGAAGAGGAGGCAGGCCAAACCGTCCCCTTGTCGGAGTCCATTAAAGATTTTGATTGGTCTGGATAGCAATCCGGCTATTTTTACTTGGCTTGTTACGTTAGTCATGGTCAACCTACATAGTCGTGTCAATTTATTTGGGATGCCGAATTCTCTCATGGCTTTGTAAAGTTCTACCCTGGCTATGCTAAAGCTTTGAGTGTGGTCGACATCAAATTACTGTTGTTGCAGGTAAATGACCATAAACGTTAGCGATATGGAAGGGCAAGAGTCTTACAGTCATAGATGCTATAGACAACTGCCATTTTTGGCAAAAAAAATATTCATGAGCAAAGAAGCACATTTTGAATTATCTGGCTTTGTTAAATATACACAATAGTTGCTCTTAAGAAACTGAAAAATGTAGACTGACCACTTGTAGAATAATTGTATGGTGCGCCATTCGGGCCGCGGCGGCGGCAGTAACACAGTTCGTAGACTAGTGAACACAAATATAAAAAATAAGAATGTTTTAAGCTTTAAACATCTTGAATTATTATTTTAATCTGATTTTGTTTTGTTGCAACTTTTACAACTTTTTTATAACCTTTAAAATATTACAACTTTTGTATAACGTAAAAATCATAAAATTTTGGAAATTTTTGGCTTCTAACTAATAATAATAAAAATTTGGGCGTGCCATTGGTTGGATTTCGGTTGAAATTATTTTATTTTTATCAGTATCGTGAGATACTCGTGAGAGAAGTTTAAAAGTTTAAATTCTTAACTGACCAGAATATTAAGAATTGAATTCACTATCGTAGGAGAGGTTTTCGTGAAATCAATTTTGTTCCCAGCAGTGGGCGTGGCAAGGGCGTTAAATTCTTCAAATTGAGTAAAAGCTCCTCCCACTTCACCGATTTTATATTCTCTACATAATTTTCAAGGCCAAATAATCAACAGATAAAATATTAATTATAAAATTGTATTTCATTTCACCCAATATACGAGGGTGGTCCGGTTAGTACCTACTTAGCCTTCAAAGGAAAAACAAAAAATTTGGAAAATTGGCAATTTATTTCTCAACATAGTCTCCTTTTAGCTCGATACACTTGATCCAGCGATGGTCCAACTTCCGAAAAATAGGTTTTATCGAGGTTTTCAAAGTAGGCCTCCGTGGCGGCCGGCGATGACCTCCTTATTCGACTTAAATTTCCACCCGGTGAGTGAATTTTTCAAGTTTGCAAACAAAAAAGGTCGCATGGGGCCAAATCTGGAGAATAGGGTGGATGGTAGTTCGTAGTACAATTAATTCGACCGATTTGACCACTGCTCTAAAGTGGTGTCATGGTTGCGCTTGTTGTTCGGAGTCAGCAAACTCGGCTACCATTACACCGACAGTTTTCTCATGCCCAAAATTTCATAGAGGATATGACCCACGCGGTCTTTTAAGATGCCCTCTGTTTCAGCTATCTCGCGCACTTTCAATCGGCGGTCTGCCAATACGAGGTCGTGGATTTTTGACACGTTATCTTTCTTGGTAGCCATTTTCGGGGCACCTGGCCGGATAAAAACCAATGTGAAACTTATTATACCAATTTTTGACGGACGCCATCAAGGGAAAAGAGTCGCCGTACACAGCATCCAAGCGCTCTTTGATTTCCCTTCCAAAAACAAGAATCAAATCAACGAAACAAAACTACGTGACCTATTCGGCTGAAATATTGACAGTATTGAGTATAGCCATCTAAGAGAATGTACTAGACGATAGAAAATCTGTTTTTCGATGCTGGCATCATCAGGCGGTGATTCTAAGTACTTATCGGACCGCCCTCGTACAAACATAACATTGGATTAGAATATAGCAATGGGAGGACAAAACAGGCATTTCACATTCGTGGAGTTTCGCTGAAGAAGAAATATCTCTAGATGAACAAATTTAAAGGTGCATGGAAATTCCCGAGCAATTTTGCTGAGTATGGTTGAGTGAAAAATAGGCTTTTTACATAAATCTATTTTCATAGAACTCATTAAAGCTCGTTGTTTTTCTGTGTGTCATAGGGTACTGCAGCACCCATAAATTCTTTCCATGTAATTTTTCATCGTTTTTCGGTCATCATCGCCATCGCCGTCGCCGCCGCATTAAGTCAACCGCAAATTAAGTATAATTATATCTTTTTCTTTGACTCTTTCTTAAAGCACTCTACAATAAAAGTGTTCGAATGGCAGACTGTGCTATGCCATACATAGGTATAGAAATACCTACCGGAATCCATTTCCTTGCCACCACTTATTAACCGCCTGAGTGGGTAACTTTCAAAGTGATGGAATAGAATGAACTTGTTATCCCATTAAAAATCCCTTAATTCAGTTTCAACCACCAAACAACTTCACAGGTAAAATGTTAAGGAAGTGAGAAAATAAAAAATGAAAGAACAAACTTTAACCCTCGCTTAATTTATATGTAGATATATAACTCTCCTTTTTTGTCTTGTCTTGCCTTGTCTTATTTTCATCCTTCTCCCATTTCTGTCTGTTTTCGGTCTGTAACTTTGCGGCACAGTTCTTGGTTAATTTATGGATTATATATGTATATGAAGGATATAGGTTGTTCGCACCTCTCACTCTCGTCGGCAGAACAAAAACCCAACAGATCCTTTTTGGGCGTGATATGGGGAGGGGATGTACCTAACCTACAAAACGAAAATAGTCCTTCGCCGTCACTTAAGCATATCAGATGGGAGATTGTATTATATTCGCTTTTTTCTGTCTAATTCATTTTTATTACTCTATATGAGCCTTATCGAATCCCCCCGGGGTATGTCGTTGCTGAATGGAAAAAACAGCATTTCCTCCAAACCCAGCCCCGTCTGCATTATTAAATTAGGTAGATTCAGAATATTATTTAACAAACAATCTCATCTAGAGAGAGCTGAGCCATCCACGGAAGACGACGACACATGGGAAAATGTTTATGTCGAGTCGACTCGAAATACATAACTCGACTGCCAGATAGATAACTAAACTTTCAGCACTCTTATCCAGCCTTTTTTTTTTTTTTTTTTTTTTGTTGGATCTATAAAATACCCGAAAGAGTAATAATGCCGTAAAACTTTACGACAGGACTCGAACTTGGTTATGGTTTTGTTTCCAGTAGGTAGAAATATCTATCTCTCCCACAATGTTCTGATTCTGATGTTTCGAACAAAAACACTCGTAAAAAACGGGACTACCCAAAAGACTTCTTCTGTGCTGCTCCTCATACTCCATTAGCGAGATTCATGTTCTCGGGAACATTGTGCTTCTGGCCCGGATACAGAAAAATCCATCGAACCAAATGAAGGATATTCGTCTCTAAACAAAAGTGCAAAAGGTAATAAGGATCAGGATGACTAGATAACAATATGTTCACTAACGGTAAACGAATCATTTCACTTCTCTTCGCCTTCGTTTTTCACTCCTTCGGTATTCCAATGATGGTGGTGTATTTTTCGTTGACGTATCTCTATGTTCGTATAAAATATACTCGATAGAAAGTTTGACAAATGTGATCTCATAAAACACAGATGGGCAAATAAGGAAGAAGATGGAGCATCGAGACAAGACTGCAAGTTATGTCTTAGATGATGATGGAAAAGACTAGAGTGAGTTGATGAATTTACTTAAATTGGGTCAGAATATGAGGGAAGGTATATATTTTTTACAAACACAAGCAAATACAATTGAATGGGAGTGAGAAAATGTGGGGAAGAAGGTACTAGCAGATGGGTTGTGGCAGCCGTTTAACGCCCGGTAATAGGGGTCAATTAATTATGGACAACGATAAAGAAACCTAAGGAATTATATTGAAGACTTAAGGGAGCAATCTTAGATGCCAGAGTGGGGAATACACTTGGGTGAAATTAGTTGACAGGAAGATTATGAAGCGTTAGTCCTTTTAAATTATGTCGAATAAATGAACCTTCGTGCATATTTCATAAGATTCGGTGGATGAACTTGCTTGAAAACAAAACCTATTATGTGCCTTTTTTCGGTTGTTGGTATAGTGAGGGTAAGTGAGTTTAGTAAAGGGAAAGGTGTGACTATGGGGTAAATGTGTTTTTGCTATATTTTTTTATAGTAATGATGCTTTAAGTCTATTTTTGTTTTTTTTTTTTTTTTCTGGTGTAAAATCACTTGAGCACTTGAGTTTCAATAAAACTCTTAAGAATATTGTTTAAATCATGTGTGTAGTGTGCATGTTGAATTTTTATTATTTAATTTGATAGATTTCTGGTGCATGCTTGGAGTTCGCACTTCCAGCTAACAAAACAAGAGAGAGAACTTAGTTCAGCCTTAAGAATTACACATTTCAGTAAGCCATCGCACTTTATTGCTCGCCAAAGTCTTATTCAAAATAAATGAAAAGCAAACGAACTTGCTTGATCGTAAAAATTAAGCGCAATAAAAATATGTTTATCAAAATTCTAGGTAACGTTAAAAATGCTGTCTACCAAATTTAAAGAAAATCGGCCAACCTGTTTAAACTGTAGAAAAGAAATCCTGCAATGAACCAAAGTAGAAACTTCTGTTCATTTGTTATCAACGTAAAAAATTAAACTTCATCTTCGGTTCCAACGCTCATCTACAATGATAAACCGATATCTAGCTCTTTAGATAAGGTAATTGTATTTGCAGCTCATTTTGCTGCTAGCTCTAAGCTGCCTCATAGCAACTTAGTCCATCCTATACTTGAGAACGTAAATCAGTCAATGGGACTGGTATTGCAAGAGTCCTTCGAGATCTTGATATAAACAAACTCAATCCACTGGTCACCACCCCCCCCGCATTCTTCTGAAGATGTTTTCTTCATCGCTTGGAAAACCATTGCGTAAGCTTTTCCGTCTCTCCTACTGTTCTGGAATCTTCCCTAGAAGATGAAAAACGGCATTTGTCCAGCTTGTTCCTATAAAAAGGCGATTCTCCCCCCCCCCCCTCCACCAATCGACCGATTGCGATTACGTCTCTTCTTTCCAAGGTCATGGAAACATCTCGAAGATAGAAAGCTTCTAAATGACCGGCAATACGGCTTTCGCAGCAATCGTTCCATTGGTGATCTGATGGCATATCTCACCAAAGAGTGGAACAGATCTTTGCATACTTTATAATATGTATATTGATCCAATCTTCAAATGGCAATGTATTATTTATTTATGGGCTTTTTTGTCCATTGTTTGCCCTTATGCGAATTAAAACAATTCCATATTTTCTCCCTACGTTTCGTTGAAAATTCTCAACATCTTCAGGGGTCACACTTTATTGAAACTTAATAAACACCATTATTCAGAATTTTGAAACTGTGGAAAATTATTTTGTGGAACTTACTTCTTAACTGTATGATTTTACATTGCAAATTTTTCAATTTTTTAATTTAAAAAAATAAATAATTTTATAAATAAATAAATATACTTTAAAACAATTTAAGACAATTTAATACAAAAAACTAAAAACTAAACCAAATCACATTAGTGTAAGCTGCGTTAAGCTTGTCTTTATCCTCTTTTGTACTCATAGTGCGGATTTTTACACAACATTTTGTTCAGTGATGAAGCTCATTTTTGCCTAGATGAACTCGCTAAAAATAAAATGCACGACTGGGTCGCACGAACTTGCTCCTATGTAATAGACTAGGAATTTTAAAAACGAATGTTATTAGAGAAAACTGAAAAACGAATTTTTTCAATTCTTTTAGTAGTAAGAGATAAAAATAGAATGCTATGCAAATATGAATTTATGCAGGAACAAAAATTATAAGTCGTTGTAGTGGTTCCTTAAAAAAAAAAGCTTTTATGTACAAAATTTTTAAAAAATTTTAAGAAAAAATTTTGGTACGCAAACCTTAAGTTTTTATTATTGTACGAATAAAAGTCTTATTTCCAAAAAAATTACTAAGCCGTTCTTGAGATATCGAATTTTTCAAAAAAAATTACTTTTTTTTCTAAAAATTGAATAAATTATTTTTTCTTAAGTTTTTAAATGCAATGTTTTTTAAACTTTTTAGGAGCTTCTTTATAAAAAATTTCATTAAAATTCGTTATGTCGATAATGAGAAATTTAAAATTCGAAAAAATCATTCTATGGTAGGTAAAGTCAGTAATATCTAGATTTAAAATTTTTATTTATTAAATTATAGATCGTAAAGATTAATCAAAAAAAAAAAATTAGCGAAATTCTCGAACCCGTTTTCGAGAAAAATACGATTTTCGAAACCCATTTTTTAAAATTTGTATGGAAGGTACCGTTAGTTTTAGATAAAACAAAATTTTTTTTCTCAAATATTGTAGATTATGATAAGAAACTTTAATTTGTCAAGTTTCAAAAAAATCGAGCATGGGGTTTTCGAAAAATTGAGTTTCCAAAAAAAAATTTCGATTTTTTTTTTTAATCCAAAAAATTAAAAATTGAAAATTTGAATATGCAATAATATTCAAAATTTGGAGGAGCTTTGGCATAAAAAAAAATATTTAAATCGGCTATACCGTTTTCGAGAAAATCAAAAACAAAAAAAATGGACCCAGGGGGCTACCAAAAATAACAATTTTATGTAAAATTTTTTTCAACCATTAGCTGGTTTTAACCAAATGAAATTTTTCGATTTTTTTTTAAAAAAATCTGTGGGACAGTTTTTGAGAAAAAAAAATATTTATAAAATTTCGAAAAAAAATCGTATGGCAGGTACCGTTATTTTTGGTCTTAAAAAAAAAAAAAACAGAAAAAAACGTCCGGGGGGAAAAATTAAAACCCATATCTACCAAGTTTGAAGAAAATTGGCCGAGCCGTTTAGGCTGCAGTCGAACCGACAGACAGACAGACAGACAGAATTGCGAGACCCACTTTTTTGGTCTTCGCTATCATCGTAATGTCAACTTTGATCGAAATCTCGAGTTCTATTTTTTTTACGAATGCATAACTTGCTTTATATGAAATTTAAATTTATAATAATTATATAAATCGCAAGTAAAAAGAACGGACCAAATGCGGTTTCAACACTTTATTAAATGAATCTTAGAATGTCCACACGGGCCAGTAGAATTTTGGAAAGCAGGCATTTTAATTATATGTCCAGCTTTTGGTCAATTATGATTAAAATGAGAAAAAATAAATAATTTAAATAAAATGATTTAGTTGGACTATCTGGTGTTGTTAAATATTCTATTTTACCATGCAACGTCTTTTGATATCTTATAACAACTCTATGCAAGGAAAAGCTTCTATATTTAAATTACTATTGTCATTATTAGGTATAATTATTATCAAACTATTACCAGCCTCAAAACATTATTTAAACGACTTACTGATTTGACCACCCTGTTTGCATGTTAATTGTGTCTCCAATGTCTAATATTTCTCATAAGTATTACCATGCTGGCTCTTTGAAAAATTAAACCATTATAAATGTTATCTAATATCAATTGAAATAAATTCACTTTTCTGACTTCAAACAAAAAAAAAAAAGAAAACCCATTTTAAATATATTATATTTGGTTTTATCCTACGAAGAATGCCTGACAAAAGCCGGAACTATTGAGCAGTGCTTGGCCCACATTTGGCAGCCATTGAATTTTATATCCCACTACTAAGAATATTGCCACTTCAATGTCGTAATAGATTCACTATGTCATTTTAAGTCTCGACTTGGCTCGAGTCTTCTATAAGGCAAGACGTTTGCATAAAATATTTACTTAAACTCTCGGTCTTCGTGTACATACCTACCTACCATCAGCTTTTACATTTCCTAAAATAAATACACCTATCTACATAACGTGACCGTTTTTCACGTGCTAAACGATAATGACGACACTTCCTCAAAAAGGGGTGCAAAGGCACACATTAAACATGAATAGAAAAGCAGAACATTATGTTTGTTCAGACACCAGACGGGACGTAGGACGTAGGACGCAGGATATAGGAGTAGGAGGTTACCCATATTTGCCTAGCACCATCTCTATAAAGAACAACCCTGATGGCTATGATGTCCTTCAGAGTTATAATGTTGGCCTGGCTCTTTCTTCATTCGTTCATTACCTGAGAAAATTTTTCGTTTATTTTTATACCAACTTTCTTTCCTTATCATATTTAAAGGAATGTGGCAAGTCAAGTGGAGATTTAGGAGTAGGTGGCAGGGCAGGCTTTAGGATAACGTCTTTCCTTAGCGTCAGTACCTATATTTATTTTCCTACCAACTGGTTTCTTAATGAAACCCTTGTTTACCTGCTTCTGGAACACGTGACTATATTTCAAGAAATCCATTTAAATTCCATCTAACTCAGAGTTTCTTAACATAAGTATGGGAGGGATGATCTCGGGATAACGAGGAAGCCATGCTGCTTGATTGCGTTAATACTTAGGAAATAAGTGTCGACAATACTCGTAGCACGTGGAGAAATTTGTTATATAAAATATATTTCTCTCAGTGCATGGGGAGATGAAATAAGCTAAATAAAATCTGATTCCGTAAGAATTTAAGTACCTACCTAAAGTGTATCTGTGAGTTCGATGTAAGACTGTAGCCTACTGTTAAAATAAAATGGAACATACATTAGTAAGAAAAGTTGAAGACATTTTAAATTTCTTTGTATACAACCCGTTGCCTTGCGAATAGGTGTACATGGAGCTCGAGCATTAGCAAATGGACATATTCTTAACTGGATGAACACAATGGAGAATGCTGCAACTGGAATTCTGTTGTGCCGTACGTCTCCTACATTTGGGTCAGCTGATAAATCTTTTGCGAATTTATCAACCAACTAGCGTACCCGTGCGGGAACTCCCGCAAGCGAATTTTTTTTTTTTTCAACTGAAGTTTTTCAAAATAAATCATGTGTCTAAAAGATTCGCTCAGTTTTTCTTGCATTGGAAATCTTGTGTAAATGGAAATCTTGTGTGAAGTACGGAATGTTGTTTTTGGGTGTTTATTTTACTTCTGTGTGTCATCGTTGAACAGCTCTATTTGAAAAAGACAACTTACCACTGAAATAATAAACACGTTTAGCTTAGCCAAGAACTGTCACAACTGATCTCCTGTTCAACATGAGAAGTTGAAGGCGTACGAATTATTTTTATTTAACGTATGCATGTACCTGGATTAAAACAAAACAGCAAACCAAAAAATCCAATCAAGTCCTTTTCTTAAAGGTAATGGAGCCAAGCGAAGGATATTTTGAAAAAACTAACAAACAATGAGCAAATCACATACGTATGTAACTATCCTATAACAATGTATGTAGTTAAACCTGTAGGCACATAAAGTTTAACTTACCTTAAAATAGTTTAAATTCAAAAACACACAAATATTTGTCAAATTTTTGTTTTGTTTTTAATTCGGACAATTTTATTTTTGTTTTATTTTTTTTTTAAACTTTTTTGAGTGTTTTTATAGTTACTGCTTAGGTAAATTAATCAAACAATGCCCCTCCTCTGGACCCGCACCACCAAAGTATGGCATTTCAATGCAACTACTTATGTATATGTACTACATTTCAGTGCAATACGAAGAAAGAAGTAGAGATAAATAATTTTGGGGTGTTTCGACCACCAAATGCCCCTCCCCTGATAATAAAAAAAAATAGCCTATACGGTAATCCAAACTATAACTTTTTTGTGTGTTAAATTTTATCAAGATCCACTCAGTTCTTCAAGCGTTATTG
Organism: Chrysotoxum bicinctum; assembly: GCA_911387755.1. NCBI lineage: Eukaryota > Metazoa > Arthropoda > Insecta > Diptera > Syrphidae > Chrysotoxum > Chrysotoxum bicinctum. Next base: position 203,873,524 of record OU426988.1, read on the forward strand.
AGTAACAAACATCCATACATCGTAACATTCACATTTATAATATTAGTAGGATAGGATTATTATTGTATGAGGAATAGAAGAGAGCCCGAAGCTAACTTTAACCTTATGTAATACATATGCTTTGGGTTATGTTCGTAATAATGATAATAATTTGTCTGTATTCAATATCTCGACACCTATTCCAGTAACGGCATCGTCTTCATTGCGTTCAGGTACTTAGAGGAAACATTTGATTATATGTTATACCTAATCAAGATTTGTTATACCTAATTGAGATTTGTTCGCCAAAGTTCATTAACAATGCTCAAGGCCCAACTACTTGTGGAAGACAACGAAATTCTTCACAGGTGGCGACAGTATTGTGACGGACTTCTAAACGAACAATTTCCAAGGCTATACTTTCCAATAGCTTCACCTAACTTAAGCGAAGTATACGACGCGACGTCACAGTCGAAGAAGTTAGTGAGGCGGTAAAATACTCCAAAAAGGGAAAAGCTGTTGGCCCAGACGAAATACCCTCAGAGTTTTGGAAAAAGATGGGAGACATCGGGTTTAGATGGCTCATGATTCTTGTCTCCAAACTTATACGAGGTGATCGCATGCCTAATCAATGGAGGGAAAGTTACCTTCTTCCAATTTATAAAGGAAAGGGTGATACTCGAAGCTGTGATAATTACCGTTCGATTAAGCTGATGTCACACACCATGAAGATCGTTGAGCGAGTCTTAGCTAGCCGACTGCGAAAAATAATTAGGCTATCTGATGACCAGTGCGGGTTTGTCGGGGGTAAGTCAACCACGGATGCAATCCAGAGTATAAGAATAATTATGGAAAAACATCTGGATTCTTTGGAGGATTTGCATGTCGTATTGGTTGATTTTGAAAAAGCATTCGATCGGCAACCACGGGATCTAATATGGGTGGCCCTCAGGCAACGAGGAGTTCCAGAAACCTATGTGCGGATAATTATGGACATGTATGATGGAGCAGTTACTAAAGTAAGATGCGCGCTGGAGTCACCGAAGAATTCGAAATCACAGTAGGTGTACACCAGGGAAGTGTCTTGAGTCCCCTGCTCTTTATTACAGTTCTTGATTACCTGCTTGAAGGCAAAGTGACGGATCCAAAAGTGCATCAGTTATTCTTTGCTGACGATGGAGCCATCATAAGTGAAGACCCGATATCCCTACAACGAGCACTTGACGTATGGGTGGATGTTCTAGAAGGAAGTGGGTACCGCATAAGCGCGAAAAAGACAGAATACCTATGCTGCCCATTTTCTGATCCACACAGGCCTATTCCAGACATTTATTTGAATGGAGTAGTGCTTCCCAAGTGTGAAAAGTTTAAATATCTGGGGTCTATGATAAATAACGAAACTACTTGTGAAGACGATATCAATCATCGCGTAAGCGTAGGGTGGATGAAGTGGCGGGAAAATTCTGCTATCTTCTGTGACCGAAAAATGCCCCCTAAGCTGAAAGGAAAGCTCTACACTTCAGTTGTGCGTCCAGCACTCACATACGGTTCACAATGTTGGACAATGTACAAAAAGTATGAGAGTAAGCTAACGGCAGCTGAGATGAAGATGCTTCGTATGACAGCAGGAGTTACAAAGCTTGATCGAATTAGAAGTACGAAGATCCGAGGAAGCCTTCATGTTAAGAATACCATTTCCCAAAAAATTGAACACGACCGACTCAGTTGGTATTGCCATGTTCAAAGGAGAGATCCTGAGAACCCCGTCAAAAAGGCAATATCATACAACGTTCCAATTCGGAATAAAAAGAAAGGTAGGCCTAAACACTCCTGGTACAAACAAATGCAAAAACACCAGCATTCAGTTGGCCTCAGAAATGGAACAATACAAAACCGGGAGGCTTGCCGCCGATTTCTGAGGTCAACCCGGCGAACCCCACAGGCGGATCACTAGTGTGAAGCAGATACGTGGGAGAGTTATGATCCTCTCGACATCGAGATCATAACAGCGCCGAAGAAAAGGAAGAAGAAGAAGAAGTTATACCTAATCAAGAACGGTTTTGATATTTCTCAAATTTTCTCAAAAATGGCTTAGCGATTTTGATATAATATGTAACTTTGCAATTTTAATAATATTTTGTATAGCATAACGAGCTCATAGTATGGACCTTTTTTGATAAAATTTTTATTTGTAGATAATTCATGTACACAGGGTGTATTAATTGATGCAAGCTGCTGCTTCACTTTTGATGACGCTTCGAGAACACGGTCTTCTAATTCACATTTAAATTCTAATCCAAATTTCTATTTCGGTTGAATAAACAAGTTCTTTTATTCTTCTCCATACAAAGAAATCTAATAATATTAGGTCAGGAGATCTTGCAGGCCATGTGAATCGGTCCATTTCTTCTTATACAACAATTACCGTACTCTTCATTTAACCAACTCTTAACCTCTCGATCAAAGTAAGCGTTGCGCCATCCTGTTCGTAATATGATGAAGCATAATTGGAATATATGGTAAGTCGTTGTGCAAAACCTGCAGATAATTTGTAGAATTTAGCCTGGGGGTAGTTTGAAGTGGCCTATTAATTTGTTTCCAATTGTCCTGTTTGTCCACATATTAAAGCTGAATCTATGTTGAAATGATTTGTGTCTCCTTGTGTCTGGATTGTCCGCCCGCCCATGTGTGAAGATTGTCCAAATTTGTGATCCCATCTCTTGTAAATTGAGATTCCAAAGAATTTTGCTAATAAACTCGTTGTCATCCAAGCTCTGCTCCAACAACAAATTAGAGAACTCTAGTCTCGTTTCCAAATCTTCAGGAAGCAGTTCTTGCACAGGTGTGTGGTGACATGAATAAAGATTTTGTTCATGCAGTAGGTACATCAGAAATTTTATGAATGGAAACGTTAAATTGCAAAGTTAAGTACGAGTATCTTATGCTAATTGATGGCTCATTTGTAACAGTTTCCGGTATTCTATGATCAGTCGAAGTTCTTCTTACTTGTGGAGCTCCCGCGTTAGGTCGTGTGTTTGAAACTGCTCACGTTTCTCGAAGCCTTCATGTATTTCTAAATACTATTAAACAAGGAAGTCTTCGGTTTGGTTAAATTTCCTGGTGTCTTTGTCGCTGTACAAGCCGACACTTTGGCTGTTTTCCACCGATGAATCCAAAGATAAAAATAATAGGCGACACAATTTAGTTTAATTTGTAACACTTCTTCAATTTTTTTTATTTAGATGTAAGTTCCGACTCTTATTTGATAAGTTAATTTATAAGTTTTAGATTTTAAGTTAAGCTACGCTACTTTAAGTTTTAATTTAAGATTTTAGGCAACCCAAGTGGTTTTTACCAAAGATTGTTTTAGAATGCCAGAATGATTTATGATGTACAAGGCGAAGACGACCGCACGTGAAAAACCCAGAGTACCAACGCACAAAAACAAAAAACCAAGTTCGAAGGGAGGTACCCTTGCAATCAACATTGGCGGTGGGCTTACATGACTTTTTTTTTGGTTAAACATTCCGGCCGCCTTGCATCCTCGCATGCAAAACTAAAGATATCTTTTAAATTAATGTCTTAACATTAGTTTGGAGATTTTATCTACATATTACATTTAAAAAAGATGAGAGCAAAATTTATAATTTCAATGGAAGAAAATTGTATAAAAATATCGATTTCATTATTTACATTTATATAGTTTGATTTCAATAAGAAAATTAAAATAGATTATACAAGATATATTTTAGTGCATTTCATTAGGAAAATTTTCCATTTATATAGAATTGAACTGAGGAATCAGAATTTAGACGTATTAAGATAAAAAAGGATCAAAAGTTAAGTTTTCAAAAGATTTTTTTTTTTTTTGTTTTGTTTTTTGTTTGCTGTAATCAATCCGATGGTAAAACACACAGTTTGACGACAGAACGAGTAACAACCCCTTTTTGGGTCTTTACATCTACAACACGTACTCTATCGTCAGAACCACGGTAGACCTTTAAGACTTTACCGAGGCGCCACTCATTCGGTGGAAGTTGTTCATCTCTTAGAACAACAAGATCGTTAACTTCGATATCTCTTTGAGGATATTTCCATTTGTAGCGCGTGACGAGCTCTTTCAAGTATTCCTCCTTCCAACGCACACTAAATTTGTGATGAATAATTTTGAGAGTGTTCCATCTTCGTATGATACTTATGTTCCTTTGAGATTCGCAAGGCTCTGGGGGACTGAGCAACGGACCACCTCGTAAAAAATGTCCAGGAGTTAGAGGAAGAAGATCTTCAGGATTATCAGACATTCGAGTTAAAGGTCGTGAGTTGAGACACGCCTCGATTCGGGCTAGCAAAGTTGCAAATTCTTCAAATGTATATTTTGCACTACCCGCTATTTTCTTGAAGTGAATTTTAAAACTTTTCACCCCTGCCTCCCACAAACCACCCATGTGGGGAGAGCCAGGAGGAATAAATTTCCAGGTTATTTTTGAAAAGTTGGGTGAGGAATCAGCAGGATAACTTTGCACAGCTGCTTGAAAATCTGAAATAAGTGATTTCGACGCACCGACAAAATTGGTACCGTTGTCTGTGAATATTTTAGCTGGAAGTCCTCGACGAGACACAAAGCGAGAGAAAGCGGCCAGAAAGGCAGCAGAAGATAGGTCACTTACGGCCTCTAAATGGATAGCTTTTGTGGCAAAGCAGATAAAAAGACACACGTAGCCTTTTTCCAAGCGACATTTTCTTCCGTAAAAGTTCTGGATTATAAAAGGTCCAGCGAAGTCAATGCCCGTATTAGTGAATGGTAAACTCAAAACTGTCCGTTCGACTGGCAATGAACCCATGAATTGTGACTGAACCGATTTTTTATACAAAACACAAGGTTTGCAACGTCGGATGTGACTTTTGATTAAGTTTTTTAGCTTGGGTATCCAATATTCGGAACGCACTATACGGTTCATCAATTGGATTTCACCATGCAATGATAATTGATGAATGTAGGACACTAAGAGTTGAGATAAATAAGATTTGTAGGGAAGCAATATAGGAAACTTTTCGTTATAAGATAAGGAGGAAGATACAAGTCTACCTTATGAGCGCATTATTTGACTAGAGTCAAGAAAAGGACTGAGGGATAAAAGATTACTTTTCGGTTTCAATTTTGTTCCTTGAACGAGAGCTTTATATTCTTCAACAAAATGTTGTTTTTGAGTTAATTTGATGATTTTAATTTTCGTAGATTTAATTTCTTCGTGAGAGAGAAGGTTTGATGTGTAGCTATCTCTAATAGATTGCTTTCGAGTTGAGTTGGCAAAACGAACCACATAGCTCAAGACTCGGAGTGCTCTATGCCAAGACGAAAATCGGGATAGAATTTCACTTTCGAAATCGCCTGACTGCATTGCAACATTGGCGAGTTTTCGAATTGGTTTATATTCGAGGATTGATTCATCGGGAGGATCGATTGGCGGAGTTGAGGGCCAATCTAGTTTCGATCCTTGAAGCCAATATGGTCCCGTCCACCATAGTTGTCGAGACTTTAATTCACCCGGGGAGATACCACGGCTCGCTAAATCAGCAGGATTATCCAAGGAGGGGACATGACTCCATTGAATATTAGGAACGTTAGTTAAAATTTCCGATGTTCGATTTGCTACATACGTTTTCCACGTGCTTGGTGATTTACTAAGCCACGCTAAAACAATCGTGGAATCCGTCCACAATCGGATGGGGATATCATTCAAAAACTCAAATTGATTGAGAAGCACTTTAATCATGTGCGACAGAAGAACTGCACCTTGGAGTTCAAGACGTGGAAGGGAAATGGTATTGACTGGTGCAACCTTGGATTTGGCCCATAATAGATGAGATGTAACAAGTGACGAACTGTGTCGCACTCGTACGAACACTGTTGCTGCGTATGCCTTTTCGGAGGCATCCGAGAATCCGTGGAGTTGTAACTTTTTCCACGGGGAATAATCAACCCATCGAGGAATGGAGATTGCTTCGATATCGACAAATTCGGCCAAAAAAGATTTCCACCTTTGTTGTGAAAGAGGCGTAAGATTTTCATCCCAACCGGTTTGATCTTTCCAGATTTGTTGCATGAGTATCTTTGCAGTCACAATAACGGGAGCGAGCCAACCAGCTGGATCGTATAATTTTGCGATCGTTGATAATACATCGCGTTTGGTGACAGATGTCATCGCTAAGCTTTGAGGGTTTGTAGAGAAAGAAAAGGTATCATTGGAGGCGTTCCACTGAACACCTAGGGTTTTGGTAGAACTGTCGTGTCCGATTGTTAGGAAGTCCTTTTTTAAGAGATCTTCATTGGCGATATGATTGAGTAACTCGGAATTGTTCGCTGTCCACTTTCTAAGATTAAATCCAGCAGATCGGAGAGCATTTATAAGCTCGATTTGCGATCTACGTGCAGACAAAATATCGTGAGCGCCCGAAAGGACGTCGTCCACATAAAATTCCCTTTGCAGGATTTTTGACGCTAGAGGAAAACTCGTTTCAACATCTGAAGCGAGTTGATGAAGAGTGCGGATGGCGAGATAAGGAGCACTATTAACTCCGAAAGTTACTGTGTTTAGATTATAATCGACGATTTTGTGATCAGGACTTGGGCGAAACAAGATGCGCTGATACTGCGCATGCTCAGGATGGATACCAATTTGGCGATACATTTTTTCAATATCGCCGTTAAAGACGTATCTATAAAAACGCCAGTTGAGTAATAGCAACGTTATATCACTTTGTAGCACGGGACCCGCATGTAAGAGGTCATTTAAGCTTTTACCATTGGAGGACGCGCTAGAAGCGTTAAACACGACCCTTAATTTGGTAGTGGTGCTTTGAGGCTTTAAAACGGCATGGTGAGGCATGTAATACGATTGAATATTGCCATCATTCCCTAGTTCGTAGGGCGGTGTGGGTGTCATATGACCTAATTGAATATACTCTGAAAGGACTCTATCGTATTCTGCTTTGACAGCTGGTTTAGACAGTAAAGCCTTTTCGTTACGAAGAAATTGTCTCATTGCGTTTGACCGAGAAGTGCCGAGTTGTGATTCGCCCGATGGATTTTTAAATGGTAGCTTAACAACATATCGACCTGTTGCATCTCGAAAAGTTGTGTTGTGATATAAATCTTGACAAAATTGGTCGCATGAAGTAAGCATATGGGCTTGAGGTAACTCCTCAATTTTCCAAAATCGTTCAATAGCTTGATCAGTTGAGGGCTCGTCACTATACGAGACAAAGGTTGAAAAGTTTGAAATCACAGGGACATTTTCATAAGGTCCCAAAAGCACCCACCCAAAAACTGTGTTTTGAGCCATCAATGAATTGAAAACGTTTGTTTTCACTCCTTCCAAGATTACAAGTGGATACAAATCTGCTCCAATGAGCATGTCGATAGTTGAACTTTGATAAAAGAGAGGATCTGCCAAAGGAAAGTCGAAATTGAATTCAGTTCGACCAAGATCCAGTGAAATCGCAGGCAAGTTACATGTTAGCTTCTTAAGAACTAAAGCTTGAGCATGTATTCCAAAATCTTTGGAATTATTGGAACAAAGAGTGAAGGAGCATAGTTTTGAAGAAGAAGCTGTTTCGGTTGCCCCCATACCACATATGCGGGCTTGCGTAGATTGAGTTGACAAACCGATCAATTTCTGAAAATGTTCCGATATAAAAGATACTTCCGAGCCTTGATCAATTAAGGCACGAAGATTAAAGTCAGTTCCTTGATGTCGAATCTTAACTAGAGCAGTTGCTAGTAAAACTTGACGATAACTCTTAGAAAACATGACATTATGATTGGTGGTTGAAGTGGACTGTATGCTTTGATAATTTTCTTTAAATGGAGTTAAATCTTGAGATGAAGAAGTGACATGTGGTGTAGGAGTGACTTGAGATAAAGATGATGAAACTTTTTGATTTGCAGCTGTGGGCAAACTTCGTTCAAAATGTAACAAAGTATGATGCTTGCCCTTACAGCGCAGACAAGTGTTAGTACTCTGACATTGATTTGCATTGTGAGTCAGTGCAAGACAGTTGAAACAAAATTTATGTTTGCGAACTGTTTTGTGTCTGTCATTCACAGACATTTTCAAAAATACTGGACAGAGTCTTAGTGGATGCTGTGCACTGCACACTTGACATGCAGGAATAATTTTCATGTGAAAATTTCGAACTGGCTTGGACTTGGAGCTAAGACTGACTGAAGGTGGTTTGATAACTTGAGATTTTATTGATTTTGTAGTGTTCTGTTTCATTTCAGAGACACTTTCGAGGATGCGATAAGAATGTATTCATTTGTTCCCATGTTGGAATATCAGTGGGTTTCTCCAATGAGCTTTCCCAAAGATTGAGAGTTGTTTCTGGAAGCCGAGAGGCACACAGATAAATGATAATTGCATTCCACGAATCAACATTGATATCGTAAGACTTAAGTGCAATTAAAGCATCATTAATATTACTTTGTAGTGATTTTATGTCCCTACTGGATTCAATAAGAATTGGTGGTTGATCTAATAAAATTTGGATTTGGTTGTTAACCAAAATCCTTTTATTTTCGTATTGTTCTTTCAACGCGTTCCACGCTAGACTAAAATTGTGATCTGTTAAGCCGAACTTATTAACGATATCGAATGCTTGGTCCTTTGTTTTGGCACGTAAGTGAAATAGTTTCTGCACATCACTTAACTTGGAATGCTTTATGTACACCGCCGTGAACATATCTCTAAAGGATGGCCACTCTAAATAGTTGCCATGAAATTCTTGAGTATCGCACGCAGGAACTTTAATATTGTGAGAACTTTGTTCAAACTTTGAAATAAGAGGATCCTTTTCTTCTATACTTTTCGAAGAATCGGAAGTGACACCCTGTAGTGACTTCAAAAAGTCTGAAATATTACTTGTACACTGAAAATACGTTTCGGCACAACTTTGATATTTGGCTTTAACCTCACTTAAAGAGGATAACAATTCAGCATCAACGCTTTTCATACATAGAGTATATTTCGTTTTGACATCGAGCCATAATTCTAACAATTCTGTCCGATACGCTTCCAATAACGAAACCGTATGAGTGGCACTTGGTTTGGCCTTAAAGGCCGCATGAAACTCGACCAATTGGTCGGAAGCGAAAATTAAATCGTCCAGCAAACTCATTATGGCGACAATACTGCGCGCTTATAACCTCAAACAGATTATCAAACAAAAACAAAATGACTTAAAGAATTGACTGCGCGATTTTGTATGAAAAGTACCCAATGTACGCAAAATGATTTTGATTCCACACCACAAAATAAAAAGTTGTAAAATATAATATATAATGTGTGTATGTAGACACAAATTTATTGATATATAGCACTAAAATATATATTATATAACGTACCTTGTACAAAAGCTTGAAAATGTATGATGATTTTTGATGATGATTCTCACGCTGATAGAAATACAGATGAAGATGATGTTGATTATGATGATGAACTTGATAATATTCACAATTATAGATGATGATGATTCTGATGCTGAACTTGATGATATTCACGATTAGATATAGATGATGATGATTTTGCTTATGATAATTCCCACGATGATAGAAATACAAATGAAGATGATGTTGATTATGATGATGAAATCCACGACGATGATGATAGATGATGATGATGATCGATAATAATATTCACGATGATGATAAAGTTGATTATGATGATAAATCCACGACGATGATGATAGATGATGATGATTCTGATAAAAATCACGATGATGATGATAATAGATGATGATAACGTTAATTAAGATGATGAAAATCACGATGATGATAGATGATATATGCATTAACAGTTGCTGATGGCGTGGTTAACGTTAACTGTAATGCAGTACAGTACTTTGCGTTAACCGTTGACCCTAGTGGCGTGAGCTTAACTGTTATGCACGCGGTGCAATGTAAAACGATGATCGGTCGGTGGATGATGAAGATGATTGTTGCCGATTTTGGCAGCGACGATGTTGATGATGATGATTTGTTTGACTTTGGCAACTTAGATGATGATGATATGTTTCTTGCCGACTTTGGCAACTTAGATGATGATGATAGAGCTGAGGCCTGATAACTCCGGCCTTAGAAATGGTCGATGATGGCAACGACGACACAAAAAAAAAACCCAGCCACAATGCTAGCAGCAAAACCGACGACGGTGATTTATTTCACAAAGAAAAGATCTGCTTTGTCGTCACAATCTGGCTCGATTGGACCAATGTACAAGCCGACACTTTGGCTGTTTTCCACCGATGAATCCAAAGATAAAAATAATAGGCGACACAATTTAGTTTAATTTGTAACACTTCTTCAATTTTTTTTATTTAGATGTAAGTTCCGACTCTTATTTGATAAGTTAATTTATAAGTTTTAGATTTTAAGTTAAGCTACGCTACTTTAAGTTTTAATTTAAGATTTTAGGCAACCCAAGTGGTTTTTACCAAAGATTGTTTTAGAATGCCAGAATGATTTATGATGTACAAGGCGAAGACGACCGCACGTGAAAAACCCAGAGTACCAACGCACAAAAACAAAAAACCAAGTTCGAAGGGAGGTACCCTTGCAATCAACATTGGCGGTGGGCTTACATGACTTTTTTTTTGGTTAAACAGTCGCTCTAGTTAAAGTTCAATTTCACATAGTTAAAGTTCCTTTTTCCAAAAAAAATAATCTCTGCGTATTCTTGGTTTGTAAATGTAGACATTTCATACGGCGATGTTTCTAATCAACTGTTACCTTGGCGTTAAATATTAAACTGATGAATTAATTTCGTTTTCTAATCTTTTATACCATTTTTGTTAGGTAAATTTTCCAAATAGGACTTTATACCCTAAATTTAGCTCTCTTTGAAAACTTTAAAGGAAACAAAAAGGAAACGAGGATTTTGACGAGCACGTTTTAAAACCGCTTTGCTACGAATATTTTGAAAAACATTGCAAAATTCTTGGAAAACCACTCTCATTTTGAACTGTTGTTAAAAACGTGTCCAAAATCAGAACACCCTTTTTTTACCTGCTGCTGGTTTTCTAAAAAAAATCAGAAAAAGCAAAAAACCCTTTTTTAATTTTACATGCTTTTTTTCAACCATCAAAGGGCACGGTAGTGCCCAGCCAAGTTCTGGCACTACACCCTTTTTACAGGAACAAACTCAGGCGGATTTTGACCCCTCCCTATCTTCAGTACCAATGAAGTCAGAAACTTGAAATTCCGAATATTTGCTAAGCTAGTCAAGCACAGGCGCCTCACCAAATTTCAGTTTTCTATTATAAGCGGTTTCTGAGATATAAGGCCTCAAAAATTACAAAAACCGTAACTGACTGACTGACAGATCATCAAAATTATGGAGCATTTCCCGACATCGTAGAATCTTGTAATTTTGCATAACGGTAGGTCTTGTCATGCACGTAGAGGAAGAAAATTTGAGGTTTTCCATTCAGGGGGCGTGGTATCCGCGCACATTTTCTGAATTGGTGTTGGTTGAATGGAGCACTTCCGACTGCTGTAAAACGATGAAATTTGGTAAAGTGGTAGGACTTGAATTGCATACAAAGAAAAAAATATAAAATTTGAAATTTTCCATTCAGGGGCGTGGTATCCGCCCACTTCCTCAGAACTGATGTAAATTATACATGGCGCACTTGCCATTGCAGTAGAACAATGAAATTTGGTAGAACGGTAGAGCTCAAATTGCATATAAAGGACCGAGAATAAAAATCGAGGTTTTTCATTCAGGGGGCGTGGTATCCGCCCACTTTATCCAAATTGGTGTTGGTTGAATGGAGCACTTCCGACTGCTGTAAAACGATGAAATTTGGTAAAGTGGTAGGACTTAAATTGCATACAAAGAAAAAAATATAAAATTTGAGATTTTCTTTTCAGGGGCGTGGTATCCGCCCACTTCCTCAGAACTGATGTAAATTATACATGGCGCACTTCCCATTGCAGTAGAACAATGAAATTTGGTAGAACCGTAGGGCTCAAATTGCATACAAAGGAGCAAGAATAAAAATCGAGGTTCTCCATTCAGGGGGCGTGGAATACGCCCACTTTCTCCAAATTGGTGTTGGTTGAATGGAGCACTTCCAAGTGCTGTAAAACGATGATATTTGGTAAAGTGGTAGGACTTAAATTGCATACAAAGAAAAAAATATAAAATTTGAAGTTTTCCATTCAGGGGCGTGGTATCCGCCCACTTCCCCAGAACTGATGTAAATTATACATGGCGCACTTCCGATTGCAGTACAACAATGAAATTTGGTAGAACGGTAGGGCTCAAATTGCATATAAAGGACCAAAAATAAAAATTGGGGTTTTCCATTCGGGGGGCGTGGTATACACACACTTTCTGAGAAAATGTTTAATTTATATGGAGCACTTCTGATTGCCGTAATTAAAGTAGGTATGTTAGTGTTAGGTATCTTGCCAGGACAAGAAGAAATAATTGAAGCGCAAATCAAAACAACCAATAACAAAAAGAAAATATACCAAAAGAAATAGGAAGTTATAAGTTGATTTTAGTAGGTAGAGTCCACCCTTCTATCTTTCCATATCTTTCGAGATTTTGACATGGCAAAATATTAAAATCTTTGCAAAAGGGAGTGAGATCAGACCAAAAACATAAATGTTAAAATAAGAGCCAAGTTCTTCTATACAAAAACCTTTGTGTAACAAGTCAGCCGTGAAAAGTACTGAGATCTAAAAGTACGCCAAGTTCTTACTTCATGAAGGTTTAATACCGAATATTTAAAGTAGAATAATATTGAAACAGCTACAATGTAATAGAGAAATTTAATTATTTAATGATTACTGACTAAAATTTGATGGGCTTACTTGGCAAGTTTTTAAAACCTTTCAAATTGGGCATAAAAAAACTTGCCAAGGAAGCCCATCAAATTTTAGTCAGTAATCATTAAATAATAAAATTTCTCTATTACATTGTAGCTGTTTCAATATTATTCTATTAAATATTCAGTATTAAACCTTCATGAAGTAAGAACTTGGCGTACTTTTAGATCTCAGTACTTTTCACGGCTGACTTGTTACACAAAGGTTTTTGTATAGAAGAACTTGGCTCTTTTTTTAACATTTATGTTTTTGGTCTGATTACTTTAACTGAATGATTTTTTTTTTAATCTGTGGAGCAGTTTTTAAGAAAAGAAAATATTTATGTATAAAATTTCGAAAAAATTCGTATGGCAGGTACAGTTACTTTTGGTCTTAAAAAAAAACCCGTGGAGGGAAAAGTTTAAAAACGAGTACAACGAAAATCGGCCGATCCGCTTAGGCTGTAGTCGAGCAGACAGACAGAATTGCGAGACATCCTTTTTTCGTCTTCGCTATCAACTTAATGTCAACTTTGATCAAAATCTCGAGTACGATTTTTTTTACGAATGTATAACTTGCTTTATAGTAACTGTGTATAAGTTGCAAGTAAAAATTAGCATAAGTAGGAAAATTGGAACATGCTAGAAACTGTCAAGACTAAGGTAATTTATTGAATTTGTATGAACACAATTACAAAGGCTGGTATTTTTCCTTAAAACATAGTCCTAAATTAAATTTCTATCATTAGTATTAACAGCGCAATTCTCGTTAACATGGGTCAGAGTACACCAAAGTATGCGTTTTCTTAAGTCCTCAATATATACCCAAGAATCATGACCTAAAATATTATGCACGAATTAAGGGACGTCCTGTATACAGTGTTGGCAAAACTAAAGCACGAAATGATTTTACTTTAGAAAAAGGTTTAAGAAAACCAATAATAATTTCATAATTTTTTTTTTTATTAAATCAAAATATATTACTTTCTAATTAATAATAAATTATTAATTATGTTACCTCTCTAACCTTATTTAAAATACAACAAAATAAATTAGAAATTATTAAAAGGTAAGTTGACGAAACATAACAGCTAGACTTAGAGATCTCAAACAAAACGATCCGGCGAAGAGCGGAAAAATCAACGTGCGTGACTGAAGTTCGCCAGGGCACACTTGAATTGGAATGTGGAAATTTAAAAGGGTGTACCGGATTTCGTACGGTATGGAAGCCAAAGTTAAACGCTTAACTCCTCGATACACAAAGGCAACAGATAAGCATAATTGAGGAAAAATCAAGTTGCCGATGTTGTCTTTATTCAACAGCTTTTTGCCGGTAACATTGGCTGTCCATCGCTTATTCAAACAATATCTCTAAACACGAACCCAAGAAATCTTAAATCGGTCCCACTCTTTAATAATTATTAACTTTCACTGTATAAGTTACTAGCCGACCCGTACTCGCGTTGCTTCGCAAATTGTAACTACGAATATTTTCTTAATATTAATATTAGCATATGAAAACATTTCTCAACAGGACTGAGCATATTTGCTACAATAACATTAATTTTAGTTTATATGTATAACATACCGTATCGAATTATATTCCCTTTCACACTTGAAAAAAAAAGAGCTTGTTCATGTTTGTGCATATTATAAATATAACAATATAGAAAATAATAAAATTTATTTCAAATAAACGGGTTGACTACTTTCTGAGATCACTCAACCCAAACTTTAAAATGGTTTCGCTTTTAAAGAATAGTTCATGTGCACGGCACTGTAGTCAATTGAATGTCCATTTTTGTCACCCAAAATGCTATTGAGTGTATTCAAGTAACTTAAAAAATAAAATGCACGACTGGATCGCACAAACTTGCTCTTATGTAAAAGTACTTTGGAATTTAAAATACATTTTATAAATATAAAACATGGATTTAATGAGATAAAAATGTTCAAATGTATGGAATTGCCGTCTGATTAATCTTTTTAATATTTAAGTAATTTTTTATATGACAAATTTCCTTAAAATTTTTCGAGAACAAAATTTGGGATGCCAAATTTTAAGTATTAGGTAGTATAGATTTTAGAAATAGTTTTTTTTTTCGAATATTTTTATATACAATATTATTTTAAACTTAAGGGGGCTCCTGTTGAAAATTTTTGGTTAAAATCGTTAGAGCTGTTGATGAGAAAGTCAAAAAATCAAAAAACGGTTCTATGACAGGTATTTTGCCCCAACATTTTTTTTTGACAAAAATGTAGTCCATGTCCAATGTCCATAATATCACACCGTTTCGAGATAAATAAGATTATGCATTACGGGTTTTAGAGCTAAAAAAAAATTTCAATTTCTCCTCTAGGGAATCACCGAAGACCCTTAAGTACCGAGTTTGAAGAAAATAGCTCCAGTGGCTTAGGCTCTATAGATCGAGGTACAGACATACAAACATACAGACATACAGGCATATAGATAAACAGACGGAATCGTCGGACCCACTTTATTCGTATTCGCTATCATCGTAATGTCAACTTTGATCAAAATCTCGAGTTCGATTTCTTTTCCAAATGCCGAACTTGCCCTATAGTTAGTACCTATTACCTACATATATCGCAAGTAAAAAGAGCCCACCCCACACATTGCTCAGCGATGTGACGATAGAATTAGAGAAACAAAAAAAATGTGTGTGTGTCGGTTAGTTAGATACAGAAAAATTAAATATGTAGGTAGGTAGGTAAGAGAAAAAACGTAACTATTGAATGGAACAGATATTAAGAGAGAGAGAGTATGGGAACGGGAAGAAAAGAAAATTAAGATAAATTAAATCTAATTCCTGGATAAAATAAATTCAAAAAGTTTATAATTTTATAATTTGTTTTTATTTATTTCTCAGGTTGTATATTTAACTAAGAAGTGATTTTGGGCTTAAAATTTGCGCAACAATATTGACCTTATGAAGCAATGGTAATCTTTGTCGATTATTGTATAGGTTTTAAGATATGAGTGGTTGTATAAGTCAACTAATGACAAAAAATGGACAAAAAATGTAAAATTAATAATATTTAAGTTTGACAAATCATTAATGAAAACAAATTATAAGCCATAAACACTCCTATAACAATATAGAAAATAATAAAATTTATTTCAAATAAATCGGTGGACTACTTTCTTTAAAATGGTTTCGCTTTTATATAATAGTATAGATATAGATGTAAGTAATGAATTTTTGAACCGTATGCTACGTATGATAAATACTATGCTCAATTCATTCGACTGTAGCAAAGATTCCATCAAATATTCCCTTTTCAATGCCTCCAGTGTTCCCAGATTTTTACATTATATTCTCGCCATGTTAAACTCTCCATTTTTAGACTTAAGCTTTGATTTAATAATTGTATGTTAGTCTTAAGAGAGCTTGAATTAAGTTAATAAAATCAAACAAATTTGGTGGTTGGAGGTAGACCTTCCCCCTCTCCCCCTATGATGTTTGTTGCTAAATCAATTAATAAACTGTACTTCTTGTACAGGGAGATTCCTCAAAATATCATGCTATCTATGTGAAATTGTCAGAGAATCGATCGGATCAAATGTAACAATTTAGCATCTATATCCTTGAATAAGAGTAAATTGCCTGGAATAACATCCCAATGCAAATAATTATTAACCTTATTGATTCTCCCCTTCGGTGTGCTGCAGTTATTAAAAATAAAAGCTACGCAACTGACTTTTAGGAGTAAATGACCATAATTTAGTTTTTTTTTTTCTGAATTCAAAAATGTACTGTAGTTTTGTCCACTAAATTTTTTAATGAGTTTAAAATTGTTTTGTTGATTTTTAAATAAGGTAAGAGTTATAGTATAATGATTAACTGTAAATTAAAAACTAATGAATTTTGATTAAGAACAAAATAAAATTATGAAATTATCATCGGTTTTTTTAATTTTTTTTTTTACTTTTACTAATTTTGGCCAACAGGTATGTATGTACATATGCCCTTAAAATATTAATTACAGTTGATTTTGAAGTTCATAATATTGGGTTTCTTGATTACTACTTCTATACGATGTTTATAAGAGCGGAACTATCGGTATCTATCGAAATTTAAGCAAATATTTGTTATTTAAAAAGTGTTTCGCAGATTTTTAGAAAAAAATACAACAATTATAACATAGCATTGCAAAAATGCGGCTTAATCTAAATTTTCAGAGGCTTCGCAAACAAGTCGAAATTTTGTTCCGCCAAATTTTCCAATCAATGGGCAACGCACACGGGATGGATTCTAGCAGGTAGAAAACTTTGCTTCCCTATCCTAAGAACTGAGTTTTCTCCCACAAAATGAATTCACAAAAGTATGAAGAACTCTTGGATGATGTACTGATTAATTTTTGAGCGAATATTTCGAGAGATAATGGACTTTTCAACAGGTACCTGACTATTTGATGCATCTAATACGGCTACAGTCCTGGAAGCCTAAATGAAAATCAAATGGAATTTTTTTTAGTTGAAAATTAATCTTTTCAACTTAAAAGTAGGTAGAACAATACCCAAAAAATATATATACATAGATTTTATACTTATACATAACTCTCCCAGGTTAGGTACTTACCTCTGCACAATTAATGGAATACTTAAGAACATAAAGAGGGGACCTATAACTACCCTATTACATGTACCTTTCACCATGATAAAGCCATTCAACCCACATTCCTCGACCCTCGAGTAGGTACATAACAAATACAAAAAACCGTTATAAAGCACTCGCAAATTTTATCAGGTAATTAATTTTAAAAGGAGCAATTATACAACCTTTGGAAAAGCCTATCTTCATAAATGTCATCCATATTCTGGGACACGAATCCGCCATATAGATAAAAGCTACCTAAATTTCTATGGGCACACCAATATACTCGTAAGTCTATGAAACAGTTCATTGTGCAAAAAGTGCACATGTGTACCTCCTCGTGTTTTGCTTTGATTATTTGATTTCTTTATTTTTTTTTTGTGCTCCCCGAAGAAGTGTTATAATTGTGCAAACCAAAATATCAAAGGACATTGAAGTTTTACTAAAGGACTTTTTTATGCGTCGCTTATTGTGTTGCTCTTAAAAATTGAAGGAAATAAAATAAAAGAATCCTTATGTTAGCAATAGAGACAGAGAGTGTATACATGTACGTATATTGAAAACAGAACGAATTTAAGTACACCATAACAGCTGAAGCTTTCATCCCTTTGAATGTTGCTTGCTAGAAACAGGCACAGAAAGAATTAAAGATAAATGTTATCCCTTTGCCGCCATTTAGATGAGTCTATATTGTCAAATCAGCTTAAGGTATCTGTAGCTATACGCCATACCTGAGAGAGCTGTAACGTTGCTCGTGGCACAATGGGGCCGAAAAGTATTAACTTAAGTTATAAAGCCATCAAACAAAGCTTGGAAGCTGTATGATACGCAGAACAAAAAGGTATCGAAGCTAAAATATGGGCTTCACACCAGTTTGCGAGTTGAATGTACCAAATATTTGAACCGCAGATCAAACTAAGATTCAACTACAGTTCATTATGATGTTTGTATCTGATGAAACATGAATCCTGGATGAATATCAGATAGTTCACCGAAATCGATGGGATAGTTAAGCCAGTTGATTGATATCTATCAGTCTACCTTCGAAGCGCGAATGATCTCGCACTAAAAATTTATTTTAGGCCCTGTTATACAAACGTGGCTCATCCCCAGATTTTAACTAACCTATTTTGGCGGATTTACTGCCGCTCAAGCTGGGATCAAGTATAATTTTTAATGGAAATCGTTTTCCTTTTGTAAATTCTTTCTCACACTACAATCATTTCAAACCGTGGCTTATCTGTGGCTCAAGATTTGTACAACTGCCCCTTAGTGCTAAGCTGGACTAAGCTGTTGTTCGGCAGCAGATAGTTTTAGTAAAACGATTACTACCGGATTAAAAGTTAATGTGATATAAGCAAAGGTGCAAGTTATTGGCAATGCTAAGGAAGCTTACACCCTAATAAAGCGGTTTTTTCATTACAGTCGAATTTTACAAGAGGATAATACCAACGATTGAATTTGGTTGTCCAGTGTGTTTATTCAAACATGACACACACTTGTAGCCCCCACTGTGTCTCGTCGGCACTAGAACGGACCTGCTTTGTATGTTGTTTCCAATTTTTTGCACGTCTCTTTTTTAATGGCATAGGGTTTAATACGGTTTTTTAGAACTCCCCTTACGCAAGTTCTCATTTCGTGCAGCAAAAAAAAAGGATGTGCGGAAATTAGAGACTACCCTGTCGCCATCATTTCAATGGGAACATTCACAATGTGGGAATAGGAATCGGTAAAGGCGTAAGGGATACCGAACGGATTAAAGCACAATACTGCAATAGGGTAGACATAGACATACATTAGAAGCACAAATGTATGCAGCAATGTTTTGAAACAGCATGGCTCCCATTTAAATTAAATTACTTTATTCGCATCCGCGGAGCGCGAGATGAGGGCTTGTTGATGTTGTGCTTGGTGCATGTTAAAGAGCAAAAGTCCATGTAATTTTATTTGCAAAGTTGCCCAGGAGTTATACTTTTATTGCAAAAATTATACGTGTGCTCGTTTTTAGAGCGTTTATAATTCCCTCAACAACACTGCTGCAGTAAATTGAGAGCTATGTCTCTAATCCTAGTTAAAGAAATCAAGCCGGAAGCATTCTATGAGTGGTAATAATGTAATTACATCTCGGAGCCTATATCGCAATTCTCAATGCAAATTTCTTCGAGTGTGTGTATGTATCCAACGCAGGTAAGCCAGAATTAACGGTTTTGAAATTCTGCATCCTATTGGGCATTAATAATTGTTTTTGGAACGTATAATAACAAATAATAAATATGAATCAAATTAACAATAGTTTTCTAGATAATCTGTTAACAATGATGCTTATGCATCATTTACGAAGCCACAAGGCACAACTCTTTAATAGAATACATTTGACTTATACATTCTCCTCACTACCCCATGTTAAGAAATACAGTCGGTAATATGGTAATTTGATTTTTGTATGTATTTGTTTATTATGTATATCAACTCAACTTAGTTTCGTTAAGCTTAAGACAACTACATTATATAAATAAAATATTCGTTTATGGATGGGAATGGGAACTATTTTTAGTTGGATTTAAAAACAAAATTGTTGCCTACTTAGAGGAGTTGTTAATAATTTTGTAAACTGAAGTAAATTTTATAGAATAAAAGTTAAAAATAAAATATAAAGGATTTTTCATTAAGATAGGGTACGAGTAGGTGTAGAAATGAAATAACCCAAGATGTTTTTATTTATATTTTGCTCTCCCCAAAGGGATTTTGACTACCCTTAAAATGTTTGAGCACAGTACGAGCGTTTAGGATAGTTGGAGAGAATTTTAAAGGAAATGCCGATGTACATTGGTTTTGAATATCTGATTATCGTAATGGGAGGGTATTATTCAGCCGGGTAAGGCATTCAACATTCGTGCAGTGCGGCTAAAGAAAGAATATCTAAATTTAATAGTACGTCTGAAGTTGGGACCAGGGGTAAACAGATGGGTATTCCCTGAAGCGAGAGTATTACAGTTGAATTATTTAAGGAGAAGAGAGTAATGCAACTGCCTTTTTCACTACAGCACTGTTTATAACAATAACGGTAGTATAATGAAAGACCAGAAACATTACGGAGGTACTAGAGAGATATAAATGTTTCTGTTATCATTTTTAAATCTCGTTTTTGGATTCCTGCCCAAATATGGAAATTATTCTCAAGCTTCGGACGAATACAGGCTTTCTAGATTACAGCCAGATCAGAAGGGGCGAACAATTCCTTTCATCGTCGAAGGAAACCTAAGGACTTGGAAGCGATTTTGGTAACGTCGAATATGTGGTCATTCCACACAATGACACAAGGTGGCCTGTGATGCACAAACCAAGAATATAAAGCTGTTCTTTTGAAATATGTCACTTTCTCCAAAACGATGTAGGTATAGATTTGTTCCACTGTTCGGTGAGATATACAATCATATCACCATCAGTAGATCTATTGCTACGAAAGCCATACTACCGGTCATTAAGAAGCTTTAGTTCTTCAAGAGTTTTCTTGAACTGATAATTTATCAGCGTTTTCCTGACCTTAGAAAGGAGGGATGTAAGTGCAATTGAACGATAGTTAGAGAGAAGATTCACCACTTTTAGGAACAGGCTGGACAAATGCTGTTTTCCATCAACTCGGAAAGAGACCAGTAGGGTAGAACAGATGGAAAAGCTTACGCAATGGTCTTGCCAACGTTATAGAACACCTCTTCAGAACAATAGGAGGATTACTCTGACAACTGTACTTTGTAAGGAGTGCCATGGAAGACGAGCGTAGGAACCCAAGACGAACTAGTATTTCGTAATTTGTTCACAAATGACCAACATTTTTTACTACCTTTATTGTAGTATTTTTTGCCCTAATAGTTGGACATGCAAAAATTTGGTTCTTTGAATATGATCATTACAGTTTGTAGCTTTGAACTTGTTCCGGATTTCGTCCATAGAGTTGGCTTTACAACATCGGAAACTTACTTCTATGAACTTAATAACCTCTTTACAGCTCGAATCAAACCATGAATTCTTTTGGTTTGATAGGTTTTTCCCTATTCGGGTTAAAAGTTCTCATTCTGAAAAGAATTTAATTTATAAAGATATTTGAACTTGAGTCGACGACGTCACTATGGAGGAAACATAGTGACCAGTGACCAGTTAAAGTACCTGAAGAAATCGTTGAAACCATCCCAGTTGGATTTTTCGTATTGCCAAATGGTTCTATTACGAATTATGGACCCTTTTGTGACTGGGCGAGTCGAACGTTCATCTTAGCCGAAGGATTTGGCGACGTCTACTTCCACTTCGCGTCTCAAATGTATTGCTCGATGGGTTCACAACCTGTTGAAGACTGTGCAACCCATCTACAGACTTTCCCTCAGCTGCTTCTACATTTTTCTTGTTGGTAGCTTGTTTTTAAATTTTATTTTGAAAAGTTAATGCCAAATAGTCGCATTCGCCAAATTTTTCTTGCTCACAAGTCAAAATAGGGCCCTCTAACTGGATTTTCTTGAAATGAGAAATTGGCAGATATGACAGAATGGTATGATTTGCCTTACAGGCGATAATAGGTACTCTAATAGTGTATTTATCAGGTCAAAGGTAAGAAACAAGTGTAGGGTGTTGGCCGACTGATCTCCAACGTCAGGAATTCGAGTAGGCTCGTTAACGAGCTGAGTCAAGTTATTTATCTCAGAAAAAATCTCGACATACCTTCCTTTGGGTGTTGTCTGAATAGCGTAGCCGTAAAGAATTGTGTTCATTAAAATCAACCACAACAACGACTTCACTGTGTGGAAAATGAGAAACAATTTTAGGCATACTTACATACATTCGATAAATGATGCATAATGAATAAGCCATATTGTGGTTGAAACTAATAAGCAACATCATAACGTACATATGTATATGGGGAGGCTAAAGTGAGGGAAGAACAGAGGTTCTAATCTATAACCAGGCACGCTGAATTTCGTGTGATCAGAATTTTCACCCACTTGAGTTTCACTAAGTGCTAAAACTGCTGACCTGGGCATGTATCGCGTATGAGTAAAGTGATCACTAAACTAATTGATTGTTGTTCTAACAATCGCTCTATCTATCAGCCGTATTATAGCTATCAACTAGATACTTAATACATATCAACAAATTGTATGAGTTGGTATTATGACTATCAACTATCAACATTTTTTATCGACTGTGAATTTTATTAGATTTTATCATTACTGTGAATGTTTTGTTTTTGATAGACATGGTATTACGGATATCAACAAAATAGATACAATTCAATTTTCTTATCAACCACAAATTCTTCATTGAAACTTAAACATAAAAATTTTTTCGGGATTTTTAAAAGCGAACAAAGTTAAAAAAAATGTTGACTTCGATAGAATTGTTTTTTAGGAGTTATGATGAATTTTGTATAAGAAAAACTTACATTTTCGGAACAAATAAATATTTCAAACGCGAAGCGTCGAACAAAATAAACAAAACTCATTCACAATTAACTTTTTGATAAGTAGATATTCACAATCGTTCTAAAATTACCAGTTGATACCCATAATACCAAAGTATCAACTAATTGATAGAAATTATCGACTATCAAATTGATACTCATAATAGGGCTGTTAGTATCTTGAAGCAACAAGGTACAGCTGAATATGATTGCGATGTAAACGAGCTTAACAAACAGTTCGTAGCTGTAAGCCCTGTCTCTAATATGGGTGATGTTGCTGAGGTTCACAGAAATGAAGAATTTCTTTCAAGCTTCAATTTTAAAAGAGTTTTTGAAGTAGAAGTGTACAAAGTTATAAAAGACATTAAATCGGAAGCTATTGGACTAGACAATATATGCATCCTAAATTTGTTCAAATTATTCTAACTTTTGTATCGCCTTTTATAACGCATATTTTTAACTCCATAATAACGAAATTCCACTATTCAAAACCTTATAAAGCTTCAAAAATAATTCCAATTCTCAAGAAGTCAAACTCGCAAAGAAAAGAATACCGAGCAATTTCTATTCTACCTTTTATCTCAAAAACTTTTGAAAACTCGTGAGTTTATAAACGACAGGGTTCCTGGAAACCCACATGCTGATAACACCAGCGCAATCTGGTTTTAGACCCAAACATAGCTGCACAACGGCACTCCTCAAAATAATCGAAGATATTGATAACGTTACAAACTTTGGTTTTACTGGATTTCTCCAAGGCGTTCGATACTGTAAACTGTACTGTACTACTCTAACTGGACTGGAATACTCTTGAATAAACTCAAGAAATTTTTTCTTTTTTAAAAACTCAGCTTTAAACCTAATTGAGCAATATCTTGGTCATAGAATTCAAGCTGTTTTTGCAAGCTCCAAGCTGTCCGATTTTCTCCCAACACGTTCTGGTGTACCTCAGGGATCAATATTATGACGACTTTTATTCTCGCTGTTCAACAACGATGAACGATCTGCCTTCGATACTCAACCATTGTTAAATTTATATGTACGAAGATGATGTACAAATTTATCTGAGCTATCGAATTGGTATGATTGAAGATGCAAGAGCCAGAATAAATGAGGACATGAAGCGTGTTGTAGATTGGTCTCAGGAAAATCAACTAAAACTCAACTCAAATAAATGCCAGGAAATTGTAATTAATAAAGCTGCTTTTGATACGTCATATCTACTAAGTATTGAACTCGACCGGACATCGTTAAATTACGTTAGAACAGTAAAAAAACCTGGGTTATTTTTAACCGAGCGTTATCGTGGGACACTCGTTTGGCAAGTGATGTTGGTAGAATTTATGCTGCTCTGCGAGTTTTACATCTCTTTGGAAATTGTCTTCCAATTAGAGCTGTAAAAGTAACGACAAAATGAATACCCGCATGCATACGTTACTTTAGGTACATTGTACATATGAGTACCCGTTACAAAAATGTCGTTACTCGTTACTATCGATACTTTAGCGTTACAAAAATGTCGTTACTCGTTACTATCGATACTTTAGGTATTCCAATACAATTCGTATGTTTCACGTTATAGTAATAGCTAAATATGAGTATAGTTACTGTAACGAAATACGTAAATCATACGCAATGTTGGTTGGTTTTATTTGAGTCAAATAAGAAGATTCTTTTGATTAAAACATTACTCCTTTCCCAAAAATGTTAAAAAATCATTGTTTGTTATGTCTTGTAAAGTTGGTCGCCAAAAATGATACTTTTAATATTTTCGGAAACTATAGATTTAATGCAAATGAATAATAGTCTTTTTGGTAACTGTTTATTGTACTTGAATTGACTATATGATTATTATTTTATTACTTGCGCTTTATGTACTTTGGGGGAAGTTTTGCATTTGGAAAAATAATGGAACTCGAGATTTAGATCAAAGTTGACATTACGATGATTGCTTCGGATAGGTTGGTACTGGGATGTTCTGGAATGCATCTTTTTTTCTCAGAGGTTTTTATTATGTCAAGACATTTGGATATAAAGCTTCATGTCTATTTTGTAAAAGACGTACAAGAAATCTCAAATGTCAATTGATTGAAAAACTTCTGAAAAATCTTAATTTTTTGGATTTTTTTTTGTTCTGGAAAATTGCGATTTTAGGGCTTTTGGAAAGCATCTAGAAATAAATACTCTAAGTATGTCAAAATATAGTATATTACCCATCAACCAAGGCATAAACTGTCAAATTCCATTAGAGAATGTCTGAGATCTCGATAGACTAAAAAACATCTACAAAATCTGAATTTTTTGCTCATTAAAATTGTATGAACGTCCAACGCGAGCTCATCTTGTGTGTATGCTTTACGCATATTCCGTATGTCGGACCTGTGGATACTGAATTTGTGCCAAACCAAAACAAAAGTAACGACATCGTGCGAGTAACGACTCTGATTTGTGTGTATACTTTATGCATTCCGTATGTCGTATCTCGCATGTCGTACCTGCGTGCGTTATTCACCCCGATTACCGATGTCGTAAACGACAACGAAATATACGACCTGACACGATCTGCATTCCATACTGCATTTCGTCGTCGTTCTATGAAAACTCCCTAAGTCCATTTTTTGTGTTTTGAGATATTTGCATTTAAACTTGGAAATTAATATAAAAAAATCCAAAAATTATCAGAATAGCAAGATCTCAGGCTTCAATTGTAGAATGGGCTTGGCGTAGACATTGTGCAGTAAAATTTTTTGCAAATGGTTTATCCGAAATGAATTAAATAAGAATTGAATCACATTTTTTTTTTAAAATGGACTTAGGGAGTTTTCATAGAACGACGACGATTTATATACTGAATTTGTACCAATAAAAAAGTAACGACATCGTGGGAGTAACGACTCTGATTTGTGAGTAACGTTTCGTTACTTGGTATTTCATTGAACACCCGTTACTCAGTAACGAATACATACGATTCGCTACAGCTCTACTTCCAATCTCAACGAAAATGATTATTGCCAAAACTCTTGTCTTCCCAACGCTTTTCTATGGAAGCCCGATTTGTTGCTGCTTGGATAGTGTTAGTAAACGAAAACTTCAAGTAGCTTTTAACAACATTACTCGTTTTATTTATGACTTGCGTCATTTCGATCATGTTTCTGTACAAGCACATAGTGTATTTAATATGCCGTTAAACAAATATCTTGATTTCCTAAAAGTGGATTTACATTTTTCTGCATCTGCGAAATGCAGAAAAGTAGAGAGGCAGATGTATGTCAAAGCCCGAAAGTGGGAGATAATACACAGGTGGTAATTCTTTTTTACTTCCTATAACCTGCTATAACTTGTTCGCCTATTAATACGAAACTATGCAATGAAAATTTAACTTACCTCCATTTCGATTCAATGTTTTTTTTTATATCATGAGTCTGTCAACAAAAATTATAGAAAAATGTGAAAATATCGCAAATTTACAAAATGCAGACGAAGATGCTATAATAAAGATGAACATGTTCGTATTTATTATAATCTTGACTTCTGCATTACTCGAATTTCCTATAAAGCAGAAATGGAGTCCTTCCGAATTTGCTCTTTTTCTCTCTATCTAACAAATATGAATTCTGTATTTGGCATCCCTTTTTTTGCAGAAATCAAATGCAGATGCATGTAAATCCACTTACATTTCTTTTTAAACTTATGCATACAAAAACTCCAAACTATCGTTTCGAAAAGCTTAATTTCCCAATATCACAAAGAAGCAATATTCTCATTGTACATACTCGTACATTTAAATACAGAAACTCGAAGCAACAATCCTTTGTTCATGCTGTTGGCCTTTGAAACTCCCTACCAGTCAATCTGAGAGGTCTAGATAACTACAACTCTATTGAAAACTCATTAAAAAACCTATTCATGTGCTGAAATAAATTATTTAATTTTTGTCCAGTGTAAGCTCATTTTGTTTTAATGTACATATTATAATCGTTGATCTATTATTAGATGTTTATTATTTTTGATTGTTATTTATATAAATTTTTGTAAATTATGCCACTTTTAAATCAAACTTTGTTAAATACCTTCAAATTAACCTTAATATTATAAGTATTGCAAAAAAGCACTTTGTTTTAAAGTATTTATGTTTAAATAAGTATAAGGAACTTTTTGATAAGTAGATATTCACAATCGGTCTAAGATTACCAGTTGATACCCATAATACCAAATTATCAACTAATTGATTGAAATTATCGACTATCAAATTGATACTCGTAATAGGGCTGTATATTTCTTTATTGATATGATAGAGATACAGCTATAGTCAAAATGATAATCAAAAAATTGATAATCAACTTAACCGATTCCAGCCCTGTTTTTCGCAGTATGGACATAATACAGCATAGACATTTTTTTACTAAGCCCTAACCAAATCAGACAGCAAACTATGTTAACATCGGGCTTACGCCCTAAAATATCTTTACAATACAAGTCACTATTAGTATTATGCTTTAGAATTAAATGTATTGATGCGCTCCTGGACTCCAAAACAAATAAGAACAATTTATCTGTTATTCTTTTGGTTCAATCAGTAACACACAATGCATGGCGTGGCCCAAAAAATGTATGGAAGTAGGAGAAATAGGAAATTTACCATGTTAGTCAATTTATATATTTTTCCATTATTGGACTCTCATTGATACACACTTTGAATGTTTTTTTTTCGTGGCGCGAGTGGAACTTCTTTTTCTTTATTCCTCAACCCAACCGATCACTTTGAGGTGGAGATCAGTACATGTTCAGGTACCCAATGAAGTGCGACATTAATGTTCTTAGTAAGTTCGTTTAGGCTGTCTGTCTACAAGTTAACATAACAACTTGGACGTTACGGATTTTAGTGTTTGGGTCCGTCGGTCGTGGCTATCTGACATACATATGTACCTATACTTTCTCCTATGGCATATTCTTGCTGGAAAATGCTAGAATTTGTCCCATCGGTATGGAAAGTTTGGTTCTAGGCCCAAACATTCAGCACATGGCCTTTTAGTATTTCTCGATTCATCAGTGTACCACTTTGTAATTGCATTTGCTTTGAAAGTGTAGTTGTTTCGCCTACCCACTCCTTTTTGCAACTTAACTCCGTTTTAATTTTTTTTTTTCAAAGTTATATTTTGTAATAATGCCATCCCTATCAATGTCGTTAAGCTAACCCCATTTTGGAGTTGAGGCAACTTAATTTAAAAAAACTCTTAATATTAGAATATTATTACGCATGAACGTCTCTTAATAGACTTTAGATAAATATGGGATATGCTCTGGTAACTATGATGAAATCTGAATGAATTATGCTTTGGCGAAATCCAAGCACTGATGTCGATTCCAAAATTTTAAAGCTTTGTATATCATTGACAGTAACTTTGGTATTTATATCATGTTATTGTCGGTGGTACGCGTTGAGTTTCGAGAGTTAAACAGCCAACTTCGGTGAGTAGGTTTTTGACTGATGTATAGAACGCCTTAAAACGCTGCCTGTGAGCTGCATGACAGAATAATTTAGGATGAAAACTTAGACCATTTCAGCAACTCTATAACAAAAAGGTTATTTAACTTATTTAATGTTTATACATAATTGCTTTGTATTGTTCACATTTCTAAGCTTAACAAACAAAATGTATTTATTTATAACATATAAAACAACTAGGAACAATTAATTATGAAAATTATTTTAATGCAACAGTGCTGTCTTAAAGATCTTTGTTCATTACCTATTAGAAATTACAAGGACCTCAACTCAAAATGTAACTAAAGAAAAACAATTAAATGGCAAGTGAACGTTAGTAGTTTAGTCTTCTAAGGCAAAATTTGACAGTTTAAGATGTTGCATATTATTTCGAGCATCAAAGTAAGCTGTATCTTGGGGATTTTCTGGAGATGGTACAAACGGCGGCGTTTCTTTCTCTAGATTCAGCCAATCTATACAGCTGAAAAATCGCATCGTTTGAACATCTTTAGCAGCTGGCCTTTCTAATGGATCCATAGTGAGAAGCAGTTCGACTGCTTCGACAGCTTCCGGAGAGAGCGCTTCATCATCCTGTGGCCATTCAATATCTAGAAATAAAAAAAATAAAACAACTCTTATATTGATAAAAATCTAATACTTTTGTGTAGAATGTTGTCAAACACTTTTTGTGGTGTTTCATCGTTAAACGGTGGTATACCGGTCATGAACTCGTAGAAGCAAACTCCCAGTGCCCACCAATCAACTGCTTTACCATGTCCATGCCTACAAGTGAAAAAAGTCTGATAAGAAATCAAAAGTAACAAACATCAATTCATACATTAGAAGCAGCTCAGGCGCTAAGTAATCAGGAGTTCCCAAAATCCGCTCATCAGACACGAGTGCTCCTCGACGAACCGATTTCGGCGTCCGAAATGGCGTATTCACAGTCTTTGGCGTCTTCGGCAAACTTGCTCCCTGGTTTATCGGCGACATTGTTGGCTCATCACCAATTTTGATATATTGCACCCCTCCACACTTCTCTCCCGGCATTTCGCGTTTCTTTGTTTCCGTTGATAGCGGCAAGGCAAACCGAGTGGCTTTTAACTTTCCTATTAACCCACAGTCTCGACGAGGAGCTTTCTGTGATGACACTGGCGTTGAGAAAACCACATTGGCAATATTGTCATTAATGGGCATCTCATCGTCGGACAGAGACCGAACTTTGAGTACACCTCGTATTGGTGACTTTGCTTTTCGCTTCTTTGGCGTACTACTGCCAATGTCTAAGATGTCAATTTCCTGCGTAAGTCCAGTGCTGCCAGAACTCGCGTCAACGTCGTAGCCAGAATTATTGTCCGATCGATTTATTAAATGAATTTTTCTTTTCAAACTCCTGCGAAAAAGGAATCTAGGAAACAAATTAGGATAATAAATGCAATAATGTGCCACCTTAGGTAATCGGGTCTTTTAAAACTTCGGGAAGTATTGCGGAAAGGCGAATGCATGCGAAGCCCACTGAGCTCATTTGTGTTACTAACATTATAGCTAGAGACATTGCTATTGGTTAGTTTTGAGAGGGCATGCGAGTGGAAAGCAACAAACCTTCGGGAATAATCCGAGCAGCTCAGATCCTCTTTGGAATTGCACATATTTTCAACTTTATCAATGGATGAGATCTCAGAGTTGGTGTTATTCGAATTGGAATTGCGACTTGACACACCCGAGTCTTCTTGAATCTTCGAAGTGCGCATCCGCTGTTAAATAAATAATTTTATAAAATGAAAATCAAACGGTTTGTCAACAATTATACCATTGAAAACTCAAATGATGTCTTGCTGACATCTTCATCAGTCTCTGGTTTTTGTAGATTTGAATTGAGTACGTTTTCTTTTTCATCCGTGGCGTTATGCTTGCAGGCCTGTTATGGCATAGTACATTTTGGCAAAAAAGACTTGCAACCTATATTTTGTTTACTTACGTTACAACTAGAATCATCCTGCTTGCATTTGCTGCTGCCATCATTGTCGTCAGATTTGTTAATTGAATGGAATTCAGTTGGTGAACTTTTACCGCTTAACTCTGTTGATGTGCAAGTGTGATATGATGATGAACTATCTGTCGTCTAATTTGAAAAAAAGACAAGTATGATTCGATTGTAGCTTGAATGATATTTTGAGGGCTTACTTGAACACATGCGTGGGGTGTCGTTGTTGATACATTTATGTCTTCAGCTGAGAAGAATGGTGATACACCAGAAATTCTGCTTTCGTTTGTTTTCTCACCATTACATGACGTATCAACTTCGCTGTCCGATGATTCCACTATTATATCTTAAAATATATTCAAATTGAAATTGAAGTAAGTGACAGTGACAGGTACTAAAAAGATTTTTTAAATGAGAATATCAGTTAAAGGTTTAAAAGAGGCAGCTTTTTTTTTTAAAACGTTATTGGTGGAATTCTAATATTATACTAGTGTTTTGAATCCTATCTTATATTTTCTTCATTACCTCAGGTTTTTGAGTTATTCGTTATTAAAAGATCAAGATACGGAAACAATCTTTGTCCTACAAAGTGCTGAATTTTTCTTTCGTCTATTTCCAAATCAGTATTTATTTAGCCTTCGAAAAATTATAATACTGCATTCTGTAACGCGTTAAAAAGTTTAACGTTGTCATTGACCTGGGCGTTATAGTGAACTGTCCAAATTACTGAATTGAACTATGGACACGCTTTGGTTCACAAGAGCTGGACATTCTATGAGATGTTATATGTAATTTTTTACATTCAGCCTTATTGTGAGTTTCACCCGAACAACATTCCACCCGGAAAATTTGACATTTCACTTTTCGCCTATTGTGAGTTTCGCCCGAAAAATTATTCATGTTCGAAAAATTCCTCTTATTGTGAACAACAATCATTTCGGGCGGAATGATATGCCATTGACAGCCATAATTTTCACTTATTTTTATTAGGCGAACGAGAGCACATAAAGGCGGAAAATGTAAGTTGTTTGTTTATTTTTTTAAGATAAGAAAATTTAAAATTCATGTTTTTTGTTATAATGCAGGAGCAAAACAATAAAAAAAAGATCAAAGCGATATGCTGCTTAATAAAATGCAGGAGAATCCTGAAATCGCCAAGGGCTTCACTTAAAGCAAATCGCGATAAAGTGGCCGAATTTTGTAAGAAGTGAAGAGTGAGTTTGAGTGGAAAAAAGTAAGAATAAGGCGAAAAGAGGATTGTGCCAAACCAACATCCTGGCCTTTGCCAACTCCTTTTTGGTACCCACTCTCTGCCTGTAGTACTGATGAAATCTGAAAAAAAAATAAGGATTAATTCCTTTTCACACTCACGCATCTCCAAAGGATTAGAGTGATCCCTCAAATTCCTTCGAAGTGCTTGCTCCTCAAACATTTGTTCTTCCTCAGACAAGATACGTAGCGCTATGCTATGCTATATTTATGATATTTATTATATCCTGAAATTCTTATTTAACAAATGTCAAAACAAACATATGTATGTTTGTTCAAACTCACAAGAAGGTCTGTTTTCCGAACACGATAAGTCCGCTGTTTAAAAATAGGTTTGCAAATTATTCGTTTCAGATAATCCAATTAAAAATTGGGAGCCACAATGAGTGGCACTACTAGCGTAGGCACAATTTTATCTCTATTGCAAGTAATTTTGACAAATAACTGATGCCCCAAATTCAATTATAGCACTATTTTAGTTAACAGAGAATTTGGATGTTGCATTTCCTTCTCCGTTTCCATCACAGTGGAGTGAGAATTTATTGCGGGCCTCATTTTTCTGAACGTGCTTATTTTTCGAAAAGTCACTCCTGATTCGAAGTGAAATTTTATTCGGGCGAAACTCATAATAGCTTTTAAAATTTCGGGGGAACAGAAATTTTTCGGGGGAAATGTTTTCCAGGCGAAACTCACAATAAGACTGATTAAGTTAATAAAACCAAAGTTGTATGGTTAGGACGTTAGATTAACACGTCTCCTGCATTCGATTCCCAGCTGCTGCCACCTTAATATGATAATGCTATCAAAGGCAATCCTCTTGTGAAAAATCATACAAAAGTAGACCCTTCCACTGTTACAATTAAAGTTCAGTCCAACAGAGTACAGGTTGAGGTATTTTCTCTAGTACCTTAATTGTTAGCGTTCGATCTACATGATCACAATCATTCCAAAGCTGATTTTCTAAGCTTTAGATTTTTAATTAATCGGACCAAGAACTTTAATAACCCCAGAGAACGTAAATCCTTTGTTTTATTCCACGGTTTTGGCATATTAGTGATAGCCATAATATATTTATCGTTTGGCTCGACACGTCTATCAACTACTAATTGACGCATACATTTTATTTTGTTTGTACGAAACTGAATGTTACTGCCATTAAGTCGGATATCATTGTGCTTCATTTATTCTTTTTGAGTGTCAACGTTAATATATTATCGTCGAAATATGCCTGAATCCAGGCTTGTCAAAAAAGTAGTTCGGAAAGAAACACAAAACTATAATAGCTGGTACAGAGAGGTTATGCAATCCAGAAGTATAATGTTTAAATTTTAATTTAAACAGTAGAAAATGTATCAACCAGTAAGGCGCTCCTGTACGAAGCTATATCAACGGTAGATGAGAAGTGTAGAGCCAGAGCTGAATTTGTAGCTGAAGCTCCCGGTTTTTTTTTAAATCAATTGACCACAATCTTGCTGGAAAAAACTACCTTCGTGATTTAAACAATGTTTAAGTGATTGCTACAATGGTGAGACTTCGGAGTCAATTACTCAACTTGAACTTCATACCACACATACCCGATCTTCTTCTGAAGTGTAGTATTTGTGCAACTTAGTGGAAAGAGAGGACGCTATTCACTTTAACGGAAGGAATATTGCAAACTCGCATTAAGATACGTAGATCACTTCTGATTTTTTTTTTTTTGGCAAACACGGATCTTATTATTGTTCGATTAGTATCTTAGATATAAAATTCTCGTGTCACAATGTTAGTTACCATATTCCTTCGAAACGGCTTGACCGATTTTTATGAAATTTAATATGCATATTCAGTAGGTCTGAGAATAGGCTACAATCTATTTTTCATACCCTTAGGTGATAAGGGTTGTCCACCCCTAACATTTACTGTATTTAAAGTCAATCCAAGGCAGACTGTTGTTGGTTATTGTTACTGGCCCATTGTCATTTATAGATATAAGTAAAGTGAATGGGCAACAGTATTTAACGTATAAAGATGCTTTCCTTGCAGTCAGCTTGGTGGAAGACAACAACCAGTGGGAATGTATGCTTGCTGAAGCAGCATTGAACTGTACAGCAATACAATTCGTCTACTATTCGCTATAGTGTTGACTAAATGTTTCCCAGCCCGAGCAGAGATATTGTGGAATAATCACAAAGATTCAATGACTGATGATATATTGCATCAACATCGTACACGGTTCAACGATCTAACGATAACATTCAACGACGCTATGTGCAATGAATCATTGATTGCTATTGAGGATCTTTGCATTATCATTGCCAACTTACCACTCAGTCATTTCGGTATGAATTCGAAAAATCGAACTGCATCTGATTTAATAAATACTGAAATTAATCGTGAACTGCAGTACAACACTGTAGAAATGGCGGCAATTGTTACTGGCAATGTCCCACTAATGAATGAGGAACAAAGAACCATTTACGACCGCATTATGCTCGCAGTTTCAGTAAGTCAAGGTGGGTTCTTCTTTTTGGATGGACCAAGTGGAACTATCAAAGCATTCCTTATTTTGCTAATTCTCGCCGAAATACGATCATCGGGCATTGCGGCAACTTTATTGGATGGAGGCAGAACAGCTCATTCAGTATTTAAGCTGCCACTAAATATTCAAAACAACCCTGACGCAGTGTGCAACATCAAAAAAAAAAAAACTATCGTCAATGGCCAAAGTGCTGAAACAGTGGGATGAATGTACTATGGCACACAAACATGAACTTGAGGCGTTGAACGGGACATTGAAAGATATTAAAAACAACGACAAACTATTTGGCGGCACTCTGTTCGTCCTTTCAGGTGATTTCAGACAAACACTTCCCGTCATTCCACGTTCAACATACGCTGATGAGATCAACGCTTGCTTAAAATCATCGCCATTGTGGCGTTATGTTAAAAAAGTATAGCTGAAAGTAAATATGCGCGTTCAAATGCTTCAAGATCCATCGGCTGAAACATTCTCAAAAAAACAACTCTTAGATATCGGCGATGGAAAAGTTACTATAGATGAAACTAAATGCGTAAAATTACCGACCGATTTCTGCACAATCATTGATTCGCAAGATGCTCATATTGAACGATGTACACACACAGTACATAAATCATGAGTGGCTTGCAGAAAGAGCAATTTTAGCGGCAAAATGTTGACGTTGACAATTTAAATCTGAAGATACAAAAGTTGTTGCCAGTGAACTTGGTATCATACAAATCTATTGATACAGTTTGCGATGCCAGTGAAGCTGTAAATTTTCCAATAGTTTTTGAACTCTCAGATTATTAACTTCCCATAGGGAGTTATTGTAATTGGTCCGATTTGTCAAATTGGAATTTTTGACATTTCTCGACGTTTCAAGGTCCCTAGAGGCTATATCAATCATTTTTAGAGAGATGTCTGTGTGTGTGTGTACGTACGTACGTTCGTAGGTCCGTACGTTCTGGTACCATTTTTCGTCGTTGATATCTCAAGAACGAGTAAAGATATCGACTTCAAATACATTTTGTTTAATAGACTATAACTTCAAAAGAGGCTGAAAGGGCGTTTATTAAAATTCAGTGAGTAGTTTTTTCACTATAACGGTTTAAAAAAAAAAGTAAAATTTTTGGTTAGTTTCAAATATCTCACGAAAAAATAATGCTATTGATTTCAAATAAAATTTAATGTACTCATTATAAAGATTTGATATGAATTTGGAAAAAAATGAACATACCGTTATTTTTTTAAATAAAAAAAAAAAACTGAAAAAAAAATTTCATAACCCAGATATTCTAAGAACGGAAAACAATTTGAAACTCAAAATAATTTTTTTTTACGAAAAATAATGTGTTTGCCAACTGGTGAAAATTAAAAAAAAAATCAATTTACAGTTTTTTTACAAAAAATAAAAAACTATATAAAATTCTATTGGAAATTGGTAAAAATTGTTTTTCTACTCAAATTTCTCGAGAACTAGTAGTGATATTGTTTCTGCTTTAAAATTTTGTGATTCATTAATCTTTGCAGATGATTTAAAAGTATTTTTAAAAATACAAAATGTTAATGACTGTATGAAAGTTCAATCAGACATCAATCTACTATCCAGATGGTGTACTCAAAATTGCTTTAATTTAAATATCAACAAATGTAGTGTTATTTCATTTTGTATAGGTTCGTCAAAAATATCGTATGATTATTACCTTGGTAATAACTTATTAAAAAGAGTTGATAAAATAAAAGATCTCGGTGTAATAATGGACACAAAGTTAACGTAAAATTATCACATTGATTATATTGTAGCAAAGGCCAATTCCATGGTTGGTTTTATCAAACGAAATTCAAAAGATTTTACTGATCCTCATACCCTTCTAATGTTATATACTTCTCTAGTAAGGTCCATTCTAGAGTTCTCTGATATTATTTGGAGCCCGTCTTATGAATTACATTCGGATCGAATTGAAAAAGTTCAAAGAGGTTTTACAAAATATATTTTTAGTAAATTAAATTGGAACTTTTCACCATCTTACGAAGAAAGATGCCGGCTTCTCGGTATACATTCACCTAAATCTAGAAGATACATACATGAAACTATGTTCATAAGAGATCTGATTTGCAATCACTTTAAGAGTCCCTATCTTCTATCTCAAGTTCCTATTTACGCTCCTGTTAGACCACTCAGGGAACGACAATTTCTTTTCCAACCCTTGCACAGAACGAATTACGGTCTAAGCGAACCAATTTCTAGATCTATAAAGTCTTTCAATGAAGTTTCTAGAAATTTTGACTTACACATCTCAAGGGTGTGCTTCAAAAATATTTTATTTAATTCTTTATATTAATTAAATTTTTTAAATTAATTGATAAATCACAAACTTTGATAAAGTATGAAAATTGTTTATATTATAAATCTTTTAATTAAATATTATAATCTGTTAAGCTAAGCTTGTAGATGAATAAATAAATAAATAAATAATTTAGTTTATTTTATACATAGTATAATTTTGTACAATTGGTAAAATGTTGACAAATATTTAATTAATAGTTTTTTTTTTAAATAAAAAAAACTATTAAAAATTCTAGTGAAAACTAGTTAAAATTGTATTTCAAGTCGAATTTCTTGGGAATGAACATTGATAGTGCCTTCTAAAGTATGTTGTTTTATACATCGATACCTTCCCGTAAGAATGTATACTAAGCGACATTTCTAAAATTGTTCAGGAAACGAAAAAACGAAGAAAGTTCTAGTTGAATCATAGTGTGCTAAGAGACAATTTTGGTTAAACTAAGTGACATCTAACAAAATTGTTTGTTGCTCACGACAATGAGATCTTTATTAATGTCGCTTAGCATATTTTTTTGGCGGATAATACAAATTTCAGGGGGCAACATTATTTTAATGAGAAAACATTGCAGTTGATAAATTTTTTTATTTGTACTCTAGTTTCCTTTTCATGCATAATAGATTGGCGAAACCCAGGCCAAAACGTGGCCCTTAACATATAGTATATTTCCTCATCAAAAAGTCATTTTCGAAAAAAGTGTCGCTTAGTACATTCTTACGGGAAGGTATCGACATAATACAATTATTAACATATGGTTAAATTTTGACAAGTATCGAATTGACAGTTTTAACAAACAACAACTTATACATCAACAATCTCAATTTCAAATCTCTTTAAATAATTAAAATGCTTTTCAATCTTAAAATAATGTTTGTTTGAATTTTACAGCTAAAGTTTGTTTCGCTGAAAATTTGGTTATTTGAAAAAAACTAAATATAAAGTTTTCAAGACCACAAATAGGAAGTTATCAGTGTAGGTCGCACCCAGCCTCCTTTTTTAATTGTCAATCTGGCAGACGGCAATATTAATTTAAAAGTTATGTAATAAAAATCTTATCTAATCTATATATATAAAAATCAATTGCTGTTTGTTTGTCTCGCTAAAACTCGAGAATGGCTGGACTGATTTTGCCAATTTTGGTCTTGAAATATTTGTGAAATATCAGGGAAGGTTTAAACGGTGAGAAACATAAATAATAAGTAACGAAAAATACTAAAAACATTTGATGTCTTTACACTACATGATAGAAGATCAGCCTTATTTTGACATTCGATTTCATTAGAAAGTATGTCGAATTCGAATAATTTGTATTTTGAGATTCGAACGATTCGAAAGTTCACCTTATCAATGGAAAGTTCATTTATCTTTTGAAAACTAAGCAAATTTTCACTTTCGAATCGTTCGAAAGAAATGTCATTTCATTCTCGTTCAATTTTTTCTGGCGAATAGATTCATAAAACATGTAAGTTTAGTATAATGTTAGTAGTATTGGATGCATAAAATGGATGTGATGCATCCATTATCCTTCTCCTATACAACTGCTCCTCACCGTTTTCTCTTTTCATACATAAAACAAATGCCATTTTGATTTTTTAACGTCTGGCTTCAATTTATCAATTATTTTCATAAAACAATTTACAAATGGTAGTTCAAAATTCAAGTGTGACCAGATTTGTGTAAATTAAGTGGCTTTGAAGTTGCTTTCTTTTTTTGTTTATCAATTTGGAAAACAAAATTAGTTTACATGAAAATTAAAACTTAAATCAATTATTTTATTATTCAGGGAAGTTTTACCCTTATTTAACATCTTTTTGATATCAATAAACTTACCATACTGTTTTCTAAATGCTCCAAAATTTGAAAATGTCAGTTTTTATTGATGTATTCAAATTCAAACTTTACCGGGCCGTTAGCATCACTTATCTTTACTTTATTTTTCTTAAATAATAAAGTTTTATTTTTAGACCATATTTTTTTTGAAATAAAAATTATCAAAAAAAAAACAGCCTGGTCATACTAAATCAGATAGAAATGTCAGTAAATTTCAAACAGCTGATTTCGAAAATGAATTTAATTGAGGTTTATTTTATGCAATCATTCGACAATGAACATTTTTCGTTCGAATGTCAAAATATGGATAGTTCATTCGAATGAAAGTATCTATTCTATCGAATTAGCTATTCGTTCGAATCTCAAAATAAGGCTGGATATGTGTTTATTGATGGTAAATAAATTTTTATCGTGTTTGCGCATGACAGCACCCAATCGTCCTATAAGCGTGACATTTAACCACGAGTTGCAAAGAGGACAACAATACAATACTGAAGTATTGGCCGAAACAGTTCGTTCAAATGTTCCGCAATTGTATGAACAACAAAGAATTGCTTACGATCCTTTGATGGAAGCTGTGACAGTGGATCTGGTGGAATTTACTTCCTTGATCCTCCCGGGGGATTAGAAAAACGTTCCTTATTTAATTGCTGTTGGCAAAGATCAGATAGCAAAATGAAGTAGCCCTAGCATTCACCCTTATTCCGATAGTCGTTTTACTAAAACGCCAGTAAAACGACAAGGCTCTAGAAACGAAAATTGGAATTTTATTAAAACGACTATCGTTATAATGCTTACAAAAGTGAAGAACATAGAGAACGCTGCCCTTTTCGTATTATTTAAACACCAAAATGTGGTCTCTGGAGCCTTCTCGTTTTAAAGACGTTTTATTAAAACGACTATCGGAATAAGGGTAATTGGCTTCATCTAGAATAGCTGCAAAATTATTAGAAGGTGGACAAACTGCACATTCTGCCTTGAAATTACCACTAAACATGCAAATCAACGAAACACCAGTTTGCAACATCGCCAAAAACGGTGCATGGCGAAGATTCTACAGATATACAAATTGATCGTTTGGGATGAATATACGATGGGCCACAAGAGGACACAGAAGGCACTTAACAGAACGTTAAAAGATCTTCGTGACAATAAACAAATTTTCGGTGGAGCCATTATTCTGTTATCAGGTGCTTTTCGTAAGACTCTTCCAATTATTCCCCGATCAACTGTTGCTGACGAACTAAATGCAGGCTTATAATCATCTAATTTCTGGTGGCGTGTAAAGTCACTCCAATTACCAACTTACATGCGGGCGTTTTTGCAAACAAGATCAAACATCGATTATGTTTTCGAAGCAGTTATTAGATATTGTAAATGGTAAGGTAACAGTTGACAGAACCAGAAAAGCAGTCCGCAGAAAATATTTGTTTCTACGATTTGGGCGACATCTTTACCCTATCCCTAAAGAACATTCGAAAATTTATTTAGAAATTTATTTATTAAGCTCCCTTCAATCTAATTCCTCCTCTTCCACACATTTTCTTTCTCTACTTCCGGGGGAGCGCAAAGGATCCATTGAGATCCGAGAACACAAAATAGGTAAATGCTAGTCAATTGAATTTTGACCTAAGATTTTTTCTAAACCTATATATTTTGCTGACTAGAGCTCTACTTTATGTAAGCATTGCGAAACTATATTAGTGTCAAATAATCATGAACAATTCCAGAACGATGTGATCAAATAAAACCAAATTATGACTGTTTTAAAATACTACTTACCACACTTGCTGTGCTTGTTTATTGCATTGAGAAGATGTGAGGTAGTTCCTTCGGGCTTTTTGTCCGAACCAAAAGAAAGGTGTGATGTTAGGGAAAGTAACTGTCCAGGAGTCCTGGCATTCAAGTTGGGCGAACAGTTTATCAAATCAGATATTTCAAGATCTGAAAATGCAAACATATACAAAATCTGCAACTCAACGAACAAGAATCCAGCAATTCCTACCTCTTCTCAATTCAATCTTGCTCAGACCAAAATCTGTCAGTTTAACGTGTCCACTGGCTGAGATCAGCATGTTGTCCGGCTTGATGTCCCTGTGGACAATTCCATGCTCATGTAGATATTGCAACGCCAAAGTAATCTCTGCCACATAAAATCTGGCAGCCGATTCATCAAAGAAGCCGTACATAGCTAGCAGAGATTTCAAATCCCCCCCAACCATGTAGTCCATCACGAGATAAACATACGACACGGACTGCAACGAATAGAACAGACTCACACAGAACGGACTGCGCGATAAGGCGAGGGCATTGCGTTCGGTGATGACCTGGGAGACCATGTTCTTGTTTATCATTTCCGACTTCCTCATAACCTACCAAAAAGGAATGAAGGATGTATGTTCGTTGAATATCAAATCAATCGGCCTAACTCACCTTTATAGCGAAAAGCTTGTTGGGATTGTTATTCTTATAGCCGAGGAATACCTTGCCGAATGCTCCCCTAGAAATTGGCTTTATTATGACGAAATCCTTTATCGTAGGAACCTGCAAGTGAATTCATTTCATTAGGAATAAGCGGGACTTCCCTAAGCTATTTTATTATTACCTTTAAATTATTTTCGTATTTTGTTGTTAAGATATTGATTTTATCAAGCAACTTTTCGCCATCGATATGCACACTCTTTTTGGGAGTTCTATGGTCGCTGAAGCAATTTTCCATTTTATTGGAATGCAGTAACTATGCAGATTAGAACAATTTGTCTGCTTATTCGTGAGATATTATTCTAATGGAAAAGTTAACATTTTTGTAACAAACACGTTTTTTTCAATAAGATTCTAGACAATTTGTTTGCGAAATTTTTAAACCGCTTTTCGAAAAAGACCTAACAGTTTATGAAAATATACATTCAAATAAAAATTGATTTGACAGATATGGATGACAGATAGAAGCGTTGACAGGAGTTTTTTCGTTTGAATGAAAGTGTTCAGGAGAAATAGAATTATCAACCGGTTATGGTTGTTGTATTAGATAATTGAATGTGTTATACAAAACAAAATATATCAGTTTTAAACGAAAAAAATAAGGATATTAAATTAAAAAATAATAAAAACCACACTTTTCCAAAGATAGTTTACTAAAAATAGTCCTCTGGGCATAATCTAGCAAATGAATTCATATTTTGTATGACATGAAATTTATTTGAAACGGTTTTGTAAACAGCAAATACAAGCACCTTAAATTCTAGCAGTTTTTCCATCTATTTTTATGATTAAACGCAGCGTTCAGGTACAAAGACAAGGATGGCTGTTTTCTGCTTGGTTGGCTATTACACTCCGCGTTTTGAGGCTTGATTCTTTGAAATTCAATGTGTCAAAGAGGAAGAACTTTGCGCAAAATTTTAAATTTGCTAACATTAAAGTAGAATACTAACTCTTTCTGAATTATAAAAATTTATAACTAGTATCGTACTAATCCGATTTTCTTAATAAATTGCATCTGAACACACTTAAAATAATTACAATTCATGAAAAAAGCAAAGTAAACAGACCTGTCATGACGTTTGTAAATGTCAAAGTGTCATATGAAGAAGCATGATACTAAAAAATAAAATAGCTCTTTGATGATTTTAACTTTAATAAAAAGGTAGAGAAAGTATGAAATCTACATTCGATTAAGATTTACAAAATCTTCGATAATGGTAATGAAAAGTAGATTTATTCAGAAAAATAAAATACTTATAAAAGTATGCAGTAAATAAAAACAAAATATTTATTTTGTACTTATTGATTTTAATTTTAATATTATTTGTACATACAGTGAATCACAAAATTAAGTAAGCACCTCTTAGTTTAAAGATCATTTCCTTCAAACAATCGATAGTAATGTTGAAAAAAAAAACTTAATATTTTGTTCGTAATTGATATGTATTGAACTAATATATGAACTAAAAAGTTACAATTCAAATAAAAATTTAAAGAAAACTTAAGAAATATTCGACTTAAACTAAGAAAATTACAAATTTATATAACAAAAGTAAGTAAGCAATTCAAATAAACCTTGAATTTATTACAGTTATTTTGTAAATCTTATCCATTCAGTACTTCGTTTCATACCCTTTGGCTTTTATAACTGCTTTCATACGTCGAGGCATTGAGTTAAACAAATTTTGCGTAATGTTTTGTCCAATTTTAGACCATTCATCCTGAAGAACACACTTTAAATCATCTTTCGTCCTGCTTTCATGTTTTCTTACTTGTCCGTCAAGATGTTCCCATAAATGTTCGATGACATTTAAGTCGGGTGACTCTGATGGTGATTTAAGCTGGATTCGGACGTTATAAGGCAGCCATTCTTTGACAATATGCTAAGTATGTTTAGGATCAAATGACCTACCCATACCCAGCTTATTGGCACTTTTCTGAAAATTTTTCTTAAAAATATTCAAATAGTCGAACCTATTCATCAAATTTATAAACACTAAATTGCCGACACCAGATGCTGCCATACACCCCCACACCACAAAGTTTCCACTTCCGAGCTTTACGGTTCCTGACATGTTCGATGATTCAAGCTTTGGTTTTTTTTTTTCTTCAAACTCTTCCGGGTTCATCTAAGCCGGGGATATTAAATTAGCTTTCATTGGAAAAAACAACTGTGTTCTAAAATTCTGCTTGTTTAGATTCATGGGTTTTTGCAAAGAAGAGCCGCTTTTGTCGATTTATTTTACTTATGTAAGATTTCTTTTTAATGTTCCGACAATGATAACCGGGTTGGAAGAGCACTCGTCGAATAGTTTGAGGGTTACATTATTTGCCTGTTTCTGTGGTTATTTCTGCTGATATCTTTGATGCGCTTACTTTGGGATTCCTCTTCACTTTCCTAACAATAATACAGCATTCCTGTTGAGTGTCATTTTGCATACTTCCAATGTTATTATATTTGGTTATTATTTTGTGTATAGTAGATGGACTTTTGTTAACAATTTTACCTTTCTCGCACTCCGTCTCCGATATATTTTCCAAATAGTGTTTCATTACAATTTTTTTTTTAAATCTAAGCTAAGTTTATTACCTCTTGGAGCCATTAATTAATCTTAAACTGAAAAAAAAAATTATAGAAAAGAGAGATAAGCAACCAAAAACTAAAAAAAGTCGAAGTTAACTACACCATTAAATATTTAACCTTAAAATGCTGCAGGTGCTTACTTACTTTTGTGGCATAGAAAATGCGATTAACTTAACAAACAGTTATGTTCTGCAGATAAACCAAATGTTAAATGATAAAATTTGTCTACAACATGATGTTCACATGCTAACCATAATTATGAATGCATTTTTCCTAATATTCATGACGGAATTTAATTTTATTTTAAC
Organism: Chrysotoxum bicinctum; assembly: GCA_911387755.1. NCBI lineage: Eukaryota > Metazoa > Arthropoda > Insecta > Diptera > Syrphidae > Chrysotoxum > Chrysotoxum bicinctum. Next base: position 203,917,233 of record OU426988.1, read on the forward strand.
ATTTCTATGCGACAGCAATGAGTGCTTACTTACTTTTGTGATATTGTGATACACTGTATGTTTTTCAATTTTTTTCGTGTGCTGCAATTACAGTACAAAGAAGAGCAGAAGAGCTTCAAAAAAAAAAAATCGTTAAGAATAGTTGTTTTCCTTGAGAAACTGCATGATTAGAGTTTTATATGAATAAAACTTAAATTTATTTTACAAATAAATTGCACTGTTGACTTTTTACTTGCGACAGAGGTACTATATGGCAAGTGCATTCGTAAAAAAATGGATTAGATTGACATTAACTTGATAGCACAAATAATCATATGATTATTTGTGATAATAGGAAAAGACGAAAAAATTGGGTCTCGCAATTCTGTCTGTCTGTCTTTTTTATAATTAGCGCACACTCAAAGGTATTTTTATACCGTTAATATGCCAGAGACACAGTGTGAGCATTAAGAAAAAAGGGAGGGGTTAGAAAGGATGTGTCGGTGTACATTGGTTTTGAATTCTTGAACATTGCAATGACTGGGAAAGACAGAGCGTGGCAACGAATTCCACATTCGCGTAGTACGGCAAAAGAACGAATCTCTCTACTTCACAGTACGGTCGAAGCTGGCTATTTCACTTGAGCATAGTCCGTTAAAATAACGGTAAAAAAGGGTGAGGCAAGAAACATTACGACGATGTTGGAGTGACGTAAATGAGTCAATGATGTTATTAGCCGTGTTTTTTTGGAAAAGTTATGCGTAGTACAGTAGGATTTTATATGAATAACAAATACAACATCCGCAGTAGGATCACTGCCGATAAAAGGAGAAGTGAAATCCTGCTGCGGATAGAGATTTGACGTTTATTCGAGCATCGGCATAATTTTAAGTAGAGCAATATGAACTTCGTTTATTTATTGAAATTTTGATTTGTGTTAAACAATAAAGTGTGTACAAATTGATAAATTTCACTTTTCCTTTGAATTATATGTTCCCACGTTGTTCGGTTTAATATATCTTTTATGACTAAAATTATTGTTGAAATAATCTAAACAATGACAGATTTGCATACTTGATTTCATATAAGAATATAAATCAATTTTTTGTGCCATTTAAATAGTTTTCCAAAATCATAACTATAACGAATCACAGCAATCTTCTCCTGTATATGATAAATGCATATTATGACTCTTAAATCCGCAAATAAAGTATGCAAATAGCCTTCAAGTTTTTATTTAAAACAATTCCCGCTCAACACCCTTTACAAACTCAATTATGTCAAAAATTGATTTATCAAATACCAAAACCACAAGTTACACTATGTTTTCCGAGTTTGCACCAATAGCGCTAGTTCCGTATAGTTTTAAGTTGAACCATCGTGAAGTTGGGCTCTGGCAGTCCATGTATAATAAGTCAATGATAATATACAATTATTACTTCTTAGGAAATAGAAGTGAAAAAAAAATATTTTTCTGCAATATTTCGTAACTTTAAATCGGCTGACTGGGCGGATTTGCAGGTTTTTGCAGCTAAATTTTGTTTGAATGTAAACTTTGACGGGTCTATACCGAGAAAATACCTATCTCAGACCGTAGGAAAGTGGAGCTTTTTTTTAAAAGACTACAAATTTCCAAAACTGCGGACTGAGTCTTATATTGGGCTAACATAATTGACCGCTGAATTTGAATTGACCGCTGTATTGTATTGTAATATTTTTACTAGGTTCGTTAAATAAAACTTATTACTCTTTTTAGTATTTCTTCTTTTTTTAAACTTTCCAAATCAAAACAATAAATCTCAATTTATAATCAACTCAAATACTTTTATTCAAATTTAAATCACACTTGTTTAATAACACTTTCCACCATCCAATAACCTTTTGCACACTTTCATAGTCAAAAATCAACTGTGTTGTGCTCACCGCGAGCACTCCCTTATATACTCAAATTATTTGTTCTCGAAGGTTCTCGTCTTGAAATGTTCTACATGGTTCGAATAAGGGGAAATACATTTGACATTGGAAAAGAGCTTTTTGTTTCTTCCATAAAGTAGATATGCAATTTTCCAACAGATGGCACTCTGTTCGCAACAGTATTATTAGGCATCGTAAATAAGCAAAAAAGAAAAAAAAAAACAATCATTGGCCCCACTGTGCGTCGTCGTTGTTCAAGCGAATGGTCGTTCGCCTTCAGTTGCTGAGTCAATTGGACCTCGTAAGCGAATAATCCGAGATCTTTGTGCACAATTCTTCTCAGGCTAGTGCGTGAAATATTCAGCTGTTGAGATCGATGGCGAGTTGATGTTTGTGAACAACGTAGTTCGAGCGTAAAGCGACTCATTTCGTTCCGCGGAGGTATGATATACTGACTTTCTATCAGGATTTCCAGCGGGAAAGAGCTGTCAGTATTAAAATAACATATGATTTAAAAAGTATATCGTAAGTAGAAACTGTAAGTGAGATATGATTGAAATTCTTTATTTATTCAGAAGGGTCATGTGTGCCATAATGTACATATGTATATAAAGTATGATTCCATTTAAATGTCCGTCGGTGGCGCGGCTTCGCTGGGTGGCTCGTATTCAAAACTTCCAATTTTCCATAACTCTGGCGCATACATACATATATCAGGGCTGAATATGACCAATTGATTATAATGGTTTTCAGTTTGTGGTATATTGGCATAGACCTGTGACTTAAGAAAAACCTACAAGAAGAAGCCTAACGGGGTGAAGTCGCACAATCCCGGTGCCCAATTTACAACGCCTCTGTGTGGTTGAAACCACATGTCGTCCGTATTCATATCATCCAATTCCAACCAAAAGAAATTGGTTATCATTGACCGATAGCGCTCATCTTTGATGGTGACGGCCAGGGTTGTCAGGTTTCAAAAATCGGAATCGCCAAAAGTAAAATATAAATCGCCAAAAAATCGCCAAATTTCAAAATTTTTCACTGAATCATAAATTATAAAAATCAAATTAAGTCATGTTATTATATCACTTTTATTAAAAACAAAAATAAACTTTACATATCATATCTATGTACATATAAGGAACTTCAACCGAAAAAAAAAACAAAAAAGAATTTATTCTTCTCCAATAAAATCGATGTAAGTGTCAATAACTTCGTCGATTGAATTTTTTTTATAAATTTTCGAATTAAATGCCGAAGCATTTCAGCAGACGGCTCAAAATTTTTGCAGCAAATTTCTTTCACTTTGGAATGAATCCGTACTCTCATAATTGCATCTAATGCTTCAATTTCCATTTTTGAACTAATTATTTTGTTTTAATAACATTCATGTATGAAAAGGCTCTTTCGACCACTGCGTTGCTTGCTGGCAGATAAAGTGCACTCAAGGCAAATTCCGCAAGCTCCAGGAACTCCAGTTGTCCTAAAGCATTCGTCGTTTTGAAAACTTTATTCCAAAATTTCACAGGGTCATCTTCGGGTACATTTTCTGGATAAAATTCTTTGACCAATTGACAGAAATTAATTTTTCCCATTGAGTTTCAGCAAGTTGTAAATTTTTGGGTGGTATTAAGCTAACTGACTTTCAAAACGGGGTCGCAGTTGACTTAAATGAACGCTTGGTGAAAAATATTCAATCGAAACAAAAAATTTATTGCACTGAGACAATCTTTTTCGCATTTCTCCTAGTAACGCAAGAATGAAATCGTTAATTTGCTTCTTAACTTCATTCAGATGCTCTGTGTTAATACAATTTTATCTCGCGTTTCTTTCAATTTCCGACCCTAAATCAATATCTTTCCAAGCTTTCAAGTTTTCTGGCTTCATTACTAATTGTAATATTTCATCACAGTCAGAATTTAATGGGGGAACAGTTGATAAAACCTTATTTACAAAGCAGCGTGCAACAATTTCAATTTCTTTTTGTGCTTTTAAAAATTTGATATTTGTAGCTTGAAAATAGGTGTTGAGTTTATTTATTTCCTTTATCATAAGCAAAATCCCTGAGAGAAGTTTGCTGAACGTCATTGTTGTAGGAAGGGAAAAGAAAACGAAATTCAGTTTTGGGGTGCGTTCCGTTTTAGTATTTCAATGGCTCCATTCAGTAAATGGCAATGAAAAAGATTGCAAGCTTAAACAAATTGCAAAAAAAATATTAGATTTTCGATTAAAAGAAGAAAAATCGCCAAACTAAAAAAATATCGTCATTTTTGGAGTACATCGCCAAACTGATTTTCGTGTCGCCAAATAATATTTAAAATCGCCTGTTTGGCGACAAATCGCCACATCTGACAACCCTGGTGACGGCCTGGCCAACGCCGCTGTTTTCAAAGAAGTATAGACCGATGATGCCGCCAGTTGAGCATCCACACCAGTGATTTTCTCTTGCAATATTGGATCTCATTTGGATCTTGGTCGTCCCGAATTCGACAATTTTGCTTTTTGAAGAACCCATTCATCCAGAAATGGGCCTTGTCAGAATGATAATTATGGATCGTTAAATGGCCGAACCGCGTTCGAACAGAAGACCCACTTTCACAAAACTTTCACCACTTTCATCAAAACACCTGCACATATATTGAATGCTGTATTCCATCATATTGATTTAACAAGACATTCTTCATAAATACCAGCCAAGTTGACAGATGAAGCTTCAACAATAGGCGTGTTTTTTTGGAAAAGTTATCCGTAGTACAGTAGGATTTTATATGAAAAACAAATACAACATCCGCAGTAAGATCACTGCCGATACTCAAATAAACGTCAAATCTCTATCCGCAGCAGGATTTCACTTCTCTTTTTATCGGCAGTGATCCTACTGCGGATGTTGTTATTCATATAAAATCCTACTGTACTACGGATAACTTTTCCAAAAAAACACGGCTAATATGACCGCAATCACATGTTAACGTTAAAAAATCTCTATTAGAAAATCCCCTTATTCGTTGATCAATAGCGGTGTTTTTTTGGAAAAGTTATCCGTAGTACAGTAGGATTTTATATGAATAACAAATACAACATCTGCAGAAGGATCACTGCCGACACTCGAATAAACGTCAAATCTCTATCCGCAGCAGGATTTCATTTCTCCTTTTATCGGCAGTGATCCTACTGCGGATGTTGTATTTGTTACTCATATAAAATCCTACTGTTCTACGAATAACTTTTCCAAAAAAACACCGCTAATGTTAGTAGGAATATTGTATGTAGATAACACGATAAGGTTTTTGACTTGATGTCGAATTTTAATGACTATTTCTGACCTTTCAGAGAAATCAACTTTTTTTTTATTTGAATATCCCACTTATGAGATTTAATCAATCTCTATATGGCTTTGAACAAAAACTTTAACCAAAACTGTGATTAATTACTGCAACTAATGGACATTTAATTACTACTGAGATTTTAGGGAATAGGTAGTGTATTCCCAGTGAATTATAGAGAACAATCAAACATAATGTCGACTCTATTAGTAATTTCAATTAGTTTAATTTTTAGAATATGAGATTGTAATCCGTCTTTTCGTTATGCGAAATGGAACCACATTTTGTACAATATATTTAATTAAAATGAAAAGCAGAACACGCGCCAATTGAACCTTGACCGCTTAGTTATTAACTATCAAAGCGTATTGTATTTCAATGAAAGCGGCTTTTGTCGGTCTTATATTTAAAATCAAAACAACAGCGCCACTTGTTCTCCTACCATAAGGGAGCAATTATAAATGTATACCTTCTCTGCCTAATGCAGGATATTCGAAGTTCCTTATTTAGCACAATTTGTGGGGCAGAAACAATTCAAAAACCATAAACGTCAAGAGCTTGAAGGTAGTTTCATCAAATTACATTTGCGGCAGTGTGTTTGATGGTAACAAGACTCAATTAAAATACATAAAACATTCGAGGGCGATGATATGTATCATCGAACAAGGTACATCTAGTATCGGATTCGCATTAAGTCTTTTATGTTCAACACCAACCACAAATCACAAGTCCGGACTGAGACTCCCATTCCCCTAAGAGCGCTTGACAGAGGTAATCAAAAAGAAAGGTTCTTTTTCATAAAGGATTTCCGAAAAGCCCATTTCAGGCATTAAGCGACTCGGGCAACATTTTCCAGGGTCAATGATTAAGATTTGTTGAATAAAGTTCACATTGGATTTTGGTAAAAACTTAACAAAAATTGCATATTGAAAAGGTCCTCACTAGTCTAGTGATGAGTTCAAGTGAGATATCGGGGGCGAAACTTAGTTTTTGTCGACTAAAGGTCAATACAAATTTTGTTTGTCACTTACTATAACTTGTTAAGCAAGAGTTCTTTTCATGAATTCTTGGTTAATTAATCGTAGCCATCCTTCGATGGAATTTGACAGTTGATGGCATGAAAGATAGGGAATAAATAATATTTTGAGGTGTGAATAATTATTCATTCCAGATATCCAACGATTGCCCTGAAAATGCTTTTTTTCCGGAGCTGAAAATAAAAAGCAATTTGACAGTTGATAGCTTGAAAGATAGAAAACGAATCATAATTCAAATTATAGAAAATATTTCTTTTCTAATGTCAACCGGTCGCTTTGAAAATGCATTTTTTCCAAAGTAGAACAAAAAATTGTAGATTTAAGGCTACTTTTATCGTGGTTCTGAGACATTTTTATGAAACAACAATTTTCGAACTTACCGCGATTATTAATTATATTTTAATCAAATTTGTATTTGATTTTACCAGACGTTTCGACAGGGTTTCACTTGTCGTGCTCACGGGTTTGACTGATGGCTTGTAGGTATGTAGTTGTTGTTTTATTCTTCTCTTGTTCTTGCTCGTAGGAATAGGCGTTTCTGAAGCAGTTGGAAGAATCTTATCCAAGCATGGCATAAAGTCAATATTTAAGCCACCTGAAAAAATCCGCCAACTTCTAAGATCCCCAAAAGATAAAATTCCTCTACAAAATCCAGGAGTTTATTCAGTTCCGTGTAGCTGTGGCTCATCATATGTATATAGGTGAGACAAAACGAGCAATCTCTACAAGACTAAACGAACATAAAAAAGCCATACAAAAGAACGAAGTAACAAAATCGGCAATATGTGAACATTTAGCTTATAATGAGGATCATTTTATACGTTTCGATAAAGCTAAATCAATCTCCACAGAAAGATTTTATGTCCCCAGGATAGTACGAGAGGCAATCGAAATAAAAATGCACTTAAACTTCAACCGAGACCAAAGTTTTAATCTCTCTGGGACATGGGATCCTCTGATACACAGATTAAAGCTTGATAGAATCCAGGCTAAAAACAAAAACAAACACAAAAATCAAAACAATCTGCCAGCTGATGCTGTTAGTTTTGCCTGCTCACAAGAGTATATTAATCCACAACAACAATCAATGCAGTTGCAACAACATGTAGATACCATCTCAATTGCAACCACAAACGCACCGGTACAATCTACGAGCAAGAACAAGAGAAGAATAAAACGACAAGTGAAACCCTGTCGAAACGTCTGGTAAAATCAAATACAAATTTGATTAAAATATAATTAATAATCGCGGTAAGTCCGAAAATTGTTCTTTCATAAAAATAGAACAAAAAATTCAGATTTTTCACAAATCTTTAAGTCCATCGTCATACTCATAGTACACATACACATCCTTCGATGGAGTTCGACAGTTTAATAGCTTTACTGTAGGGAATACATATAATTTTGTGAGTTGACACGATTCCTTTTGTCGCTAATATTGTCTTTCTAATTTTTGACTGATTGTGTGAGAAAAGAAAACTTTGTTTCTCACCCAATCTGACAAAAAGCGAACGATAGTTAAGTTTAGCGTTGCCAGACGTCCCGGTTTAACCGGGACATCCCGGATTTTAGACATAAATTCATCTGTCCCGCCAGGACAGCTTTTTCCCGGGTTGGGACCCAAACTCAAAAAATAATCCCTAATGTACCTAAATATCTTTCAGTAACAAGGAACAACCACTACATTGCGATTTAACCTTAAGAAATTACTTTTAAAATTTCAATCAAACAAACCTAACTTAAGGACAATTTTTTACTTGCGATATAGGTACTATAGGGCAAGTTCTGCATTTGGAAAAAAAAATCGAACTCGAGATTTTTGATCAAAGTTGACATTACGATGATAGCGAAGACGAATAAAGTGGGTCCGGCAATTCCGTCTGTCTGTCTGTATGTCTGTATGTCTGTACCTCGAACTACAGCCTAAACTACTGGAGGTATTTTCTTCAAACTCGGTACTTAAGGGTCTTCGGTGATTCCCTAGAGGAGAAATTGAAATTTTTTTTTTAGCTCCAAAACTAAGGATACCCCTCATACACCCGTAATGCAAAATCTTATTTATCTCGAAAACGGCTCTAACGATTTTGATAAAAAAAATTACGTGTGATATAATGGACATGGACTACATTTTGGTCAAAAAAAAAGTTTGGGGGGAAATGTTATTAGGGGTACCTGTCATAGAACGGTTTTTTTGATTTTCGATTTCCTCACCAACGGCTCTAACGATTTTTACCGAAATTTTTATGCAGGAGCTGCTTTGCATTTGAAAAAATATAAACTAAAATTTTTTTCGAAAAAATAATTTTTGGATTTTTAAAAAATAATACAATTTTTTTTTTGAATATTCGATGTCTTGAAAACCGATACACGATTAAATTTTTAAATTACGTTTTAAAATGTATTTTATTAAATACTAACAATTTGCGTAACAATTTTTTTTATAAAAATTTTGAGGAAAATTTAGTACACAAAAAACATGTTTCAGTGTGTCTGTATGTCTGTACCTCTCACTACAGCCTAAGCCACTGGAGACTGGACCTATTTCTTTCAATCTCGGTAGTTAAGGATCTTTGGTGATTCCCTAGAGGAGAAATTGAAATTTTTTTTTTAGCTCCAAAACTAAGGGTACCCTCCATACACCCGTAATGCAAAATCTTATTTATCTCAAAAACGGCTCTAACGATTTTGATAAAAAAAATTACGTGTGATATTATGGACATGGACTACATTTTGGTCAAAAAAAATTTGGGGGGAAATGTTATTAACGGTACCTGTCATAGAACCGTTTTTTTGATTTTTGATTTTCTCATTAACGGCTCTAAGGATTTTAACCAAAAATTTTCAGCAGGATTCTCCTTAAGTTTACAATAATACTGTTTATAAAAATATTGGAAAAAATATTTGTTGGGTTTTTAAAAAAAAAAAATATTTTTTTTTTGAAAAATCAATATGTATCTTCAAAACCTATGAACAATTATTTTTTGAAATTATTTCCTAAAATCAATATTATTAAATACTTAAAATTCCCATCCTATATTTTGTTCTTTGTTATATAAAAAATGTATTTAATAATAAAACGAAAAGTTTGTTTGCATAAACTCATACTTTTCTTGAAATCAGACGGCAATTTTATGCATTTGAACATTATTATCTCATTAAATCAATTTTTTATATTTATAAAATGTATCTTAAATTCCAAAGTACTTTTACATAAGAGCAAGTTCGTGCGATCCAGTCGTGCATTTTATTTTTTGTAAACTGACATCTGTCATTAAAATTGACTAAAGAAAAATATTTGCAAATGATAAATGACAAAAAAGCCATTTAATTAGTAAGAATTTATTTATTTTGATCTGCACGCATTATATGATTTTTGATTTTGAGATTTTGATCAAAGTTGACATAACGATGATAGCGAAGTCGAAAAAGTGGGTCTCACAATTCTGTCTGTCTGTCTCTTTGTTCGACTACAGCCTAAGCGGCTCGGCCGATTTTCGTTAAACTTGTGATATCTACCAATTGTTTTTTCTTTTTTTAAAGACTAAAAATTACGGTACCTGCGTTATGATTTTATTTTTTTCTGTGAACGTCGCACAGTGGGTCCTCTTCATACATAACAGTGCTCAAAATACCGTTTTTAATTTTTGTCAATAAAACAAAATAAAAATGCCTAATCAATATAAATATTAAAACACAGTATTATCTTTCCTCTCTGTCTAATGGCCAAGTTACGGTACATTTAAGTTGACTCTGTTCTCTGTGTCATTGGTTTTACATTAAACATGCGGAATTTTTAATTTTGTGCAGTTTTCTTTTATTTTTAAAAGTCAGAACTATATTCATTATTAATAATATTTTCATTTTCAACAGCAGTTAGTATCTATTTATAACAGTTTTTAGCACACTAGTTTTAGACTCTGAATTTTGAGCACTGCTTAGTATGAACAGGACCCACTGTGCATCGCATATGCTTACTCTGTGAAGAATCAAGACGAAATGAATGTTCGCCAAATGTGTTCGCCGTGTAGGAGATAACGCAAACGAACAAGTTCGGCGAGCATGTTCGTCGTTTAGGGCTAGCTTAAGGCTAAGGTAGCGTCAGCGGGTCGAGGATCAATCCGAAAAAAGTATACAAAACTCGGTTTCAGAAAGTTCAGAACTCCAATAATGTCCAACTATTATTCAGTTTTAACTAAGTCTAAAATAACAAGTTATTTCCACGGTTGCCATTTGAAAAAAAATGTCCAAAGTTGTAAATAAAAATGACCAAATGTATGACCAAAATAATTTAAGTCACAAAGAAACACAAACAAACAAAACACTGAACAACTAATTTTTTGATCTTAAAGCTCTTTGGCCAACATTATATTATTAATTGTTTCTAAATTTAGTTTATATTAAACTTAATTAGTAAAATTTTCGCCACCGGCAGCAAGAACTCCGTTAAAAAAGGGAAGATTATGAATAATCAAGAACTGAACAAGCGAACTCCGCGAAATATACTTTTTTTTCCAGACTTGACTGCTCCTGTCACAAGCACGAGTTAATTTGTATTTGGTTCCTTTTTTTTCAATGTTTTTTACATATATCTACATTATGTACATAGTGCTTCATTATTTTCATAGTGTTTCAGCTTTTAGGTGGCTTAAATGATTTGTTAGAATTTTTTCGCAGGAACTACACTAGCTTTTGTTTTCTTTGTTTTTTAACCAATTATGTTTTTAGCCATTCCCGACGAAATTTGGTGTCCACATTATTTTTTGTTGTTTCTACATTTGAAGCACTAAAAATGTATACATATGTACGTAAAAACAATGAGGCTCATCTGTTTCTATGGAATTGTCTGTTTTACTTCTTTACGTGGTTTTCTGTTCACAATAACAAATCTAAAATGTTATTTTAGTTTTAAAAACACGATTTATAATAAAATATGTTATAATTTACCTGTCCATTTTGTAGGAATATTTTGTTTTTACCCAGCGAAGAAGCAACACCACACAAAATGAAGTCATAATTTTAAGTTCTCAATCCGTCTGTCTGTTACTATGTTTATATGCAGTATCGAAAGATCGAGTTGGATTAGGGTCGGATTTTCGACCCATGTTTTTCGTCATTTGAGTTGAGAGCTCGATTTGGAGTTGAGTTGAAATGGTGTTGAGTAATTTTGAAACATTTTGTTAAGCCAACTCCTCGACCCAGGTTTTTCGTCTCATATTTCGACTCGACACCGCTCAGCGAGTGAGATCGAGTCGAACGAAGCTCATTTCAACTCAATACCCGTTTACAAAGGGTCGAAGCGAGCTTCAAGCTCGCTTCAATACCTCATATAAACGTAGTATGTAGTAGACTGCTTTTAAACGAAGCAATATTACCTTGACTGCTTTTACACGAAAGCGATTTTTAATCTTAGTTTCTCTTTTGGAGTCATATTCCGCCTTATGTAACCCCGCCACCACACACGTCTCTCTCCGACGGGCTTAAAAATCGCAAGGTAATATTGCTTCGTTTAAAAGCCGTACTTGCGATTTTTAAGCCCGTGGGAGAGAGACGTGTGTGGTGGCGGGGGTACACAAAATTGCTAGGGTTGGAAAAATTGCAGAGTTATCGTTCTTTCTTCTTTGTAGTTTTCTTTACTTGTCAGGTATGTTTCATTTCTATTTGGCGTTCGCTCAGTGAACTTCGATCTACTCATTAGAGTAAATAGTGCGGAGAGATGACTCCTTTTCAATGAAGAAAAGTTAACTTTCATTAAAAATCGCTGTGTTTAAAAGCATTCATGCAATCGAAGGGAAGTCAAAAGAGAATCAAAGATTAAAAATCGCTTTCGTGTAAAAGCAGTCTATGTTATTAAATTCGCAAATGATGGAAATGAACGCATTCAGTTTATGTGCATTCAGTGATCGTACAGGGGTAATTTAATTCGTTCAATTAAACACATAAATGCTTTGTTTACATCACACGATAAGAAAACTGTTTTTGGTATACATTTCATTTTTAAGGAAATAAAAAGTAAAAGCGAGTTTTTATTTTCATTTCGCAGAAAAAATTACCAAATGGAATAAAAAATGAAAATGTTGTGACCAGGGGTGGAATCGCGTAAGGTGATAGTTGATTATCAATTTTTTGATTGTCGTTTTGACCATCGCTCTCTCTATAATTCTTTATTGATATGATAGAGACAGCTATAGTCAAAAACGACAATCAACGAATTGATAGTCAACTATCACCTTACGCGATTCCACCCCAGGTAAAAAAAGTAATGACCAAATTTGGTCAGAAATGACCAAACTGGCAACCGTGGTTATTTGATATATTTATGCATTTATCGTGCTCCTAAATAACTAACACGGTATTTCATATAATTCACAAACCTTTCAAATTCCTAAGTAATTAACACGGTACTTTATATAAGGGGCAGACGGCGGGATTTAATCCCTAGGCTTGACTCACGTTTAGACAAACTCTTAGGCTAGCCGCGCACTAGCAATTTTTAGTTGCGAAACTGTTTGGTTACTTATAGAAAACAGATGAACTGTTTGGTTGAATATCCGTGAATTTGCAGATAATTATATGTTCAATAAAATGGCGAACTTATTTTAGGCAATCGTTTAGTTTGTGTCAAAACACAAACTTTTTAGTTGCTCGAACCAAGCAGTTTCGCAACTAAAAATTGCTAGTGCGCGGCTAGCCTTACTTACTTACTTACTTAACCGGCTCCTGATCCATGGAGGGTCTCTGCCTGAGATATTGCGGTCGATCATCGGTTGCGATCCCCCTCGAGCTCCCTCCAGTCGTCGGGATCAAGCGCTCTTGTAACCGCCTGGTCCCTGTAGCGAAGGTTCGGTCTTCCTAGTCGTCTGGGGGCTGGGATTCGAAGGTTTTCTTGGCTGGAGCGTTGTTGTCCATTCGCTCGATGTGACCGAGCCAGTGTAGTCGACGTGTTTTGGCTCTTTGGACTACATTCACATGTTGGTACAGCTCGTATAATTCACGATTGAATCTTCTCCTCCATTCGCCCTCTTCGCATAGGACCAAATAGCACCAAATATCCGCCGAAGAATTTTTCTCTCGAAAGTGCTTAGTATCAATGTCCCTTTTTTTTAAGCATTCGGCGCCGTAGAGTAGAACTGGTAAAATTAGCGTTTTGTATAGCGTGCACTTTGTCTTTCGAGAAAGGAGTTTGGAACCCATTATTTGTTTGGCCAAACCGAAGTAGCAGCGGTTTGCTAGGGTAATTCTTCGTCAGATTTCCACTAAGGTGTCGTTCGTAAGGTAGATGAACTTCTTGACTACCTCGAAATTACTGCTACCAACTGTGACGTTTTGTCCTAGGCGATTGATGGACAGATGAGGCTTTGTTTGTTGATAGCATATACTTTGGTTTGTCCTCATTTACTTTAAGACCAACGCGTTTCGCCTGTTCATCAATAGCTGTGAACGCTTCTAGCACAGCTCGCTTGGAGCGGCCGATGATATCGATGTCGTCCGCATAGCCAAGCAGTTGGGAAGACCTGTTTAAGATAGTGCCTTCCAGGTTAACACCACTCTTCCGCACTATCTGCTCCAGGATTAGGTTGAAGAAATCACATGATAACGCATTTCCTTGTCGGAAGCCTGTACATGTCTGGAATAGCTCGGATGAGCTGTTACCCATTTGCACGTTGCACCGCGTATTTTGTAACGTCATGCGGCATGGATCAATTCTTTCCCGAGTTCCAACATCGCCAATAGAAGCTCTTGGCGACTTATGCTATCATATGCGGCTTTAAAGTCGAGAGTTAGGCAAACTCTAATTGGGACTAAATCTCTTGCCTTAAACGACGACAGGGCACGGACAGGTGGTAGGATTAGCTTTGATTGAATGCCGAGTAAAAACGGTTGGGGAGATTAAGTCTCTAGCCTCGGTTCAAATCGCAGCACGGTTCAAATGTGGGATTAGATCCCTAGCCCCAAATAAACGTTCAGGGCAAAACAAATGGGTGGCGGCAGAAAGTGGAATAAATTTCCCTAGCCTTGACTAAAGTTAAAAGCAAAACGCAAATGAAATTAAATCCCTAGCCGACAAGGCACGGACAGACGGTAGGATTAAATCCCTAGCGCTAGCCTTGATGGAATACCGGGCAAATACGGTTGGTGAGATTAAATCTCTAGCCTCGGCTTTGATCACAGCTCGGTTCTAAAGTAGGATTAAATCCCTGGCTTCAAACGAAAGTTCGAAACAACATGAGGAGAGGGTGCCGATGCCAAAAAAGCAAAACAAAACAACACAAAATTTATGGCCACAGCCCACAGCCTAAACCGATGGCCTCAGTTGCCAGTGCTTTCAGTGTCTCTACTTCGTAGATTTATCTACCAAGTAGTAGCGTCGGTGTGCCGGCCGTGGCGGCTGAACTAGGTACATATATGAATTTGTTACAATATATAATATTTACAAACTTAAAGTATTAAAAATAAGTTAAACAGAATGCCAAGTAATAAAAAATTGTATTTAAAATTTTTAAGAATAATATAAATATTACGTAGATACTATTCAAAATCATAATCTTACAAAAGTTTCTAATCATATTAAAATAAACGATCAAATAACTGCCCCCTTTTATCAAGGGATTGGTACATCTTGATTGATGCGTTGACCGATTTTCAGCGGTAGCAAAAAAGCGATTTTATATTTTGTTTAACTTTACTGGTTTTTCCGATAACTTTGTATCTTTATATATACTTAGTAAATTTGCCAAGAACTTTTAATGGCTTATGAGAAAGAGACCAACGCCAACGACGAAAAATTTAAATCAAAAAGGCAAAAATTTCCCCTAAGGCTTGTGTTACAATGTTTTTTGTCGATCCATGAAAATTTCAATCTCAGCCGTTTTGCTTTCCATTTTCAACTCACTTTATGCTATTTTAATTTGTATTTTTACTAAATCCTTTCTCGCGTCACCCAATTCGTCAAACTTTGACTTAATTTTCTCATTGCTTGGCAACTTTTTTGGTTTTCGAAGACATGGAGCTATTTTCTTAATGAATAAAAGTGGGTTCCATGTTCTCCAGTTCTCACCAACATTACCTACAAAATCAAATTCAAAATAAAACAATCCATTAGTTTTTTCTTGTGAAAAAAAATTATAGACTGTATTTCTTGAAGGGACTTCTTTTTAAAATTCTTCTTCTTGTATTTCCTCTGTAATAGTTATATTACGAACTTCAGCACATTCCAAAAAAGGGTGGTATTCAATAGCTCCAACTATATCTTCAACCATCCGGTCTTCTTCTAACTTCGGTTATACATAAACGGGTCCTAAAAGGTAAATAATTAAAATAATAACTAAAAAGTACTTTCCATAAAGCTGCTCGTACATGCCTGTGACTGCATCCCTGTCATTTAATGGATTCCAAACCACCAATATATTGGAACACATTTCTTTAATTTCCTCTTCTATTGGAGCATAACATAGAAATCTGATCGAATGGTTCTCCACCGGTCTCGTAAAGACTTTGCCGGTCTTCTTATTTTTTGTGACTTTTTTAGGCCTTCGTACTTTTATTTGAGGGTTCTTGGATTCCTCATAGAAACTCGAAACGATGCATTGACTTAGACAATAATTTCACTCCATTTCACGTTCAACCTCAGACTGCCTGTCTTCTTGATGCCCCTGATTGGTTAATTTCTAAGGAAACTGAGGACAAATTATAAATAAAAGTTTTGTATTGTTTAACATTGATTTTCAACCAAACCCTAAAAAATAAAAACAAAGAACAGGTGTAAATAGAAAAACATTTGATGCAAACTTCGGTTTCAAATAAACGTTGAAAATTTATCTTCAATATTACCGTAGCCCGTAAAAATTACAATAGCCCAAATAAAATTCCAATCAATTCGACACCTATGTAGTTTCCTCTGTAATTTGCCCGCTCCTGTAATTTCCGAGTGTACTATTCTGCTACCAACTCGGATTCAAAGGTTACCTCAGTGTGCATTTCACAACAAATCGTGCATTCAATCGAAGTCCTATGGTATAAGCCAGAGATAATAATTTTGTGTTAATGATTCGCTCATTGATATAAAATCAGAAGCACTTTACCATATCACTTACTAACGAAAGGATTCTAGTGAATTACCATGCATGATTTGAATATGTTGCAACTTTTACTTACACCGAATAATCGATTACGTGGTCGAAGGGTGAACAATGGTAAATAATTTTAATTTCACTATATTTTAAAGGTTAAATCATGTGTTATATGAGATAACAAATATTTAAGTGTAGGGTAACCTGACGAGGAGTTGACATTGGTGTATAGAGTAGAAAGTATAGAGTAGAAAGTTGCTCAACAACTTCTTCCTCAAAAATCAACAAGTCGCCAATTTCTGCTAATGAATTTATACTTTCATATCCAATGAATTGTGATGAACCAAATTTGACTGAAAAAAAAAAAAAAACTCAGAAAAAACATATTATTATTTATAATATTAGCCGGTAGACCAAAAGACGTTATTTTGCTGATGTTTAGGAAAGACCAAAAGGCTTTAGACTTATTCTTAATGTTTCTTTCAATGATCTATAAATATTGTTGATAGGAGAACTTTTTAAAAGTTTCAGATTCCCTCCTACAACTCAAATATTCCTGCAATCTAAGATTATTTAAATTTTTTCTGTTAAAAGTTTACTAAGTTTACTTTTAAGCTTCCTGAAATGTTGAACCAAACCGGCTTGTGACCCATTACTTTCTTTTTAAATGGAATAAACATTCTATAGGATTCTTAAGCAAATCATAACAAGTTCTTAAACAGTTAGACACAAATATTGTATAACGAACCCAGACCAGATGAAACACCTCTTAGAGCTAATGGAATTCCATCCTTCGCTGGCGACAAATTTTAGGAAAGACGACTAGCAAATGGAGGACAAAAAAAAATAAGTGGGAATTAATTGAAAACACCCTCAATTCCTTGGGACCAACCAACGGTTAGAACCGAGAGATAGTTACAATTATTTCCGATTTACTTTAATTGAATAACGTTGTTGACCCGGAGGGAAATGTATGTATTTGGGGGTCTTAGACCAAATCCTTCATTGGTGACGATGAACATCCCCACCACCATTGAGATTCCTCCAACATCTTACACATCACAACCTGTCACATCAACAGAGGTATTGATTATCATCATTGAGACTGACACTGCTGCTCAAATGGAAAGCACAACAGAGGAACAACATTTTAACAGTGAAGGATTTCAAGGCAACACAACTGGACTGAATTTCACCCAAATTTTGGAAAACCAGACCAAAGTTTAAGAGGCTTTGTATCTTGAGGTCAAGGTGGCTTTAAGGAATAATAAAAACCATCTTAAAGATAGTGCAAGGTATGAGAGGAAGCGATTTCAATTAGAAGAGGATAAATTGAAATTGTACAAACTTAATATGAAACAGGATGAACAGCAGAAAATGAAAGAAAACGAAATGAGATTAACTGAAATAGATTAAAAAAAAAACTGTATCTTCTGGAAAAGAAGTTAAAATTAGACGAATCCTTAATTGATATAAAAACTTACCTTACCTGATCTTACCAGTGGCGTAGCGTAGGGGGGGCGGGGGGGGGGGTCCGCCCCGGGCGGCAGGCCTAGGGGGGCGGCAAAATGTCGCCGGTGATGCGGGTAGAGTAGAAATCATATGTTTCATGACAAATCGTTTGACAAGTCAACAAACAACAATAATGTAAATTTGAAATTTGCCACCCTATCTGTGGTTCGTCGTTGACGCTCTCGACTGATTTCCGTGAATTCGTAAACGGTGAGTAGGGCCATAAGAGTGCATTCCGTATATTGTCGCGCGAAACTAAAAACAAAACGTTCCGAAACTCTCTCGAAACTGAAAGGGAGCGTTCCGAAACATATGATATGCATATGCGAGATATGATAAGATAACTAGGATTCGACGGAAACGTTATTCTAGTCTCAGCCAGCTCAATGTTTTTGCTCCCTCCCGCATCACAGAAAGTTATTTCGATTGTGTTGTTTTTAGTTTAAATACTGTTGAATCTTCTTAAACTGAACACTTAGTACTTCACTCAACCTTTGAACTAGATTTTGGAAATGAAAAGAGTTGAAGCAAGCGGTGCGGAATACCACAAGAAAAAGGCTAAGAAAGAAGCAGATGCGAAGAAGTCTCCAGGTGCATTACTGAAATATTTCAGTTCTAGTTCTTCGGCGGTATATCCAGCAGCAGCGGAAGTGATTCCAATGTAAGTATGATTCCTCCATCTACAATCGTGAGTGGCCTAGAATTGTCCTCCGGCCAATATTCATGGGAATGCATGACTTATTTTACAGGCAGAAGAAGAAGACGTGCCTGCCGTCGAAGTTGGAAGTCGTTCTGGTCCCACCATAGAGCAGGGTCAAGACGAAGTCGACTCAGCAGAAGTACCTCAAGCATCTAGCCACAAGCCTGCAGAAGAAGTGAACCTCGTCTTGTCAAAGATATGAAGCTGTAAAGACGCTTAAGAATAAGTTTGTGCAAGTTCTTGAGGTACTGGCAGAATTGACGGATCGGGAGCCAGACTTCTTCTGACAGTCATGCAGTCATTCAACTTCCTCACTTTTCTTGGCTTTTGAGCTGCAAAGCTACCTGAAAAAGATGAAGTACAGATTTACCTGCAGCAAAGTGGACTGAGTGTGGATAAGTGTGCTCAGAAACTCTGCGCTTTAAAAGCTCTCTTTATGGAGAGCAGAGACCGTTTTGTCTAAGCCGCAATCGACTTTTCTAAGACTCTCTGTGAAAAACTTGGAATCGAACTCAAAACGAGAAGAAATCGCAAAAAAAAACGCATGCATGGCGATGAATCCGCAGATGCAGCTTTGTCTCACGATCCTCATTCGTAAGGCCCGTAGAATCCGTTTATGAAACCGCTGATCCTATTTTACCTTCAATAAAAAATACCTCATTACCTGTGAAATGATTTCTCGAAACTCGAAATTTAATTTTAATTTAGTATTGAATGGGGGCGGCAAAATGGGTCTCCCGCCCCGTGCGCCGAGATGGCACGCTACGCCACTGGATCTTACTTAATTTACCTTTTTTAATTTTTTTCTTAAATCTTGTTTATGTTTATGAATTAAAACAAAATTTGAATAAAAATATTTATTTGTTATATCAAAATGTATTTATGATTGTAATAAGTGGTTTCTTATATTAGGAGCTATCTTATTGTTTTCAAGAACATTTTCAACGTTTGTATCATAATAATATGATATACATATGTAACCTACTCTTCAATAAGTGGAACACGTCCATCATCAAATTTGGTGGCTGAATGCACGTTTAGTAAACCAGACAATCGACAGAGGGCTGCTGGATCGGGGCTTTTTTTAAATATAGACGTTGGCGAGTGAGGACGCGATTAAACAAAACTCTTTTTTTAATAAAATATAAAAGTTAAATATTTTAATTCTTTTTATTTAAACCTGTGTTTAAAGTTCAGAAGTGGGATACTTTTTCTCAATAAGCCACAATAAGTTGAAATGTACAATTTAAATAAATTGAAGCTCGCTGAGCTAAGAGAAAAGTGTCAAGAGTTGAATATTTCGAGCAGCGGAACTAAAGCCAGGCTGGTAGACAAAATTGGTCACCACCTGGAAAATGCAAACAAGTCGCAAGTACAAGAACTTGCCAATAAAGTGAATACACTTGAACATGCTCTTGCAAGTTTGTCAGCGAAGGAAGTTTCTTCACCGGCTGAGATGTTTCAGTCAATGAGTGAACAATCACCGCAGTTTATGTCGTCACCAAAAACGACTGCAATCAGACTGAGTCAACCGGGCGACGATTATGTGCCGCTTTTCACAACGGCGCCATCTGACTATGCTATTGCCACAACTGCGCCGGTGATGTGTTCAATGACGAATCGAGACGCTGCAACCATTGCTGCAAACTCTGCCCAGATCCAGATACCATCGAAATATTCCAGCTCTACTGTTGCATTTACATCTGCAACTCAACCAACAGTAAGTATGCATCCGTTTATTGCATGCTCTTCCCAAGCGCACACAACGATTCAAAATTCCCACCTTTTTCATGTTCCATACAACGCTGTACCGAGGGATCATCGTAATAATCCACATCATGCTGCACCGAGGGAACACCGTAATGCTCCATATTATGCTGCACCGATGGAATACTCTGATATTCCATACAATGCTGCACCGAGGGAACACCTTTATGCTCCATATTATGCTGCACCGAGGGATTATCAGAATATTCCGTACAATACTGCACCGAAAGAACATCCAAATGTTCCATGCAATGAATCTCCGAGTGAATACGACAATAGGCCAAACAATGCTCCGCCGACGGAACACCGAAACGGCCCATTTAATGCGGCACCGACGATATTTGCAAACATGCACCGATTTGAACCTCCAAGGCCATCCTCGTACTACTCGCCTCATGTATCACCGCCAATGCCGAACGTTCGTGATCTGATAGACGTGCTACCAGATTTCAATCCACTGGACCGAACTTCACTGAGCTCCGATCAATTCGTTAAGCGTACGAACATGCTCATTGAAGCATACCAGTGGCCGGAGAAGATTTTGTTATTAGCACTTCCTGCTAAGATGAAGGGTGCTGCGAAATTTTGGTTTGATGGTTTGCAAATGATTTTCAGAAGTTGGAATCATTTTGCTTATCAGCTACAAGAAGATTTCCCAAATGATTCAAATGATGCCGACGTCCATCTTGATATGGCAAACTCGTTTCGAAACCCGAACCAAAGTCCAGAGCATTTCTATTATGAAATGGTAGGAATTGGAAGAAAAGCTGGCCTAAAGGACAATGCGATCATAACATATGTCATAAGAGGGTTAAGAGACAACAAGATGCAACACGCTTTGTCTGGACATCATTTTGTATCGTTGTTAGATCTGCTCAAGTCAATTAGAGCATACGATTTCAAAGGCTCTACTCCAACCGTAAAAGTTGAGTTTGCGACTCGCAGAGCAGCTCCCGAAAAGCCACCAGAAAACAACACACGACCGACGAAGTTTAATCTGCGATGTTACAACTGTAACGAACCAGGTCATCGTTCCATTGATTGCATAAAGCCACAAAAGAGAGACCGCTGCACTAAGTGTCAACGTCCTGGACACACTGAACCAAATTTGGTAGTCATATTGAAGAAAAAGTAGGTAGAATTGAAGAAAGGGTGATCAATATACGGTCAATGAAACCTATCCGTTGTTTTGAAGAAAATTTTGTTATATTGAAGAAATATTGTCATTTTGAAGAAATGCATAAAATTTTTCGTTATGGTGTTAAATCCACAAAATTTTGTGAAATTGATTAAATTTCATCCTTCTTTCTTGAAATTATATAAATAAAAATAAAGTTTTTTTATTAACTGTTTGGTTTTTTTATTATTGTTGATTATTTTGGAGTTCTCTCCATTTTTTCCTTGTCCTCCCTATATTCGACTCTTTATGTGATTTTTTGCTGAAATGAAAGAATTTTAAAAGTAATTTTTTTTAATTTACCTCTGTGCTTCCACTGAGATTCGAACTCGAGTCCTCTCGCTTGCCGTGCTTGTGCTCTACCTATTGCGCCAGTGTGATACATAAAATATCTTGTCTCAAAGTGCTACTCAAATAACTCTCTCGTGTTTTCGTATGAATTAAGAAATGTGATACCGAAATTATACCATTTTGTGCTACTTGTGATGTAAAAAAACTTTTAATACAAATTTGTCTTTTCGAATAATTGCTTCATCAAAAATTAACAAATTGTTTTCGTAGATATGACAAAATTTCATTCGTTTGAATAAAATACTAAATCATTCATCATTTGAAGAAACCTTATTCATTTTAAATATTCAGTCTTCAATATGAAGAAAAATACTATGAAAAATTGTTGATTTGAATAATTGATTCATCAAAAATTAACAAAATATTTTCTTCAATATCACCTACGCGATTTGGTTCAGTGCATGTAGCTGCAGTTTGTAACCAGTCAACGAGAAGCAACGTCAACAAAATTGAACTCGTAGAAGAAGAGTCCGCTCCAATTATCATCAAGAAGATTATTCTCAACAACATTCACGAAGTAAAGGCCCTCGTCGACCCTGGCAGTGTTTGTTCGTTGATTGCCAAGTCGAAAGCAGAGGAGGTCTCTAGTATTCAATCCAGTGCCGATAAAATCTTGAAGGGATTCGCTGGAGGTGAGTTTATCTGTAGATATAAAATTAGTTGTAAAATGAAATTGGATACTCATGAATTTGAAACCGAGTTGCATGTGGTAGATGATGATTTGCTTGGTCAGGATGTTCTCCTTGGTACCGATATTCTTTGCCAAGAGAACAACAAAATTATAATTGAGAAGGGTAAATGCCGAATTGAACGATCTGAAGCAAACATTTGTTCCGAGCTAAACGAAGATCAATACGAAAAACTAAATAATATTTTGACGACTTTCTCAATGTGTTTTACTAATTCGATTGCTAAGTTAGGAATTATTTGGTTTAGTAGTCTCCATGTTGTGTGTTTATTAGTAATAAATGTGAAATCGATAAAAAAATTTTAGAATTGTATATAATTTATTTTATTTATTTAGTTTCCGACAAATTTTAAGCACAACATTAATTTTATATTTAATTGTAAGCGACGCGTTTCGGATCTTATGCATCCATCTTCGGGCTTGACTTCTCACTTGTGCCAAAGGAGAAGGCACAAGTGAGAAGTCAAGCCCGAAGATGGATGCATAAGATCCGAAACGCGTCGCTTACAATTAAATATAAAATTAATGTTGTGCTTAAAATTTGTCGGAAACTAAATAAATAAAATAAATTATATACAATTCTAAAATTTTTTTATCGATTTCACATTTATTACTAAGTTAGGAAGGTGTAATTTCATGAAAATGAAAATTGAATTGACATCGGATGTTCCTTTTCAGCAACGACCTTATCGAATTCCGTTTGCAAAAAGAGAAATTGTTACCGAAATAATTGCGGAACTACTGAGATATAATATTATCCGGCATAGTGATTCTCCTTATTTGTCGCCAGTGGTATTAGTTCCAAAAAAGAATGGGGAGGATCGCCTATGCGTCGATTTTAGGAAATTGAATTCCATGACCGTCAAACATAGTTTTCCGATGCCGGTAGTTGAAGAAATTTTATCTCGACTTGCAGATAGTAAATATTTTACTACCATTGATTTGCTCTCAGGATACCATCAGATAGAGATCGAGGAAAGTTGTAAGAAATATACGGCATTTAGCACATTTGACGCAATTTACGAATATAATTGCATGCCATACGGTGTTGTAGATGGACCGTCCGTTTTTCAAAGCATGGTAAATAAAATTCTTTCAAAGATGAAACCAAATGAAGCTATGGGGTATATCGATGATATCATAGTTCCTAGCAACACGATCGAGGAAGGACTTCATAGGTTGGCCAAATTGTTAGAAATCATTCGTGACAGTGGACTTACAATTCGAATTGACAAGTGCACATTTTTGGCAACTGAAATTGTTTTCTTGGGGCATCGAGTGACGGAAAATTGTATTCGCCCTGGAAGAGAAAAATTGTCATCGATAATTGATTTTCGGAAACCCGAAAATATACACGAAGTACGAAGATTCCTTGGCCTTACTGGATATTTTAGGAAGTTTGTTCAGGATTATGCGGCCATATCTCGCCCACTAACAAAACTTCTTTGTAAGACCGCTGATTTTGTATGGGAACAAGAACAGGCAAAAGCATTCGAGAAACTGAAAACTATTCTTAGTTCTGATGTTGTGCTCGACATTTACAATCCAAGACGCATCCACGAGGTACATACTGATGCGAGTAGCATTGGTTTAGCAGGGATTCTGAAGCAGTCAAAGGATGGGAAGGCTTTCCGGCCTGTATTTTATTACAGTCGACATTGCACCGACAACGAACAGAAGTTTCACAGCCATGAACTAGAGGTTTTGGCGATAGTTGAGACACTGGAACGATTTCGAATCTACTTGCTTGGGAAGCCATTCAAAGTGGTTACGGATTGTGCTGCTGTTACGACAACAAAACAAAGTAAGGAGCTGGTGACACGAATTGCTCGTTGGTGGCTCAAATTACAAGAATTTGATTTTCAAATGGAGCACCGAAGCGCTGACCGAATGCGACACGTCGACGCAACTCAGCCGTGCACCACTCAGTGAAGCAAAGGAACCCGACATTGTTCGAAGCAGCATAATGAAAATAGATATGAATAATAGTGACTTCATAGCTACAATGCAGATGAATGACCCGAAGATAGCCGAGATTCTCCGGATTATTACTGATGGAAGATACTCAGATCAGTGGAAGCAGTTATCTAAGGATTATATAGTGATGAAGAACCGATTGTACAGACGAGTAGGAGAACACAATAGGTTGGTGATTCCAAAAGCTATTCGTTGGCGTATAGTAATGTACGCACATGATGACAATGGTCATTTCGGACTAGAGAAGACGATGCAACGAATCCAAAGACATTTTTGGTTTCCTAAGATGAAGAAGTACGTGAAAGAGTATCTCGCCGCATGTATTAATTGTCAGTATAACAAGTGTACTGGTGGGAGAAATCCCGGAGAGCTTTATATTTCGAATACCGACCCGATTCCTTTTCGTACGCTTCACATTGATCATCTGGGACCGTTTATTAAAAGCCGACAAGGAAACCAGTACATTGTTGCTATCTCAGATGCTTTTACGAAATACCTCATCGTTAAACCTGTTCGCACGACAAAAACGCAACCAGTTTTAAGGATATTGAACGAGCTACGATCCTATTTTGGAACACCAATGAAAATTATATCGGATCGAGGTACGAGCTTCACTTCAAGATCTTTTACGAACTACTGTCAAGCACATAACATACAACATGTTAAGAACGCCGTTAGGACTCCGAGAGCCAACGGACAAGTTGAACGCGCGAACAGAACTATCTTGTCATTTCTTCGGACCGTCGTAGAAGTAGACCAAGATTGGGATTTGGAAGTGGAAAATCTTCAGTGGACTGTGAACACTCAAATAAACTCAACAACTGGATTTACACCAAATCAACTTTTATTTGACTTCGATCTGAGGGACTCTCAGATGAACATAATTATTGATGCTATCAGCGATGAATGTTCAACAGGAGAGGAAACGCCAATGTTAATTAAACGACAACAAGCGCTGGAAAATATTGAAAGATGCAAAGACGCCTGGAAGATACGGTATGATAGCAAACATTCTAAGCCTCAGACATTTAAAGAAGATGACATCGTACTCATCGAAAACGAACCGCCATCGACAGGCATGTCAAGGAAGCTGGAGCCTAAATATAAGGGTCCGTATATTGTGACACGAGTTTTGGACCACGACAGGTATGTCATTCAGGACATCCCTGGCATGCAGAGATCTACTAAACCGTTTAACTCAGTATTCACCGCGGAGAAGATGAGATCATTCTGTTTGGCCGCACTAGACCTAGATGGCATTGAGGTCGATGATAGCGAAACGGATGATGACACCGAGGACGGTGAAGGGCCAGGAGAGGCCGAGCTGTAACCTACTCTTCAATAAGTGGAACACGTCCATCATCAAATTTGGTGGCTGAATGCACGTTTAGTAAACCAGACAATCGACAGAGGGCTGCTGGATCGGGGCTTTTTTTAAATATAGACGTTGGCGAGTGAGGACGCGATTAAACAAAACTCTTTTTTTAATAAAATATAAAAGTTAAATATTTTAATTCTTTTTATTTAAACCTGCGTTTAAACATATGTGTTCTCTAAAATATGAGTTGATCTATTGGTGGCTCTGATGTTTTATAAATATTTCCTTTCTTCGTGACCTTTTCTTTTTTAAAAATAATGTTTGTCATGAAGTGGGCTCACTTAAGGACGAACATCATTTCTGATGTTTTATAATGAATGCAAATATTGTGAAGACCTGAACACACACTTACAATTTGGATCGATTTTTGAGGGATTTAGTGCAATAGTCTAGCGCCGAGAAGATATCTAAAGAGGTTCTTAAGAACGCCAATCGTTCTTTCTATTATATTTCTTTCTATTATATTCCCTGTACTATTAAATGAACTTAGTTCACATTGTACAGATTTTAATTATAAATAAAATGAAATGAATGTCCGTCAAGTTAGCACTACCACTTCAAAATTTAAAAAATATAATAATTGGTCTAATAGTCGTGAATTTGCCGTGAAGCGAAAAAATTTGTCGCGTTGTTTTTTAAAAAATAACCCCTGGTAATGCTAACTTGACAGTCAAGTTAGCACTACCACCCTTCAATGGGGCCTAGGGTAAAATGAATTCAAAAAAGAAAAAGGAGAGTGTTAATAATTGTCGTGAATTTGTCGTTAATATATCGTAAAAGAAATAAAATGTTCGCATCATTTTTCTCAAAAAAATGCCATGAAAATGCAAAAGTACTTAAAATAGCATTTTTTCATAAAACCTAGCACTACCATACCAAAACTATCTCTCATAAGATAACTAATTTTTTACTCTGCAATTTCATTAAACAATTGTCGTAAGACAATTTTTCATAAGATTGAAGAGGATCGGAATCCGAAACCATTAAGCTTCAGAAAAGAAACGAGCAACACAACACAATTACGATGTTTGACATTTGAGGCTAGATTCGAACGAATTTTTTAGTTGCCGGCTTGTGGAATGCGTTCACTAGTTGTGGATTGCGAATTTACATTTGGTAGTTCACAGAAGATAGATACATAAAGGGTATTCATGTAACGAGATAATTTTCCGCTTTGCAGAAAGATATAACTTTCCGCAGCATGTTTTCATGAACACCCCCTAAGAAATACTTGCGTAAATGTGGGAAATATTTTGTGAAATGTCAAATTAAAAGTCAGAATCCATACTTCTTTAGTTTACGAGGTTTATTTCTGCACTTTCCGCAGCAAATTTGTGAGATAATTTTATGCTATTTGCAGAAACTTTTTCCCATACAAATTTTGACAGCTCGTTTCTGCGGAGATAAAATTATCTGGTTTACGAGGTTTACGAGGGTTTTCCGCGCTTACATGAATACCCCTATAATGTTGTTGGTCTCGTAAAAATATTAAAATACAAAATATTTCAATTTATAATTATTTTATGCAGTGTTTTGCTTTTAAATAGTTGATTCGATCATTAATTCACTTCGTCGTAAAGTTAAAACAAAACAAAGATTGATATTAACCGTGAAAATTGCTTAAAAAGATTTATTTGCGTTCGCAGGTCGCAGCTCATGTGCAAAGCACTTTAAGGACTATTCACATGAGAGCGACCAACGACTAGGGATGGACGATATATCGATAACTGTTATCAGCAACCGGTTATTCGTTCGTAACTGTTATAACCGGCTACTCAATATCAAAGTTACCAGTTATTGAAATAACTTCTTAGTTCTTTTGGTTGTCGTAAAAATTAAAGTTTCCAGTTATTAAAATAACCGGTAGTAACTACTCTTTTAAAGCAAGTAGGTAGTTATTAAAATTGTTGATGTTGAATACAACCATAACAGATAAGGGTAACTAGTTCTTAGAAAAACTCATTTTATTGAAAGAATGAATGAAAAAATCTGAAAATATTTGCTTTTTATTTCTTACTATAAAAAATATGATTTCTGGCAATCGGTTGACATTTGTAAAGAAATAATCTCTTCACGTCAAATATAATTTGTCCGCTACCTGTCAAGCCCTCAACTGTCAAATTCCATCAAAGGATGGGCTACGATAACGATGGATTAAAGAACCTCTGAAAAACACAAAAAATTTAGAATTTTATTTTCTGCTCCGGAAAAATGCTTTTTTTGGGCAATTCGTTGACATTTGTAAGGAAATATTCTCCTCATGTCAAAATATAGTTTGTCCGCTATCTGTCGAGCCATCAACTGTCAAATTCCATCAAAGGATGGCTACGATGACGAGGGATTAAAAAACCTCTAAAAAACACGAAAAATTTAGAATTTTATTTTCTGCTCCGGAAAAATGCTTTTTTTGGGCAATTCGTTGACATTTGTAAGGAAATATTCTCTATTGGCAACGACCGACGAACGAATGAACATTCACCCATTTTGACATTTCATTCACATACTTTTTTTTTATTCGTCGCGATTCGCGAATGGCGTTTACTCAGACAACTGGAACACGAATAGTGTTTGACAGTTCGTAGCAATCATATCGCAATGCGCGACGACCAATTTATTTTTTCAAATTTCTCTTATTTTATCAATTATAACCCAAATTTTAATATTAACATTAAATCAAACTAGATATCTACCCTTTGTAAAGTTTTTGTGATCAATTTAGGCTTATACATGTTTTAAACCCCATTTGTTTTTTTATTCGTTGGTCGTTGCTCGTTGGTCGCTCTCATGTGAATAGTCCTTTAAACGCCAAGAAAGTGACTTGAAATAAAAGGTGACAATTGTCATTCAAATAAAACGCCTACTGCAATAAGGGTAAATAATAAATACATTGAATACCGAAAAACAGTTTATTTAAACACACATGTGCTCTACACTTCCATCTTTAAGAGGCACAATTTGACAAAGAAATGAGGAGCGAACCACTGGAAGCAACACGTAAATACATACATCGTTCAGTCGTACGTATTATCAATATCGTATGTGAATCTTTTTATGATTTTTGACTGTGGTTAAAGGGCGATTTCCAGCCTCGTAGGTGGCTGGTTGATAGTGCTTGCACTGCTTTTACACGAAAGCGATTTTTAATCTTTATTTCTCTTTTGGCTTCCTTTCGGTTGCATGGATGCTTTTAAGCACAGCCATTTTTAATCAAAGTTAACGTTTGTTCTATTGAAAACGAGTACACTGAGCGAATGCCAAATAGAAATGACACATACCCGAGAAATAAAGAAAACCACAAAGAAGAAAGAACGATAACTCTAATATTGCATCGTTTAGTAGCAGTCTTAGGAATTTTCAAACCATTTGGTATTTTAAATAAATTTAAATATGTTTTTGCTTGGAATGTCAGAGAATGTCATCCAAGTTATTGAAGAAGTGTCTATATTATGTATGTAGGTGCCTGTTTCTCAGATGATATAGCGCAGGGCAGTAGCACAAGTAGTGAGGAGTATCCTCATGAATTTCCTCGTCACCGCGTCATCTGCATAAGTCGTCCATACTGAGTTTTATCTTTTTCTTGTGGTAACCGAGTTGGTTGTGACCGGTGGTGATGATGCTCACGAGAAGAGAAAGAGACTTCTTACTCAGTTGGATGATAATGTCGGTCTTTTGTTTGCTGAAACTACTCGTAAGACATAGATTTCTGGTTATGAGACAGGAATCGAGAGAGTTCCATCTCCTGATTGTTATAGCTAGAACTTTGCTCTCGATTACCTGTTTAAAATTACAGGGTCAGACCTGCACTGTTGTGTCTGCTGATTAAGATCAAGTGATGATTCTATTCTTGCCATTACCTGGGAGCTGGGACACCACTGTGAACAGGAACCCAACAGAGCCTAATGTTGTTTTGTGTACCAAGAACCCTTAGCTCTCCGCGACAGAAAGTTCCAAGCTTTGATGACTTGATTTCAATGGCAAAAATCGCTTTTAGTGCCGCTTGGCTATCAATGAAAAAGGTGATATCAGCTTGAGGTATTGCCATCATTGAGACTTATCTAGCAGCTTTAGTCACTACCAGGACCTCAGCTTGAAAGACACTGCTGTATTCAAGAAGACTGAATAAGATGGCTAGTCTAAGGGTTTCTGAAAAGAACCCTTCACCTACATTAGTTTCCATCTTGGAACCGTCAGTATATCGTCACCTCAGTATTGGGGTGCTCTAAACGACAAAATCTCAGTTTCGAGAAAATGACGTTTGAAGTTTGAATTCGAATACCAGAAAATTTATGTATAGATCGTTTCAAAATTATGACCTTATAATACAAAGGCTTATGTGTCAGACCAATACTGACGATTCTTTCACAAAAGTGCATTTAGATCACTTTAGCAATAGTAGATATAGGAGAGATTTAATTACACCAATAGAAAGATCTTCCTTTTGTCAATAAGAAATCATTTCTAACTCACATATGGTGAAAACGCATATATGTATCACTCCAATACTAGGAACTAGGGTGACGATATATTGCTATTGATTCGCACTCTCGTTGATTTACCAGTCATCTCTGCGAAGAAAGGTGGTCTTGAACGGCTTGTAAAAGTCTAAGTGGGGTGTTATGTAGTCAGTACACTCTGTGCATTTCTGTAGAATCTGCGCATGACCTATGATACTATGTCTCTAGCTCCCAGTTTCGCTTATATGAATAGATCTAGGGGCTTAAGATTGAGTATAGTTTCCAGGACCCACTGTCGGGGTGGACCTCATTGTCCCAGTAATACTAATACTTGCCATTCTCTGTACCTTGGTCATAATTTTATAGTTGGTAAGTTTGTCCATTGCATTGCACCAAACTATGTTACCGTATCTCAGTAGAGGTCTAACTATGGCCGTGTTTATCCGCTTGATAAATTTTTGGGCTGGGCTCATCTATATATTATTGTTATTATAAGCTTAATACCAACAAGCGACATAATTAAAATCTTAAGACTAAATTAAAACTAAGGAGCCAGGAAATAAGGACATAAGAGACTAAGAATTAAGTTAGGAGAGCGCGTAGAAGGGAGGATTTGGAAAGATTAGGATCGAAAATGGTGAGCTGTTAGCTTTCCGAAGCATTCTAGTCATCGGATCATTTTGGTCGTATTCAGTTCGATGGAAGAGAATACATAAAAGTGGTATGGATCTTAAATGACGTTGGCTTACGTCCCACTTAATTTTTTCATAAAGATCTGGACAATCGATCCAACCAATCAAGAGCTGCTGTATATAAATAATTTCTACATTATCATGACGTACGTCGGTATAAGGTTTGCCCTTGATAAGTTTAAGGCGATTTTCATAGGGTGGTAAGGGGAATGGGTCATCCCAACAAAGGCCACGTAATGCAAATCTTGATTTTTACGAATTGAATATGAATTTGATGGTATGGTGACATAACATACATATTCTATAAGAGGTCTTACAAAGGTGATATAAAAGAACTTGGTGGAAATTCTTTGCATCAGCGTTTGACGAACCCAAGTGTGGAATTAGCTCTGTTGATAATACTGCTAATATGTTCAAGGAAGTTAAGCTTACAGTCACAAATAACACCTATAGGCCACGAATGGAACTGAAGATGGAAATTGGTTAATTATAATTAGATATTGACGTTGTGGCAAGAGCGTCAGCTTACGAGTGTAAGTATTTTCTTACTAATCTGTCCAGATTTAAAAAAGAAAAGCGGCTTATCAATCTTAAGGCAAGAGACTTAAAATTAATTTTTAAGTGTTTCCAACAAAAAAAGGAGATTAATTTGACGTTTATATTGACACTTGACCAGAAAAAAGGAACACTTGTAAGCAAGGAGGACAGATAATTTCTGAGAAAAAAATGTAGTTATTCAATTCAATTCAATTTTTATTTAGTTTACATTGTACAAATAAATAATAATAATTACATAATAAAGTTGTTAAAAATTTAATTTTAGTAACTTATAACTCTTCTCATAGTACCATTATTTTATTTCTTCCCCGCAAGCAAACATAAATGATTTGGATATGAATGATTTTTTCTGTTTGTCAATATGACGTTTAAATGAGTGCGTTCCATAAAATAAAGTATGTTTGATTTGAAAAATCACTTCTTCAAAGATATTTACATATTTTGAGATTTGATTTAAATCTTCATTTCAGGAGATTCAAGTTTGTATTTGTGTAGTAAATCACGGGATTTGAACAAGATTTAGGGCGAATCTCACTAAATCACGGCTTAGTGGTCTTTAAAAACGTAGTCTTATGCCAAGTTTAGATGACTGATGAACTCTCGCATTTGTTGGGTTTGTTTCTAGCAATTTTGGTTTCATTGAGCGAATGTATGTATTTTTTTATTGTAAAAAGAAAACTGACAAATTTATCTGATGTTTGTAAGTATTGCCATTATATTTGGCTGACAAACAAAAATATGAAAACCCAAAAGAACTAATGAACCAGCTTATTTGTTCCGATTAGATTGGTGCAGTGTACGACTTTGTCTAATATTTGACAGCACCTGTCAAAATGCTAATGATGTTTCATTTTTCTTAATAAAATGGAAGTGAGAGAATGAAAGTTTTATCTGTGCCAAACGATGAAAAGTCATCGAGATACTTAAGCACGATATGGATATAGATCATTTGAATAATAAAACAATTATTGATCTACTGAACAATTAACCAGGGGCCAAATAACCGCATCAGTTTTTGAGTAATACGTGACTGAATTATGTGAGCTTGGCATTACCGCTTACGTCATCGAGCAATCGATTACCCTAATTTGACATTTTCATTCGATCACTGATGGCACTCACTCAGTCGGTCACTGAAGCGGTAATTTGGCCTCAGATTCATTTCTTAAAGAAAAAAATTTGTCTTCGAGAGATGAAAAATATTAATGGTAAATCCACTTAAATTCAGGATTATCACTTGGTGAAAACTTAGTATTACTTTACGTATAACTGGATTTAGATGAATGACAAAATATTTCCAGATATTTATTTATTAAACCACTTAATGTGTCTCTACAGTTTCTTATATGTCCTGTTTATGCAGGAGTAGATACATGATAATCAAACATTTAAGGAGTGCGTAGGCAGAAAACGAACAATATAATAACTACATAGCTATTCGTTTGGAAAGTAAGAAATAAGGTTTCCTATTAAATCTTTGACATAATTTGTAGCTTAACACACATTTTCAAATTTGTCTCAAAATCCTTTTTTAACAGAATCAATAATCTAGATGTACATGTAGGTATATGAGTTGCTTTATGAAAGAATACAAAGGAAAGAGTTCGGCAAGCTGCCATTAGAATCTGATTTAAGCTCTCGTATATGGTGCTTCAAAATTTCCTAGTGACTGGCTTGGAGAGACTCGTGTAATGAGATAATAAATCTGCCACAAGAATGCTTTTACTCGTTTGATATCTGTAAGGATATCACCATCTGATAGAGAATGCTTCCGAGCCACTTTTTCATGGCTGCCGTTCATTTTTGTAGTTTGTCACTAGCTCTGTAGCATACCCAATGCCCATTACTCAAACTAAGTTCGAGGATGTGTATTGTCGTTGTGCAGAGCCAGATGGATACAAATGCCCGGTTTTTGAGGATGAAGTTATATCGTAGAAATACTCATACAAGAGTAGATGTATTGTACTTGTGTCCCGACTTGTTGATGAAGGGCATCGGATTGCAAATACATAATGCCAAGTGCAGAAAACCAAGACTGATATGTGAGTGTCCATTGCAGATTTGTTAGCATATGATGGTCGTGTCCATACTCAAAGTAATATATATCCTTTCATATTAGAGTACCTAATGTTCATATTAGTCATGAATGAGTTCTGGGGAAGAATAATTACTTTAATTCAATTTCGTCCTTTAATACCATCGTTTACATATTTCAGCATAAATAAGTTAAAGAAGAAGCAATTTTCCGGAAGTTTATCAATCACTATAAAATAAAAAATGATCGTTGCAACTAGTACAAAGGAGATTTTATTTTATGTAAATCTTATCTGTAAGGCAAATAGAGTTTTAAAGTTTGTATAATTGTTTTAAATACTGTGGTTATTATTTAATGAAATAGAAATGTATTTTAAAAGAGCTTTGCATGATAGCCAAACAGGCAGAACAGTCGCGAAGCATTCATGACTACGTCAATTAACATTCAAAAGTTTGAATGAAACAAAGTAGTTTATATGAATGATAATAAGCTTCTGATATTTTATGGGTCACCGAACTTAAAACCCTATTCGATAACTTAACTGTTCACATTAAGTTTTTGAAAATGTTTCTTTTTGGTCATTTTCAATAACTGATTATATTAGACCAAATCAATGGATGTTTTATTATATCTTGCCTACACCGAAAAAAATCGCGCAAGTGATATTGAAGAAAACATTTTGTTAAACTCTGAAGAAAAATTTATTCCAATTCATAACTTTCATAAAATTTTTAATGTTAATGAAGATTTAATATTCAAATTCAGTAAAATTTCTTCACATGCTATCTGATTTTGTATTTTATTCAAAAGTAAGAAATGCTGAGCTGTCATATTGACAAACAGAAATCGTTAACTGCACGAAATCTCATAGGTGATATTGACAATAATTTGTTGTTAAAATCTTAAGAAACAATAATTAAAATTAACTGTAAAATATAAAACGAATAAAATCCCAGCATTCCCAAGGAATCAACCTAAGCTAAAATCAACCCGACCAATGTTTTATCACACGGCTTTGAATTAAAAGCTGATGCGGTGTGAAATGATTTTTCCTATCACTTCCCACAAAAACACCAAATACATTTTTTGACAATTTTTATTATTTAATTATTCCAATTCCCATTTTCAAACCTATCCTACAATCCAATTTCCACTCAGTTCAAGGTCTTGCCTCACGCGCTGAGAATTTATTATATTTACTGTCACCTTTTGGATTTGACTTAGGCAAACCTTTTGCAAAATAAATTATAATTGTCATTTGCTTTTAAGCCATCAGCGACACTACTTGTCAATCAATCAAAGTTCTAGTTTTTTGTTAACCTTTTATTTAAAATATACTTGTGCGAACAAATTGTTTGTTATTGTTAAAAAAAATAAAAATTCAAAAAATATCAAAGCTTTTGTTAATCTTTTATTTCCAATACATTTGTGACAACAAATAAGTCTTAATAACATCTTTCGTCTTATTGAAACTCGAATATTCAAAACCAATAAGGTTTCTTCAAATATACGATTTAGTATTTTTACTTGCATCTTATAAGGCAAGTTTATGCATTCGTAAAAAAAATCGAACTCATAGTTTTGATCAAAGTTGTCATTACGATGATAGCGAAGACCCACTTCTGTCTGTCTGTTTGACTACTTTTTCTGTTTTTTTTTTTTTTTTTAAGACAAAAAATAACGGTTCCTGACATACGAATTTTTTTCTCTAAATTTTTTGAATAATTTGTTTTTCTCAAAAATTGTTTCACAGATTAAAGAAAAATATAAAAGTTTCGTTTAGTTAGATCTGGGTAATGGGTAAAAAAAATACGAAAGATGTTTATTAATGATACCCCCCTTGGAGCCATTTTTTTGTTTTTGATTTTCTCAAAAACCCTAATTTTTTATGTTGAAGCTTCCCAAAAGTTTGAATATTATCGTGTATTCAAATTAAAAAAAAAATAAAAATATTTTTTTCAAAACTCAACATTTACAAAATCCCATGCTCGATTTTAACTTGCGACTTATAGGTACTATAAGGCAAGTTATGCAATTGTAAAAAAAATTGAACTCGAGATTTTGATCAAAGTTGACATTACGATGATAGCGAAGACGAAAAAAGTGGGTCTGGCAATTCTGTCTGTCTGTCTGTCTGTTCGATTACAGCCGATTTTCTTCAAACTTGGTAGATATGGATTTTAATTTTTTACCTATGCATGTTTTTTGATTTGATTTTTTAAGACCAAAAATAACGGTACCTGCCATACGATTTTTTTTCGAAATTTTATAAATATTTTTTTTTTCTCAAAAACTGTCCCAACAATTTAAAAAAAAAAAAATCAAAAAATTTAATTTAGTTAAACCTAGGTAATGGTTGAAAAAATTTTTCTAAAAAATGAGTAGTTTTTGTACCCCCCTTGGGATCATTTTTTTGTTTTTGATTTTCTCAAAAACGGTACCACCGATTTTGATCATTTTTTTTATGCTAAAGGTTCCCAGTAGTTTGAATATTATTGTGTATTCAAATTTTCCAAAAAAGTTTTTTTGAATTTTTAAAAACACTTTCAAATTTTTTTTTGAAAACAATATTTCAAAAACCTCATGCTCAATTTTTTCAAAACTTTATAAATAAAAGTTTGGAAAAATAATCTACAAGATATAAGAAAAATTAATTAATTTTACATCGAAAATGGTTCCGAGAATTTTGCTTAAATTTTTTTTTCTTTCTATTATTTTTTAATATCTGTAATTTAATAAAAAAAATTTTGAAAACAAGATATTACTGTATCTGCCATAGAACGATTTTTTAAAATTTTGAATTTCTCATTATCAGCACAACGGATTTTAATGAAATTTCGTAGAGAGAAGCTTCTAAAAAGTTTAAAAAACATTGCATTTCAAAACTTTAAGAAAAATATTTTTTTGAATTTTGAAAAAAAAAAATCAATTTTTTGTTTTTTGAAAATTCAATATCTCGAAAACGGCTGAATACTTTTTTTGTAAATTTAATTTTTATTTATACAGTAATAAAATCTTCAAATTGGCGTACCAATATTTTTTCTTAAAAATGTTTTAAAATTTTCTTATATAAAACCTTATTTTTTAAGAAACCACTACAAAGATTTATAATTTTTGTTCCTGCATAAATCTATATTTGCTTGAATCACATGGCATCCTATTCTTACCTTGAACTACTAAAGAAGTTTTTTTTAGTCATTTAAAAAATGAATTTTATGCTTATGAACAGTTTCTCTGATAACATTCATTTTTGAAATTCTTTGTCTTTTACATAGGAGCAAGTTCGTGCGACCCAGTCGTGCATTTTATTTTTTTTTTATAAACGTGACAAATAAAAGTTTCTTAATATATTCTACAAGATGTGGGAAAAAAATTTTATTTTACCTAAAAATAACGGTACCTACCATACAAATGTTAGAAAAATGGTTTTCGAAAATTGTATTTTTCTCGAAAACGGAACCTATAATTTGAAGAAAAAAAATTTGTTTTCCATTAATTTTTACGGTCTTAACTTAATAAACAAATTTTAAAATTCAGATATTACTGACTGTACTTACCATTAGGCTCAATATTTTTCTTGGAAATTTAATTTAGTAAAAACTTTAAGTTGGCGTACCAACAGTTTTTCTTAAAAATATTTTAAAAATTTGAATAAAAAAGCTTATTTTTTTAAGAAACCACTACAAAAATTATAATTTTTGTTCTTTTGCATAAAATAATATTTGCTTGAATCATATAGCATTATATTTTTAGCTTTTTCTTTAATAACATTGGCGCAAAATTTTAAGCAGCCTATTATTAAGGTATTAGTAGATATGATATTACTTAACAATTTGCTAACTTTAACACACTATAGCCTAAACGGCATATATTTTTAAGAAACGAATTAAAAAAATTTTATTTAGTAAAAGCTAATGGTTGAAATTTTTTTCCAAGAAAAAAAAGTCGATTCCCCTCCCATAGGAACTTTCTTTGAGTTCTCGATTCGCTCAAAAACTGTTCAACACATTTTTATTCTTTTTTTTTATTTTAAAGCTGCTAAGAAGTTTGGATAATTCTTTTTGTTGAAATTTTTAAAAATATTTGTTTGTATTTTTAAAAACCGAATACATACATTCGTATTTCGAAAAACAAATGCTCAATTTTTTGAAAACTAACCATTTTTTAATATTATCTCATACTATCTATAAGGTGTAGTATTTTTTTTTTTATTTTAATCTAAAAATAAGAATACCAAGCGTACAAATGTTAAAAAATGGTTTTCCAAAATCCTCACAGAACTGAAATAGGTACACACTGAAATTCACAAAATCTTACATACACAACATATTTTAAGATTGGTCCTTCAACCATCACACATAAGAGTGCCTAAGGATATGGCAAAACTAATTTGTTTCGATGCAAGAGTGAGAAAGCAAACTATGAAAATGCCTTTTAACACACAAATTTTGTAGGTCTTGAAGCTCTATTTATGATTTTGAGTAGATGTGGAGGTAATTTAACATTCAATGACTAAAATTCTTCCTATAAACACAAAATAATTTATTTATAAGACATTGTGTCCCATAGTAATCGAGAGTGAACAATTGATATACTCGTAAGCTATAGGCACTGTATTGATTGGTAGCTCGTTTTCCTAAAAATGATAGGTATATTTTTCTTTTGTTGTAAAAGCCTTTTGGGAATTCCAAAAAATTTTCAATTTCCATCAATTCTTTACAATTATTGAGTTTTCATTTCTCTTGTGGCACACTCAACAGGGAATATTTTCAATGCTTGAAACGTCTGAAAAAGAGTTCTATAATGTGTACCTACCAGTGGCGTGGCGTGAATAATTTCAAATGGTAAGTCGAAGCTTAGACTAATTATCTGCAAACGATAATTAATTCTAATATCGATATGTATCTATCCTAAATAAAAAAATTTATTGCAGTTCTGATTTTCAAAACAAACAAGCGAAACAATTCATGCCAATTTTGTACACTTCAAATCATTAATTTATAAATTATAAATAATCTTAAAGCATAAAAAGTGGCTTCGAAAGAAACCATTTCTGGCAAATGCAGTACATTAAGGAAAATTTAAGGTAATGTTATGAAAAAAATAAAAAATAAGGAACTTCAAAACAAAAGTATATTAAAGTATGAGATAAATAAGCAAATCAATCAATTAAATTTTTCAAGTAATTCAATATCATAATATAAAAAAATATCAATTAAAAATAAATAGTTAGGTAGGTATGTACAAAAGTTTACAAATAGATGATTTACTTATGTATGTTACCAATCTCTGTAAATTGTGCAATATAGGTTTAAGTATAAAAAATATAATATTTTTGGCTACAATAAATATAATAATGTATGTACGAGTATGTTATTAAAAAAAAATAGCAAAAGATCGCGTTTCTAAGCAAATAAGAAATTATGAAAGGTGTTACTAAAAAAAACTTCTCTTATTTACATACATATATTCTAAAGCTATTCTACCATCTTTTTTTTTATAAAATCTGCTAAAACTCTTTCATAGAAGTCAGGTCTATTCCTTATTTTCAAAAGAAGCTGCTTTTCTGTGGATATAAGTGCTA
This sequence comes from Chrysotoxum bicinctum, assembly GCA_911387755.1. Lineage (NCBI taxonomy): Eukaryota > Metazoa > Arthropoda > Insecta > Diptera > Syrphidae > Chrysotoxum > Chrysotoxum bicinctum. The sequence goes on from OU426988.1 coordinate 203,956,426, forward strand.
AATCTGAAAGCCTGTCTTATCAGTCTTTTCACTGAGAATTCATTAAATATGTACATGAATGAATGAATGACATACTTAATTAATCCAAGAAAGTGCTGTGGTAGAAAAAACTCACACAATTCAGCAAATAAGTCGGTGAAAAGCGAGTTATTTTTTGCATAAGCAGAGAAGAGTACTTATAAAACAAAATTTAACAAATACAAATAACCTTCTCCTTCAGCTTCAGTCTTCTCTTCAGTTCTTCACTAGTTAAATTTCTTGCGCACCATTTTTTTTGCTCTCTCTGCGCAACCCACCATTGACCAAGTGACTTGGTTTTAAAATTGGGTAAACTCACCTCACAACACAACACAACATTCACCAAATAAGTCGAAGAAAAGCGTGTTATTTCTTTGCATAAGACAGCGGGCGTTAGACAGAGTCGACTCAAACTCAGAAAAACTATAAGTAAAACAGAGAAAGAAAACTAACATTGTTCTATCCAGCGTGAGAACTTATAAGTTATAAGTTCTTATAACCCGAGAACCGAGATATTTCGGGTTGCTTTGGCTTGTGGTGGGCAGAGATTGTGGAAGAAATTACTTATGATAATAACATGTTACGTGTGTGGTGCTGGTGTGGTGTGTATTTGATTGAAAAATGAGAATAAAGTTCAATTGAGTTGGTGGAGTGTGCAGCTTGTGGAGGTTAATGAATAGATACGTATTTAGTATATAAAGTCGTTTGTTATTTAGTAAACATTGCTGTTTAGCAAAAAATTTAAAATGTAACCCGATGGGAATCGGGTTATATGGACGCCACGCCACTGGTACCTACACGATATGGTGTTGTTAGAAAATGCAAATTCATAATTGATTAAATTCATTTTTATATTACACGCGCATTCAAGGGGTTGTGGATACCCTTATATGGTTAAACACAGTGAGATAAATTAGGAAAGTAAGGTAGGATTAGACATTAGAAAGGAGATACCGATGCACATTGGTGTTGAATATCTGCACATTGCAATGAACGGGAAATATTGAGCCGGGTACAGAATTACACATTCGTGTAGTGCGGCTAAAGAAAGAATCCCTGAATTTAACTGTCCGTCCGAAGTTGGGCTCAAGGGTAAACTGATGAGCATTCCTAGAAGTACGGGTATTACGGTTGAATTGTTTTAGGGGAGGAATGCAACTGGCTATTTTATCAGAACACTATTTATGAAAATACGGGTAAAATAATGATAGACTTTTGAATTCTGTCCAAGAGACTCAAGTGGGTCTTGGAGCACCTGCCTAGATATGGGAATTATACTCAAGTTTTGGACGAATATTGGTTTAATAGATTACAACCAGATCAGATGGCGTAAAAAACTTCTTGTACGGAGGAGAAAACGTAAACACTTAACAGCGTTTTTGGCGACGTCAAATATGTGATCACTCCACAAAAGATGGTCTGTGACGCACATACCTATAATTGAAAGCTGTTCGGTATCCTCGATGGAAGTGCTATCCATGGGTGGCATTGAGCGTAGGGTTATGCTTTAGTGACAGTAAACAATATTGAATTTTCGAGGCATTCAATTCTACACGATTTTTGGTTGATTGAACAATGCTGTCAAGATCAGAATTTAATGAGCTTAACTGCCGTTGGAAGTCCACTTCCGAAGGACAAAGATGTGAATCTAAAAACGAATATGAAAAGCTGAGGGTACTGTTGTCAGCCAAACAATTTAGTGAATTAGAAGTTTCAGATAAAAGATAATTTACGAACATAATAAAGAGTGTCTGAGGTAAGACAGAGCCCTGGGGCACACCAGTGTTTATTTTGTGGATATCAGATTTGAAACCGTCCAATACTGTCTGTGAACGGTTTGAAAGATAATTTCTAGCCCAACGAAGAAGAGATTCATCGATACTGTTATATTTTATGAAGAAAGAAACAAAAACGACTTCTATGAAGTATAAAAAGCGACTAACTTTATTATATGTATATAAGTAAAAGTAAGTTAAATAAATTCAATATGTATATTTTAGTACAAAATGTATGTGGGAGCCAGCATTGCCAAATAAGTAATCCAAAATCAATTCAGTATTCTCAACAGATACCAAATGCACACATTTTCGATAAGTGAGCTTGATGCCAAACTCTATCAAATGCCCTTGCAATATCAAATGCAAAAATCTTACTTTTTCCAAAACTATGTAAAGATTTGTTCCATTGTTCGGTGAGATAAACCACCACCAAATCACCAGTGGACCTATTCCTACGAAAGCCGTCATTAAGAAGCTTTCGTTCCTCAAAATATTTCTTAAGATGAAAATTGATCAGTGTTTCCATGACCTTGGAAGAAGGTTCGTACATAGGTGCAATTGGGCGATAGTTAGAGGGGGAGGAAGATTTGCCTTTGTTAGGGACAGGCTGGAGAAACTGAGGATTTCGTAGTGTTTCGTTCGTTTTTACAAATGACGAAAAATGTTTACTACATATGTACCTTTGGGATATAATAGTATTTTTGGCGGTAATTTTTGGTCATGTAAAAACTTAGGTCGTCAGATATGAACGTTACGGGTGTTCCTATATTGTTTGTACTTATTCCGGTTTTAAATAAATCTAACTCACTATAGGTATTATGTGTGAAGAATTTTTAAAGTCTAATCGTTCCTAGAACGAGCGAACAATATAATGTAGTATGTACGTACACAATGTCTTGAGAAAACTTAGATGAATAAAAACTCTTTGGAAATTCAATTTACGCACTGCACATCATTCAATTTGAAAATCGATACGCAAAAGTTATTACTTACTGTACATAAGAAAATATTGTATACAAAAACCTTGCTTCAGGCGGAAATTCTTTGAACTGCTTTGATACGTTCACAAATGCAGTTTTCTCAAACTATTTCAATCCAGATTGAATATATTCCTTGTTTGATTTTTATTACCTGAGGATACACTTTATATTTTAAGCAAGACAATATTACCCACCTAAATACATACTTCCAACGCGTGCATGTTGGCTGTTTGAATGCATACAGTTTTTTTTTCCCGCTTTCGTGTTGATACAGATAAAATTAAGGTTTGTTCAATCTTAAAAAAGATTTGACTTATAAATTCTTTCTTATTATAGTTCTCGACTGAAAAGGTAAAGTATCTTAAGTCAATTTTGATGATTTTTCAGGAGAGCAAAAAAACACTTCAAAGCTGTATCCCAAAAAATCTTTCATATATAGACTTTATTCAACAAAGCATTTATATGTAAAATTTTATGATCTTTTTTTTGGAATTATTTTCAAAAAGATATTTTTAATATTTTGGTCGTTATGAGGAAAAATATGACTTAAGATAGTTTGGCTTTTCTATAAATTGAATTTTATATTAATTTCAAAAATCTTAAGTTGAGATAAGATATTTTGCCTTGCGTTTTCGAAGGACGTTTTCAATTCTTATGTCCATTTAAGATGAGTTGCGTGTGCAAAAGTGGAAAAAAAGAGATTTAAGATGATATTTGGTGGTTTTTATTTAAGTCGTATATGAAAAAGTCACATTTTTAATAATAATTAAAAAAAAAATAATAACTAATAAAGACTTGAATTTCTTTAAAAATGGCTATAAAATCACATTTGGTTCACAGAATAGAAACAGTTTAATTTTATATAAATAATTTATTTAAAAAATATTAAAATAAAATATAAAATACTACTAAAATAACAAAAAACCATTGGAAAAAAAGGGGAGATAGGAGAAATTGAAAATTGTTTTTATCTCCGAAACTAACGGTATCGCACCCGTAGTGTAAGATCTTATTTATCTCGAAAACGGCTCTCATGATTTTATTAAAATAAAATTTTTGAATAACATTTGTTATTAACTGTACCTGTCATAGAACCGTTTTTTTTTAAGTAAAACTTTTTTTCCGACGTTGGGGGTAAAAAAATGTCTATGCAGCTTTCAGTGACTGTCAAAACGACACGCTATCAGTCAAAGACAGCGACATGTAAGGAAGTTTTACTTTTATCGCGCGTACGTCAGTACACACAACCTTTTTCTTTTTATTTTCGACTTTCTCACTAACGGTTCTAACGATTTAAAACAGCAGCAGCCCCCGAAGCTTAAAATAATATTTTATGTAAGAACATTCGCAAAAATATTTTTTATAGATGAGTGGAAGTGATTAATAAAATCTCTTCTTCGGCTTTTTTTGGTCACTGTATTTTTGGCAATGAAAGAACGAAGTTACATTCGCTTTCCCGACGTTTCGACAGGGGTTGCTGTCTTCTTCAGGGGAACTTTATTGAGACAAAAAATATAAAAGTTACAATTTAATGTGTATTTTATTTTATTAATCACTTCCACTCATCTATGATATTCCAAATTGGTCAATAAATCATCTTAAGAAAAATATTTTTTGGATTTTTTGAAAAAAAAAACTATTTTTGTTTTTTGAAAAATCAATATCTTCAAAACAAGTGAAACGATTATTTTTTTAAACTATTTCCTAAAATCAATGGCACAAAATTTTAATTGATTTAGTACGACCGACGTTAAAGCTGATTTAATATGAAACTAAGTTAAATCAACGATTTAGCAAATTTTATTCGAATATAGCATCATACTATATCTATATCTAACCTTTTATTAAAGTTAAAATCATCGTAAGAATATCGTGCTTTTAGAAACGCCACAAAAGGTTTGTTTACTTAGTTTTTTGCACAAACTCTCAATGTTTACGGTGTGTTCAGAAGCAATTTATTAAGAATTCCTTTAGTACGATACTAGTTGGAAAATGTTTTAAACTAAAAATGAGTTAGTAAACTACTTTAAAGTTAGCAAATTGTTAAGTAGTATCATACAAAGAAATTAAAAATAATAGGTTGTTTGAAATTTTGCGCCAGTCTTTTTAGAACTATTCGCCAATACTACTACGTAATTACTTAAAATTGGTATCCCAAATTGTATTCTTGAAAAGCTTTGAAGAAATTTCTAGCATAAAAATTCTTTTAATAATAAAACTATTTTTGAGCTTTGTGTGAATAAATTCTTAGTTTTCTGGAAATCAGATAGCAATTTCATACATGTGAACATTTTTATCTCATTAAATCCATGTTTTATTTTTATAAAATGTATTTTTAATTTCAAATTCGTGCAATTCAACTATTTTACTTGCGATATAGGTACTATGGGGCAAGTTCTGCATTTGGAAAAAAAATCGAACTCGAGATTTTGATCAAAGTTGACATTACGATGATAGCGAAGACGAATAAAGTGGGTCCAGCAATTCCGTCTGTCTGTCTGTCTGTCTGTCTGTCTGTATGTCTGTACCTCTCACTACAGGCTAAACCACTGGACCTTTTTCTTTCAAACTCGGTAGTTATGGGTCTTCGGTGATTCCCTAGAGGGGAAATTGAAATTTTTTTTTTAGCTCTAAAACTAACGGTACCCCCCATACACCCGTAATACAAAATCTTATTTATCTCCAAAACGGCTCTAACGATTTTGTTAAAAAAAATTAGGTGTGATATTATGGACATGGACTACGTTTTGGTAAAAAAAAAATTGGGGCAAAATGTTATTAACGGTACCTGTCATAGAACCGTTTTTTTGATTTTCGACTATCTCATCAACGGCTCTAACGATTTTAACCAAAAATTTTCAGCAGGAGTCCCCCTAAGTTTAAAATAATATTGTATATAAAAATATTCGAAAAATTATTTGTTGGTTTTTTTTTTTTTTAATTTTTTTTTGAAAAATTAATATCTTCAAAACCTATGAACGATTATTTTTTGAAATTATTTCCTAAAATCAATATTATTAAATACTTAAAATTCGCATCCAACATTTTTTTCTTGAAAAATTTTAAAGAAATTTCTTATATAAAAAATTTATTTATTTAATAAAAAAACGGTTTTTTAAAGTTTGTTTGCATAAATTCATACTTTTCCAGAAATCAGACGGCAATTTCATGTTTTATATTTCATGTTTTATATTTCATGTTTTATATTTATAAAATGTATCTTAAATTCCAAAGTACTTTTACATAAGAGCAAGTTCGTGCGATCCAGTCGTGCATTTTATTTTGTTTTATACGTATGTGTTTCATTTGTAATAATTTTTCAATCGCGTATGAAACAAAACTGCCTAAAACACTAAATGAAAAAATAAGAAAAACGGTCGCACAAAAGGCAATCTAGAAACAAAATATCTTATGTCCTTGTTATTACGGATATTGTTTTAGGTTTGCAAACGGTAAAATATCCTATGACTACTTAGGGAGCGAAAAATTTCAGTTTTAAATTTAAAAATTAATCTTATGTTCACATATAATAATAATTAATTGGGACACAAAAATTTTCAAGCGAATTTGGTAGTATGGTAGTTTTAAAAAGATTGATCTTATTTTCGAAATAATGTTACTAAGTATAGGTACTTTGTTTAACAAGATTTTGTTGCTTTACGCAAAATATGGATAGCTCGGCAAAAAACAGGGAAACATTTATCGCATTAAATGAGAATGCATAGCAAAATCAAGCGTTGGCAGGATGCATTGCAAAAGGCAACAGGATCAGTTGTAAAACGGCGAAAGGGCAACGGTGGTCGAAAACCGACTTGGAGAAGTTTAGCGGTGTCTTCTAGAAGTTGGCCGAAAGACCCGAAGACTATTAAAGAAACAGCTTTTGAAAGACGATATGCGCAACAAAAGAATAAGATGAGCCAAAATGCACAAGAACTAGACTCCAGAAAAAAACCCATTTTCTCGGATGAGAGTTATTTCGAGGTCCAAAGATACAGGGTAGGAGAAGTGACAGAAAACCCCTTTGTGATCCAAGCTCCTAAGCACTGGCCAAAAGTTATGTTTTAGGGTTATTTCAGGTCTGATTTGATTAATTAATTCAATTAATCGATCATTTTCATTTCACTCAAATGATTCAATACTGTTCCGAATCGATTTTCATTTCGATTTCTATGAAATTTAATCTCCGAACTTTAATCAATTCCAGTTCAATGATGTACCGAATTTGATCGAATACAATAATTTGATCAAAGCGAAATGAAACAAAAATTCTTTAACTGACAAAAACACGAATAAGAAACAAGAGACCGAGCATTTCTCCGACAAAACATATTAACAATTTAATAGCCACGACAAAGTAATTAAAACAAAAAACAATTGTATGCACAACACTAATTTTTCAGAATGTCTAAATTTAATTAATTTTTAATTTTTTGTTTTTAAGATGGCAGAATTAGGTAAAAAGCAGTGTGCAGTATGTACTTTGGTCACATTTCTAATGGAAGAGCAAAATGTAGTTACTGCCAAAAAACAAAAAAACATTTGGTGGAGGAGCAACATATAAGCTTTAACTACACTTGAGGTCTCAACATGTCGGAGTGAATATTCAACGACCTATACAAAGCGAGTTCAACTCACAGTAAACATAACTGATCCTGATACCTCAAATAATCGGTTGAAATAAAAATTTTTGATTTCATTCATCAATTCTTTTCGATAATCGGATCAAAAAAATCGAATCGTTCCTGATTGACACAGCCCTAGTTTAAAGGCCAAAGGCATGATGAGCAGCTCCAAGTACGCGGATGTTCTAACGCATATATATGCTCCTTCCTACCACCAAAACAAAAAATTCCGGTGCAGGAAACTATTTTTCAGCAAGATCTTGCTCCGTGTCAAACGCCGAGAAAAACATTAAGGTGCTGGAATGGCCTCCAGATTTCCAGAGTTTCCCATGTCAGTGCCTTACTGTATCATAATACCCTAAATTCCTCCTATGCGTACTTGAAACAAACACTCGAAAATTGAAATGGTCATTACTTAATTAATGGTAAGTTCTTTCAAAAGGCAACATATTAATTTGTCTTGCTATTTTTGTTCGTGAAAAGGGTGTAGTCTACCGTTTATATATTAATATGATGTGTACATTAATATATGCTATAATTGCACCTTGTTATCGTCATGCAGCTCATAAAGCTTGAATTAAATGAGATGTTGACAATTGAGGATGATGTCCAATTATGTCGTTTTTATTGAATTTTATTCTTCAATACAAATTTACAGACGAATGATTTTTGCAACTGAACAGGAAAAGGTTAAAATATGTTCCTTATCAAGGGGAAGCTATCATACATATATATAATTATAATATTAACACAATTTAATTTAGATTGCGAATCAGTTAATTGAGAACAAACAACTCATTAACGTTCTGCTTTCGATTTTTGGGCAAAAATTATTAAAATAAAATTTTATTGTTGAAATAACCTGAATCAATAGGTGTGTTTTTTTGGGAAAATTATCCGTAGTGAAGTAGGATTTCCCAAAAAAACGTATCCGCAGTTGTGCGATTTTTCTACTTTAAAGTTGGTACCACTGACTAGTTGTCAAATATTTAATTGAAAAAAAGAACAACCAATAACTTTTTGCCAAGTAATTTTCATGTTTCTGAAAATATATATGGAGGTTTTTATTTATGAATTTCAATTTAAATCATTTTGTATTTACTTTTTCTGTTCACCAGCCATTCTTCATAAAGCAGAAGTTTTGTTTGTGAATTTTTTTTTGTTGACAATTATCACCACAAAAGTCAAGGGATCTGTTCGCAGACTTTAGTTAGTTTTCGATTTCTCAATAGTTTTTTCATAAAGGCTTTGTCGCGTTAGTAACTCTTAAATGTCGCTGTTTAACTAAATTATAACAGTTGACCACGACATTTCGCTCCTACAAAAACGCGTTAGTTATTAAACAGCTTTCTATAAGAGTTCGACACCAACACGATACAAAATGCAGCGTTTTTCATGTAAAAATGGTTTTGTAAAAAAAAGACTTAAACTCTCAATGGAAAATGCTAAACAACAAACTACTTTTCGTACTCTACGAACATGCCTTCGAGATACAAAAGAGTTTTCAAAACATTTGTATTCGAGACTCGAGCAAACGTCAACATTCTATCCGCAGTTGGATCCTACTTCTACTTTTATCGGCAGTGAAGACTTTGTATTTGTAATACGTATAAAATCTTACTTCACTACAGATAGCTTTGCGAAAAAAACACACCTAATATTTTAATATCAATTTATGAGAAATTTGAATATTGAAATATTCAAGGACTCCATTTTTATTTTCTGAACTTTCCTTTTAACTTGATGGCTAGGTTTCAAATAACTTAACTCAGTTTACCAATTATTTAAAAGAAAATCTGTTTGTCTTTTTGCTATAAAAGCCATACACGTCCTTTCCATATAAGGATATAATAATTATACATATATCAATATGGAACCAAGTAAGACATTTCCTGGAAACGTTGTTTTTTATGAGAAAGCATAAGAAATTAACAAGCAGATTTCCTTTTTACTTCCGATGATAGAGAACACAAAAAAAGTGGGTCTCGCTGCCTTGCCTGTCTGTTCGGATCTGCCGATTTTCTTTAAACTCGGTAGATATCGATGGAATTTCCCACCCCACACGTTTTTTTTTATTTAATTCAATTCAATTCCAAAACTCAATATTTCAAAAACCCCATGTTCGATTTTTTTAAACTTGACAAATAAAAGTTCCTCAATATAATTTACAAGATGTGAGAAGAAAAAACTTATTTTACCTAAAAATAATGGTACCCACCATACAAATGTTAAAAAATATTTTTCGAAAATCGTATTTTTCTCGAAAACTGCATTTAGAATTTTGATAAAATTTTTTGTTTCGATTAATTCTTACGATCTATAATTTAATAAAAACAAAAATTGAAATTAAGATATTACTGACTGTACTTACCATATAGAAGTATTTAATCGAATTTTTAATTTCTGACTATCGGTATAACAGATTTTAATGAAATTTCTTAAAGAGAATAGCTTCTAAAAAGTTTAAAAAACATTGCAAGCATTTTTTGAATTTTTGAAAAAAAAATTTAATTTCTCGGCTTAATATTTTTTTGAAAATTTATTTATTATTCGTACAGTAATAAAAACTTTAAGTTAAGGTACCACTACAAACCACTACAACGACATATCATTTTTGTTCTTGCATAAACTAATAATTGCTTGAATCATATGGCATCCGTTTTTGGAACTCCAATTAAGTACTAAAAAAGTTTTTTTAGTCATTTAAAAAATAAATTTTATGGTTATGAACAGTTTTTCTCTAACCCTTTAACGCATGGTGGCTCATATATGAGCCAAACCATTTTAGTGTGAATATTTTCGAATTTTCAACAAATTTGGTTATTTTAATTAGTAATTACTTGTAAGTTGATAAAACGGTTTGAATATTTTTTTTTTACCTGAATTCGTTTTTTGTTACTTACATATTTAATTTTCTCATAAAAAAATAAACTGCTGGCAACACCCTTAATTACTCTAAAAAAAAAGAAGATCTCCCATATAACATCGATAGAACTTGAACAGTTTGTTGGAATATGCCTTTACATGTCCTTCGTGCAGTTGCCGTCCACAAGGTTTTATTGGAATGAAAGTCTAGGTTACCCAAAAGTAAACAGTATAATGCCATGTAACCGGTTCGAAGAAATAAAACGGTTTATACACTTCATTACGAACTCGACGCAAGTACCCAAAGATCAACCTGGACATTATCCTCTACACAAAATACGACTATTCTTGGAGAAAATCAGGCAGAGACTTCTTACTGTACCTAAAGAAGAATACGTGGCAGTAGATGAGCAAATCATACCAACAAAAAGTTCCGGGTTACAAGGTTCCTGCAGAAAAAGAATTGAGAAAAAAAGGAAGAGGTGCAACAGTGGAAAAATTGGCGACTGTTGATAACATGGATATTTCTGTGGTTACATGGTTTGACAACAGAATTGTGAATTTGGCTTCAACATACGTTGGCAGCAAACCGTCTTCTGAAGTCCAAAGCTACAACAAAAAAGAAAAGATCTACCAAACTGTATCATGTCCAAAGGCAGTCATGACATATAATCGGCATATGGGTGGACTTGATCTGTTGGATGCTCTTCTTGGATATTTTAGAATACAAATTAGATCAAAAAATTCTTATGTCATGGAGAATAGTATACAGTTGAAGAAATTGAAAGGACTTTATGCCATTATGCCATCCCAAGATGTACGATTAGATCAGCTAGATCTTCCTGTTTCGACCACTAGACAGCGGTGTAAGGTTCCAAAATGCAATAAAAGATCTTTTGTGGAGTGCCGAAAATGCAAAGTAAACCTTTACCTGAATGAGAAAAGAAACTGTTTCACGATATTCCACACTTCATAATTTTTTGAATACATAATTGATTTAATTTGTTGAGATAATTTTTGTTTCTTTTCTGCTCAGTGTATCATATATGATCCAAACAGGAAAACTGCAAATTTTCTTGAAACACGTGTATTTTTAATTAACATAAACTACCACACATATTTTTTTCATGAAGGAAAAAAATCATGCAGTAAGAGGCTAATAACATTAATTTTTGAAATTCTTAGTCTTTTACATAAGAGCAAGTGCGTGCAACCCAGTCGTACATAGACCAAATGGTTCTATATGATAGCTACAGTCAATAATAAAATTACTTTTAAATTTAACAATAAAGGAACTTTAAAGTTGAAAAATATTTAACAGTCAGAAATATATCTTAATTTCAAATTTTTTTATTAAATTTATAGATTGTGAGAACAAAATTTTACCAAAAATCTATGCGCTGTTTTTGAGAAAAATACAACTTTCGAAAACCATTTTCTTACAATTGTATGTTCGGCACTGTTATTTTTAGGTTAAATACAATTTTTTTTTCTCACATCTTGTAGATTGTAATAAGAAACTTTTATTTGTCAAGTTTAAACAAAAATTGAGCATGGATTTTTCGAAACATTGAGTTTTTAAAAAAGAAATGTTTTGAAAATTTGAATACACAATATTATTCAAACTTTTGGGGAGCTTTATCATAAAAAAACAAAATCAAAATCAAAAACTAAAAAAAAGGTTCCAAGGGGGGTATCTACCATTAATAACCATTTTTCGAAAAAAAATTTCAACCATTAACTAGCTTTAACTAAATGAAATTTTTTGAATTTTCTCTATCTTAAAAAACGTGTGGCTAAGTTCTTGAGAAAAATAAATACGAGTATGCATTTAAAAGATTCCAGAAAAAAATCGAATGGCAGGTACCGTTAGTTTTGGTCTTAAAAAAAAAAAAACTTGTGGGGAAAAAATTTAAAAACGATATATGCCAAGTTTAACCTATATCGGCCGAGCCGTTTAGGGTGTAGTCGAACAGGCAGACAGACAGATAGACAGACAGAATTGCGAAACCAACTTTTTTTTGCGTTATCATCATAAAGTCAACTTTGATCAAGATCTCAAGTTCGGTTTTTTTTTACGAATGCATAACTTGCCTTATAGTACCTATAAGTCGCAAGTAAAAAGGAGAAAATCCAAAATGCTAAATAAAGACAACGAGGAACCACCAACAGTTGCCAACAAGATTGTCAACTTACTGCAACTTTTCATTAAATTGTGACAACAAACCAAGGAGACTGCTGTATCTCGCATGAGAAAAAAGATTTTAGGGGTAGCTGCGACTTGTGAGTCCTTTGTTTCATTATTTTAAATCTCTTCCAGAAGAAGTTGAGGAAATAAGCTGCTTTAGCGATCGATGGTGGGTGGGCAGAATTTAAACCAATTTAAGTTCGCTATGTGTATTTTTCAATTTTCTCAAAAGTAAGAAAATCGAGGTAGGTGGTTCTTGCTTTTAAGGTGACCATATGGACTATAATGATATGAGAATCTTGATGCTGCATCGTCATATAGATTTCAGTATTTCTGTCGTTTATTAAACCTATTTTACTCGTAACACTGCTGATAATCTAATTTTTTTCTTTTATAATTCGAATTCAAGGATTTGTTGAGATTAATGGTAAACAAGTAAATAGTAAATCAAATTACTTCTGGTGGATAGATGGGGGCAGTCATGTGATGAAGTCTTAGCAGATACCTAAAGGTACAGTGCCTTGTTACTCCCAAGTAAAAATGTATATTTAAGGCTATTGGGAAATTATATTTCTTTTATTTGTTCATTTTAAGGCCAGCTGATAGACAATGCTTTTGGGTTTTTAATGGGAGTAAGAACGTATACATTTTTCTATAGGGGTGTCAACTCGGGAGCAAGCCACAAAATACAATTGGCCGAGTGAAAAACATGAATATACCAGACGTAAGCCATCAAAATCGGTGTTAAATCGGTGGAAATCATAGATAAACATATCGTCGGCCCAGAATTACAAGGTTCTAACAGCCATTTTTACGAAAAATGAGTTATGGATGTCGTTGGATTCGTATTTTTAAGCGCTTTCGAATGAATTCATGGATATGCACCTTAATTCACCCTATAAAGCGTAAAACGCAAAAAACAAAGGTTTTAAAAACCAAAATGAAGTTAATTTAAGAATTACAACGTTATGTAGCAAAATTGGCGGTTAGAACTTTATAATTCTCTCTTTGACCAATAAAAAAATTACACATCTTCTTATTGACATAGAACCTTGTATTCCTTAATTTTGTACATAGAACCTTATAATTCTTATCGGATTGCCGAAAACGCAACAAAGTTCTATGTTGATCAATTTACCTTTGGTTTTTTCTTCGTGTTTTTGATATTGTTTACAAAAAGCTTGTGAAAAACTAGCAACAAGCAGTATCTCAAACCAAGTCTAACAATTTCAGAAATGTTTCATATGTATTAAGAGAACACAGGATCTGACAAAACTGTTAAATTTAATGCATATCGACAAGTGATTGATCACAGTGCGAGCGTTTAGGAAAGTGGGAGGGGATTTAAAAGGAGATACCGATGCACATTGGTTTTGAATGTCTGAATATCACAATGGGAAGGAAATATAGAGTCGGGTAAGGCATTCCACATTCGTGTAGTGCGGCTAAAGAATGAATCTCTGAATTTAACAGTACGTCCGAAGTTGGGCTCAAGGGTAAACTGACGAGCATTCCCCGAAGCGCGAGTGTTACGGTTAAATTGTTTAAGGGGAGGAATGCAACTGGCTATTTCACTAGAACAATGTTTGTAAAAATAACGGTAATATAATGAAAGACAAGAAACATTGCGACGGTGCTCGAGAGATTCAATTGTTTCTGTTTTAGTCCTATCACCTATCAATTGTAAAGCTCTTTTTTGGATTCTATCCAAAAGACTCAAGTGGGTTATTGGAGCACCTGCCCAAATATGGGAATTATACTCGAGTTTAGGACGAATATAGGCTTTATAGATTACAGCCAGATCAGAAAGGGTAAAAAATTTCTTGCATCGTCGAAGGAAACCTAAACACTTAGCAGCGTTTTTGGCAACGTCGAATATGTGGTCATTCCACACAAGGTCGTCTGTGATGCACATACCGAGAACTGAGATCTGTTCGGTTTCCTCAATGCAAGGGTCACTTATGGATAGCGGCATGGGGGTGGATTCCGCTTTAGCGACAGGAGACAGCATTGAGTTTTTGAAGCATTAAATCTATGCGAGGAGCATAAAATAGCAGTTGAAAACACCACTGTATCTGATGAGCTGGTTTTGAAATATAATGCGCATTTTCAGGAAAAGGAAGAGGCATACAAGCAAAGACAAGTTGACAGAGAAAATACAGTTCCAGTTTTGTGCTTTGACATGCAAAATGTACTTACCTGTCCAAATGCTGATGTAAGCTCATTTTTTTACCACTCAAAGTTAAATGTGTATAACTTTACAGGACATTTTTCGCTTAATAATAACGTCTATTGCTGCTTGTGTGATGAAAGCATAATGGGAAGAACAGAAAATGATATTGCTAGTGCTTTGCTGAAAATTCTAAACCGTGTTATGTCAAAACCGGAACTTGTTGGTAAACTTCATATTAATTGATTTTCATAAGCATCAGCCAGACATCTAACATATACATTTTAAATTCTCTACTCCAGGAAATTCTACAATTTAGGAAATAGGTAATACCCATAGCTGCATTCAACGCGTCTTACGAATCGCGATTTTCATTCACCCTTGTCATTCAAAAAACAAAATCTTACAGTTTTGCAAATGCAACCGTTAGATTTTAAAAATGTGTACGAGTGTTGTAAGATTTTAAATATTAAATTAATACCATTTTCGAAAGTTGTCCAACATCAACTTACACAAAACCTTACCGAGGTGTTTTTTAAGACTTCCCATCTTGAAAAATCTCTTAAAAGTGTAGACTTAGTATTCAAAAACCTTAAGAAATAAGAATATGTGGTCTTTTCAATGGCCAAATTTAAAAGAGGTACAATTAAAAAATGACCTTGCAACAAGAAAAATCAAACCATTTAAAGCAATGCTTAAATACATGCCTGCAATTTATTGATAAAGAAATTTCGAAAATATAATGAAAACAAGAACAAATATCCAATATGATTAATTAAAATTCTTGTTGGTTTAATTAATTTATAATATTCTATAATTTTCTTAAATGTATTCACATATTTACTTGAACTGTAAAATATATATAAAATATACTATGAAAATTAAAATTTTAGTTTGTTTAATCAAATTACTATTTATTTTCTTATTTATTTAAATGTTGTACCTTTAATTCATTCAATCAATAATTAAAATATTAGTTTTATTATATTTATTATTTATTCTCATTATTTTCTTATTTACGTTAACGAACTGTTAAATATATGAAGTTAATTATAGGTATAGTGTACTAGGTGCTACATGCATTAAAAATACTATATAATATTTTCCTATAATAAAAATGTAAAAATCAGATTATTGTTTTATATTTAGTTGGAGAATCATTTCAGATACTCTATTTTGCTGCTTTTATACTATGAATACCATAGTTTTTTTCAACGACTAAACTAAATGTTAGAAATCTTCATATGATTAAATAACAATTACAAGGTTCTATGTGGTACATAGAACCTTCACCGAAATTTGAACTACATGGAATTGGCTCATAGAACTTTGTGCAAAAAATTTAATTTGCAATTAAAAGGAAATTCCTCAACACATAAACAAATAAATTATATTTTTATTAGTTATTATCAATAATCTATCGTTTGTTATCATTCGAATGTAAATCAATAGCCATTTAATACGAAATCTGATATAGCTCTTCATTCGTTCCAAATGATAATTTTGCACGTTTTAAGTATTGTTGCCATGCCTGAGTATTCGAAGATGTTGCAAGTTGCTGTTTCTGTCTTATTAAAATTTAATGGAAGCTTGAGTGCACAGTACGTTAATTCAATGAAAATATTAATGTCAGTTCAATTCTGCATTCGAACCGACGCGACGGACGCAACGTAAATATCAAAATGATGAAAAATGTTTTGTTTGTTCCCATTGGTGCATCGAGGAAAATAATCTCCTATTTTTGTTTCTTATAGAACGCATGACTTGGTTGTTAGTATTTTTGATCAGCCGGACAGCAGCTAGTTGGCTTGTTTGAGTTTACATGTATTGTTGTTTCTGGTTCACATTGAAGTTCTGTTCAAAAAAAATAACAAAACAATCATCAATGCGTCAGTGCAGTGATATAAGTCCTCAGGCCATAAGGGTCCATATGACTTTGGTCACATTTGAGTACAACATAGATAAGTCCCAAATCTATTTTTATTTAATTTGTTAACGACCTTTCGTCCGTGTTAAAGTACTCAGACTGTCTTATGTATGATATTATTTATAATATTCAAAGATATTTCGAATAAACGAGATTTTGAAGAGTTGCAGTTTGACCTTAATTCTTTTTGTGACTGATTGTGTGTTCGTTATTGTCTGAGAAAGCTTTGTGAATCTTCTTTTAACTATTTGTATAATGATTTACTCTTGTCACATGTTAGTTATAAATGTCTTTGGTGTATTATTTGATTGTAAACTAGAATTCATACAACACATCAACTCCAAAGCTAATAATGCCAGGTTGCGTTAAAATGGAGTCAAGACAGCTTTCCGATCCTTTCGTTAGTAAACATCTTTTTGAGGTTTTCTTTCAGAGGCTTAGGTTAGGATTAGATTTTTTAGATTAGATTAGATTAATAGATTTATTCATAATAGTTATATTTACAAAAACATTTGAGTTTAAAATTAAATTAAATCTTTTGTGGCATGGCCGGAAGGGCCGTCAGCCAGATGATAGCCTAAATTAATAACATTTCCAATTTTTGTAGTTTTATGTTGCTTTATGAACAATTTAATCTTAAAAGTCTTCTCTTATTATCTGTCTTCTATAATTAAGTGCTATTTTTAAATACTGAGATAGTTTTTTCCAATCTGTTCCATTAAGAATTTCAATGAGTTCCGCTTGTTCCAAATGACTTTTCTGCCATATTTGACGCCGAATTTTTGCTAGAATCGGGCACATTGCCATGAAATGCAGTACGTTTTCCCTTTCGTTGGTGTTGCATAAGGAGCAGCTTAGTGATAGGTCATTGCGATGTGGAATGAAATTTAAAGGCAAAAGTTCAGCTCTAGCCCTGAAAATCAATGATATTGTTTCAATGTTATGGGTGTCCTTGAAGTAGTTGGATTCTCTTAAATCGTGCTGAAGTAGGGGGTAGAATTGCCTATGTAGTGAAGTAGAGGCATGCTCTATACTTTTCTCTCTTGCTTTGGAGTGGAGCTTTTCGAGTAGACTGTGAAGATATGGCCTCCATTCTTGTAAATTATCTAGAGTTAGATTGAAAGAGAGTTCACACGAGTCTGCTAAGTTTTTCCATTCCTGAAACCATGAGCTTTGCGACTTTATTATCGAAACAGCAATCTTTCTTGCAACTTTATCAACATGGCTGTACGTTAACTTAGTGATGTAGTTGAAGTGCAGTTTAAGAGATGAGAGATGTAATGGTGATAGACCGGTTTCAATGAGAAGCATGTAGTTGGGTCTTGTGTCGGGTAGTCGGAACTGCCTCTTTAGAAAGAACCTCAGGAGTTTTTCAGTGGTTTCAGTTTGATTCCAGCCCCATGACTCCGCAGCATACAGCATTATTGATTCGGATGTTGCGAGAAAAACTTTGTATTTTGCACTAAAAGCTAGGTCCT
The DNA here is from genome assembly GCA_911387755.1 of Chrysotoxum bicinctum. Taxonomy (NCBI): domain Eukaryota; kingdom Metazoa; phylum Arthropoda; class Insecta; order Diptera; family Syrphidae; genus Chrysotoxum; species Chrysotoxum bicinctum. Next base: position 203,974,452 of record OU426988.1, read on the forward strand.
TGTTACCATATACATTCTTCCCCACCGTCCCAATCGCATTTTTGGACAAAGAAAAGTTTTTTACTAAGTGTTTTTCAAGGTTTAAGTTGCTCGTCACAGTGTAACCCAAGTATTGGTATTCCCTCACAGTTTCAATTTGGTCCGCTCCATAATACCATTTCTCGTTTGCTGCCAATCTCCCTGATCCTCTGCGAAAAACCATTGTTTTTGATTTGTTAAGGTCCACTGTACGATTCCACTTCGAACAGTAATTCCGCAATTTGTTGATTATTAACTGAAGAGATTCAGGAGATTCAGCCAGAATGACAAGATTGTCTGCGTACATCAGAACTTTAATCCGGAACTCATCAATTGTTATGCCACACGGCATGTTATTTATTAGATCCTCGATATAAAGGCAGAAAGCTGAAGGGCTGAGATTGCAACCCTGTTTCAATCCTACTAAGGCAAGAAACCAATCAGATAGATTTTGGCCATCCCATATACTGCATACGTTGTTTCTTTATAGATGTCCTCAATTATATTTCCAAATTTTAGAGACATCCCATCTCTAAACAATTTAAACATCAGAGCCTTTCTGTCGATGGAATCGAATGCGGCTCGAAAATCTATGAAACATGCGTACAGTTTCTTCTGTCTACGACGATATATCTCTGCAATGTTGGTCAGGCTAAAAATGTGATCCACTGTGGAGTATCCTTTTCTAAATTCACTCAGAATATGGTTACTTTCAATCCAAGCTGTAAGTCTGGAATTCTCTCAGAATATGGTTACTTTCAATACAAGCTGTGAGTCGGCTTCTTAGAATTTCCATGAAGATTTTGAGCGATGAGTTGAGAAAAGCAATACCTCGATAGTTGGATGGGTCCGTCTTATCTCCTTTTTTGAATATGGGAAAAAGTATTGATTTTCTGAAAGCATCCGGTATTTTGCCTGTAGTGTACACTTGTACACTTTTGTGCGAAGTGTTAGAAACTCCAATGTTGCGTATTTCCAGAATTCATTTGGGATCCGGTCAATAACAGGAGCTTTGTTGTCTTTTATTTTGGCTACAACTGTTTCGAATTCAGAGATCGCTATCTCTCTATCAAGAATTTGATTTTCGACATTTGATCTAGCGTATTGGATTGGAGGAGCAAAAAGTTCTGGATTCAATTGTTCTTCAAAATGATGTCGTAGTGTTTCTGTAGGCAATAGTGTTTTTGTTACAAAAGGTCTTCCTTTACAAAATTCCGAGGAGTATTTGCAGTATGTTAGACTTTCAGCTTGTTTTTTGGAGAAGTTAACTTTTTTGCATCTACATAAAGCTTTGTATGCTCGATTTGCTTCAAGATAGTCTTCTTTCAAAGAATGTGCATTGAAATTTTGATATAGATGAAGAAGCGCAAAAGATCTTTTCCGGGCAGACTCACATTCCTTATCATACCAGGTCGATTTTATCTCAAGGGACTTAGTGCTTGGGAGATGTGAGACCGCTGTCGATGATATCACGCTCTGCAAAGCTTCCATCGTTGGCGATTGCTCATGTAGACCGTGTGCTGTAATACTGCGATTAAGTTAGGAGAATCCCTATGAACTCCCTCCTTACAACTGTAGATTTAACATAGACTCTTTACAACTCCTGTCTCGTATTAACTTTAACATTCCCCAAAGAAGTTTGAAAAATTTTGCACATTGATATACTTATTTCAAACTATCGGACGAATTATGTTAAATTTAAGTTAACTTTTCTCCAATTATAAGTCCCGTTGTTTTCTTCACAAATGGGACATTCATAAGGTCCCAAACCAATTAAAAACAAATAACCTTATAATGAGTAACGTCAGTTTATATTAAGATACGAGTATCCACCTGGGATGTTAAAAATTTTAAACAAAAAAGTTATAGCAACATTTGTTGCTTCATTTGTCTGTTAAATTGTCTGGCAGGAACATATTTTTGAAAACTTTTCTTGAAAAACAGTATTTTGGGTGGGTGACCTGTTTCGTGGGTTCTATGGATTTTTAACTGCGTAGTGGGCAAACTTCTCACTCCCACAACTATGATGCTCAGCTATGGGGGTATGTTCAGACATCAAGAAGTGATCTATTTTAATAGTTTTTCAAATCAACAGTTGGAAAAAAGAACACATGGTGCACAGAGATATAACCCTGATATGATTTGTGTCCCATTTGAGTGGGATATACTCGTATGTTAGCCTGCAAATTTATTAGGGATTATGGTCTCAGAAAAATGGGATGATCTGTGGTCTTATGTCACTGCGCTTAAAGCATCTAGCTATAACGTTGGATTAGCAAAATGGGTTAACAGTTGATTTTTGTACGGTCAACTGCAACTGGTAGATAATTAATTTAAAACTTTTGTAATTAATGATTTCTTCTTGAAAACTTGCAAATACTAAACAGGGCACTGGTTAAATTTTTTTTAATTTTAATTTTCGTTTAAAAAATACCTTGATTATACAAATTCAAAAAACTGCAGATTGGAAAACCTGATATAATTTTTATTTATAGTCACCAATTTATTTTACCCAACAAGAAAATTAAACACGTACTTCATTGTAAGGAATAAATGGGTATTATATCATTCTTTTCTTTTCTATTAAACAATACAATAATAAATAATTCAATTTAGAGATAAAAATAGTCTTTATTTTATTTCCTCTCGCAATATACCACCACAAGATGCCATCCATTCTTAGAACACTTGAATTCAATATCAATAGGGAATTGAAATACGTTTGCCATGTTCCTGTCTGTCAACAGCTGTCATCTCCAGTCTGTTGGTCTCAAAATAAGCTATAAGTTTGTTAAGATAACCAATCGTTGCTTCCGAGTTAAACAAAACAACACCTCAGTGAGCATGATGGGGAAGAAATCATCCTAATCAAATAAAACTCCATGCAAACGATTTCTTTATTTGAAACTGAATACAAGTTACTTAGAACAAAGAGATTACGGTTACACAATGCAAGTTGACAGAAAAATAAATAAATCTTTTTTATTTGGAAAAAGGTAGCATAAAACACTTTAAAAAAGTTACCTTGTCAGCATATTTCAACAACATTTCTTTTATCAGTGTTTTTAACAAATGTTGTGTTCTTGTTTATTTTAGTGTAAAATAAAAATATCCTTATTTTTTAAGGACATCCGATGTTATAAGGCCATTCCTACTGAGAAACACCAACAAAAAGTTGAAACAAGCTAGAATGACCTTTGATCATCATATTCAACAAACCAAATTTTTGCATGAAAAACAATAGAAATAAAATGTACGACTGGATCGCACGGACTTGCTCTCATGTAAAAGTACTTTGGAATTTTAAATACTTTTTTATAAATATAAAGCATGGATTTAATGAGATAAAAATGTTTAAATGCATGGAATATCCGTCTGATCTCCGATAAAGTATGAAAAGTATTAAAGTAATTTTCTCCAAATTTTTCTAGAACGAAATTGGGGATGCCAATTTTAAGTGCTTAGTAATATAGATTTAAGGAAATAATTTCAAAAAATAATCGTTCACACGTTTTTAAGATTGATTTTTCAAAAAATAAATTGTCATTTTTTTCAGAAAACAAAAGAAATATTTGTTTCAAATATTTTGTATACAATATTATTTTAAACTTAAGGGGGCTTCTGGTCAAAATTTTTGGTTAAAATCGTTGGGCCGTTAATGAGAAATTCGAAAATCAAAAAAACGGTTCTATGAACGGTACCGTTAATAACTTTTTGCACCAAGATTTTTTTTTTTACAAGAATGTAGTCCATGTCCATAATATTACACTTAATTTTTTTTATCAAAATCGTTAGAGCCGTTTTCGAGAAAAATAAGATTATGCATTACGGGTGTATGGGGGGTACCGTTATTTTTAGATCTAAGAAAAAAATTTCAATTTTTTCTCTAGGGAATCACCGAAGACCTTTAAGTACCGAGTTTGAAGAAAATAGGTCCAGTGGCTTAGGCTCTAGATCGAGGTACAGACATACAGACATTCGGACATATACAGACAGGGAGTCGGAATTGTCGGACTCACTTTATTCGTCTTCGCTATCATCGTAATGTCAACTTTGATCAAAATCTCGAGTTCGATTTTTTTCCAAATGCAGAACTTGCCCTATAGTACCTATCAGTGGCATGGCGTGAATTATTTTAAATGGGAACCCGTTATAAAATTTTGTCACCTGTAAAAATGAAACAAAATAATCTTAGAACCTTAAAAACAACATTTCTAGTAGAATATGGTATTTACAAATGCATTCCACATTGACTTGGCATAAAATGTCTAGCTATATTTTTTATACTTCAAGACATTAATATTTCAATCAACAATGAGCTTGAAACATAATAAAAAAAGGACCTCCTTTTAGACACCACCCCCTTCGTCGGTCATAAATGCGGCACCTTCCTAGGAATGTTCTATTAACTTTTCCCTGCAATCATATGTGTCAAGAATATAACATACATATATGATGGACAACTCATCTGCATTAAGACTCGCCCTAACGTCAGAAAATACAAGATATCTTTTTTGTGTTCCATTCTCTGACAAGAACCGAAATATGGCACTCAGTTGTCCCCTATGACTCAAATCTGACGTTTCGTCGATCGTAATCGACACGAACCGAGCTTCTATGATTTCTGTTTTTATTTCAGATTTAATAACAGCCGCGATACTATGTATCAAGTCATTTTGAATATCATTGCCCTATAACACTACTCTAAATAGGATTCCATTAAAGTGTCATAGGTACTTATATGTTGATTTCCTTTACACATAAGAAATCAATTTCTGTGTGAAGATTTTGATCCCTCGCCAGATTTTGCGTTCCTTTACACCCAACAAAAATTTATTTTTCTGACAGGGATCAAAATCTTTTCCCTGTGCAGGGACGGGTTAGAATATTCCTGCAGCGCCTCCCCGCTTGTCGTAAAAGGCGACTAAAGGAGTAAATACATCTAGGCCACAAACAGCAAGGTGAACCTAGCGACACGTAACACCTATAAACTTTCCCAAAAGTGTGCATGCCAGTCCCTGGGTTGGCACGACTGGAGATCACCGGTGCCGTAAAAGAGAGATCAAATACAAAACTGGAGCATGCACACGTCGATACTTACAACCAGGATTTTGTGAATTAAAGCATTATGGAAGTACTCGTTCAAAATGACACTACCCCGCCAGGCACTACCATTGTTACACATGGTACTGATCCTGGACCGAGCAGCAATGCTCGGGTCAGAGCTAGACGGATTCCGGGGGCTAGCAAAGTAATGCCGCAGATTATACAAAATCTGAGAGTTGCGAGTTGGAACGTTGGCAGTATGACAGGTCGAAGCTTCGAGCTGGAAGAGATGATGAAAAGAAGGCGAGTGGACATCTTATGTGTTCAAGAAACAAAATGGCGAAACACGGGAAACAGGGCCCGTTTCTTGGATACGAGGACAAAAAACTATAAGATGTTCTACTATGGAACGGAAAAGGGTAAAAACGGAATCGGAATCATCCTTGCAAAACATCTATTAGGCAGCGTATTGACCTTTCGAAATCCAGCGACCGTTTGATGTCCCTTAAATTGGTGATTAAAGGAAAGTTGTGGAATATTGTCACTGCATATGCTCCCCAAATTGGATGTGAGCAGGTGCAAAAAGATGCATTTTGGCTAGACTTTCACAATCTACTTAAGGACATCCCAAAGGAAGAGTTTTTGTTCGTGGGCGGAGATTTGAACGGACATGTCGGGAAGACAAACGAAGACTATGAAGATTGCCATGGAGGCCTCGGATACGGCACCAGGAACCCTCCTGGTGAAGACATCCTGAGCATGTGCAAAACATACGGTCTTATCGTACTAAATACCATGTTCGTCAAACAAAGCCGACACCTGATCACTTACAGCAGTGGTGGAAATGAAACCCAGATTGATTACCATTTGGTATCTAGTTTCATGAAACCCCGGATAAAAGATTGCAAAGTGATACTAGGAGAAGCGATCGCCCACCAACACCGTCTCCTACTGACAGAATTTTTTATGGAGACAGTGAACGACAACAAACATACAAAAACTTTTGGGAAGATCAAATGGTATAATCTGGATAAGGAAAAAGGCGAAGCTTTTATTTCGAATATGCAAAACGTTCTGTATAACAACACCGATATAGTTCGAAATGAAGAGAGTACAGCACAAAGTATGTGGGATCTCCTACAGAGAACTTGCAAAGAAAAAGCCAAAACACTGTTAGGGGTTTCAAAAGGACACAACCAACAAGGCAAAGAAACATGGTGGTGGAATGATGAAGCTAAATCAGTTATAAGTAAAAAGAAAATGGCTTTCAAGGCTTGGTCGAAGTGCCCCTCTAATGATACAGAGCAAAAGTCACGCCTCGAAGTGGAATATAGAAACTGCAAGAAAGAAGCGAAGAAGAAGTGCGCCCAAATTCAAGCAAAGAATACAGAAAACCTGTATCGGGAGCTGGATGAAATTTCTACCCCGACAGCTGGTGCTATTCAAGAGCTACGGCAAAACATGAATAAGGGCGCAACTATCTTCAAAATAGCCGCTCAAAGAAGAAGAAATGCCCAGGAGATTTGTTCGCCAAAGTTCATTAACAATGCTCAAGGCCAACTACTTGTGGAAGACAACGAAATTCTTCACAGGTGGCGACAGTATTGTGACGGACTTTTAAACGAACAATTTCCAAGGCTATACTTTCCAATAGCTTCACCTAACTTAAGCGAAGTATCCGACGTCACAGTCGAAGAAGTTAGTGAGGCGGTAAAATACTCCAAAAAGGGAAAAGCTGTTGGCCCAGACGAAATACCCTCAGAGTTTTGGAAAAAGATGGGAGACATCGGGTTTAGATGGCTCATGATTCTTGTCTCCAAACTTATACGAGGTGATCGCATGCCTAATCAATGGAGGGAAAGTTACCTTCTTCCAATTTATAAAGGAAAGGGTGATACTCGAAGCTGTGATAATTACCGTTCGATTAAGCTGATGTCACACACCATGAAGATCGTTGAGCGAGTCTTGGGTAGCCGACTGCGAAAAATAATTAGGCTATCTGATGACCAGTGCGGGTTTGTCGGGGGTAAGTCAACCACGGATGCAATCCAGAGTATAAGAATAATTATGGAAAAACATCGGGATTCTTTGGAGGATTTGCATGTCATATTGGTTGATTTTGAAAAAGAATTCGATCGGCAACCACGAGATCTAATATGGGTGGCCCTCAGGCAACGAGGAGTTCCAGAAACCTATGTGCGGATAATTATGGACATGTATGATGGAGCAGTTACTAAAGTAAGATGCGCAGCTGGAGTTACCGAAGAATTCGAAATCACAGTAGGTGTACACCAGGGAAGTGTCTTGAGTCCCCTGCTCTTTATTACAGTTCTTGATTACCTGCTTGAAGGCAAAGTGACGGATCCAAAAGTACATCAGTTATTCTTTGCTGACGATGGAGCCATCATAAGTGAAGACCCGATATCCCTACAACGAGCACTTGACGTATGGGTGGATGTTCTAGAAGGAAGTGGGTACCGCATAAGCGCGAAAAAGACAGAATACCTATGCTGCCCATTTTCTGATCCACACAGGCCTATTCCAGACATTTATTTGAATAGAGAAGTGCTTCCCAAGTGTGAAAAGTTTAAATATCTGGGGTCTATGATAAATAACGAAGCTACTTGTGATGACGATATCAATCATCGCGTAAGCGTATGGTGGATGAAGTGGCGGGAAAATTCTGCTATCTTCTGTGACCGAAAAATGCCCCCTAAGCTGAAAGGAAAGCTCTACACTTCAGTTGTGCGTCCAGCACTCACATACGGTTCACAATGTTGGACAATGTACAAAAAGTATGAGAGTAAGCTAACGGCAGCTGAGATGAAGATGCTTCGTATGACAGCAGGAGTTACAAAGCTTGATCGAATTAGAAGTACGAAGATCCGAGGAAGCCTTCATGTTAAGAATACCATTTCCCAAAAAATTGAACACGACCGACTCAGTTGGTATTGCCATGTTCAAAGGAGAGATCCTGAGAACCCCGTCAAAAAGGCAATATCATACAACGTTCCAATTCGGAATAAAAAGAAAGGTAGGCCTAAACACTCCTGGTACAAACAAATGCAAAAACACCAGCATTCAGTTGGCCTCAGAAATGGAACAATACAAAACCGGGAGGCTTGCCGCCGATTTCTGAGGTCAACCCGGCGAACCCCACAGGCGGATCACTAGTGTGAAGCAGATACGTGGGAGAGTTATGATCCCCTCGACATCGAGATCATAACAGCGCCGAAACAAAGGAAGAAGAAGAAGAAGGGATCAAAATCTTTAAATCCATATTTAAAGAGGGATTTACATGTATACATGAAACACGCACACCAAACAAAAAATTTCGATCGAAATCCCTGGCGTGTAAGCGAAAAAAGGATCAAATATAAACTATCAACTATCCTTACTAAAATTATTTGGTTTTTCTGAATGGTAATCTGTTAAACAGCAATCTACATTTATCAAAGACATTTCCAAGACAAAATCTAAAACTGCACTAAAATTAAGAAGCTAAATTATTTTATCACTATAGTGGGTAATAAAAGGAATTAAATCTTCACTTTAACATCTAACTTTTCACTATTTTTAATTAAGTTCAAAACACTAGATTTATTTGAAGTTATTGAACCTGTGCAACACAGCCTTTTATTGAATGCCAATTGAATCTAAATTTAAATTCCTATTAAAAAAAAAGTAAATGCATTTTATTTGTCCAGAGAAGCGATATGCTAAATTTACACCGCTGACAAATTGCCATATATTCTATGTACCATGATTTCTTTCATAAATCAAAATTATCACAGTAAATTTGCAAAAACATCAATGGTGCATTTTACATTAGCATGCAAATCAACATCAAATTCAAAATCAAGAACCAACAATACCCACATGTCATATTTATATTTATACGTATGACATATTAAAGAAAAAAACAAATATGTAAGTAGAAGAACACCGTCTTATTTCTTACACAAGGTTGAAAAAAGGCGAGCACCTGAACTCCTGCAATGTATTATCTTCCTACTGAAATGCAATTATTCTAATTGCTAAAGGGAGAATAGAATACAAATAATTCCAACTCCTACTGGTATACATCGAAAATTTTATAAGACGGAATGTAGCGTCTTATTTTTTGGATATAAAAGCGGATGTTGAACAAAGAGGATCCGAAACACAATGCTTGGGGAAGAAAGGGATATAAAACAAATAAATAAGACGGTGATTGAAAAGTTTACGTCGAAGTCCAAATTGATAACATATACATAAAAGAAATAAAAAACAAAAATCCAACAATCTCAGGAAAAAAATAACACATTTGGTAACGTACTTTGTGTTAAATTCTGCTCTTACAACACTAAACAAAAACTTATGAAAAAGAAAATAATAAACAAAGCACGTCTAACACCTAAATTATTTGGGAATGAGTACAACAACAATAAGTCCATATACATCAATGATAGTTTATCTTTTCAAACAAGAGAACTAAGAAGAGCTGCAGTGACTGCGAAAAAAATAAATAACTACAAATACTTGTGGGTTAAGAACTCAGAACTTTTAATGAGAAAAAAAGATGGTGATAAAATTGTCAAAATTAAATGTCTAGATGATCTAAATAATCTTTAAAATGCCTTTTAATAATTTCAATAATTTTAATTCTGTTAATAATATTAGATCTTCTTGTAATTTTGAAAGTGATGTCTTGTCAAGTGTTTTTCAAAATAATCAAAGCCATACAATTTCTGATAGTTTTTTTATTATTCATCAAAATATCCGTAGCCTTCGCGCCAATTTCGATTCATTATTGCTTCACATTGATTCGTGTTTAAGGAAGCCTGATTTTATTTTTGTATCTGAAATCTGGATTTTTGATTATGAAAAGGATAATTTTAAAATATCCGGCTATGAATTTTTTTCTACTTGTAATAATGATTACTCGTCTGGTGGTGTTGGTGTTTTTGTTAAAATTGAATTTATCAATTCTGAGATTCTTAACATAAATCTAAAATCAGCGGATATAATAAAACTTTCTTTTAACTTAAATAATATGAAATCAGTATTTATTTGTGCTTATAGATTTCATGATAGTAGTGGAGATGTCTTTCTTGAAGAATTAAATAATTTGTTATTGCATGAGAAGTCAAAAAACTTAATTTTCTTGGGTGATATCAACATTGACCTTCTCTCTAAATCTAATTTTGTGGATAGTTATTTATCATTATTGGCTGGTCATGGTTTTGATTGTTGTATAAGTGTACCTACACGAATTACTAATAACTCTAGTACATGCATAGACCATATCTTCTCAAGAAAAAGTAGAGTTTATGACTATAAGTTGGTAAGTTCTATTGCTGATTTTGGTATAACCGATCATTGTATGACCAGTCTTCACTTTCTGGGTGTTTCTAACAATATTAAGGTTTGTAATACATCCTTTCCAGTTAAAAAAATTGATTTTATCAAGCTTAACTTACTTCTCCGCTTTGAGTTTTGGAACAAGGTTTATAATGAACATGATCCGTCAATAGCCTTTGATAACTTCATAGATACACTTAATTCTCATGTTACTCGCTGTACTTCAACTTGTAACAAGCCGAATAATACTAGGCGTTTAAAAGAATGGATGACAGGGTATTTAGTTAATCGTATTAAACAAAAAAATAAACTTCAACTAAAATGTAAAAAATACCCCAATAACAGTGTACTTAAAGCCAAACAAAAATGTAAGGAAATTTCAAACGAGATCAAGATATGTAAAGAAAACTATTATATTAATGAATTGGCAAAGAACAGAGGGAATCTGAAAGGTGAATGGAATGTGGTTAATAAAATTTTGAATCGCAAAGATCGTGTTGATAGACCATTCATTCTTTCAGACGGTTGTAATAGTGTTTCCGATCCAACTGAGGTAGCTAACCTTTTTAATGAGTTTTTTGCTTCTGTTGCCAATAACTTATCTACTGAGGTCTTTATGAATAACGTTGATTTGGTTGAAGGAGGAATAACAAATGACAGCTTCTTATGTAGGAGTTTAGTTTTTGATCCGATTTCTTCTGGTGAGTTGCTTTGCATAATTAAATCATTGAAAAATTCTAACTCAGTTACAGCGGATGGTTGTTCTAATGTTGTTTTTAAAAATATTGCTTTCAATATCGTTGATGTTCTTGCTCATGTTTTTAACATTAGTGTCTATAATGGAATTTTTCCTTGTGCTCTAAAGGTTGCTGAAGTTATCCCTCTTCATAAAAAATGCAATTCTTCAGATCTTAACAATTATAGGCCAATTTCTCTGTTACCTGTCTGTTCTAAAATATTTGAAAAATGTATGAAAAAAAGAATTTTAAATTTCTTAAACAGTAACAACTACTTTAGTAACTGCCAATTTGGTTTTCGATCTGGTAGATCTACGGAAGATGCTCTTTTGAAGTTTTGTACTGAAATATATAGTTCAATTAATAACAATCTTTTCACTGCTGGGGTTTTTATTGATCTAACTAAAGCAATTGATTTAGTTGACCATAATATTCTTTTAGATAAGCTTTATAAAGCGGGAATGCGTAGCTTTGTTTATAATTGGTTGGCTTCTTACTTAACAAACCGAAAGCAAATGGTTAAAATAAATGCTTGTTATAGTAATCTCTGCAACTTAACTATTGGCGTCCCACAAGGTTCAGTCTTGGGCCCATTACTTTTTCTTATTTATATAAACTCCATCTTTGAGCAAAAGTTTTTTGGTAAACCCATAGCATTTGCTGATGACATTGCCTTTTCCTATGGTTGTAAATCGCCCCTTGATCTTGTTGCTGACATCAACTCAGATATGGATATTCTTAGGCGCTGGTGCTCGGCTCATAAGATGGTTTTGAGTAGTAAGACTAAGGCAATGTACTTTAAAATTTCAGGTTCCTCACCGTTGGATTGCGATATTATCTTTCATTCTTCTGAGTGTGGTAAATTGGGTTTGAGAGTTAATACGTGTGTTTCCGGAAATAGTGATTTTTCATTTTTTCCAAATGTGCCCTGATCCAAATTTTGTTTTCGAATTGACTTTGTTAATTCTTTTAAATATCTGGGAGTTATTTTGGATAGCAAACTAAATTGGGCGGACCATACCGACTCATTAAAAAAGTATTTATTATGTTGTTCTAGGCATTTTTATAACTTAAGCTCATACTGTTCTAAACAAGTGTTGGTTATGGTTTATTATGGCATTGTTCATTCCAAAATTCAATATGGCTTAACCTGTTGGGGTGGTATATATTATAATAAAGTAAAGCCACTCGTAATTCTGCAAAAGAATATTGTGCGTATCAGTGGCGGCTGGTGGGTTGTTGAACAGGTGGTGCACTTTACTTGCTCACTAAGTATAGGTATTAAGATTAGAAATCGCAAAAAAAACAACAATTTACATGTATGTATATGTCGATTTTTTATTATTTTGTATAATTGCTCGAAGAATTTCAACCATGTATAAAACTGACACGTTTATTACATTTAGCAAGGAATCATGTTTTTTATTTTTTCACTTAAATGCGTCAAATCGTGGATTCAGATAAGTTTATTTTAAAAAGATTTATTACTGTCTTTAATATACCTAATCACTGTTAATTTTATCCCACACCACACACTGTACGTACACAGTACAGAATCGAACCAAAACCAAAATAAAAAACAATTACTAACCTAACTCCCACAAACCTACACTATTTAACCAGTCACGGATAAAGCGAAACAACATTACATATTCGCAGGCGCAGCGCATTCTAGTCAAACATCGATTGCTGTAGTAAATCTTCGGTTCTCGTGCGCTGCACGAGAGCAGGCTAATTTCTCGATACACTTCAATGAAATATCTTTTGTCTCACGCGTCAGGGATACTTGCTTGAAACTCATACAAGTTATATTAGCAGTCCTCGTGCGCTAGCCGAAGCGCACGAGAATTTTTACTTGCAGGGAAAGTAAGTCATAATAGTAAAGCAAAGCGCTTACATTGTTTCGTCATAATTGGAAATATCTGTTTGTGTTCTTGTATGTTTAAAAAATAAATATTAATATGGGAATCTAAAAATAAAGATGCAGTAATATTTTGTAATTTTTAAATCTTTTAAATTGGTGGTTCAGCGCACGAGCGCACTTAAGGTACAGCCGCCACTGGTGCGTATTATTTGTAATAAAAACCGTTTGCATGCTAGTCTTGTTCTGTTTCAGGGTCTGAAAATCCTTCCGTTAAGGCATCTCTACTACTATAAAGTTCTGAAGATATTTTTTATAAGGAGCGGACATCTTTCCATAAGAAGGAATGATTTGCATAATTTACGTATTAATTATAATAATTACGTCAATGTCCCTTCTTATAAAAAAATTCATTTCAAAAAGTTCTTTACAGTAGTGGCTCCTACAATTTTTAACAAGTTACCTGATTCCATCCGACGTTTAAGAAAATTACAAGACTTTCTCTTTAAAACAAAATCTTGGCTTTTTAATTTCAACACCTATCAAATAGAAAGTATATAAGTATATAATACATATGTATATTTGGCATAAACCTCACACACACTAATGAATTATTAATTTTCTTTGGTTTAATTTTTGTTATCTGGTACATTCAATACTAGCGTCAGCTTTTTGCTTCGCTATAGAGTGTATCCATTTTATTCATTTTTACAGGTAGTATAATATTGTATAATATAATCTTGGTTTTGAAGAACATTTTATGAGGTCTATTACTTATAATTTTTGATTTGATTGTGTTAATTTGTTCTTTAAAATAATTATGAAAATGTACACATCTACCAATTTAAATGAATGAATAAATAAAATAACTTATTAACTAAAAAAAAAAAAAAAGTATTTTTGCGACTCTCTTGATTAATGTTGGTTGTGGATTGTGGAATGTGTTTGGAAAAGGTAAAGTATAAGATACAAACGAGAGGCAGAAAGGATAACTTAAACTTATTCGATGTTTATTTGGTAGATTGTGTTATTTGTGGATTTTCTAAAAGGGAAGACGATAGGAATCGTGTTATATGGACGCCACGCCACTGGTACCTATATCGCAAGTACAAATACTTCAATGTCCTAAAGGTAGTAAACATTTTTGGTAATTTAATTTTAATTTAACGCTCGTTTTCAATGGCACTCCTTATTTCAGTTCAGATAAAAAGCCAATTTCTTCAGTTTACTGCTAATTCGACGTTGCCGGATAGTGTCATGATCCCTCCAGTGTGACAGATTTTCTCTTGCATTCATACAGTTGCAAGAGTATTGCAGTATGACTTTTTAAGTAATAGGTTTCAAAAGCATTTGATAGAGTTTGGCATCAAGCTGTATTATCGAAAATACGTACATTTTATATTGATCAATCTCTTCTTTGTTGGATGAAACTACATTTCGAACCGCTCAATATAAATTGTGTTGGGTGGTTTTTAGTCTAATATTTATAAAATAAATGCTGGTGTGCCACAGGGTTCCATTTTGTCTCCAACTCTCTTTCTAGCATTCATCATAATCTTTTTTTTATTAAACTTCATATCCACTTAATTGTTTTGTTGACGATAGTACCCTCAGCTTTTTATATTCCTTTTTAGATTCACATTCTTGTGCTTTGGTTGTGGACTTTGAACGGCAGCTACATATGTGCATCACAGAGCATCTTTTGTGGATTGATCACATATTTGACGTCGCCAAAAACGGTGCTAAGTGTTTTCTAAGTTTTCTCCGCCGATGCAAGAAGTTCTTCAACCTTTCTGATTTGGCTGTAATCTATAAGGCCTATATCCGTCCAAATCCATATCTGGGCAGGTGCTCCAAGAACACACTTGAGTCTCTTGGACATAATTCAAAAGAGAGCTCTAAAAATGATAAGCGACCGTTGTCTAATTGGACCATTTGAATCTTTCGAGCACCGCCGTAATGTTTCATGTCTATCACTATCTTACTTCTGTTTGCATTAACAATCTAGTGAAATAGCCAGTTGCATTAATTTCCTGAAAAAATTCAACCGTAATACTCGTAGTTCTAGGAATGCTCATCAGCTTACCCTTAAGCCTGTTGTAATGCTTTACCCGGCTCAACATTTCCCACTCATTGCAATGTGCAGATGCAGATATTCAAAACCAATGTGCATGGGTATCTCCTTTGTCATCCTATCCTACTTTAATAATAGCTCGCACTGTGGTTCACATTATAAAGGTATTTAAGGGTGCGTATAATATATAACCAAAAAAAAATTGTCTCTTATTAAAAAGTAAAGATAGCTATATAACAGGAATGGAGGAGACCTACAATCAACTATCGAGATCTGATGAGTAAGACAAGAAGCACTTTTCATGACAAGAGAAACTCTTTGATGATTTGTCACTTTATCGCAAGAAAAGGCACCGAACCTAGACCAGCGGTATGACATTCCAGGCCACTAGTCTATGAAGAGGGATACTAAAAATTGGTCTTTTAAAATTGTTTCTACAAATTTTATATAATACTTGCCGATATATGTACCCCACGTTGCCTGAGTCCTTTTTGATAAAACTGCAATCTGCAATCCTCAAACTAAATACTAAAATCAAGCAAAAAAAAAAAAATGATTTGAAATCATGATTCGAAAAATTTCCAAATTTAAGTAATGGGCGCGTGACACTTTTTTTGTTTAAAATTCTTTTCATTTAATTTTGTTATAAGTACACATACATAGTAGCTATTCATATTTTATTTCTAAGTTATATATTTTTCAATAATTTTTCAAAAGGTATGTCTAAAACCAATCTTCTTTCTCCTCGTCTTGTGTTTCTCATCGTTTTCTTAATATTTTCAACAAAAAAAATATCATCATTTACTCACTCACATTGGATTTTTGTCAAAAAATCGATGTAAGATGAACTGAATTCAATAAAAATTGCGTATTGACAAGGTCCTCACAGCCAACTGATGAGTCCATGTGCGATCACCCGGACGAAACGCCAATTTTTGTGGACTAAAGGCCAAAAAAGCTATTTTGAATCAGGAAGAGATTCTAGCTCTCGGAATATTCCGAAAATGCCAGCAATTTTATGATAACTGTTCATATACGTTTATCTAAAGCAGTGAGTACGTTATCAATGGTGACAATAAATACTTGAATTTCATACCGTTGTCCAATTTGCGTTTGGTGCGGTGCGAAACATGATTTTTGGTAAGACCAGCAGATAGAAATATAAAATTTTAGTTGATCATTTTGATGCAAATATGTTCTTCTTAGTAATTGTGACTAAATCTAATATGTAAATAATACTTTTTTATGGTCAGAAAAGGTTGGTGCGCGGGGCCCCAAATGCGCGGGGCCCGTAGCATTTGCTACTCTTGCTTCGTGGCTAATCCGGCACTGACAGCACCATGTCGTGCATGCAGCAATATGTCCAGCTTGTCCCTTCACATAAACACATTGATCTGACTCACACCGCTTGAATCCTATTCGAATTATGAAATTATGAAACATAAAGTGCCTTATTTAGATTGAACACTAGTAACTGCATATAAATATCTTCAGCAAGCTCAACAGTCAAAAAAGCACTTTTGACATTCTATCAGATGAATATGCATTCCTTTCTGATTCGCAGTTGAAAGCAATATTCTTAATGTCACGAACTTAGCAACTGATGAGTATGTTCCTGAGTGGTCGAAATCAGCTTTTTGGGGTGAATCCACGTGCCACCAAACGAGCTTTGTATTTATCTTTCCGTCCATTTAATAAGCATTTCACTCGAAACACCCACTTGCTTGCCACAGTTTTTGATTTAGTGACAAATCGCACATACCCCAAGTTTTGTTATTAATTAATGTGTAGTGTAGCTACTTAACCTACCTCAACCCTACGAGACAACCTAAACGAAAACATTACAAACAAATAAAATAAAAACAAAAACAAACGAAAACGAAAACGAAACCTGCACACGATGCACACAATGACTTCGACGATGACTATGACTGACCCACCTAAACCTAAACTGCTGACACAAGCAAACAATGACTAACAGTATTGAACTCTAAGTAGTTCACCCAAATTTGTAACATATGACACTAGATATTAAGATACAATATTAAGTTCTATTATTATTATTTGTAAACAAAGTATTTGTAAATAATAAAGTATTTGTAAGCAATAAAATATTTGTAAGCAACTAGTATATAAGCATGTAAAATTGGAAAATAAAATCAGATTCATTTTAGTTATACAAAGTGTTTCTCATTTATGGCAGAAAACCTATGGCATTTTTATGCTCTGCCCGTCGAATAGATAATTAGATAGAAGGTACCATTACATGGCGATCTTGCCATTACATGGCGATCCTGAAAATTACATTAGGTACATTACATCATTAGGTACGAAAAAACTAAGTCTCAAATTTGCAAACAATACGATATCTCACGATTTTCATATAGTTGAAAGTAATTTTCCTATCTCAACTGATGGTATTTTAGGCAGAGATTTTCTTACAAAATACATGTGTAAAATAGATTATGAAACATATACATTAACTAGTATTATAGAAGAAAATGAAATAGTCACACCTATTTTCACATCACTTAGCAAATCATTTAAAATACCACCCAGAACAGAACAAATTTATCCTATAAACCTAACAGTCAACGAAGATAGTGTAATTCTGAACAAAGAAATAGAAAATGGAGTCTTTATAGCCAATTCGATAATACCAGCCAATGGTAGATGTCACATAAAATTACTAAATATAAACGATTATGAAGTTGTAATTAAAAACTTAGAACCAGAGATAGAGAGCTTAGACAATTACAATATACTACAAACAAAGACTAAATACAGTTCCGACAGATTACCAAAACTATTAAAAGAACTTAAAATTGCACAAACGGATACAAATACGAAAACAACAGTACAACAGATATGTGAGAAATATCAAGACATTTTCCATCTCAAGGATGAATCGCTTACCACTAACAATTTCTACACTCAAAGACTTAACATTACTGATGAAAATCCAATATACATCAAAAATTACAGACTCCCTCAGACACAAAATTTAGAAATAAAAAAACAAGTGGAAGAACTCTTGAATAATGATATTATTGAACATTCAGTTAGTCCATACAACTCTCCTTTGCTTTTAGTACCAAAGAAGAGTGATGAAGATGTAAAAAAATGGCGTTTAGTAGTAGATTTCCGGAAATTGAACAACAAGATTGTTAATGATAAATTTCCACTGACAAGAATAGACGATGTTCTCGATAAACTAGGTAGAGCAAGGTATTTTTCCACACTTGACATGACAAGTTCTTTTCACCAAATACCATTAAAGGAGGAATCAAGACCTTCGACTGCTTTTTCATCAACAGATGGACATTATCAGTTCAAAAGACTACCATTTGGACTAAAAATATCTTCAAATAGTTTCCAAAGAATATTAAATTTTTTAGACCTTATCTCTATGGAAGAAAATTCATAGTTGTAACAGATCACAGACCACTAGTTTCATTATTTTCACATAAAAACCCATCGTCAAAATTAACGAGAATTAGAATAGATTTATCGGATTACGACTTTGAGATAGTTTATAAAAAAGGAACATCAAATACAAATGCCGATGCACTCTCAAGGATAAAAATTGACAGTGATATTTTAAAATCCATGTTGGTAAACAATGATAATAATAAGAGCCAAAGTGATTGCGACTCCAAGGAGCGGATCATGGCAATAACAAGGGGTATGGCAAAGAATATTGCCACTAAGAATAATAATATTATAAAGGAGAACTACACATCTCAACAGAAGACTAGCTACCTTCATATGTGGGATTGTACGTCCATTTCTGACATCAGAAATATGAAAAACTTAAGATTTGAAATAGCGAGAAATAATAAAAGAAAAAATACTAGTATTGAAATAAATGAAAAAGAAGTTATTGTGAGATGCAGCGATAATCCAGCGAAACAAGTTTCGACTCTGGAGAAGTTAGTATCAGAATTAAAAAGGGTACCCGTTGAAGAAATAGCGCTTAGTGAAGAAGATTTAATATTTAAATATGTAGAAAAAGAAAAATTAAAAGATATTTATAATAGGTTGCAACCTGATGAAAGACACTCGCCCATGAATATATTAATATATAAACCCCCTAAAAGAATAAATAATAATAAAGAAAAATTGAATATCATAAAAGATTACCACAACACACCACATGGAGGACATTTAGGCATACGAAAAACAATAACCAAACTTAAACAGAAATATGTTTGGAAAAATATGAGACAAATGGTTAAGAAATTTGTCAACGCTTGTGAGCTTTGTACTAAAAACAAACAGACACGACATATTAAAGAAAAAATGACCATAACAGATACACCAACGACTAGTTTTGAAACTGTGCAAATAGATACAGTAGGACCTCTTAGGATATCAAATGGATATAGATATATATTGACAATGCAATGTGAACTAACCAAATATGTTGTTGCACACCCTATCGAAAGTAAAGACGCGAAAACCATAGCCAAAACATTGGTAGAACAATTCATTCTGAAATATGGCTGTTTTAAAATTCTCAAATCAGATAACGGAACTGAATTTAAAAATGAGTTAATGCAAAATATTTGTGAAATGTTAAAAATCAAACCAATCTATTCAGCTCCATATCATCATCAAAGTATAGGTTCACTAGAAAGAAACCATAGAACATTAAATGAATTTATTTTAAACTTTACCGAAGATCATGAATGGGACACCTGGGTTCCGTATTACACATTCTCATATAACACAACACCACATGTTGACACTAATTACACACCATACGAATTAATTTTTGGAAAACTATCCTACCTACCAAAAGATGTAATAAATTCAAATAATAAAGTGTATAATCTAGAAAACTATGTAAATGAACTCAAGATTAGACTTAAGCACGCAATAACAAAAACGAATACAATTATAGAAAATGTTAAAAAGAAAAGAAAATTAGAATACGACAAAAGTACGAATGTTTCAAATTTTAAATTAGGAGATTTAGTGTTTGTAAGATTAGAAAGTAAAAAGAAATTGCAAAGTCCTTACCATGGACCATATAAGATAATTGAAACAAACAATGTCAATTCAGTAATAAATATAAATGGGGAACATAAAAAACTCCACAATAATAGCCTTAAGAAATATATTATATAAAAGAATAGAAATAGTTATCTGAAACAATATTAGATATTAACATGTATACACAAATTTTACTTCCATAATAACATAACCACGTCATATGTTGCAGCTTTTGAGACCAGTCCAATTAAAATTTTTTCTTGAAAAATTATTCTTCAAATAATTTTCCGCTTAAGGGTGATGGTGTAGTGTAGCTACTTAACCTACCTCAACCCTACGAGACAACCTAAACGAAAACATTACAAACAAATAAAATAAAAACAAAAACAAACGAAAACGAAAACGAAACCTGCACACGATGCACACAATGACTTCGACGATGACTATGACTGACCCACCTAAACCTAAACTGCTGACACAAGCAAACAATGACTAACAGTATTGAACTCTAAGTAGTTCACCCAAATTTGTAACATATGACACTAGATATTAAGATACAATATTAAGTTCTATTATTATTATTTGTAAACAAAGTATTTGTAAATAATAAAGTATTTGTAAGCAATAAAATATTTGTAAGCAACTAGTATATAAGCATGTAAAATTGGAAAATAAAATCAGATTCATTTTAGTTATACAAAGTGTTTCTCATTTATGGCAGAAAACCTATGGCATTTTTATGCTCTGCCCGTCGAATAGATAATTAGATAGAAGGTACCATTACAAATGATTGATACTCACTTTTAATTGCCTTATGTCATTCTTGCTTTCGCTTCAGCAATGGTAGTTAGATCATCTTCAACGTACCATTCACTATTCAGCCGTAAAGGAAAAATGAGCGTTTTCTAATTCTGCAAAATTAGTCGAAATACCAAATCTATCAGGTTTTCTGTGAGTGCGTTCACCACTTCGTTTCACGTTTTCAACCTATCTATTCTCATTTTCATCCACATCGTTTAGCGATTCAATGCAGTTACCAGCCCAATTAGAGCAGTTGACTTGTTGACCATCAGAAGAATATTTTGGGCTTTCATCTTTTCCTTTGTTGGTATTATATTTCATAGGCCTTCTCAACACTGAATCCTCGTTGAACGTCATATGTCGACCAATTACCAATTAATTCTGGTTGATATCCCAGAGACGATGGCCCAAGCCCCTCGGTAAAAGCATTATTGTTGCTTTTTCTTGAACCGTTCGATTCAATCTCTCAGACGCATAATTCACCTCTGGATTATAGGGAACTGTATGCATCATCTGAATACCCTTTGACTTGCAGACATTTTTGAACTCAGTCAACATTCAGTTTCTCTAATCCCTTAGCCATTTGATGACTTACCAGCTTTTTCAAATCGTACGCATTCAAATGTGCCATTCTGTAATGCCATACAAATTGAGATAAATTACGAGTATTAAGATTTCTTTCACCTAAGAAGCCAGTAATAAACAAATAAACTTCATACAGTTTTCCCTTTTGTATACACTTCAAACATGGGTATCCCATTGATCGATGCATATGCCTGCTCCCCTTTAAAAAACATTAGAGTAACTTGGGGTAATGTGGTATAGGCGGGTAATGTGGTATAGGCAGTTTTCTCAAAAACTAAGCATGTTTCTTCAACGGTTTTTACCTTAGCGGACGGTAATATAAATAAAACTAAGTACTCATGTTCAATCAAGTCAAAAATCTTCGTATATCTCAAGCAAATATTTGAGAAGGGTTATTGCGTGAAGTTGAGTTTTTTTTTTGGGTCAAACAAAAAGTGTTCGTGTGCTCTCAAAAGTTGTGTTTCAAGCTAGTTTATAAATTCTTTACAAAACTTAATTAATCATCTACGAAAACCAACTGTTAGTTTTGTTCAAAGGTGTTTATTTTATATTTTATTATTTATTTTTGTAAAAATATACAGTTTCGGCTAATGTGGTATACTAGCCGTGGCTACTGTGTTAGTATACCACTTTACCCATCATAAAAGTTTATTTCTTTTTTGGCTATTTGTGTTTTTTCTAAAGATTCATTCGTTAAAATGTCTAAAAGGGTTGAAGTAAGAAAATGAGATTCAAAGGACATGGAATCATACTGTGAGGAATGAAAAAAATAGGAAATTTGAGATTTCACACACATTTAAAAAATCTACTGGGTAATGTTGTAAAGTATACCACAATAGACAGCATAGTGTACCACATTACCCTTTAACTTTCAAAAGTGACGATTTAGAGGTTATATCAATATTTTGTCTAAATCTTTGTTAGCTTTTGTTAGAATTCGACAAAAAGAAATCACTTGGTAGCTTATATGTTTTTGGTAAAATCTACCAAATTTAGGAGCATTTGTTTCATATACATAGAGAAATGAAAATTATTTCTGTTTAAATGGAGTGATTGAATTAAATTCAATTAAAAAGTTCAAGTGACCTCAACTCCAAGGGCGAAACGCACCTTGGAGTTGAGGTCACTTGAACTTTTTAATTGAATTTGTTTCATAACTTTTTTTGTTAAGTCAAAAAAACAAACATGTACGAGTATACCACAATACCCTAACTTCCTCTACGGTAAGCTCTTTCAGGCAGATTTCGAATCGACATCAAGTTGCAAATGATTTATTGGGGTTCTTTGAGTTCTTTCTTTTGGAAAAACGATGTGCCCAGTTTTACCACATACATAACAGACAAGTTGCTTCTTTTTGGATTTGACACTCTTTGCGACCAGGGAGAGCCCTAGGCAAACTTGCCAAACTTGGAACCTAGGAAGAGGGTGGACTAAAGAAAGGACGACACGAAAAGCGTCAGCAAAAGCCTCGGACAGGGTAAGATGAAATGCCACCAATTAACTCTTACCCTAAGCAAAGAAGCAAAGAAACCTAGGACAACGGCCGTATACATACTACGGGACTAAGCACAGATAAGATAAAACCCGTCGAACAAAGGCTCTCCTATGCAAGTGCGGTTTTGAGCGTCGGAATTGCTCTTCTGCCGAAGGGATATCCACAGGTCGCCTTGACTGCTGAGGCAGAGGATCTATTGGCACTCGAGGAGGCAATCATGGAGGAGGTCTCATTAAGCTGGAAGCATAAGCTGAAGTTCAATGGTATGTTCTTGGTTGATTGCGTTGGATCCAAAAGGGCAGATTTCCTAAGAGAGAGTGTACCCAAATTGATCACTGGGAAGGGCATCGATGATGATACCCCGAAAATGCCCAACATCACCATATTCTTACCAAGAAGTATGGGGCAAGAACACAAAAAGTCTTTTGGTTCTTATAAAAGCCCAAAATGAGGGACTAAACGACCTAGAGAGTTGTGAACAGCTCGCCTGAAGGAAAAGGGCAATTACTGGTGATCAGTATTGACGCCCATTCTGTTGAGACAATAGTGAGAGCGAACCATCAGCTTCACTACAAATTCGGTAAAATAAATGTTAGCTCTGCCTTCGTACCCGCAGAAGAGTCTTCCACCAGGCAGGATGAGAAATCGCTGGAAGCGGAAGCGGTAGGAAGCACCCAACCGGACAGACCTATTCAACCTCCCACTCCAACAACTCCAACCGCACCAATCCCTGAGGTAATCTTCATTCCCAAAATAGGGAAAAAAGATACAAACCATCCAAAGTTTTTCAGGCCAATAAGCTTAACATCCTTTATACTGAAAGTTTTGGAAAAGGTAATTGAAAACTTCATAAGATCAAAAGTTTTAATAAGTAGGCCTCCCAGCATGCATATAGGGCTGGCAGATCAACAGAGACCTTAGAGACAGAAGCCTTGGATGTAAAAGAAACAGCGTAGGCTGCATTATTAGACATAGAGTGAGCCTTCGACGAGGATGCAGGCAAAGCTCTTGATAGGTAATGCGTACCCATCACCATTACTAGATGGATAAAAATAATGTTAGGCACTAGAAATGCAAAGGCACAAGCAGGACAAAATTTAGAAAAAAGCAATCACATCAAGATGCTGTTCTCAGAGTGGTTGTTGAGTCTTGTTAGTGGATGAACTGTTAGAAAATCTTACCTCCCAAGGTATATGCTGCATTGGTTTTGCTGATAATATCACTATAATTGCAGTAGGTAAGTTTGAAGATACTCTTTGCGATAACCTATCCAAGACGACATAAAATTTACCAGAAAAAGACTTTTGCCACTTACGAAACCTATTCAGTTTTGGTGAAGTAATTAAAAGGAAGAGGAAGCAAAATATCTGGGAATTATACTAGATAGTAAACTCCTCTGGAACAAACACTTAAAAGCTATACTAAATATTTATTTATTTATTTATTTAGCTTAATACAAGCGTGCCTAAACTTACCTATGGTGCGGTTGCATGGCACAAGAAAACAGAATTATCAACAACTAAGAAACCATAGAAAAAGTTCAAAGGCTCGCATGTATCTGTATTACGGGAGCAACGAGAACCTGCCCTACCGCAGCTATGGAGGTTGTCCTCCAACTATCCCCTCTACACGAGGTCATTAGAAGTGCTGGAGGTATCATGAGGTTTTCAAAGGAAGAAACTGGGACAGCAAAATTATTGGTCTCAGAGAAAGGGACTTCATCGGTAGGTCTATAATAACAAACCTTCTTGTCATCCCAAGAGATGGCATGATCAAAAAACATAATTTAGAGAAAAACTTTTTTACGCAGCTAAGCAACAAAAAAGATTGGGTAGGAGAGGATATAAACTACACCCTCGCAACAAATACCATCAAGTGGTATACTGATGGATCGAGAAAATGCGAAGGGACTGCCGCAGGAATCTTTGGGTCAAGAACCAAACTTTCCATACTGATGGGGCAGCCCACCAGCATATTGAAAAGAATTATCATAACAAGAACATTGTTATCATGTCAGATAATCAAGCGGCACTCAAAGCACTAGGCTCATATACCATCAGCTCTAAATTCGTGTATGAGTGCATAAGCAGGCTAAATGAACTTGGCAACTAGAACAGGGTCACACTTTACTATATACCTATTCACGTGTGGGTATTAATGGTAACGAAAAGGCAGATTCCTTAGCAAAAATAGGAGCATCAACCCCTTTAACAGAGCCTGAGCAAACAGATTCAAGAACTGGAAAGAACTCCCAAAACTGAATCAATCGAAACTATTACTGGGCAATTACAACCAGCAACGTTGCGAAAACTCCATTAACTTAAGTAGAAATAACCTTAGAATAATAATAGGTATCCTTACTGGACACTGAAAACTTAGAAGACAGTAGGACACCTAAGTTTACTTTGTATGGTAAGCAGTGCCACATGCAGATTCTGCAACATGCATGAGGAAACACCGGACCGCATACTAAGAAGATAATGTCCACTCGTGCACCAAAGGAAAAAACCATCTTGAACAATACCAGGTGGAAGAGAGCAACCTATACTTTCTGAAGGTGCCCCAAATCCTAAAATTCCTAAGAGCAATAGGTTTGGGGGAGAAACTCATTCATTTTTAAGTGGGGGCACAATAGATCTCCAGGTCGCTGTGCAATAACTCCCGATACAAGTCATTCAACGCTCTTCCCAGGTCTCTGGAAGCCCTCAAACATTCGAGCCCGCATACTGAAAATTTCCGTAGCAATACTTAAAGAAAAAGAAAAATGCTAAGTTTGGAGTGTGAAAGTCGCCATTTGGCTGATTTATTATCTAAAACTGCAGTTTACTTTTTACTATTTTTTTAAATACATCCATCTGCCATGCGCCACGAATTATATTTGTAATTTGTAAAGGATTTTTAGCTTACCACAGTAGAACTTTCCAAAGGAGTAAAATGCTACCCTACTAGTTATTTCGACACCATTCTTCAGTTTTATTATTCACGGAACTCCAATGTATTAGTTTTTTTTTATAAATATTGGCGCAAAGTTTTAAAAGGCCTAGTATGTATTGAGATATAAGTATACTTAACAATTTGCTGACTTTATAGTAGATTACTAACTTTTTCTTAATTTTAAACATTTTTTAACTTGTATTGTGCTAAGGCTCCCTTTTTTTTACGCACCTAAAATAATTAAAGCTCGTGCGAAAAAATAAATAAGCATGCCTGTCTTAGCTTTTGTAATTGCCAAAGAGTCAACAGCTTTAACATCGTACTTATGTTTAACCTAGAACCCTCTTCAACAACTTCTGCTTCCAGCAGCTGTCTCTCCCAACTATCCAAACTTCATACACTCTCATACCTTAAATCCTGCTGCCACACCTTTTACATCATCTGCTCATAACCAATCTAAAACTCCTGTTCCTCCTCCTCCTAATGTTCATCCACCTATTTTTGATCCAATGCTTCGACCTTCTACTAAAATCACATCTAGGCTTGCTAACTCTTTACCTTCTTCAAGCGACGTAGAAGGCCGTTATATAATGTCACGTTTGCGAGATAATAAACTCTTTGATAATGTTCGTCTTTACCTCGCTTATATGATAAACTGGATTCAGTTTGTATAGAAGCCAAAACTAAAACCAACCTGATCGTATCGATCCAAAAAGAAGGCCTGCTAACAGATCCAGACTGCCTTCGTAACATATACACCGGTTTCCATGAAGGCTTCGATATTTCTCCTGCTCCAGTCATTGATTAAAGACCTGTATACGTATGCCTCCCACATTAGCTCTAAACGCGTTTCTCACCTTCAAAGTACTCGGAACACCCTACAAAATTATTACCGACCCTTACCACCCTATTCCGTCTCCTTATAACCAGAACGCAAGTGGTCTTTGCACACAAATGGCGTCAGTTTTTCTTAATTCTTAAAAACTTCCCTATGATATCTTCGCATTTACTGCAACAAACTTTCGCAATTTAATCCTTGATGAAGAACTGTTTTCCTCTGAATTCGTTGTCCATCGGATGATGAAATGTCTTTAGTACCTTCAAATTTCTCTTCTGAAAAAGAAATCCTGCCTTCAAGTTGGTAGCATTACTTAGGTAGACAACACTGCTGAATTTTCTAATCGGATGCCTTCAATTCTCTTGTTTCCGAAAGTAGTCATCTACTCTCTACTCTTGACCAATTCCGCCCTCTCTTTCCCTAATTGTTTCAGTTGAATGCATTAACGATTCGGTGTCGTCTGAAAAATCATTTTATTTCAATTTTCGCAACGCTGACTTCGCTTTACTTAATAACCTAATCAACAATATTGATTTTCTTCGACAGCAACACCTCAATTTATAAATGTCTGGTTCAATCCGTACCATATATTATGTATATTTCGCGTAATAATATGTCTTTTCCCACTACCTGGTATATTTTATTATTTGAAAACCAGGTCTGATGTTGACTTCTCAAACTATCAGCTAGCTCTATGTCGCTTCTTGTCGCTTTGTGAATTCCAATATCCAGAATACATTGACAAAATGCAAGTAAGCCTGATTACGGATCCCAAACGTTTCTACCAATTTATTAACACTAATGAATGAATGAATGAATAAATTGGGGTATAAAAACACTGCGACCTAAAGATATATTGTGTCCCCCATCTAGAACTGGATGAGGATGGCTCATCATTCCAGTTTTTCCTCCAAATTTGTTCCTTTGAGGAATCGAATTATTTGGAGTATTTTAAGGGATGATAATTCACTCTCTTTTATGTGGTGCTTGCCCAGATACCTATGCCTTTGATGCACGAGTGAATCACATTTCCCCAGTATGTGGTCAGGTGTCTCCTCGTGAATGTTGCAGAATCTGCAAGACTCGTTGTTTACTACTAGGCCAAGGATGTTGAGGTGTTTTCTCAACCTACGGTGGCCTGTGAGAAGCCCCATGATTTTCCTGAGGTTGTTCCTACTTAAGTTAATTCAGGTTAGAAAACGCTCTTGGTTGTATAGTCCCCGAGTAGGAGTTTTGCCTCTCTCAGCTTAGGGACTTCTTTCCAGATTTTTGATCTTTTTGACTCCTCTCCTTTCTGGTGTCGATGCACCTATTTTTGCTAAGGAGTGTGCCTCTTCGTTGCCCTGGACACCAACGTGGCCTGGCACCCAATGAAGTGTGACAGTGTTATTTTTGGCCAGTTCATTAAGCTTTATCACGCATTCCCAAACAAGTTTGGAACTAATGGTGTAGGAGCTTAGTGCTTTTAGTGCAGCCTGACTGTCTGACATGATGTATTAACACTAAACGTAAATCTGATGGCTTTCCGTCAACATTAAAATTTTTGGATACGACATCTGTCGACCCCAGAATTATTACTAAACTATTTATTTCATTCTTCAGTCAATAGTACAGTAATCATCTTCAAGAACCTGACCATTGTATTTTTGATAACTTAAAAGGTACCAAGTGCACCTCCCCCACTCAAATCGAAATAAGTGATGATATTATCGTCAAAACATTAAGTCAACTTAAAGATGAATTCTACCCTGGTCCGGATGGTTTGCCTACCATTTTACTGAACAAAATGTGCTAACTCCTTATGTAAACCTCTTTTAGCATTGTTTCTTCTTTCAATCTCTCAAGTTATCTTCCCAAAACTTTGGAATGATTCCTTTATTTTTCCTGTTCAGCCTACATCCAAGCTTTTTTTCAATACCCACGATATTTGTAAGCATTCTCTATGACTCTCCCTATTTTCATTGTAGACCTATTTTTTCTTCACAAAGGCATGGCTTCTTTAAAGACAGATCTACTATAACCAATCTTACAGAATTTGTATCTAAAACTCTAAGCGAATAAAAGGAAGAAAATGAAGTGGACGTTATCACCAGTTAGTAAAGCCTTTGATAAAAGAAGTCACCAAATTATTTGTCTTAAACTTAAAGCCCTTGATTTTCCACTCTTTTTTATATTATGACTCAGATCATACCTAGAGATTCACTAATATAGAGTTGTATTCAGGTTTTCAATCTCCGATCCCATCTTTGCAAATTCGGGAGTTCCTCAAGGGAGCCACCACGGTCTTTTGATTTTTGTCTTAACAATCAACGACGTTATTTATGTCATTAGCATTCAACCTTCTCTATATACGCTGATGAAATGACAACAATAAAGGTCATTTCTACCCCCTCTGATTCAATCTTACTCCAACTCCAAAAATTTCTTAGAACTCAATGTTGCAAAATGCCAATACATTCCCCTGTAAGCGATTACATTTTCTCTCTCGAACTTACAGTCTCCACGATGTTGCCATTCAATCTGTCTATTATATTCATGACCTAGGAGTTATTTGCTCCTTTCAGTTAAATTTTCGAGCCCATTTTGATTATATTATTAACAAGGCCAACCCCTATGTCACTAAATCTATATACCAAATTCTTTGGACCCCTGCTTGAATACGCTAGCTTAGTCTGTGTCGTAAAGTGCGTACGTCACAACATTCCCTTATCATCTTCCCTTATTAACTTCCCATAGGGAGTTATTGTAATCGGTTCGATTTGTCAAGTTGGAATTTTTGACATTTCTTGACGTTTCAAGGTCCCTAGAGGCTATATCAATCATTTTTAGAGAGATGTGTGTGTGTGTGTGTGTGTGTGTACGTACGTTCGTACGTGCGTACGTTCGTACGTCCGTACGTTCTCGTACCATTTTTCGTCGTCGATATCTCAAGAACGAGTAAAGATATCGACTTCAAATAAGTTTTGTTTAATAGATAATAACTTCGAAAGAGGCTGAAAGGGCGTTTATTAAAATTCAGTGAGTAGTTTTTTCACTATAATGGTTTTTAAAAAAACTAAAAATGTTGGTTAGTTTCAAATATCTCACGAAAAAATAATGCTATTGATTTCAGATAAAATTTAATGTACTCATTATAA
Source organism: Chrysotoxum bicinctum (assembly GCA_911387755.1). Taxonomy (NCBI): domain Eukaryota; kingdom Metazoa; phylum Arthropoda; class Insecta; order Diptera; family Syrphidae; genus Chrysotoxum; species Chrysotoxum bicinctum. The sequence goes on from OU426988.1 coordinate 204,004,319, forward strand.
GGTCATACAGATTTGGTATGAATTTGGAAAAAAATGAACATACCGTTATTTTTTTAAATAAAAAAAACTGAAAAAAAAATTTCATAACACAGATATTCTAAGAACGGAAAACAATTTGAAACTCAAAATAATTTAATTTTACGAAAAATAATGTGTTTGACAACTGGTGAAAATTTCAAAAAAAAATCAGTTTACAGTTTTTTTACAAAAAATAAAAAACTATATAAAATTCTATTGAAAATTGGTAAAAATTGTTTTTCGACTCAAATTTCTCGAGAACTAGTAGTGATATTGACTTCTAATTTAGTTTATTTTATACATAGTATAATTTTGTACAATTGGTAAAATGTTGACAAATATTGAATTAATAGTTTTTTTTTTTAAATGAAAAAAACTATTAAAAATTCTAGTGAAAACTAGTTAAAATTGTATTTCAAGTCGAATTTCTTGGGAATAAACACCGACAGTGCCTTCTAAAGTATGTTGTTTTATACATCGATACCTTCCCGTAAGAATGTATACTAAGCGACATTTCTCAAATTGTTCAGGAAACGAAAAAAACGAAGAAAGTTCGTTGGCGAAACCCAGGCCAAAACGTGGCCCTTAACATATTATGTATATTATATTTCCTCATCAAAAAGTCATTTTCGAAAAAAATGCCACTTAGTACATTCTTACGGGAAGGTATCGACATAATACAATTATTAACATATGGTTAAATTTTGACAAGTATCGAATTGACAGTTTTAACAAAAATATAAAAAAAATCTGCTAAAAAGTGGTAATATTTGTTTTTCGACTAGAATATCTTGAGAACGAGCAATGATATTGACTTTGCCATTATTTAATTTAATACATAATACAATTTCTAACAAATGGTTTATATTTGACATTTATCTAGTTTTAGAGCGGATATATTTTGTAAGTACCCTTCCATCAATAACCAAACCATATCTTTTATATTTGAATATTTCGTTTTTAAATTTTTTTCAATTAAAATGTTTGGAACCGAAATAATAAAGTAATTTCTATAATATAATATTAAAAACCACGGAAATCTATAATTCAGTATATAATATGTACCTACCAACCTTCGTAATTATTACAAGTTTTCAAGACCACAAATGGGAAGTTATCAGTGTGGATCGCACCCAGCCTCTTTTTTCATTCCAACTCAACCCATTGCCACTTCAAATTCCCAAAGTCACAATTTCCTTTTAATTGACCAATATCACCCATATTCCCATATTCATCTCTTCCTTTAATTGCTCAACTCTGAACCACTTAAAATTCCCAAGTCATCAATTTCATTTTTTATTACTTCGAATCCCAAACCCAACGACCAATAATGTTTTGTTTTTCCAATTCACAATTTGTGAATGTCACATTTTTCCTCAATACAAAAAAACGTGCATTGCTCTCAGCTGTGCAGAGGCACACTTCAGATCGGATGAAATGTTTTTCTGTTTCGAGTCGGGTGACGAGGCAGACATTCGACACTAAGAATCGGATCGTGTCGTCGAGCGAGTTAATCATTCATTATTAGTTCTTGCATTTTTAAATTATAAACCCAAATCTTGTTCTTTTCCAAATCTTGCATTTTTTTAAACTTTGTACTTTCAAAAAATTAAAAAAAATAGCGAGTAAGATGAGAAATAATGAAACATTAAAATATAGAAACCATGAAAATAAAGATTTTTATTAAAGTACACTTTTACTAAAGAAGGAACACTGAATTAAAAAGGAAACAACCTGCTTGGGATCCGTGCATCTCAAGTATAAAATAAATAAAATGCACGACTGGATCGCACGAACTTGCTCTTATGTAAAAGTGCTTTGGAATTTAAGATACATTTTATAAATATAAAACATGGATTTAATGAGATAATAATGTTCAAATGCATAAAATTGCCGTCTGGTTTCCGGAAAAATATGAATTTATGCAAATAAACTTTTAAAAATCGTTGTATTATTAAATAAATTTTTTATATAAGAAATTTCTCTTAAATTTTTCAAGAAAAAAATGTGGGATGCTAATTTTAAGTATTAAATAATATTGATTTTAGGAAATAATTTTAAAAAATAATCGTTCATAGGTTTTGAAGACATTGATTTAATTTTTTTTTTTAAAACCAAATAAATATTTTTTCGAATATTTTTATATACAATATTATTTTAAACTTAAGGGGACTCCTGCTAAAAATTTTGGGATAAAATCCTTAGAGCCGTTAATGAGAAAGTCGAAAATTAAAAAAATGGATCTATGGCAGGTACCCCTAATAACATTTTGCCCCAAAATTTTTTATGACCAAAATGTAGTCCATGTCCAAAATATCACACTTAATTTTTTTTATCAAAATCGTTAGAGCCGTTTTCGAGATAAATAAGATTTTGCATTACGGGTGTATGGGGGGTACCCTTAGTTTTGGAGCTAAAAAAAAAATTTAAATTTTTCCTCTAGGGAATCACCGAAGACTCTTAACTACCGAGATTGAAAGAAATAGGTCCAGTGGTTTAGGCTGTAGTGAGAGGTACAGACATACAGACACACCGAAACATGTTTTTTGTGTACTAAATTTTACTTAAAATTTTTATAAAAAAAATTGATATGCAAATTATTAGTATTTAATAAAATACATTTTAAAACGTAATTTAAAAATTTAATCGTGTATGGGTTTTCAAGATATTGAATTTTCAAAAAAAAAAAATTGTATTATTTTTTTTAAAATCCAAAACTTATTTTTTCGAAAAAATTTTTAGTTTATATTTTTGCAAATGCATAGCAGCTCCTGCATAAAAATTTTGGTTAAAATCGTTAGAGCCGTTGGTGGGAAATTCGAAAATCAAAAAAACCGTTCTATGACAGGTACCCCTAATAACATTTCCCCCCAAATTTTTTTTTGACCAAAATATAGTCCATGTCCATAATATCACACCTAATTTTTTTATCAAAATCGTTAGAGCCGTTTTCGAGATAAATAAGATTTTGCATTACGGGTGTATGGGGGGTACCCTTAGTTTTGGAGCTAAAAAAAAATTTCAATTTCTCCTCTAGGGAATCACCGAAGACCCTTAACTACCGAGTTTAAAGAAAATACCTCCGGTAGTTTAGGCTGTAGTTCGAGGTACAGACATACAGACATACAGACATACAGACATACAGACAGACAGACGGAATTGTCGGACCCACTTTTTTCGTCTTCGCTATCATCGTAATATCAACTTTGATCAAAATCTCGAGTTCGATTTTTTTTCCAAATGCAGAACTTGCCCTATAGTACCTATATCGCAAGTAAAAAGCACAACGGTCTCCCCATCAGAACTCTCACTCTCAAAGTATCGAAGCTATACAACGCAGATGTCTTCGATTTGCACTCCGCGGTCTTCATTGGTCTGATAACACAATATCTATTCTTACCACCTTATGAAGATCGTTTATAACTTATTAATTTGCAAACCCTCTAAAAACGCCGCGAAGTCGCCGATATTCTCTTTCTGCACCAGCTTTTAACAGGAACCATAGACTCATCCTTTCTTCTAGAAATGATTTCAATTTATACTAACCCACGAAACGTAAGACTACTCCTATCTTTCTTTCGACTTCCTCATTATTGTACAAATTACGGCCTCTTTCCACTTATTTCAAGAATGCTGCGTATAGCTAACAATGCACATAATACCTTTGACTTCTATATCAGTGCTTCCTCCATAAGAAACAATCTCTACAACTCATTCTAAGACCCCCAAACTACCCGAATAATTAGTTTAAGATTTACTTTTAAGTTGTTTGTCATTAAAAACTAGCGGGTGGGCCTTTGGGCTCAGCTAATATACTGTTGTAAACAGAGCTTTATACTCCTACAGCGCCATCTTCTGTTTCATATCTACTTTATTGAAGAAACAAAAAGCTCTTTTCCAATGTCAAATGTATTTCCCCTTATTCCAACCATCTAGAACATTCCAAGACGCGAACCTTCGAGAACAACTAATTTGAGTATATATAACATAGATATAGATTTAAGTTTTTTTTTTTGTTAGCTTGCATTAAAGCATAATAAATAAATATTAAACTTAAATTATGCGCAATTAAACTTAAAATATACTTACTTAAAAGTTCAATTCAATAATGTTGTATTCCATTTTGCTTATTCATATAGTAGTCTTCAAATCTGTATAGAATTTGATGTATTACCTTCATATCTTTAATCTAACTGCCTTCATCCAAATTTCAAAACATTTTGAAGCTTAAACAAATGTCATAGAAGTCACAACTCACAAAAATACTATAAGTATATCATAATTATTAGGTTCATACTATTCGAATAGTTATTCGGCTTCAATATTTTCGGAATTTGTGGAATCTAATATGTACTCGTACATATTTGAAATACTTTGAATCATTAGTAAAGAAAAGATTGAAAATTTCGAATGGGCCAAGGTAATACACATACTCGGCAATAAGATATTTTTCCTCTATTGCTTTGTTGTTGTTGTTTTATTCCGAATTACCTACAAAAATTTACACATTTGGCTAACGACTTTCCATAAACTTTATTATGACATAAAAACGTCCGGAACTTTCCGCGAGTCCATGCATTTAATTATGAATAGAAAAAAAAACAAAAACACAATATTCCCCCGAGACACCCTTTTTTGTTTTAATTTACATTTTGCGATACTTGAGAAAGTTTGTGGCAAATTTTGATAAAAATAATTTGCGGAGACAAATTAAAAATTTGTCAGAGATAATTTTTAATAAAACCCATCTTGGTCACAGCGTGATATACGAATTTAATAGCCTTTTAATGACTGGAAAATAATATCGAACCAACGGGGGACGGGATCCTTTTTTAAGTTTTCTAGTTCTTGTTCTTTAGTCGGGAAGTTAAGTGAATTTTCTGCACGTTTTTTCTTTGGGAAAAGTTTGTTTAAAAGTTTTTTTCTTCTTCTTAATCTGGGGCATTAACTTCAATTGAGATATCAAATCAAGTCTTTATTTTCAGTTTTAAAAGAAGTTTCTCTACTAAAAGATTTGTCGTCAGCCCAACACTTTCGCATTAAAAAAAAATTGAACCTTTTCAACCATGTAAGGTACGAGTACAAAGCTTTTACCTATGGAAACAAAAATTCAATTTTCCGACCGACTAGATATTGTATTGTAGCAATTTTTGTAAATTATAAAAGTTTAAAATTTAAAAGGATGGAAGAAAATTTATTATGTACATAACATAAGTATTATGTTCATATGTATATTGTATACAGAGGAATTTTTTTTTTCTAATTCACACTCAAGGGTTTATTGAGACCCTTAGAAACATAGAACGTGTGATGAAGAAATTAGGCAGGGAGATAAACGTAGGTGTCGATATACACTGGTTTTGAAATGGTATGCGTAAACCGTGTCGGATGAATTTCTTCATATTCGCCTTGTTTTACTTTAAACAAATCTGTATATTTGAAGGTACTTCCGAAATAAGGCAAGATAGTGAATATGCATTTTTATCGAAAAAGGTATCAAGGGTGAAATAATTGAGAGAGAGATTGTAAGTGGCTACTTCGACTGATCATTGAAAGATAGGAAAGATTCCGACGGTGTTCAAGAAGTGGAAATGAAAGTTCAGTTTCCTATCAGTTCTTACGCTCTGTTCTGGATTCTATTTAGTAAATCCAGATAATAATGAACCTTACCGAAGATGTGAGTTAAACTTGATATTTGGAAGTAAAAGCGTCCCAGATTAGAGGGTGTGACAAATTTCTTACAAAGGTACCAATACAGAAATCAGAAAGCATTAATCAGCTTGCGGCCTCGAGAATTTGGTCATTCCAACGAAGGTTTATCTTAACACACAAACCAAGTACTGATAGCTTTTTGGCTTCTTTGATGCAACATGCAAGGTACTTTTTGCATCAATCATAAGGGGCAGCATTGAGTTTTCGAAGCATTAAACTCCACATGATTTTTTACTTGCGACTTATAGGCACTATAAGGCAAAGTTGACATTACGTTGATAGCAAAGACTAAAAAAGTGGGTCTCGCAATTCCGTCTGTCTGTCTTTTAACTACAGCCTTAACTTGGTACATAGTATTTTTAATTTTCTTCCCAGATTTTTTTTTCTTAAGATCGAAAATAACGGTACCTGACATACGATTTTTTTTTCGAAATTTTATAAATATTTTTTTTTTCTCAAAAACTGTTCGACAGATTTAAAAAATAAAAATTAAAAAAATTTCATTTAGTTAAAGCTAAGAAATGGTTGAAAAAATGCTTATTTTTGGTACCCCCCTTGGAACCATTTTTTTGGTTTTTGATTTTATCAAATATGGTACAACCGATTTTAATAAGTTTTTTTTTATGCTTAAGCTCCCCAGCAGTTCAAATATTATTGGGTATTCAAATTTTCCAAATTTTGGGATTTGTAAAAAAATTTCAATTTTTTTTTTTCAAAACGCAATATTTCAAAAACCTCATGCTGGATTTTTTTAAAACATGAAAAATAAAAGTTTCTTATTATAAATTACAAGATGTAAGAAAAAAAGTTATTTTATCTAAAAATAACGGTACCCTCCATACAAATGTGAAAAAATAGTTTTCGAAAATCGTATTGTTCTCGCAAACAAATTCTCCAAGACTATCTCTTGTCATGGAAAGTGCTGTTGCTGCTCATTAGCCGTTCGGAATCGGCAGAAAATTGTAGGTACCCTCCTTTCCTGGTAACACGCACACAGGAATGGTTGAGATATGTAAGTCGCTAGGTCCAGGTTCACTCCGAGCTGTTGCACCACCAAATTTAATTTAAATTTAATTTTTTAAATTTAATTTTTATTCGAACAATAATAAAAACTTTAAATAGGCGTTATACAATTTTTTCTTAAAAATATTTTAAAAATTTTGTATATAAAAGCTTATTTTTTTAAGAAACCAGTATAGACTTATTATTTTTGTTCTTGCATGAGCTAATATTTGCTTGAATCACATAGCATCCTGTTTTTAGCTTCAACTATTACTGTTTTAGTCTATTAAAAAATTAATTTTATGCTTATGAACAGTTTTTCTCTAATAACCTTCATTTTTGAAATTCTTAGCCTCATACATAAAAGTAAGTTTGTGCGACCCAGTCGTGCATTTTATTTGAATAAACTATGCTATTAAGATTGCAGTTTATCTTACTCATATCATACTCGTACGATATCTTTACAAACCCACTACCGAACGAAACAGACACATTTTAACGAAGCGTTACAACTTTTAATAAATTCACTGTAACCCGCAACGATCAATAGTTATCTATTCTACGATACCAAACTTCTATTCAAATAACCGCACCGAAGACCGAACCCTGGGTTGATTTTATTTTATTTGCCAAACCGCTTTACCCCACCATCTTTCCGAACCGGCTTACCAAAGGCAAATTGGTATATATGTATGTATATATAACGTGCTACCGAACCCTGGGTTGGTCTTCACATCACACTTCACACCGAACCACCTAATAAGGCATAAGTGCGCTATTTTGATACCATAACTCGTATGAATCAGTGGATAGAATTGATATGGGAAATTGTGTACATTCTCACGGAGTCATTCAATTTGGATTAAGTTCAAAAATATGAAAAATGAAAGGATCTAGTAGATTTTGATGTCTCTAATTGTGTGTTTGCATTGGCACAATCAATCTTAGATCACTCACTCAGCCCGACCACCACACTTTTTCGACACCATCTACACTGTTCCAAGCTCGGTAGTTTGTTGCCTCGTGCTGAAACAGAAGGCAATCCGATTGAGTGATAATCCGCCCCCACCCGCACCGTAAGACTCCATCAAAGCCCACAGTCGGGCACGGCACAGAAGTAACGTTGCGTTATCTTCATTTCCGAAATTCTTCAATGTCGTCAAAAATGACATTCCTAATGATAGGGTGCTCTAAATTTATCCAGAGCAAGGCATTTGCAAAGGAAATTCAGGACTGTTGTCTTTAGTTTTCCCGCTGTTCCCCACAGCTATGACAGTGAGTGCTGTGAAAAATGCGTAGCTTTGGTGCATGCTCTCCTATAGGCCAATGTCCGAAACAGGAAGCTACGATGGGTATGCATATCAGATCAAATATTCCGGATGTATTATAGGTGGGCCAATTATTTCCAGATATATTACAGTTAGTTTAAATAACAGCGGCCTGACTGTATGTGATAAAAGCCGTAATCCAGTTCTGGTTTGAATCTCGTTTGAGTACCTTGTATGCATCCCTGATAGCCAGTAATCCAACTTGGAAAAGCAGTAGCAAACGACCTAAAGATATCCAAAGTCACAGAGAAGATTCCTGAACCAACATCACACTCTATCTTTGAGTCATCAGTAAAGAAAGGTGTGTCAAAATCTTTCGTCATGACGAAAAAAAAGTCTTTTAGTCAGGAGCCGTTATATGTTATTGTTAAGGGTGTTTATCAACTAATCTATCGAAAATTTCATCCTTTCCTCAGGAGATCATAAAACTACTTCAACTTTATTGAACTAGTTGGGCCGTACCAACAATCAAGAGACGACCTAAATATTTGAGCCAAATGGACCATTATTTAAAGAGCTCTATATGAGGTTAACCATACATGTTATGAACTTAATATTTATGTGAACTCTAAAGCCTAAATTATGAACCATTTATTGTACGGAACCTAAAAAATAAAATGCAGCATCTATGGTCAGTTATATGGAGTCCATTAAATATTGCTTCATTTCGCTTTAATTTGATTGTTGGTAAGGCCCGTTGTGTCTACAATGTGTGTTTATGTTTTGGGAATTTTCTTTGATCCGGACTCCATCCAGGCTATCACTTATCGGCTCAAAATAAATTACTTTGCTCTTAGCCGGTTTCCCAGTACAAACTCCAATCCTTACACGTGAAATCTTTAATTGTACCTAAAATAAATGTCGCATTGTTTTTTTAACATCATGCCTACTGCTTTTCATTGTATACCCTTGATTCAATTAATATCTGCCTTCCGCGTACCGAAAAACTCAAACCTGGTTATGTTATCACACAAAACCCCTTTCGATAATTTTGTTTTGTGTGTAAGCTTCTCCTAAGCGAGCCCTAAGATGACAATTCCAATTGTGTTGAGTGGAAACTTAATTATTCATATGGAAATCATTATTTGATTCCTCGATGATAAGCAGTTTTAATAACTGAAAGCCAGAGAACTCGTTAAGCTATTATAAGCTTCAATGATATATCCATTTGCCTCAAATAATTGATATTGCTTCAAAATCGAACTTCTGCGTTACAACCATCAAAGCTAAGCCATCCTTTTAATCGGAATTAATATTTTCTACAAATCTGCAAGAACAAAAACATACCTACCTTACCTACGTACCATCGTTTGTAGAATCACCCATATACACTTTCATAGATTGTATGTTTTCATGAAGTTTTTTCGTATTCAAAGACTTAAAACAGTTACGTACTTAATTCCAAGGATTACGACAAAACATGTAGGTATGTATACGTAATGTAGGTTGATAATATGTAGATTGTTCTTGAATAAATTTCAATGAAATGATAGCAACCATTATCTGTAATACTAAATAATAAACTAAGTGGTCATTTTAGTAACCCGCTTGTGAAGGCTTTTCCTCAAATTGATTTTCTTGTCTGCCCAATTTGGGCCGTTTAATCAGAATAAGTAGTCAAAATGTATATAATATAGATTGACGTTAATAAACATTCTCTTAGAGTACATACATATAATGTACTCATAAAGTCGTACAATAAAGTCTCCAAATTATTGTGGAGATAGTTTGCTAACAATGGAATTCACTTCACTCTTTAGAAATACATAATCATAGGAAATATAAGTAACATTTCATTGGATACAGGGTAATATTTTTTGGATATATAGGTATTTCTAAAATCTCTGAAACACTTTCGATCTAAAAATTGCTAATCCAATTTAAAATTTTTTTTTTTATTAAAATAATGTCAAATATCGAATTTCAAATTTGTTGTTTGCTAAATATGGAGTCTTTCCGCCTTACGCAAAATGTTGTTTTACCGCCCAAAACCTTAAAAAGGAACCATAAAATTATATTTACGGTACTAATTAATATTGCTCAAAGGTTTTCGTCATATATATATATATTATATATATATATATATTTCTTCTTTTAAAATACGATTTATCATAACTTTCTAATAGAATAGGTGGAAGTTGGCAGGGATGAGCGAAGAATAGTTTTTTATAAGATTAAGTTTTCAAAAGCTAGCTGTAATATATCTTAAATGAGGTTGTTAAATTTGGATACAGTTGAAGTGAGAACTTTGCAGCTAAATATTTTACGATCGAAAAAGGTTGGAAACCAATAAAAGAAGACTAAATGACTGAATGAATATTGGATGTATCAATTTCATTCAAGACATCTTTAAATTAAATATTCCTGATTATTTGAAATGGTGCAAGAGTTGAAACGTTTATTTATTTTGATTGATCCATTTTTGGAAAAATAGTTATTCTGGCTAAAAACTCATTCTAAAAAAAGAGGCTGGGTGCGACCCACACTGATAACTTCCCATTGTGGTAAGAAAACCTTGAGTAGAATTTTACATCTTTTTCAAAACAAAAAAGATAAAAACATATTGTGACGTTTTCTTTAATTTTACCAAAGCTATTAATGGAATTTGAATATGTGGGACTTGGGTACAACTGAACAACCTTATTCATATACGTATGTATAGTACATACATTCTTCTAAAACTAAGTTGATAATAAAATTATAAAATTATGTATTAGGTATATTATATTATATAAATATTCAAATATAAAAGTTATGGTTTGGTTATTGATGGAAGGGTACTTACAAAAATATCCGCTCTAAGACTAGATATATGTATATGTCAAATATAAACCATTTGTTAGAAATTGTATTATGTATAAAATTAAATAATGGCAAAGTCAATATCATTGCTCGTTCTCAAGATATTCTAGTCGAAAAACAAATATTACCACTTTTTAGTAGATTTTTTTTTATATTTTTGTTAAAACTGTCAATTCGATACTTGTCAAAATTTAACCATATGTTAATAATTGTATTATGTCGATACCTTCCCGTAAGAATGTACTAAGCGGCACTTTTTTCGAAAATAACTTTTTGATGAGGAAATATAATATACATAATATGTTAAGGGCCACGTTTTGGCCTGGGTTTCGCCAACGAACTTTCTTCGTTTTTTTCGTTTCCTGAACAATTTTAGAAATGTCGTTTAATATACATTCTTACGGGAAGGTATCGATGTATAAAACAACATACTTTAGAAGGCACTATAAGTGTTCATTCCCAAGAAATTCGACTTGAAATACAATTTTAACTAGTTTTCAATAGAATTTTTAATAGTTTTTTTATTTAAAAAAAAAAACTATGAATTCAATATTTGTCAACATTTTACCAATTGTACAAAATTATACTATGTATAAAATAAACTAAATTAGAAGTCAATATCACTACTAGTTCTCGAGAAATTTGAGTCGAAAAACAATTTTTACCAATTTTCAATAGAATTTTATATAGTTTTTTATTTTTTGTTAAAAAAAACTGTAAACTGATTTTTTTTGAAATTTTCACCAGTTGTCAAACACATTATTTTTCGTAAAATAAAATTATTTTGAGTTTCAAATTGTTTTCCGTTCTTAGAATATCTGGGTTATGAAATTTTTTTTTCAGTTTTTCTTATTTAAAAAAATAACGATGTTCATTTTTTTCCAAATTCATACCAAATTTGCATGACCTTATAATGAGTACATTAAATTTTATTTGAAATCATTGGCATTATTTTTTCGTGAGATATTTGAAACTAACCAAAATTTTTACTTTACTATATAGGGTGTCTCTTAATTCGTGCATAATATTTAAGGGCGTGATTCTTGGGTATAATTATAATTCTTATAATTAAGAAAAAAATCATTTTGCAGTAAGGGCCTATTTCCAATTATTATATCACATATCGGGAATTTAAGCCTGAACCATATAAACGGTAATTGTGCTATTAGTACCAATGATAGAAACTTTATTTAGGCCTTTATTTTTAGAACAAATACCAGTCTTTATAATTGAACCTAAGCAAATTTGATATCTTATCTCGGTCTTAAGGTATCCAGTTTTTAGCATGTTTCATTTTTCCTGCCCATGCTAATTTTTTGACCTTAGACTTAATTTTCTCTAGAAAAGGTGTAATAAATATTGCGTTTTAATAGTTTTTTTTTGAATGAAAGTAATAATAAAAATAAAACTGACAAGTTTGCGAAAAAAACCCATAGATTTTATGTTACTTGGGGAAACCTGGAACAGGTGAAATTAAAAAAAAAAATGTTTTTTTTTCTTTAGGCTCCAAAGACTATGAATAAAAAATGATTTTGTGTAGATTTAGATGTTTTTTATCTGATGTGTGTACTACAACACTGATATCAGGTGTGAAAAGTGTCCTCCTTGATTTTATATGAATGCTATAGCCTGTTTTTTGTTTTTACTGGGAATATTTATTTACGATTGCTGCTGCTTCACTTTTGATGACGTTTCGAGAATATGGTCTTCTAATTTTTTTTTATTTCATCTACAAGCATTTGCTTAAAAGATATGAGGTTTGCCAAGGAGGGTACTGGGCAGTGGCGGCTGCCAAGGAGGGTACTAGGCAGTGGCGGCTGGTGGGTTGTTGAACAGGTGGTGCACTTAACTTGCTCACTAAGTAGGTATTAAGATTAGAAATCGCAAACAAAACAACAATTTACATGTATGTATATGTTGATTTTTTATTATTTTGTATAATTGCTCGAAGAATTTCGACCATGTATAAAACTGACACACTTATTACATTTAGCAAGGAATCATATTTTTTATTTTTTCACTTAAATGCGTCAAATCGTGGATTCAGGTTTCTGTCTAAATCGATTCTCCGCCAAAAATATTGCATGTAAAATTTGAAAAGGGCCTTGGCGATCCGGCTAATTTTATATTAACTTTATTTTAAAAAGATTTATTACTGTCTTTAATATATCTAATCACACAGTACAGAATCGAACCAAAACCAAAAAAACAATTACTAACCTAACTCCTACAAACCAACACTATTTAACCAGTCACTGATAGAGCGAAACAACATTACATATTCGCAGGCGCAGCGCATTCTAGTCAAACATCGCACGAGAGCAGGCTCATTTATCGATACATTTCAATGAAATATCTTTTGTCTCACGCTTCAGGGATATTAGCTTGTAACTCATACAAGTTATATTAGCAGACCTCGTGCACTCGCCGAAGCGCACGAGAATTTTTAATTGCAGGGAAAGTAAGTCTCAATAGTAAAGCAAAGCTTACATTGTTTCGTCATAATTGGAAATTTTACTTGTTTATGTTGTTGTATGTTTAAAAAATAAATATTAATATGGTAATCTAAAAATAAAGATGCATTAATTTTTAAATCTTTTGAATTGGTGGTTCAGCGCACCAGCGCACTTAAGGTACAGCCGCCACTGGTACTGGGACGGGTAAAATTATTGGTAACAGGGAAAAAGACTCGATACTTAGGTTCGCAGTAAAAAACCTTCTTGACATCCCAAGAGATGGTACGTTCAAAAGATATAACTTCGAAAAACATTTAAAAACGGAGTTAAGTTGCAAAAAATACTGGCTAGTCGAAACAGTAAACTACAGTCTTAAAGAAAATACCATCAAAAGGAACACTGATGAATCGAGAATAGCTGGAGTTTTTGGGTCTAGAACTAAACTGTCCTTACCGATGGGACAGTCCACTAGCATATTCCAGGCAGAAATAAATGCCATAGGTATATGTGCTGAAAGAAACCTCAATAGAAAATATAAAAACCAAAACATTGCCATCATGTCAGATAGTCAGGCTGCACTAAAAGCACTAAGCTCCTACGCCATTAGTTCCAAACTTGTTTGGGAGTGCAAAACTTTTACTCGGGGACTACAACCGAGAGCGTTTTTTGACAAGCATTTGCTTAAGCAGGAACATCCTCAGGAAAATCACAAGGCTTTCCACAGGCCACTGTAAATTGAGAAGCCACCTCAACATCCTTGGGCTAGTAAACAACGAGTCTTGCAGATTCTGCAACATTCACGAGGAGACACCTGACCACATACTGGGGAAATGTGATGAACTCGTGCATCAAAGGCATAGGTATCTGGGCAAGCACCACATAAAAGAGAGTAAATTATCCTCCCTTAAAATACTCCAAATAATTCGATTCCTCAAAGGAACAAACTTGGAGGAAGAACTGTAATAATGAGCTAACCTCATCCAATTCTTGACGGGGGGCACAATAGATCTTTAGGTCGCAGTGTTTTTATACCCCAATTTATTCATTCATTCATTCATGTATATTTTAATGTACTAATAGTAAAATAATTAATACTTAAGGAAATTATTACAACCAACAATTTATTCTTAAATTTCTCACGAGATAAATGTGAGTCAAAAATATAACTTACTTCATTGAACGAGGAAACTGCTCACGATATTTGTTCTATTGGGTTGTTAAAAAAGTAAACTTCTTGTTCTCAATATTCCATTTGGCACATATATATAAGTCAACGAGAGTAGAAACTGACTTCTTATATGATAGCTAAGTATATCTCTTACATCATAAAGTTTTCTTCTTGATTCAAAAGATTTAATCAAGAGCAATGAACACCTAGCCTTAAACTTCGGACTAAAACACCAACGCATTTTACGGAACACATATTTCGTAAGCCGCCTCAGCACTTGCTAAATTCTATCCGAAAGAACTCTATAGCAAGTATTCCAAATTACATCGACCTAACCAGCGAGGTATTCAGGGTCAGGGTTAGTAAAACATAAGGATCTGTAAAATCCTTACTTGAATCTTTACCCGATTTATTAAAATCTTTTTAATGAATCCAACTAAGCTCTTTGCTTTTGCAACTATATAATCGATATGGTTTTTGGGAGAAAAAGTACTTTCAAAAACAACACCTAAGTCTTTAATATCATTAACTTTAATCAAAAGATTAGTATTAATTTTATATGGAAAATAAAAAGCAGATCCTAATTTGGAAAATGTAATAATCTTGCATTTACTGATATTTATCTTTAGGCTATTAAAACAACACAAATTGCAAATACAATCTAAATCGAATTGAACAGTTACACAGTCATTAATACATTTATTTTTAAAAACTATTTTTAAATCATCCATGTAAGACAAATAAAATTAAAATTTTCTATTACATCCACTATATAATTAATATATAATAATATAAAAAGTATAGGGCCAAGATGAGTTTCTTGTGGAACCCCAGGAGTACATTTAATACTTCTTGAAACTTTGGAATCAATCAGTACGTGTTGAGCTCTATTCTTCAAATATGAATTAATCTATTTAAGCTTCTCAGAATGCAAACCAAAATACTCAAGCTTGTTTAATAAAATATTGTGATCAACCGAATCAAATGTCTTGCTAAGATCAGTATAAATTACATCAACTTTACATCTCTATCTTCAATTGCATTTACGACATAATGACGAGAAAAAAACTAAATTTGTCACAGTAGACCGTCCTGATACGAAACCATGTTGTGACTCTGACAAACATTATTTGCTCCAGAACTCGATTTCATTTTTAACTAAACTTTCAAAAAGCTTGTGGATAGCTGAGAAGGCTCTATAGCGTACCACGCTTCCTGGAATTTTTTCCACAGATCATCTTTGTTTTTGGATTTAAATCCACCAAGTCTTTTTTTTAATATTCCCCATAGATGCTCTATGGGATTTAAGTCCGGGGATTGTGACGGCCATTCCATTAGATGCACTTTGTTCTCCTTGAACCACTTTTTTGCAAGTCGGGATGAGTGTTTGGGGTCATTGTCCTGCGTAAACTCCCACACTAACGGCATGTTTTCTTCGGCAAATGGCCACATTATATTTTTAAGGATATCAACGTAACCTGTGGCCGTCAAAACATCCTTAATCCAATAAATTGGCCCCACACCTGAAGCCGAAAAACATCCCCTAAGCATAATGTTGCCACCACCATGTTTAACGGTTTTTATCGTATGTTTGGGATCGTATGCAGTGTTCTTGGGGCGCCTTACCTTTGGTTTTCCATCGGATCCAAATAAATTTATCTTTGTCTCGTCTGAACACAAGACATTTTTCCAGTTTGGCCGCATTAAATTCGTCTTCGCAAAAGTGATTCGATTTTTAATATTTCTTTGGCTGAGCAGTGGAACTTATCTTGCAGAATGCGCCCTCAAATCCATTTCTATAAGCCTATTTCTAATCGTCCGGCTTGTGACTGGTGCATTTAACTCCTTTCTAAGGTCCTCCGACGATAAAAATTGATTCCTCTTCGATTCTCGTACCAATAAGGCATCGAACCTTTTGGAGGTTGCCCGCTTTCTGCCGTGCTGCTCCTGTTGTGGTTCAAAATTAATGGCTGTCAATACTTTTTTTTTGGAGCAATTCATTAGGCCTGCAATTTCAGCCATTGATTTGCCTTCATTTTAAGGATTTTTCATCAACTCTCTTTCTCGTTTGAGTAATGTAACCCGCGGCCCATCCTGAAAGTGTTAATAATAATAAGAAAACAAATTTCGCGATAAATGCTATTTTGACACTTTTGTTTTTTCAAATAACCAAATTAAATCAAATTATTTTAGATTTTAACACTTTTTATTCTAGAATTGTTTTTAAACAAAAAAGCGATTCTATTTTTTTTTCCAGTACAACAAATGACCATAAAGAATTAATTATTCCAACGAAATGTGCTTAAAAGCGATAGCATAATAAAGTACCGCTTTCGATCGATCATATACAGTGGGGCACATGAGTTAATATTTCCTGCAAAAGTAATAATGTGGCTGGATCAGTTAAAATAAAATTCGTTTCTATTATTTTTTCCATCACTGTATATAAATTTTTCATTTTCACTTGAACTGAGTACTAGGCTTAAGCAGTTGCCTGGCCTTAGATAATGATTTGTTAAATAATTTTACCAGATGCCAACAAAGAGAAAATAAAGGCCTAATTAAAGATTCTATCGTAAAGTAAGCCTTTTCTTAAATTCCCGATATAATGTTGCTGTAATGAATAAATAGATCAACAGTCCAATGCACTGACCATAAGGCGACCGTGTACACCATATAATTAAATAACGTTCACCAATTTAACAATTACGGGTTCTTAATAAGTTTCTTAGAGTTAGAACGCGTGCAAATTTGTAGGTACTATCCTCTTTATTCCAACGTAAGCACCTTGAACGCTTGAACTTTTTCATATTTTATTTTGAAACATGTTATAAAAAGAAAATGGTTATTATTAAATAAGAAATCAAATTAATCTCTTAATTCAAACACCGAATCACCTCATGATTACAACGTATGCCAAGGAGAAGTTTAAGCTTTGACAATAATGTATTTTTAGTTAACTTGGATTTAAGCCAAGAAAATATGACCTTGTATTATTAAGAATTCTCTTCTGGCACATCTACCCGATGACGATATTTTATATAAAAAACAAATCTCTTGAGGGCAGAGTTTGCAATTTGTTGCAAATTGCAATACAGTACAACTTTTTATAATAATTTGCAACAAATTTGATTATGTTGTTATCCTGCCGTCAGCATTGCGTTAAAAAGTTCAAGTCATGTCGCCCTGGACACTATTTATAAAGTTATTTGTTGAATATTCTACGAACTTATCCTTACCATAATGCCAGAATATTATGCCAATATTATTTTTAGTTTTCCGCATACGTGCCACATCAAGTTGCCATCGGTCAAGCAAAGTGAACCATTATCAAGGCGAAGGGTTGCTTTTTAATTGAATTTTTATTTTATTTTTTCCCATAATCGGATTTACTTCAAGACAAGATAAATTTAAAAAATAGATAGATACATATGTATGTATTGATTAGAACCCACGGGACTTGTAAGGACTGCAAGACCAACGTTACTTAACATGCAAGTCTCTCCTGTAAAAAAATGATTTTATTTAGAAAGAATGGTGTAAAAATAAAGTGAAGGCGTTTGACACAATTTGAAACAAAAAAGGCTCAAATAATAAAAAAATAAAATACTGGATCCCACGTTCTTGCTCTTATGTACAAGCATTTTGGAATCTAAGAAATTTTTCATATAAAGGCATGGATGTAAATAATTGAATTTGGTGGTACAACAGCTCGAAGAGAACCAGAATATAGTGACGTACAGCTTTCAACCATTCCTGGGTGAGTGTTACAAGAAATGGTATAACCTGAACTTTTCATAGCAAGAGTTACTCTAAGAGGATTTGTCAATTCCTCGAAAGAGTAACACGTGCTCAAGGGAGATGGGGAAATTAGGGGCTGGAGAAAAGAGGGGTCGATGAACATTGATTTTGAATGCTTGCAAATTGAAATGGTAAGAGAAAACCGTGCCGGGTAAATTATTCCATAATTGTCTGGTGCGACTAAAAAAACCAATCTCTATATTTGACGGTACGACCAAAATTAGACTCGAGGGTGAACTGATGTGCATTCTTAACGAAACGGGTATCACGGGTGAACTGATTGAGGGGAGAAATGCAACTGGCAATTGAGTGAGCATTGCTTGTAAAAGAAGCCTTAATATAAGGAAATAAATGAAACATTCCGAAGGTATTCAAGGAATGGGAATGAATGTATGATAGCTCTGTTTCCTATCAGTTCTGAATTCTATCCAATATGTAGCGAGAAAAATATGCTGAACCTGCCCAAAAATGTAGTTGTACTCCAGATCAGAAGGTGTGAAAAATTTCTAACACCGATATAGAAATCCTAAGCGTTAAGCAGAATTTTTGGTGGTCTCGAGAATGTGGTTATTCTAAAGAAGATCGTCGTTGCACACATACCGAGTACTGAGAAGCTTTTCGGTTTCTTCGATGCAAGTGCCATTAATAGGCAAAAGATACCGTTTTAATGTATGGAACGAGTGTGAGAAGCTGAGAATCAAGTCATCGGCAAAACAATGAAGTGGTGCAAAGGAACTCCAACTAGAGTACAACAAAGATAGCAGGAACTTTATCAGTATTTGGAAATACATATCGAAGGCTTCGAGAAACGGGATCAGTTTCAGAAACAAGACCTAACGCGGGATCTCCACAAGTAAGAAGACATTCGACTGATCATAGAATACTGGAAACTGTTACCAATGAGCCATCAATCAGTATTTTTACAATTCAATGTTTACAGACATAAAATGTCTGATGTACTGCATTAAGAAAAACTTTATCAATATCACCACACACCAGTGCAAGAACTGCTTCCTAAAGATTTGGAAACGAGACTAGAGTTCTCTAACTGGTTGCTGGAGCAGAGCTTGGATGGCAACGAGTTTATTAGCAAAATTCTTTGGATGGACAAACCTCAATTTACAAAAAATGGGATCACAAATTTCGAAGATCTTCACAGACGGGCGGGCAGAAAATCTAGACACTAGGAGACAGAAATCATTTCATTCAGCTTCAATATGTAGATAAGAGTAATTGGAAACAAATTAATCGGTCCCTGCAAACTACCCCCCAGGCTGAATTCTACAAACTGTCTGGAATTTTTGCGCAACAATTTACCAGAACTATTGGAGGATATTCCAATTATGCTTCATCATGTTGCCAACAAGATGGAGCTCGAGCCCACAATAGTCGAGAGGTTAAGAGTTGCTTAAATGAAGAGTTCGGTAATCGTTGGATAGGAAGAAAAGGACCGTTCCACTGGCGTGCAAGATTTCCAGGCCTCACAGTATTAGATTTCTATGGTGCCGTGAAATAAGGCCAAGTGAAATAAGGCCAACTTTCAAAAACTGGCCTTATTGCACTCTGATATAGTGAAATAAGGCCAATTTTCAGTAGTTGGTCTTATTTCACTTTGACAAAGTGAAATAAGGCCAAATGATTTTCAGAAATAAGACCAAATTGGTCTTATTTCACTTTTTGAAAGCGTAATAAGAGCAACTGAATGTATTTAACGGTGCCGTGACATAAGGCCAAGTGACAAAAGGCCAAATTTGTTTGTGACTTAAGGCCAAACATAAAATGTTTTGTCTTGAGCAACAGTACCTTGGGTGGCCCGCTTCGCGGGTTTTCAGGATTTTAACTCCCTTTTCGGGGCTCACACCCGCTCACGCAACTCCGTTGCTCCGCTTAGGGTATGTTCAGTCGCCAGGCAGGCGCCTGTAGCAACAGTTTTGTATTTTACAAGACCTTGGGTGGCCCGCTTCGCTGGTTTTCAGGATTTTAACACCCTTTTCGGGGCTCACACCCGCTCACGCAACTCCGTTGCTCCGCTTAGGGTATGTTCAGTCGCCAGGCAGGCGCCTGTAGCAACAGTTTTGTATTTTACAAGAAAACTGTTGCTACAGGCGCCTGCCTGGCGACTGAACATACCCTAAGCGGAGCAACGGAGTTGCGTGAGCGGGTGTGAGCCCCGAAAAGGGAGTTAAAATCCTGAAAACTCGCGAAGCGGGCCACACAAGGTACTGTTACTCAAGAAAACCCAGAACATCGGCCCCCATTAAACAATAAATTATGTATTATACCAATAAATAATACTTATAAATGAAATGAAATAAATATAAAAATGCAGTTCAGCCTTATTTCGCTTAGTCATAGTGCAATAAAACCAACTGTTGAAAGTGAAATAAGACCAATTTGGCCTTACTTCGCTTTGTAAAAGTGCAATAAGACCAACTGCTGAAAATTGGCCTAATTTCACTTTGTAAAAGTGCAATAAGGCCAATTTTTGAAATTTGGCCTTATTTCACTTGGCCTTATTTCACGGCACCGATTTCTATGTATGGAGAAGAACGAGGTTTATTCATCCGAAATAGAAAATTTAGGTGAATTAGAAGACCTTATTCTCGAAGCGTCACCAAAAGTGAAGAAGCAGCTATCATCATTAAATATTTGTAGTAAAATCCAAAAACGGCCTCTAGCATGCATTTACTGGGTCAAATCACACGATCTCCGTGACATAGCCATGTTCGGAAATTGATCGTGCAAAACGTCTATTGTGAAAAGGGCTGTAAGGCACCATACAGCGTCAAATACAAGTGTCACTCATAGACAGTGGCGGCTGGTGGGTTGTTGAACAGGTGGTGCACTTTACTTGCTCACTAAGTATAGGTATTAAGATTAGAAATCGCAAAAAAAACAACAATTTACATGTATATGTCGATTTTTTATTATTTTGTATAATTGCTCGAAGAATTTCAACCATGTATAAAACTGACACGTTTATTACATTTAGCAAGGAATCATGTTTTTTATTGTTTCACTTAAATGCGTCAAATCGTGGATTCAGGTAACTTTATTTTAAAAAGATTTATTACTGTCTTTAATATACCTAATCACTTTTAATTTTATCCCACACCACACACTGTACGTACACAGTACAGAATCGAACCAAAACCAAAATAAAAAACAATTACTAACCTAACTCCCACAAACCTACACTATTTAACCAGTCAGGGATAGAGCGAAACAACATTACATATTCGCAGGCGCAGCGCATTCTAGTCAAACATCGGTTGCTGTTGCTGTAGTTAATCTTCGGTTCTCGTGCGCTGCACGAGAGCAGGCTAATTTCTCGATACACTTCAATGAAATATCTTTTGTCTCACGCGTCAGGGATACTTGCTTGAAACTCATACAAGTTATATTAGCAGTCCTCGTGCGCTAGCCGAAGCGCACGAGAATTTTTACTTGCAGGGAAAGTAAGTCATAATAGTAAAGCAAAGCGCTTACATTGTTTCGTCATAATTGGAAATATCTGTTTGTGTTCTTGTATGTTTAAAAAATAAATATTAATATGGGAATCTAAAAATAAAGATGCAGTAATATTTTGTAATTTTTAAATCTTTTAAATTGGTGGTTCAGCGCACGAGCGCACTTAAGGTACAGCCGCCACTGCTCATAGATAACGGCATGGGGCTTGCGTTTTTGAAGAGTTAAACGCTACACGGTTTTTCGATCTCAATTTGACAATCCTACCAAAGTCAGAAATTAATGAGCTTATCATACGCTGCTATTTTAAATCCACATCCGAAGAACAAGGACGTGCATCTGGAAACGAATATCGATATACTGTCCTCATCCAAACAATTTGATAGATTAGAAGTTCATTGATGAGAAAAAGAGTCGCAGACAAAATGGAGCCCTGTGGCACAGCGTCATTTATTGTACGACCCTTAGATTTAAAACCGTCCAACACAACTTGTCTTGATCGGTTCGAAAGGAAGTTTCTAAGCCAAAGAGGAAGAGATTCGTCAATACTAAATGCACGCATTTTCCATAAAAGAACTCGATGCCAAACTCTAGCAAATGTTTTTGAAAAATCAAATGAAATAATCTTACTTTCTCCAAAACGATGTAAAGATTTGTGCCACTGTTCGGTGAGATATACCAACAAATCAACGGTGGACCTATTGGTACGAAAGGCATACTGCCGATCATTGAGAAGCGTTTCCATGACCTTAGAAAGAAGGGATGTAAGTGTAATTGGACGATAGTTAAAGGAGGAAGAGGATTCGCCTTTTTTAGGGACAGGTTGGACAAATGCTGTTTTCCCTTCACTCGGAAAGAGATCAATAGAGTAGGGCAGATAGAAAAGTTTACGCAATGGTTTTGCCAATGTTGAAGAACACCTCTTCAAAACAATTGGAGCTATACTATCCGGGCGAGCGGATTTATGTATATCGAGATCTTTCAGTACTCTTGCAACTGTACGACTGCGAAAGAAGATTTGTCCCATAGAATCATTAACGCTCTCAAGTACAGGAGGAATCATGACACTATCTGACGTTGAATTGACAGCAAACTGTGCTGTAAGCTTTTTGTTGTGATCTGAGCTAAGGAGTGTCATTGAAAAGAAGCGTATGAACCGAAGACGAGATAGTATTGCGTACGTTTTTGACCAAACATTTTTAATACATTTTAATAGTATTTTTTGCTGTAATTTTTGGTCATGCAAAAATTTGGTCTGTTGAATGTTATCATGTTTCAACTTAATCCGGGTTTCCTCAGTAGGGTTGGCTTTATAATATCGGAAACTTACTTCTCTGACCCTAAAAACCTCTGTACAGCTCTTTCGGTTTGATAGATTTTTCTCTATTCGAGATAAAATTTCTCATTCCGAAAATAGTTAAATTTGAAATCATACCTGAACGTCACTATTGAGGAAGCATAGTGCACAATTAAAATTCCTGAAAAAATAATTGAGATCGTCACATTTAGATAACTCGTATTGCCAAACGGTTCTTTTATTAATTTTTTTTCTAAGTGGTTTTTGTTGACATGAAAAATGTGGACAAATGTGCTGGATATATTTATTAGACTGGGCCAAAAAAATTGACTATTTTTTTTTGAAAGATATATCGAGAATATCATTCAGAATGACAAAAAAAAATTTTCGTAAAAGTTTGAGCCCTTAATATCAATTTTAAGAGGGCTATCATCGCTAATTTTGATTTTTAGTCATAATTTCATGTTTTGCGTCAGAACTGACAAAACATTGAAGTAAAAAAAATTCATTTTGACTTACTTTTATATAAAATTAAATTCCCTACAAAAAAGGTCTGATTGAAAATTTTCGTCAGACAAGCCGTTTTTGAGTAATTAAGCTTAATAAATTGTTATTTTTCGTTAGTTACAAAATTCCAAATTAAAAAAGTAAA
The DNA here is from genome assembly GCA_911387755.1 of Chrysotoxum bicinctum. Taxonomy (NCBI): domain Eukaryota; kingdom Metazoa; phylum Arthropoda; class Insecta; order Diptera; family Syrphidae; genus Chrysotoxum; species Chrysotoxum bicinctum. Next base: position 204,028,023 of record OU426988.1, read on the forward strand.
ATCGATATATCTTTCAAAAAAAAAAATAGTCAATTTTTTTGGCCCAGTCTAATATTTATTATATTATTTCCAATCATGAAGCACCCACCGCGCCTTGTGCAAAAAATTCGTGAGACTGGTATGCTAGTAGACAACACTTATAGTCGTCATGGTCCCCGTGTCGTCGTGTCGTCGTATAGTGCGCACAGACCAAAATGTGGCTGCTGTAGTCGAGATTGTGAGACTCAATTCACGAACATCAACTCGCCATCGATCTTAACAGCTCAACATTTCACGTACTAGCCTGAGGAGAATTCTGCACAAAGATTTCGGATTATTCGCTTACAAGCTGCAATTGACTCCAGCCGAGGCCGCCGCTTGAACGACGTTGTGTTCCATAGTTAATGTGTATGTTTGCTCTTACTAATAAAGCCATAATTCATGGGAAAAAAATTAATTTTGTTCATTTTATTGCAATTTTAAAAAGAAACTTGAATTTGGCACACCCTTTATTTAGGATATTAACAGTAAAAAAGATAGCTGAGAAATATAACGAGTGTTTTTTTGAATCGGAGAACCTTAAATTCGTAATACTTTTCACTGTGGCAGTCGATTTGAAAGTTTTCGGTTGTTTTGAGGTTAGCTGGGTTTGAAAATTCATCATGAGAAGACACACACCGGAGCGACGCTTACAAATAGTGCAAGCTCATTTTGAAAAAAGTGGTTCAATTCGAGAAACACATCCGGCGTTACGTTTTGAGGATTTTCGACGAATTGAAACGGCTCAGATGAGAAGTTTATTTCTTAGCTAGAAATATTTATTTTCTTCTTAGTTTGCCAATTCCTCGTAAGAGGTAGAAAAAAATTCTTTCTTTTAAGAAACAACAAATTCCAAAGCACTTTGAAAAATAATTTATTTCACTTAAAGCCAAACTAAAAGAATTCCTAGAATTAAAATAAACATACAAAAATACATATCAACAATAGATACAAATCAATGCATTTGAAGTTTTTTTCTCTAAAAATAAAATACAATATTTACAGTTTTATGACATTATTCATACAAAAAGGACATCTATATTTCTTACAACATTTTATTTATATTATTTTGTTTTTTATAGTTCAACGAAATAGTGATATCAATATTAGGAAATATCTCTTAGTGCCCCCTTCTCCCATATTTAATTGAAATAATTAACACTGTTCATATACATATATCATATCAATTTTATCCATCCTAGCTCAACTCTTAAAAAAGATTAAAAATAAAAACTAACAGTCGAAAACAAAAATTACAGCCACGTCTTTTGATTCCCCTCGTTGAACATTCCATGTTGCATAAATCTGAGCGCTCCCAAATTGTTGTTACATGCTGTCGTAGCAACAGCAGTACTAGTAGCGTCCGTGTCTGGAGTGTTGTCACTAGTTACGACCACGTCAGGTTTGCCATTGCCAATTTGTCAGGACACCCCTTTCCGGTTGGATGCCCATCGTTGTTGCGCTGTGTGGGCGGAATTGCTCCTAGAGAGATTATAGTCCTTGGCCAAGGAATTCATTGAGAATACATCCTTGTTGTTGGCCGAACCAATATGAATGGAATTTGTCGTTGCTGTTGCGGAATTAAAACCGCTCTGTTGGTTGTTATTGGTCATGAGGGTCGATGTTCGTACTAGGCCTGTAAGAAAAATATATATAAAAAAAAAAATGGTTTATGTTAATTATGGAATTTTTTATTTGTTGGTAAGAATTTTTTGCATCATCAAAGTCAACCCTTGTATATGTACGAGTATGTACCTATTTGTTTTATTTTTTTATTTTAAAAGGAAAAATATTAAAAGTTGTAAGATGATAAATTCCACGAAAATACGAAGTTCCGTTTTTTCCAAGAAAATTTTATCCTTTACAAGTGGTTTTCAAAAAAAAAACCTAGTTTAGTTGAAAGGCATGACTTGTATTTTTCATAAGAATAGGAGTTTTTGAAACACTACTAACCAGGCTTAAAACTAGGCTTAATCCAGATTACTCAGGAAAATTTAATATTCTGTTTTTGCACCTGATTCACAAAGCATCGACTCCAAGCTGAAGTTACTTTGATGACCTTTCAAGAGCAAGTTCATTTTTATTTGTAGAAATTCGATATACATAAGTAAAAAATGAAAACGTAAAAAAAACGCGATGAGTTTAAGTAGTGACTAAGGCGAGGTATAATATTAATATTCCTAGTAGACCGATTGAACGAGAGTTTATTAAATAAATATGTCGGAGATTTAAGATATATTAACTTATGTAAGAAAATACAGTTTCTAGCATTGATGTATTGCTGCAGTGCATAACCCAGAAATTGCTTGGAGCAGTCAGAAATATGATCAAATCTCCGTAGCCCATAAACATAGCGAACACCATCGTTGAATGCAACTTGAAGTTTGCGTTGAGATAGTGAGTCAAGATTGGTGTACACGATCTCAGCATACGGGTAAAGTTAGCGGAGGGCCATAGTTTTCGTAAGCATCCACAGATGCGACCAATAAGAACATTGGTATGTTTGTAGCCAGATAAATGACGGTCTATGACAAAGCCAACGCTAGTGCAGTGATCGACTGCTGTTATTTTGTTACCTCTCAGCCAAATGTCTGGTAGAGTTTCGAGATCAAATTCTCTTTTTGATATAGGGATGACTTGAGATTTGTTAGGATTGATGAGTAGGCTATTGGCTATAGACCAATAATTTATATGGTTAAGATCCTTATTAATCAAGAGGCACAGTTCATCAATCCGATGGAAAATTGGAAATTCTGGTAAAATGAAGTTGAACATCGTCTCCATATAAGTGAACTGAAGCATATGAACAACATGAGGGAGGTCATTAATGAACATGCCAAAGAGTATTGGGCCTAGAATCGACCCCTGAGGAACTCCTTGTAAAATACGTCTTGGATCTGACCATTTTCCACCAGAAAAAACTCTTTGCAATCTACCAGGCAGGTAACAGGCTCATAACAGACTGAGTTTGCATGCCCGATCACTAAAGCCAAACAAATTTTTCAATTCACTTGAGCAAAGAATGGTTGACCTTGTCAAAAGCTTTAGAGAAATCGAAGAGGCAGAGAATATTCACATGACCCTTGTCATAGTCAACTCTAATATCTTCGAGAAGATTAGTCATAGCACTGGAGCAGTGAAGCCCGACTGTCTTTCGTGTACCAAATTGTTACTTGATAAGTGCTTCGGAATTATCTTCTCAAAGACTTTGGAAAGGCGAGGCATTATGCTTATCGGCCTGAAGTCTGCAGGAGAGGCAAAATCCCGTTTCTTCGCAGTGGGAAAAACTTTCGCAATTTTCCACGACTGAGGGAAAGTAGATGTAGTGATGCACCAATTTATTATATGAGTAAGATGGCTGATAATAAGTGGCAGTATAAGTTTAACAAAACGAATAGAGGTACACCATCTTCACCAACAGAGTCAGACCTTATGACCATCATACATTTACCAACATCATAGAATTGCAAAGAACGCGTCTATACGTTGATTCGTTTAAGCTGCAGATAGACTTATTACAATTCTCCAAAGTCGAAATGTTTTTAATTGACGCAGGTAGATTTAAGTGCCCTTTGGCGGCCATGTTGTTTTAATGAAATCAGTGTCGAATTTATTTATTTTATTTATTTATTTCGTAAGATATAATATCTTATAATTAGTTGTAAGCTTATTTTACCAAGAACAAATAATTTATGTATGATATATCTAATATTAAAATAATTCAAAAAAAGGTACACCAAGATAATTTATCAAAAACAGAAAAATTTACAGATTTTCTGAATAATATTTCTTTAAATCTTTTCTTATATTTGTTGTGTTTTGTATGTCCTTTACGCTTACGAAAAATTGGCGTTCAGAAGTAAAGATTGAATATCTAGGATGAATTAATTGATGAGAGCGATGTGAGGTTGCAATTCTAATTTTGTTACCCCCTTATCTAGACCGCCTCTAACTGTTAAGCCTCAACTCATTACAGGAACGTAGAGGAATCGCTGACATACTTTTCATACATCAGCTTCTCTCTGGTTCAGTTGACTGCTCCTCTCTCTACAACTCGATTTCTTTCAGCACTTACACACATAACCTGATAAACCTTCGCCTCTTCTATTTACCAACACACCACAGCTCATATGGCCTTAATGAACCTCTGACCCGTACACTCCGGTTCGTCAATTTGAATCCAAATTCATTTGATTTCAACAACAGCACCTACAAGCTCAAACTCATTTTCTCCCACACCCACTCATAATTAAAAGTTAAGATTTAGGTTAGTTTTTAAATTAGCTTGAATTAAGCAGAATAAATGGCTGTTGAGCCCCCACTAAAATTTGTTGAAACAGTATTGCGATTTGCGATTGGTCTTTGAACAATATAAATTCGAGAGTAAGATCAAACAACGAAACTTAAGATGATTTTCAAAAGACATATTCAGCGGATGTGAACCGGGACCAGCCAGTCTGTCGTATTTTCGAAGGCCATGGACATAACTGACTGCACTATTAAATGCGAAATTCAGTTTACGTTTGCTAACATAATTGCAATTACAATAAATTTCACACCCGTAGATCAAAATTTTAATTATTATAAGCAATTAAACTTTGCTTAGTAAATAATAATAATACTCTTAGCAATCAACCTTTGCTAAATGAATAAAATTACTTCGCTACACAAATAAAACAACGTCTTTCTACTTTCACAGATCTAAAACAACTGATGATGTCTTTATTTTGTCAGTATATTTTTCTACCGAACCGGTAATCTCTTTCTATTAAATGCAGTCATTATTATCTTTCTTTGTGTCTGAACCTTCATTTGCTTTTCTTTATTCTTTCTTTTGGAAGTGTTGCCACATTATCAAAGTTTTCACAAGCAATAAGTGTTTTAACAGGAGTAAATGACTGAGTTACCCATAACGTACGTAGTTCTGTATACACCTTTCCAACAAGTAAATTTATATGGTTATCCCAAGTTAAGTAGCGGTTGAAAGTAACACCGGGATTTTTTGCAGTTTCCACATAATCAATGGGTGAATTGCCCAAAACAATCGTAGGAAAATAATTAAGATCTAAATTTTTCCTTGATATTACGAGATACTTAGATTTTCTTGGATTTAAAATAAGGCGAATAATAATTGCGACCAATTTAAAATTTTTTCTATGTCTTCATTAACATAAAAAGCTGCATGATCAATTAGCCCAAAAGGGCAACTCATGTACATTTGGACAGGTACATATGGATGGAGCAGCTCTCATTAATTGTTGGAAGTTCATTTAAGTAAATCGAAAATAGTAGAGGACCAAGTATTGAACCCTGAGGTACACCAGAAACATTGGGCAGGAGATCGGATAACCTATTTCCTTCTTCTTCTCACGCAAGTTAACGTGATTGACCGTGTCAAAAGCTTTTGAAAAATCAAGCAGTACCAAAAAATTTTCCTTATCCTCATCCAACGCTTGGTTTTCACGAAAACCAGATTCTTTTGCAGTGAGGAACAAGTTTGCCATAAGATAACAACTGATTTGTTTTTGCAGAATTCTTTCAAAGACTTTTGACAAGAAAGTGATAAGTGTGTTAGAGTGCTAGTGTTAAATGTTAAAGTTAAATATTAGCATGTTAGAAGTAAGTTCATTCGACTTCAAAATATTACAGTTAAATACACAACACAGGACAATATTGGCGGAAACCAGTGAGATATCTTCTAAAAATGTGAAAAAGGCAAAAAATCTACGTACTTATTTGGCCGATACATTGCATCTAAAATAAGACCAGCCTCACTGCAAACTATTTCAACAATCAAATACTCAACACTACTGAGAGCTTCTGATTAACATTTAAGCCTAAATTTTACAGTTGCTTTAAGGTATATTGCTAAACCTCCCACAACTCGACCCTATCTAATTAATCGAAATATATTATAACCCTCTCAGCTAAAAGCTTCTTCATTAAATTCATCAGTTAAATATCATCAGGAAAAGGATTTCAGGAAGAGGATCGTAGATATCAAACCTGGCTCTCACACTTTTAAAAAGATCAATCTGATTGTCGGAAGAACAAACTCAATTCCAGACATCATCCAGACATCATCCTTGATGAACAAGAAGTTTCAACAGCGTCTGCTGAGAAAGCTAAAGCGTTTGCCAATCACTTCTATGATAGTTTTAAAGATCACCCTGCCATAAACCTTCTTGACTTTATTGAAGAAGTAGAAACTCGCTTTCAGGAGATATCAGCAACCACCGAAACCGTGACCTTGTTAAAAAAGAAGACAGATGTTTTCTATTCTCCTGGAGAAATGGCCGACATTATCTTCACTGAAAACTTCAAAACATCAGCAGGAAGCGACAAGATTTCTAATTACGTACTGAAAAATTTACTAAATCTTGCTGTTCTCCTGTTGACTATAATCTTCAACAACTGTTTGAACAAAAGCTATTTCCATGCAGCCTGGAAAAGCTCAAAAGTTGTTTCCGTCCCGAAGAAGAACAATCGCGCAAATGCAGAAAGATATCGGCCAATTTCGTTGCTCAACTGTATAAGTCTTACTCATACTTTTACTGAAGGCGTTTATATTGAAGAAACTCAACGTTATCTGCAGAGAAAGAAATGTCATACTGGAGTTCCAGTATGGCTTTAGAAAAAAAAAAACTTTGACTCAACAAAAAGGAAACTACTGTAGCGTGCTTGCTGGACATCGAAAAAGCTTTCTACAGTGTTTGGATAAAAGGATTACTATTCAAACTCTCGGAACTTGGACTTCCTAATCAATTGGTAAGAATAATCAAAAATTTCCTAGACCTTTTTATGTACAGGTAGCAAAATAGTTATCATCAACCAAGAGAATCAACGCTGGAATTCCTCAAGGATCAAAACTTGGACCGCTGCTGTTCAACATTTACACTGCTGATCAACCAGCCAAAATAACAGGTACAAAGACGAAGCTTTATGCACCGGAAATTGCAAGAGCATATCAAAAATCTATGGGAATACTATGTCAAATAGGGTGAAAAGACCGAACTCATCTGCTTCCAAACACCAGTGATTGTCATTTGAAGACGAGCGTTTGTAACACGGTGTGATGCAATAAAACTAAAGTTTCCAGACAACATTGAAATAACAGTCAAATCATCGACGAAGTACTTGGGAATCAATTTTTCCAACAAATTCAAATTCAAAGAAGACGAAGCTGCTTGTGTACAAACAACTTATCCGACCCGTTCTGACCTACGCTTTTCCCATCTGGTTTACTATTTCACCTACAGCTCCGCAGATTAGATAGTGACAATAAGATTGTTTACTTCTATGGTAAGTGAAACAATTTCAATTTGCATATCGGCTTGTGATGATTCTAATTGAACCACTCTTTTGTTCATGTCACTGATACAATTTTGAAGGTTTTTTATCTCGCGTCCTAGTTCGTCATTTTTTTTCAGACTCTTCCATTTTCTTTGTTAAAAATGAAACAATAAACTCACTCTGTTTTTGAAACTTTTCGTACATCCAGATTTTATCTTTATTATCTATGAGTTCTTGTGATGATTTTTGTAAAGGGGATAAAGAGGATAAGGGAGAGTCAACAAGAGAGTTCTTGTACCGAGAAACGGGTCGCTTTCGCTTCGTTGAGTTAGATGACATTTGTGTGTCAAAGTATGTCGAAAAGATGTAACAGGGGATTATAGAGTTAATGTTTAAAATAAAAAATGAAACAAAAGTTGTGTGGGTGAAAAGATCAAATTTAAGAGAATTCAATGTATGTATATTCAGTTCAATGTATGTATATATATATAGTTGTGAACAAAAGAGAAATTGGTAGGGGGATATAAGTCACATTAATTTTTGCTTTTTATAACCGAAACTTAAGCACTTTTACTCACAAATTTTGAAAAAATGATAAAATTAAATCAACTGAAGATTTAAAGACAGTTCTTAGGTTTATTTTGAATGCGTTTTTGAAAAAGAAAAATTTAACAATATCACCAGAATCAGTAACACGTCTACTCAGCAGCTTTTAATAGCGTTAACTTTATTGTTTGTTATTCGGTTACTGATGCCAAATCAATTAAATCAAAACGGCTGGTGGTTAGTGCAAACGTCGCGCCCAAACTTTTGGTCGCCAAATTTTTGTGATCAATCAGCAAGCATTTGTGTGTCAAAGGAACGTAAGATCGGCTGAGAACATCACCGCGATCTTTGAAAGTGTACAACAGATGCAGTCAATTCCTCGCCTTGTCCTAGAACTCGGCCTTTCTCAGACTTCAATTTCGCTTCGTGACTTGGGCCTACACCCGTACAAGATCGAACTAATCCAGGAGCGAGGAAACAACAGATGTTACAAGAGTATATCTCCTGCTTCTCGTCTAAGTCACTTGGAGTGGGCAAAATTGTAGGTCTCTTGGATTCCTGGAGCCTGTACTACAAAACAACAACAACACTCTCAAAAACGAGACCAAAATTAATATCTATAATGAAAATCGTATAACTGCACTTATATTATGTCAAAATGGGCATAAACATAAGTTTGCAGGGATAGGAAACGGAGGTAAGCATTCTTCGTAACTGAAATCCTGCCGATAACGGAAACCTGCGCTTCATCTTGGAAATGGATTTATAATACGCTGACAATTTTTGGATAATATTTAAGATTGGTTACTGGATTGTAAAAACGCTTCTCAAACACGGAAGTAAAGGTCCTTAGAACACTAGATTCTTTCGATTGGAGGAGCACGCAATACAAGTTGGGTAGATGAAGTTCGATCAAATATAAGTCATCAACTCGTAGTATTGTGCTACTCTATTGCGGAAAAGCACCTTGAAGGTGTCGGGAATATTGCTGCTAACCAAAAAGCTCTCCAAAATATAATTCCCTGGCAGCCTTTATGATCCAGGTTTCGGACGTTTCTGACTCCAGCAGTGGGATGAATTTAGCTAAAGCCAACATGAAGATGCAAGAACCTGTAAGTAGGTTTAACAGAAGGATCATCTACAGAATTATTAAAGAGCTCACAAGTGTGCACAGCTCTAAATAGCACCTGCTAAAAGACACAGATGTATTTATGCTAATGTTGGATGAGTACCAGATCAAAATGTGGAAGGGCCACTTTTCTGCTGTTTTAAACTGTGTGTGCCAGCAAGGTGAACCATACACACAATGACTCAGCCGAAGTAACAAATTCTCCAAAACACACCATATCTCCTAGTAAAAGAAGATAGCACAACCATAATCAAAACATATAAGAACAAGAAGGTTGTTCGACTTGTTGGTATTAGCCCAGAACTCTTGCGAGCAGCACCAACAACATCGAGTGAACTAGAGAGCTTTCCTAAGGATTAAAAAAAAAATGTATGATTGCAAGCTACCAATGAAAGAACACCTTACACATTGTGAAAACTAGAGAAATTTCCATGCTAAAGGAAGGTTGTCAAACAAGTTTGAAATCCAAAATGGGATCACGCAAGGCTGTATACTGTCACCAATACTGTCTCTGTTGGTGATTAACGATGTACTGAACGCGGCCTTATCAAATGGACTTAGAGGAATTCAGTTAACTCTGCGATCACACACGGAACATCTGGACGACGACGTATGCATACTCTCTCATAGGATGGTAGGACTAGTCCCACTAGAGACTAGAGGAACCTCACGGACGTAACGGACGTAATAGGCCCAAGAACCTTATCAAGTTATTAAAATAAAATAAGATCTGAATTAAAGTTTGAACTTTATGTAGAAAACGTTATATTTTCATTATTGTCTTATAAGTTAGTTTTACAATAATTAATTTCTTACCACAGTGCGATATACGCCTATTTTTCGGGGATCCAGGGCATGTATATAAAAACGACCTTTCTGTATCTGAAAATAGAAACGATTAACTCATAAATCATTCTTAAACATATGTATTCGTTTATGAAATAATAATTATTATTTGTATCACGCACCATTTCTCATAATTCTATGATGATCCGGTGAGCCTGAACATGAATAACGTGATGTTAATGCCTCACGTCGTTGTAAGGTCTCTGCTCCCAAATGGACAAATGGACACCATCTAAAGAACTGTTTGAATCCCCGACGAAATCTTAAAAAAAAAAACAGAAGAGAAACATGGATAATTGAAATTATTTTCTAAAACCATGAGGAAATCAATTTTGGAGAAATCATTTGATGGATGAGCTTCATAATACGGGTACATCACATCAATCAATCTAATCAACTTCATCAAATTTCATTTAGCAAATATCCGTATGATAGTCAAAGCCCATTACGGACTCAATTGTTTGCAAACAAAGTGCTTTGTTCATTCGTGTATTCAAAAGCAGGCCTTAATTCATTGCTCTCCTCGTTACCGGTATTGACATTGTGTGTTGTATAACTTTTCAAAGGATAGGACTCAACATAACCCAAGTAACCTTGCTTTCGTGATACTTAGTCGAAAGGCCTTAACCAGTACGAGTACAACGTTAATGAATGGGGGCGAGGTTATTATGAAAAATAAACATTTTGTATACTTTTCGCATTCGCTATAATGGATTTAAGAATTATATATGGCAAGTTATACATTCATAAAAATAATCAAACTCGAGATTTATCAAATAATTTATATTTATTTCATCAAGCAGATAATAATAATAAGTACATAGAAGTTTATATAATATAATTTACAGACTAATGATAATAAGGAATTTAAGATCTGTAAGAATACATCAAAAGAAAAAACCTTAAAAATAAAACTTTAACCACCAGGTTACGTTTTTACAAAAATCAAAATATTTTTTTTATAGAATCACGACATTGGCATTGGTGAGAACAAAAATCAACATAAATACAAATTTTGTTAGCCTCTCGGATTCACCGAGTTAGAGGTTCATTCAAACCATAATTGGTACTGTGATGTGCTTTTTGCTTTCCAGCCGAGGTTCTGCTCGCTGGTCTCACCAGGGTCGTCCTGAAGAAAACACGAAACTCCAGAGTAAAAGGTCTTCAAACCTTATTACAAAATCTTTATTGGAAATAACTCTTCAATCTATAACACAGAATATTCTTCTATTAATATTTCACTTAATTCGGGTAATTGAACTGTTCACGGGCATCAACTCTTCTGGATTCTGGTCTAGCTGCCTCGCATCGGTTATACTGGCTGTTGATGATTCGGATCTGGTACTTGATTACGGGTAACCTGGCCTCTAGTAATTCGGCTTCAAACGGGTCCTTTCATTCGGATGTCGGGTTCCTGACGGGATCAGCAGGTTCAACGCCCCTGGTGGCACTAAACGGCAGGCTAAACGCTCTGGTAGATCAGCAGGTTCAAGGCCCCTGGTGGCACTAAACAGCAGGCTAAACGCTCTGGTAGATCAGCAGGTACCGAAGCCCCTGGTGGCAATTATGACAATAAACTTCGAATTAAGATAAGACCCCTTACCCCTGGTGGGGGGAAGCCTTAATAAGAAATAGCTGGACAATCTCACCTACCTAACTTGTCTTCCTACAAAACCCCTTACCACTGTTGGGGGGAAGCTCCGCAAAAAGCAAGAAAAGCTAAATGACCAACTCGTCTATACTACTAGTCTACGACTGGATTTCGAAAGATTTATGCAATCAATTTACTGTGCCGCCTGACTGTGCGTATGAGCGAAGAGGTACCTTTTGTTCACCCAAGTAGGTCCTCTTGATGGTTTTTCAGTAAAAACTGAATGTGAACTATGTACATATTTAGATGGTGAACGAAAAATATTAATGCGTTTGATTTTCATGTGACATCATGTGCTCATGGTGCTTGTGAATTGAATTTGAGCGAAGTACAATTCTCGGTTTTAATGCAGAAGTCGTATAGAGTGGAGTAGCATGGAACGCTTCGATGATGTGGTTCATTAAGGCATATACACTTACCATGGACAATAGCAAAGCAAAGAACAATTAATATGGCATGTGATAATATCACGCAAGAACATTACAGTAAAAAAATATTTAGGATCTACGATATACAGGGTGTTCGGTAATTCGTGTGCCATACTTTGGGATGTGATTCTTGGTCATATTCTTAGAAAAAAATTGTTCTACAGTAAAGTCTGATTTTCAACTTTGACATCACTTTTTGACCATTTAAAAAAAGGCTAACTTTGGTGTACCCTGACCCATGCTAAGGTCAATTTCTCTGTCAGTTCTAATGGCAGGGACCTCATTTTGGATTTTTTTAGTAGAAATACTACCCTTTAAAACTACATTTAAATTGAGGTGATATGTTTTTAGCGTTGCCAGATATTCAATTTTAAATGGTGTTCAATTTTTTTTGACCGAGCAAAATTTTGACTTTGAGGTAATTTTTTTTCAGAAAATACGTAGAAAACATAAAGTTTTCTTGTTTTTACCTGATGAAGAAAACAATAATAAACAAACTCATTAATAAGTGCACCCCAAAACTCATACATTTTATGATATTTGGGAAAATCTAAAACAGGTAAGAAATCGACTTTTATGTTTTTTACCTACTTTTTTACTTTTTATTGCAGCACTTGGTAATTGGGGTGGTTTTCCAAAAATTGATAGATTTTAGATAATTTTAAGACTGTTCACTCATCAGAAGGGTTAAAAGTGTACTTATGCCTACTTTACTTGCTGTCGAAACCCTAATTACCTAACCTCTTCTCAGGGAGAGTTTAATTTGGGGTATGAATGTATAATGGGTAAATTAACTAAATAAGCGGTATAAAAGAATAGAAAACCAAATTCATTCATCAGATTATCAAGTTAAGCCACGATTACAGTTGGATAAGTTCGCTTTTTGAAATGCCTTCATTTACGAGAGAAGAATACGCAGACATTTTATTCGTTTATGTGTTGTGCATTGGAAATTTAAGAAGAGCACAACGAAAATACTAGGAACTTTATCCTAACAGAAGACTTCCTTCTCGAATTTTTTTTTTTCAAATAAATTTCGAAGGCTTCGAGAAACTGGATCAGTTTCAACTGCAAGATCTAACGCGGGAGCTGCAAGCACAAGAAGAGTTTCGATCGATAAAAGAATACTGGCAGCTGTTGAAATCGATCCTTCCATCAGCATAAGACGCTTGGCTCTACAGTTTAATGTTTCCAAACACAGAATTTCCAGTATACTGCATGGAGAAAATCAATATCACCATACAATACACCTATGCAAGAACTGCTTCCCGATGATTTTGAAAAGAGCTTGGTTCCTCAGGTTGATTTAGCGAGTGTAATGCTAGGCGTAAATGAGAAGTGGAGACGTCTTAAAAATACTGTCATTAGTACTGCCAACTTCATCTTAGGCAGCAGTCGTAAAAATCGGAACGACTGGTTTGATGATGAGTGCAAGCTAGCGACTGAACGTAAGAATGTTGCGTACCGAGCAATGCAACAATCTCATAGAATGCGGGCAAGCGAAGAGGAATATAAAGAGCTCAGAAGAATAGAAAAACAGCTTCACATACAAAAAAAAAAAAATCACCCTGGGAGAAGAACCTAATCTGTGAAATAGAAAATAGCCGAGAGCGAGGTCCGCACCAGGCGCGGAAGTTCTACCAATCCATCCGAAACATGACGCAGTACACACCACGCTGTACATTCTGCAAGGACGGAGAGGGAAATCTGATCACCGATCCTGAAAGCATACTGGAGCGATGGGAAGTGCATTTTAATGAATTGCTAAATGGTCAGCTCACTGCAGAAGTGGAGGCTCCACTACTTCAAGAAGAATACCCTATGTTGCCGCCACCAAGCATAGAAGAGGTTGAGAAGGCTATAGGCCGGCTTAAGCAGAACAAAGCCCCGGGAGCCGATGGCATACCAACCGAATTATTCCATCACGGCGGGCCAGCCTTACGTCAAGCAATTCATGATATTATAGTGCACGTATGGCAGCAGGAAGAAATGCCAGAAGACTGGCGAGAAGTTATAATATGCCCCATGCATAAGAAGGGATATGTTACAAGGTGCAGCAATTATAGAGGTATCACGTTGTTGAGTACCGCCTATCATAAAATCTCCTCTATCCTACAAGACCGGATAACCCCATATGCTAAAACCATCATCGGACAATATCAGTGTGGTTTCATTCCAGGCAAATCAACAACTGATGAGATCTTTACCGTTAGGCAGGTGATGGAAAAATGTCTAGAATTTAACATGCCAACATACCATCTGTTTAAGACTTTAAGGCCGCCTATGGTAGCATAGCAAGGGTAGAACTTTACAAGGCGATGAGAGAATTCGGCATCCCAAATAAATTGACACGACTATGTAGGTTGACCATGACCAACGTAACAAGCCAAGTAAAAATAGCCGGATTTTCATCCAGACCAATCAACATCTTTAATGGACTCCGACAAGGGGACGGTTTGGCCTGCTTCCTCTTCAACCTGGCGTTGGAGAAAGCAATCCGTGACTCTGGCACGGCAACAAGAGGAACCATCGTCAACAGGTCCAGCCAGTTACTGAACCGAACAAGCTGTACACGATTCCTTCATCCAGATCGAGCAGGCGGCACAAAATCTGGGGCTGCACATTAGTGAAGGTAAAACAAAGTACATGGTGGCGTCGAATGCGAGAGGAACAGTTGGTCAAACAATCAAGGTAGCGGAGCACGAATTTGATGTGGTGCAATCCTTTAAATACCTTGGGTCAATAGTAGCAGCCGATAACAATATAGAAGAAGAAATACGCGGGCGGCTTCTCAAATCCAACAGAGCCTACTATAGTCTGTCAAAGCTCTTCAAATCTCACCATAACTTCAAAACTCCTGCTGTAGAGGACCATGGTCCTGCCAGTACTCACATATGGATCCGAGACCTGGGTGCTTAGCAAAAGGCACTCCGACCTCTTAGCTGTGTTCGAGAGAAAAGTCTTAAGTAGAATAATTGTTGGCCGCATATGTGAGGAGGGACGATTCCGGAGACGGTACAATCATGAATTGTACGCAATCTACCTTGAAGCAGATATCGTGACAAAAATTAAGCTCGGTAGACTCCGGTGGACAGGGCACCTAGCTCGCATGAGCGAAGAGGAACCTGCTCGGAAAGTTCTTTGTGGTACATTCTATGATAGACGACAGCGTGGTAGACCATGCTTGCGCTGGAGAAATGGCGTAGACCAGTACGCCTGAAGCCTTGGGTGCGCAACTGGATGGCGTCGGCTAGAGACCGAGATAGGTGGAGAGACTTGTTGAAAGAGGCCAGGACCGGAACCCGGTTGTCGAGCCGGTGATTATGATGATGTTGCTAGAGAGACGCTTGGATGTCAACCAGTTTATAAACAGAATTCTTTGGACAGACGAATCTTAATTAGCAAGAGATGGTATTACAAATTTTCATAATCTCCATACATCGGCTTCGAGCAATCCACATTCAAGACGGCAAAGATCATTTCAGCACAGATTCATTGTCAATATCTGGGTAGGTGTAATTGGGAATTAATTAATCAGGCCTTTCAAATTACCACCCCGACTTAATTCTACTAACTATCTGGAGTTCTTACGAAATAATCTACCAGACCTATTGGAAGATGTTCAACTGCTTCAACTAGCTTCATCATATTACCAACAATATAGTGCTCCGGCTCACTATGGTCGTGAAGTTAAGGATTATCTGGATGAAGAATACGGTGATCGATGGATAGTCAGAAATGGACCAATTCACTGGACTGCAAGATCTCCCGATCTCACTGTACTGGATTTTTTGCATGTAGTGAAAGAAATCGTTTACTCATCTGAAATAACAACTTTAACTGAATTAAAAAAACGTATTTCCGAAGGATCACTAAAAGTAAGGCAAGAGTTATCGAGAATAAACATTCAAAATGAAATCCAAAAACGGGCTCAAGCATGCATTCAAAACACAGGGGGGACACTATGAGCACTCATTATGACTATGTTTGTGTGTACATAAAATAAAAAAATATTTAAAACTACACAAATTATTGTTTTATTCAAACCCTTACATATGGAGGGCTCACAGCTGTACCGAACCAAGTCATTTTAAAAAAATCCAAAACCAACGCCAAAATTCCCGCAAAATTGAGCTCTATTTAGAGATGTAATGAAATATGTATAGAACTATGTAGCTCTAAATAAACTATGTAGTTCAGAAAGCGTTTGGATGATAGCCCTGAGTGGGAACTAAGTCCCTCAGTGGACTTGGTACCCGTGGTACCCTGCACCAGAATTTCATTGCTATTAATTGTGCATTGTTCTAAGCCTCACTAACTTAAGCACGATCAACTTCAAACTAATGATATATGTATGTATGTATGCATAGCATATATTAATAACACATTAATCTAACAGTTAACTTGTGCATGCATATCTGGTAAAAACGTATCTTCTCCATCGAATTAATTTTTTATAAATTCAAACCTTATCCGAATACAGAATGCCAAAATTCGATTTAAGAAAATAATAAAAAAATTAGCTAACAGCAGAAACCTTCTTGGAATATAACTATTTTCATAAAATGCACATAATTCAATGCAGGGGCGGCGCAAGACCTAAACTTAATGTGGGCAAGATACATTTCGCGAGGCCCTCTGATGGTGCAAGTAGAAGGCAATATAAAATAAAAAATCACTTAATTAAACAGTTTTTTTATTTATTAAAATACAAACCTAAATTTATACTCATACTTCTTTGGAACATTAAAGAAAAACTTCTTATACTTACAACTCATAAGGTTGGAAGTCACTGCCCTCACCTTCTTACAGGACTGTGTGATAGTCCTGACAGTTTTTCAATATTTGCTATTTTCGAATCCTGTTTGTCGATATTCGTTGATCCAGTCACAAAATGTACGCAAATGTTCAAGAGTAATGCTTAAATATAAACGAATGATCAGAAACAACAGGGATGAGATTTTTTAATTAAGGAGATGTTCTCCTTTTTCGGCGACCAAAAATGCATTTTTTTCCATTTTTACTTGCGACTTATAGGTAGGTACTAAAAGCAAGTTATGCATTCGTAAAAAAACCGAACTCGAGATTTTGATCAAAGTTGACATTACGATGATAGCGAAGACGAAAAAAGTGGGTCTGGCAATTCTGTCTGTCTGTCTGTCTGTTCGATTACAGCTAAACGGCTCGGTCGATTTTCTTTAAACTTGGTAGATATGGATTTTAATTTTTTACCCCCAGATGTTTTTTGATTTGATTTTTTAAGACCAAAAATAACGGTACCTGCCATACGATTTTTTTTTGAAATTTTATAAATATTTTTTTTTTCTCAAAAACTCTCCCAACGATTTTTAAAAAAAAAATTTAAAAAATTTAATTTAATTGGTTGAAAAAAATTTTCCAAAAAATGAGTAGTTTTGGTACCCCCCTTGGGACCATTTTTTTGTTTTTGATTTTCTCAAAAACGGTACAGCCGATTTTGATCATTTTTTTATGCTAAAGCTTCCCAGCAGTTTGAATATTATTGTGTATTCAAATTTTCCAAAAAAAATTTTTGTATTTTTAAAAAAACTTTCAAAATTATTTTTTGGAAACTCAATTCTTCTTCTTCTTCTTCCTTTTCTTCGGCGCTGTTATGATCTCGATGTCGAGGGGATCATAACTCTCCCACGTATCTGCTTCACACTAGTGATCCGCCTGTGGGGTTCGCCGGGTTGACCTCAGAAATCGGCGGCAAGCCTCCCGGTTTTGTATTGTTCCATTTCTGAGGCCAACTGAATGCTGGTGTTTTTGCATTTGTTTGTACCAGGAGTGTTTAGTCCTACCTTTCTTTTTATTTCGAATTTGGAAACTCAATATTCCTGATAAATAAAAGGAAAAATAATCTAGAAGATATGAGAAAAATAAATTCATTTTACCTAAAAATAACGGTACCCTCCATACAAATGTTAAAAAATGGTTTTCGAAAATCGTATTTTTCTCGAAAACGGTTCCGAGAATTTTGCTTAAATTTTTTTTTCTATTATTTTTTAATGTCTGTAATACTTTTTTTGTAAATGGAATGTTTCAAAATTTTCTTATATAAAACCTTGTTTTTTAAGAAACCACTACAAAGACTTATAATTTTTGTTCTTGCATATATCCATATTTGCTTGAATCACATGGCATCCTATTCTTACCTCTAACTACTAAAGAAGTTTTTTTTTAGTCATTTAAAAAATGAATTTTATGCTTATGAACAGTTTCTCGAATAACATTCATTTTTGAAGTTCTTAGTCTTTTACATAGGAGCAAGTTCGTGCGACCCAGAACAGAATCGAGACCTACCCTTTTGTCTCGAAAATTGATATTTAGCGCATTTTGGGCGTAGCATGTTTTACATAAATATTTTTAAATTTGGCGCCTATATGTATATCCATAACATGGTAAGCAGAGATACCATATGGGCCACCAGGTGTAGACACATGTAACATGAACCACCAGGTGTCGACACATGAGCCATGACTTGAAAAAACTTTAAACGCGTTTTTCTCGAAACCACGTTTTTCAAACTGTTGGCCACTACTTAACGGATCGTCATAATTTTTTGTTTTAAAGCTTATTAAATTTATTGGAGTCTGGAACAAAATCAGGCTGATATATCAAACACTTTTTTTTGTACAGCATTATTTTTTTTTTTTTTTTTTTTTTTATAATTTACCCGCGCTCAAGGGATTATGATTACCCTTTAAATGTTTCAACACAGCGCGGGCGTGAAACAAATTTTGACAGCCACCGTATTTCCGAAAATTTTTTGTCAAAACTGGTTTTATGTAAAAGGTGCTGATGCTTCTCTTGAAAGCATCAAAAGGAGATTCCAAAAAGGTATGAACGACTTTTGTAAGACAACCGGTTCCAGAGCTACACTACAAAACACATTAAATTAGATTTTATCTCTCCAAATTCAAACTTTTGCGCGAGATTTGGAAACGTTTTGTAGAGATTAAAATTGTAGAGATAAAATTTGTCTTGTCTCGATCTGCGTACTAGGCTTAAGTTGAGAATTAATTCTAATTATTACAAGAAAAACCTTGTGGCGTGTACTTTTGGATTTTCCATACTTTTTTAAACTTATTTTCGGCTATGAGGCGCGAGGCCCTTTGCACCGCGAGGCCGTGGGCGGTGGCCCATATCGCCCACGCCTTACGCCGCCTCTGATTCAATGATAGAGTTTAGGTGTCCGTTTAAGAGAAAGTGATTTAACATTTATATGCACAATTACTGTCCGTATCCGGTCTAGTAAATGTCCGGCAAAGTTAAATTAAAAACAATTAATTTTTTGTAGAACCATTTTCGTACCAAATAATACGCGCCCAAAAGAAGTGTTTTCTAATGCACGGTATCCCCTCTGGGGATTTTTTTAAGTACTTATGTTTCCAACTTAAAAGCAAATTACATAGAATTTAACGAAATGGTTTATGTTAAAATAAATGTTTGCAATATAAGTTACCACATTTTCCCAGTTTATATTAATTGTAACAATTGGAATAAAAACTTTGAAGAAGTAAATGAATTAATGAACAATGCTAATTTGGAAAATGTAATGCTAATAGGGGATATAAATGCTCGCACAGGCACGACACAAATAAAAACAGTACTTACCGAACCACTAACGACCGAATCGATAATCTTAGAAAAAAGATCCTCCATGGACACAACAACCAATAGAAATGGACACGATTTCTTAGAAATGTGTCAAATCAATGAACTTTTTATCCTAAACGGATGCAGTAAACAGGATAGTCAAGGTGCATACACCTTTATAGGCGGCCCAGGTAAATCAGTTGTAGACTACTGCGCAGTATCTCCAGAGTGGAGAAAACTAATTAAATCATTCAAAGTAGATTCGCAAACATTTTCAGATCATATGCCACTGGTCGTAAGCTTCAACAACCATAGAAGATAGTGAAAGTTTTGCATATAACTTACCGCCAAAACTAAAATGGAAAGAAAGCAGAAAAGAAGCATACCAAAATAAAATTATACACAATTTGCAAAATTTAGATCTAAGTATCTACTCCAAGCCCAGTTAATGCTGAAGGAAAAATATCTTTATTAAATAGCTCTATAATGAAAGCAAACCCTAATACGCACAATTCAAAAACACACAGCTACAAACAGCAATGGTTCGACAACGAATGTTACACAGCCAGAACCATATCATTTGCATTATTAAGGGAAATGAGCTCCTCGTCTGATTTAAATGAACCCCTCACCAAAAAATACATTATGGCCAACAAAAACTACAAACAGATGTGTAAAACAAAAAAAGAAGATTTCTTTCGATCAATAGCAATAGGTCTTTCAAACACTTACAATAGTAAAAACTTTTGGTACAAAATCAAACAACTAAAAGGTCAAAACATGATATGTGGGATTCGACTCAACGTCAACGATCTTGCAAACCATTTTAAACTTCTTCTGAATCCTCAGCCAGAACCTAATAATTTCTTGTACGCAGAGCCATATATTTGTAGTGATCTATTGGATCGAGAGATATCAATGATCGAACTGCAAACTGCGTTATTCAAAGCTGCAAATAATAAAGCACCAGGGCCAGATAGAATTTCAAACGAATTTTATAAAAATGCTCCTATCGATTTTCAATCAAAAATGTTAGAGATATTCAATTATATCTTCGATTCGGGAGATGTACCGCAAAACTTCAGGGATTTCATTGTGTATCCTATCTTCAAAAAAGGCGATGCAAATTTGCCGTGTAACTACAGAGGCATATCTTTTATGAATTCGGTAGTAAACATTTTCACGTATATTTTGTTAGAACGTATTAATTCATGGATAGATCTAAATGAGATACTGAGTGAGTTCCAATCCGGCTTTCGGAAAGGATACTCTACCATAGATAATATTTTTACACTAACGTCTATTTCACAATACTTCTTGAGACAAAAAAGAAAATTGTACGTTTTTTTCAAAGATTTCAAGGCAGCTTTTGACTCGATAGATCGAAATGCATTGTTTAAAAAACTATCTCAAAAAGGGTTGTCAACTAAACTCATTCGAATTTTAAGAAATATGTATAAAAATACCCGTCAGAGTGTTTGGAATGGAAAGAGTACGTCTGATTGGTTCGAGACAAAATCTGGAGTTAAGCAGGGATGTCTGTTAAGTGCAGTATTGTTCGCAATCTTTATAGATGATATTACGATGCATCTACCAGCTGGTGTGCAAATTGGTGATCTTGTAATAAAAGTACTACTTTATGCTGACGACATACTCTTGCTGGCAGAATCTCCTCAAAGCTTACAACTCATGATTAATAAGTTGTCAGAATTTTGTAAGACGTGGAATTTAACAGTGAACCTTGAAAAGTCAAAAATAATGATTGTTAGAAACAGGCAAACGAAACTTGAAAAAATTGAAAAATGGTATTTTGATGGTGAACAAATCGAAACAGTTACGGAATATAAATATTTTGGCATTCTTTTTCATCCAAACATGAATATGTCTTACCACCTAAAAAAAAATTGGTATCGGCAAAAACAATGATCAACGTTTCTTGGAAAAGTGTTGTATCCCGCGCTGAAATTCCAACATCAGCTAAATATAGAGTGTTTGAAGCTGTCATGCGCACATGCGCTCAGTTATGTGCTACAGCTGTCAGACATGGAGTTATATCTCGTATGAAGAAGTTGAAAAACTACATCGCTTTTTCCTAAAAAAGTTATTTTATTTACCGCCAAACGCACCAAACTACGTCCTAGCGCTTGAAACTGGGCTTCCAACTCTTTTTGTCCATACACTTAAATTGCATTTTGACTATATCTTAAAAGTTCTCACTTACAATCCTAAGAGGATACCAAATAGGCTTGTAAGATACACCTTTCAAAAGCAAGTGGAGTGGATAAAAGAATGGCGTAATTGGGCGCAATTATGTGGTGTAGAGCTATCAATTCAATGCGATAATCTTTATTTATTAAAAAGCCAACTTTATAAATTATTAGAAGAGATAGACATATTTAAACGGAATGACAGTATACGAAGATCAATCTCATCAACTGATAGAATACTATACTCAGAACTGACCCATGACTTTGTAGAAAACTATTTCGATGATAAATATAGCGTGCGTGCGATATCCCACATTTGCAAAGCAAGAAGTGAAACACTAAATCTGAATGGATCACCTTACAGAAAATCCCTAGATACACGGTGCTCCTTATGTAACCTTAATTCAAAAGAAGATTGTTTTCACTTCTTATCAATATGCCCTGTATACAAAGAAATAAGAACTCTCTATCTTGGAAAAACAACTTTGTCAATGGAACAAACAAAAAACGTACTAAACGGCGAAAATTGGCCTAATTTATATCATTATCTCGAAGCAGCATCGGAATATAGAAAACTGATAATATCGGAATACACATAAATAATTTATAGTATGCCATGTTTCAATCTACGATTTATAGCACTTATGATAATGTTTTTGTTTTAGCTAAACTAAAAGCCCAAACTATCGTATAATAATACAGATGTATCTTGTTTTTGTTTTGACTAAACTAAAAGTCCCTCTAATTTCGTTTTCGCTAAACTAAAAGCCCATAATATGTATTAATAATTTGAAGATTCTTTTCAGTTAAAATATGTTTTATAAAAATACTGATTATGATGGTAAAACTAAATTTTTTTTTCTAACTTTCATTTTAATATTTTAATATATCTAATATTGTTTTTCTACATATTTATCCAACCCCGTTAAACGATTGTAGTACTTTTACTTTAGAAAATAACTTGAATTTATGTATAAATTGAAAAAAGAAACAACAAAAAAATTATTATAAATACTAATTATTACTATATACAAAGAACAGTTTTTAAAGTCAATCAGGCAGACGGTAACACCATAGCCTATTATTTTATTTTTTATTCTTTTATTATATATATTAAAAACCAAAATTGTAACTAATTTGAAGAAAAATAAAAATCTAATCTAATCTAATAAAAAAATAATAATAAAATCTACTTATGTTTCGAAACAGAATTTTTCATTATTATGTGCATTTTACGTTAAATGTATTTGATAATGGTCCTAACAAAATTTAAATAAAGCTCAATATTTTACTCGTAGACATTCATAACAACAATTATATGTTAATATGAAGGGGCTAAAATTTCTTTTGTACTTAAATAATACAACTTGAATAAAGTGGATAAAAGCTCAAAAACAGTCCAATGTACTTATCCTTTTATTTCTGAGTTGAATTAAATCAAAACCGAGCGAAGTTCGAGAGGAAATTCTTCCCATTAATGGATTCATGTCAACCTTAATGTGTCACAAAGACACAGAGGAATGAACCATCTGAATTTGTGGGATAGAAGAGATTTATTTCAATGCTTTCAAATGAAGTAGTCTAGGATGTTAAGTTGCGAATAATAAATTCTTTTTTCCTATACCAATCACAGAAATTTTAAAATTTTAAGATTTTATTTGTTGGGTACAAACCGAAGGAAAACTATGTTAAAATTTGGATTTAAATAAACAACGAATTGCGCTTGTAGACTGCCGGTGGTTTCCGTTTTTACTATACCATGCTTCGATAAGTTCATGCTATTCAAACGTTTTCAAGCCCGAAAACACTTTTGTCCCCTGCTTCGACACCTTTTTTCAGTCGAAAACTTTAGATTCTCTTGACCAAAGATTGGCCGATACCTAAGACATAACTTTGGCTTCATATATACAGTGTAAATCTGGATATCCACTTGACTTTCACAGACGTACTTTCACAAGACAGGGTGGCTAACATTAATAGTTAAAAGCAAGAACAATGGTAGTAGAGAGCTGGTATCACCCACCCTTTCCCTCGTGTCTTTCAAAGACAAGCAAAAACCTAGCATATCTGCCAGGACTATAATTTAACGCGGTAATACGCTTTTCCAGAACAAAGCATTCATCTTAAATGCCCATGAAACAAATTTCTATTGCTCATACATTATGGTGGGTTAACTGTTTGTTTTTTTTTGTTGTTGTCAAGACCTTTTGTATAGGCTGAATTTAAGCAAATCATTACATGGCTTATGACATGGCAAGAAGAATAAAATTAATTCTGCCCCAGTTGCTTTGACACAGAGCTTTGTTTGATAGAATAAGTTAGATTTGAATTGTTTTACGCGTCCTTAGGGTTAAATATAACTATAAAGAAAGGAATGTTCCTATGTTCATTTTGTAATAAAATTCATTTTACTGTGAATTTATTAAATTTTTTGTATTTGTATTTACATACTTATTTGATAAATTGGTTCACTTTATAACGCGATAAAAGTCCGCACGCTGGCAAGCCTACTTCTCTTACGCTGCAATGAAAAAAAACCCCACAATTTTTTTTGAAGAAGAAAATTCGTTAAGAATTGGGTTGATTTTTCATTTTTTTTGTATATTTAGTCTTTAAAGAAATGAAAAAGTGTACCTTATTCATAGGAAATAAAATATATGACTGGATCGCACGAACTTGCTCTTATGTAAAAGACTAACAATTTAAAAAATGAATATAAGATACTAGAGAAAGAAGTTCATAATCATAAAATGACTAAGGCAGCTCCTTTAGTTCATAAACTAATAATCAATAACAGTGAAATTGGTTTTCAAACTGATGTAATATTCACCGCCTTCGCTTAGGCATTCGACAGAGTTAACCACCAAGGTTTAATCAAAAAACTGGAATC
This sequence comes from Chrysotoxum bicinctum, assembly GCA_911387755.1. Taxonomy (NCBI): domain Eukaryota; kingdom Metazoa; phylum Arthropoda; class Insecta; order Diptera; family Syrphidae; genus Chrysotoxum; species Chrysotoxum bicinctum. The sequence goes on from OU426988.1 coordinate 204,052,651, forward strand.
ATTTGGCTTCTACTCTAATATTTTGAAATGGTTTGAATCCTATCTTAAAAGGAGAAAACAATTTGTTCGGATTAATAATGTGTGTTCTGACGCTATTTATGTTACGTCCGGTGTACCCCAAGGCGGTCACTCGGGACCCCTTTTGATCGTGCTCCAGATTAACGATGTCCCCAATTTCCTAAATAATTCCTCTTGTTTAATGTTTGCTGATGACATACTGATATATCCTTGTACAAAGTCTCCTTAGGATTGTTTTTTGGTTCAAAGTCACCTTCTGTGCTTATCCGAATGGTGTTCTTCAAACCAACTCTTCTTAAATGTCAATCTCTTCGCTAATTGCTTTCAATTATTCAATAGATGGAAATGCCTAAATATGGTAAAAGAAAAGAAAGACTTCGTGGTTGCCAAAGCTTATTCAATTTTAGGAATCATACTTAGGAATTCTAAAGAGTTTAAAGATTTTTACACCCTTAGGTGTTTTTTCTATGCATAGGTATGTAAGAAGTTCGTTATGATATTTCTGCGTGATTTGGGACCTTTTTTATCAAATTCAATCTGATGTACGGATTGAAAACATCAAAAAAAGTTCTCTCGAGTTGCTCCTTTATCGGATAAACTGGAATATCCCAATTCCTAGTAATAATACTGGGGGTCATCCCGTAATTTTGTAAACGATATCTAATCGTCAAAATGATAATCCTAGAGTAGATCGTCCACGATTTGCTTCACGTAACTCCACCACTATTGTCTCGTCTATCGATCGCAGTTTTAGAGATTTTGATGCATTTCAGAAACTCTCAAACTCTAGTTGAAAAGTCAAATTGGCTGTCATATTGTCAATAAAATGCATTTTTAAAGTTTTTGTTTTGGGAATTCCATTTTTGAGTGCTTTGAAGTTTCTCTAATATTCTTCTAAGCCTTTCCACACCGAACTGAAAACCCGGTTTTCGGCTAAAAATTTTCGAAACCTTTGTGTTTTCGCTTGTCATTTAAATTATTTTGACACTTACTGTCAAATTTAGTATTAAAGGAACATTTATGATTTAAAAATTTATTGAGACAAAACCAAAACAAAAACCCACTCAACCGCAGAAACAAAATTTAAAATATACAAATTTTCAGTCATTGTTTTATTTTAAATTTCATTGGAACATTTTGAAAAATTTTTCATAAATTTTTTTTGTTTCTTCAACGAATTCTTTAAACTAGGTTACTTTTTCTTCCTCCAAAGCGAAGTTCCTTGCTTCTGACTGCCGGCAATCTCTTATAAACAGATCACTTGTTCTGTTTTCATCTGTTTTTCTTTTTTTTCAGCACGTCCGTCGGCGTGTCGTGGCCTGGAAGTAGCGCATGATGATTCCATAGACAGAGTATCATCGTCATTCTTCAAGGAGGAATATCTCGATCTTGACCCCGACCTCGACTCATCGGAAGCTGGGATTGCGTCTGATGAAATGTCAATGTCATCTGTAAATTAAAATAATAAATAATGTTGAGTGAAAAATGTTCTTTTTTTTTTTAATTTTATTACCTGAGGGGCGGCTGTCCTCTACACATAAATGAAGATTATGTATCCTGTGCTCCCCGAGAAGGGCATTTATTTCGTACGGGGATGCTCCAGACGGCCCAATCTTCTTTTTTTCATGGCTATGGGATAATAATATAAATTAGTGAATGTGAATATAATTACGGGAAAAGTTCTACGTTTCACTTTCACTCCAAATGAAATTTAAATCAAATAAATTTCAACAGATTTCAATATCATTTCGAGTGAAAGTGAAATGTAGAACCTGCCTGTAAAAGTTTTTATGTACCTAGTATGTATGTACTTACTTATATTTCGTTGTGAGGTTGTGCAACTTCATTTTAATTTCATCTGAAGTATACTCCACCAGCCGTCCCTCAAATGCCACTGACATTTCTTTATAAATATGGGCATTTTTTCGGGCACCACACAATCCTGGCTCCTTTTCAGCCCATAACTCCAGAAGGAGTTCTTCATCAGGAATCCCCCATAGTTTTCTTGGTTTGTTTTTTTTTCTTCCGTTCTTTGTTTTCTTCCATTTTCTAAAATAAAAAGTATTTTTTGCATTTTTACTTAATATGTTAAAAGTAATTAAAAAATATGACTTACCAGTTAAATCACCATGACCAAATAACAAAAACAGTTCGAAATTAAAACTGTAAATTTTTCTCCTCAGTAGCTGTCCGATGTTTTTTTTATGTCTGATTGGTATTTGAATGTTTTCATTTCATTTCAATTGAGCTTTGAATTCTTCATTAGGTGTGTTTGTTTACATGATCAACTGGTTTTCGAGAGGTTTTATCAAAAACTTGTCAAAAACGAAAACCTTTAGTTCACAAAAATTTATGGGAAAACTTGTTTTTTCGATTTAGGTTTTCGACGAAAACCGATTTTTTGGCGAAAACCGTCTTTTCGGCTCGGTGTGGAAAGGCTATAAGTCACGGTCATCTTAACGATAACAGCGCCAATGTTTATATTTGCCATCCACTTAAGGTGCGCTTACACGCGTCTTTATAAAATCCTTTTTAGATTGTGACTTTTCAATACGCCATCCATGACGATGTTTTTGTCAATGAGAATCGCGAGGAGCTCTGTACACTATTCAAATAGAGTCTAACGGACATATTATTCATTCGATTCATCCAGATTCAATGTAAATACATCCGGACTTAAGCTTAAATCTCGATGGAAAAATTCATACAGTGCGATACTTAAGCCTAGTACGCAGACCGGGAAAAATTTTGTCTCCCACACATTTTTTTTCCTGGGACAAATTTTGTCATTTTTCCGAATAGAACGCAGTTCGCGCGCAAAATTCATACTTTTGTGCATTACTGTACACATGTCTCCACTACAAAAAGAATGATACAAGTAAAGGGTTTGTCAACAGGGACGCTACAAAAGTAGAGCGACAGGGACAGCAAACGACGCCATATTTCTTGCCGCTCTTTTGACATTTCTCATCAGTAAGGTTTAACATTTCATTATGGAAAGATATACGAGCCAACAACGAGTCGAAATTATTAAAATTTACTACCGAAATTCGGAGTCAGTGGCCTCAACGTTAAGAGCGCTACGTCCAATTTATGGTCGTCATAATCGTCCTAGCAGATCAACAATTGAGCGTCTAGTGGAAAAATTTGAATCCACAGGCACAGTACGTGCGATTTGACGCCGTTAGACTATTTCCTGTGGGGCTACGTCAAGTCTATAGTCTATGCCAACAAGCCAGCGACGATTGATGAACTTCGTACGAATATCGAACGTGAAAGTGCAGCAGTATCGGCCGATGTATGTTTAAAAACCTTCGAAAATTGGGTTCAGCGTCTGGACTTCTGCAAGCGTGCCCGTGGTGGCCATGCATAATGGTATTGAACGTACTTTGACAGGAATAAAAAATTTCATTGATATCCAAAACCGTTTTTGTTTTATTTAAAAAAACTTTTGTAGCGCTCCTATTGAAAACCCCGATATTAGATATTTTGCGGGACAAATTTTGACAGCCACTGTATTATTTCCGAAAGTGATTTTTGTCAAAACTGGTTTTTTATAAAAGGTGCGGATGCTTCTTTTGAAAACATCAAGAGGAGATTCCAAAAAGGTATGAACAACTTTTGTAAGACAACCCGTTCCAGAGATACTTTTGTTTTGTAGATATAAAATTTGTCTTGTCTCGATCTGCGTACTAGGCTTTAGGTTTTATATCCGTAAAGAGATTCCACCCACCCAAAATCTACCGATATTCCATTTTTCATAAGTATTTTCCAATTCATCAGCAAATGTATGTATTTTGTGAAAGATAGATTGATTTTAAGGGTTTGATATGGAAATCACACCCTTCATAGTACCGCATCTATATCTCTGTTTCGATAGTCAAAACACATTTCCATAGTGTCGCATTTTGATTTTGATAGATATTTCCCAATTGATATTTTAAGTTAAATCTAAGTTGAAAAACTATTTCTGATATAACTTGGGTTCAATTTATATGCAGGTTTAGCTCAAAGTTACCACCAGCACTGAAAACTGGGCGCACATATACTAAAACCTTCTGATATTTTTATCATATCCTTTTTAGTCTTGGACTTAAGTCTCGGATAAGCCAGAGTTAGTAGATATTCCAAATAAATTGAATTCAAGTATATAATTTCAGAAGCCCTCTTCTCAGTTGTCAAACATTTTAATGTAGTTAAGCCTGAAACTTACATAAGCTATTAACACGTAAGTCAAAATAAATTTGTGTGTGCAGTTGCAAGGCAACCCAAAACAGAAACAACTAAAAAATTGCAACGCATAAATTGCCTATACAGTGTTGAAGCCAACTTGAATAATCCTTAGTTTTAATAGATAGATACAATACTTGCGTTTTAATATGTTTTGTTCGTTTTTTGTTAAAAAATTGATTTTTTTTTTCATTTAATTTCAATTCAACTCTAAGCCGATCGTTCAACTCATGATGGATCGAAAACCTAATCCAAATCGATCTTTAAATAATGAGAAATAATGGCGCTGTACACGAATAAAAGAAACTTCAAAACGATTCTCCTCTTTAATTACTATACCTATGTGGATGCAAATTTTGTCCTTATGCGCGAAACAGATTAAACCAGCAAGAGCACCAGCATCGTCAACAGCAAACAGCATGCTTACCAGCAAACATTTCTCAAAAACATTGCCACCAGCAACGTCATTTCATCTGCTTGACATTTCATATCGAAAAAAAGTTTTTCATTGTGCTGCCACTGAATATTGCAGTGGGAAAGTTGACAACTCTGCACCAGCAACAGTAAATTTAGGACTTTGCCCTAACGACGCTGTTGGCGTTGCTGTTGCTGTTGCTGTTCTTATGTGTGTTGAACAATTGAAATACATTGGCGCTAAATTAATGGTGGCCGCTGTTGCTGTTGACGGTGCTGTTGCTGGTTCAATCTGTTCCGCGCTTTACTTTCAGAAAATTGGGAACAGGTGTGTGTGAAGTTCCAGTAGATGTTTATAATTTGCAATGAATTGTGTAGTTTTTACCGAAGTTAAAACTCAGAAAATGTTTTTTTCTTTGTTTCTTACGAAGCATTTAAAGCAAATGTGTGTCATCAGTAAGAGTATAGCTTATCCTTGTTTATTCTATACATGCGTAAACACACAATACACAATCATATACATATGTAATGTACTACATACCTCATGCCGATAAAACGCTTTAAACGGTTTGTGTACCAAATCCCCATGTTAAAAACCCTAACGGACAAAATCCCCAAAATATCCAATGCCTCACGCACGTGATTTTAAATGCCAAAAAAAGTATTAAGCCGTTTACTCTCCTAAATGGAAATAAAAAGTTAATGGCGAAACAATCTTGAAAAATTAATCAAAAACTGATGAAGACGTCGAGTTCGGTCGGAACAGGCTTGTACAAAGATACTCGTACATATACCTTATTTAAGTTTATCCTTTTCTCATTCTAATCATTGATTTGTATTTGTGTTTTTGGTGAACGAATTGGCAATAAAAGAAGTCTTAGCTGGGCTTAAAAAATGTGATAATGACTTGAGATATCCACATCTGGAATCTGTCTCTACTCATCTCTGTCACTCTAGAACTGAAATTCGTTATTCAATCCCGCATGTATCCCGAGTTTTTTTATTTGGAACAAATCTACGTACAACTTCATTGACAATAGATAATAGACTATCATTATCGTACTGTACCTAGTTCAATATTTCCCTCCCATTGCGATATTAAGACATTTGAAACAAATGCACATCGGTATCTGCATTTGAATTTTCTCCTACTTTCCTAAACGATCGTGCTCAAGTAGCTGAAAGTAGTTTAACAAGTAGGGAGGGAAACTTTTAGGGTATCACAATTCACCAAATTATAATCTCGGTGTATAAATTTTCCTCCTGGAGCCACTTCAACAAAATCACATATGATTTATATTAAACCACTTTAGAAACCTACACTCTAATAGAATATTTGTGAAAAGTCGTGTGTGATCCTTGACAATCATGCGTCAAAGGATATTTGGTCGGAATTTATATAGAGAAATCCTCTTAGAAAAACCATCTGCAATCGAGGAAGTAAAAGTGCACCAACGTTAAAAGTGTAACACATACAAAATCGAATATTGTTCCTTAAAGAGTATACCTACGTATACAAGTATTTAGGAGTAACTGTTGACTAATTGACTTCCCATTTTGATAACATAATCTCCAAAAGTAATTTAATATTGGTTTTAGTTTGAACACCAACAATTATTTTAAATGGTGGATATAACGAGAACTTCTTAGAACCTCTTTGAACCTCTATGAAATATTATATCTGTTTCACAGTCACCGACTATACCCCGAGCCGATAACATCGTTTCGATCGTTTTTTCTCTCTGCTCTTTCAAAAGTTGGTGTTTTTTTCCTCTCACGTTCGCGTGTGTCACTTCTTTCCCCATTTCCTTTAATTGTCCGCCAAATATTGTGTGAAAACAATCGCATCAAGTGGTAATCAATTTAATAATTATGGCCTCTGGGCCAACCGTGCTGTCAGGCAATCGGTTTGATGAATTCAATCATCATTCCGATCGACCAGGTAAAAGAAAAAAAAAAATAATAATCTTGCACCCATAGAAACTTCTTTCGATCTTCCCATTCCCTCTCACCTTAACTCCAAAAATCCCAAATTTATAACCATCTCTCCTACTGATCCCTCTAAAAAACTCACTTCGTTCAGTGTTTTCCTGCTGAAAAAAGCGATAGATGGTATAAGTACATCCTATGAGTATATTAGCCAACTCCGAGATGGAAATATATTAATTCTTGTGAAATCACAACAAATCGCGAATATTTTCTTGGCAAAAAAAACGCTTTCTAATCTTTGCCCAATTAAAGTGTCTCTTCATGACCAATTGAACTCATCAAAGGGTACCGTTTTCGCATCTTGCTTAATAAATGTAAGCGAAAAAGAAATTATTGAAGAAATGAGGGACCAAGGAGTCATAGATGTTTATAAATTTATGAGAAAAATTGAAAATGTAGATTCAAATAAAAAATCAAATGAAAACGATAACGAAAACTCTTAATAAAAAAACAGCGACAGTTCCATCTGGGCTCATGCTATTTACTTTTGATCTTTTCAGACCGCCAACATCTATAAATGTTGGTTGGTATAACCTCAAAGTTCAAGAGTACTTCCCCAACCCGATGCGTTGCAAAAACTGCCAAATTCTCGGACATACTGCAAAAAGATGTACACGTAGTCCAACTTGCGTAACCTGCAACCTTCCCCCCCACGCTCAAACAAATTGTACCCGTACCTCCTGCGCCAACTGTGCAGAAGAACACCCTGCATCCTCCACACATTGCAAACGTTTTATACAAGCTAAAGAAACGCTTAAAATTAAAACAATAAAAAAATGTAGCATGGCAGAAGCAAAAAAAATCTACAATGAGCAAAATCCAATCCAATTATCCCCACATTCTTCTTATGCAGCTGTTGCTAGTAATGCAATATAATCATTTCCACCTGTTCCTCCAAGAAATAATAACCCCGCTCAACCTACAAATGATATCAATAACCCAACACAAACAGAGTCTTCAATTTCTACTTCTAAATCATTAAAACCCGCTCCCTCTGCTTTCTCTCTCCCAAAAAATCATACAAAATCAGACGAAGCCTCGAACAACCCATCTATTCCAACTAAAATAGTTCCTAGCGAACATCTTAACATATCAACAACAATTATAAATGACACTTCAAACATCCAAGCCATCGATTCTTCTCTCGCAACCTCATCTCATTTGTTAAATAACAACATCATCCGAGACTACCATTCCGTTAACTTGAATGCACAATCGCTCAATACATCTTATCTTCAAACAAATTCCAAAGAACCTCTCTTAAAAACATCAAACACAATTTCTCAAAAATACTCTCTTAACGAAAACACACAATCAAAATTAAAAGAAACTCTCTTCAAGCCTTTACCCACACCAATGACAATTGACAACGTTCCAACACAATACGATAAAATTTCCGAAAATGATGATGATGACGACATCTAATCCTACTATCGGAACTCCGAATAACGACTCTGTCGCTCAGAGCTCGAGTCATTCAAACTCCCCGCTGAGTATGTGTGACTCGCCTTCTGGGCGACAGAGTCAACTCAATCAACCAATAATCAAAACACCCCCTGATTTTTCACAGTATAACGTAAATTATACTGTTCAAAAATCCCACAAAACAACAAGCTCACTCCTTAGGGTTTTGCAATGGAACCTTAATGGATACCTTAACAATTATCACGAGCTTGAAATCCTAATTAAAGAAAATAACCCACACATAATTTCTCTTCAAGAAACTCATATCCCAATCAACACCACAGCCATAGACCCAAAGCAATATGTACCATATTTTCACAACTTTAACACAACTTCTAAGCAAGGCATATGCCTTTTGGTCAATAAATCTATCCCACATAAAATCCTTCAAATAAATTCTAATATCTCTGCAATAGCCGTTGAAATTCAACTTAAAATAAAACTTACTATCGTTTCTCTCTACATTCATCCTACACAAGCATTCTCTGCAATAGATTTGGAAAATATAATAAGAACATTAAATTCACCTGTGATTGTAACAGGTGATTTTAACTCCTGGAGTCCTCTGTGGGGCTCCCCTAAAATTAACACAAGAGGTAAAGAGGTGGAATCCTTTTTAACAACACCGAGTTGTCCGTCTTAAATGATGGAAGCCCTACTCATTTCTCGACCCATCGTACCTTAACTCACGTTGACCTATCCCTCATCTCTCCCCAATTGCTTCCTTCATCAAACTGGTATAGAATAGATTCACTTCACGGTGCTGATCACTTCCCCATCATAATTACTATCTGCCTCGGGCGCCAAACCAATTTCTCAACCCCAACCCCCAAATTCAAAACCGATCGCGCAGCTTGGAACCTTTTCCAAACAAAGACACTTGAATTTTTCAGTGAACATCCTCCAACTTTAAATGTTAATCAGGAAGCAGCAACAATAAGTAAAGGTTTTCGATTTGCCGCCAACCTATCTATTCCACAAACTAAACACAAACCTATAGTAACGATAGTCCCATGGTGGAATCCCGAGCTTGCAATCTTGCGTAAGAACAAACAAACCCTATGGAGAAAATTTTCAAAGTTTCCCAATGATTACAATCTGATTAATTATCGGAAAGCCAACGCAGTGTTTCGTAGAAAAGCTAAAGAATCTAAAAGAGAAAGCTTCCAAAATTTTACCTCCAATCTAAACCCTAACACACCTATTAAAAAAATATGGTCTGATATTAAGACACTTACGGGCAACTACGCCCCTACAGCAATTAAAGTCATAATGACCGACTCTGAGCCGCTCACTAATTCAACAAAAATTGCTGAACACTTTGCAAAATCCTGATCAAACTACTCTAGTGACACTAACTTTTCTTATGAATTCCGTGAAGCTAAACGGATAGCATTAAATAAAGACTACACAAGTTATGAATTGTCTACATCTGCCAAATACATAGATATGCCTATCAATTACTTGGAATTTGATAGTTGCCTTAACTCTGTAAAAGGTAAAACACCGGGGTACGATCGGATATCGTATCCTATGCTGAAGTACGCACCCCACCAAGTTAAATCGCGAATTATGGCACTGTTCAACCAAATCTTCGATCTGGGTATTATACCTCAGGCATGGAAAACTGCCATTACTATCCCAATTCCCAAACCAAGAAAACAATTAACCGACAGCAACGGTTATAGACCCATCTCTTTACTACCTTGTACTAGCAAAGTCTTAGAAAAAATTATTTCTAAAAGATTATTATGGTATATCGAAAGACACAATCTCATAAATATAAATCAAGTCGCTTTCAAACCTGGTCGTAGCACCATCGACTCGCTGCTACACATTGATGAGTTCATCTCATCAGCTCTTTCATCTAAGAACCACGTCTCATTAGTCTCGATTGACTTTGAGAAAGCTTTTGACCGCTTAGGCGTACACGTCATACTAAACACTTTATACAAATGGAAAATCGGACCTAAAATGTATAATTTCATTAAATCGTTCCTAACAATCAGAAAATTTAGGTCTAAAGTTAACAACACACTCTCAAATATTTATGATTTAAGCAACGGCATACCCCAAGGATCTCCTCTTTCGGTTGTCCTCTTTATCATAGCTTATAACGAGTTAAGTGAAATAATTATTAAATATAAAAAGATAGATCATTCTCTATAATGCAGATGACTTATATATATTTTCAAAATGTAACGATACAAACCGATGTGTTAATTTATTTAATGAAGTACTTAATGATATTAGTAGTTGGTGTATCCGGTCAGGAGCACTGATATCCTCTGACAAAAACAAACATCTGCATATATGTAGAAAAATAAATTGCTCTGGTTTTGACTTAGGATTAAGTAATATAAATATACCAAATGTTAATAATTTGAGCATACTAGGTGTTATATTTGATTGTAAATTTACCTTTAAGTATCATTGTTTAGAACTTAAAAAGAATCTAGTTTCCAGACTAAACATTGTAAGATATTTATCATCCAAAAATAGCTATGTTCACATAAACACACTTATTAATATCACCAAAACTATTCTTTTGTCAAAGATTGATTACGGACTAGTTATATATGGCAAGTGCGCGAAATCAAACCTGAAGTTACTTAAGTCTCCATACCATGCAGCTATAAGGACATCTTTAAAAGCTTTTAGGACATCTCCAATAAAAAACATGCTTGCCGAAGGAGGCTTCCCAAGCATTGAAGAGCGAATTGACTATCTAACATCCCGACTTATCGCTAAAATCTCGGAATCATACTGCTCCCCAATTCTCACAGACTCGTCTAAAATTTTGAAACGGAAAAAGGTGCCAAAACAACCTTCTACCTTATATAAGGCATTAAATTTTGCCAATACTATTGGCATTGTACCAATCGTGAAGAGCTCGGACGTCGAAAAATATCCTCCTTGGTTGCTTCCGAAAGAAACTATTAACATCAGCCTATCCAAGCTCAACAAAAACACCACTCCTAAGGAAATATTCATTCAACTCTTCCATGAGCTCATAAACAGATTCCCCACGAACATCTGGAATATTTTGTATACTGATGGCTCTAAAAATGACCTGGGCACAGGTATGGCAATTGTCAACATAAACGGCGAACTTCACACTGCAGAAAAACTCCCGACTTACTTTTCCATATTCTCAGTCGAAGCTTTAGCTATTCTTAAAGCAACACAAATTGCAATAAAAAAAATCAGAGAACTATAATTTGCTCCGACAGCCTTTCTGTTCTTTCCGCCATTAACAATGTTAAACACCATGCCTCAGTCATAAACCAAATTCGTGACAACATTATATCGCTTGGAACGAAAATAAAAATTGTATGGGTGCCGGCGCACATTGGTATAAGAGGAAATGAATCTGCAGATCTAAATGCCAAGCTAATAGCTACGGATTTAAACGCTGAAATTATTTCTTATCGACCCAGCAAAAACGATTTAAAGAAATTAATTCAAACTCACTGGGATCAAAAAAAGTCTCAAATATGGAACGAATATGTCCATCATTACAAAACCATCAATCCTAATGCAACACATACATATTTCATATCCGATCCTCACCACAACTCTAATGAATAAATGCTTCCTGCGACTCCGACTTGGACACACCCGTTTAACCCACAGCTAATTACTCAATAAAGAACCCCCTCCGACTTGCCATCTTTGCCTAACAAACGTAACACTTACAACCAAACACTTAACTACCGAATGCAGTAAAATAAACAATCTTTGCATTAAACTATTCAATTTTAATAATCTTTCAAATATTCTTTTAGTTCCTTCTGAACTAAACATAAAAAATTTATATAAAATATTACAAAAGCTGGAACTAGATAGTCATATCTAAATGTAACTATATATCTATCCGTTTGGGGCGGTCGGTGGTGTTCAAATCGGGAGTTATGTTACTCTTGCTTTGATCACCCCCGACCGCCCCAATAATTTATTACTTTATCATTATATTATTTAACTTCTATTGTATCCGTCCCAGCCGAAAGCTCTGTATGCTAGCGCTGTAGTTTTAAGATTATTAATTTATACATTTATGTAAGATTAATAAATAATAATAATAATAATAATAATAATAATAATAATAATAATATCTGTTTCATATCATATAAAAAAGTTCTCCTCGTTCAAAAAAAAGTTCGGTTTAATTCTTTGAGCTCAGGACCGAAAATAAAACAAAATTGGAAAATTATTAAGTATCAAGTAGTTAAAAAAAGTAGAGACTCCAATCCCCTCGATAGAAAATATTAAATTTTATTCTGTGAATACGTCTTCCGCTTAGGTATATTTCTAGGGTTAATATTGATAAGGGAGGTAGGAGAACATACACAAGTTATCAATTTGTTCTCTTTCCGTTCGAGTAAGTTCAACTCAATACAAGTAAGAAACGTTTTCCATTTTCCATTTTCCATTAATCCTCTCATATTTCCTTTGAATATTTGATCAATGCTTTTACTTAAGCTCATAAATATCCATGAGAATTATTTTGTATTTTTGTTTTCTTCATAATCTGAAAAGAAATCAGTTGAGATTATCATAAGAAAAAAAAAGTCAGAACCAAAAACATTTTTGCTGAAATCTTCATATTTCTTTTTATTGTTATTTGAATGGATTTTCTTATCCTTTTGAAAGTAGAAAGTATTATATAACAGAAGGGTTCAAATCGAGAAAATAAAATGGTTAAAACGAGGAGCAAATATTAAATTTCATCCTTAACCAACACACTTAATAAAAAAAAATGGTTGAGCCTGCAGACATCTATTAAAAAAAAAGTAGAAGCTGCCAGATCCAGGAGAAGCCTGCCATTTACGAGTACTTCCTTTTCCCAAAATCTTGCCATATAATTTCTTTAATTATTTATTGAGAAAACATCGATTTATTGACTGATATGCAAAAATTTTGGTTTTGGAGGGTAGCAGACCTTGAGAGGGTAGCTTTTCCATTAAACGCACTGAAAAAAATCTTGGTTAGAATCTTTAGTTTTGCCTTGAGGGATTTCGCCAGAAAGTTAACCCGTAAGGTTTTAAGGTTCAACTGAAAGAATTTGAACTATGTTATTGTCAAATTGGTTTGGCCTGGACCCATTACGAAATACTTAAAGCACTCGTTGTTGATATCGCTCTCGTTATTTAGTTATTGGATATATCTATAGTAACCTCAAGCCTTGTAATCACTTGCCCTGCCCGTTATCGTATGAAATCTTGAGCATCTTCTTGCTGAAATCCTGTTTTTTGTTTGGTGGTTTGGTGTGGATATGTTAATTCCATTTCGAGTTATAAAGGGCAATATTATCACAACTTTTCTTAAGGAACCAAACCATAGCAAACTGCATTTTATCTTAAGAGATTTGGATCTCCTATTATATAACACTCACTGTCATAGCTCTGGGGACCAAAGGGAAAAGGAAACTGTCTTCCATTTCCTCTGCAAATTCCCTGTTTTGGCCAAATTTAGAGCAAAATGTTGAGGAAGGGCATTTTTTTTCACAACATTATCAAACCTTTCGAAATGAAGATCAAAGACTTGATCTTTTTTCTCAACGCGACGATATGCTTTTAGGATGAACTTCGGTTACTTCCGTGCCGTGCCATCCGTTTGATTCAATCCGATTGGCTACTGTTTCAGCATCAGTCAACAAGCTGCCTAGTGTAGATGGTGCCGGATTAGTATAATGATCTGTCTGAGTGATCCAAATTTCGGATGATTGCACAAAAGCAAACACACAACAAGAGGCATACAAACCTACTAGATCCTTTCTTCTTTTTGAACTTAATCCAAACTAATTGATTCAGTGAGATTGTCCACGATTCCCCATATAAATTCTATCCATATAGGTTCACACGAGTTATGGTATCAATATGGCGCACTTTAGCGCTAATTGGGCCACAGGGCTAGACTGCCAGTGGTTGCTAGTTTTGCCTATTTAGCGAAGTATTCGAAGCTACTCGTATCAATAGTGATAACGCCAAGTGAGTGAAGAACACAATACTATCGCAGGTAATCAGTTTGGTTTTAAGGTTTTCGAGAAGGTTGTCGGTATTACATAGTCCAAGAAACTCAAATTTACAGCAAACTAGCCTTATCCTAAATAATTTTTTTTCTCCCATCTTGTAGATTATATTGAGAAACTTTTATTTTTCGAGATATTGAGTTTTGAAAAAAAAAACAAAAATCTAATTCTTTTTAAAAATCCAAGAAATATTTTTTTTTTTTGAAAATTTGGATACACAATGCTACTAAAAGTTTTGGGGAGCTTTAGCATAAGAAAAATGATCAAATTTAGTTGTACCGTTTTTGAAAAAAAAAAAAAAAAAAAAAATGGTACCAGCGGATTACGTTAATATCCTTTTTTCAGAATTTTTTTTCAACCATTACCTAGCTTTAACCAAATGAAATTAATTTTTTGATTTTTTTTTAAATCTGTCGAACAGATTTTGATAACAAAAATATTTATAAAATGTCGGAAAAATTCGTAACTGTTAATTTTGGTCTTGGAAAAAATTAAAAAATTAAAAATGGTTAGTGCGTTGGACTGTCATGAAGCTCTCGAGTTCGATTCTCAGCCGCTGCAAAAAAGTTTTGCAGAGGTGTACTATCTCATGTCATGGAAAGTGCTGCTCATAAGCCGTTCGGAATCAGCAGAAAATTGTAGGTCCTCTCCGTTCCTGTTAACACGCACACTGGAATGGTTAAGAGTTTTAAGTCACTATGTTCTGGTTGACTTCGAGCTGTTGCACCACCAAATTTATTTATTTTATTATTTCGCCGACCAATAAAAAATAAAATGCACGACTGGGTCGCACGAACCTACTCCGATCTAATAGACTACGAATGAAAATTAAATTTCCAAAAAAATATTAAGGCATTTAAGGTTTTCGAGGTTGTTTACAATAGACATTTTAAACTTTTCGGATTAGCCGCGTTATAAATATTTAATATTTAGCGAATTCAATACAGTACTCACCCCGAACGTTTCCGGTGACCGGTGACCACGCTCCATGCAATTCGCAGCGAAACGTTCGGGGTGAGTACTGTATTGAACTCGCTAAATATTAAATATTTATAACGCGGCTAATCCGAAAAGTTTAAAATGTCTAAATATTGAGGCGTTTTTGAAATATCAAATTTTCCAAACAAAAATTCAAAAAAACATTTTTTTCAAAGTTTTAAAATGCAATGGTTTTTAGACTTTTTAGAAGCATCTCTACAAAAAATTTCATTAAAATCCGTTATGTCGATAATGAGTATGTAATTCAAAATTTGAAAAAATGGTTCTATGGTAGGTAAAAACTGTAATATCTTAATTTCAAAATTTTTTGTTTATTAAATTAGAGATCGTAAAAATTAATTGAAAAAAAAAAATTTTTATCAAAATTCTAGGCGCCGTTTTCGAGAAAAATATGATTTTTGAAAACCATTTTTTAACATTTGTATGGTGGGTACCTTTATTTTTAGGTAAAATAAGACTTTTTTTCATACATCTTGTAGATTATGTTGAGAAACTTTTAGTTTTTAGGTTAAAAAAAAATCTAGCATGGGGTTATCGAAATATATTGAGTTTTGAAAAAAAAATTTGAAATTATTTTTAAAAATCCAAAACAAAATTTTTTGAAAATTTGAATACAAATAATTCTATATAAATTTTTGGGGAGCTTTGGCAAAAAAATGATCAAAATCGGTTGCACCGTTTTTGAGAAAACCAAAAACAAAAAAATGGTGCTTAGGGGGGTACCCTCAATAACCATTTTTCTTAAATTTTTTTTCAACTAGTACCTACATAGCTTTAACTAAATGAAATTTTGTTGTATCTTTTTTTTTAAATCTGTCGAACAGTTTTTGAGAAAAAATTACAAAATTTCGAAAAAAATCGTATGGCAGGTACCGTTATTTTTAGTCTAAAAAAAAGAAAAAAAACGTGTTGGGGGAAAAAATTAAAAATTATATCTACCAAGTTTAAAGAAAATTGGCTGAGCCGTTTAGGCTGTAGTCGAACCGACAGACAGACCGCCAGACCGACAGGCAGAATTACGCGACCCACTTTTTTAGTCTTCGCTATCATCGTAATGTCAATTTTGATCAAAATCTCGAGTTCGATTTTTTTTACGAATGCATAACTTGCCTTATAGTCGCAAGTAAAAATAAAAAGTTTTGGCGTGTATAAAGTGCTTTGTTCTAAATCACACCCGAAATCCCTTTAACTAGCTGAAAGTAATTTAATTGATGGAATGAGAACTTTTAACCTGTTTCCAGTAAATACAACTATCGAAACTTTACGTAACTTAGTTGTTGAAAAAATACGGTGTGCTAAAAAAGTTTTTTATAGTAACCGCCTGAACCCATCTATGAGTGGACCACAATTGTGGAAAAATTTGCGGGACCTTGGAGTTGCTAAGAATAAGACTTTAGTAACTTCCGGTGAGCTAGATTGCAATGTTCTCAATCAAAAGTTTGTCGACTTACCTTTTCCTCCGCTTTCTGTCATTTCTCCAATTCGTATTGATAATGAGTCTGGACTTCAAAGTACCTTGGCTAATTCTTTCCAATTCTCCAGAATATATTGTACGGAAGTCGTTGAAAGTGTCTTGTCAATAAAATCAAATGCCACCGGAACAGATGGCATACATCCTAAGTTCTTGAAAGTAATTTTTCCAATACTATTGCCGCATATAACACACATCTTTAATGCAATTTTGACAACTGGTGTTTTTCCCAATCAGTGGAAATCGGCAAAAATAATTCCGATTGCAAAAGGTGCAAATGATTTTAGACCAATTTCAATTCTACCCTTTTTGTCAAAGGTATTTGAAAAAATTATGCAAAATCAAATAAACTGTCATCTGCGGAGAAATGATATGTTATCACCGAAACAATCTGGTTTTAGGGCAAATCACAGTTGTTCCACAGCACTAATAAATGTTATTGAAGACATACGAAAATCATTAGATGCTGGTAACGTGACTTTCTTAGTTCTGTTGGACTTTTCAAAAGCATTTGACACCGTTGATCATGTGAATCTTTGCAAAAAACTATCACGGTTGTACAAATTTTCGTATTCTGCCGTTAAACTGATATCGTCCTACCTAACCGGAAGAAACCAAGCTGTAGTGGTGAATGGGAAATCATCTAACTTTCTAGGTACATTTAGAGGTGTTCCTCAGGGATCAATTCTTGGGCCCCTATTATTTTCTTTGTATATAAATGAACTTCCGGATACTGTTTCGCAATCTTTAATTCAAATGTATGCGGACGACGTTCAATTGTACAAATGTTGCCCTCTTGGAATGATCGAAGATTCTGTTTCAGTTATAAACGATGATTTGGACAAAATATTAATCTTTGCCCAACGTAATGGCCTCTTCCTAAATCCAAGTAAATCCAAATGTCTCATCATCTCAAAAAAACCTGTGGACTCTTCATACTTTCCTCGAATTTTCCTTGACGGCGCTGTAGTTCAATATGTGGAGACTGCAAGAAATCTTGGAATGCTTTTTAATCGAAGACTAACTTGGGATACGCACATTAATGCAGTAATAGGAAAAGTATATGGAGTGCTCCGCATGCTGTGGGTGACGCAATATTATACTCCCCTAAAAACTAGACTTATGCTTGCTAAAACACTGGTTATACCAATATTGACTTATGGATGTGAGATATATTGTAGTTGTGACTCTAACAGTAGAAGGAAGTTAAACGTAGCATACAATAGTATTGCTAGATACATATTTGGACTGAGAAGATACGAAAGGATTTCGACCTACTCAAAAGCCATATACAATCTGTCATTCGATAACCTTGTCCAATACAGAACTTTAATATTATTGTTTAAGATCATGCGAACACATCAGCCTTTTTACCTTTTCACCCGATTGCAAATGTCTTCATCACTTAGGTCGCAACAACTTATCCAATTCAGATTCTCGTGTTTAACCTCTGAACGCCAATTCTTTATCAACGCTATTCGTTTGTGGAACAGATTACCTCTATAGTTGCCTTTATTTTAATTAGTTCTTAGTCGTCTGAAATAATAACACGACTTCAATGTTTCGCTTCCAAATTACAACTGCCTTTATTTCTTCTATATTTCTTAAGACTAAACAGAGATGTATATTTTAACAAAGAGGAAAAGAGGATAATATGTACAATGGAAATAAGGGGAAATTATATAAACAGAAATAACGATCGGTTTATGACAATGTAGTTGTGTGGACAATCATATTTAAATAACTGACAATGTAGTTGTGTGAACAATCATATTTAGATAACTAAATGATACAATACAATGACAATAGGATAGCATGCAGTATCTCACATAGTAATACATAGTAATAACTACTACAATTCGGCCATCCTGACCTTTAAGATCACCTGATCTTTATTTAGTTTTACATTTTTTTTTTCTTTTAACAACATTTTTTCTTAGCCATGGTTTCATGTTGCCGACCGCCCACACTCCTTGGTAAGGTAATCTAGTCTGTTGGAAACCTTCTACGTCTTTAAGTATATATCTATCATTTCGTAGTACCTTTGTAACCTGATAGGGTCCTCTAAACAATGGAATTAGTTTTTTTGATGCACCCGGGTGCGAGTCAAAATTTTTCACCATCACATAATCTCCTGTCTTATAACTATTCGGTTTCCGTCTCTTTTTATCCACGTATCGTTTGTTGTATTCTTGAGAATTTTCTTGTTCTACTATTGCTTTCTGTCTTATTTTCTTAAGATCCCGTTTTTCTTCTAAACTTTCAGTTTCTCTCAATTTATCTTTAAGTTCGTCTGTCAATTTTTCTTTTTGGTCTACTCCGAACAGCATCATACTCGGATGTTGCTTTATTGTGCGATTTACTGTATTATTAAAAGTATGTTCCACCTTATCCAGAACATGATCCCAAAAAATTCCTTCTTCCGGTTTAACTAGCTTTGCTAACATTGGCCCTAAACTCCTGTTTACTCTTTCCACCTGACCATTTGCTTGAGGCGAACCCGTTGCAACCTTTACGTGTTGAATACTCCTATCCGATAGAAATTCTTTAAAATCATTTGAAGTAAAACAACTTCCCCTATCCGAAACTATACATTTTGGTATGCTATATGCTCTGAAATAATCTATTAGTGCTTTTATAACTTCTTTCGTATTTGTCGTTTTCGTTGGATATAATCTCACGAATTTAGTGAAAGCATCTATAACTACTAACACATATTTTTTGACTGACCTCGAATTGTCTACCGGTCCATAATGATCTATGTGTACAACCTCAAATGGTATTTTACCCTTAGGAATGTTGTGGAGAAAACCCTCCTCTTTACCTTGTTTTGCTGAATATACAATACATTTTAAACAATTTTTAATATGCGATCCTATTTTTTCTCTCATATTTGGAAACCAGTAATTTTTCGAAATTAATTCAACAACTTTGTCTGTGCCTACGTGACCTACCTCATCGTGATATTTGTATAAAACATGATCAACCATTTCTTCTGGTACTAAAAATACAACTGTACCATCATTCTTTTTCTTGTAAACCACTCCGTTTCTCATTTCGTATGACACATGCTCGGACTCTTCTAACATTTGTTTAATTTTAACAATTTTACTATCTTTATTTTGGCAAACGATCAAATTTTCTTCAAACGTGTTTGTTTCTAACGTTAGAACATTCGTTGACCTACTTAGAGCATCTACGTGTTGCATTCGGGCACCCGCACGATGTTCCAGCTCAAAGTCATAGTTTTGTAACTCTAATGCCCACCTAGAAATTCTTGGGTTAAGCTCTTTTTTATTTAATGTCATTGTCAACGAATTACAGTCAGTTACTATCTTAAAATGTTTTCCTTGCAAGTAAACTCTAAATCTATTCAAAGCGTATATTATTGCTAGTGTTTCTAGCTCAAAACTATGGAACTTTGCCTCTGCGTCAGTTGTTCTTCTAGAATAGTAAAAAACTGGGTGAAATTTTTTATCCTGCTTTCTTTGAAGTAATATGGCACCAAAACCTATAGCACTTGCATCACAATGCAATTCTGTCTCGTCTTTTGGACTATAAAGTGCTAACACCGGAGTCTCAACTAACTTCTTTTTTAACATCTCAAAAGCCTCTAACTGTTCTGAGCCAAAACTAAATTCTCTATCCTTTCTAATTAGATCATACAACGGCTTAGCAATTGTCGAAAAATCTTTTACAAACCTACGAAAATACGAACACAGCCCTAGAAAACTTTGTACAGAATGAGCTTTCTGTGGAATGGGAAAATTTTTTATTGCCTCAACTCCCTTATCATCAGCTTGTATCCCTTGTCCCGTAATCATAAAACCTAGATATTTTATTTTTTGTTGTAAAAACATACACTTGTCTATTCTTAGTTCCAATCTGTTTTCTATCATTCTCCTAAAAACTTCGTCGAGCACTCTGAAATGTTCCTCATATGTATCTGTAGCTATCATTATATCATCTAAATAAATTATAACTTCATCATTTCTAATCATGTCTGAAAAAATTTTATTAATATGTTTCTGAAAAGTTGACGGTGCATTTTTTAAGCCAAATGGCATTCTTAAAAACTCGTATTGGCCTAATGGCGTTATAAAAGAAGTATATTTTACCGAGTCCTCATGCATATATACGTGAAAGAAACCATTTTTTAAATCCAGTTTTGAGAAAATCGTTTTATTCGCCAATCGGTCTAACAAATCATCAATTATCGGTATTGGATAACTATCTTTTGCTGTTACTTTATTTAACGTTCGAAAATCGATACACATTCTAATGTCCCCTGTCTTTTTCCTAACAAGCACTATCGGTGAAACATATTCAGATTCGCTTTCTCTTATATAGCCTTTACTTAAATATTCATCTAACAACAAACTAAGTTCATTCTTCTCCGCATATGACAACCTACGTGGACGACAATGAAAAGGTTTAACATCGTTTAATATCAAATTCATTTTTGTCTTAACCAACGGTTCAGTCGGGCGATCGGCACACAAATAATTTGTTTTATATAACTCAATCATTTTGCTTCTTATTGTATAACTAACATTGTTACCAATTTCTAGACTTAACTCTTCATCATTATCATTTATACAATCTATTGACATCAATTGTCTTTGAAACTCATTTTCGCTATCAGTCGGTACAGTATCTTTCATTTTACATTCATTATTTTTCTCTAATTCTGAAACTAATTTAAATTTTCCTTTTTTTAGGAAATCCCTTCCTAAGATTGCCTCATAACCCGTCGACTCATCATCTATCACCATAAAATCTACTCTAATTGCAACTTCTTTATAAAAAACAAGACCAGACAACCTTCCATATATTTTAAGCATACTTTTATTTATACCAAAATACTTTTTTCTTAAATTATTTTTGTAAATATTAGTGTTATTTGGAACACACGATCTTTTGATTAAACTGATAGGGCTTCCGGAATCTATGAGGCAATCTAAAGAAAATCTTTTTTCTCTATTTATAAAACTAAAATATAAACTTCTTACATATTCTTCTGAATTATCATCCTCTGCCAGCTGATGGACTGCTTCTTTGTGCCCCATAATTCCACAAGCATAGTATGCTCCATACTCCCGCTTCGGCTTTCTGCATACATTGGCTTTATGGCCAACCGAACTACAGTTGAAACATCTCACCGTCTTTAAATTAACTGTCTGCTTTCCTGTTGTTTCACTCGCTGCTCCCGTTGTCCATCTCGTTGTTTCTTTTGGCTTCTGTACTATTTTGTGATAAGCCTTGTACAATCCCGTTTTGGTGGTAAAATTGCTAATACGAGCATAAAGTCTTAAATTTTCGTCGGAAAATCCTTCGATGACATAATCCACCAATTCTTCTTCATCCATGTCCAATCCCGTTGCCAGACGTATTTTGTCGTTATAATATTCGGCAAAAGTTTCTTTAATTTCCCATTTTCTTCCCTCGAACCTCCTTCTTAAAGTCATTTTGTTTTCTTTAGCGCCAAAAATTTCTTTTAGTCCAACACATAGTCGTTCCACACTGTCGCGCAAAAAATTTG
Source organism: Chrysotoxum bicinctum (assembly GCA_911387755.1). Taxonomy (NCBI): domain Eukaryota; kingdom Metazoa; phylum Arthropoda; class Insecta; order Diptera; family Syrphidae; genus Chrysotoxum; species Chrysotoxum bicinctum. Next base: position 204,074,809 of record OU426988.1, read on the forward strand.
GTTGTGCATATAACCATTTCTCAGCCTTCCCCTTTAATTTTGTAACAATCAGTATACGCAGCATATCTTCTTCCACCTGGTATACGTCTTGCACATTCTTTAGTTGTGTCAACCACATATCTATGTTTGCACCACCATCGTAGTCTGCTACCAATTCCTTATACATATAATAATGTTTCGTTGTCATGTTGCCTGTTGTCGCTCCCGTTGTCAGTCCTATTGTAGCTCCTGTTGCCTCTCCTATTGCCGCTCCCGTCGTCTCTCGTATTGTCGCTCTTGTTTTCAGTATTTTTATTTCACGACGCAGAAACTCGTTGTCTTTTTGTATACATCTATCTGTTGTAGTGTTCTCCGCATCAGTTGTGTTGTTCTCCCCTCTGTCGCCACCAGCGTCACGATCATTGTCTTCTTTGCTAACATCATCGTCGTCTATCTGTTGTACCCCTTCTTTTGAATTTGGCGGCACTTCTCCTCTCTGGTCTGTTGGTATTTCACTCAATCGAATTGCCATCGTTGACTTCGTTCCCCAGCTTGGTATACCCAACCTTTGCAACCACTCGCGCAGCTGGGCAGCTGTATATTCTGATATATTTATTGTGTCTTCCATCGAGACTCGAAATCAAAATACCACAAGGGAGGGTGACAAGAATTAATACACGTTCGAACAAGTTTATGTGTGCAAATACATTAAAAAAAAATTCAGGATGCGACCGATTTTGTTCGTTTTAAATAGATATATATATTTTTTAAAAACGTCACTTTGTGAGAGGGAGAGAAAAAAAAACACTTTTAGCAAGGGAATAGTTTAAGTTTATTAAACTAAGGATCCCACTTCTGAAAATTATAGTTGCCTTTATTTTAATTAGTTCTTAGTCGTCTGAAATAATAACACGACTTCAATGTTTCGCTTCCAAATTACAACTGCCTTTATTTCTTCTATATTTCTTAAGACTAAACAGAGATGTATATTTTAACAAAGAGGAAAAGAGGATAATATGTACAATGGAAATAAGGGGAAATTATATAAACAGAAATAACGATCGGTTTATGACAATGTAGTTGTGTGGACAATCATATTTAAATAACTGACAATGTAGTTGTGTGAACAATCATATTTAGATAACTAAATGATACAATACAATGACAATAGGATAGCATGCAGTATCTCACATAGTAATACATAGTAATAACTACTACACCTCCAAGTATTAGTAGTAGCGGAAATCCCCGGGAATTCCAACAAAAGCTAGAGGCGTATTTGGCCTATAACTAAAAGTCGTTTTACGTTTAATTTTGTTTTTTCCCCAGAGCAAAAGCATAAAAAAAAAAAAAAAAAAAAATGAAATTAGAGTCATAAAATAAGTGATCTTTATGAATTGTATGTTATATACATACTTATACTTTGTTCAAAAATGGAAAATATATATGTACACATTAGTTTAATAATTTTAATATCTATTTTGTATTATATAAAATTAAATTCTTATCTTTAGCTTAGAAATGTATATCATATTGAAACTTGTATTAGCTTATAAGATATTGTATCTTAAAATGCAAGTAGACTAATAAAATGAAATCTAAATCTAAAAATCTACTCTTTTCCGGAGGTAAAATAAACTCTTGATTGATTCTCAATTTTGTTTTAATCCATTGACAAAGCAAAGTAGGTATTCTTTGATGGAATTGGACAGTTGTTGGCTTCAGAAATGGAGGACAGATTTTCTCTTAAACGTGTTTAAATTAAAATAAATTAAATTAAATTTGCTAGTGCAACAGCTCGAAGAGAATCAGGACAACTCTCAACCATTGCAGTGTTGAGTGGTAACAGGCATGGAGAGGAGCTACAATTTTCTGCTGATTGCGAACGGCTACTGATACTGAGCAGCTTTTTTTCATGACAATATATACTCTGAGATGCTATCTAAATTCTTCGCAATAGGCAGTACCTACAGTTCTGAAAATGTTTTTTGCAGCGGTTCAGAATCGAGGCCAAGAACTTCTGCATGACAGTCCAATGCACTTACCTTTATGCCAAGGGGAACTACGTATTTCATTCTTATAATCCCACCCAAAATCCTTAAAATTGTGGTTTCCAGAACAAAAAATAAGATACCAATTTTTTGAGGTGTTTTAGTCCATCGACGAATTATATTAGACAAATAATAACTTCACGAGGAGCAATTCCTTTTGGAATATCACTTTTAAGCCCTTAAAAAACTAAGAAATGAGTTTTCAAATCCAATTCTGTTTGAACTGTATGACTAAATAAATTAGTTTTATAGTTCAAATTTGTTTCTAACTACCGATTGTTTAATTCGTTCTATCATCAATAATGTCGGTTAGGTTCTTGGTTTTGAGTAGTCTCATTTCTGACACGCAACCTAAAAACAGTTTTCTATACTAGTGTGTTAAATTATTTGTTGCACTTTTTTGAAAACAATTCAATATCACTTTAATCAAACACGGTTTTTTATCAACATCGTTATAAGTTTTTTCAGATGGATATATTTATTCAAACGAATTTATGAGTTGTGTTTATTTTATTTGCAGAATTATTCAAAGTTCACCTGCATCAAAAGGAAATTGTTTTTTGTATTTCTGAGAATATTGATATTTTTAAAATTTAAGAAATACGAACTGAAATTCCTGTGAAATTCACCAAACATTTACCTTGAATTCATCCAACAATATATAATTGGATTGTACATGGAATTACTCATCGCCAGCCAGTAAATCCCCAAATACACCTCCTGAATAAAAGGGGTCTCTGTGATGGACGGGTAGCACGAAGTAACAATAAAATAAATCTGGAATGGCAGCCAGCATACGGCGAATATTAGCACAACAACAATCATCATTTTCACAACCTGCAAGAAAGAAAAATTCCAAAAATAAAATATACATATAAATAACTTATTTTGATATAAAGCAAAAACGTGAACAAGGTACGAGTGGTAGTGGGTTTCTCTAATAACAGGTAAATGACTTTAAGTTGTAAAGGTGTGAATTGAAAATCGTATACTTAAATATAACTTAATATCGGTTTTCTCAGAAACTTGTGAATACGTTTTTCGTATATACTCGTACGAAAATATATTTAAAAAAAATCAACATAATTGTTTCAATACGGGAAACTATTGATAGTAGTTGTAGGTGGTACGATAATCAAAGGAAATGCAATTGTTTATTCTGGGATATTATTAAACATCAAACTATTTTTAAATCTTAACACGAAACGTTCTACATAAATAATCTAATTCAACTGAAGGCAGATAATAAAATAATAAGTCCAGAACACTACGGCTGAACAGAATTAATGTGGGAAGAAATATTAATTCTGTTCAGCCGTGCTGTTCTGGACTTTACAAATCTGGCGATTGAGAAAATTTTCAGTGAAAAACTTTCAGTTCAGTTAGTCTGTCTGCAACAGGATTTACATTAAAGAAACATATTTTTTGATGCACATAATAAGGAATGGAAGTTTTTTTTTTTTTTTTTAATTTTGAGTAACACGATATTTTCTTTGTTCTGAGGATTTCGTTGAATCTGTGCATTCAGTCTTCATTTCTCATTGGTATATATGTATGTAATTTTAAGAGAATTGGAAATTGGTATTTTAAAAATATTTCACATCCCAATGAATAAATGAATACCAATGAAAATCTCAGTAAACAGGTGAAAAAATGTTTTTTTAAACTCTTCCAGCTCGTCGATATAAGAAATATATTTTCGGGTTTTTATTAACTTTTTTTGTTTTTCAAATTAAATTCGTTCGAATTTTGGGACCTGCATCGTGTCTGATCGGGAAAATATTGATTGCCTAGAACTTGGACTTGACCAGTAGCGCAAGAATCAGTCACGATGAAGTACTTGTTTTACCTTCTCGTAGTGGTATATAAATATTGTTAAGCAATTAATGTATAAATAGACCCTATGTTAACTGCGCACTCTAAAAGAATGTAAATTTCTTATTGTACAGCAAATGAATAATAAAATACAAATACAAATACAAAAATAAATATGCCAAAATATCAAGGGCAAAAAGCTCTAGCTTTCAAGGATAGGCTACGGAGGTTAGCATGCTTCGTAACTGAAATCAGCCCGCTACCGAAACCAACACTACGATTCGGATTAGTAATGATAATACGTTGACGACTTTTGGCTAATGTACCCGGACCTAGATTGGTTTCTGGAGTGTGAAGACGTTTCTTGATGGCGGAAAAGAAGGTCCTCAGAACGCCAGATTCCTCCAACTAGAGAAGGAAGGAAGTGAATTTAGAGGTTGGACTCGAGGAAGTTTAAGTCACCTACCCGTAACACTGAACTATTCTATTCCGTAAAGACACCTGGAAGCACTCTGGAATCTGGTGCAAGACTGCTGCTTTCCAAAGTAGCTCAAAAGATTTATTTCCTGGAAGACTTTAGGTGACAGGATCCTGAAAGCCATATTCTAGACTAGAGTACATGCGTCGCGTCACCATCGTTCAGTGTTACGCCACAACTTTGCTCTCTTCTGACGAGGAGAAGGAGGCCTTTTATAACCGGCTGAGTGCTGATTATAACTAATAGCACACCACGAGGAGATATCATAATGGTGATGGGAGACTTGAATTCCAAGGTTGGCAATGACAACATTGATATTAGGCATGTCATGGGAAAGCATGGTGTTGGCAACTGAAATGACATTGATGAACGATTTGTCGATTTTTGCAACGCCAACGATCTTGTTATTGGAGGAATCATGTTTAAGCATAAGTCGTGCACAAAATCAGTTGGGTGTCGACAGACAGACAAACAACTTCCAACCAAATTGACCATTTCGCGATCAGTCAATGTTTTGGAAGCAGTCTCCAGGACGTCCCTAACAGAAGAGGTGCAGACATGGGAATGGCACGGGACCACCATCTGATGGTTGCTACCGTTAGATTACGTATAGCTGCAGCTCGGAGATCACAAGAAAATACAGATAGACTAAAGGCTCCCGCAGTCCGCCAACAACTAGAGGTACCACCTTTCACAAGGATTGAACGCAATCAGCAGCATGGAGCCCACATCCATCGAAAACCATTGGTGTGCTGTGAAAAATGTTTTCATATCAGGCGCTGAAAGCATAGTCGGTTGGGCGCAAGGAAGAAATAGTGCTTGGCTTTGCGAATAAACTTGTGCAATGATCGAAGAAAGAAAACACATCAAAGCTCGCATCGTATAGCTACCCCAGCCACAGGGAGAAACGAGGTAGAGTCTACGTATCGCATGAAGATGATGGAAGTTCACGGTAGCATGCGACGTGATAAGCGTAACTACATCAACGCATTGGATACAGAAGCAGAAAAAGCCGCTAGTGGGTGTGACAATAGGATAGTCTACAGAATTATCAAAGAGCTGACGGGTGTCCAGAGCTCTAAACAACACTTGGTAAAAAACGGATCTCTGCTAGTTTCGGATGAGGACGAGGTGGAGGGAACACTTTTCTGTTGTACGCACCTTATCCCCAGTAAAAAATAAATCACTACCGCCATCAAAGAACTGAAGAACAAAAAAAAGGGTATTCCTGCAGAGCTCTTACGAGCAGCCCCAACAACATCGTGCGAACTACTTCACCCACTTATAAGTGGGTATTCATCAATGATCTTTTTTCTGAAACAGCAACAAACAGAATATGCGTTATTTGTCAGGTGCAAACATCATGTGCATCAACAAACACCACTTCATTTACAAGGAATAACTGGAACTGGAGGGTTATTCTTATTATACAGGGTGTCCCTTAATTTGTACATAATATTTAAGGGCGTGATTCTTAGGTACATTCTAAGAAAAAAATCGTTTGACTTTAAGGGTCTATCTCCAATTTTTATAACAAATATCGGGAATTTAAGAAAAGGCTTACTTTGGTGTACCAAAACAAATATTAGTTTATGTAAGGAAAAACATTATCTATCGTTGGGGCGGTTTTTGAAAAGAAAACAAAAATATATTTGAAACGTTAAATTTTTACGAGTAAAAATTAAATTAAAAAAAATACTGACCCGTTTTTGAGATACTGAATTTGAAAAAAAAAAATATTTAAAAATTCAAAAAATATTTTGGTTTAAGTATTGAAATGCAATGTTTTCCAAACTTTTTAAGAAGGTTTCTATATAAGAAATTTTGTTAAAATCAGTTAGTGCCATAAGAGAGAAATTCAAAATTCAAAAAACGGTTTTATGGTAGTCAGTAACACCTTAATTTAAAAACTGTTTTTTATTGAATTATAAATTGTAAAAAATAATCGAAAAAATACGTTTATTATCATTTTATCAAAATTCCATTTATCAAATTTTGAAGAAAAATATAAATTTTAAAAACCATTTGTAAACAGTTTTTCGGTGGATAACTTTATTTTTAGATATAATAATTTGTTCTCACATATTTTAGATTGTATTAAAAAACATTTAACTGTCAAGTCTTAAGAAATCAAACATGAGTTTTCGAAATATTGAGTTTTGAAAAAAAAAACTGATTTTTTTTTTTAAATCCAAAAATAAATTTTTGGAAAATTTTAATACACAAAACTATCCGAACTTGTATAGAGCTTTAGTTTATAGAAAAAATATTAACATCGGTGAAAATTGAAAACAAAGAAATGGTAATGGTGTTACCACATTAATAATCATTTTTCTGAAATTTTTTTTCAATCATTTCCAAGCTTTAACTTAATGAAATTTAGAGAATTTTTTCAAGAGAAATATGTGGAATAGTTTTTGAGAAAAAAAAATATTGTCTAAAATTTCAAAAAACAAAAATTGTAATGAAATTAGAAACTACAGGCTTATTGCCACTTTATCTGTGAATCCTAAACTTTTTTTTTTTTAGATTAGAATGTTTATTTCTTATAATTTCATAACAGTCTTCAGATATTTCAAAAAAGAATTAATAACATATTAAAAAAGTATAAGAAAGGTTGTGACATTCATTATTTTAAAGACATTTAAGAAATAAAGTTGAATGTCACTTCAAATAATTAAAATATTAAAAAGTTAGTGGGTGGGGTGACCCTGAAAAATTCATAATAGTTAAAAAGAATTATGCAATACAATCATTATATAAAATGCAATAAACAAAACACGAAAAAAAATAAAGTTGATAAAAAATTATTTACTATGGCCCGTACCAACAATCAAATTAAGAGACGACTTTAATATTTGAGTGAAATGGACCATTATTTAAAGAGCTCTATAAAGTTAACCATACATGTTATGAACTTAATATTTATGTGAACTCTAAATTATGAACCATTTACTATACGGAACTTAAGAAATAAAATGCAGCATATACGGTCCGATATTTAGAGTCCATTAAATAATGCTTCATTTCGCTCAAATATTAAAGTCGTCTCTTAATTTGATTGTTGGTAAGGCCCTATGTAAAGAAAACTTAAACCAAAACATCAGAAATATGTGATTCCAGAGCAAAATAGTCTAGAGAAAAAAGCCAAGATTTAACATTTTTGAGAAACACTCCAGGTATAGTGATTATCCTAATTGATTGAGGAAGGGTATTATAAAGCCGATAAGACATAATAGAAAAAAAATTTGATACGCAGTGGTATGAAAAACAGGTACATAAATGAGTTCGAAAGATTTCCATGAAGATTGTATCTCGAAATTAATCGAAAATTCAGATTACCAGACTTCATAAAGAATATTTTTAACGTCTTGAAACAATATAAATGACGCACTGGAAGAATTTTGAGAGCACAGAACAGAGAAAAACTAGAATGCCTACGAGACTTACGACAAATTAATCTAACGACATATTTTTGTAAGATCAAAATTGGTTGTATTTTATTAAGATAAATACCACCCCAGCAAGCAATTCCATATTGTAGCTTGGAATGGAAAATACCATAATAAATTATCTTTAATAGCTTAGTTGAGCACACGTTTCGTAAATAATAAAAATGACGCAGGGTACAGCGGAAATACTTTTTCAGGGATTCAGCATGATTTGCAAAAGACATACATACATACGAGAGTCTAAAGTCAGTCCCAAATATTTGAACTCGTTGACATTCTCAACTACAAAACATTTATCACTACACGTCAAATCACAAAGAAAAGAAGGTGAGGAGAAGCCAGACGAACAATTGCAAGTAAACAGTTTATATCTACGAGACTCAGGCGCGTGGAAACAAACATTTGTATCCAACAATCTAGATGAAGATAAGCTATAAAACATTATCTTGGTTTTGGAGCTTAATATAAAATTATGTTCAAAAAACCATAGTCGCAATAAGTCAAGATCAAAATTAATATTTGAAATCAGATCTAAAGGACTATTAGCACCGTAGGAAAGTGCAATATCATCCGCAAAAGCTGTCGACGAGCCCTTGAAACCCAAAGTAAAAAGCGAATTGATGTATACCAAAAATAAAATTGGACCCAGGACAGAACCTTGTGGAACACCCAATTTAAGAAACATTGCGTCACTCCTTGTATCATCAATCTTCACTCTCTGCGACCGATTTTCAAGGTAAGACTTGAACCAATTAAGAATAAATCCTCTAAAACCAGCTTTCTCCAACTTTCTTAACAAAATATTGTGGTTGACCATATCAAATGCCTTGGTGATGTCAACAAAAAGGCCAGCTACACGTTTTTTCTCATCGAGATAAGACATTGTTAAGGAACAAAATTGTAACATTTGCCCTGGGCCCAATAAGATTTGGGGGCCACAAGGAGTATATCTAATATTTTTTTTTATTTTTTAGGTAAAAAAAAAAATCATTTCAAAATGAATTTGGTTTTCAAAAATATTTTTACTTTTTATAAAGAACTAAAAAAAACATAAAACAGATATTTTTTTTATAATTTTATAATTTTTTTAATTACCTTTAATAGTTGAATATTTTTTTTTTTTTGTTTATTTTTGATAATTTTTTATAGTTTTTTTGGTTGATTTCTAATGTTTTTATATTTTTTTTGTTAAGATTTTTTGTAAGTTTATTTCTTTTTTTTTGTTTTGGTTTTATTTTTAGATATGTATGTAAGTTTATACAATACAATATTATTGAAGGCATACTTTTCTGACTTTGTCAGTAGCAAAATCATGAATTAAGTCATCAAATTCAATTTCCTGCAGTAGTTCATTTTCAATTGATAAAATTGACAAGCTGTTTAGTCTTTCTTGTAGCATTGTGCTTCGAAGTTCATTTTTTATTCGGTTTAATTTCGAAAATGAACGCTCTCCACTGCAGTTTGAAACCATCATAGACACAAAAATTCTGCAGGCAGTTTCTACATTTGGAAATGTGTTCTCAATTTCATCCACTGTAATTAGACTGTACAATTTTGGAATTGTAATAAGATCTTCATTTACTTCTTTATTGAATTCTTTTAAATACTGTACGAGGTGCAGGCATTCTACCTCAAGTTCTTCTGCATTAACGTCTCTATTGTATTTTTTTGAAAATTGTTCGCAAGAATTTTGCAACTCCACTGAAGTCAAATGTTGCAATCGACAAAAAAAGCCAAACAATGCATTAATTTCTTGGTAGCAGTTGGATCGTATTTTTAATTGCAAAATAATAGTGTCAATAATTGGGAAAAAAGTTGATATTTTAAATTTTTCTTTCCCAATTAGCTGGACGGATGGTGCAGGACCATCAAAATATGTGGCACGGGAACTTCGTACTATTTTTCGTTGCATTAAGTCTTTATAATTAGCATCCGGATTCAAACTTATCAAAATTCTCCCTTAGATCATTTATGAAAAAACATAGTGAACAAAGCAAATTGGCAGCAACGTCAATCGTTATTGATTCTTTTTGAAGGCTCTTGCTGGTTTTATGAGTTCTTTCTAATATTGTGCCCCAAATTTCTGTTAAAATGAGAAATTCTAGTTTTGACATTTTCTTAGACAGGCTTAGCGCTTCGCTTTTTGTTTCTGGAGCTTGCTCTGGATCTTTAGAGATAGATGTCAGGGCTTCAGTAATTTGTTTGTAACCACGATGGAGCGCGTTAACTGCATCAGCTCGTGCAGACCATCTTGTTTCAGAAAGACTTTTAAGAACTCTATGTGAACCTAAACATTCATTCAATTTATTCCAGCGATGGTTAGAAGCCAGCGTTGCCGATGTGGCACGATCGTGCCATTTTGACACGGAAATTTTCTCGTGGCACGGTGGCACGAAAAGTTTCAATATGGCACGTTTTTTTCATTATTTTACCTAAATGCGTTATAATTGACCCAACCTTTTTAAAAAATAATCGAAATATACAAAGTATTTTGCCACACTTCAATATTTTGGTATCAGAATTTTCTCATCTATTAAGCCCCTTTTAGACAATCAGTTGTTCCTTCAGTTATCAGTTCAGTTGTCAGTTCAGTTAAAAGAGGCAGTGTTTTTAGACGTCAGTCCGGTGTTCAGAGTTGTGCTTTCATTTTACTTGTGAGCAGTAGAAAATCAGAGGAAATACATTGCGTAATGGACGATGAAAGCCTTATTGCAATAGCTATAGTTTTGTCGCTTAATAAATCACCGGAAACTAAAATTGAAATGACGACTGAACTGAAAAGTATATATTTACACATCAGTTTAACTGATAACTGAACTGAAAACTTATGGAAATTTCATCATTTTCAGTCTCAGTTAAACGTTTCAGTTTTTGCATTTAGACATCAGTTTAACTGAAAGCTTAACTGATAGCTCAACTGAAACTGAAATGATCGTCTAAAAGGGGCTTTAGAGTGAGAGAAAGATGTACTTTTTGGCGAAATAAGAAACATTTCTGAGATTGGACTAGCCGAAAGTATTTTTCTTGAAGATTCAAAAACGTTCTAGGTTAAGTTGTATAGATTAAAAAACAATATTGACGAAAGAATGTTCATTAATATTACAAAATGTATGTTGATTCTTCTTAGTTTGGCTCGCTGAAGTGCATCAGCACAGCGAGTGTTTTCAAGGCTAAATAATATTAATACAACAAAAACAGACTGTCATTGAAAACAATTAATGCTATAATGTCATAATAATGAAATTATTAAGCCTAATAATTGTAAAAATTTCAAACCTCCAGCTAATTTATTTATTTAATTTATTATAACAAAGCTTTATTACGTCTTTATATTTTTAAATAATAATAATAGGTACTCATCATGTGATGTGATATAGGTAGTTACATACATAATACATACTTATAATTTATTATGAACTTGCCAAAAACTCCTGTTTCTGGGAAATACCTATGTATACACTAATAGAGGAAGTGATTTTTTGTTTGTTATTTGCTTGTAATAGTATTTAATTAAAATTTATTTTTAAAAAATAACTTGAGTTTTTTTTCATATGGCACGAAAATGTCACAAATGGCACGTTTTTTCAAAGAGTGTGGCACGAAAATTTTTTCTTTGGCGGCAACGCTGTTAGAAGCAGAAAAAAAACTGTATATTTTTTGAACAACTTGAAAGAAACTTGTTGCCTCCTGCACACAACCAGCTGAAGGCCTACTAAGTTAAGAGAATGTGCTGCACATGGTACAAAGGTAGCAAATTCGCATTTCTCCTTTAATCTTGCTTGCAAACCAGAATATTTTCCCGACATATTTGACGCATTATCATAGCTTTGTCCTCTACAATCCTCTATTGGAATATCATGATTTTCCAAAAATTTCAAGATTGTATCAGCCAAATATTCAGATTTATGCTCTTGAATAGGTATGAATTTTAAGAACCTTTCGATGGGAACACAATTTTTAACATACCGAATTACAAAAGTCAACTGGTCGATATGAGAAACGTCGGGTGTACTATCAACGCTTATGGAAAAATATTTTGCCGATCTAATTTCACCTAAAATTTTCATTAGGACTTGTTTTCCCATTATATCAATGAACTCGTTGCAAATATTTGCTGATAAATAGGAAGTGTATCCCTTTCCTGAGTTTCCACATTTTTTTAAATGATCTGCGAGGAATGAATCAAATTCACCTAGAAGTTCCAGGCATCCCAAATAATTTCCACTGTTGGTTGACCCAATGGTTTCGTTCTTACCACGAAATGGAAGCCCTCTTGATGCCAAAAATTTAATAACTGCAACAATTCTTTTGAGAACATTTTTCCAGTAGTCTACTTCTATTTTGTTTTGATTTAATAAATCTGTATCTACCCTACCAGTGTTTTTACTCCGTTAGAGATAAGTCATCATAGCTTGTCTATGTGATGAACTATTTTCGTGCTCCAAAATGATGTGATTTATGTGTTTCCAATCGTTACACCCATCCATGGGGAGAACAAAAGGCTGTATTTGAAATGTTGAATAAACAACATGAAAAACAATATAAAGATTTTTTGGAAGGCGAATATAAAAGCCACTTTCTTTCAACATTCATTATTCCTTAATTTACGATAAAAGAGTGTTTTATTGAAATTTCTTGTTTTTGATTTACCATCTGATTCGATGTATACTCTTGATGATTTTGAGAAATCAGAATCATTATTTTGAAAATAAGTCGGACCCTTACGGATCCAAAATTCACGTATCTTTTCGGTAATTTTTTCTTGAAAGTAATCACCAGGGTCAGTTGAATTTCTTTCTATTGCTGACATTTTTTGATTTTCGGCATGAGAACTTTTCGATAAAGTTAAAGTTTCTTGAATGTTGTCATTATCAAACTCACAACTTGAATTAATTTTATCAGTTGTCAGTGAATTAAAAGTGTCAATATTTTTTTCAGGTATTAAAGTATTAACTTGACTTACAGATGGTTCCGATGTAAAGTATGTTGTTAATTTAGGTAAATTTTGAATAAATTGCTTTTTATGTTCTGCTTTTTTCCTTTTTTCGGTACCACTAGGATATGATCTTTTCGACATAATTATTTTGTTATTGAATTTTATGACAATAAAAACAAACACAATCACAACACAGGACTAACACTGATTGAATTTAAAAAATACTAAAAATATTTTTGTTTGACTTCTTGGTTTTAAAATAATTTCAATAAAAACGAGAACGGCAACGGACATGTAAAACCTACGTATCTATAGCTTCAGTATCTCAGAAACATTGAGAAATACAAATTCATGAAATAAGTCGGAGAGCAGCTTGTTATTTTCTTGTAGTATACTTACATACATATGTACATATTTTTTTTTCTTTGAATAAACTGATTTCTTCAAGTAGAAAGCGGAAACCTACCTCAATGTGCAATATACATTTTGGTTCATAAGCGCAGCCGCAGCGGTTGCTATGAAAGCCACCTCAAGTCCTCAAGCAAACATCGAAGTTTGCAGAAGCAAATCTGCTGATGAGCACTGCGCTACTGCGTCTGCGCCAGAGCCAGTGCGCTGTGCAATACATACGTACCAGGGATGGAAAATTCAGTACAATTGTACCGAATTCGATACAATTGAGTTTGTACAAGTACAAAAGTACAATTTGTCTCAATTCAGTACAATTTCATAATTTCCATATTTTATTAAAATATATTTAAAAGGGAATTGAAAGTTGAATTCATTATTCATTCATTTTCATACCAGAACAATAACTCTCAGCTGTAAGCCCTTATAATGCTTTATTACAGTTTTCACTTCTATATGGCATCTTACTTAGAAGCTTAAGAACAACAAAATTCTTAAACTTTTTATAATTTACCTCACCAAATACTTAGAAGATGCGTTGCTACGATGCATGTGTCGAATCATCAACTTACTAAGTATGGGTGAAAAATGGTTTCAGCTCCACATCTCATATTTATATTCTGCAAAAAATGCGCATGTTAAATATTTTCCGACGTACTGCGTCAACTTCTTAAGCCGTAATGCAACATCAACACCAACTTTTTAGTTTAACTTAGGGCCAGTAAGTACGTAATTAGATAAAATGTATAGGTGATGGCTCAACATCATGCCCATCAATCTATGTAGGAACCTCAATGCAAAAACTTCGAAATCGTATATCAGGTCATAAATCTGATATAAATAGTGGTAGTACACAAAAGACTGCACTAGCTCTCCATTGCATAGAAGAAAATCATCGTCCTGACTTCAAAAATATAACAATTTTACAATCAGAACAGAATTACAATAAAAGAATGTTACTAGAAATGTTACATATTAGAAACACCCAAAATAGTATTAATAGACGTTCAGATTGTGATAGACTTAGTAATATTTACGGTCAGTTTATTAATTATCAAACCATATCTACATAAACAAAACTCAACGATTAAATATATTATACATGTATACATAAAAATATTTGAATTTATTTTCAAAATTAATTATTTGAATTTAAAAAATTCAGATAATTAAACATCAATAAATTTTCAAACAAATTAAAAAATAAAAAAACAAAAGAGATAACAGATATATACAGCGGAAAAGAAAAATATTTGAAACGTCTCTTAAGAGGCCTCCGGACAAAATATTGAGAAAAACGTGAAATTGGGCAAATTCGTGCAAGGTTTGTGAAGTCAATGCAAGACGTATTGAAATAAAATAAATTGCATATGAAAGAATTACATTTTATCTTGAAAAGCGTCGAGCCACTTTTTTAATTTTTTTATATTTTTCTTATTTAATTTTAATATTCCGGTTGCTTCTTTCGTTAAATTCCACAAAACTGCTAAAGTTGTGCAAGGTTTGTGACAAATTGAAGTGGAAAACTTATAATATTTTTACGTCATTTTAAAGGTAATGAAGAGACTTAGAAGAGCGTCGGAGCGGATTTTTAATTTTGGGCTCTATTTTTGAATAATCATCTTTTGAAAAACATTAAAATTGCTCATTTTCCAATGCATTTTTTAATGTGTAGTTATGTGAAAAGATCATCATAACTTTCCCAAAATGACATCATGCTTTCTAAAATTGATTATATTAAAAAAAAGTAATCAAAAAGTAACTTTTTATTGCAAAATAACTAATTTTACAAAAGTGTTTTTTTTTTGCACAAAAGTCGTTACTTTTGTTTACTGGCTGTTTTTAGTTCATCTATTTGCCAAAACGTGGTTTTTTTCGAAGATAGCTATTTTTTGTTGGAACTGAAGCAAAAAGAAGTATGACGAACATGAAAGGCGAGTAGGCTTTTGGGTATAGAAGATGTTCAGTAAAGGGGTGGTGTAGAAGGGGAAGAAATGAATGTGAGCAGAACCACGGTGACGGTGGATGATAATATTTGAGGGCTATGGTTGTATAGGGATTGGTAAGCGATGAGTATGGTGTGAATGTAAAATGAAGCAAAGGAGTAGTAGATTTAACTTGTTGGATTGTTTTGTGTGTTTTTAGGAAGAAAAGTAACTACATATGTACATTGGTTGGTATGCGAAAAGTATTGAATGTATTATTATGAAGCTCGGTATGTTTGTTATGTTTGTTATGATAAGAAATCGGTTTGTATCTTATTTTGTATTGCGACGAACGACGAGGTGAATATCCTTTTTTCGAATAGGTACATATTTAATATTTTTTAATAATTTGGACAAATATTGGATTTTGAGGGAATTATTCATTCTAATTGAAAAATCTTGAAATTTTTCATTTTTGAGCTCAGATTTTCGACTTTTCCATTTCAAGGCAGGTATTAGTTTTTGCAATTTTGAGAAGAGATATTAGAGTTTTTAGGATATTATCCAACCCCTTTTTAGTAAAATGACTTTTTTAAATCAGAATACCGACGGTTAACTATGAATATCTCTTATGTCGCATTTTGTAAACTTTAAAGGGGCCACAAAAAAACAGATTATAGTCTCAAAATTAAAATGCATAGTAATAAAATTTTATACATAATTATAAGTTTTGAATATCTATGATGTGAAATTGTTTAAATTTTAAAAATTCAGCGAAGCAGATGGAAATTATTAACGAAACTGCATCAAAAAGTGAGTTTCATAAAAAATGTATGTTAGGAGATATTCAAAGTTAACCGTCGATACAATATTCTCAGAAAATAAAATATTAAATTATCCTTTCTTCGTGAGCTTTTCTTATTCATAAAAATGATGTTTGTCCTAGAGTGGGTGCAAGGTCAATTATAGATTTTGTTTATTTAAGTATTTTATTTGTAAGTAGATTGAATATTAGAAATGCGAAACAATTGTTCAAAAGTGCTCTTCGATATTAAATTTTCCAAAATTGCAGCGGGCGATGGATAAATAAATTGGTTATTATCTATTATAATTATAAAATTCTTTATTTAGACAATACAAGAATATTATAAAAAGTATATAAAAGAAAATAGAACAATGACATAATATGCCGTCTGTCGAAATAATTGACGTGTATTCTTACACTGATTCATTATTGAGTTGAAACTATAGCGTTACAAAAGAATTAATTTAAAAAAAAAAACATTAGTTAGTTTGTTGGATTTAAGTTACTGTTTGCAAATACATTTATACAAAGCAAAATTATGAATTTATTTGTTTAATTATTACAAAGTTATTACTATATTTAAAGGCATAAGCACAGTATCTAAAGAAATAATTGTCCAACATCTCGTAAATTATGAAAATGTTAGACAAAGATGTTTAAAATTTTGCGCCAATATCTTTAAAATTAAACTATAAAAACATTTTCCAAATATTTAATCATAATGTAACTTACCAATTTGATAGATAAGGAGTAAGGTATAACTCTTTATCTCTTTATGGTGTGATTCAAATTCCCTTCCCTTGAAAACTAAGAAATGTAAAATTATGTCTTTCACTCCTCAAAAGGATCCTATTGTTTTTAACTCTATTGGATGAAAATGAATTGACAAGAGTTTATGAGCAAAAAGATCTAACTGTTGTGTTTCACTCTAAGCTAATGTTTGACAAACACTACCACTACTTCTTAGTTAATCAGGCCAGGTAGATTCTTTAAGAAATCTGAAATATTTATAGAACTATACTTCTCACTTTTCCGCAGTACTCTTAAATATGCATCCACTATTTGGAATCCAAATTACGAAACATTTTTAGACAAAACTGAAAAATTCAACAAAAAAATTCACAAGATAATATACAGAATTCAAAATGTTTAGACAGCATTCAACTTATTTTGTAGGCTAAGTCTATTCAATATCCTTTTTTTGTTTCAGCACAAGTTTTGTTAGACGAAATATTTATTTATAAGATTATTCCTGGCAGAATTGAATGTCAATTATTGTTTAACAACATAAATATACACTGCCCGGTTCGTTCTTATCGTAATAATACCATAACGTTCAGTATCCCATTTCGTAGAACAAATTCATTACTGTTTAGGCAGTTTATTAAGATTATAACACCCTATCAAAATCTAGAACACCTTATTCCCTATGAACATCACGACCCATACCTTTTCATATGGTTCCCACCAAAATTGCACAATCAGCACTTTTTACAGATGCTATCCTATCGTATTACATTTATTTTCCCACATTTAGTTTCCCATGAAATGAAAATTATTGTCAAATGTGTTTATGAATCAATGTCAATTAGCCATGAAAATTATAATAAAATCAATTTTAATCCAGAAGTCAATTCATTTGTTTAATTCGAAATTGCTACCCCCCACCCAAGGTAAGGAGCAATATAATCAAATTTAAACAATCAAGTCAAATCTGAAAGAGGTTTCGATGTTGAACAATTACTAAATTAGTTATTTCTAGGACTTTAGAGTTCTAGAAATAACTACTAGGTTATGGGCCCAGAATTCCAACAAATATTAAAGAGAACATTTGAATTAATTATTCTAAACAATTCAAAACTATCACAATAAGCTTTTACCGAATTTGATGTCTTAAGTTCACAATACGCCAATTTCAGTAGCGTGATATTCAGTGCCGGATTAGCCACGAAGCAAGAGTAGCAAATGCTACGGGCCCCGCGCATTTGGGGGCCCCGCGCATCAACCTTTTCTGACCATAAAAAAGTATTATTTACATATTAGATTTAGTCACAATTACTAAGAAGAAAATATTTGCATCAAAATGATCAACTAAAATTTTATTTTTCTTTCTGCTGGTCTTACCAAAAATCATGTTTCGCACCGCACCAAACGCAAATTGGACAACGGTATGAAATTCAGGTATTTATTGTCACCATTGATAACGTACTCACTGCTTTAGGTAAACGTATATGAACAGTTATCATAAAATTGCTGGCATTTTCGGAATATTCCGAGAGCTAAAATCTCTTCCTGATTCAAAATAGCTTTTTTGGCCTTTAGTCCACAAAAACCGGCGGCGTTTCGTCCGGGTGATCGCACATGGACTCATCAGTTGGCTGTGAGGACCTTGTCAATATGCAATTTTTATTGAATTCAGTTCATCTTACATCGATTTTTTGACAAAAATCCAATGTGAACTATATACAACCAAGATTAAAATTATAATCATTAACGTTGGAATATTTTGCCCGTGGCCGAGCATTGATTCTATATGAAGGTTTTTATAATACAAATTCTATATACTACTGAAATAAATCAGCCTAGTAGAAGACTATTAATGGATTTGTTGAAAATAGCAAAATATTTCAACGTTAATGATTACAATTTTAATCAAAAAATTTTTGTCAAAAAATCAATGTAAGATGAACTGAATTCAATAAAAATTGCGTATTGACAAGGTCCTCATAGCCAACTGATGAGTCCACGTGCGATCAGTGGCGTAGCGAGGCGGGGGCAAAGGGGGCACAGGCCCCGGGCGGCACTTTGCTTGGGGGCGGCAAATTTCAAAATATCCGGGCGGCATTTTGCTGCAATTTTTCTAAATAAATAAAAAAAATAAATGATCACCAACTGCAGTGGTGAACGATCTTTCTCAACATTAAAACTTGTTAAAAATGAATTGAGGAACACGATGAGCCAACAACGTAATATTGAACATATTGTAATATTGAATATTGAACATGATTTACTCCGAGAAGTCGATATCAACAGCATTATTTATAAATTTTCCCAAATTAAATTAACAGTTTTGTTTTATTTAATACCATAAACTTGATAAGTGCCTAACCTAAAACAGTCTAAGGGCCCCTTGATAGAATTTGCTACAGGCCCCGCGCTGGCTTAATCCGGCACTGGTGATATTAAGAAATGTTGCAGATTTTGGTTCGTCATTTATCTCTATTTTAAATAAATTCTTTATTCATACATAAACTTTATTGCGTGGCCACTTTACTTTTTATGTAAGTTTTAATCTTTTTGAAAACTATGTTCTTAAATGTACTTTTGTAATTTCTTTTCACTTATTTAAAAATTTAAAATGATATGTAGGTATGTACCAAGTTTAACGAAAATTGGGCGAGTCGTTTCGAGACTCACCTTTTTCGTCTTCGCTATCATCGTAATTACAACTTTGATCAAAATTTCGAGTTAGATTTTTTTTAACGAATGTATAACTTGCATTATAGTACCTATAAGTCACAATTAAAAATAGCTTTGTAGTTAAAAGTGATCAAAAAAATTATGCATGAATAGTACATTTGTAAATAGCTAAATACTCACGTACTTAGGTATTAATTTTCCCTTTTTGGGTTGTTTAGCCTTTTCTTAATCCCTTTTTACTTTTTTTTTTATCAAATTGGTTACTACTTAGGATAAATATAAATGTAAATTTAGCAAAAACTCGATCACCACCAAAATGATTTTTAAGAGAGTAAAATTCGTACTCAGAATTTAAAATAAAAAACCTTTCTAATTCAAGCAAGTCCTTCTTTACATTTTATCGAAACGTGCAATTACAAATAAATCTGTGGTGTTTTGTAGAAACATGATAACTCCATAAAATAATTTGCATCCTTACATTCACTTTATATCGAGCTCGAACCTAAACGGGTAAACCTATTTTCTTAAAAATTGGAACATAATTTTTTAAAGAATATTTTCAACAGTTTTCCAAATTTGAAGAAAATCAGTCAACCCGTTTCAGCCCTAGCTCCAAGTAAAGTGAACGTAAAAACGCAAATTATCTTATGGACTTATCATGTTTGTACCAAACGCCACAGAAATAATGTACATGACTACGTATAGGTAGGTCGAAAAAATACATATCTGTAATATAGGTACAAAATCTTACATAATAACTCTGAATTATTTCAAATTCAAAGTCAACCTCACCAATTTTCTGTTTTATGATATAGGTATACCTACATACATACATATACACAGATTGGTATGTAACTTCATTTTGATAGACATATTGGAGCTTCTAGGTATTTTTTTCTTGCTCAAATGTTCCATCGCCTAATACTTCACAGAACGGAAAGGTTGAACCTACACTTGCCCCTCTATACGTCTTTACACTACCCTTTTCAACAAACAGATCAAACAGAGCAGAGGATACAAAAATAAAACAAGCAAATGAAAGAAGGTTGTGTGTAGGCTGTAACTTCTCTGCAACCCAAATGCAACTTTCGAAGATCAAACATGTTGAATGTACAAATGCGGAGTGATTATTTTAATTCGAAGTTCCAATCTTCGAATCTGAGTTCGACATTTTGGACGGAGGCCTCTTAAACTTTTTTGAGAAAACACGGAAACCAAAAGCTAACAAACAAATACAAAATATTTATATTTTTAAAGTTGTAAGTATACTATTTTAGAATTTTGATATGTTTGATATATGTGTATATATGTTTTAAATTATATTTCAATTAATAAATAGGTCTGAAGAAGGGTGTAACCACATCCGAAACGTCACAACATAAAAAACAAAACAAAAATTGACCTAAAGCCCACTTAAGGATAAACTTTATTGAATTAAATAAAAGGTCACGAAGAAAGAAAGTATTTATTGATAAGTAAGCTAGTTTTTATGAATTTTGTGTCCACCTTTCAAAAATTATAAGATTAATGTTAATAAAAATTAATTAAAAAAAAAAACACATAACTATAAATAAAATTTTTACACTGAAGTAGATCCTTGATAAGTTCAATGGCATTTAGCATTTTTTCATTGAATTCAAATCCCCATATCAAAATCTAATTTATTCTTTTTAGATTTATTTCTGACAATGAAGAAATTGTAAGGTGTACTGTTTTAAGCATCATACATTTTTTTCATTTTCAGACAAATTGCAGCCAGGATTCAAATGAAGCAGTTTCCATAACCAAAAAACTGACAATTAGTTGTGTATGTGTACACGGTCGGTAGAAAATCTACCAATCTCTATAGGTATTTAGCCAGATATCTAAAAATAAATTGTCTGCCAACTTCTAACAATAAATTGTAAGAGATTGGTAGATTTTCTACCAACCGTGTACAGTACACACACAGCTTAATTGTTAGCTCAGCTTGGTAGATAATTGTCAGACATTGTCAGGTCTGACAATATTGTAAGATCTACCAATCGTGTACACTTATATTGTGCTGTCAAAATGATAATACTTTATTGAGCCCCTACCAAGCTTATTTTGTATATTAACTTACAAAAGTTACATATGTATATAATTTTAAACTGAAGATAGTATTTGTTTCTGTGGAACTATTGATATTTATTTATATTTTTTAAAAGAAGATAAATGATCATTTCTGCTTTATTTTTTTTTTTTTAATAAATAACTTTTGAAAACTTTTAAATAGTTGAGTTATTGATTTTTACTTGCGATATAGGTACTATAGGGCAAGTTCTGCATTTGGAAAAAAAATCGAACTCGAGATTTTGATCAAAGTTGACATTACGATGATAGCGAAGACGAAAAAAGTGGGTCCGACAATTCCGTCTGTCTGTCTGTATGTCTGTATGTCTGTATGTCTGTATGTCTGTATGTCTGTACTTCGAACTACAGCCTAAACTACCGGAGGTATTTTCTTCAAACTTGGTAGTTAAGGGTCTTCGGTGATTCCCTAGAGGAAAAATTGAAATTTTTTTTTTAGCTCCAAAACTAAGGGTACCCCCCATACACCCGTAATGCAAAATCTTATTTATCTCGAAAACGGCTCTAACGATTTTGATAAAAAAAATTAAGTGTGATATTATGGACATGGACTATATTTTGGTGAAAAAAAATTTTGGGGGGAAATGTTATTAGGGGTACCTGTCATAGAACGGTTTTTTTGATTTTCGAATTTCTCACCAACGGCTGTAACGATTTTAACCAAAATTTTTATGCAGGAGCTGCTTTGCATTTGAAAAAATATAAACTAAAAACTTTTTCGAAAAAATTGTTTTTGGATTTTTAAAAAAATAATACAATTTTTTTTTTGAAAATTCAATATCTTGAAAACCGATACACGATTAAATTTTTAAATTACGTTTTAAAATGTATTTTATTAAATACTAACAATTTGCATATCAATTTTTTTTTATAAAAATTTTAAGGAAAATTTAGTACACAAAAAACATGTTTCAGTGTGTCTGTATGTCTGTACCTCTCACTACAGCCTAAACCCTTGGACCTATTTCTTTCAATCTCGGTAGTTAAGGGTCTTCGTTGATTCCCTAGAGGAGAAATTGAAATTTTTTTTTTAGCTCCAAAACTAAGGGTACCCCCCATACACCCGTAATGCAAAATCTTATTTATCTCGAAAACGGCTCTAACGATTTTGATAAAAAAATTAAGTGTGATATTATGGACATGGACTACATTTTGGTCAAACAAAATTTTGGGGCAAAATGTTATTAGGGGTACCTGCCATAGACCCGTTTTTTTGATTTTCGACTTTCTTATTAACGGCGGATTTTAACCCAACATTTTTAGCAGGAGTCCCCTTAAGTTAAAAATAATATTGTATATAAAAATATTCGAAAAAATATTTATTGGGTTTTAAAAAAAAAAAAAAAATTTTAAATCAATATCTTCAAAACCTATGAACGATTATTTTTTGAAATTATTTCCTAAAACCAATATTATTAAATACTTAAAATTCGCATCCCACTTTTTTTTCTTGAAAAATTTTAGAGAAATTTCTTATATAAAAAATTTATTTAATAATAAAACGATTTTTTAAGTTTTATTTGCATAAATTCATACTTTTCCGGAAACCAGACGGCAATTTTATGCATTTGCACATTATTATCTCATTAAATCCATGTTTTATATTTATAAAATGTATCTTAAATTCCAAAGTACTTTTACATAAGAGCAAGTTCGTGCGATCCAGTCGTGCATTTTATTTTTTTCATACAAGATTCTTTTTCGGTACAATTTAGATCATTTTAGTACAATTTTATTCCAGATTTCAGTACAATTGAAAAATTTCATTTTCCATCCCTGATACGTACGGTGCGTTGGTACGATTCATCCGCTCAGAGCGAAAAGAATAAGAGAAAGAGATACAAACAAATTCACCAAAAAATATGACGCAAAACATCGTCATATTTTCTTCCATAAGAAAGCGTGTATTGAACAGAGAAGTGTCAAGCGCAGTGAATAGTACAAGAAAAAAGAGGAAAGAAAACAAATTTGTTCTATCCGACGAGAAATTTTATAAGATGACATATTTAGGTTTCGGGGATCGGGGTACCTTGTTGTTGCTATAGTTTTGTGTTGGTTTATGGAGTGAGTTGAAAAGCCAACATGTGTGTAGAACTGTAGAGTAGAACGAAAGCAGAGTTGTTAAAATAATGTTGACAGCGTGTGCAGGTGATGAAATTAGATTCATATTGCCAGAAGTTTAAGATGTTGAGGAAAAGAATTTCAAAAGATAAGACGGTTATAAAATCGACTTATGTATATGGACCCTTCGCCACTCACGTTGAATTTTGGTATTGGAACGGAGAGTACAATTAAACTTGTTTTTCTGTTATTGCCTATTAACCTTATTTCGTTTTGTTATATAATTCTTGTATAGATTCATTCATTTTGAGTTGGTGGAACTGGGGGCCAAATAATTGCGGGGCCCTGGGCCCTGGCCCCCCCGGCCCATGCCTAAAGACGCCACTGGTAACAGTGCATCTTCCGTCGATTTTCCTTTTAAAAAACCAATTTGGGCTGTATTAAAAAACTTAGTTTTATCTAAAAAACACATAATCCTATTTTTGAGGCTATTACTTGTGATTATTTATGTTAAATCATTTATTGGTCCTAATTTGCATCATTTTATTAAAGATCTTTTACTTTTTTAATAGAATTGGCTGAAACTATATTGATTTATTAAAAAAAAAAAAAAACGAGTAGATTGTGAATTTACTGATTTCAACGAGGCCTTTGACAAGCTGTCACATACAGTTTTGCTTTTTAAACTGAGAAAACTGGGATTAAGCGAATACTTTGTAAAATGACTTCAATCTTATTTATTCGATAGATCTTATTCGATTAAAATCAATTCGGGAATCCCACTGGGTAATCATTAAGACCCTATTCTTTTAATTTTATTTATAAACGACTTACCATCTGTGTTAACAATACAATTTAGCTATATTAATAAATAAATAAATAAACTATGTATGTATGCACATATACTGAGTATATACATATACGACTACACTACACATACCTTCCTACTCATGAACATTTAAGAAGAAGAATTTTTCTAAGGAATTCATACATTTGAATTTGGTATTGTAATATTTTTAGCAGCCACCAACCAACTCCGTACGAGTACACTATTAATATTGAATTGATAAAAAACTTAACTTACTCTTCGTTTGCTTTTCACATTTTCCACCTGACGAGGTGTATACTCGCCAATTGCCTGTGATCCCCATAACTCAATGCCAACCCTGGCATAAGTGACCGTCATTGATATAATTGGCAAAAAATACGTCAGAATTGTAAAAACAATGTTATATCTGAAAAAAAAAAGAAATCAACAATTGGTATTGGTTTGTATATTTTTTATTGAACTAAATGTTTGCTTTAGAATAAATAAAAATTATATATGTACATATGTATGTAGATCATGAAATATTTGAATATGTTAAACATTAGCATTTCTTATGACAACAATAGCAAAAAACAAAACAAAAAAAAAAGTTTGTGGACTAAAGGCCATAAAAGCTATTTTGAATCAATAATTCAACAAGTCCATTAATAGTGCTAAGTCTTCTACTTGGCTGATTTATTTCAGTAGTATAGATATATAAAACTTGTATTATAAAAACCTTCATATAGAAATAATGCCAGGCCGCGGGCAAAATCTTTCGACCTTAATGATTACAATGTTAATCTTGGTTGGGTATAGTTCACATTGGATTTTTGTCAAAAAATCCATGTAAGATGAACTGAATTTAACAAAAATTGCGGATTGACAAGGTCCTCACAGTCAACTGATGAGTCCATGTGAGATCGCCGGAACGAAATGCCAATTTATGTGGACTAAAAGCCATACGAGTTTAGTAGAGTTGTAATTGAAGCATTTAAACTCAGTTGTCCCCCTAAAACAGTTAAAAAGCAAGGGTATGTAAGATCCATGGAAGGTAAGAAAACTCTGAGATGTGGCAAAAAGAACTAGAGAGTGGAGTTACATATTAATCTTCAGATCAGAGCAGACAAGCAATAAGAGGGAAATAAATATAGAAAGCTAAAAGATATAGTCTTATGGTTCTCTGCGAAGGCATTTCCTCTACCCATGTAGGAATTAGCTTCGTTAGCAATCCATAAAACTAATGATCGTTTTACAGAGAATGAGGGGCAAAGAACCCACTCTGCTTCTTCATACCCATAGAAGATCTCTCAAGCCAAACCAAAAACACTGGAAGACAGCTTCAACTGTCTTCTCAGGAAAAAGAATTGAATGGAAAATCTGTACCATTTTTCAACCCTTTTAAAGAAACCAATGCCTTTTCTTATAAGTATGCTTGGTTGTAGCATTGCACATGGGAATAAACCTAGTCTATGGATAAGAGCTGAGGTCACTTCATTCCTAAAATTTGGAAATTCTTTTTCCCAAAGCCATTTTAGCCTAAGGTAATTGATAACTTCATAAGATCGGAATTTTAAATTAAAAAACATGCCTACAGGGAGGGTAGATCTACATAGACCACCCTTTTCGAGCTTACAAACACTGTATAAATACGCTTAGATGCTGAAGAAACGTTCTTATGAGCCTTCTTAGACATAAAGGGTGCCTTTCATGAGACCAACCATAAAGCACTTGAAAGGAAATACGTTTCCATTGCTTAAACCAAATTGACAAGGTACCAATGTTCAGAAAAGCCTCACAACAAGAAGCTTTGCTCAGTGAGTGGTACTATAACCCTTACTGTGGAGTCTTGTGTGCATGAATTATTAGAAAGTTTTACTTCTCAAGGCATACGATGTATCGGTTTCGCTGATGACGTCGTTATAACTGCCTAAGTAAAGTTTGATGAAACTCTGGGCTGAAGGCTGATAATTAGGAAATTGTGTTTTTTATCAACCCTTCAAAGACAACTATTATAACATTTACAAAGAAACCACTTCTCCCACAAATGAAACTGGTGAAAGGAGGTAAAATATATAGCAATTATTCTAAAAAACAAACTCCTCTGTAATAAGCACGTAGAAATAAATATCGGGAAAGCGACAAAAGCCCTTCTGATATTAGGCAAATCATGTAGCTACAAATCATTCATCAAAGACGGATGCACACCTTATGTTAAGACCCATCATTACATATGGTGCAGTTGCGTGATACAAAAGAACAATATGAATAAAATTTTAGAGAGCTTTAACTTTACGGATTGCAAACAAGTTTCGACACCAATGTTGAAAAGGAACATAATTTCACATACAGACCAACAGTCGGAGCTCTTGTGTATCTTATGCTTGGAACATGACCGGACCTGGCATACGGTGTAGGATTTCTGTCAAGGTCGTTGGAGAATCCAACTAAAGAAGACGTCGGTAGAGTCAAAAGAGCATTTCGATACATTAGAGGTACAAGAGATACTGGAATCATATACCGTTCAAATGCTCGAAAGGGAATATTTGACTGCTACAGTGATGCCGACTTTGGAGGCTGCACAAAAACTGGTAGATCGACTTCAGGAGTGGTAATTATTTATATCGGAGGTCCAATTTCTTTGTTAAGCCAGTGTCAAACTATGGTTGCCACTTCAACAACAGAAGCTGAAATAGTAGAAGCTAACGAGGCATTCAAAGAAATAATTTGGATAACAATATTATTTAAAGGAATTGTCAATATAACTAAAGTACCTGTTCTTAAAGAGGACAATGCCGCAGCAGTGAGGATAGCTCAGAATCCTGAATTTCAACGAAGAAAAAAGCATATAGCTTTAAAATATTTTTTTGTTCAAGAAAAAGTAAACGGAGGACAACTGGGTTTAGAACAAACATTCATAGACAAGGCCCTCACTGATGAGTCCATGTGAGATCGCCCGGACAAAACGCCAATTTTTGTGGACTGAAGGGCAAAAAAAAATATGTTGCATCAATATAATTCAACAAGTCCAATAATAGTTCTACTTGGCTCATTTATTTCAGTATAGTAGATAGAGTTTGTATCATAAAAACCTTCATATTTTTTTTTCTTCATCCAGTATCTTGAATAAGCCAATGTAGATAATTCTGATGCAGCTACATCTGCAGTGCTGTTTAGTATGTTTCTATTTTCTAAGTGTCTGTATTGTGATTCTACGAGCTGCATTTATATAGCTACACCATTGTGTTTGTCCAGGAACCCTGAACTTAATTAAAAGCATATTTAAATAAATCTGACTTACATGTATTCTAGAGTTGAATGATTTGTTAATCCATCTGGCCATTCTGCATAGCATACTGTTCGTACTCCATCTTTTGATGATACATAAGAATCTGTTGTGAAAAATAGTACATTGGGGCATGATATCACAATGGAACTAATCCAAATCGAGCCTGCTATTGTTAAGGTACATCGTTTTCCCATTCGTGGTCTTAATGGCTTCATAATGGCAACATACCTATACAAGTAAAAATAGAAAAAAATACTATTTATAAGATTTATGAGGTTGGCTTATTCATATACAAGTTTAATGCTTTTGATCTTTTAGCACCATAAAAAAGATATAAGACTAAATTTTAATTAATAAAACGATAAAATATTATAAAAATGTGTTAAGGGTATTTGGAGTAGTTAAGAGCGGCAG
Organism: Chrysotoxum bicinctum; assembly: GCA_911387755.1. NCBI lineage: Eukaryota > Metazoa > Arthropoda > Insecta > Diptera > Syrphidae > Chrysotoxum > Chrysotoxum bicinctum. The sequence goes on from OU426988.1 coordinate 204,102,762, forward strand.
ATTAAATATTATAAAAATTATTGTCTATTCTATTCGTAGTTCGTATATTAATAGATATAGAATTCATGTACATCCTCCTCTCAATTTAAATTTTTATCACGATTCTCCTATACAGACTTCTCCCCCCACAAATATATTTTCTCATGATTTTCATAAAGCTAAATTTTCTTAAATTAATGAATATATCTATATATATGTAATTTTAATAACCTCACTATCATTGATGCAATAGACGTAAATTAAAGAGAAATATTTAATTCTATTTCTCTTCATATACCCCTTTCTTGACGTAACTTTTTCACTATCCAGAATAACGTAGGTAGTTTAATGAAATTTTTTAAATAGAAGTTCATAAACAGTTTGAAAATGATGAATAATGAATTTTATGCTTATGAACATTTTTCTCTAATAACATTTGTTTTTCAAATTTTTAGTCATTTACATAAGAGCAAGTTTTATTTTGACGAATATTTTTAATATTATTGCAATATTTTCAATAAAATCAAAATAATATGGCATTTCATATACTGCGTATAACAATCGAATCATAAGCTAACAAAGGTATTTCTTATAATGTGTGGTATATGTAGATACCCCGCCCCGGCCCTGGTCAAAGGTTAGATTAAATTGCCTGCCAGGTTCGCAGCTAACACACTTAGAGTAGAGTGCTTGCCTCTAATACAAGGTTATGACACCAATTACGAAACTGATGTGCAATCTACTTAATGATATCATACATTAAGAGCGCTTCACATCAAGCAATTTGGATAGATATGTTTTGTCATTAGACAGGTGGTTAAATTGTTTCATCCTATGTTAGTCCTTTTTTATAGCTTCTTGTTATACGTTTATTAGCCTTATCAGCTAACATAGGTAATGTTGTAGCACTTTTGGCATGTTCGTCAGCCTTAAAGTTCCTGGGAAAGTCCCTCTGCCCCAGCACCCAACAGAGGTGAATATTAAACTGCTGCACCATATTCATAAGAGACGAACGAAAGTTAAGGTATGTTATAAAGTTCGTAGAGATCGAGTGCAGTGATTTAATAGCCGCTGGACAATACGGGGAGATGCAGATAATAGTATTTGATGACACGTTTTCTTTTAGAAAAGACAGGACGTTTTAGACACATCATAATAAAGTGCGCAGTAGAACACACAAAAACTGCAAAAGATTTAATTTTTTTCGCCGTAGATATTTAAAAAAATAAAAATACAAAATTTATGGACTTGAACACCATTAAGAATCTTTTTGTCTAAAAATTTATTCAAACTTAAATTTAAAAATCTTAAATCAAACATTAAAATTTGTTTTATGAACTCGTCATTTTTAAATTTAAAACTAGTGTAAAGAGCTTCAAGAACCCGGGTGAGTTTAATGGTGTCCAAATACCTTTGCTGACATTATTAATTTCTTAAAAAAAATAACATTTTTAAGAACATTAATAGATTTAAATGAAAAATAATTTTTTTTTTCGCGACGTATGGGATACGACTTTAAATAAATCTAAAAAAAATGTTTTACAGATTTTAATTTTAAACTAAGAAATCAACAAAACTCTTCATTCAAATCAACTAACTAACTTTAAAATACAAGGTAGCGCAAAATTAATCACCCAATCGGAAGATGTTCTAAAATGGCGTCGCACGTCAATCATTTTTGACATTTGTGAACTAGACAGCTCTAGTATAGAAATATAGAAAAGCAATGGAACGTTAAGTTCTCAAAATGTCTAAGATTTGTGCGAAATGTAATCAAGTCATTAATTTGTCGAGTGCGAATATTTATGTATGTGGTCCAACCATAATGCACGATGTTAATTGTGAGTCACACCTTACCGTCAAGTTTCTTGCCCAACTTAAGTTGACATTTCTTTATTTCAGTGTTTGACAAATTCAACCATGGAGAGGCACACAATTGAGCAGCGCGTTCGAATCAAAATCTGTAGGAAATGTGAAAACACCTGTGCATGCTCGCCCAGTTCGTTCTGCGGAAAACTTTGCTGTTGTTCGCGATAGTGTGGCAGAAGAGCCGTCAACCTTGACTCGTCGTCGTGAACAACAATTGAACATCTCATGAACATCACTGATGCTAATTTTTAATAAAGATTTGAGTTTACGTGCTTACACGGTTCAATTGACTCAAGAGCTGAAGCCTACTGACCATTTCAAGCGTCCGTCGTCAATACGCCGCCGAATGGTTGGTTGAACAGACAGAAGTGAATGGTGACTTTATAAAGAAAATCATCTTCAGCGAGGAGGCACATTTTCACCTCAGTGGATTCGCTAACAAGAAGAATTGGAGCATGAGAATCCACGAGTGATTGTTGAAAAGCCGATGCATCCACAAAGAGTAACTGTTTGGTGCGGTTTATGGGCTGGCGGCGTCATCGGGCCGTACTCCTTCGGAAATGAGGTCGGTCAAGTAGTTACCGTGAATGGTGTTCGCTATCGTGGGATGATAACGGACTTTTTGTAGCCAAAAATTGACCATATGGACCTGGACGATATGTGCCACTCGCCAAACAGCTAACGAAACAATGGCTCTTTTGTGGCGATTTTAATTGTCCACCACAATCATGGGATTTGAAACCGTTGGACTTCTTTCTTTGGGGATATTTAAAAGAAAAATTGTACGTCTCAGAGTCATTGAATATATAGACCATCGGATAGAAGTATGCCACCGAACCCGTGGAGAGCATTTGGTCGATATTTTGTTTCACACATAATTGTCATAGATCCTTCTATTTCCTTCCTAAATATTAAGATAATTCGCTGAAAACTTTTTCTTTTATTTACAATCAACATCGTGCGTTTTCGTTGGACCATCCTTTATAAATAGATTAACTTTGAAATATAACTTATTATTGTACCTCATAAAAATTAGTTAAATGAATCAAATATTTTGTTTGTTCTTGTATATATGAAGATTAATGTACATAGTTTAACTTTATTTTTCTTTCTGGTAGTCTATAAAGGACTTATCGTGCCAACTGGTTAACATTCCGGCGCCTAGCTAGTCGCCACTGGACTGGGCGTTCGGCGAGAATATCGCGGCTATGGATCCGATACCGCCCCTACAAAGTTCAAATAGTGCATCAGTTAATGCCTGCTGACCGTCCGTCGCGTGTGGTTTACTGTCTATTCATCAATCTTAACAACGAACAAGAACACTTTGTGTCGAAACTCGAAAGTCATCATGAGCGATGAGGCGAATTCCCACTTAAGCGGTTACATCAATTAATAAAATCTTTATTTCTGGGGCAATGAAAATCCGCGTGTGATGCACGAACAGCCATTACATCCACTGTGTGATGTGCCATTCATGCGGGAGAAGTGATTGGGTCCTATTTTGTTAGACGCCATAGGCAATAGGTCAATGTTTCTTGGCCAACGCTACAGAGAAATGATAAACGACTTCTTACTGCCGATTTTTAATAATCTGCGCTTGGTGAACATGCAGTTTCAACAAGACGGTCAAACCTGTTTACTGATCGCGTAATCTTCCGATTTGGCAATGCCTGGAAGATCGCCCGATTTAACCATCCCAGACTTCTTTCTTAAGGGGCTACTTGATGTAGCGGGCTATAATGCCAACAAGCCTCAGAGTACAACTCACATCTTTTTGCAGCCGCAGCACAAACTTTTCTCTACTTATTGGATAGAATTCAAAACAGAGCGTTAAACTTGATAGAAAACAGAGCTATCATCGATTTATTCCCATCTCTTGAACACCTACGGAATGTTTTTCTTGTTTTATCGCTTCTTTGACAAGCAATGCTCACTCGAAGTAGCCAGTTGCATTCCTCTACTTTATCAGTTCACACGTGATACCTAATCGCTTCGATAGGAATGCTCATCAGTTCACCCTCGAGCCTAACTTTGGTCGTACTGTCAAATATAGATATTCGTCTTATAGTCGCACAACACGATTATAGAATAACTAACCCGGCACGGTTTTCCCTTGCCATTTCTATGTATTTGGAAACATTCAAAACAAATGTTCATCGACATCTCTTTTCTCCCCCCCCCCCCTAATTTCCCCATTGCCCGTGCTGTGCTTAACATTATAATGGTCTCATAACGTATACTTGAACGCGTGTGAATTATAAAAGAAAAGAAGACAATTGCAGCCCTTAAGGACAATATTCGATGGGAATGCGCACAGTTATCGCCGGAAATCATGCGGAAAGTCGTGGAAAATGCGATAAAACGAGCACAAATGTGTATCAAAACTGGCAGCAGACACTTAACGGATATCATTTTTTCCACTTAACAGCAACATCGTAACGGTCTACATAAAGATTTCCATCACTCAAAATCATTTTTCGGACCATTCACGACAAGAAGTTTTGGAGGGTTTTATATCTGATATCCACATAGATAGATTCACACGCTTGTCCTTCGGATGTGGATTTCCAACGTCAACGTATGATAAGCTCATTAAATTCTGATCTTGACAGCATTGTCCATGTCCATGTCCAATAGGGAATCAAAAACCATGTAGAATGTAATGCTTCTAAAACTCAATGCCATTTACTGTCGCTAAAGAGTAAACCTCCCCCAATGCCACTTTCTATGAGTGATACTTGCATCGAGGAGACTGGACAGCTTTCAGTTCTAGGTACATATGTGCATCACAGACTATCTTTTGTGGAGTGATCACATATTTGACGTCGCCAAAAACGCTGCTAAGTGTTTAGGCTTTCTCCGCCGATGCAAGAAGTTTTTCACCCCATCTGATCTGGTTGTTATATATAAAGCCTTTATTCTTCCCTTTGATTCTCTTGGACAGAATTCAAAAGAGTACTTTAAAAATGATAGGTGACCGTTGTCTAACGGAAACATTTGTTTCCATCGAGCACCGCCGCAATGTTTCATGTCTATCATTATTTTACATGCTATTTTCATTCCTCCCCTGAAACAATTCAACCGTAATACCCGTACTTCTAGGAATGCTCATTGCTCCCCAGCTTACCCTTGAGCCCAATTTCGGACGTACAGTGAAGTACAGAGATTCTTTTTTTAGCCGCACTACACGAATGTGGAATGCTTTACCCGGCTCAATGTTTCCCAATCATTGCAATGTGCAGCCCTTCAAAACGAATGTACATCGATATCTCCTTTCTAATCCTATCCCATTTTCCTAATTGCTCGCACTGTGTTTAACATTATAAGGGTATTTATAACCCCTTGAGTGCGCGTATAATATAAAAAAAATAAAAGAAACAGCCTATTATTAATTTTAATTTTAATTTTGGTGTGGGCAAAACCCCCATTTATTCGGCTTAATACAAGCTAATTCTTAATCTAACTTAAAAACTAAGAACTTAAGCTAAGGTTAGTGAGGGGGAGGACGGTTCAGAAGCAGGAGTTTTAAGGAAGGAGTGCTCAGGTTAAAGTCGAAGAAGCATATGTAGCATATATGTAGCATGCGAGAGACAGGTTCGTTGGAGCCGTAAGAGGTTCGGTGGGTGGGTATATAAAAGAGACGAGGGTTTCGTGTATTACGGGGATTAGTATTGAGAGAGATGGAGTTGTAGAGCGACATGCAGTCAACGGAACCGGAGAGTAGTCGATGAATGAAGAGAATGTCTGATATCTATCTTCGTTCTTCCAACGAATTCATATTGATTAGTTTAAGTCGATCTAGATAGGGAGGCAGAATCAGAGGATTGTTCCATGATAGACCTCGAAGAGCAAAGCGTAGGAATCGACGTTGGATGCTTTCGATTCTGGAAATATGAGTAATTTGGTAAGGGCTCCAAACTTGAGAGGCGTATTCTAGCAGTGGACGAACAAACGATATGTATAAGGACCGAGTTACATAGGGGTTGGAGAATTCTTTGGACCATCTTTTGACGAAACCGAGCACTGAGTTTGCTTTGAGAATGATATCGTCTATGTGAGTGAGAAAATTAAGCTCTGGGTCACATATAATGCCTAGGTCACGAATATTATCAACTGTGGGTATGGGTTGATTATGGAGCAGGTAGAGACGGGGAGGAGATTTGTTACGTTTGCGTGAAAAAGTAATTGATTGGCATTTGACGACATTAAGCTCCATGCAATTTTTTAGACACCAAACTGAAAAACTGTCTAGATCCTTTTGAATAAGCGAAGAGTCATGTGTTGAGGAAATGGTCTTGAAAAACTTGGTATCATCAGCGTACAGAGAGACAGAAGAATGTTTGATGACCCTATCAATATCATTAATAGCAAGAATAAACAAAAGTGGGCCGAGGTGGCTGCCTTGGGGGACACCGGAGGTAGCTAAGAAAGGGCATGAGGTGGCAGATCTAAATCGAACGCTGTAATAACGGTTTTCAAGGTAAGAAGAGATCCACTGTAACAAAGAGGGTTCAAAGCCGAGAGTGGACAATTTGAAAAGAATAAGCTTATGGGAAATTTTGTCGAAGGCCTTGCTGAAATCGGTTGAGATTACATCGACTTCGTAGCCTTTTTCTAAGGCTGAAAGGGTGACGGATACAAATTCAACAAGGTTAGTGGTTGTAGACCGGCATTTGAGAAAGCCATGTTGTGAGGGGGAGATGAGAGATTTGCAGTGGAAACTTAAGGTTTCATACAAAATACTTTCAAAGAGTTTGGGTATGTGTGAAAGTTTGGCAATGGGACGATAATTATTAACATCGCTCTTCGGACCCTTTTTGTGAATAGGGGTTATGAAAGATAATTTCCATATCTCAGGAAACTCTCCTTTATTTAGGGAAAGGCTGAAAATTTTTGAGAGGGGGAGAGAAAGGATGGAAGAGCATTTTTTTAGAAGTATGGCAGGGAGACCATCTGGACCAGGATTGAATTCATCGTTAAGTTGATTCAATTTATATTCGATGAGATGGGGATCGACGGAACGAGGGAGAAGCTGTCCAACAGAAAAACTTTGTAGATAATTGAAATAGGCTGAATCAGGAACAAAGCAGTCATCAGCAAAAGATTGTTTGAAGAATGTAGCGAAAAGGTTGGCGATAGTGTTAGGATCGTTTGATGTTTCGTTATTGAAAGAGAGAGTGGTTGGGTAGCCATCGGATTAAGGTATTAGTACGATACTACTAAACAATTTGCTAACTTTATAGTATCTAGTTTATTAACTCATTCTTAATTTTAAACATTTTCTAACTAGTATCGTACTAAAAGAATTTTTTAATAAATTGCTTCTGAACACACCTAGGACAATGACATTTTGTGTAAAAAAGTAAGTGCACACGAACCTTTTTTGATGTTTGCAAATGTCAAAGAGTCATATGAAGCTAGTATTATACTAAAAAAATAAAGTAGGTATTCGAGGATAGAGAAAGTATGATGCTTTATTCGATTAAAATTTGCAAATTCGTTGTTTTAACCTAGTATCATACTAAAACAGCTTTAGCATCGTACTAATTCAAATTAAAATTTGCGCCTGCCTAATTCAAAAACAAAGCTGGATGAGTAATTTTGTTCCACCTTGTATTTCCTTGTAATTCCCCTGTAATGATAATCTGCCTGATTTTGTCGGCTTTTAAGATCATAAGATAAACTTTAACATGCACACAATAACATAAACTAAAAGTGATTATTATTTAGGTAAGTCATCAGGGTTAATCATAAATTTAATTCAAATTGTTGAAATGTTGAGAGTCTAGATGGCGCTTGACTCATTTTTTGACAAATTTAAAATGTGACATGTGTGGCACTGATCGAATGTCATCGAATTTATTACAACTTTAAATAAAAAAAAAATGAATATAAAAGAGTGTACCAAAACTGGTATTCTATAACCTGGTGTCCATAACCTTCTTCCAATCTCCTCAGTTTTGTGCATAAGTAAAGGCATTTCTTCACCTATAGTATTTTTTTCATCTCTATTCATATAATGTTAAATACCACCTAACTTAAATCTGAAATGTATGTTTTTTTCATAATTAACATAGAATTGAATATGAATGGTGGACCAACACCTCGTAAAGAACCAGGATCTAGTGAATTACAAATCTCTCCTGTGTAAGTGTTGTTGCGGAATGTAGGGGATCTTCAATTTTCTGCCGATTTCAAACGGCTAACATGAGCACCACTTTTCACTATAAGAGGTATCTACTCTCGGAGGATTTGTTACTTCTCCGCAGAAGGCAATACAACTCTGAAAAAAACATTTCTATAGGCCAGATTTTTTTTTTTCGAAACAAATTAAAAACATCAATTTCTTTTACAAATGCTTAAATCGTCTTCTTATGCAAAAAAAAATCTAAAAGAATCCTCGTTACCTTTCATATTATTTACACATCAAAACATTTTATTTATTTAGACTGTCTAGGGGGCACATCTCAAGTCTATTGGTCTGTAAGAAAAGGTTTGCTCGCATATCGAAGGATAATTTAAATAATTTAAACAACCATTATAATCTAACCGAAAATCTGACAGAATTGGTAACTCACCACAAGTAGGTATGCATAATGTCTGGAGTGTAAACATTATTAAGGAAAAGAAGATTTATGTAAGCAAAATGTTTTCTTCTATATAGAAGAAAAAAAAAATAAAAACCCAGCTCTTTTGAAAACCCATTTAAATTATCTATTTACATTTAAAATGCTCTTTTATAGAGGGGGTGTCAACTTTTGTGTTGGTTTGCTGTATTCCAAGCGACTTGAACGGTCTGTCAGAAATGTAGGAACTCAACAATGGCAACATCGTTTCATGCCTACGATATTCCAACTACGAACCGAATGAGACGTTTTCATTAAATAGACTTATAACTTAAACTATTCGCTTAACTAATTTTGAAATACTTATCAAAACTTAAATGAATTACTATTAAATTAATTTGTACTTTTTTTTTTAATTAATAACCTTTTGCAAATAAATTGCATTCAAGCTATACACAAATATTCTATGATTCGATTGTATATACTCTATTTGGAAACAAATGCAGAATTTCCTTCAAAATACGCCACAAGGTCGCTCCACTGACGTTTAAATGCTGCACGCGCTGTCGATGCCACACACGTATGTTCTCTGCAAAAATCTTTCAAAAAGCTTCAACCAGTTCATTGGGAAGTTTTTGGCTTTAATAATAATAAAGGGCACGTTGACGATCTCCTACCGCCCGTCTGCCCTGTGCTCAACAAAACTCGACACATAACGACGAATAGTGTTGTTAGACGAGTTTTGTTGGCACCAATATTTTGGACCATATGCATCTTAAGTTAACACTACTGAACGACTATTTTCAATGCAGTAATCGTCACTATGCTTATTTTGGAACGTTGTTTTGTGTTGTGAATTGACGTTTAAAGAACATGTCTGCTCAAGTGAATCGGTTGATAAATGTCAAAGCCATTCAATGTTTACACACCGATAAGATAAGATGGCACATCTGTTATGTCACGGATTTTCTAATCAGCACTTGAAAACTTTGGGGCAAACTGTTAGTTAAGTTTAGTACGATGCAAAAGCTGTTTTAGTATGAAACTCGCGTAAAACGACGATTTTGCAGATTTTAATTAAATAACGCATCATATACTTTCTCTATCCTTTTATAATCCAATACCTATTTTATTTTTTTAGTATCTAGCTAACTTCATTTGAATCTTTGACATTTAAAAACATCAAAATAGGTCTGCTTACTTACAGCCACGTTTATAAGATTTGTTTAAACTGTATCTTAGAGGTTATTTTGTTAAGCATACTTTAATTTGCCTTTAAATAATGAAATTTGTATTTATAATGTATTTTACATTGGTTCTTAACTAAACGTTAGTTGTTAGTTAGTTAAAGAATCTACACATATTTTATACAAAAGAAAACCAAATGCTACTTCATTTTAAACCAAACAGCTGTCTTGTGACAGCTTGTATTAGTATCTACACAACATTTGGAAAAAACATATTTTATTATGTCAAATTTAGAAAATAGCTATGGAACACTAACCCATTCCTGTGGCCACAAGCAAAATTAAAAGGTCTAAAAATTGGGATACTTTCGAAAAGGTCTTTATTAAAAAACATGCCACGATAAATTAAAAAAAAAAATCATTTCCTTTCACTTTCACATGTTCTCCTTCAACAGCTTACTGAAGAGAAAATGTCAATAATTGAGGACAAAAGTGTCGATAAAAACACTAAATCAATAATATTTCTGTATTTTAATTCTTTGTATTTTATAATTCTTAAATATCACAACAGACAACACAAACTTCAACAATGCAACTCTCATATTTGCTGCCAGTTGAAGAATCTTAGCATAGTGCCACAGATTTGATGATTTGAGGCAAGCGTTTATTTCATCGACAGTAGGCGATCTTGGAATGATTGGCAGTGTTTGGCGGAAATCGCCAGATAGTAATATCAGTGCGCCGAAAAAAAACTCTCTCGTCATTGGACAGATCTTTGAAGGTTCGATCAAGAGCTTCCAATGCGTGTTTGTGCACGATTGTGCATTAGTCCTCCTATAGATGATGATTTTGAGGCTACTTAAACGTTTGTCATTGCAGAGTGTCTTGCTATTTTACATGTCGATTGTTCAGTAGTTTGAAGATTTATTGGCAATTTCAACGCTGAATGAGCCGTACGGCATCTTTCTAACAACGTGGCCACTTTTTCAGAAGAAGCAACTGCTACCGCAATTTTGGATCTCGCACGAATACTGGCCAAAATCATTGAAATTAGAAATTTCTTTCCTGTTCCACCAGGAGCATTCAGGAAAAATAAGCCACCATTCCCCTTATCAATTGTGTTAATTAATGTATCATGTTTCCTTCTGTCTTGGGTTAAACAGGGGTACATTTGTTTGAACTGGTTAGTCTAATTCATTTCGATCATACTCGTATTCACGTTCACTTTCCAATTTTCTATTAAATGCGTCATTCTCTCCGCGATCTGGCGCTGGCATTCCTAACCTGACTAACAAACTGCATATGAGGTAACACATATTTTATCGATCAAAAGCAAAGCCTGATAATTCATCTTCTTATTTGCTTCAAGATCAGGATTTCTTGAACTGACACGGGTTCGATATAAAATCTCTTCTGACATGTTATCTCTGTATTTGTTCCAAAGATCACGTGGATTAGAAGCATGTAGAAATGATGATAGCAAATACTCGTAATGTGCGCATCTGACTTGGAGATGCAGAAATAATTGCTTCAGCGATTGTCGTGTCCCAATGAGTATCTTTTTCAAGCAAATTGAGCTTCGACATGCTGCACGAAATATTGGACACACTATAACATTAACAGTTCGTAGTGATACAAATGATGTTGGCCCACGAACATTTACCAGCAACAACCGCAAATATAAACATTCATCGTTCTTTGGATGAACTGTGTAAATACGACCAAGAGCATCAGTAGAACGCATATCCGAATGATCAGGAATCGCATCGCCTTGCATCCGATGCGGAAATTTTTTCGATGAAGCGTTCCTAGTATAATAACGTGGCATCTCCGAGTAAGGCAACGTTCTGGCCAAGGGATCGTTTTGGCAAGTCGTAAAGAAACTGGTTAATGTTAGCGCTGGAGGTGTTTCGGCTCGTTGAACAGCATTTGACCCTGTGAAATATACTCTTTCACCGTTCTTCAGATGCACCTCCATATGTACAACAGTGGTATGACTTTCGTGAATAAGGAATGAGAATATACGCCAAATTGCCTCCTTGCAGATCACATACGAGTATATACCAACTTGAAAGCGCGTAATATCGTCGTCGCTATATTGAATGTTTGGATGCCAAAATGGGCCATATCGCCGCCATTCGTGACATATTTACAAATGTATTTAACGGACTTCACCGAATTGCAATACTCAACGTTACAACGTGTTTTGAATGTTTTTGAAAGAAGTGGCGAATAAGGAACGATCTAACTGTTGTCGACCACGAAATCGTTTCCTTTATGTTTGAAAGTTACGAAACCCATGAACATTTCGTATGGGAAAATGTTTTTTCTTGGATTTGTATTTTTTCGTCAATTTTCCAATGTTTTTCATAGCTATTCTGCTGTTCGGAGACGGAGACAAATACAACAAATCGAAAACCGTAAAAATCGGTCCAGCCTTTCTCGAGTTAGGAGTGTTCGAACAAACCCGACTTTGTTTTATATATTAAGATTTTATAAAAATTTATTGTTAAATTTGTTGTCATATTTCGGCAGACGGCTAAGCCATGCTTAAATGTACTAAATTCAAACAATTGCAATTGTAAATTTTATGAATGATATTATATTATTTAATACAGTAAAACCCGCTTAAGAGAAACCCGCTTAAGAGAAAAACCCGCTTACCTGTAACACTTTTTTCATCACCAAGTATTTTCCGACCAATTTCTCTTAAAACACTCCCCTTAAGCGAAAAACCCGGATAACTGAAACATATTTTCAGTTAATTTTTAATATTTTTCGTTGAAAAAAACTCTCTTAAGTGAAAAAAAAATTGAATCAAACAGAACAAAAATTTGTTAGTTTTTTCAATAAATTATGTCAAATGGTTCAATACTGTTTCGATTCGATTTTCATTTCGATTTCGATGATAAGATTGAGTTGAGGCTTTCACAAAATACTCTTTATTGTAAGTCATAAATTACCAAATGACATCGAATGATGGCTACTACGAGTATGTCCAATGTCCATTGATTAAAAGGCGTCAAAAAATTCTAGACAAAGAGATTTCATTTGTCGCATATGTAAGTCGAAAGTTTTTATTCGATAAGTCTCATTACTAGTTAAATTTCCACAGTGTCTAAACATACCAGATCCTGGGACCGTATCGCGTAAGAGTAAAATGATCACTAAATCAATTGATTGTTGTTTTGACAATCGCTCTGTCTATATTTTTTTATTGATATGATAGAGACAGCTATATTCAAAATGACAATCAAAAAATTGACAATCAACTATCACCTTACGCGATTCCACCCTTGATACCTCAAATAACACCAAATTGAATCGAGTAAATCATGGTTAATCGAATTAACTGAGAATGAAACTAATTGAAATGATTGAGATTGAAATAGAAAATCGAGAAACGAGAATCATCTAAATGATTGAGATTGGGATCGATTAAATGAAAATTTGTGATTTCGATCAACAATGCTTTTCGATGATCGGATCGAAAAAATCGAATCGATCCAGATTGACACAGCTCTACTGCAGTGACGAATTGTAGTGCAGAACGATCGTTTTCCGTATTGAAACGAATAAAAACGTATTTAAGTTCTCGCATTAGCGCCTTAACAGTTTAGCTTTATTAAATATAGAAGCTGAACTGACAAAAAATTTAGATAACGAATCTATTGTTAATGAATTTTGTAATGAATATACACACAAAAAAAATTTGAAAACATCAAATATTATGCATTTTGTGTTTTTTATTATTATATTTTATTACTTTATTTTCATTGTTCTAAAGGGCGGCAAAATGTATCAGCCCGGGGCGCCAAATCCTTAAATACGCCTCTGGTTGTTTTATTTAACTTCTTTCAAGGCAAGTCCAGAAGATAAAAATAATATTGTTTCTAGTATTAAATCTCCGCTTAATGGAATTTTTAAATCCGCTTAAGTGAAATTTTTTTTTCACGCGGGTTTTACTGTAATTAATAACAGAAAAAGTTAATTTCTTTCCCATAAAAATAATAAATTTAATAATTTTTCAGTGCTTCACTCAAATTACATAATATCGAATATTTTCCATAAAAATCAAACAAACAAATCAAAAGTCATTAATTAACCAAATCAAAAAAAATATCGAACTCAAATACCTTGGAAATAAAATAATTTATGATAATTTCATTCAATTCAATAAAATATAAAATAACTAACAAAACTCGCAAACAAAAACAAATTAATTTAATTACCAACCTGTCTATTGATATCGCCATCAGGGTGAACACAGAGGCACATATACTCAGGGTTGCAACAAATTGCGAGATTTTACAATAAATCTGTCCGAATGGCCAATCGTTATCTAGCATATAGATGTAGTTGAAGGTAACATTCAGTGACGACACCATGGCATCGGCTATGGAGATTTACTGAAATTAAATTAAAAAAATTATTCAAATACATTGGATAAAAGTTGCTGATGGAACATTGCAAATTTTCCTAGAATTAATTAAACTTCATTAACTTTTCTATTGAATTTTCAACAGAGTTAAATATCCAATGTAAACAGTTGTTTTCGGTAAATGTTCGTAAAGTTAAAATTCATAGCAAACATAAAAGTTTAAAAGTTCCACGAACGTTCCTTAGAGGATGTTTTTTTTTTCTATTCTAAAAACAAGTTAAGAGCACTCAAAGGTTTTATACACGATAAAAGGTAAACAAATTAATTTAGAGGGAAAACTTTATTCATTTACAAATTTTGTGTGTCATTGAAGAGTACTGGGACTCCAGTTATCTACTACTGTCATTGAGAAACCATTATAGCATGAATTGAAAATAACTTCCAGTGAAAAGTTCTTAGTTCGAAAGAGATTTTGAGTTAAGAATTAATAATTGCAAGACAGTTGACAGATTATACAGAACTTGAAATGAACAGTCACCAATGGAACGACTGTGTTACACAGAATGTAAATCGTCAAAACCTGAAGGGAGTACACGAAAGTTGCAGTTTCAAAACAATGTCACTAGAGTAGTTTCGAGAGATCAACGTCGACTCTGACCATTTCTTAGTTGTCGCTAAATTCAGAGCTCTACTCCGTAGTGCATTCAGCTAGCAACTACCAACCACCAAAGAAAAAGAATCCATGATGTATGGTAATGGTTCAACCGAAACGAATGACAAATGCACGTGCATAATGTGCTGCAGGCGCAAAACAAGAGCATCGAGAGAAGAGCATCGAGCAAAGAGGGGGGAAGAAAAGATATTTTGTATAAATAAGTTTACGCAGCTTCGCAGCTCAAGGAGATCGAAGAGTCTCGCGATAGGAAAAATAACTAAGCAACTAACTGCTAGTTTCAAGACCGGAAGGCCGTGGTTACGGCCAACGCTAGTAAGCTAGTGCGCTAGCCCACGCTAGTTCTCGCTATTTTGTGCTAGTGCGCTAGTAAGAAAATCGTGGACGATCGTTCACGCTAGTTTGATTCACACTAGTTGGTATTTGATCGTATGGTCTATTTTGAGAGCATCATCAGGATATATTAAGTCATTAATTTGGGAAGAGAAAAGAGTACACAATTTTTACAATTTATTTATTTATAGTTACATATATGTCTTGTCAAAGACATTTAAAAAATACCCAAATAGTACTAATTTGAACTTAGCGTGAGGTCGGTTTTAATACCAATCGGTTCTTTATTTCCTAATAAATTTCACGAAAAGAATTCGAGTTTTGCTGTGAAAATAGCTTTTTTAAAAGAAAAATGTTTTATAAAAAGAAAGAACTACAACATCGTATATTTTCTGACCGCTGCTGGAAGCATTACGAGTTCCATTCCATCATTTATATGATTTTTTGAGGAAGGACGAACAAAAGTTTTTTGAGTACTACAGAATGACCACAAACACTTTTTACTACATTTTGAAAGAAATATATCTAATCATTCATACTCAAGAAGCGAAATTATCAATTACATCTACAGAAAGACTGTCTATAACCCTGTGGTGCGATAAGCAAAATATATATGTTTATCTTGTGTATTTAAATTAAGACCTTAATAATCGCTTTTGATATATGTAAACAGAGCTGAAAGTTAAAAAATACCTTTTTTCGCAATTTTTTAAGAAATTCTCCGAAAGGAACAAACAAAATTTTTTAAATCCTTAATGAATATTTAGGAAGAAGATTACTATTCGGAATTCTGTAACGAGTTTTTTGGAAAAAAAATTATTTCGTAATTTAATATAGCCTCAAACATGCAAAAAAAAAATCCTGAAATTAGGGAACAATTTTGATGTCGAATCCAGGGCATCAAAAACCAAAAAATGTGATGAGTAGTGCTATAAGTAAATATTGTATTATTAGGAGGTATTTTCTACATTCACGAGTGTGAATAATTTGATAAGAATCTCAAAACAAGCTTCTTAATGCTATATATTTATATAGCTTTAATGTAGTCAAATTTACAGAAAATATACATGCATATTTTGGATGTATATATTTTTCTTTTGAAGCTCCTTAATTTAAAGTATTGGTTCAACCAATTTACGCTCAAAGGTTATGGTAAAGTCAATCAAGCAAGTCATGTTTGATTTAAAACCATAGCTCGATTTTTGTGACAAAGGGCCTTCAAAGCATAGAAAATAAATATGAATTTTTAGAAATTTAGTTTAACACAGTTATAAGTTTTAGGTTTATTTATAAAAAAATTAAATATAATTTCTAAAAAAATAAATTCAATTTTATTCGTAAACTGTTTCTCTTGATACATAATATGTTGTCCGTATCGATAGTTGATGTGAACTTAGAAGTTAAATCTGAAAATTAATACCAAAGGTAATAGGTAAAATGTGAAAGATTTAAGCCAACTAGGAAAAACATAAATTCCTCATTTTATCATAATAAGTCAGTAAGCTCAGATATTTATACCCAAAAGAACTCGCTTACAGTTTTCCTAAAAAAATTTATAATTTTAAATTTAACATCTTTAATTCCTTTGAAGTATCGTATTGAAATTTGGCGTTCAGCTACAGAATGGCACAGATCACAATTTTTGGTATTGCAAAAAATGTGTGCACAGCAATTTGAAACAGATTTGTGAAAAAAAACATGTGAAAAACAATTAAAAGAATTTGTAAATAAATTTTATACCCGGTGAGGATTTCTGAATTGTGTACGAGTAGGTTCCATCGATGGCAAACACATCAGAACTAAGCGCCCACCTCATTTCATTCTGGAAGCCTATACCTACTACAACTTCTGCTAAAAATTACAGCTTCGCAGCAAATAATACTCGCAATATTTATAGATATAGAATATTTTTATTTAAACAATTAATACAAAAATTGATTGCAGAATCTAATATTATGTTTTTCATGCCTTTGTTAAAAATTAAAAAAAAAAGAAAATATGAATAAATAACTTGTATTTGTTATTATTAATGCGACTTTGTTCCATGCTTTTTGTATAGTTTTTCTATTGTTTGTAGTTTTTTGACCCTTCACCCCACAAGAATTTCTTTTTTTTACTTTACTTATCAATAATTGGATGTCCATCACTAGAAAAATTAAAACACTCTTCGCGCTAGTAAGCTTGAAAATCAAATGAGTTTTGATTTACTGGCCTACTAGCGTGGACTAGCGCGCTCTCTTTTACTAGCGTTAAAGCTACTAGCGTGATCTATGACCACGTTATTGATTATCCAAACATTAGATTTACTAGCTTACTAGCGCGGACTACCGCACTAGCTTACTAGCGTTGGCCGTAACCACGGCCAACACAGTACCCCTTGGCATAATGGTTAGTGCGTTGGAATGTCATGCGGAAGTTCTCGAGTTCGATTTTCAGCCGCTGCAAGAAAGTTTTTTTCAGGGGTGTACTGCCTCTTGCGAGGAATTGACAAATTCTCCAAGAGTATCTCTTGTCATGGAAAGTGCTGCTCATTAGCCGTTCGAAATCGGCAGAAAATTGTAACACTCACGCAGGAATGGTTGTGAGTTGTAAGTCCCTGGGTCCTGGTTCACTCCGAGCTGTTGCACCACCAAATTTATTTATTTTTTTCAACAAAACAATTTTATCGTTTTGATAAAATTTTATCAATACGAAAAAAAGATTTTGTTGATTTCACAAAATTTTTATAATTTTGCATGATTTCTTATCTGGTTAACAAAATATGCACTACAAATAATTTTGTCAGTTTAAGATGTTAGTCACATCCGCAATTTTTTTTGTGATGTAAACAAAATGTTGTATCTACAAAAAAATTATTTTGAAATGTTTGTCAATGTCACAAAGTTTTTGTTAAATATTATTTGTTATTTTAACAGAAAATGAAAACATTTTTGTTAATATGACAAAATTTTTTTTTGAGGTTAAGTTATTTTGTTATATTGATAAATGACAAATGATCATGACAAATCTTTTGTGTAATCTTGGTTTGATATAGTTCACATTTGGTTTTTGTCAAAAAATCAATGTAAGATGAACTGAATTTAACAAAAATTGCGTATTGTCAATACGCCTTGACAGATAAGTCCATGTGAGATCGCCGAGACAAAACGCCAATTTTTGTGGACTCAAAAGTAAAAAAAGCTATTTTGAAACAAGAAACATTCTCAAATTTAAAGTAAACCATTTTTGAAAAATAAATATTGTAGATTCATCAAAAGAAAATATTTTGATGATTTAACCCATTCTCTCCGATTGTACTTTTTAAAGTAGGTACAGCAAAATGAATCCACTTTCTGGGCATGTAAAAGTATGTCACGAATGAAAATTACATGTTTGAATTTTTTTTTTATCTAAATATTTGAATATTTTTCAATTTTTCCACATTCTTTTTTTTTTCAATAAATTGGAGTAGGCCTCTGTCCAAATGTCTTTTTGCGCAAAGCATTTTAAAATATTGTTGGTTTTGCGTCTATGAAAAAAGTTTGTGTTCACAAAAAGTTACAAAAACCAAATATTGTTATTATTTCTAAAAATCTCAATCTATCTATCTATCTATCTATATCTATCTATCTATCTATATTTTTGTAAATATGTACATACATATATACGGAGGTAAGCAAAGCTAAAGTTAGATGTACTTTAAAAAGTACAATGGGTTCATGCATATATTTTTTTTTTAGTTTTCAAAATTCAAAATGGATTTTGAAACTATTCCTACTAAACACTTTTATGGAAAACGATTTTACAACCTCGATACAGCCCTTGAAGAAATGCATAATAATTCGGAGATAGTCAATGCTGATTGCTGATACTATCGTCATAAATCCTCCACCGGTGAATTATGTTACGGATGAAGAGGACATGAATGAAGAAAACATAAAGGCAGCAGAGCTACCAAAAGATATTCCAGGTGAGGTTGAAATTTTTGTTGGAGTCTTATACAGCAGATGATAATGGGTTTGACAGCGATGATGACATTCCGTTATCTGAGTTGAAAATGTCAATTGCACTACAGGTATGGACAAAGTGCATTTCAACAACAGAATTTGAACGAACCGAAAATCATTTGAGTAGAATCTAAAACTGTGCTTCAGATTTGTTTGGACTTAGCGAAGTCGATGTTTTTGAAAAATTGTTCGATGCAGAGGTAAGACAACTTATTGTTAGCCAAACAATATTGTATGCAGGGCAAAAAAAAAACAATATACCTTTTTTTCAATGAAGGAGATCTAAAAATTTTAATAGGAATTGTAAGAGTACCTGTTTTAAATTTACTTTGATTTAATAATAGTTTTTATTTTTTTATATATAAGCTGAGCTTGTCATATAATTTTAATTTTAAGATGCATTCGAAAACTTAGAGATCAAATGAAAACAACTATTATTTCTTAATAAATAAAATTATATTATATTACATTATATTATATTATACGATTGATCTTTATTTCTGAAAAGGCCATAACAACTTTAGAAGTGGGATAGTTCCGAACATTTTTGATTAATATTTATATTATAAAGAATTCCGATAATGAACAAATCTGAAGTCCAAAATTGGCTCAAGAAGCAGGATGTTGATTTTTCCCCAACAGTTACATTAACGCAATTTCGGAAGCTGTACAATGAAAAATTCAGGGAGTTAAATCAAAGGGATAACAATTTCGTCGAAGATGGAAATTCAGACAATTCCGGAAATAATGAAGAAGATGTATTTGGTCGTTCAATCCTTCAGCAAGAACTTCAAACCAATGATCAAATTTCAAAAAAATTCTCCCATAAATCGGTTTGCATCTATAGCAGAAGTAGAAGCTGATATTGATACACAGCTTAGAGTTTTGGAAAAACGCCGTCGGTTGAAACAATTGCAACAAGAACTGGCTTCCACTCCGAATGTTTTGGCTAACGCAAAATTCGAAGATATTCAACATTATATCACTCCCTTTGCTGGTGATGAAGATTATGATGCCCGTAAATGGGTAGAAAATTTCGAACGAGCTTTTAATTCGGTAAATGGTGACGATGTTTACCGCCTTAAGTCAATTCGACGTTTGATGAAAACGGATTCTGCTGCTGAATTGTTTCTTCGTGTGGATAATTCTACTAATTACTTTCAATTCCGTAACAAATTTTTGTTAAATTTTGGTCATGCGTATACTGTTTCAGAAGTGATTGACAAATTAAGAAAAACCACTTTCCGTTCTTGGAAACTCTCAGTTACTCTATGTTATTGCAAGTCATCAATTTATAATAGAGGGATTTCAAGATAATCCTGTGAACATTGCTGTGTTGTATCTGGCTTGTAATATACAACATATCAAACAACTATCACATCGCTATAGCCAATTGCGTAGTCAACGAAAATTAAATGAAGCATCAATTAAGACCCCGTCTACAACAAACACAACTAAGACAAAACCACCAGTTTTAAAACCGAGCTTTGATAATTCTAAGATGCTGTGTTACAATTGCTCAAATGTTGGGCATTTTGCAAGTTCATGTCCTCATCCCAAACGAGAAAAAGGTTCATGTTTTCATTGTGGTTCTAAAGAGCATATTTTGAAAGACTGTCCAAAGAAACATACTAGACGAGTGGCCCTAGTAGATGATTTCCAGTTTAAGAATATCGAAAATACAAATAGAGAAGCTACTCGTAACAATCATATTTCCGAGATAAATGATGTAAGTGTTACCTTTTTGATTATTGGTTCTATGCATAGATGTAATACTTTCGTTTCTTTATTTGATTCTGGTAGTCCGATTAGTTTAATGAGAAAATCTGCTATTCCAAATGATTTAATTAACCAATGGTCTCAATATTCTGGTTACAAATGATTGGGAAATTTAAAATTATGTCCTTTTGGAAAAATTCAAATTAAAATTTCCTTTTGCAAGTTAACTAACTTAATTGATATCTTTGTTGTTCCTGATGATTCAGTTATTCCATATCCACTTTTGTTGGGTCAGTACTTTTTAAATGTTTTTAATAATAAATTTATGATAGTTGATTTAACTTTTAATAAAGTTCCCAAAACAAATGTTGAAATTTTGGATGATTCGAATAAAAATAAAATTAAAATATCAAACAAAGTATTGCATTGTGTGTATAATTCGACTGAAAATGAGAATTCAAAAATTTTAACTACTTGTGATCTATGTCAACTTTCGAACGTGAATGTTAAAAATCATGTTGCATCGACCAATATTTCGTTAGGTATCGATCATTTTTGCAATTGAAGTAGATACAATATTTTCTGAATGTATAGATATCAATTTTAATTTGAATCAATTCTATCGGAAAGAGATTCAGACAATTATTGAGACTAATTACCTTTGACCTTTCAAATATTCCAGCCTCTAATGAAGAGAAATATGAAATGAAAATTTATTTGACTTCCGACATTCCAATAAGCTCAGCACCTATAGAAGACTTTCTTATGAAGATCGGCGTATTAGTGATCTATTGAAAAACAAACAAATACGACCTAGTAATTCTCCTTATGCATTTCCAATTGTTCTAGTTTCTAAAAAAATTTGCGAGAAACGAATGTGTATTGACTATCGACCTCTGAATAGAATCATGGCAAGGGATAGTTATCTATTACCTCTTATTGATGACTGTCTAGAGAGATTGGAAGGCAAGGCATATTTTACATATTTTACTTTGGATCTAAAAAATGGGTTTCAACAAGTAAACGTCCCAGAATTTTCAATTCCATATAAATACATAATTTGTAACCCGAGATGAACAATTTGAATATTTTTGTAATGCCTTTTGGTTTAAAAAATGCACCTGCAGTGTTTCAACGATTCATTAATACAATTTTACGTCCATTTATTGATGAAGGGACTGTTTTTGTATATAATAGATGATATAACAATTGCTACCAAAACTACTTTGGAACATTTGGACGTACTTCAAAGATTATTACGACTTGAACTTAAATTCAAAAAGTGCCAATTCGGTTACAATGAAATAGATTTTTTGGGATTCTCCATCAATAAAAAGGGTGTTCGTCCCAACAATAGACATATTGAAAATATGAAGCATCTTCCCATTCCGAAAACTTTAGATCAAGTCCAAAAATGTTTAGGTTTATTTTCATATTTCCGCCGATTTGTAACGTCGTTTTCACATATCGCCATGCCATTACGGAATCTGTTAAAACCTGGTGTTAAATTTGTTTTCGATGATTTATGCCCTTCAGCATTTTCTAATTTAAGGTATAAATTAATAACGTCACCGGTTTTGGCATTGTATAACCCAAAACGCGATATAGAATTGCATTGTGTTGCAAGTGCTGATGGTTTTGGGGGAATACTTATGCAAAAACAGGATGATGACAAATTTCATCCAGTTGCATATTTTTCACAACGTACAACTGCTTCTAAGTCTCGATGTCATAGTTTTGAATTGGAAATCCTAGCAATCATATATTCGTTACGAAAGTTTCGTGTGTATTTAGAGGGTATTTCGTTTAAGATTATAACGGACTGTAACTCTCTTACAATGACATTGAACCGTAAAAATGTTAATGCTCGAATAGCTCGTTGGACACTTGAACTTGAGAACTATGATTACAGTATTCAACACAGAAGTGGCCTTTTAATGGGTCATGTTGATACATAACATTCCGAAGATTCTGATCATTCTGAACATTCTAAGCATTCCGAACATTCTGAAGATTCTGAACATTAAGAACAATCTGATAATTCTGCTGAACATTCTGAAAATTAAGAACATTCCGAAAACTCAGAACAAGAACAATGTTCTGCAAATTGAATTTATTGAAAATTATGAAAATTCCGAATATTCTGAACATTCCGAGCAATCCGAACTTTTTTAACATTCCGAAGATTCTGAACAATCCGAAAATTCTGAAAATTTAGAAAATTCCGAGCATTATGAACATTCCGAATATTGTGAATCAATTCGAAAATTCCGAACATTCTGAACATTCCGAATATTCTGAACATTCCGAACACTCCAAACATTCTGAAAATTTAGAAAATTACGAACATTCTGAACATTCCGAATATTGTGAATAATCCGAAAATTCCGATCCCATGACCTTGGAAAGAAAGGACGTAAGTGCACTTGGACGATAGTTAGACGGTGAAGAAGATTCGCTTTTTTTGGGATAAACCGGACAAATTCTGTTTTCCATCCACTCGGAAAGTGTCTAGTAGAGTAAGACAAATGCAAAACTAACGCTTTAAAGAACACCTCTTCAGAATCGGAGAAATACTATCCGGGCCAGCGGATTTGAGTATATCGAATGCGAAAGTAGATTTGGCACAAGCATCTACGCTTTCAATTACAGGAGAAGTCATGGCACTTTCTGCTTTTTTTTGTAAGCTTTTAAAAATGAGTCTCATTGAAGACGAGCGACGGAACAGAAGACGAACGAATTAGTATTTCGTTAATTTGTTGAAAATTACCCAAAATGTTTTCTACCTTTGGGACATGATATAGAGTTAATTTTCGGCACACAAATGTTTGACTCGCTATAAATAATAAAATAGACCCCAGGGGGATGTTTCCTGGAAATAAATTGTAGGTCTTTGGAAAAAAGATTTAACTTAAATACCTTGCCCTGTCATATTGGCACTTTTCTTAGAGATTGTATTCATTATTTATTTCCAAATAAAAGAGTTCATAATGTTCCTTTGAAAAATAAAAGTTGACCTGTTTAGCGCGGCCACACTATGCCCTGACCATATTAATTTAGTAAATAACGCATTCGTCAATTTCTCTACCTTTCGCCTTGTACAGGGGCAGGTCTAGGTCTGATGAGATTCTTTTACTATGAGATATGTATATAGGAAATGTATTTAGTAGCTACTGTAAAACCTCCTTTAAAAATATTAAACCATTATTTAAAGCTCAGCGAGCCCAGGGTATACGAAACAAAATTGCACTTCACATTCACATTCCTGTTCGTTTTCATATGTTTGGATCATGCCTTTAGGCTTATTGTGTAGATGTAATTATTTTTCTATTTTATTTGCTTTCAGAGTGATACACAACGCACAACTTTAAATGGATCATTCGGAAAAGGAACTTTTATCATTGAAACTGAATTCATTCATCAAATGAAGAAACTTTGTAATGAATTCTCCAAAGTAAGTTACCAAATGAAATGGATGTGATACTCGTATATGATATATGCATATACGATACACAAGAGATTTGTTTAGCTTAACTTCCTCTAGAGATTGCCCTTTTTTGGTGGAAGACCTTATGCAGCCTGAAAGATTTAAATTGAAATCCTGTTAAGTAAACAGTTTTGTAAATATCTTTTTCTGAAATATTTAGCAAACAATAGGTACAACGTACAAAGTGTAATATGTATAAATGTATGTAGCTTCTTCATAGCTGTGTGGCATAATGGAGGTGATTTTATTAAGAAGGATCTCTCACTATGAATGAATTTTCAAACTTGCTCCAATGCAAATTTTATATCTTTAAACTAAAAATAGAATACCGAAAAACTCCTGACACAAATTATGAGTGCATTGGGCTCTACTCTACATTCGCATCTAAGGCTTTTTTTCCAAGTAGGCACTGTTTTGTATGTGCAGACTATTGTGTCTCATAAGAGGATAATAGAGGAAGGGTTTTATTTATTGTTTTTTTTTTTTCAAATAAATATTTTGGAATATTTTGAGAGGTATTCAAAATTCTGTTATATTTCTCTTCTTTATTTGCAAATGTTTTATATAAAAACAAAAGGTCAACGGCCTTGGCTTTGATGAAAGCATCGCCTCCCAACGATCAGCGAAATCAAGCATCATTGCGCATGGTTAGTAATTGGATGGTGGACCGTTCAAATACCAACCGTCTGCTGTTGACATGGTGTTTCTTCTGTTGTTCTTTCTGCAGGTGGGGGCGACGGCGTGCTTGAGTAGTTTAAGGCTTGTCCGGGGCTCTGTTGAACTCTACCGGTGTTGCTGCGAATGCACAATCCATGCACTAAAGTGTATGGGTGCTGAAGCGGTAATACTGGTTTGATGTTCTGATGGGCTCGTCCATCGATTTATCGGTGGGCCAGTATTGCTACTTCACACAAAGCTGTCATTCCCGGTTCCTATCGACCTCCTCGCGGTGCCTGTGGATATGATACCGTAATAGTAACTGAACTAACTTGCCAAGAACAGTCCGGACGGTGTCCTTAAGGTAGGAATCCGCTAAGGAGTGTGGAACAACTCACCAGGGGAGTGCACATTCTTGGTTGTGGTTTCTACCTCGACTATAGCTAGGTGTGTGTATATCTGGGGTTGACAGGCCCCGAGTTTTGCAGGAACTCTCTGTAAGTGACCATAATGGTGGCGAAGCTCGACCGGAAGCTATATTCTGGTTCCACGGGAGATAGTGCCCAGGAACCTGAGGGCTATAGCGCACGTCTTCTGGCTCTCCTATTCTATCTTCGGATAGTGAGGTGCAGCTGTCGCGTGCGTGCTCTCCTTCTCAGAATATCTATGAGGTAGGTCCCCTAGTGGGAGTATCTTAGTGGCTTGGTTTATTCCGAATTCGGAGACACATGGATTCCAGGCGTGTCTGGATTCAAGAGGTGTTGGAAAAACCTCGCCTCCTAAGCAAGGGGTGTGTTCATGCCTGCAACATGTCACAACTTTGCGACCAAGATGGCTTCGGCTATGTCAGGGTTAATGGTCAGGACCCAATCTGACTCCGATGGAGGTAGGGCTCCCGTGGGGTAGAGCCGGTAATCGGCATGTATCCACGTCAAACCCAGAAACAGATCCTCTCTGTTGTTCTTTCTTTCTGTCTGTCTCTCTGTTGAATTGTATAAGCCGATGGCCTCATTTGCTAGTGCTTTAAGTGTCTCAACTTCGTAGATTTCTCTTCGGAGTAGTGTAATATGTAATATGATGTAATAAAAACAAAAGTTATAAAAAAAATATGTTCAGAAACATTAAATTTAATTGGATTAAAACTAACTTGAAATGAAAAAACAACGAACATTTTAAATAATTGTAGCGTATTAATTTTGATGTGTAATCTATTTTCGATACTTCAAAATTTAATCTGTCCGTTATCTGTCAAACTACATATCGCCAAATTTCCAATAAGATATTCTGTATACATAATGTTCTGATGAAGAGGACACGAGGTTTTCCTAAAAACCCACTTCTGTCTATCGACTCCTACTCTCACCTTCTGGAGACAGGCGACAGCGGATGAATTTCCCAGATGGAATCAACGGTGACGTCTACAATTCCAGTGAGGCTGAACTACTTAGTGAACACCTTACAGGGCTACTCTGACATAATAGTACTAGGAGCTTAGGCCTGTAAGAAGCGGTTTATCCGGCTCCCCGTTCTTCGAGTCCGTGACTTCCCGGCCACATAAAATAACTTAGTTGCAAAGAAAAAACAAACGAAACATGCAAACGAAATAAGGACAACGAATTTTGGATCTATACATGGAATGTTAGGTCCCTTAACAGACCACGTGCAGCCGAACAATTAGCGAAAGCCCTAAACTGTGATGGGATGGGCCGGGGAGATTTGCGGGCTTTCCCCAACAGAGGAGAAAGATGAAGACACCAAAGACATATTCTACGAGCACCTGGACAAAACATACGAGCAGTGCCCTAGCTTCTAGTTATGACACTAAAATTGTCCTTGGATATATTAACGCCAAGCTATATTAAGAGAAGACATCTTTGGTGAGACGATTGGAAGATATACGAGTAGCTCGCCCACCCGACTGGATGAAGTGAAGTTAGTTATATCGAATCTCAAGTCCAACAAAGCCACTGGAGCTGACGGCTTCGCTGCCTAACTCTTCAAAGCGGCAGGCAATGACTTGGTTGGGAGTATGCCCCAGCTCAACTGCAAAATATGGTCGGAAGAAAACATGCCCGAGGAATGGAACCTCAGAATTGTCTGTCCGAACCTCAAGAAAGAAGACCCTCTGAACTGTGCCAACCACAGAGGTATAAGTCTCCTGAACATCGCCTACAAGATCCCTTCTGCCGTATTATGTGAACGTCTGAAGTATTTCGTCAACAGCCTGATAGGTACATATCAGTGCGGCTTTAGACCAGGAAAGTCAACCATCTATCAAATATTCACATTTCGGCAAATCTTGGAAAAAACCCAGGAGCTACAAAGCTACACCTACCACGTTTTCATCGAATTCATCTATAGAAACGAACTATATACGAGTAGAGCAATGCATAGTTTTAGCATCCCTGACCAACTTGTCTGTTTATGTAGGATGACGATGGAGAACGCATGCTGCTCCATCAAGGTCGTAAAAGATCTCACTGATGCATTTGATGTCAAAAAATGTTTTAAGCAAGGCGATGCTCTGTAGTTGAGGTAGTGATGCTCTGTAGTTGAGGTAGTGAAAGACTTCATATACCTAGGTTAGGTTAGGTTAGGTTAAAGTGGCTGCTGACGGGAAAAAGGTCAACACACTTAGACCAATATTTGGTCCGTTGTGATACCACAAGGATTTCAAAAATCACCCTTACTCGCTAAACCATTTTGAGCTAATAATGAAGCGTTTGAGACAGTGAACGTCGGAATTATTTAGATCATTAGGATCGTTATAGTAGTAGTCTCCCAAGTGGAGTCTACGTCTTTGCGCTAGGGCAGGACAAGAACATAGAAGGTGAGGAACTGACTCCTCTTCTTCTTCATCCATGCAGCTTCTGCAAAAATCAGTTGCAGGAACTCCAAGACGAGAAGCATGTCTTCCTATTAGGCAGTGTCCAGTAAAGACACCTATAACGGAGCTAATATGCAATCTACCAATAGAAATTAGTTGTTTTGAGCGTTTAGCATCAAACAATGGCCAAATCAATTTAGTAGACCGGCAAGTTGGGGTGCTGGTCCATCTGTGGTTAGCTTTCTTCATGGTATCATGCTTTAGCATAAGTTTACAAGTAGCTAGGGGTATACCGATGTTAGATTTGCTATCCAACAAAGGTAAGATTGTTCCGTTTTTTGCAAGTTCGTCAGCTTTACATTTTCCTGGAATGTCTCTATGCCTCGGCACCCATGTAAGGTGAATGTTAAACTGTTTTGACATCTCAACCAGAGATGATCGACAATTTTGGGCTGTTTGTGAGTTAATGGAGACAGAGTCCAGTGACTTTAAGGCAGCTTGACTGTCTGAGAAGATACGTATATCAGTAGTCGATATAACGTTTTCTTTTAGCCAAGAGAAGACTGCTTTTATTGCTAAAAGCTCTGCCTGGAACACGCTTCAGTGATTGGGAAGACGAAAAGATAATCAAAGATTTAATCTTTCGGAGTATACGCCTCCACCTCATATACCTAGGCACTGCAATAAATTCAGACAACATCAGCAGTGCTGAAATCAAACGGAAAATAACTCTTGCCAATCGCTGCTCCTTTGGACTAAGAAGGTAATTGAGTAGCAAAGTCCTATCTCGAACAACTAAAGTGTCCCTCTATAAAACTGTATGGTGCAGAGACATGGACTATGTCGAAAGTGAATGAAAACCCTTTAGGATGTTTCGAGAGGAAAATACTTCATGTGATCTTTGGTCCCGTCTGCATAGATGGGGAGTGTAGGAGAAGATATAACCACGAACTGTACGGGCTGTACAGCGAAACTGGCCGGAAAGCCTTCGAATCCAACCCCGAGGGACGGCGCAGTAGAGGAAGACCGAGACTTAGGTGGCGCTCACAAGTGAGAGAGGGGCTCAACAAACCAGACGTGCGAAACTGGATACATATTTTCACGCACCATTAGAGGTGTTTACATTCTCAAATATATTTGACAAGCACGGAATAATTGGCTTGATTTTGATAATGTGAAAAAAATGTTGTGATATTTTGGCTGCATGACAGACATATTTGAGAATGTAGACGCATGTTTCTCAAGCCTGAAGTAAATTTCATATTTCATGAAATTCTCGATCTATGCACATCGTAAGAAAATATATCAAAATGAGTTTTATAAGCAATACTTGTAATTAAGGTGGATTTGATTAGATTAATATAAGTTTTCTGCAGATCTAAAATTTTATTTATGCCCTGAGTTGGTCGATCATGGTAAATATTCTAATGAGAAGTGATATTTGATAGCATGATTGACGAATTTGAACGCTAATGTTTCCCATTCATCAAATAATCATCATGCCGTGTTTGTCAAACAAATTTGAGAATGTGAACGCCCCTTTTAATGCTCTGAGCAAATAGTTGTAGTATTACGTATCAGATAACATATACGCTTAAATACTCGTATAGGTGCAAACATTTAATGTAGTATCAAAAAACATCTATGTTAAAGTATAAGTCTAACAAACTTTACATTACATAGCGGATAAAGATGGCGCGTTCTTTTTCAAACAACAAGACACTTGAAATAAAAAGGTTCGTTCCTTTACTACGAAACTCTGTACATTTCTGTAAATTTCCGTCCAAAGTTCTATCAAAGTTCATAAAAAAAATTACTAAAATTCACAGAAAATGATTTCAATATTTAAAAAATATGTTGACAATTGCATTCTTGCATTATTGCTCTGACGACCGTTGATGTTAACACTCTAAGCCGTGAGTCCCGGCACTCACACTTCTTTTTACTGACGATTAACATACATAGGTACTATAGGGCAAGTTCTGCATTTGAAAAAAAAATCGAACTCGAGATTTTGATCAAAGTTGACATTACGATGATAGTGAAGACGAATAAAGTAGGTCCGACAATTCCGTCTGTCTGTCTGTATGTCTGTACCTCGATCTAAAGCCTATAGTCCAGTCAAAGCGTCATGAAAAAGGGCCTGACCTTGCGCGCAGAGGCATGGTCTATTTTTTTTTCATGGATCAATAGGTGCTTATGAGAAAAGCTTAAAACCAAATTTGCACCACATGACAACTTTTTTTTACCAAAGTTATTGGTAAAGTGTGTTTTGTGTCATTTTTTGGTCATTTGCGAATATCTCGGCTCCACTAGCTCCTACAAACAAAAATTAAACATACATTTATTCCTAATAACATTATCTATTATGTTATAGAAAAAAAAAATTTTTTAAACAAATGAAAAAAAAAGTTAAAAATAGTTGAAATAATTGTTTGTTGTTTAAAAATCACTTTTTCGTGATTATTAAGAAAAAAGCTCATTTAACGATGAAATTTTTATTTTTTATTATTTAAGTTCTTGTAATTTCCTACAATTTAAAAAAAAATCAGCACTCTACGATGAACGAAAGCCGAGTAATAAATTATTGAACATAGGTAGGTCAGCGAACCCACGCATTTTATGATTTTATGTTTAAATTAATATCTCAGCCCCAGTATGTCGCAAAGTGAAAATAAAAAACTATATTGCTAATAAAAATATTTTCTATCAACTTGCATTTAATTTAATATGTTTGAGCAAAAACATGAAAAGTTACCGTTGGTTTCAACATTTTTTTTCTTGTTTTTAATACCTTTTTTTCATAGTTATTTAGAAAAAAACTATATTTTGCGGTAAATACTTT
Organism: Chrysotoxum bicinctum; assembly: GCA_911387755.1. Taxonomy (NCBI): domain Eukaryota; kingdom Metazoa; phylum Arthropoda; class Insecta; order Diptera; family Syrphidae; genus Chrysotoxum; species Chrysotoxum bicinctum. Next base: position 204,133,271 of record OU426988.1, read on the forward strand.
TCAGTTTTGGATTTTTGTTTTACAGTCCTGCTAATTTTCTTTAAATTAAAAAAAAAATTAGTCCATTAGTTGCTGGCGACACCAAAATTACAAGCTACAAGTTTAAGATGCTAAATTGTAAGCTTTCCTAAGTTTTTAAATAATGAATATCTTGGCTCCCGTTTGTCGTAATGAACTAATTTTTTTTTTAATTTGAAGAAAATTAGCAGGACTATAAAACAAAAATCCAAAACTGAAAAGTATTTACCGCAAAATACAGTTTTTTTCTCAATAACTATGAAAAGAAGGTATTAAAAACAAGAAAAAAACGTTGAAACCAACGGTAACTTTTTATGTTTTTGCTCAAACATATTAAACTAAATGCAAGTCGATAGAAAATATTATTAGTAGCAATACAGTTTTTTATTTTCACTTTGCGACATACTGGCGCTGAGATATTAATTAAAACATAAAATCATAAAATGCGTGGGTGCGCTGACTTACCTATGTTCAATAATTTATTACTCGGCTTACGTTCATCGTAGTGTTCATTTTTTTTTTTAAATTGTAGGGAATTACAAGAACTTTAATAATTAAAAATAAAAATTTCATCATTAAATGAGCTTTTTTCTTAATAATCACTAAAAAGTGATTTTTAAACAACAAAAAATTATTTTAACTTACTATAACTTTTTTTTTCATTTGTTTAAACAAATGTTTTTTTTTATTACATAATAGATAAAGTTATAAGGAATAAATACATGTTTAATTTTTGTTTGTAGGAGATAGTGGAGCCGAGATAACCAATAACTTTGGTAAAAAAAGTTGTCCTGTGGTGCAAATTTGGTTTTAAGCTTTTCTCATAAGCACCTATCGATCCATGAAAAAAAATAGACCATGCCTCTGCGCGCAAGGTCAGGCCCTTTTTCATGACGCTTTGACTGGACTAAGACCACAAATTCATGCATAGTAGAAGAATTTGTGTCGATTTGTCCATCGTGTATTTCCAGGGTATAGGTCATTTATTCTTGTCATTTTTCAGACAAGATCTTTCATGCCGGGCACTATCATGCCATGCAATTTTGATATTTTATTTTTCAAATTCTTCTTAATTTGAGCTACATAACTTTGATTAAAGATGAAACAAACATATTTTGTGTTATATGGACGGACATACCACAATTTTAGATCAATTATTCATTTCAGCTTATTTATGTAAGCGTTTGGAGTCCTAATCGATATTTTACAAGTTTTTTTTTTTTGTTAATCAGAACTTTAAGATCAACGCAACCTTCATTCCTAAGTTTTGCAATACAACCTTGGCGAAATGAGAAACGTTTTTGCTAATAAATTATTCATTAGGATACTATTTCTGCTATACGCAACATGCTCGTTTATCTTTAACAAGTCAACAATAAAATTTTCAAACACCCAGCACCTCATAAGGCCATTGCACAGTCAACAACGAATAATTAACTTAATGTCCTCACCTATTAACTCAGTTGCACAATGGAAAACAATGCAAAACAAAGTTCTACATTCCTGAATAAGACCAAGAACAAATACTCGTAACTCCTGGAAGCAAGAATAAAGCGAAACGATTTTGTCGCATAGGAAATGAGGGTAATTTACCTCTTCGCAATGCCAACAACAACAAGAATTGTATTCCCTTATTCTCGTATTCACTTTCGTCACTAATTCTCATTATACACCATGCAGATTGTATAGACGGAGAGTTCTTCTTGCGCGACAAAAGAGTGTCGGGGCTTTAAATGCAAATTAATTGCAACTTGTTTTGTGCGGAATGTTTTATTGAAATGTGGGCACGAGACGTGGCAGTAGAAGCAGCCTTCCATTCCACAGCTATGCAAGGCAAAAAGTGTAAGACAAAGACTACAACTTCGAGTTGGAGTGATTGTTGACACGACATAGTATCACATATCCCAAGGTTGTCAGTGTCGCCATCATTATTGTCGCCATCATCATTGTCGTATACTGAGAAATAGTTAAATAATAAGCTCACCTAAAAAGTAGTTGGTAACGGTTCTCATCCTTTTGTGGGCCAGCACGATCCATACAACAATTAAATTGCCACCCGTTGCCACAATGACCATTCCTCCAAAAAGGATACTCCATAGAACTTGGCGCCACCATGGTAGGATAAATGAAATGTCATCAGCACTGTAAAGAGAAGAAATGTAAAAATTAGTTCAAAAATAGAAATGCAAGGATTGCTCTGTGTGTGTATTTAGAGCGGTATTTAAAGAATTTCATTCCTTTTAGCCTTGATGTCTTTTCTGTTTTTAATATGCTTAATAAAGGACTTATTTCCGTGAAATAAATTTGATTAAGTGAGATGTTGTCGGGAAATTGAAATTTACTCTGGGACGTAACTGAAAGTGATGAATTTCTTTATTTCTTATATCCCTGGAATATGAACAAGGCTTTTATCTAAAAGCTGAACAAATTGGTTATCTGCAACAAATATTTATCATGATCCATTTTGGAACCCTTTTTACAAAACTTCTTACATATTTCATACAACTGAGACTGAACCCTTGAAACAAATATATTCAGCTCAAAAAAGTAATTTACAGCCCGATTCTCACCCTTGTGAGGAGTCACAAGTCACAAGACACAAGCTCTTGTGACTATTCCTTGTGAGGATTGTTGTCGTTGCTGAATCGAACACACCTTTTTATTTGAATTGTCAAAATGCCTTGTCATTTCCTATCGGTGGTGCCAGTTATTTTCTCAAGATTGGTATAATACTTTGACTTATCATCAAAAAAAAAAGAAAAAAAAAAAAATAGAAAACATAAAATGGCCGACAGAATATTTTGAAAAATAAATTAAATGTATAATACATAATACAAAAAATATTTTGTTCGAAATTTCGTATGTACAATATTATTTTTAATTTAAGGAGAATTTAGCGCTTATATATCCATATCCATACCATGGTAAGCAGAGGTACCATATGGTCCACCAGGTGTCGACACATGTCGACACTTAGACACATGAGACATGAACCACCAGGTGTCGAAACATGAGCCATGACTCGAAAAAAACTTTAAACGCGTTTTTCTCGAAACCTCGTTCTTCCAAATATTGGCCACGATTACTTAAAGACTACTTGACGGATTGTCATAATTTTTTTTGTTTTAAAGCTTATTAAATTTATTTGGACAGAAATCAGGCTGATAGGTATATCAAAAACTTTTTTGTACAGAAGAGCGAACAAAAGTGGAAAAAACGAACACTAAAATTCAAGCGTCCGCCATTTTGTTAATGTTTGACTTTGGGCATTATTTTGGTCCAAACTTCAACTACGCTCTTTTATTTTATAAAAAATATTGATTTTTTTAATTTTCGATCATTTTTGCAGGAGCTAGAGAGGCCAACAATGAATAACTTTTTTGGAGGTGGTCTCGTTCCGAGGTGCATTGTTTTTTAACGGCCAGGTATATTTTGATGAAAAAAATATTTTTTGTACTTAGTATGATAATAAGCAAGTAAAATAATTTCAATTGATTATATCATTCCTTCCATTAAAAAAATTCATGAAAAAGTGTCATTTTTGACACGGAAAAAGGAGAATTTCCCTTTAAAGCAGCTTCTGTGTAAAAAATTCGGTCAGAGTCGTTTGAGCCGTTAATAAGAAAGTAAAAATCAAAATAAAAAAGAAACCTATTTTTTCTTAAAATTTTGCATTGATCCAGTCCATGATGGCTATAGTAAAAAGTATTTCAATTTCTCCTCTATCGAATCACCGAAGAACCATAAATACCCAAGTTTGAAGAAAATCGCTTCCAATCCAATTTGTCAAATCCTCCTTATCGTTTCTTCTAAATACAATTATTTGTTTTCTAATCAATGTTTATTAAATAATTACTTTATTTAGCAAAATATGCCAAATATTTATAAAAGGAAACACCCTGAAAGGGTCTTTAATGAAGAAGCCCTCAAAGAAGCACTGAACGATACAAACTGCAAAATTGAAACTCCAAAAACTGCTGCGCGGAAATATAACGTAAGCAGAACGACCCTTTTATATGGCTTACAGCTTTTATCGGAAAATCGTATCCCGATCTATCTACAAGGCAGTGCTAGCCCCAAATATTGTATAGGGCAAGTCCTCACCACGTCACAAGAAGAAGAGTTGACAGATTATTGTAAAAAATGCTCAAATCTACACCATGGCCTGACGTTTGATATGGTTTGTATTGTAAAATTTCCTTCTTCCTGGGTTAGGGAGCAAGCAGCTGGAAAAGCTTGGCTGTCGGAGTTCATGCGGCGAAGTCCAACTATTAGTCTGCGAAAGCCGGAAAACATAAGCTTGGCCTGTCTTCGAGCTTTCACAAGAACTGCTGTGGGGGATTTTTCTATAAACCCAAAGGTCTTCTTTTGAAGCATTCTTTTAAGCCTCAAAACATTTACAACTTTGACGAAACTGGTCTTACTACATTTACGGACAGTGGTACCACTTTACTTCAATTCAAGTAGATCTACTTCTTTTTTTCAAAATATTTTTAAATCTACTCGTACTTCTTACTTCGCACCATCAGTAAAATACTGAAATCTACATACTTCATTTTAAAAATCTCTGTTTCAACCTACTTCAATTTTACAAAATAAAGCCCAAATCTACTTTTTCTTCTCTATTGCACTCTAAGTAGTAGTATTTAAACTCATAATTACCATAAAATAAAAGAACGTCAACACGATACAAATACACAAATGATTAATTTTATACGAAAATTCTTTAAAATTAAAAGAAAAGTATTGACAATTCTAAATATTTAATATTATTTATTTAAGAAAAAAAATTTTGCATGCAATATTTTTTTTTAAAAGCAAGTAAAAAGTCATTTTGAAATCTACTTCGATTTTTCTCAATTTACTTCACTTTTTTCTTCAAATCTACTTCGACTTTTTCCGGAAGTGGTAACGCTGGTGACGGATTCTTTCGAGTAAGATTTACCGTCTTCCTTCTTTTTTTTTTTAATAAAATAAAATATGATCGTTGCAGATTATAGCACAAAAGGGAAGAGAACCGTATCACAAACCCTTTCAGGCACCTTAGTGACAATGGTTGCAATAGTCAATGCGGCCAGTAATCATGCACCTCCTGTGTACATAATCCCTCGAAAAAGTGCTAGCCCCTTATTCATGAAAGGAGTAAATTCTTTAGCCATTAGCTTGTTTTCCGAAAGTGGTTGGATGACCGCAGAAATGCATTTTAAAGTTTTAAAACATTTAAAACATTTTTCGAAGTCTTCGAAAGAAGATCATTTCCTACTTCTCTTAGCGACCATGTCTCACAATGTTCGCTTGATGCTATTTGGTCTACTCTCTTTTCCACCACATACTTCTCATCGATTTCAGCCGTTGGATGTGGACGTATTTGGCCCATTCAAACGGCACCGCAAAATATCATTCAAAAATTATTTGGTAAACAACACGGAATCACCACAAGGAATAACAATACTCGTATATAACACTTTCATTCCAGCCACTTCTCAAAGCATTCTCACCCCAAAACATAAGAAAACGATTTTCTGCCACAGGTATTTCACCTTTTATTTGTGATATTTTTGATGATAGTGAATTTTGTGAAATGGAGGGTATAGAAGAGGAAAGAGATAGTAGGGAACCAGCTGCTGCTTCCTCCACGACTCCTCCAAATCTACTGCTGCACCATTATCGCCATTAGCAGAACACAATGCTGACCTAACGATCTTTTCCTGTCAAGACCCACCAACATCTTTAGTAGTGGAAAAACATCACACGATCACACCACACCTGAAGCTATCCGTCCGCTACCAAAACTAAAAAAATAAAATGCACGACTGTGTCGCACGAACTTGCTGCCATGTAATAGATTAGGAATTTTAAAAACGAATGCTGTTAGAGCAAACAACATAAGGATAAAATTAATTTCTTAAATTCTTTTAGTAGTAAGAGACAAAAACAGAATGCTATGCAAATATGAATTTATGCAAGAACAAAAATTATAAGTCTTTGTAGTGGTTTTTTAAAAAAAGCTTTTACATACAAAATTCTTAAAACATTTTTAAGAAAAAATTTAGGTACGCCAATTCGAAGTTTTTATTATTGTTCGAATAAAAATTAAACTTACAAAAATATATATATTGAGACTTTTCTGACATATCGAATTTTCAAAAAAAAAGAAAAAATAGATTTTTTTTTTCAAAAATTCAAAGAATATTTATTTTAAAGTTTTGAAATGCAATGTGTTTTAGACTTATTAGAAGCTTCTCTATAAACAATTTTATTAAGATCCGTTATGTGGATAATGAGAAATTCAAAATTCGAAAAAATGGTTCTATGGTAGATACAAGCTGTAATATCTTGATTTCAATTTTTACTTGCGACTTATAGGTACTATAAGGCAAGTTATGCATTCGGAAAAAAAATCGAACTCGAGATTTTGATCAAAGTTGACATTACGATGATAGCGAAGACCCAAAAAGTGGGTCTCGCAATTCTGTCTGTCTGTCTGTCCGTTCGATTGCAGATAAACGGCTCGGCCGATTTTCTTCATACTTGGTAGATATGGGTTTTATTTTTTTCCCCCCGGACGGTTTTTGATTTGATTTTTTAAGACCAAAAATAACGGTACCTGCCATACGATTTTTTTTCGAAATTTTATAAATATTTTTTTTTCTCAAAAACTGTCCCACAGATTTTTTTTTCAAAAAATTCATAAAATTTCTTTTAGTTAAACCCAGGTAATGGTTGAAAAAAGTTTTCCAAAAAAAATGTTTATTTTTGGTACCCCCCTTGGAACCATTTTTTTGGTTTTTGATTTTCTCTAAAACGGAACCACCGATTTTGATCATTTTTTTTTATGTTAAGGCTCCCCAGCAGTTTCAATATTATTGTGTATTCAAATTTTCAAAAAAAAAAATTTTTGGATTTTTAAAAAAAATTTCAAAATTTTTTTTTGAAAACTCAATATTTCGAAAACCCCATGCTCAATTTTTTCAAAACTTGATAAATAAAAGTTTTTTAATATAAATTATAAGATTTAAGAAAAAAAATTTTGTTTTATCCGGTTCCGAGAATTTTGCTAAAATTTTTTTTTTTTTGATTAATCTTTACGATCTTTAATTTAATAAAAAAAATTGAAATCTAGATATCACTGACTGTACCTACCATAGAACGATTTCTTAGAATTTTGAATTTCTCATTATCGGCATAACGGATTTTAACGAAATTTTTTATAAAGAAGCTCCTAAAAAGTTTAAAAAAAAATTGCATTTAAAAACTTAAGAAAAAATATTTTTTCAAGTTTTAGAAAAAAAAGTAATTTTTTTTTGAAAGATTCGATATCTCAAGAACGGCTTAATATTTTTTTTTGGAAATTAGACTTTTATTCGTACAATAATAAAAACTTAAGGTTGGCGTACCAAAATTTTTTCTTAAAAATGTTTTAAAAATTTTGTACATAATAGCTTATTTTTTTCAGGAACCACTACAACGACTTATAATTTTTGTTCTTGCATAAATTCATATTTGCATATCATTATGTTTTAATCTCTTACTACTAAAAGAATTAAAAAAATTAATTTTATCCTTATGAACAGTTTTCTTTAATAAGATCCGTTTTTGAAATTCCTAGTCGATTACATAGGAGCAAGTTCGTGCGACCCAGTCGTTTTTTTTTATTAAATTAAAGATCATAAAAATTAATTGAAAGAAAAAAAATTTATCAAAATTCTATGCGCCGTTTTCGAGAAAAATACGATTTTTGAAAACTATGTTTTAACATTTGTATAGTGGGTACCTTTATTTTTAGGTAAAATAACATTTTTTACTCACATCTTGTAGATTATATTGTTGCGGTAAATTTTACCACAACAAGTTTCACCAGTCTATTCGTTATCCTTTTTCTCCTTTTCAACCTTTCCTTTCCGATTACGGCTCCAAAATGCTGGCAGAGTACAATGTGAACCTGGGCCATCAGCCAGAAGCATGCTCCAAAAGCATCGTGGAAAAGTAATAAAAGCAGGTGTTAAATTCGCATAAAAACAATGCCAGATGTGTGACAGATGGGCCACGCAATGCAAACACACGACTCGTGACAGATGATCACGATCAGTCAAACTTACCAGCTGTTATAAAGTCATCGTCCAAAAACGGCTAAGAGCCCAACAATGGCCGAGAGCCCGACATTAAATCAGTGTCTTGTAAACGAAAAGAAGATGATTTTTGGAAGAAGAATCCCTTAGCCCCTAAAATCTGCACGAAGGTCTACGGTATTAGTTGATTTCAATTTTCGCGAGAAATTGAATTATTCCTAACCATTTAACAGTTAAAATGGCGAAGTGCATCCTTCCAAGATATTTCTCTCCATCTTAGTTTGGGTCGGTTCGGGACGGGGACTTGATCGCGTTAAATTGATTTTTCGTTTCTTTTAACTTAGGAGTATTGAATGGAGGTGTGCTGAATACGTTCATTATGCGAACTCCATTGTGAATAATCCCTTTCAGTAGGGATATTTGGAAATGAGAGAGTGGATTGGTGATCAACTACGGAGCGAGCTCCTAACCGAAAAAGGTGAAGAGCTGCGCATGTTTACCGTGACCGAATACCGCCACTACACGTAATGTGGAAGAAAGAGAAGATCACAATGGAGCGAGTTAAGTTGAATGGAGGAGGCCACCAAGAAATCACTTTTTGAGAGATTCTGGTATTAGACGGATCATAGATAAAAAGTCAGAGAAAACGAAAAATCATTTTTTCGAAAAATTTTCAAAAATCGTTAATTTGTGGTAGTAACAGATTCAGATAATAATTTTGAGGTAGTTTCCAAAAAAGGGAAACTAAGCGTAATTTTTGTCAAGGAGAGGAAATCGGCCAAAGGATTGACTTCAAAAGCTAGGGCCAGGTGGGCCAGAAAAGCTTCAGAGGATTAATTGAATTTTGTGGAAAAAAAAACCTGATAAGTATCTTTGTGATAATTTTTGTGAGTACCGTTCTGTTCGCCAGTTTGGGCAAAAAATTGTGTTCCGCTAGGCCTTGGTTTTTTTTTTCAAAAAAAAAAACAGCTTCCCGAAAATACGGGACTTCATAACCCTATCTTGTTAATTCTTTGTCTTTCGGGAATCTTTCCCAAAATCACCTTTGTTTCGTTTCGCTTGTGACATAAATTCCATTAGAAAAATAATTAATATTAAAATTCGTTACAATTACTCGTAATATTTCATTTTAACATAAAATTCTTCTTATAAATTGTTCTGGCTTTAATGTTTTTTTTTAACTTTCCCCTTTTGCCAAAGTTACACATATTGTCACATTTTAATTATTGAAAAAATTTAGTGTTTTTCCCCTATACTTGAAAGGTTTCCCTAATAAAAACATTAACTTTCCTTTTTGAATTAATTCTGTGTGTTGTTATTTCAGTTTGGAAGAAGTATTTGGTTACATTTAGGTTTTGGTAAGTTTTCACCACTGATAAGAAGAAAAAAAAACTTCCTGGCGCCCATAGTAAGTAATAGCACGCCCCTGTACTTTCAATCGTTTGATAATTTGTATTGATACCTTTTTTTAATTTTTGTATTAATCGAACGCAGATTGGGCGTTCAATCAATAAAATTCACCAATACACGAACCCACCCATCGCTGAACTAACCGAGGGGGCAGCACATTAAATTGCTACCGAGTTGCAATTTCATTGAACGCGACCTCGATCTGACAGATCAACATAATTCTTCTCCCATTTCCATATTTCATTTTTCATCGTAACCCTGTCGCGGCCACCGGTCTTGTGCAATCTTTCTAAAATTCGTTTTCCTCAATTGTTTTGTTTGTTTGTTGGATCCGAATATCCGAAGTCGCGATTTATATATTATAAATTCAACAATCGTTCATCATAAAGTTAAATTTATTACGTGAAATAAAATTGCAACAATATTAAGAAACTTTTATTTATCAAGTTTAAAGAAAATCTAGCTTGGGGTTTTCGAAATATTGAGATTGGAAAAAAAATTGAAGTTTTTTTTTAAAATCCAAAAAAATTGTTTTTGAAAATTTGAATACAATTTTCTATTTAAATTTTTGGGGAGTCTTAACAAAAAAAAAATGATCAAAATCTGTGGTACCGTTTTTGAGAAAATTAAATACAAAAAAAAATGGTTCCATGGGGGGTACCTTCAATAAAACAAACATTTTTCGGAAATTTTTTTTCAACCATTAACTAGCTTTAACTAAATGAATTATTTTTGTGTTTTTATTTTTTAAATCTGTCGAACAGTTTTTGAGAAAAAAAAATATTTATAAAATTTCGAAAAAAATTCGTATTGCAGGTACCGATATTTTTGGTCCTAAAAAAAAAGAAAAAAACGTGTAGGGGGAAAAGATCAAAACTCATCTACCAAATTTGAAGAAAATCGGCCGAGTCGATTAGGCTGTAGCGAACCGACAGACAGACAGACAGAATTGCGAGACCCACTGTTTTGGTCTTCGCTATCATCGTAATGTCAACTTTGATCAAAATCTCGAGTTTGATTTTTTTTACGAATGCATATAGTACCTATAAGTCGCAAGTAAAAATCACGGATCGTGAGTTTGGAAAGTCCAGAATCTATAATTATACCCCGGAAAAAACTCGTTTGGAAGAATTTGCATTAAAAGGAGGAACATTAAACAAAAACATTGTCGCTCGCCCCGGAGATTATGTTCTCATACAATTTGGAAATAAAAAGGAGTTCTATGACGTTGGATTAGATGTTGCAGAGAATACCCTTTTGTCATACACAATCAAATATTTTAGGAGACGAAATAAATCAAATGTTTTTTATGAGCCTTTAGTGGAAGACGTTAACTCGCACTTTCAACGGACTTAGTAGCAAAAAGTCCAAGTCCGGTGCAAATGCCTGGAACCTCCAGATCCAAGGAGAAACTTAAATTTAACGTAGATTTTGCTAATCTTGATATTCGCTAAATTAATATTTATTTTTGTTTGATAAAATACTCGAAGTTTAACTTTTATGATAACTTATAACAACTTAATTTATGAACTATTCTGTACATTTTGTTATTTTTTTTTTTTAAATAAAATTATCTTTGTGTTACGTTTTTAAATGAAAGTTCTTAGACTGGCAATTCTCCTACCTATTGTCAAAACCTCCTTAGGCAATGTCAAATCCTCATATCTAAGTCTAAGTGGAAGGATTTGTCACTTTTCCTATATTTCTATTTCGCTTCACATCTTGAAAACCTGTTAGATTGCACTATTGGAATATACACCATTTTAAAGTCAAGTATATAATTAAAGTTTCATACCCCGAAATGTTTAATGGTACGCTAGATTTTGATTCAAAATGACGTATCATCATTTTTGTGTCAAATACTCCTCTGGGGTCTTCAATCTAAGATGATTTTGTGGACATACACAACCGTGGTACGACCGATCCTCAAGTATGGCTTGATTGTACAGTCGCCCGCTCTTACCAAAGCATATAACATCGATAAACTAAGGAAGGTCCCAGGAGCTTCTAGCGTTAGCTGCACCCCTAAAATGGACATCAGTAAAAATTTTAAAGTTATGTTTCCATCAATAAAGTCCTGGGATGATAACGACATAACGAAAGTCTTCGACACACTATCTTCAATGATGGCTCAAAGATGGAGTGATGTGTTGGTTCAGGAATATTCTTTGTGCTTTAGATATATCAAGGTTGTTTAGGCTACCCGACTTAAGCTAAATAATAGCCATCAGGCAAAGTTATCAAACAAGATCCAAACCAGAGACGGAGTACGGCTTTTATCACTGACAGTAAGGCGGCTGTTAAAAACATTAATTTTTGACATCGCACTCCAAATTGGTTCAGCAATGCCGGGATGAACTTACTAGCCTCAATATTGAATACAATATCACTCTTATCTGAGTTTCAAGTAGTTGTGACATTAATGGGAATGAACGGGCGGGCAAGCATGCTTGTCAAGGATCAGCCCTTTATAACTTACTTGCGGAAAGAGTCAACATTCCCCTGGAGTTATGAAGGGCAAAATTCTCTCAATTTTTCTTATCGTATCAAACGTATCGTAGGTGGAGCAGTTTAACTAACTGCATTATATCTAGAAAGATTTTGCCCACCTATTATTAACCCCGAACACTTGACCTGATATGCAGACCCAGACAAGACATAGCCAGGATCGTAGCTAACTGTAGCGGAATAACCACAATTTCCCATATCAATTCCATTGCAAGGTTTATACGAGGTATGGTATTAAAATAATGCACTTCAGCGCTAATTATTATGTGGAACTCTAGATTTTGATCAGACTTTTTATTAAAATACATATTAGGAAAGAAGAAAAAAGTGGGTCTGGCAATATTTTTTGGCAAGATCCTTAAAGAATATGTCGATTTTCTTCAAAATTGATATCTAATGATATTTGGTTTTCTTTTGATTCCTCCGACCCTTGCATTTTTTATGGTCAAAAATGTTACATTACATGCCATACAAAAATGTTACATACACACAATTTTGTTTAAAAATAAATTCAATTATTTTTTTCCCCAATGGATCGTTACCTTATGGTTTTATTCTTTTAATTATATTTTTAATTTAGAACTTTCTTGAAAATAATGTAATTGGTTTATATCAAATGTTGTTTTCAGAAGTTCATAAGGGCGTTGTTAACAGTATCTGCCAAGGAGTTAGTTTATTTTTCTTCGATTTCTCATTATCAACTTAATAGACACAAAAAATGCATTAAAGGTTTTAGAAAGATAGTATAATATATCCTTTAAAAATAGAAATGAATTTTTATGTTTTTCTTAAAGAACAAATTATTAAAATTGGCTTTTTAAAAATCAGATTAGTGATTTTTTTAAGTTTTAAGCGAATTAACAAATACATACTAACTTACGATTCCCATAACACTTTTTTTATTTAAAAATTTTCTTAAAAAAATTAACTTTTGTATAAACACCGATTCTTTAACATTTTTTATGAAGCTTAAGATCGCTGCATCCGAATTTATTTTTTCATTTGGGATAGCATATCTCGGTAAGTATCAAAGATATTGGAACATTTTGAATGCCAAAATGTTGGGCGGAAATTTTCATGGGGGCGGTATCCGTTAGTTTTTTTTAAATTGTATCTCGTTATATTTTATTTTAGTGAGTTTTAAAACTTTTAAGACAAACAAAATTTTTAGGAGAGGATATAGACCGTAATAATTTTTTTAGAAATAAAATAAATATGACCCAATGTAGAATATACGTTTCTCTAGAATTTCCAAACTCTAGGGGCGATGTTTTTTCTTTTTTTTTTATTAAATTTTTTTAAAAATGAAATTAAAAAAAAAAAGAAAAAAAGTTTAGACCTTTATAACTTTGGATCAACTAATCGTACGTAAAAAACGGTAGATAAAAAAAATTAGAATTTCCAAACTCTAGGGGCGATGTTTTTTTTTTCTTTTTTTTATTTTTTTTTTATTAAATTTTTTTAATTATGAAATTAAAAAAAAAAAGTAGTTTAGACCTTTATAACTTTGGATCAACTAAAAATGAAAAAAAAAACAAATTTTTTCATGTACCGTTTTTTTTACCTACGATTAGTTGATCCAAAGTTATAAAGGTCTAAACTTTTTTTTTTTTTTAATTTCATGTTTAAAAAAATTTAATAAAAAAAAAATAAAAAAAAGAAAAGAAAAAAAATCGCCCCTAGAGTTTGGAAATTCTAGAGAAACGTATATTCTACATTGGGTCATATTTATTTTATTTCTAAAAAAATTATTACGGTCTATATCCTCTCCTAAAAATTTGTTTGTCTTAAAAGTCTTAAAACTCACTAAATTAAAATATAACGAGATGCAATTTAAAAAAAAGTAACGGATATCGCCCCTAGGAAAGTTTCCGCCCAACATTTTGGCATTCAAAATGTTTCAATATCTTTGATACTTATCGAGATATGCTATCCCAAATGAAAAAATAGATTCGGATGCAGCGATCTTCAGCTTCATCAATTTTTATAATTGTTAAGATCTACGATTCCTTGGGGAAAAAAATGCACGAACTTGCTCTTATAAAATGGGTGTTATTAGAAAAAAATGCTCAGAACCATAACATTCATTTAATAAATGGCTTAAACAACTCATTTAGTAGCAGGAGCTAATACCAGAATGTCATTCGACAACAAATATGAATTTATGCAAGAACAAAAACTTCGAATCGATCTAGCTGTTTTCCTATGTAATTTAAATTTAAATATCAAAATGTTTAATTATAATGAAGATGGAGAAAATTTGAATATTAACATTTTTAAGAAAAAATTCATGAAGGCAATTTTAAAATTAAAAATTAAATAAAAGAAATCATTGCTCTGTTTTTAAAATATGGTATTTTCAGAAAAAAAAAAAACAGATTTTTTTTTAAAAACCTAAATTAAAAAAAAAACAAATTTCGAAGGTTTAAATATTGTAACAACAACTTGAATGAAGTTCCATCAAGTGTATATTATAGGTTAGAATTATAGCTATTCCGCGCCTGCATCAGAATGGTCCAGCCTAAAGTAACCATTTTTATTAAGCTGACAGATAAATTTTGTGGATTTAACAAAAGAATTGTTAATATGACAAATAAATTTGGTAAATTCTACGAAATTTTGTCATATTGACAAAATATTTTTGTTATTTCAACAAATCAATCTGTTAGCTTAACAAAATAATTTTGTGGATACAACAAAATATTTTTTGTTGCCTGAACAAATTTCTGTAATTTTTATCAATTTGATAAAACGTTTTGTTGGACGTAATATTGACAGAATTTTTATCAGCTCAACCTACATTTTTATCGTATGTACATAGATTTTATTTTCAGTGTATACTATACACTCGGTGCTACTTTATTCAATTTGTTGTTGTAATATTCAAGTCTTCGATATTATAGTGCGAAAGCTTTGTAGCCTTACTGTTTGTGTTATCATACAAAAAACCTCCTTCAAAAACAAATTTCCTCCATCTTGTAGACAGTATTAAAAAAATTTAGTTTTCAAGTTTCAAAAAAAATCGATCAATTTGATTTTTTTTTAATACCAAAAAAATATTTTCTTAAAAATAGGTACTTTACAAAATTTTTAAGAGTTCTGTGAGAGTTATCATAAAAAAATTTTTTTTGGGTAAAATTATTTTCAATAACTAGTTCTTACTAAATGAATTTTCTTAAAATTTTTTTTTGGTACAAAAGAAACGTTTGGGGAAAATAATCAAAAATAATGTCTACCAAGTTTAGAGAAAATCGGCCTAAGCGGCTGTAGTTGAACAGAGAGAAGATACCCACTTTTTTCGTGTTCTTTATCATAAAAGTCTGATTAAAATCTTAAGTTCGAGTTTTACTTGGGACTTATAGGTTCTATAAGGCAAGTTATGCATACGTAAAAAATTGAATTCGAGATTTTGATCAAAGTTGACATTACGGTGATAATGAAGACGAAAAAAGTGAGTCTCGTAATTCTGTCTGTCTGTTCAACTACAGTAGAAAAGGCTCGGCCGATTATCTTGAAAATTGGTAGATATCATTTTGAAATCTTGTCCCCCCACAAGATTTTCCTTTTTTTAAACTAAATATATATGGACACCTGCTGCACGATTTTTTTTTAATTTTATAAATATTTAATTTTTTTTTCTCAAAAACTGTTCCACAGATTTAAAAAAAATAATTCAAATAATTTCATTTAGTTAAAGCTAGGTTATGGTTAAATTTTTTTTTTTCAAAAATTGGTTATTAATGGTACCCTCCTTGGAACAAATTTTTATGTTTTTGATTTGCTCAAAAACAGTAGATACAACCGATTGTGAAATTTTTTTTATGCAAAGGCTTCCCAAAAGTTTGAATATTTCAATTTTTCACAAATTTTTTTAAAAAAATATTGAAAATTTTTTTTAAAAACTCAATATTTCGAAAACCCCATGCTCGAAAAAAATTCGTATATTACTCGAAAATAGCGTCTAGAGTTTTGATAATTTTTTTTCTTTCGATTAATTTTTACGATCTGTAATTCAATTCAACAAATTTTTAAATTACGATATTACTGACTGTACCTACCGTAGAACCATTTTGAATTTCTCATTATCGGCATAACGGATCTTAATTTCAACTGGAATTATGGTTTTGACCGGATTGAAATCGTAAATAATTACAAGTATCTAGGGGTAGCCTTCAATTATAACCTATCATTCAATAAACACTTAGACTTAAAGCTCATAATGTCTAAAAGAACAATCATCTCAATTCGGTCGAAATATATTGATCACCCAAATATCAGTTTCTCGAATAAGCTTAAAATTTTTGACACAGCAGTATTAAATATGGTGCACAAATTTGGGGATCTAAAAAATTTTATCAAGTAGAAAAACTTTTCAGATTCTTCATGAAACGTACACATATATGTCAAACCTACCCAGCAACACCCCCAACTATTTGGAAACAGGCTTAGCAATTCAGTTTCTACGAACGATTTCTATTCAATTCGCTTACATTATTAAGGTACTTGAATACCACAGTTTCATGATGTTTATCCTCATTTGAACTTTAATATTATACTTTACTTTATTGATCAAAACTCTATTCTGGTGAGAATAATTTTTTAATCTCCAGGTGGCTTATTAAATATTAATGAATGCTTGAGCATTGAAAAAAGATACAATTGGTGTCTGTTCAATATGCAATCTGTATGAAGTGGAGAATACTTATCACCTAATTGGCAGATGTCCAATTTATAATAAATCGAGACGCGCTTGTTTTGGGAAAGATTCACTGTCATTTGAGGAACTTCATAATGAATTAAATAGTAACGACTTCTCTTACCTATACAACTTAGCCAACTGTCTTAGATATAATTCTTTGTTAATAAATGAATTTGTTTAAAGCTGTGAAAAACATTCATTAAAACCATATGTTAAGTAAAACCTGTTGTAAAATTGGTGATACTAAATTTAACTAAATTATTCAAACATTTTATATCATAGATTTGCATTATTTAATTTAGTATTATAAATATATTGTTTTTTTTTTTCTAGTTAAATTAAATAGCCTAAGTTAACAATAAATACCTGCATAGATAACTATCTCGTTTTGCTTTTCTTTTGTGTTTTCTGTATTGTGATGGCGGGTAAGTTTTGTGTCAAGCTTAATAACATTCTGGGGCTTCGAAAAAATTTCTTTGCTGTATACGTTCACACTGTTTTAAACAGGCCAGCAGTTTTGGCACTAAGTGAAACCCAGGTTGGTGAAAACACCGATCATACAGAGCTTAACCCGCTTGGTTGTAGCTTAGTGCAATTATTCTTTCCTCATCATGGTCTAGCCGTATACGTACGTAATGATGATGCCTATCAGCTCCTACTCCTACCACATTATGGCCCCTGTATTAATACAAATTTCAATTATATTTGATTTAAATTCACTCAACGGTGTATCGTATATACATGTCTTATTTATCGCAGTCCAAGTTTGGACAGTAATTCGACTTCTATAATAAATTCGATGTCCTGTCCAACTCTTTCCAGAGAAATGTTTCATATTTTCCGCACAGTGAGATCGTTGTTACAGGCGACTTCAATGTACACAATTCTTCGTAGAAAGGTATGTAACGTGCATATCCGATGAACTAAATTTTTACATGACCAAAAATTTCGGCAAAAAATACTATTATGTCCCAAAGGTAGTAAACATTTTTCTTCGTTATACGAAACACTACGCCATTCTTAGTTCCAACGCTCGCCTTTAATGTCATTAATAATATAAGCTCGATAGATAAAGTCAACAATTTGCTGTTAATTCGGCGCTACCCAGAGTGACATGACTCCTTGGGAGCATAAACGATTTTATTGGACGTATATTCTTCCACACTCCTGCAGTTGCTAGAGTACTAAAATATCTGGACATTCACAAATCCGGATAGTATAACTGATGTTGTTCTGAAGAAGTGTTCTTCAATGCTGCTAAAACCACTGCGTAAGCTTTTCCATCTGTCCTACTCTACAGGTCACTTCCCGGGTGGATGGAAAACAGCATTTGTCCAAAAAAACGGCGAATCTTCTTCACCCTCTAACTATCCTCCAATTGCACTTACATCCCTTCTTTTCAAAGTCATGGAAACCCCGATAAATTATCAGCTCAAGAAATATCTTGAAGAATGAAAGCTTCTCAATGATCGGCAGTATAGCTTTCGTAGCAATAGGTCCACTGATGGTATATCTCACCGAAGAGTGGAACAAATCTTTACATTGTTTTGTCTTTCACTTGATATTTCAAAACCATTTGATAGAGTTTGGCATCAAGCTCTCTTATCGAAAATGCATGCATTTGGTATCGATGAATTTCTTCTTCGTTAGATTAGAAATTACCTTTCGGACATTTCACTACAAGTAGTATTGGACGGTTTCAAATCTGGTATCAAAAAAATAAATGCTGGTGTGCCACAGGGTTCCGTTTAGTCTCCGACACTCTTTCTTATGTTCATAAATGATCTTTTGTCTGAAACTTTTAATCCACTTAATTGTTTCGCTGACGACGCTGACCCTCAGCTTTTCATATTCGTTTTTAGTTTCACATTCTTGTCCTTTGGATGTGGACTTCCGAAGGCAGCGTATGATAAGCTCATTCAAAAATCTGATCTTGACAGATCTTGACTATCCAATGGGGAATATGGTGGTGCAACAGCTCGAAGCGAACCAGAACCTAGTGACTTACAACTCCCAACCATTCCTGTTTGCTTGTTAACAGGAATTTAGGAGACCTAATATTTTCCGAGGATTCCGAACGGCTAATAAGCAGCACTTTTCTTGCCAAAAGATACTCTTAGAGGATTTGTCCATTCTTCGTAAGAGGCAGTACAACCCCGAAAAAAACTTATTTGCAGGGGCTGAGAATCGAACCCAAGACCTTTTGCATGACTGTCTAACGCCATAACCATTATGCCAATGAGTCCACCAGTCGACCAGTGTTTTTGACTCAAAAAAAAAAAACTTTAAATAAACTTTAGTCTACACAAATTGATTTTTTCGCCGGCTTAACAAATCATGAAGAACCAGGGTCTAGTGAATTGCAATTTTCAACTATTGCTGTGTAAATATAAGTATTGAAGTATGGTAGGCATGTCCACCATTTATCCATACATTTTTACTGAATCTGAACGAAATGAGAAGCAGAAATCGATCGTCTGAATCTTCAACGTGACAGTCTTATGTACCAACTATTAGTTCCCAACTAAATCGCAACGTGCACCAATACCTCAAAATATAATTTAAATATAAATTTGCCACATTTTCCTTGCGACAGACACACACAGAATTCTAAGTTAAACTTTTTTTGACTTTAAAAATACTGCCACGCGAATATCTCACTCACACCATGGTCTGAAAATTGAAATATTGGTTCATAAGGAGGGTTTGAAGGTTCCCCTTTCGAATCTACATTATTACCTGCTCACCGGAAATCTCCTTACACAAATCTCTTAAAACATGAATACAACTCAACGGTCTGGAAATAAATCAGATTTTAATGTATTTTACCATCTGACAGAGTTTTCTTCAAAATTGAATTATGTATCTACATTTTATAAAAGATGTATCGTTTGTAATCATTGTCATTCCTCAACATTCCCTATACTTCCTCTCTGGCTTGTTAAGAGGAAGGCACCTCCTGCAATACGGCAACGGAAGCAGTTTGCAGGATGTTTTTTTTTTTTGTGAATAAGCTGAAATTGATAAACTTAGTTAAGGAGGACTTTGTCAGCGTCCTTATACTTACTCAGGGTATGTGCCGTTCGTGTGATTGTAAAATGAATTATTAAATGTAGATTCAATTGTTGTTGTCAGGATGTAGCCATTGTATATGCTGCCATTTAGAACAATTGACGGGCTTGTTGGTTCTATCATCTTTAAGTTAAATACACTTAAATATTAGGTATTCTATATGAGTATTTACAAACGAAAATCTAAGCGGGATCTAGTGCTTATCAGTCATATTGTTCTCCCTTTGGGTTGATAGTAATTTTTGACATCATACTCGTACATGGATTTTCGGTGATAGAATATTGATCACCTCGGAATTAGTTTTCCATTTGACATGTTTTCTCTTTCGTCTTTCCGTTTGTCACTGCAAATAAAATTATTCCAACTTAATATTAGATAAGAATTTTAAATTTAAATTTAATATTCAATTTGTTTGGCTTAAACTGAGGAAGTAAATTTATTGTTATATTTAACAGTAGATTTTTCTTCATTTTCCTAAAAAAAGCTCTATTATTAGTTCCCACACCAGAATCTTAACTTTAATCCTCAAATCCAAGGAATTTTAATGAAATATGTATTTAAAATAAATTATTATTATGAATTCTTATAGAAAATACATACATATACGCAGATAATTCTGTTAGTGGAATTTTTGAGAAAATATTCCAGGCAAATATTTTATCCCACGGAATTCCAATATAAATAAATTGCAATGTAATTTAATTTTTTAACGAACAAAATTTAAAAAAAAGCAAAAATGAAAAATACCATATTTTTTTGGCTTATAGGATATCTTGTGCGAGTTTAAAGAAATTTATTTAATACACATAGGCCATGGAGAGGTGTAACACAAATAAAATTTTGTTGGATTATGGACTTAAAAATAAATAAATTTGGTGGGACATCAGCTCGAAGACAACCGGGACCTAGCGACCTACATACATCTCTCAACCATTCCCGTGTGCGTGTTACTAGAAATTTTATAAAAATTTGTTAAGATAAGATATGATAAGAGTACTTTGTCGTCGTAGGCAAGGTCTTAAAGTTTGTCATCTAAGTGCTCAAAGTTTGCTACCTAAAATAGATGAATTTAGAGATATATTTATAAATTCTGAAGTTGATGCTGTCTGTGTGTCGGAAACTTGGTTTTGTTTTGATAACAAGGAGGCAGTTTATACTTTGAATATAAACTTTTTCGTTCTGATAGGTATGTTCGCACTGGTAGGCGTGTAGCAATTTATGTTAGAGAGGGTCTAAACTGTAAACAAAAATGTTATTCACCTGCTAAGTGTCCTATTGAATATCTTTTTGTAGACATAATCTATGGGGATAATTCTGTTTTCTTACGTAATGTAAATAGACCAAACAAAAATATTAACTTAACACCTTTATATTATTTAATGGAAGAATTGTCAGCTAGTGTAAGTAATATCATCGTATCTGATGCCTTTAACAGTAACCCATTGGTTGAAACTCATCTTACTGATAGCATGATGGCGTTTGATTTGCATCCCGTAAATACTCAGGTTACTCTTTCAGATTTGTTCTTTTTAAATAATACTAATAGGGTACCTGCTTCTTTATGATCAAATATCAGCACCCGCATTTTCAAAGCATGACCTCATTTTTCGTACGTTTGATTTTGATATAAATAACCCAAAACAGTGCATCACCTTACAGTTTTCGAAATTTTAAGAATATTGATAGGGTTGCTCTTGAACACAACATCCGTTGCGTTCCTTGGGACCTCATTTATTGTATGTCCTCGCCGAAGGACCAAGTGGATTTCCTGCAAGGTAATATAAATCATCTCTTTGAATCTCACGTTACTATATCAATCGGTTGGGTAGGGCAAAATTAAGGACTGGGCTTGCGAACGATATTCACTTGTTAATAGAGCAACGTCACCAGGCATATATCACCGATGATGGAAACATTTTCGGATTGAGGAACTCCATCAATTTTACAAATTTTTAAGAAATAAAGTAACTTGTGAGATTAGAATTACTAAAACACAATATTATTGCAGTGAACTTAACACCAATAAATGGCCGTAAGCTGCTATGGAGTAAGCTTCGTAATTTAGAGATAGGCAAACAAAAGTTAAGCTGCACTAGTGATATAGATTGTAATGATCTAAATTGTAGTTTCTTATCGGTTCTACCAACAATTTCAGCTGCGAATAATACTTCCAGTAATCCTCTTCTTCTTCTTCTTCTTCCTTTTCTTCAGCGCTGTTATGATCTCGATATCGAGGGGATCATAACTCTCCCACGTATCTGCTTCACACTAGTGATCCGCCTGTGGGGTTCGCCGGGTTGACCTCAGAAATCGGCGGCAAGCCTCCCGGTTTTGTATTGTTCCATTTCTGAGGCCAACTGAATGCTGGTGTTTTTGCATTTGTTTGTACCAGGAGTGTTTAGGCCTACCTTTCTTTTTATTTCGAATTGGAACGTTGTATGATATTGCCTTTTTGACGGGGTTCTCAGGATCTCTCCTTTGAACATGGCAATACCAACTGAGTCGGTCGTGTTCAATTTTTTGGGAAATGGTATTCTTAACATGAAGGCTTCCTCGGATCTTCGTACTTCTAATTCGATCAAGCTTTGTAACTCCTGCTGTCATACGAAGCATCTTCATCTCAGCTGCCGTTAGCTTACTTTTTGTACATTGTCCAACATTGTGAACCGTATGTGAGTGCTGGACGCACAACTGAAGTGTAGAGCTTTCCTTTCAGCTTAGGGGGCATTTTTCGGTCACAGAAGATAGCAGAATTTTCCCGCCACTTCATCCACCCTACGCTTACGCGATGATTGATATCGTCATCACAAGTAGCTTCGTTATTTATCATAGACCCCAGATATTTAAACTTTTCACACTTGGGAAGCACTACTCCATTCAAATAAATGTCTGGAATAGGCCTGTGTGGATCAGAAAATGGGCAGCATAGGTATTCTGTCTTTTTCGCGCTTATGCGGTACCCACTTCCTTCTAGAACATCCACCCATACGTCAAGGGCTCGTTGTAGGGATATCGGGTCTTCACTTATGATGGCTCCATCGTCAGCAAAGAATAACTGATGTACTTTTGGATCCGTCACTTTGCCTTCAAGCAGGTAATCAAGAACTGTAATAAAGAGCAGGGGACTCAAGACACTTCCCTGGTGTACACCTACTGTGATTTCGAATTCTTCGGTGACTCCAGCTGCGCATCTTACTTTAGTAACTGCTCCATCATACATGTCCATAATTATCCGCACATAGGTTTCTGGAACTCCTCGTTGCCTGAGGGCCACCCATATTAGATCTCGTGGTTGCCGATCGAATGCTTTTTCAAAATCAACCAATACGACATGCAAATCCTCCAAAGAATCCCGATGTTTTTCCATAATTATTCTTATACTCTGGATTGCATCCGTGGTTGACTTAACCCCGACAAACCCGCACTGGTCATCAGATAGCCTAATTATTTTTCGCAGTCGGTTACCCAAGACTCGCTCAACGATCTTCATGGTGTGTGACATCAGCTTAATCGAACGGTAATTATCACAGCTTCGAGTATCACCCTTTCCTTTATAAATTGGAAGAAGGTAACTTTCCCTCCATTGATTAGGCATGCGATCACCTCGTATAAGTTTGGAGACAAGAATCATGAGCCATCTAAACCCGATGTCTCCCATCTTTTTCCAAAACTCTGAGGGTATTTCGTCTGGGCCAACAGCTTTTCCCTTTTTGGAGTATTTTACCGCCTCACTAACTTCTTCGACTGTGACGTCGGATACTTCGCTTAAGTTATGTGAAGCTATTGGAAAGTATAGCCTTGGAAATTGTTCGTTTAGAAGTCCGTCACAATACTGTCGCCACCTGTGAAGAATTTCGTTGTCTTCCACAAGTAGTTGGCCTTGAGCATTGTTAATGAACTTTGGCGAACAAATCTCCTGGGCATTTCTTCTTCTTTCAGCGGCTATTTTCTTCCAGTAATGCTCTAGTTTTAACAAAGCAAGCATTCTTCTTTGCAAGGATGACCACAGTTGTAGTCGAAAGCTTTATGACTGTAAAATCAAATGGTGTTGGCTTAGATGGAGTGCATCCGCTTTTCATGAAAGTAATATTACCTTTGGTCCTTCCATACACAAAAAATAAATTCCTAGGTAATATTGACAAAAACGTTTTGTTGACCTTTAACAAAACAATTTTATCGTTTTGATTAAATTTTTGTCAATACGAAAGAATGATTTTGTTAATTTCACAAAATTTTTATAATTCAGCATGATTTTTTGTCAGTTTAACAAAATGTGCACTACAAATAATATTGTCAGTTTAACAAACCAAGTTTTGTTAATATAACAAAATAAAACAGAGATTTTTGTCACATCGACAAACTTTTTTGTGATGTTAACAAAATGTTTGTTGCATCTACAAAAATTCTGTTTTGTAAATGTTTGTCAATATCACAAAGTTTTTGTTAATTTTATTTTCTCAATTTAACAAAAAATGAAAACGTTTTTGTTAAAATGACAAATATTTTGTTTTGGGGTTGAGATATTTTGTAATATTAATAAAATAATATTATATGATAGATAAAACTATTTTGTAAGGAAACCATTACACATTACATTACATATTACACTACTTCGTAGATAAATCTACGAAGTAGAGACACTCTTAAAGCACTGGCAATTGAGGCCATCGGCTTAGACAACACAACAGAGAGAGAGACAGACAGAAAAAAAGAACAACAGAAGAAACACATGTCAACAGCACACGGTTGGTATTTGAACGGTCCCCCATCCAAGCACTAACCATGCGCAATGATGCTTGATTTCCCTGATCGATGGGAAGCGATGCTTTCATCAAAGCCAAGGCAGTTGACAGTAAGGAAACCAAAAAATTCTGCGCGTATATTTTTTTGAGCATGACATTTCTTTTGTGTATGATATAGTTCACATTTGGTTTTTGTCAAAAAATCGATGTAAGATTAACTGAACTTTACAAAAATTGCGTATTGTCCATAGGCCCTCACAGATGGTTGCATGTGAGATCGTAGGGACGAAACCCCAATTTTTGTGAACTTAAATCCCCAAAAAAAACTTTTTTGACAAAATTAATTTTGTGGATTCAACAAAAGAAATTTGTTAAATTGACAAAATATTTTGTTATATAACAAGAAATTTTTCTTAATTTAACAAAATATTTTGTTAATATAACAAAACAATTTTGTTAATTTAACAAAACAATTTTGTTAATTTAAAAAAACAATTTTGTTAATTTAACAAACAAATTTTGTTAATCCGATATTAATAAAAAAACTAATTTTTAACACTAAAAAAAAATTTGTTAATACAACAAAAGAATTGTTAATATGACAAATTAATTTTGTAAATTCTACGAAATTTTGTCATATTGACAAAATATTTTTGTTATTTCCACAAATTACCCAAGTAACATCCTTGGAGCTAAATGTTATTTAAATATTCTTAAATTGCTCTGAGAGAGTTAAATGCAAGGCTCTAGCTCTATTTCAAAACAGATTGCAGCTCTTGGTAAACGAATATAAAAATCTAGCTCTATAATGGAGTTTCTTAACAATCTTTAGCTTCGTTACGTTTAAAAGCTTTCTGCTCGATAAATATGCTCCACAATAATGTTTTTATTAGCTGTCGGAAAGCATATAAGCATTTTGGTACTGCAACCTTTAAAATAGCTCTTTAACAGAAAAAGAATTTTTTAAAGTGTTACTTAAGAGCTGCAAGCTATATCTTCATGCATGTTTAAGAAAATGGCGAATATCTAAGAATTTTTTTTAAAAAGAAAAAGAAAACTATTTACAGTGATGTGATAACTGAATTTTGAAAAGAATCATGAAAAACACAGAAGCTTTATCCAAAAAAGTGCACGAGCAAAATAAATATTTTTTTCTGAAGTTCAAAATTAAAATAAAAAAAATTTAATATCCACTTAAAACAAATTATTTTAGAAGGGCCTTGTAATATTTCGAAGTAAAATATCAACATTTCTGATAAAAATGAAATCGCACTCAGAAATCACCCCATATTGAAGGTATTATGGCTTTTAATTATTACCCTTACTCATTATTCTATTAAAATAAATGCTGATGCTAAGATGATTAACCAATACAAATATGTAATAATTTCTCTTCATGTTCAATAGTATGATTTGTATTTACTAATACTAATAGAAAATATAGTTTATAACTCCTCGTAAGAGCACGCGGCTCTATGGCAGTTTTAGAGTGTATATTAAAGCTTTCAGCTGACAAAACATACTTACAATACAAGCACTATTAGGGAGCGAAAAAGTGCTCTCAAACTCAATGAATTAGCTGGAAGTGGGCTCGATGTTTGCTCTAAAGGTGGATATAGAGCGTGTTTTAGAATAAACGAGCTCTAAGATTAGCTCTGAAAGCGCTTTTCAAGCATAAATACAGCTAAAAATGTTTCTTGGGTAATCTGTTAGTATAACAAAATAATTTTGTGGACACAAAATATTTTTTGTTACCTCAACAAAATTCTGTAATTTTTATCAATTTAACAAAACTTTTTGTTGGACGTATATTGACAAAATTTTTATCAGATCAACCTACATTTATGTCATTTATACCTAGATTTTATTTTCAGTGTATATTACGCACGTTATCAATACCATATTTATAACCGGAATTTGTCCATACCAAAATAATACCAATCTCTAAAAATTCGACAGGTGATGAATTCAGGCCTATATCAATTCGCTTAATGTATAAGCAGTTGAACGAGTATCTTACACCTAATTGTCTTCTCGTTTCAGTTCAATCTGGATTTCGTGACAAACACAGTTGTATTACTGCTCTGATGAGTGTTGTGGAAAACATAAGAGAGAAGTTGGATAAGCAACACGTTACCTTCCTTATTGTTCTAGACTTCTCTTATGCATTTGATATACACTAATCCCCGCTTAGTTGCACCTCGCTTAATTGAACATCCCGCTTAATTGACCGAAAAAGTTGCATTGCAAAATTTCCCGTGTTAGTAGCATAGCTTTTTAGATGGTTAATTGAACCCCGCTTAATTGAATTACTCGGTTAAATGAACTTTAAAATATGCACCCGAAAAAAAAAAATATATGGCCATTTTTCGGATAATTGGACGTACAAAAAAATTATAATGAAACAAATATTAGAAATATTTTATTACTTAATCTACGTCTGAAGTGGTTTTTTAAAAGACAGGTATTATTCAAGATGAAGAGCAGCCTGAAAATAATATCGTGGTCATAGACAATATACTTAAGTACAATGGTTAACAGACGCCGAAATTTTAAAAACGGTTTAAGAAAAAGAAGAAGTTGAAGCCATATTACCATCGACTTTCGAAATTCTTCAGGACATTGCAATTCTACGTTTATACTTCTTACCACTAAATTAATTTACAGTTGAGCTGAAAAACAAGAAGACATTGTTCAAAACAAAACAATTAATCAAAATCAAATCACAAATTTTTTCAAACCAATGTATGCAAATAACCATTATGAGCCTTTTGAGGTACATAACTACTATTGTATTTATTATTTTTTTTTATCCTTTTCGAAGCTAACAGTGACTTTTTTTAAGAATAATTTATTTCTGTTTCATAGTTTTAATTATGTATGTATTAGGGTGGGTCAAAAAAATCAAGTATCCTTTTTTTTGGATCCGACACATGAAAACTAGTTCAAATTTGAATCATTTTGTATCAATACTTATTAAATTATAAAATTTCATCTGGTGAAATAGAATTTTTTTTCTTCTGACATGTTAAATTATATTTCTTAAATAAAAACCTTCTTTTCCTGAAATAGAACATGAACTATCTTAAAATTCAAAAATTAACTGGGTAAATTGGGAATATTTATTGAAAAACTACTAAAATCAGTAGGCATTGGAATTTGGAATTCTACTGCGAATATCTTTTGAATGGCTAGAGTAATCGATTATCTACAGAGATCTTTTTTGTAGAGCGTTCAATTTCATATAGAAATAATTGAAACTTATTTGACAATAATTATTTTTTATTAAGTTACAAAATTCAAAACAAAAAAGTTATTTTCCTTAAAATACTTCAATCTTTGACGTTGAATATCTTTTAAATGGTTGGATTAATGAAAAAAGTATATGAGACCATTTTTGTAGAGCGTTCAATTTCCTATAAATATTGACTATGCGATTGGTTAAACGATCTATTGTTGATAAGATATGACCATTTTTATATGATACTAAATTGAAAATGGAAAACTATGATGAGCATAATCTTCCCGTCAATATTAAGAGCTATTATTTGGTAAGTACTTTCTAGAGGTACCTAGGAACTTGTTTTCATCCGTCGGATCAAAAAAAAAAAAGATACTTGATTTTTTTGACCAACCCTAGTATGTATGTTTATTTTTTAAATAAAACGTTTTCAAAAATTTTTGTGTGTGTATTCTTTTTCAGTTTTTTCAAGGTTTTCGTAAGTTGAAAATGAAATGTTCATAGTAAATTTCTGGGATGAATATTTTAATTTTTAGTTGACCGACTCGTGCAATTATACGGGTTTCGTTTAATTGAACAGGTCGGTCAATTAAGCAGGGTTTCGTTAATTGAACCACCCGGATAATTGACCGAAAAATCTGACAAAATGGTCAGTGCAATTAAGCGGGGAATACTGTAGTGGACCACTCTATTCTCATTGATAAATTATGACACTGATTTTATATGTCTCCTTTCTCCTTTAGCTGTTAAGTTACTTGCATCATATCTAAGTGAAAGAAAACAGGTTGTGTCTCTAGATAATGCTTTATCTGAACTACTTCCATTGGTAAGAGGTGTCCCGCAAGGATAGATCTTAGGCTCTCTTTTATTCTCGCTCTACATCAAAGATATAAAAAATATAATTTTAAATTCTTTGACGTATATTTACACTGATGATATTGAAATTTATCGAAGTTGTCTTTTAGGTGTAATAGAGAATTGTGCCAATATACTGAATGAAGTTCTTCAAAGGATATCTAAGTAGTCTTCAGACAATAACCTGTCACTAAATCCTAAGAAATATAAATTTTTAGTTTTGGAAAAAAAAAAAAGAAGAAACCAGAGCTATCTTATTTTCCCTCAATTATACTCAATAATTCAGCAAGGAGAGCATACTTGACAGGCGCCTGCAAGAAGGGGCGAACAAAGGTTCTGTTTAAAGATCAGGTCACGTACGGGTTAGAGAATTCTTTCGACCAACGTTTCACAAAGCCTATAGTGTAGAGTTTGCATTGAGTATAACCTGTTCAATATGTGTGAGAAATATTTAGCTTTAAGTAGTTTGTAGGCACGAGACATAGAAACTTTTGAGATCAAGTTGTAGAAGATTAGCATCATGTGTTGAAGAAATGGTCTTGAAAAACTTTCAACACTTCGAACAATTGTGTAATATTAGCCAATTTCTCGTGTCCCATTCATCCAGTTAAACCCACTAGGACTGTTTGGAAATACGAAAAAAGGCTGGTCACTGTTTCCTCCATAGTGACGTTGATGCCAGTGTTGATATGATCACAAAAGTGATTTCACGGCGGATGCGTACTTTTTATCCTAACAGAAACAAGAGTATAAATCTTAAAGAAAAGTTATGTTTCGATAAAAGCTGTAAAAAACTATCAGGTTGGGAGGACTAAGTTTTCGCTCTTACAAAGCCAACTCATTTGAGGAAAATCGTGAAAAGTATATACAAACGTCAGAAACCATTGCAACGTTATTATAAAAAGAACCAAATTCTTACATGACCATAATTAAAGGCAAAAAATGTCATGAACGTAAAAAATTCAACTTCATTTTCGGTTCAAACACTTCCAACACATTTGAAATGACAACCCCGATAATTAGCTCTTTAGATAAGGCAAATGTGCAGCTCATTTTGTTACTAGCTCTACGTTGCCCGATATTAACATTGCTCTTGCTGGTACAGGTATATTTCCGCACTCGTATACAGTTACAAGAGCCCTTCGAGATCTTGATATAAATAAATCCGCTGCTATACCCCCAAATCTTCATACAATGCATGTCATTAGTATTACACATTTAACTATGTTCCAAGAATAAAATGTTCATTCCAAAAAACATACTAGGCAAAAGTTTTAATTCGTGCGATGCTACATGAACTTTCAAGGTTTTACTTTAAAACAATAAGTAGAGGTACATGCTTAATGAATGACTTCCTTCTAAAATAAGTTTCTTATATCTTTCTTTAGCGTTAGACAAGGTATGAATATGTTTTTTGTAGTCACATCGCAAACTCAGTTTACCTTGGTGATTGTGTGCCATTTTTATTTTGTAATTTGATTTGCTAAAGCAAAGGCTTGGAGATAAACATGAACTCATTAATTCTTAGCTTTATTCAATTAATATTTGTAAATATATATGGTAATCCAGTAAGAGTCGTAGTCTTAAATTTTGCGAAATTTTTTAACTAGCAACATTCAAACGTCATGTCAAACTGGGTTTATTCATAATAAATCTGATATGTGCCACATCTTTAGCATCTTATACGCCAATATTGCTTATAATGAATCTAGTAACGAAATATTACCCAAAACCAAATTTTGAAATAAACATTCCAAGTTAGACCAATTCCATTGAGTCATATATGTTTTGTGGAATTAGTGTTTTATTTATTTATTTATAATATTATTATTAGTCTTGAAGTCATTATAAAATCTTCATATCCTACTGGCAGAGAAACGCATATTCTAAAAAAAATTAGAAGAGAAGCAATTTGATGGTTATTGCGAAATTGCTCGAAAAAACTCATTTGGTTGGAAACGAAAATTCAATGATCCTGATTTTAAAAGACTCTACATTGAAGCAAACATTTTTTATAAAAATATATGTATGTATAAAGAGAAATCAAATGCACGACTAGGTCGCACGAACTTGCTCCTATGTAATAGACTAAGAATTTCAAAAATGAATTTTATTAGAGAAAAATTGTTCATAAGCATAAAACTAATTAAAAAGTTCTTTAGTAGTTGGGGGTAAAAATAGCATGCCATGTGATTCAAGCAAATATAAATTTATAAGTCTTTGTAGTGGTTTCTTAACAAAATAAGCTTTTATATAAAAAAATTTAAAAAATTTTGGTACGCCAATTTGAAGTTTTTATTATTGTTCGAATAAAAAGTAAATTTATTAAAAAATGTTGAGCCGTTTTCGAGATATTGAATTTTCCAACAAAAAAAAACAAAAATAGATTTTTTTTTCAAAATTTAAAAAAAAAAAAATTTTTCTTAAAGTTTTGAAATGCAATTTTTAAACTTTTTGGAAGCTTGTCTCTAAAAAATTTCACTAAGATCCGTTATGCCGAAAATAAGAAATTCAAAATTTTAAAAAATCGTTCTATGGTAGGTACAGTGAGCAACATCTTTATTTCAAAATTTTTATGTATTAAATTATAGATCGTAAAAATTAAATGAAAGAAAAAAATATAAGCGAAATTCTCGGAATCGTTTTCGAGAAAAAAAAAAAACGATTTTTGAAAACCATTTTTTAACATTTACATGAAGGGTACCGTTATTTTTAGGTAATATATTTTTTTTTTCATATCTTGTAGATTATTTATCAAGTTATTAAAAATCGAGCATGGGGTTTTCAAAATATTGAGTTTTCAAAAAAAAAATTTAAAAATTTTTTGAAAATTTGAATACACAATAATATTGAAACTGCTAGGAAGCTTTAACATAAAAAAATTATCAAAGTCAGTTGTACTGTTTTTGAGAAAAACAAAAACAATGGTTCCAAGGGGGGTACCAAAAATTTTTAAAACATTTTTAAGAAAAAAATATGGTATGCCAGCTTTAAGTTCTCATTACTGTACGAATGGAAATTAGATTTCGAAAGTAATATTGAGTTTTTGAGATATCGAATTTTCCAAAAAAAAAATGACTTTTTCCAAAAATTAAAAAAATATTTTTTTTAATGTTTTGAAATGTAATGTTTTTTAAACTTTTTGGAAGCATCTCTATAAAAAATTTCATTAAAATCCGTTATGTCTATAATGAAAAATTCAAAATTCGAAAAAATGGTTGTAATGTAGGTACAAGCTGTAATATATTAATTTCAAATTTTTGTTATTAAATTAAAGATCATAAGAATTAATTGAAAGAAAAAAATTAATCAAAATTCTAAGCGCGCGCCGTTTTCGAGAAAAATACGATTTTTGAAAACCATTTTTTTTTTTAAATTTTCTTATATTTGTATGGTGCGTACCTTTATTTTTAGGTAAAATAATTTTTTTTTCTCACACCTTGTAGATTATGTTGAGAAACTTTTATTTATCAAGTTTAAAAAAATCTAGCATGGGGTTTTCGAAATATTGAGTTTTGAAAAAAAAATGAAGTTTTTTTAAAAATCCAAAAAAAAAATGTTTGTATACATAATTTGAAGACACAATTCTATTTAAATTTTTAGGGAGCTTAAGCATAAAAAAAATTATCAAAATCGGTTGCACCGTTTTTGAGAAAATCAAAAAAAAAATAATGGTTCCATGGGGGTATACCCTTAATAACCATTTTTCGGAAAATTTTTTTAGACCATTACCTATCTTTAACCAAATAAAATTTTGTCTTATATTTGTATTTCTTAAATCTGTCGAACATTTTTTGAGAAAAAAAAAAATGTTTATAAAATTTCGAAAAAAATTCGTATGGCAGGTACCGTTATTTGATGATGTCTACCAAGTTTAAAAAAAATCGGCTGAGCCGCTTAGGCTGTAGTCGAACAGGCGAGACCCACTTTTTTAGTCTTCGCTATCATCGTAATGTCAACTTTGATCAAAATCTCGAGTTCGATTTTCTTTCCGAATGCATAACTTGCCTTATAGTACCTATAAGTCACAAGGAAAAAAATGGATGAGTAAGAAAAGGGAAGTCCGTTTTTTTTTAAAAAGAAGCATTATTGCGAGAACTGTTCTAAAAGTAACTAGGTACCTAGCTTAGAACAAAAATCTTGATGTTCATATAATGTACATGTATCCCTATGAACATAATGGTATATCCGAATTGAAATAATTAAAATTTGTTTTGTTTATTCATTGTTTTTATTTATTTTATTTTTTTTTGATTAAATTATGAATTATGTTTTGTGTTATTAAACGTTTATACAAATAATAAAAATAGTGTTGTTATAATATTGTTGCGAACAGAGCCTTATACTCCTACAGCGCCATCTGTTGAGAATTACATATCTTCTTATGAAGGAACAAAAAAAAGCTCTTTTTCATCGCATCTAAATTTCCCCTTCTTCCAAACAACTAGAACATTCTATCTGCATATGAATTTCCACTTATTCCAAACAAATAGAATGTTCTAGACAAGAACCTTCAAGAACAACTGGTTTGAGTATATAAGAGAGTGTACATGTACACGGTGAGCGGGACACAGTTTATTTTCGATTATGAAAGTGTGCAAAGCTGAACTATTGGATTGTGGAAAGTGTAATTAAAGAAGTGGATTTAAGTTGGAATAAAAGTATTAGAGTTGATTATAAATTGAGATTTATTGTTTGGATTTGAAAAGTGTAAATAAAGAAGAAATATTAGAAACAGTAATAAGTTTTATTTAACGAACCTTGGAAAAATATTACAATATATAGGTATTATATTTCTATTTATTAAGTTATCCGATAAACGCTGCCGCCTTGTACTTGTACTATTCGCTGTCGGTGTTCCTTCATTGAGTTCAAGCTCTGGAGAAATTTTAGGATGATACTCTTCATCTAATTCATCGTTTTTGTTAAGTACTCGTAAAGATGCACAAAAGTTTATATTTGTTTGCTCGGTGAAATGCAGCAATCTACGGAAACGGGTTTTCAGTAAAACAAATGAATGTTCTACAAAGATACGTAAAGATGAATGCAACTAATTGAATTTGCATTGCACATTCGTCATTGCTCCGTTATCCTATAACAGTTTTATTTATTAAAATTCGCTGAACACGTGAATAGTTATGCAATGCATAAGGACATATTCATCCACTATGCAAATTCATATTTATAAAACATATGCTTACCCTGCATAGTTATAATGAGCTTGTGTCAAATAAAGTACCAAAAAGTAAGAATCTATTACATTTAGCCTTCATAACACTCAGCTGTTTATCAAAAAAACAAAAAAAAAACATCTTGTCTGTCTATCGAATTTAATAAACAAAAACGAAACTACCAAAAACTAAGAGAATTCCAACAATTAACTTTGATTCATCAGATAAAGTATGTTATTATCTCTAGCACAATACTGGAAATCAAATTGTTATTCGTTTCATTATAGCTGGCATACTCCTCAGACAAGTTCTTGGGGATACAATTCAATAATGCAAGATAATGATTACAACACTAACACACCGGATGAAGAAGGTTGCGTGGAGAGACATCACCAACAAGTATATTTATCTATTTAATTCTAAACAATTTTCAATTCAATTTGTTTTTAATATATTAGTATAACATTTTAGTTTCAATAAATAAAAACAACAAAGCTTTAGTTTCAATATCAAGTAAAAGTCATTTTATTTTGTTGATAATCTTTATAATTCAATGTGATGTCAAAGTGAATGTGACAGTTCAATACTAAAATGTCCTTATGTAGGCACAATTCAACCTCCAAACGCGTTTAGCTTATAATGCCTCTACTCAACGTCACATGGGTGTTATAAATAACATTATAAATATTATAAATAAATATTTGACACAAGCTCATTATAACTATGCAGGGTAGGCATATGTTTTATAAATATGAATTTGTATAGTGGATGAATAAGTCCTTATGCATTGCATAACTATTCACGCGTTTAGGGAATTCTAATAAATACGGCTGTTTGCGTTTAGAGACATTATAAGTGTTGCATAGCTTTATGTAGTTAGTCACTATAATGAGTTTATAAATATGGCTGTAAGTGTGTAATTAACCACTCAAGACATGGATATGCTGAATGGCCGAGTAAAAATGTGTTGTTGGGGAAAAGTGCAGCTGTTCCTTCACAAATTTCTCTGTATAAATCCGATTTACGTTCATGACCAATGGATTTGAGCCATGAAGTAACCCTCTTAACAATGTTCCAACTGGAAACCAGTGGCGTAGCGTAGGGGGGGCGGTGGGGGCGGTCCGCCCCGGGCGGCAGACCTAGGGGGGCGGCAAATTGTCGCCGATGATGCGGGTAGAGTAGAAATCATATGTTTCATGACAGATCGTTCAACATTGACAGACTTGTCAACAAACAACAATGATGTAAATTTGAAATTTGCCACCTTATCTGTGGTTCGTCGTTGACCGCTCTCGGCTGATTTTCGTGAATTCGTAGACGGTGAGTAGGGCCGTAAGAGTCCATTCCGCATTGTCGCGCTGATCGCGAAACTAAAACTAAACGTTCCGAAACTTTCGCGAAACTGAAAGGGAGTGTTCCGAAACATATGATATGCATATGCTCAATGCTCAATGTTTTTGCTCCCTCTCGCATCACAGAAAGTTATTTCGATTGTGTTGTTTATAGTTTAAATACTGTTGAATCTTCTAAAACTAAACACTTAGTACTTCACTCAACCCTTGCACTAGTTTTTGAAAATGAAAAGAGTTAAAGGAAGCGGCGCGGAATACCGCAAGAAAAAGGCTAAGAAAGAAGCAGACGCCAAGACGCGAAATATTTCAGTTCTAGTTCTGGTTCAAAAGCTACGTTAACGTCTTCGGCGGCATCCAGCAGCAGCGGAAGTGATTCCAATGTAAGTAAGATCCCTCCATCTACAATCGTGAGTGGCCTAGAATTGTCCTCCTGCCAATATTCATGGGAATGCATAACTTATTTTACAGGCAGAAGAAGAAGACGTGCCTGCCGTCGAAGTTGGAAGTCGTTTTGGTCCCACCACAGAGCAGGGTCAAGACGAAGTCGACTCACCAGAAGTACCTCAAGCATCTAGTCACAAGCCCGCAGAAAAAGTGAACCTCGTGAAGCTGTAAAGACACTTAAAAATAAGTTTGTGGAAGTTCTTGAGGTACTGGAAGAATTGACGGATCGGTAGCCAGTCTTCTTCTGACAGTCATGCAGTCATTCAACTTCTTCACTTTTCTTGGCTTTTGAGCTGCAGAGCTACCTGAAGAAGATGACGCACAGATTTACCTGCAGCAATGTGGAGTGATTGTGGATGAGTGTGCTCAGAAACTCTGCGTTTTAAAAGCTCTCCTGGTGGAGAGCAGAGACCGTTTCGTCCAAGCCGCAATCGACTTTTCTAAGACTCTTTGGAAAAAACTCGGAATCGAACTCAAAACGAGAAGAATTCGCAGGAAAAAACGCATGCATGGAGATGAATCTGCAGATGCAGCTTTGTCTCACGAGCCTCATATGTAAGGCCCGTAGATATTTCATTGCCTGTGAAATGATGTCTCGAAATTTAATTTTAATTTAGTATTGAATGGGGGCGGCAAAATGGGTCTCCGCCCCGGGCGCCAAGATGGTACGCTACGCCACTGCTGGAAACCCCAAATAAATTAGAGATTTCACGATAAGTTTTTTGTTCCCTATATATAGACCCTAGAAAAACATATATTTCTTTCCCTGGGGTAGTTTTCGGCAGTCCTCTTTTTGTTGCAATTTGAAACCGTGTTGATAGATTGAAGCGATCTGTGATTAATTTAAATATACATTATAAAAAGACTATAAAAATCCCATTTTACATCATATTTTGGAAAGCAACAGAACAAACTCATAAATTTCAAATCTTGATCATAAAAGCAAAATAAATATATTATAAATATTAACCTTCCCCTTTTAATAAAATTCTCGTAAACACAAATTGTAAACACTTTATATTTTTATTGAAATACATACCCACACCCAAATTGAGCATAAGAAGTCAAAATTATTATTATGAAACAGGCAGAGAACTCGTGAATGTAAATAAGACATTTGGTGTGATATGTGTTGTGTATAAGGCAAAACTCATAATTGTTTTGTGTATGTATAGAACTATCTACGTTCTTGCATTGTTTGTTTTCTTTACTCAAGATTGTAAGTGGTTTTCTGGGTGTGTGCATTTTTAAAGGGTGTTTTTTTTTTTTTTGAGAAAATTCAATGCGCCAAACTAGTAAACGAACACACATAAAGAGAGCTGGAAATGAAAATGTGTCGAAATATCTGAAAGTGTGTGCTTAGAGTCAATTGCAACTCTTAATCCTCTACCATTTAAAATGAAGAAGATTTTACAATAAGACATCTAAATCTTTAAATGTGATGGACTGATGGTGCAACATTTAAAAACCATAGAGTACATTTCTAAATTTTACCCGTGAACCCGAATGATGTAAAAACAACAAAATGGCAACCTTAGCTCAAAAATTTAGTTCTTGAGATACTAGGGCACATTTATACGCCCTATACGAGTATATCTGCTTTTTGTGGCATTTTCTCTATTTTTAACATAAATATGACGTGGGCACACTTAGATTATGAGTTTGTCCATTGCGGTACTACATTAAATCTTCATAATCGTTAAGCAAAGAGCAGCTCTCTATGAAGGAAGTGAGATTGCCTGTATCTATATTTGCCAGATCACTGAGATCATTGTAGTAGAAATCTCCCAGATCAAGTCTACGTCTCTGGAATAAAGCAGGATATGTTCAGACAAGGTGAGTAAAATTTAAAAAAAAACATAAACTTGCTTATTAGTCCAGTCAAAGCGTCATTTGACCTTGCGCGCAGAGGCATGGTCTATTTTTTTCATGGATCGATAGGTGCTTATGAGAAAAGCTTAAAACCAAATTTGCACCACATGACAACTTTTTTTACCAAAGTTATTGGTAAAAATGTGTTTTGTGTCATTTTTTGGTCATTTGCGAATATCTCGGCTCCACTATCTCTTACAAACAAAACTTAAACATGTATTTATTTCTAATAACATTATCTATTATGTTATAAAAAAACATTTATTTAAACAAATGAAAAAAAGTTATAGTAAGTTAAAATAATTTTTTGTTGTTTAAAAATCCTTTTTTTCGTGATTATTAAGAAAAAAGCTCATTTAACGATGAAATTTTTATTTTTTATTATTAAAGTTCTTGTAATTCCCTACAATTTAAAAAAAAATCAACACTCTACGATGAACGAAAGCCGAGTAATAAATTATTGAACATAGGTAAGTCAGCGCACCCACGCATTTTATGATTTTATGTTTTAATTAATATCTCAGCCCCAGTATGTCGCAAAGTAAAAATACAAAACTGTATCGCTAATAACAATATTTTGTATCAACTTGCATTTAATTTATTATGTTTGAGCAAAAACATAACAAGTGACCGTTGGTTTCAACGTTTTTTTTTTGTTTTAAATACCTTTTTTTCATAGTTATTGAGAAAAAACTGTATTTTACGGTAAATATTTTTCAGTTTTGAATTTTTGTTTTATAGGCCTGCTAATTTTCTTCAAATTAAAAAAAAGTTAGTCAATTACGACAGACGGGAGCCAAGATATTCATTATTTAAAAACTTAGGAAAGCTTACAATTTAGTATCTTAGCCTTGTAGCTTGTAGTTTTGGTGTCGCCAGCAACAAGATGCAATAAGTATGTGTGGGGTGTTTGAAGGATACCAATATATCTTGTTGCTGGCGACAACAAAATTAAAATGCCAATTGATCTATTGTTATTTTAGATAATATCTTACTACATTAAATAATGAAATATGAAATAAGGAAGATATTTCTGTTTAAGTGGAGTGATTGAATTTAATTCAATTGAAAACTCAAATGAACTCAACTCCAAAGTGTGTTTCGACCAAGTACGACAGAGGGCTCATTCAATCACTCCACTCTCACATAAATAATTTTCGACTGAAAAGGTAAAGTATCTTAAGTCAATTTTGATCATTTTTCAGGAGAGCAAAAAAACACTTCAAAGCTGTATCCCAAAAAATCTTTCAAATATAGACTTTATTCAACAAAGCATTTATTTGTAAAATTTTATGATCTTTTCTTTGAAATTATTTTCGAAAAGATATTTTTAATATTTTGGTCGTTATGAGGAAAAATATGACTTAAGATAGTTTGGCTTTTCTATAAATTGAATTTTATATTAATTTCCCAAATCTTAAGTTGAGATAAGATATTTTGCCTTGCGTTTTCGAAGGACGTTTTCAATTCTTATGTGCATTTAAGATGAGTTGCGTGTGCATAAGTGGAAAAAAAGAGATTTAAGATAATATTTGGTGGTTTTTATTCAAGTCGTATATGAAAAAGTCACATTTGTTCTATAGAGCTTTAATAATAAAAAAAATAATAACTAATAAAGACTTGAATTTCTTTAAAAAAAAAGGCTATAAAATCACATTTGGTTCACAGAATAGAAACAGTTTAGTTTTATTCAAATAATTTATTTAAAAAATATTAAAATAAAATATAAAATAAATTATTAAATTATTAAAAAAAAAATCATTGATTATTGTGAAAAATGATGAATTACATGAAAACATATCTTTAAAAGTCAAATTAATAATAACACAAAACTATTGGAAAAAATTTACTTAAGGGACCCAAGGGGAGATAGGAGAAATTGAAAATTGTTTTTACCTCCGAAACTAACTGTGTCGCACCCGTAGTGTATGTTCTTATTTATCTATAAAACGGATAAATAACATGTTATTAACGGTACCTGTCATAGAACCGTTTTTTTTTTTAAGTAAAACTTCTTTTCCGGCGTTGGGTGTAAAAAAATGTCTATGCAGCTGCTGTCAGTGACGTTTCAAAACGACACGCTATCAGTCAAAGACAGCGACTGTAAGGAAGTTTTACTTCTACCGCGCGTACGTCAGTACACACAACCTTTTTCTTTTTATTTTCGACTTTCTCATTAACGATTCTAACGATTTAAACCATTTTTTTTAGCAGGAGCCCCCCAAGCTTAAAATAATATTTTATAAGAACATTCGCAAACATATTTTTTGGATCTTTTCAAAAAAAAAAAATCTAATTTTGTTTTTTGGAAAATCAATATCTTTAAAACAAGTGAAAAGATTATTTTTTGAAATTATTTCCTAAAATCAATGGCACAAAATTTTAATTGAATTAGTACGAACGACGTTAAAGCCGATTTAATATGAAACTAAGTTAAATCAACGACTTAGCAAATTTTATTCGAATATAGATAGCATCATACTATATCTATATCTACCCTTTTATTGAAGTTAAAATCATCGTAAGAATATCGTGCTTTTAGAAACGCCACAAAAGGTTTGTTTACTTAGTTTTTTGCACGAACTGTCAATGTTTTCGGTGTGTTCAGAATCAATTTATTAAAAATTCCTTTAGTACGATACTAGTTGGAAAATGTTTTAAACTAAGAATGAGTTAGTAAGCTACTTTAAAGTTAGCAAATTGTTAAGTAGTATCATACAAAGAAATTAAAAATAATAGGTTGTTTGACATTTGGCGCCAGTCTTTTTAGAACTATTCGCCAATACTACTACGTAATTACTTAAAATTGGTATCCCAAATTGTATTCTTGAAAAGCTTTGAAGAAATTTCTAGCATAAAAATTCTTTTAATAATAAAACTATTTTTGAGCTTTGTGTGAATACATTCTTAGTTTTCTGGAAATCTGACGGCAATTTCATACATGTGAACATTTTTATCTCATTAAATCCATGTTTTATTTTTATAAAATGTATTTTTAATTCCAAATTCGTGCAATTCAAGTCTTTTTTGTTGTATACGTATGTGTTTCATTTGTAATAATTTTTCAATCGTGTATGAAACAAAACTGTCTGAAACACTAAATAAAAAAATAAGAAGAACGTTCGCACAAAAGGCAATATAGAAACAAAATACGCTTAAAAATATCTTATGTCCTTGTTATTACGGAAATTGTTTTAGGTTTGCAAACGGTAAAATATCCTATGACTACTTAGGGAGCGAAAAATTTCAGTTTTAAATTTAAAAATTCATCTTATGTTCACATAAGATGATTTGCGTTTTCACTCTTTTTTGGAATTTTTTTAAGGATTTTATCTTATGTCGACTTAAGGATGACTTTTGTTCCTGTTTGCACGCGCGAAAATATCTTAAGTCAACTTAATATTATGATTTACGATTTCACAATAATAAAAAAGTCTTAAGCCAATATAATCCTAAGTCTATTTTAGGTTTTACAATTAAGCAGAACACACAATCTTATGTGGACTTAAGATATTTTACCGCTTGTAGAGATGTGTCTTTTGAACATAAGATGAAGTTGTTTTTATCTATAAAAAAGCACAGGAGTGAGATAGAAGAAAGCCGATAACACAGAACTGTAGCCTTTTAGAATGGCACTAAGGATCAATAAAAAACGCGAAATATCTTAAGTCGACTTAAGATACTTTAGCTTTTCAGTCGAGAATTGTCTTAAGTCATATTTCCTTAAACATCGACCAACAATTGCATCTAAGAAGGTTTTGACCGACGACGTAGTACCCCTTGACATAATGGTTAGTGCGTTGGATTGTCATGCGGAAGGTCTCTACTTCGATTATCAGCCGCTGCAAGAAAGTTTTTTTCAGGGGTGTACTGCCTCTTGCGAGGAATTGACAAATTCTCCAAGAGTATCTCTTGTCATGGAAAGTGCTGCTCATTATCCTACGTTTCTGGTAACACGCACACATGAATGGTTAAGAGTTGTAAGTCACTAGGTCCTGGTTCACTTCGAGCTGTTGGACCACCGAATTTATTTATTTATTAATTTATTTAAGAAATCTGACTGATGAGTCCTCTGTCGTACCTGGGCGAAACTCACTTTGGAGTTGAGAATAAATCCTATTGGACATTTCAACACTGAAGTTGTAATTGATGATATGAAGACGTTCCAGAAATTTGTTGTGTTCCCGATGATACCATATTGAATTTGACGCACTCCTTGGATATGATTTTATCAAAAAGTTCTGCTTAACATCGTCAAAAAATGGTTATCAATTTTTTGCTTTATTGATTGAAGAATGAATTAACGGAAATAATAATCTTATCTTTAATGTATTTGAATTAAATAATGATATTGATGTCCCTTTTCAGTTCAAAGAAGTTGTAGAAACCATGATAAGGAACTATGAACCAGCCAAGAGAACTACAGAATGTCCGACTGAGTTGAAGATTGTTGCAGATGGAGAAATCGTTCCTTTTCGACAAGCACCATGTCGCCTACCACTCACTGAAGAACAAGTGGTTCAGGCACAGATTGAAGAGTGGATTCAAAAAGGTATAATACGAAAGTCTACATCAAATGTTGCTAGTAGTCTTGTTGTTGTAAAGAAGAAAGATGGTTCCTGTCGTATTTGCGTTGATTTCCGGAAGCTTAATACCATGGTTCTAAAAGATTGCTTTCCAGTTTGATTGATCGATGGTGTACTTAAAAAGTTGAAGAATGCAAAATATTTTAGCGATATGGATTTGGAAAATGGCTTCTTTCATGTGCTTGTTGAAGAATCAAGTAAAAAATTAACGGCATTTGTAACTAAAAGTGGTTTGTATGAATTCTCGCCAGCTGTCGAATCATCTGAAAAGTGTCTTCAGAAAATGGAAAAAGTATTTGGTAAATCTTTAAAATATTGCTTGAAAATAAAATGGAAGAAATGTCATTTTCTGGGTCACACAATTGAAAATGCAAATATTCGAATGTTAGTAAGTTACCAGTTCTTTAAAACGTCCAAGCAGTACCATTTTTCTTAGGACTAACTGTGTGAGCCCAACTGTCGTACCTCGGCGAAACGCATTTGGACTAATAGGTCGCAAAAAATTTTAAATTCATTTAATCAATAGAGTCCAAAATAACAAAAACTATAAATAGTTTGTTTTATTCAAATTTAAAGATAGAAAATAGTTACTGCAAAACACTTTAAATTTAGGCCTTTTTCCCTTGCACAATATTTCCTAATTGTATTAAGTTGTAGTACCTCTTTGCACTATGGTTAGTGCGCTGGACAGACGTTTCGCAGATCTTCGTTCTTTTTCAAGGTTTTTAGGGGTATGATCTTTTGCGAGAAAGTGCCAAACCCTCATGGAGTATCTCTTCATAAAATGTGCCTCTCATCTGAGTCGTTCGGGCTCGACCCGAAAATTTTAGTTCCAATCCATTTCTGTCAAGAACTCGCACACAGAAAAAGTTGCTAGTCACTAGGTTTATTGGCTTCTCATTTTGATATTGATATTTCCTACCGCCTACCAACATTATTACTTGTATAAGTGATATATTTTAAATTTGTACGCCTCTAAGAAAACACCCTTTCTCTTAGAAAAAAAACTTCTATAGCTCTTAAAACAGCACCCTTCCTATAAATACATATGTACGTACACAAAATTTATTTCACACATAAATAAACTTTTTTCCATAAGCATCGTCTTACCATCACTTAGCTTTCTTTTCATATTCGTTTTATTTTTATTTTCCTACCCAAGACGATTTTTTATTTTCTATTCAGCACGGGTACTTAATTTAAAAATTCAGCTCTTTTCTAAGAGAGTTTGTCAGCTGTAATAAATAACAATTTTTTTTTTTTGTGTTTGTGTGGCAAAAAGTTTTGTTCATTTCCAGCAATTTGTCACCTTGCTTTTGTGTTCTTATACAAAATTGACTCCTTAATAGAAAGACAACGCAGGAATGTGCTGGCGAGGAGTGTCTCATTACTATTAATCTGCGACTCCCATGCATATCACTTGCCTTCTACGAGTACTTGCGCACCCTTTAAGTTGACGCTTTTCAAGATAAAAGAGATTTAACACGGGCGGGTGGTTGCAAGGACAAGCACCTTCATTTGGCAGGAGAGAGGGACAAATTTCCTTGAACTTGCATAATTTCTTCTGCACTAAACAACAAGGTCATTTTTGGAAAAAAGAAACAACTTGGGCTTAGAGAAACAAAAACAAATCTAACTCATCTATGAACCTTCGCAGCTATATAGCGAAGCAATTTGACTGATGAAAAAGGATGGGGACGGATGGATATGTATTCTTATGGAAAGCAGGCTATCAAGCATTACCTTCTCGTGAAGAGGTAGATAGTAAATGTCTGAGTCTGAGACTATATTGAAATCGTGATGAAAGGGAAAAATGTAATCGATAGCACTCCTGCGAAAGAAATTCATGGATCAAGGACACTAAAGGTAAGTAAGGATGAAGTAACTTGGCCCCTTGTATAAAATTAGGTGTGATAGTAAAATTTTCCAGGTTTATTTTTTTGAAGCAAAAACTAAGGGGTCTATATTTAACAAAAAATAAAATACCTACCTTAAGGCGAATTCAGGGTAAGAGACGCATCATAATGATTTTGACGTGTGATATGTACTAGGTACTAAATATATACATACATATATGACAAGTTTGTTTTCGTGAAGAATTCTTTCTATTTTTTTTTATAATTTTCACGCACTAAAGGGGTTATGACTACCCTTAAGATGTTTGAGCACAGTACGAACGTGTTAGGAAAGTGAGAGAGATTTGAAAGGAGATACCGATGCACATTGAGGGGGATATATAGAGTCGGGTGAGGCATTCCACATTCGTGTAGTGCGGCTAAATCAAGAATCCCCGAATTTAGCTGTACGTCCCAAGTTGTGCTCAAGGGTAAACTGAAGGGCATTCCTTGAAGCACGAGTATTACGGTTAAATTGTTTAAAAAGGGGAATGCAGCTGGAAATTTCACTAGAACAGTGTTTATAAAAATAACGGAAAGGCAGAATAAAGGATAGATAAGAAACATTGCGACGGTGCGTTGTCCGAGCTCCGAGGGATTCAAATGCTTCTGTTATACTTTTATCACCTATCATTTTTAAAGCTCTTTTTTAGATTCTATGCAAGAGACTCAACGAATATGAGAAGCAAGCTGTGGGTACTGTCATCAGCAAAACAATTAAATGGATTAGAAGTTTCAGACAAAAGATCATTGATGAATATCAGAAAGAGAGTCG
Source organism: Chrysotoxum bicinctum (assembly GCA_911387755.1). Classification (NCBI taxonomy): domain Eukaryota; kingdom Metazoa; phylum Arthropoda; class Insecta; order Diptera; family Syrphidae; genus Chrysotoxum; species Chrysotoxum bicinctum. The sequence continues at coordinate 204,177,980 of OU426988.1, forward strand.
GAGACAAAGCGGAGCCCTGTGGCACACCAGCATTTATTTCATGGACTTCAATTGAAACCATCCAATACAACTTGTATTGAGCGGTTTGAAAGGTAGTTTCTTATCCATCAATACCAAATGCACTCATATTCGAGAGCTTGATGCCAAACTCCATTAAATGCTTTCGAAATATCAAATGCAAATTAAATCAAAATCAAATACTTTCTCCAAAACGATTTAAAGATTTGTGCCACTGTTCGGTGAGATATACCATCAAATCAATAGTGGACCTATTTCTATGAAAGCCATACTGTTTCTTGAGCTGATAGTTTACCAGCATTTCCATGACCTTAGGAAGAAGGGATATAAGTGCAAATGGATGATAGTTAGAGGGGATAGAAGATTAGCCTTTTTAGGGACAGGCTGGACAAATGCTGTTTTCCATCCACTCGGAAAGAGGTTAGTAGAGTAGGACAGATGGAAAAGCTTACGCAGTGATTTTGCCAGCGTAAAAGAACACCTCTTCAGAACAATTGGGGTGATAATATGCGGGTCAGCAGATTTGAGAGATCAGTACACCTGCAACTGCACGAGTGCGAAAGAAGTTTTGTCCCATATAATCATTAACGCTCTCAATTACAGTGGTAATAATGGCACTATCAGACATCGTTGAATTTACAGCAAACAATATCGGAAACTTACGTATCTAACCCTTATTACCTCTTTACAGCTCGATTCAAACCATGAGTTCTATTTCGGTGTGATAGATTTTTCTCTATTCGGGATAACATTTTTAATTCCGAAAAAAATAATATTTTTAATCATATCGGAACTGGAGTCAACGTCACTATCGAGGAAGCATAGCGGCCAGTTAGTTCCTTAAGAAATCGTTAAGACCGTCCCTGTTGGCTTTCTCGTATTGCCAAACGGTTCTCTTAAGAATTATCTCTCTAACTGGGCTTTGTTGGCATGAGAAATTTGCAGATATGACACAATGGTCGGATGTGCTGAGTGGTGAAAAAACATTAATAATGTATTTATGAGGGTCAGAGGTAAGAAAAGTATTCGGCCCTAGCGAGGTATCCGTTCGGAGCGGAAAATTGTACGCAACGCATACTTTGTCGGAGGTTCAAATTGCTTTCGAGGTATCCTATCGGAAAGAAAAATAATACACAAATGCGTTGGCGCAATTTGTTCCGCGAAGAATTTGTGTCGCACGAAATCGGAAAAACAATTGCATTTAGCTGTCAAAAATTTCACAAATAAAGCACTTGATCGCACTTCAACGCAGTTCACCGTGTGCGTTAAAATAATGTCGGAGAAAAATTCCGAACAGCTGTTCGGAAGAATACCTCGAAGCAAAAATCCTCCGAATCGTACAAAATCGGAGAATTTTCCGCTCCGAACGGATACCTCGCTAGGGCCGATTATGTTTTAATAGTGTCTTTATTTCTTGATGGTTCTTAAATGACTAATCAACTAACAATCGGTTACATATAATTTGAGTGGTGTAATGAGTGTACTCTTTGTACTCTTTATGTACAAATGTATATAGAGTAGCATGAGTATTATAATAGATAATAATTATTGAGAATACATAATTCGAGTAGGCTCGTGAACGAGTTGAGCCAAGTTGTTTAACTCAGAAAAAATCTCGACATACCTTCCTTCGAGCGTTGTCTCATTGTCTGCCCAGAATAGCGCAGCCACGAAGAATTGTGTACATTGAAATCGCCCCTAACAACTATTTCTCTGTGCGGATAACGAAAAACAATTCTCTGGAAATAGTCGGTCAGCGCATCGAGTTCTTTAGAAGTCGAGTTACTATCCAAACTTGGACTGCGATAAATAAACCATTTATCAATGATGAGCTTATGGACTGTAAATTTAAACCAAATGAAATTAAAATTTGTATTTAAACAAGTTCCATATTATGGTTGAAGATGCTAAGCAACATGTCATTAAGTACATATATGGCGAGGTCATGGTGATGGAATAATAGAGGCCTAAGCTATAACCGGGAAGGCTGAATTCCGTGTCATCAGAATTTTCCCCCACCTTGGTTTCGCTAAGTGCCAAAACGGCTAGCCTGTTTTCAACAGTATGGACATATGCAGCACAAAAATTCATTCTGAGCCCCCGAATATTCCTATAATCAACTCTAAATTCACTCAAAATTAAAAAAGACAGACATAAGAAAAAAAACAAATCAAACAGATAATCGAAATTTATCCACCGTAACGCTCGCCAGCATTTGTGCATTTGACTTATTACCCATATTATATTTCAATTATTCCTATTTAGTGGATACAAATATCCAAGTCGTAGTTTGAAAAGTTTCTGATCAACCTAAATTGACAAGTCAATAAATCGGTAGAACAAATGAGCATTGCAACAGCACTCTCACGAATAGTGCCAATATTTTGGGCAGATCTTACATTTCGTGGTGGTATGGATGTTGGCGGATTGTTTACTGAATCGTTCGACTCGAATTTGTTCTCCACGTTACTAGCAATCTTCTCAGAAGGACGATTATGGGACTCTGGGATATTCGTTAAAAAGTATGCCTTCTAATTGATCAGAAATATGGGCAAAAGAATTCAACTAGTTTTGAAAATTGCTCAGCCATAGAAAATTTGTAATCAAGGCTTAAACTTTTGCAAGGTTACGCGTGAATATCCCATCTTGTTTGTGGGATATTCGCAAGAAATTTATAACTGACCAATTAGTTGAAATAGTTGACCTCTTATCAGGATCTAGTGATCTTTCGGATAGTGTATAATTTTTGCGAATATCCCACAAATAAAGTGCCAAAAATGGAGACCTTGTGTGAGCTGTAAAAAGTTTAAGCCTTGATTAGAAATTTTCTATGGTTGCGCAATTTTCAAAACTGCTTCACCTTTTTTTTAAAGAATTACTGACAAATTAGATCTCATGCCTTTTTTACGAATATCCCATGGAGTACCAAGTTCCCAAAGCCCGATTATGATGACCGTAAAATGGGAAAAGCGTGCGAAATGTTGCTCCAACAGAAGACTCGCACTTTCATAAAACAATTTAATGTCATTTGAATTGGATGGATATTTTAAGAATTTAAAATGCACACTCTGCAGTAAGTAATAGAGTATAATATTTACCGAATTACCGCCTTGACTACATCTTCAAAAGGTAATCCTTTTGATGAAATTTTACTTCATCAATTTTTTGTACAATTGTGTTTTATGATATTCACAAATAACAGCTCAAATGTTATTCTAAAGATGAAAAATTGTTGGTAGAGCATTGGCGTAGACTTTATCTTTGACGAAACTCGTAAGAAAAACCATCTAACGAAGTTAAATCGTACTCTTCTTGTAAATTTGTCACGCAATAGAGCAATTGTGTCCCGAGCCGTTTGGCTTGTGACACTGTTCCAATGAAAGTGTCAATGTAAGGCAATAAAAAGTCTGCCGGTAATGCAATCCGTTCACCGAAGCCCTCGCACCTGTATCGCTTTCGAAGAAATATAAGCCAATGATACCCCCTCTTATTCCAATCTTACTCTTGGATTTTCAAAGTCTCACATCCTCCATATTTGTTTGCTAACGTATCCAGGAAAATGGAAAATATGTTAATATATTTTCACCGTTTTTGTAGCGAATTTTCACTACATACTTCAACAACAAAGAGTTTGAGAGTTTAATGTTGACAATTAGGAAATGACGTGAAGTTTAAAATGAAGCATCTTATTCGAGACCCTTTATGTTGTGTAAATTTCAGCTCAATTAAAAGGTAGCTTTTCCATTTATTGTCGGATAAATTAATAGGTTATGCCTTTGTATATTATAACCTATAGTATTATCATGGAGCGTGATTTTGTGGTACCAACGCACAGTGGTTTCTACCATAGGCTAAAAGTCAAAATTTCAAGGTTAAGCAAACAAATCTTGTGTATGCAATAATTATCTATGATAACGGGACAATAAAATGGCAGTTGGCAGTAAGGTTTCTCCTCTATAATTAGTTGTTGGCAGTCAGTAATGTAACGAAGTTGAGTGTTTTTCGCAGTTTTATAAAAAACCTTAATATAAAAATACGACATTGTGGTTGCACCATTTTTGGTCTGTTGTTTAAAGTTAATTTTGTAAAAAAGGTGATGTAATTGATAAAATAATATATAACGATAGTTTTTAAATAATTTTCTAAAAAAAAAATAAATATTTTTTATTTTGACCTCTATTGGAAATGGTGCATAATTTGTGTTTTTTTTTATATTTCGTCTTTTTCTGTACAGCCGAAACATCAAATTACCATAAAATTTCAGGATAATTTATATAGAATAATTTAGAGTAATCTTTCCTTTTTAAGAATATGTATGAATTTTTGGCGCAAATTTGCGCAAATCGTAAAATTTTAACCCGAAGTAAAACACTGTATTCTTCTTTTTTTTCTAGATTCTAGCAATATGATCAAGCGCATTGACATTTTTAATATTTGGCATATGGCGAAGAAAAGTCGCAATGTTGGCAAAATTAGTGAGACATGGAAATTTTTAGAGAGACTTACCAAACAGAAAGTTTAAGCGCAAAGAAAATGATAAATAAGCTATGTAAGTCCTTTCATAGAAGGTGGGAGGCTTATTTACGAAAAAAACGTGTTTTTCTCTACAAATAGTGCTTGGCTTGATTTCATCGAAGACTTCAGTTTTGCACAGACCCAAACAGAAGAACAAAAAGTCGCCAAATAATCAAGGTATACCAAAAAAGCCATTTTTAGAAAGCTCATCTCGAACTAAGAGGAGACGAATCTAAAACCGTTGAAGTCGATGAAGTTATTGGTTGTACGAGTGTTTTGAAGCATTGCCAATCTACAGACAATCTCCAAGTAAAACTGCTTTGAAACTTTGAAACTTTTGGTTGGGGAAAAATTGTCAAAACATCAGTACCAAGTTATCCGAAACTTAGAAAGCCAAGCCAACTGCAGTTGATATTTTCCCATGCTATGCAAAGAAGAGATAGCAGAGGCAAAAGACAAGGATGTCAAATTTTTAAGAGATCACACAATACACGAAAAACATCTAGAGTATTAACAAATACCGAAAGAAATAAAAAAAAAAAACAAGAATTCAACGGAAGGTGTTTTAAATTTATTGCAATAAACTTTGATTACATTTAATTAAAAAGAGCCTGGGTGCGACCCACACTGATAACTTCCCATTTGTGATCTTGAAAACTTTATATTTAGCTTTTTTCAAATAACCAAATTTTCAGCGAAACAAACTTTAGCTGAATCTGTACTGTATCTATTGTGGTAATTGGTATGATATTTTGTATACATACTTCGATCATAGAGCAGTAGATGGAAGATCGAAGTAGATGGTTTCATAGTGTAATTGTTGTTGCGGTTTTTCCGGATTGAAAGGCTGTGATCTGCACTGGATATACAATGACTCCTGTTTTAAAATCGATGATGCTTATGGCATACTATGATATTCGGAAATTTGCTTTGTTTTGTTGATGATGAGGATACTTAGTCGCTCATTTTATGTTTTTTTTTTTTACAGAAAATGTGTTTAACTAATTTTAAACTTTTCTATTTAAAATGTTAAATTTCTTATAATAATTACGAAGGTTGGTAGGTACATATGTATTATATATCTACTGAATTATAGATTTCCATGTTTTTTAATATATCTGTGTTCCTACACCTAAGAAAACCTTGAATAGAATTTTACATCTTTTTCATGGACAAAAAGATAAAAACATATTGTGACGTTTTCTTCAATTTTACCATAGCTGTTAATGGAATTTGAATATGTGGGACTTGGGTACAACTGAACAACCTTATTCATATACGTATGTACAGTACCTACATACATTCTTCTAAAAACTAAGTTGATAATAATATTATAAAAAAATTATGTATTATATTATAGAAATTACTTTATTATTTCAGCTCCAAACATTTTAATTGAACAAAATTTAAAAACGAAATATTTTTGTTAAAACTGTCAATTTGATACTTGTCAAAACGTAACCATATGTTAATAATTGTATTATGTCGATTAGTTCCCGTAAGAATGTACTAAGCGACACTTTTTTCGAAAATGACTTTTTGATGAGGAAATATACTATATGTTAAGGGCCACGTTTTGGCCTGTGTTTCACCAACCTATTATGCATGTAAAGGAAACTAGAGTACAATTTAAAAAATTTATCAACTGCCATGTTTTCATATTAAAATACGAGTAATGTTGCCCACTGAAATTTGTATTATCCGCCAATAAAATTATGCTAAGCGACTTTAATAAAGATCTCATTGTCGTGAGCAACAAAAAATTTTGTTAGATGTCACTTAGTTTAACCTAAATTGTCTCTTAGCACACTATGATTCAACCAGAACTTTCTTCGTTTTTTTCGTTTCCTGAACAATTTTAGAAATGTCGCTTAGTATATATTCTTACGGGAAGGTATCGATGTATAAAACAACATACTTTAGAAGGCACTATCGGTGTTCATTCCCAAGAAATTCGACTTGAAATACAATTTTAACTAGTTTTCACTAGAATTTTTAATATTTTTTTTATTTAAAAAAATATTAATTCAATATTTGTCAACATTTTACCAATTGTACAAAATTATACTATGTATAAAATAAACTAAATTAGAAGTCAATATCACTACTAGTTCTCGAGAAATTTGAGTCGAAAAACAATTTTTACCAATTTTCAATAGAGTTTTATATAGTTTTTAATTTTTTGTAAAAAAACTGTAAACTGATTTTTTTTGAAATTTTCACCAGTTGTCGAACACATTATTTTTCGTAAAATAAATAGACTATCTGGGTTATGAAATTTTTTTTTCAGTTTTTTTTTTTATTTAAAAAAATAACGGTATGTTCATTTTTTTCCAAATTCATACCAAATCTGTATGAACTTATAATGAGTACATTAAATTTTATTTGAAGTCAATAGCATTATTTTTTCGTGAGATATTTGAAACTAACCAATATTTTTACTTTTTTTAAACCCTTATAGTGAAAAAACTACTTACTAAATTTTAATAAACGCCCTTTCAGCCTTTTTCGAAGTTATTATCTATTAAACAAAATTTATTTGAATTCGATATCTTTACTCGTTCTTGAGATATCGACGACGAAAAATGGTACCAGAACGTACGGGCGTACGAACGTACGAACGTACGTACACACCAGGCACGAGGCGTGATTTTTTCGATAGCGGAAGCACTGAACATAAAACCAAAAATGAAAGACCTTTGAGATCCAACCTTTTAAATTCCACTTTATGGTAATACACATAAAATAATTTACATAAATAATATATTACAGTAAAGTCTTATTAAAAAAAAAAGCTTGATGCCTTGCGCAAAGATTTATCCTTTTTCTTTTAAGGCAAAATTATCTTAGTAGGGTAAGGTCGGGATGATTTGACACGTTAACAAACTTTGCAAAATATCTCAAAATCAAAATACAGTTTCATGTTTTAAAAATTTGCATATGTTAAAATAACATTTTAGCAACATAAAAACATTGTTTAATTATCGATTTAAATATTTGTATCTGAGTTATAGACTTTTTTTTTAAACCTTCCAAATTGTCAATTCCTCCTTCGGGTAGGGATGATTTGACATTGGCGTTAGGAGGTTTTGACAGGGGAGGGAGAATTTGACAAATGATCACGATTCCACAGTTTTTAATTATTAAATAAACACAAATTTGCTTATTTTTCAGTACATAGTTATTTTATTATTTTTCTAACTTATAAGGAACTCAGTCTTTTTAAATTCTTTAAGTCTTTTTCATTTATATTGAATTTTAAAAGCTTTAAAAATAACTACTTAAAATGAATGTCTTCTTACATAGCGCTTTTAAGCTGGAATAAATTGATACATCTAAATGTTGTAATTTATGGAATGTATGCGGAGGAAAAGAAAGCATAACAATTCCGTTTTCTCGACAATATATGTATGATGGCTTCAAGACTGATATGTATGATTATCGAGCAATAAAAGTATTGGGTTTTCCTTGGAGCAGTTACTTTATTGTTTTAAGTGAGTCAGAACATTTGGAAATATTTCACTTTTCATCCAACCGCTGTCTGAGAGTAGGCCAATGGATCCTGTAACAGAACCCGTCATAAAATTAGGTTTTATCCGCTTTCGTGGAAACACATAGACCGGCGGAATATGATTTCCTATGGCATTGATAATACCAACCATTGTGACTAGGCTGCCCCTTTTTGCGGATGCAACTTGAGAAACGGTCCTCTTTCCCTTTTCAGTAATTTGCCTTAAGGTAATTGACCTTTAGAAATTATGAGCATCAAGTACGGTTGTTAAACCAGTTTCATCCCAATTGTAGATTTTTTCGGGACCAAATTTATATTGCTCATACGGTCTTTTGAGATTTTGAAAAAAACAAAAAGTTCCACTGGTGCTTTTTTAAAGCCATAAAGACGTGCCAAACTTGTTTTTTCTGGCTTGCGTAAGCTAAGAGAACTGTTTCGTCTCATAAAACCCGGAAGCCAAGCTTTTCCAGCTAGTTTGTTAACATTCCACGAATGGTATGGAATTTTGTTAATTTTCACATATTGTAGAACTAATTGCTTAACCAATTTATATGTCAATCCAAAATGTAAGTTAGAGTATTTTTTAAAATATTCAACGTCGGTCATTAATTTGTTTTTCTTCCTGTATTTTTTTAAGTCCAAACATTAATGTGGTACGATTAATACCATTTTTTTTTGCGGCACTGCTTATAGACTCTTTTTTGTTGTGAATGTTTTAAATAGCATTTTCAACATTTTTTTCGTCGATGTTGCGGTTAGGATGTTTTCTTTTAAAAAAAATGTGGGGCAAGTTTAATATTCTAAAAAAAAGAGTAAAAGGTTGTTTTACTATAAGATATTCTTATTGACTTAAGAAGGAGGATTTGACATTCTGTCAATTGCTCCTACAAAACAATTGTCAAAACCTCCTTTCATTCTACCTTTTGAAAAAATTCTAAAAACCACATTTAAAAGCGCGCAGAAAAATTGTTTTTGTACCTATATAATTAGTCAAATACAGGTGCAACCCGATATTGCAATTTATGTATCAAAAGCTTTAAATTAAAGAAATTGCACTTGGATTACTTACCATCAAAAATTACATCAACCGGCTAAAAAACATAGAAACACATCCACTCCACAGAGCTTCAAAGACACACTGATCAGTTATTTACCACTCACACCCATCGCAACTAACTTCATTTGCTCATCATTTAAAGCGCTGCAAAATCAATAGTTTTCAAGAAAAGTACTAATGTCAATTCCTCCTCCCTGTCAAATCATCCCGACCTTACCCTACGATTTGATAAGAACTAAGCTACTAGTAGATACGAGTAACCTTTCTTGTCCACATTTATTTCAAAAAAAATTTAATTCTCTTAAAACATGAATATGATCTCTCTACAGATGCCATTATTAAGGGATATTAAAAATCTTAAGATTCCTTGAAGATTTTTTTGATTTAAAATTCTCATAATTGAAAATAACCTTTAGTTATATTTCTGCTGGAATGTCAAGAAACCTCAGATATGAATATAAGAAATACTATTTTTGACCACTTTTTTTATAATAACAAAAAATAAACAAAAAACAGGTGGATTGTATTTATCGCCACGAAAATAATTAAAAAACTACCACCTTTTAAATTCATATTTGTTTGTTTTCTAATAGTTATGAATGAATTGCACCTAAATTTGCACACACATTATGTTAAAATAAAACTCTTCTACCCCTTTTGTCCATGAAATTAAACTCATTATCAGTTTGAGACAATAAGCAACTCAATAGATACATTTTTGTTTTTCTATCTCTCTTGTAGGAAATTCTCGTAATGCATTCACTCAACTCATTCTTCCCACATTGGGCAAAAGGCAAGAAACGAGACAAAATTATTTTGACTTTGGGTTGAGATCTTGAGATCTAAGTTAAGTATGCGAAATAATGGAATGCCCAGCTGTTGTGCATTCTATATTGTTTGAGAATCATTTTTGTTTGAGCATTTTGTGAATATTGGTGAGTGATGTTGTAGGTATATTTTCAGTTGAATTGGAGTGGAAGGGTATTTTGAAATTGAGTTATGAAGGCGATAATAAGGAATGCATAGCTGTTAAGCAATTTAGCAAGAACTTTCATGAGATTGAGCATTATAAATAATGGAGTGATGTTGAGCATTCTCAGTTGGTTTGCAGTGTGGCATTTTAAGTTGTAATAACGAGAGAGATCTTGATTTCCTTTAGTAATTTTAGTAAAAGATGATAATGTTGTCATAATGATGTTGGCATGTAATTTACTGAGTAAATGAAGATTCATTAATAGATGCAAATAATATAATAAAAATATTAATACAATTTGGAATTTTGAATTTAATTCCTTGCTAGGTACGATTTTTTCAAATGGTTTAACGGAAGCACTCATTCCACTCAATATATGGACGCTTCGTCCCTGGTACACACACACAATAAGACATCTCTCTAAAAATGATTGATATAGCCTCTAGGGACCTTGAAACGTCGAGAAATGTCAAAAATTCCAATTTGACAAATCGGACCGATTACAATAACTCCCTATGGGAAGTTAAAAATATAAAAATGAAGACTTTTTTTAACGTTTATTCTTTTGTTTTCAATAATTCTAAATGGAAAATTGGGTTGTTTTGCCCATTCTCCTTAAAAACTATGATAGAATGTTAGTATTTTTTTATGATATTATTTTTTTAAACCTAATTCTCAATTAACATTTATAAAACCAATCTCAATCTGTTTCCCAAATTTTATCAAAATCATTGAACGGAATTTAGATTTCATTAAAAAAAATCCAGAAAATTTATAAAAATGTTAATAACTGTTTTTTTATCATGTTTTCTTAACAAAATTTTCATCAAATATGTAAAAAGCTAATTTTAATATGTATAGGTACCAATTTTCATTAAAATCCGTTCAGTAGTTCAGATTTTATAGAGTTTTGACCACCTCTCCCATGCAAACGGAACCACTGTGCAACGCTATCCTGAAATTAGCACACAATTTTACAGTGGAGAGTAGGATAAGATACAAAACAAGTAGTAAAAAAGAGAATAATTTATTATTTTATTAAATTTAGCAGCGACAAATCTAACAAGTACTATCGTAATGCTTAAGATGTCGCCCTAATCGTTCGTCTTCATGGGAGTGCTATTAGTTCTATACAAAGCTTCTTTATTAGGGAAATCATGAACTAGACAATACGAGTATTTACAACAATCACTTTCAATCTTTAGAACTGACCATCACAATCCTCAAAGTCTGTATTAAAATTAAAATTAATTAAATCATCTGGATTGTAGTGGGTAAAGTTCTATGTAAGTGGGAGCAGTTTCCGGATGATTTTTATTTCAATTAATCAAAAGAAAATAAACAAAAAAGGAATTGCTTTGTTGGAGATTGTATTTTTTGTCTTGAGCAGAACCATCAGCCTTTTAAATTCTTTTTTGTGTATAAAGATTATGAGCTTCCAGAGTACCAAGAAAACAGATTGGCGTAGACTTTTACTAGAATTTATTTTTAGCAAAAATCGATCTCCATGTTTATATGTTTATTGCTTATTTTACTGAAGAAAATGACGATTTCGGCTAAAATCGTACTGATAATTAATAAAAGTTTGGAATGAATACCGTCATAGCACCTGACTGGCTTAAGCATATTAATCATTGTATATTAGGAATTTATATAATTTGTTTATGTATTTTGAAAACCCCCATGATTTCTTATTTTTGTGTGTTAATTAATTCAAATAAAGTACATTAGAATTAGACATTTTAATATTGCTTCAAAATGAATGGTTCAGGCGAAATTACTTTATTCGTTAGGAGATTTTCATGGAGAAATCTCGCTGATCTGCTAAAGTTGGTAAGAACACCATCACCGAAACCCTTTTATGAGGAGAAGGGTTTGAAGCAAGGCGACGGGTTATCATGCTTTTATTTTAATATCGTTCCTGAAACAATTGTACGCAACTCGCAAGTTAAAAACAGACGTATAATTTTACAAAACTTGCTTATGCAGGTGATGGCTGTTACTGGTAAGTTCGTAAGTCTTGAACCGAGGGCAGCGAAAATCGGATTGACTGTTAGTGAATACAAGATGAAGTATATGCTATTATCAAGAAAGGAATCTCAACATTTTCGATTCGGGCAAAACGTCACAATGGACGGGTATTACTTCGAAGTCGTCAGCGTCTTTGTATATCTGAGCTCGACTATAACCACGCAAAATGACATCAGGGCAGAGATTAAACGATCTCCCCAATCGCTGTTTCTTCGGGCTAAGAAGACATTTGAGTAGTAAAGCCCTCTCCCAAAGAACTAAGGAGATCTTATGTGGCAGAGGCATATGGAGCCTATCAAAAGTGGATAAGAATCTGATTGGGTGATTTAAAAGGAAGATTGTTCGAGTGATTTCCGGTTCAGTATTTATCGATGGAGTATGGAGCCCTGTGGGCTTTACAGCGACGTCGACTTGGTGAAAAAGCTGAAAATAATACGGCTGAGATGGCATAGATGGACATAGAAGTACCAGCTCGACGAGTCTTCCAATCTACGCTAGATGGTCAGCGCAGCAGAGGAAGACCCCACCTTAGGTGGCGCTCACAAATGAAGAAATACCTCAACTAACTTGCATAAGTGGAGGCAGCTAGGTAGAGATCGAGCTGGCTGGAGGGGCTTGTTGGTTGAGACTGTAGAAGTGCGCCATTTTAAGATTGTAACTACTATGAACCTGTGAATGGAATTGAATTAAATTGTGGACATTTTCACGGAATCATCCAGTTTCGATTAAGTTTAAAAATAAGAAAGGATCTATAGTAGGTTTTGATGTATCTTATTGTATGTATGTTTGATTTTGCACAATCATACGAAAAATGAATCACTCACTCAACTCACGGACCACCACACTCAACCGATACCATCTAAACTGTGCCAAAAGTTGGGCAGATTTATGACGGGTGCTGAAATAGTAGCCGATCCAATTGAGTGATCAACTGGCTCCCCGTACCGTTAATTCCCTCAGTCCGCTTACTCGGGATCTAAGTATTCAAACGCAGGGCACGGCCCAGAAGAACCAGAAGTTCATAATAGAGCCATTTCGTCGCGTTTAGAAAATAGATCAAGTCTTTGATCTTCATTTCCGAGAGTTTTTCAAGAAATGCCCTTTCTAATGGTTGTGCTCTAAATTTTTCCAGAGCAGGGAATTTTCAGAGGAAATGGAGGACTGTTATCTTTTCACGCTGGTCCCCACAGCTATGACTGTGAGTGTTTAGAGAAATGCTGCATGTTCTCCTATTGGTCGGTGTCCGCTAAAGGTAGCTACGATCCTGGCTCTGTCGTGCTTTTTTTGTTTCTTTTTTTTGTTATAATTCACACGCACTTAAGGGTGTTAATATATCCACAGCACGTTCGATGGGAAAAAATAGAAGATGGGGGAGAAAGGATGTGTCGATGAACGTTGGTTTTGAATTTTTGAAAATTGAAGTGGCAAGGGAAAACCGTGCCGGGTAATTTATTCCATAATCGTATTGTGCGACTAAAAAAGGAAACTCTATATTTTATGGTACCACCAAAATTAGGCTCGAGGGTGAACTGATGACCATTCCTAGCGAAGTGGGTATCACGGGTGAATTGATAAAGGGGAGGAATACAACTGGCTACTTCGAATGAGCATTACTTGTGAAAGAAGTGATCAGACCAAAAACATAAATGTTAAAAAAAGAGTCAAGTTCTTCTATACAAAAACCTTTGTGTAACAAGTCAGCCCTTAAAAGTACTGTGATCTAAAAGTACGCCAAGTTCTTATTTCATGGAGGTTTAATACCGAATATTTAAAGTAGAATAATATTTAAACAGCTACAATGTAATAGAGAAATTTTATTATTTAATTATTACTGACTAAAATTCGATTAAAATTTACAGTTAAGAGTTTTTCTTATGTAAACTCATAATTTTTTCAGGTATGCAAATGTTTTCTTTTTTCATTCATGTTAAAATAATATAGAGTACCAAATCGATCACTCTATACTCTGTCCAACAAAAATATGCAGTGTGGACAAGATAGGACGTTTGCCTCGCATTCTGGCTACAGTGGATTGCATAAATCTGTCCTTTATTAAAGCTCTCACAGAGTTGTCGTAGTGTGGATTTTAAATGGACCCTTTTTTTAAAGCTCCAAAATCAAAAGCACCTCAACAGAAACCCAAGGAAAAAAAAATGAACAAGTTACGAAATGAACAAGGGTAACTCTGAACGCACATCAATATTGAATGGTGGTTGAAATTGAATAGCACCAACAGCCATAGACGACAGCAATTCAGTGCACACTAGAGCTGTGTAAATGGTTCATTTCAAATGATCGAATCGTTCAACAATCGATTACGAAAATGATGCGATCATTTCAACCGATCGATCATTCGATCATTTTCATTTCACTGAAATGATTCAATACTGTTCCTATTCGATATTAATTTCGATTTCGATGATAAGATTGACTTGTGGCTTTGATAGTTCTCACAAAATACTCTATGATGAGGCTACTTCATGGATTAAAAAGTGTCAAAAAATTCAAAAAAAAGAGATTTTATTTGTTGCTTCGGAAAAGAGCAATTTTGGGGCTTTCGGCTAACATTTGGTACGAAATATACTTTGTACGTCATAACTGAATTCGTCCTCTATTCGTCAAGTCATAAACTGTCAAATTCCATCAAAGGATGGCTACGATGTCAATGGATTAAAAAACGTCTAAAAATGCCAAAAAAAAGAGATTTTTTTTAGGGCTTTCGGCCGACACTTTGTACGAAATATACCTTGTACGTCATAACTGAATTCGTCCTCTATTCGTCAAGTCATAAACTGTCAAATTCCATCAAAGGATGGCTACGATGTCAATGGATTAAAAAACGTCTAAAAATGCCAAAAAAAAGAGATTTTATTTGTTGCTCCGGAAAAGTGCAATTTTAGGGCTTTCGGCCGACATTTTGTACGAAATATACCTTGTACGTCATAACTGAATTCGTCCTCTATTCGTCAAGTCCTAAACTGTCGAATTCCATCAAAGGATGGCTACGATGCCGATGGATTAAGAAACTTCCAAAAATCCACATTAAACATACCGGATCCTGATACATCAAATAACATCAGTTCAACCCAACAATTGTTTTTGCGGCGTACAACATCAACGACCAACCCGATCAATCATGTTGTTCAATGCCGAGTTCAACCCAGAAGTTCAAGTCCACCGTCCGTTTGGCGTTCATAATCCACGTTGATTGAATCGGAAGAAATGGAATCAAGTAAATCATGATTAATCGAGTCAACTGATATCGAAAATCGAGACTCATTGAAATGATTGAGATTGAAATACAAAATCGAGAATCCAGAATCGAGAATCATGTAAATGATTGAGATTGAGATCGATTAAAATGATTGATTTCGATCATCAATACTTTTCAATGATCGGATCAAAAAAATCGAATCGATCCCGATTGACACAGCTCTAGTGCACACTCAGATGTGCAGTCAATAGGACGTCGGGCCTGCGTCAGATGCAATCGAAAATTTATGGGCGCACAAACACTTTTTTATGGAGGAGTTCTTTAAATTTAGTATGTTGCAAAAATATAGAACGCTACTGATTTTGAAAAAGCTCTCCCATAAGACGTGTACTGCATATTTTTATTGGACGAAGTATAGTTCTAAAAAAGTCATTAATTTTCAAGATGCATGTACAGTTTCAAAATGACAATACCTACCTACTTACCGTTCTACTAATTTTCATTGTTCTTCTGCAATCGGAAGTGTGTCATATATAATTTACATCAGTTCTGAAGGAGTGGGATACCACGCACCTGAATGGAAAACCTCAATTTTTATATTTTTTTCTTAGTTTGCAATTGAAGCCCTACCGTTTTACAAAATTTCATCGTTTTATAGCAGTCGGAAGTGCTCCATTCAGCCAACACGAATTCGGAGAAAGTGGGCGGATACCACGCCCCCTGAATGGAAAACTTCAAATTTTCGGTTTTTTCCACAGCTTGCATGACAAGACCTACCGTTGTGCAAAAATTACAACATTCTACGATGTCGAGAAGTGCTCCATAATTTTGATGATCTGTCAGTCAGTCAGTCAGTCAGTTACGGTTTTTGAGATTTTTGAGGTCTTATATCTCAGGAACCGCTTATGCTAGAAAATTTAAATTTGGTAAGGCGCCTGTGCCTGACTATCTCAGCAAATATTCGGAATTTTAAGTTTCTGACTTCATTTTCATTGGTACTGAATATAGGGAGGGGTCAAAAATCGCCTGAGTTTGTTCCTGTAAAATTGGTGTAGTGCCAGAACTTGGCTGGGCACTATTGTGTCCTTTGATCAGATCTTAGCCAACCGACAAAGTTATTGATCTACAAGCAGCTCCTGCGACCAGTGATCAGCTATTCCTTTCCAGCATGGTTTTCCATCTCGAAGACAGCTATGAAGGAACTTCAACTATTCGAAAGGAAGATACTGAGGATCTGCACTGGACTCTACTTCGACCTTCAACGACAGAAACACTACAGGAACGAGCATCTCTACACAGAAGCGAATTTTAAACCCACTGGACAAATATCTAGTTCATTCAACAAAGAAACTAATGGGGAACATCATCGACCACCCGAATCAGCTTATGAGAAGGATGACCACAGAACAACGGCATCCCGAACCGAGGTACCTCAGTGTGATGAAAACTCTGGATGACAACGTAATCATGGACAACGAGGTTAGGTTAGGTTAGGTTAAAGGGGTTGGCATTAAAGCGTCTGAAACACTAAGACCATTAGAGGTCCATTGTGATACCACGATCTAATAGGGAACAAAAAGGTTCCCTACTAGTTAAAACCATTTGGAGCTTCTGATGAAACGAAGGAGACCTTTAATATCTGATGTGTTTATGAGATCGCTTGGTTCGTTATAGAAATATTCTCCTAGATGAAGTTTGCGTCTGTAAGAGAGAGCAGGGCATGTGCAAAGAAGGTGTGGGATTGTCTCCTCTTCCTCCTCGTCCAATCAACTCCTGCAAAAATCGTTTGATAGTAAATCGAGTCGTGCGACGTGTCTACCTATGAGACAGTGTCAAGTTATGACACCTATTACGGAGCTGATGGTGGAAGGAGAGACTAAGGTTTAGTCCATCCATGGACAACCAGGAAGTAGTCTCGTTCTACGCTGACATTATTGGTTCAGCCTTCCACCGCGGCTAAAACGCCATCCCTGTACACAACCTACACGCATCACCACTGACAACCGGGAATGAACTCCCTGTTGTCCTCAAGTTCAAACGACTTTTTTAATTTAATTTTTTTTGTCATGTAAATTTTATATAAAAATAATTAAACTTAAGTCACTGTATATAGTTAAGCCCCCTATGAGCCAACAAATGTAAATTTTCACACCTACATGTAGTATCTTATGAGTTATTGACTTTCTCATTATTAGCTTAACGGATTATAGTTAATTTTTCTCACTTTTATAGGCTTTAACAAAATATTTTTCGGATTTTTAAAACAAAAATTCAATTTGTTTTTCATTAAAATTTGATTTCCCAAAACGGGTCGGTAATTTTTTCTTGAAATTTTATTTTTATGTGAAAAGTCATAAAAACTTAAAATTATTATTTTTATGTAAAAAGTCATAAAAACTTAAAATTAGCGTACCATTAATTTGTCTTCAAAATGTTCTGAGAAATTTATATATAAAAACTTTTTTAAAAAAAGCGCTAAGCGGATTTAAAATTTGTGTTCTTGTATAAAAAAATATTAAGAAAACACATGCTATTCTTTTTTAGTTCCAACTACTAACGGTGTCTCTGTCAATTTTCAAAATTAAAAAAGATGCTTCGTGTAAAACAAATTCCACACAGTCGTGTAGGCTGAAGTCCCTTATTTAAAATCGTTAGAAATATCAGTTCTCAGAAGATACGTTTTCGGTCTATTGAATAATCGTTATGTTAAATTTGATCAAAATCTCAAATTCCATTTATTTTACAAACAAGATTATTGACACACAGTAGAATCTCGAAGATATGAACAGATATAAAACAGGCCCCGTTCATCTCTTCGACTTGTTCATCTTTCCAAGCTTTCGATAAGATATTTTTTGAATGTCATCTAACACAGCGCACTTTTGTTTGAGGCTTAAAAACTTAACTCTGCAAAATTCACTTTTAACTGAAGAATATACACAAACTGTGAGTATACTACGCCCAAAAGAACCGTTACAAAAATTTACTAAAAAATGTAACGATGAAATAAAGGGGAAGAAGGAGAAATCGTATAAGAAATAAAGCGTTCATCTTTTCAAGTACCCAGATTTCAACCCGTTCATCTTTTGGAAATCTGCAATGGTGAGAAAAAAAGCGTTCATCTTTCCAAATTGTTCATGTTTTAGAACCGTTCATGTTTTCGAGATTCTACTGTACCTTAATAATCTAGTAGGACCGGTTAAAACTTGTCATATCTTAATAACTTTCTGCATTCATATATGTAGGTAGGTATCACAAGCAAAACGAACAGAGGTCCTGATGTGCAATATTGGTTTATTTGTCGACGTTGTTACCGAGTTTTGTCTTTATTAAATCTTTGGTGAACCTTTTCGAAACTCATTAAGCTTAAAGCTGTTAAACACTTAGGCATAATGAAATTTCCCTAAGTTTAAACTACGAGTACATGGAATTTAATTATTCCGTTTTGAAGATTTTTGAATTTCAACCCACCGAAATGTTGGAAATTCCTTTGTCAACATTAATGAATAACTTGCGAAATTCAATTAGCAGTATATCTAAAAGTAAATTGACTTCGAAATAAATTGGTTTGCCTTTTAAATTGAAAAGTTAAAATGGAGAACGAGTATGAATGTGCTATATCATGACTTAAGGAACGCAAGCATGGCTAAATTCATTGTCATTTTAATTTACTTGCTACTTGTATTGATTTTAAGAATTCATTAAGTCAAATTCCATTAGCAGAGTATTCTTAGAACTGGTTTGGAAGTCTATTTTTGGAGGTATTTACCTTCTCGCGATTTATATCATTTTGTTTTCGTTTTTCTCTTCTCAGTTTATTAGGGCAACAGTGTTTCAAACTTAAAGAAAAAACTATCGTTCAATAAAATAAATCATCCGATTTCCATTAATAAAGATCTTGGATAAATTTGTAGTCTCCTTTTTTTATCGGACTACACTATTATAAAGGAAATAAAAACAAGAGGATTAAGGGAATGATGAACAAGAATGGATGTTCAATGGAACAAAAGTAATCCGAGTATAAAGAATATTGTGGTCCTGCTGAGCAGATAATGTCATATTTCTCTATAAATAAAAGGTTGAGTCTAATCCGGATTAAATTGAAAACTTGCTCCTTCTACTAAGAGTTTTTCAATAATTGCATCGACTCTAAAAAAGAAAACTGTTACAAAATGAATTACGAAAAAAATAAGCCATTTAAAAAAAAGAGTTGGTAGGTATACTTAAAGGAACTTCGCAATGTAATAAGGGCTGCTATCAACAACCTTGGCATAATGGTTAGTGCGCTGGACTGTCATGAAGAAGGTCTTGGGTTTGATTCTCCGCTACAAAAAATACTTTTTTCAGGGTTTACTAGGGACGAATTAACAAATCCTCTAAGAGTATCTCCTGTCATGAAAAGTGCTGATCATTTGCCGGAATGTGCATACAATTGTAGGTCCCCTCCATTCCTGATAAGACGAACACAGGAATGGTTGAGGGCTTTAAATCATCCTGCTGGAACCACATGTCGTCTAGGTTCATTATGGTTCAATTTGTGTCATAAGAAATTAGTTATCATCTTTCTAAAGCGATCGCCATTGACGATGACCGCCTCACCAACGTCGTTTTCAAAAAAGTACGGGCCAATGATGGTGCCAGCCCCCGATTCTGCTGTACACTTTCACGGAGGACAGCCGTGTTCTCGGCCGATCGAGCGTTTCTCTAATGTTCGAATGTTGATTGATTCATTACCGAAATGGCCGTAGTCTCAAATTTGGCCACCAAGCGCTGAAAAATTGACTGTGAAGTGCCACAAAGTCTAAAGTCCTATCAGACACAATTCATTGAGTTTTAATAAATAATAATAAAATACACGACTGGATCGCACAAACTTGCTCTTATATAAAAGTACTTTGGAATTTAAAATACATTTTATATACATATATAAAACATGGATTTAATGAGATAAAAATGTTCAAATGCATAGAATTGCCGTCTGATTTCTGAAAATGTATGAATTTGCGCAAGCAAAGTTTAAAAATCGTTTTATTATTAAAGTAATTTTTTACTTCGATCATGGCACGGCATGTATATCTAGGGTTGAAAGGCCCTGAGTTTTGCAGTAACTCATCTCGAAGTGACTTCACGGTTGCGAAGCTCCATCGAAAGCTATATTCTGGCACCATGGGAGATACACTGAAAATAAAATCAGACCAAAAACATAAATGTTAAAAAAAGAGCCAAGTTCTTTTATACAAAAACCTTTGTGTAACAAGTCAGCCGTGAAAAGTACTGAGATCTAAAATTATGCCAAGTTCTTACTTCATGAAGGTTTAATACTGCATATTTAAAGTAGAATAATATTGAAACAGCTACAATGTAATAGAGAAATTTTATTATTAAATGATTACTGACTAAAATTTGATGGGTTCACTGGTCAAGTTTTTAAAACCTTTCGAATTGGGCATACAAAAAACTTGCCAAGTAAGCCCATCAAATTTTAGTCAGTAATCATTTAATAATAAAATTTCTCTATTACATTGTAGCTGTTTCAATATTATTCTACTTTAAATATGCAGTATTAAACCTTCATGAAGTAAGAACTTGGCGTACTATTAGATCTCAGTACTTTTCACGGCTGACTTGTTACACAAAGGTTTTTGTATAAAAGAACTTGGCTCTTTTTTTAACATTTATGTTTTTGGTCTGATCTCACTCCTTTTTGCAAAGATTTAAATATTTTGCCATGTCAAAATCTCTAAAGATACGGAAAGATAGAAGGATGTACTCACCTTAGTTTAAAGCTTCCTATTTCTTATTATCCTGGCAAGATACCTAACACTAACATACCTACCTTAATTACGGCAATCAGAAGTGCTCCATATAAATTAAACATTTTCTTAGAAAGTGGGTGGATACCACGCCCCCCAAATAGAAAACCACAATTTTTATTTTTGGTCCTTTATATGGAATTTGAGCCCTACCGTTCTACCAAATTTAATTGTTCTACTGCAATCGGAAGTGTGCCATGTATAATTTACATCAGTTCTGAGGAAGTGGGCGGATACCACGCCCCTGAATGGAAAATTTCAAATTTTATATTTTTTCTTTGTATGCAATTCAAGCACTACCACTTTACCAAATTTCATCGTTTTACAGCAGTCGGAAGTGCTCCATTCAACCAACACCAATTCGGAGAAAGTGGGCGGATACCACGCCCCCCGAATGGAAAACCTCAATTTTAATTTTTGGTCCTTTATATGTATTTTGAGCCCTACCGTTGTACCGAATGTCATCGTTTTACAGCAGTCGGAAGTGCTCCATTCAGCCAACATCAATTCGGAGAAAGTGGGCGGATACCACGCCCCCTGAATGAAAAACCTCAATTTTTCCTTAGCTTGCATGACAAGACCTACCGGTGTGCAAAATTACGAGATTCTACGATGTCGGGAAGTGCTCCATAATTTTGATGATCTGTCAGTCAGTCAGTCAGTCAGTTACGGTTTTTGTGATTTTTGAGGCCTTATATCTCAGGAACCGCTTGTGCTAGAAAATTAAAATTTGGTGAGGCGCCTGTGCCTGACTAGCTTAGCAAATATTCGGAATTTGAAGTTTCTGATTTTAATGGTACTGAAGATAGGGAGGGGTCAAAAATCGCCTGAGTTTGTTCCTGTAAAAAAGGGTGTAGTGCCAGAACTTGGCTGGGCACTACCGTGCCCTTTGATCTAGGTATATATGATAGAAATGTAGGTTAGGTTAAGACCAATATTTGCTCCGTTGTGATAAAAATGTAAATGTAGGTTGATCTGACAAAAATTTTGTCAATATACATCCAATAAAAAGTTTTATCAAATCGACAAAAATTATAGAATTTTGTTGTTGAGGCAACAAAAAATATTTTGTTGTATCCACAAAATTATTTTGTTATGCTAACAGATTAATTTGTTGAAATAACAAAAATATTTTGTCAATATGACAATATTTCGTAGAATTTACAAAATTAATTTGTCATATTAACAATTCTTTTGTTGTATTAACAAATTTATTTGTTAATGTTACAAATTTGTTTTTTTTTATTATTACCGGATTAACAAATTTTTTTTGCTAAATTAACAAAATTGTTTTGTTAAATTAACAAAACTTTTTTGTTATATTTTTTCAATTCAACAAAATATTTTGTCAATTCAACAAAATATTTTGTCAATTTTACAAATTTCTTTTGTTGAATCCACAAAATAAATTTCGTCAAAATATTTTTTTTTTGGGATTTAAGTCCACAAAAATTGGCGTTTCGTCCCTACGATCTCACAATGCAACCATCTGTGAGGGCGTATGGACAATACGCAATTTTTGTTAAGTTCAAGTAATCTTACATCGATTTTTTAACAAAAACCAAATGTGAACTATATCATACACAAAAGAAATGTCATGATCAAAAAAATATACACGCAGAATTTTTAGGTTTACTTACAAAATAATTTTATCTATGTGATAATATTATTTTATCAATATTACAAAATAATTCAACCCCAAAACAAAATATTTGTCATTTACCCCTTCGGGTAGGGGGGGAAAGAATATACCCGAGGTAGGAATGCCTGTCGTAAGAGGCGACTAAAATCCAAACTCCGTATACTGAGAAAGACGTATACAAAATATGGAATGAGTAAAACAAATAGATATAGTACCCCAGGTGGCAATTCAGATTTCCTGAAAAATCCACCCTCTTCGGAGGTCGGCTCTACGGATTCTGGGGAGAGCCAATTATTCCAAAACTTGATAAATCCTTTTTCAAGAAAACCAATGGTAGCTCGATCACCACCATCAACATCGAGTGCTTCCGGGAAAAAGAGTCCGCCCAAAGCGCCAGAGCGTGAAAAAGAAGACTCGGAGAAAATAGAATGTCTTGAAAAAGACAATAACGAACTTCGTCAAAGACTCGACGAAACTTTGAAACTCTATCAAGAGCTGAAAGAAGAAATACATTTTCTACGAAATAACAGCGATGCCGTAAAGAAAGCACAGAAAGAAATTGAGCTTCTTCGGAAAGAAAATGAAGAGTTGAAAAAAACTCAAAGACAAAACGATTCGAAAACAACTCCACAGCAGCTGGGTGTTTGCGAATATAAAACAGACGAAGAAGAGCTAGAAAGAGAAACGTCTTCAAAAAGACCTAGCAAAAAACGTAAAGCATTCTCCTCGCCAGAGGGAACCTCGTCTTCCGAAATAATAAAAGTAAATGTACCAAAAGATACGAATAAGAAAGAAAAAACTACTAAAATAAGACCACCGCCACCGATTAATGTCATCGGGATTGCGGAATACAATAAGCTTAAAATAATCCTTGAGGCGTTAACCCCAGCGAATTTTAAAGTTATCTCGCTTAATAACAACAAGTGGAAAGTTTGTGTAAAAGACTCCGATAGCTATCGTCTGCTTTCGCGAAGACTTAACGAAGCAAATGTAGAATGGTATACCTACGAAAACAAATCAGAAAGACCTTTACGAGTCGTTGCAAGAGGCTTACATTCCTCATGTCAAAAAAACGATGTAATCCGTGATCTTAAAGAAAAAAATTACAAGATCTTAAATGCTGAGAACATCGTAAAAAAAGAAAAACAACAAAAAGATAGAGAAACTGTCGTGGTAAAGCGTGGTCTCCCACTATTTATACTCACGTTCGATAAGACAGAAAAACTAGAGGAAATCTACAGAATTAAAACAATACTGAACCTCGTTGTTAAGATCGAACCTCTGAAAAGCCGTACAAAGCAAGTGCCTCAGTGTAAACGCTGTCAAGGTTTCAACCACACGCAAAGCTATTGTAAAAAAGAACCTAGGTGTGTAAAATGCGTGGGAAAACATTTAACTGCTGACTGCACTGGAAATAGCAAAAGTCCAGCGAAGTGCATAAACTGCAATGGAAGTCACCCGGCAAGCTATAGAGGCTGTGAAGTAGTTAAAGAGCTACAAAAACGCCGAGAAAAAATTCATATGGAAAGAAAACCAAAGAAACAAATAAAAAGCCCAATATCTAAGACTCCTAAAAGAATAAATACACTAAGAGTCGGCATCGGCAAAGAAAATCAAACCCCATCAACGTCAAAGACATCTCCAAAGAAACTTACTGTTAAGTCATACGCCGAAATGGCAGCTGCACAGACATCTCCAAAGAAACGTAGTGTAAACACAAATGCCAGAATGGCGGCTGCACCCGTAATAAATCAACCTGACTCTGACGCACTATCTCAATGCTTGGCTTTAATTTTGTCAAAATTTGAAGATCAGGTCAAAATCAATAGAACTATTTCTGATAGGTTAGCAAAAATCGAAGATTTTATTCGACCCAAACGTTTTAAAAAAAAATCATGATGGAAAACCTTAAAATTATTACGTGGAATGCCAACGGATTAAGGCAAAGACTTGAAGAACTAGAAATGGTCATACGGGAACAAGATATCGACATTTGTCTAATATCAGAAACCCACGTTAAAAAAGAATCAAATTTCAATATAAACGGTTATCTAGATTACCATGCAATTCATCCGTCGAACAAAGCAAGAGGCGGAGCATCATTATACATAAAAGAATGTATCAAACACTCGATAGGCCTTAAGCTTGAACTTGAACCGATGCAGCTTATAAGTGTGCAGGTTAAAACTAAACATGATACATTGAATTTCACATCTATATACTGCCCTCCACGGTACAGAATTGACAAAAATGATTTTTCAAACTTGCTAAAATCACTTAGACCATCTTTAATAATCGGTGGCGATTTTAATGCAAAACACACGTTTTGGGGTTCTAGATGCATTTCTCAAAAGGGCCGAGCGTTATATGAAGCCGGTATGGAGAATAATTGTGATTTTCATTCTAGTGGGAAACCAACTTATTGGCCGACAGATACCTCGAAAATACCTGACCTGATTGATTTCTTTATAGTCAGGGGAATACCGTCAAATCGAATAAAAATAACGGAATGCTTTGATCTTTTCTCTGACCACTCTCCCGTTATTCTCACTATGAGCGAAAGTATTGTTAAAATTGAAACACCACCTAGGTTAACAAACGGTAAATCTAACTGGGAAGGTTTTAAGAAAGATATTGAAGATAATGTTGAATTAAGGGTATCACTACAAACACCTCTTGAGCTTGAAGAAGCGGTAGATAATTTTGTGCATATTGTTCAAAAAGCCGCATGGAACAATACTCCTTACCAAAGACAAATGTCAGGCTATAGAGAAGCTAAATATCCCCAAGAGATAAAAGAGGTACTTAAAGACAAGCGAAAAGCGCGCAAAAAATGGCAACAAACTCGTGCTCCCCAACACAAAGCTAATTTAAATCACCTCAGTAATTTGCTTAAAAAGATGATATCAGATTTTAAAAACCGCGAAGCTGGAAATTACCTTGAAAATTTGACGGCAGGTAAAGAATCTAATTATTCTCTATGGAAAGCGATAAAAGCTACGAAAAAACCAAAGCTTCCAGCACCCCCGATTATGAAAGACCAAAATGAATGGGCAAGAAGCGATAAAGAGAAAGCAAACGTTTTCGCTGATTACCTAGAGGAAACATTTAAGCCGTTCAATGGGCAAGCATTGAATGATGATATAAGTATGAATATAAATTCAAATGAAAGCTCCATCACAAGAAATGTTACGCTTGCGGAATTAAGCAAAGAAATTAAGAAACTGAAGTCAAAAAAAGCACCAGGATACGACTTAATTACTGCGGAAATTCTTAAAATGCTCCCACGGAAAGGTTTAGTAAACCTCCTTTACATAATGAACGCCACTCTAAGGTTAGAATATGTTCCAAATCAATGGAAAGTCGCAGAAGTAATAATGGTCTTAAAACCTGGCAAACCATCACATGAAAAGAAATCGTACAGGCCCATTTCACTTCTTCCTGTAGTGTCGAAGGTCTTTGAGAGAATATTTCTTCAGCGTCTTCAGCCCATAATAGAAGAAAAGGGTCTTATACCTGAACACCAGTTCGGTTTTAGAAGTAAGCACTCGACGATTGATCAAGTGCATAGAATCACCGATGTCATCGAGAAAGCCTTTGAAGAAAATAAAATTTGTTCAGCGGTCTTTTTAGATGTGTTTCAAGCTTTTGACAAAGTGTGGCACGAAGGCCTCAAATATAAATTGAGACAAGTCCTATCTGAAGGACTATACAACATTCTTAGAGAATATCTAGAGAAAAGAATTTTCCGCGTTAGGCACGGAAATGATTATTCAGATTTTAAAGAAATAGTGGCTGGGGTACCACAAGGTAGTGTTCTAGGTCCCATTTTATACCTTTTATTTACACGCGACATACCCCAAACAGACAATACAATTGTAGCTACTTTTGCAGACGATACCGCAATACTTGCAGTAGGCAAAACGGCTAACGAATCGACATGTAAATTGCAAAATGCTCTTAACAATGTCAATGAATGGACAAACAAATGGCGAATAGCGCTTAACGAATTTAAGTCAGTCCACGTGGACTTTACTTATAAGAAAATTAATAGATTACCAGTCTTTATTAATACAACTCAAGTTCCATTTGCAAATGAGGCAAAATATCTCGGGATGACTCTTGACGCGAAATTAAAATGGAAGTCACATGTTAAAAATAAATGTGATCAATTAAATATTAAACTAAGGGAAATGTACTGGTTACTCGGACGACATTCTAAACTTAGTATCGAAAACAAATTATTAGTTTACAAACAGGTACTTAAGCCTGTCTGGACATATGGTATTCAACTCTGGGGTTGTACCCACGATACAAATCTAAATAGTCTACAAACTTTTGAAAACAAATTATTAAGGTCCTTTGTAAATGCGCCGTGGTATATTAGAAACGAAGATCTTCACAGGGATCTTGGAATCCCCACGGTTCGCGAAGAAATAAAAACTTTTTCGCAAAGGCATAGAAAGCGTTTAGTTGAACATACCAATAGAACAATCTTAGAAATTCTTGACGAAACAAATTTAGTACGACGTTTGAGAAGGACCAAACCTTCCGATCTAGTACGGTGAAATTATTGTACTGTATTATGTATATTTAAATCATCGCTTAAAATAGAAAGAAGCTATTCAACTAGCTTATAATTAAACCAGTAGGAACTTTCACCGGAAAGTTGCCTACAACACGTTACTTAACTTCGGGAAAGATAAATTGCTAGATAAGTTCCATATGAACTTAGTTGCAATCGGGAGGAGGAGGTGGTTTTAGTGCGGTCGGCCTGATTAACGGTCTGCTTGCATAGAGTCTTACCTTCCGTAAGGCTTTATGGGGGCAGAGTTGTTGGTCGGGAGAGTCCCACATATCTATGAGCGCGCGTTTTTCGGTCCTCATAGAATCTTTTGAAGATTTCAACACCTACCCACGGGAAAAAAAAAAAAAAAAAAAAAAAAAAAAATTTTAACAAAAATGTTTTCATTTTTTGTTAAATTGACAAAAAAAATTAACAAAAACCTTGTGATATTGACAAACATTTATAAAACAGAATTTTTGTAGATACAACAAACATTTTGTTAACATCACAAAAAAGTTTGTCGATGTGACAAAAATCTCTGTTTTATTTTGTTATATTAACAAAACTTGGTTTGTTAAACTGACAATATTATTTTTAGTGCATATTTTGTTCAACTGACAAAAAATCATGCTGAATTATAAAAATTTTGTGAAATCAACAAAATCATTCTTTTGTATTGACAAAAATTTAATCAAAACGACAAAATTGTTTTGTTAAAGGTCAACAAAACGTTTTTGTCAATATTGCCTAGGAATTTAATTTCAGTGTAGTGCCCAATAAAAAGTACTGACAAGCGTCATAAGAACGCGCCTTTACTTAAGCTATCTATGAGGTAGGCCCCCCTAGTGGGAGTATTATGGTGGCTGTGGTTTATTCTGAATGATTGAATTCAAGAAGTGTTAGATAGCAAGAGGTGTGCACATGCTGCAACATGTCACACCATTTCTACTGATATGGCTTCGGCTACATCAGAGCTCATAGTCAGCGCTCAATCTGACTCCGATGTGGGTAGGCTAACCGTGGAATTAAGTCTTAATTGACAGGTGTCCACGTTAAACACAATACGGTTCTGACTGTACCTACCATGAAACCATTTTTTCGAATTTTGAATTCCTCATTATCGACATAACGGATTTGAAGGACATTTTGTACCGAGAAGATTCTAAAAATTTTGCATTTCAAAACTTAAAAAAAAATGTTTTGTGAATTAAAAAAAAAAATGTTTGTATTGAAAATTCGATATCTAAAAAACAGCTCAATATTTTTTTCTTAAACTTAATTTTTATTCGAACAATAATAAAACTTTAAATTGGCGTAACAATTTTTTTTTCTTAAATACTTTCTGTTAAAGCTTAGTTTTTTTTAGAAACCAATACAACGACTTATAATTTTTGTTCTTGCATAAATTCAAATTCGCATTTGCATATAGGATTCTGTGTTTATGTCTTACTACTAAGAGAGTTTAAAAAATTAATTTTATCTTTATAAACAGTTTTCTCTAATAACATTAGTTTTCGAAATTCTTAGTCTTTTACACAAGAGCAAATTCTTGCGACCCAGTCGGCCGTTTTATTAATCATTTTATTATCCTTTAAAAATCTATATAACTGACGAATTTCTAAAACCAGATGACCTATTAAAAAATCTAGAAGCCTAGAAGATGGTAAACGTGGCCTTGAATTTTTTTTTAATTTTTGTGTAGCAATCCAGTTTCGAAAACCTTTTGACCAATTAGATGGAATATTTTTCTTGCAAATATCCCATAAATGGAGTGCCAAGATCCCAGAGCCCCCTTCCCTTTTTAATGATTTTAAAACTATCAAAGCACATTTCATTGGCATTTTTTGATTTTATTAAAGCCTATCCGTTACAGTTCTTTCTTTTCGGTTCTGCCTTAATGTTGATTTAATGCAAGTTAGTCCCTTGTAATTTAAAAAAAAAAAAACAATAAAACCTCTGCCCTTCACAGATGATGACAATTTATCCTTTTTATGTTCGACTCGTGTTAGATTTAACGATTTAGTGACATGCCTGCAGTCATGCGATCTCATAATATCCTTTATATCTGTTATGTAAAAAAAAACTGTTTCATATTCATTTCATAGTTTTTGCCACACCATCGTGCAAAAGGCAAAAGCCACTATATGAATTTTCAATGCCATTATGAATGAAGCAAATGATTTCTCAGGAAATTCTATTATTTGCATGATGACTTCTGCTGTTTTTTTATTTTTGTTGAAATTTTTGCCATTTGATGTAGATTTTTTAATAGAGGCACACGAGATTTTATTTATGAAAACCTTCCTTCTAATATAATACTAAAAGTTAAGCAAACATGTCATAACGATAATGAAGGGACGAACGAAGTTAATTAATCTGTCTGACAAATGAGTCACAGGTTTGTATACCTGGTATAACTTTCACTATAGAGAAAATTAAACATTTTGTTAATGTGTTTTTTTTTTGCTGAATCTAAGGAGCTCATCTGTGACCGGAATTCATCCAAAGAAAACAATGAGAGGATTAGTTCTACGATTAATTTAAATTTATTACATTTTCTTGCCTTGGAATAAAGAATTAGATTTAAACTAAACAGGACGAAGCAATTCCACAGAATCTCCGAGATAATCAAATGAAGATTTGGTCTATAACAACATTGAATACGAATATGTCAGATAGTAAAACAAATTGAGCTGTTAACAAATGGCTTATTAAATCCTTTGATTTATTATTGTTATTGGCTTATGAAAGCTGAAATAATGTCTTAAATGCAATACTAACTTTATTTCGTATTCTTATAAGCTATAGAGTAGGTTACATATTATTGTTATTGATAAAATTAATAATAAAACATATAATTAGGACGTTGCCAGATTAATGACAATAGCTTGTAATACTCAATAAATAAAAAGAAAATATTAAATCTTAAATCCTCTTCGAAGGATTCTACATTCATTTGAAGAACATACTAACCAACAAATTTTCAGAAAAAAACAATTTTTTTTCTATTTTTCGTGATTCATAATATTTATATATTAAGATGATAGCGAAGACAAAAAAGTGGGTCTTACAATTCTGTCTGTCTGTCTGTCTTGTCGACAGCCTGAGCGACTCGGCCAATTTTCTTTAAACTTGGTAGATAGTATTTTTAATTTTTCCTCCCACACATTTTTTAATTTTTTAAGACCAAAAATAACGGTACCTGCCATAGGAGTTTTTTTTCGAAATTTTATAAATATTTTTTGTTCTCAAAAAACGTTCGACAGATTTAAAAAAAAAGATATGTACATGAAAATTGTGTATTCAAATTTTCCAAATTTTTACTTGCGACTTATAGGTACTATAAGGCAAGGTATGCATTCGTAAAAAAATGGTTGAAAAAAATTTTACAAAAAATTGTTATTTTTGGTAGGGGGGTTCATTTTTTTTGTTTTTGATTTTCTCAAAAACGGTACAACCGATTTAAATCATGTTTTTTATGCTAAAGCTCCTCCATAGTTTCAATATTATTGCATATTCAAATTTTCAATTTTTAATTTTTTGGATTTTTAAAAAAAAATTCAAAATTTTTTTTTGGAAACTCAATATTTCGAAAACCCCATGCCCGATTTTTTTCAAACTTGACAAAAAAAAGTTTCTTAACATAATCTACAAGATTTAAGAAAAAAAATTTTGTTTCATCTAAAACTAACGGTACCTTCCATACAAATTTTAAAAAATGGTTTTCGAAAATCGTATTTTTCTAAAAAACGGTTCCGAGAATTTTTCTAAAATTTTTTTTCTTTAAATTAATCTTTACGATCATTAATTTAATAAAAAAAAAATTTTAAATCTAGATATTACTGACTGTACCTACCATAGAACGATTTTTTCGAATTTTTAATTTCTCATTATCGACATAACGGATTTTAATGAAATTTTTTATAAAAAAGCTCCTTAAAAGTTTAAAAAACATTGCGTTTAAAAACTTAAGAAAAAATATTTTTTCAATTTTTAGAAAAAAAAATTAATTTTTTTTTTGAAAAATTCGATATCTCAAGAACGGCTTAGTATTTTTTTTGGAAATTAGACTTTTATTCGTACAATAATAAAAACTTAAGGTTGGCGTACCAAAATTTTTTCTTAAAAATGTTTTAAAAATTTTTTACATAAAAGCTTATTTTTTTAAGGAACGACTACAACGACTTATAATATTTGTTTCTGCATAAATTCATATTTGCATAGCATTCTGTTTTTATCTCT
This sequence comes from Chrysotoxum bicinctum, assembly GCA_911387755.1. Taxonomy (NCBI): domain Eukaryota; kingdom Metazoa; phylum Arthropoda; class Insecta; order Diptera; family Syrphidae; genus Chrysotoxum; species Chrysotoxum bicinctum. The sequence continues at coordinate 204,209,563 of OU426988.1, forward strand.
TTCTACTTAAAGAATTTAAAAAATTCATTCTATCCTTATGAACAGTTTTCTCTAATAACATTCGTTTTTAAAATTCCTAGTCTATTACATAGGAGCAAGTTCGTGCGACCCAGTCGTGCATTTTATTTTTTTTGGATTTTTAAAAACAGTTTCAATTTTTTTGTAACCTCAATATTTCAAAAACCCCATGCTAGATTTTTGGTTTAAAAGTTATTTATACAGGGTGTCCGGTAATTCGTGTGCTATACTTTGGGATGTGATTCTTGGTCATATTCAAGAAAAAAAAATTTCTACATTAGTCTGATTTTCAACTTTGACATCACTTTTTGACGATTTAAAAAAAGGCTAACTTTGGAGTACCCTGAACCATGTTAGGGTCAATTTCTCAGTCGGAACTGTTATAAAAAGTCCTCAAAGTGCCCTCCTGCGCTAGTGCCTGTTTTTTGGATTTCATTTTGAATGTCTATTCTCGATAACTCTTGCCTTACTTTTAGTGATCCTTCGGAAATAAGTTGTTCTAATTCACTTTAAGTTCTTATTTCAGATGAGTAAACCATTTCTTTCATTCGTCCCAAATTTGCATTTTTTTTTTTAACTTTTAAATACAAAAAAATCCAGTACAGTGAGATCGGAAGATCTTGCAAGCCAGTGAATTGGTCCATTTCCGCCTATCTATCGATCACCGTATTCTTCAACCAGCAATCCTTTACTTCACGACCATAGTGGGCCAGAGCATCATCTTGTTGGAAATATTATGATGAACTTAGTTGAAGTAGTGGAACATCATCCAATATGTATGGTAGATTATTTTGAAAAAACTCCAGAGAGTTAATAAAATTAAGTCGGGGTGGTAACTTAAAAGGCCCGATTAATTTATTTCCAATTACACCTGTCCACATATTGACACTGAATCTGTGATGAAATGATCTTTGCCGTCTTGAATGTGGATTGTTCGAAGCCCATGTATATGGAGATTATGGAAATACGTAATAAATAAATTGAAATTCGTCTGTCCAAAGAATTCTGTTTAAAAACTGGTTGTCATCCAAGCTTCTTTCTAGCAACCAGTTGCAAAATTCGAGTCTCTTTCCAAAATCATCGGGAAGCAGTTCTTGCACAGGTGTATGGTGATATGGACACATATTTTCTCCATGCAGTATACTGGAAATTCTGTACTTGGAAACATTAAACTGTAGAGCCAAGCGTCTTATGCTGATGGAAGGATCGATTTCAATAGCTACCAGTGCCAGTATTCTTTCATCGAACGAAACTCTTCTTGTGCTTGCAGTTTCCGCGTTAGGTCTTGCAGTTGAAACTCATTCAGTTTCTCAAAGCCTTTTTCCAAAAACATTTCGAGAAAGAAGTCGTCTGTCAGGATAAAGTTCCTGGCATCTTCGTTGTGCTTTTCTTGAATTTCCATTGCATAACTCATAAAGGAATAAAATTTCTGTGTATTCTTCTCTCGTAAACGAAGGCATTTCAAAAAGCGCTTTTATCTAACTGTAATTGTGACTTAACTCTTAACTTGATAATCTGATGAATGAATTTATTTTTCTATTCGTTTATACCACTTTTAAACATTCATACAAATTTAACTCTCTCTGAGAAGATGTAAGGTAAATAGGGGTTTGACAGCAAGTTAAATAAACATAAGTACACTTTTAACAGCTTTTCATGACTGTAAAAATTACTTAAAAACTATTAATTCTGGAAAACCACTCCAATTTCCAAGTGCTGCAATAAAATTAGGTAAAAAACTCAAAATTCGATTTTTTACCTGTTTTAGACTTTCCCAAGTATCATAACATGTACCTATGGGTTTTTGGGTGCACTTATTAATGAGTTTTTTTTTCATATTATTGTTTTGTTCATCAGGTATAAATAAGAAAACTTCATGCTTATTACGCATTTATTTTTTTAAATTGACCTCAAAGTCAAAATTTTGCTCGGACAAGAAAAATTGAACACCATTCAAAATTGAATATCTGATGGTAACCCCAAAAACATATCAGCTCAATTTAAACGTAGTTTTAAAGGCTAATATTTTGACTAAAAATGAAATTAAAATGAGGTCTCTACCATTAGTACTCAGAAAGAAATTTACCTTAACGTGGGTAAGGGTACTCCAAAGTTAGCCTTTTTTTTAAATCGTCAAAAAGTGATGTCAAAGTTGAAAATAAGACATCAATGTAGAACAATTTTTTTCTTAGAATATGACCAAGAATCACATCCCAAAGTATGTCACACGAATTACCGGACAGACACACTGTATAAAAGCTTATTTTTTTAAGAAACCACTAAAACGGCTTATAATTTTTGTTCTTACATTAATTTATTGTATTGTGTTTTTATTTCTTAGTACTAAAAGAGTTTAAAAAATAAATGTTATCCTTATGAACAGTTTTCTCTAATAACATGCGTTCTTAAAATTCCTAGTCTATTACATAGGAGCAAGTTCGTGCGACCCAGTTGTGTATTTTATTAACTTAAAATATCTCATGTTCTCCCGTTTTTCAGTGCGAAATTTTTTTATCATGAAATTTGCTTCAAAATCTTACAACTTTTGTTGGAATCATGTTTGCCTTAGGGGTCATTTGGTTGAAGGGTTTGAGATTGGAAAAAGAGATACAAAATAATCCCCTTTCGAATTTTTTTTTTTTTTTTGTTTGTTATAATAATTATCTTTTCTCTAATGATGAAATAGAAAATCCCAATCCGGTCGCTGTATAGGTACAAACAAATGGTTTTTTCTCTTTTTTTGTGAAATTTCCCGGATCGCAGTTGGGAACTAAGAACATCCGAAAAATAAATGACTATGAATGGAAGTTAATTCTTGTGATTAAATTATGCCGAAGGAGAGAATTTGAAAAAATTGCTTACGACTTTGTATTATTTTTTGCATCAATAAATATTGTTGGCTTCATTTTCTTCCATCTTTTGCATTTATCACAAAACCAGAACCACTTTTTAATTTAAATTTATATTTTCTTTCATGTAGCTTCCTCAGATATACAAGTCCTTACTTATGTTTGCACAGAGGAATTATTGAAATATTTAAGAAAACGAGAATTGTAAGAAACAGCATCCATCTGTATGTACTGTAAGCTTTTAGGGTTTTCATTTTTCGTTAAGTAGGAATCTTAGGGGAAGGATCATTTAAGTGGTCATCTGGTTACTTATTTTCGAGTTAATAAACATTTCAATATATATTTTTAAATAGATTTTAAAATGGTATTTTGTCGTGGAATAATATCTTAAAAGTGTGCTAGGAATATTTACATTCATCCTTAAACATATATATTTTTGATTTTGATAGTGACCATAGACCGGCCTGATACACATTCAAAATAGATCACAAAAAAAAAGAAAAAAAGAAATGAGCAAGTAGATAAATTCCAAAAATACTTCATGAAGAAAGCATCTGGAAGTATTAAACTACTTAGAGAGCAGAGTTCACTAGGATTTTCTTGATAGAACCTTTTTCCAACGTGCATATGATCAGTTAGAAGAACTAGTTTTTAGATCAGCTGAAAATACTATTCTGATCGAACCGAAGAAGAGATAAACTACCTCAAGAATCTTTAAATCTCTTAGAGTAAAGACAATTTTAGGAACACCAATCACCTAACATCCGAGACAAGCAATGAGCTCAAAAATCTTAATATAAAATAAAAGTATTTAACAAATGATAGGCGAAAACCATTTGATGAAAAATGTCTTCAATTGCTGAGTCAATTAAACCTTGTAAGCGAATTATCCAAAATCTCCTCAGGCTAGTGCGTGAAACGTTGAGCTGCTGAGATCGATGGCGATTTGATGTTCGTGAATTGAGTCTCACACTTTCGGCTACAGCAGCCACATTCTCGTCTGCTCGCCTCGTATAATGACGGGGACCATGAGTGTTGTCCACACCACAAGGCAGTCTAACGAACTTTTTACCTGCGTACAGGAAGCGCGTAGGTGCTTCATTTCGACCAAATTTTTTTTTTTTTTCAAAAAACGCACTGTTTGAGCTACACAGCACTCACTTTGGAAATAAGTTTTCAATATTTCCCAACGATTTTCAAGCGTAAAGCAACTCATTGCGTTCCGCGGGGGTATGATACTGACGTTCTATCAAGATTTATGATTAAAAAAGAAACTACTAGATGGCCCAACATAAGTTTAAAATTAATTAAAAAAGCTGTATAATAGATTTAAGAATAGAACGACTGATATATAAGTTAAAATCAATAACATAAGTTATACGATTAATTTCCCGAGCACCGCCGAAATGTTCAATGTCTATCATTATGGTACCGTTATTTTCATAAACATTCAACCGGAATACCCGTACTTCTAGGAATGCTCATCAGTTTACCCTTGAGCGCAATTTCGGACGTACTGTCAAGTACAGAGATTATTTTTTTAGCTGCACTACACGAATGTGGAATGCTTTACCCGGCTCAATATTTTCCACTCATTGCAATGTGCAGACATTTTGAACCAATGTGCATCGGGATCTCCTTTCTAATCCTATGCTACTTTCCTAACTGCTCGCTCTGTGTTTAATATTATAAGAGTATTCATAACCCCTTGAGTGCGCGTATTATACAAAAAACACATTTTCCGTCGCGACGGTTTTCAACTCAAGTGACTGAATACCAGTAAGTTGACATCTAATTGAATAAGAGGGCATATCAATGTTCCAGCCAAGCTTCCAAAAACAAACCTAGTGAACTTTTTCTACAAAATTTTAATTCTCAGAGAATGGATGTTGTATATTCCCTATATCGCAGCCATTTTCTAAAATAGATCTGACATAATTCATAATACAGATATCTAAGAATAAAGCCAAGCATATATGTAGTTAGATTTTGCGACGGTGTATTCATTTAATTTGTGATCAAATACTTTTTCTAAGTAAGTCCTTTTATATCAAACATTCTTTTTTCACGTCTATTTTGTAATCAAAATATATTGGGTAAGCATTTCGAGAGAAAGTAAAATACTGACATTTGGAGTCGTTTAAAAACAAGTCATTCAGCAAATAGCAATCAGTCAAATGATCAACATCGTCTTGAAGAAAATGGCAGTCGCGTGCAAATTTAATACTTCTAAAAAACTTATAGATGCGTAATTAGGTTAAAAAAAAAGACAGGAAATGATAATTGTGCTGAGAGATCCAATTGAATTGAGACATATAGATATAACTCAAGCAATTCAGAGAACATATTTAATGATGGGTAGTCCTACAATATATGAATGGGAAATAAAACCATGCCTATTATATACAGTGCCGGATTAAGCCAGCGCGGGGCCTGTAGCAAATTCTATCAAGGGGCCCTTAGACTGTTTTAGGTTAGGCACTTATCAAGTTTATGGTATTAAATAAAACAAAACTGTTACAAACAAACTTTTCTTGATTTAATTTGGGAAAATTTATAAATAATGCTGTTGATATCGACTTCTCGGAATAAATCATGTTCAATATTCATTAAAGTGAGGAGATTAAGACGTTGTTGGCTCATCGTGTTCTTCAATTCATTTTTAACACGTTTTAATGTTGAAAAAGATCGTTCACCACTGCAGTTGGTGATCATGAGAGACAAATAAATGCGCAAAGCAATTTCAACGTGCGGGAAACAAGATTGTAAAGAATTATTTATCAACAGCTTGTAAACCTGCATTTCCAGAGCCTCATGATTCCTGCTGTCAATAATACCAGCCACATCAGAATTGAGCATTGAAGCGAATTGCACTGATTCGTTGACCAGACTGTCCTCCAAATCATCTGCGTAAGCACTTACTATGGTTGCAGATTTTTAATTTCTTCTGGTGGAAGAGATTTTATATGAAGGTTTTTATAATACAAATTCTATATACTACTGAAATAAATCAGCCAAATAGAAGACTTAGCACTATTAATGGACTTGTTGAAATATTGATTCAAAATAGCTTTTATGGCTTTTAGTCCACAAAAATTGGCGTTTCGTCCGGGTGATCGCACATGGACTCATCAGTTGGCTGTGAGGACCTTGTCAATACGCAATTTTTATTGAATTCAATTCATCTTACATTGATTTTTTGACAAAAATCCAATGTGAACTATATCCAACCAAGATTAAAATTGTAATTAGTAACGTTGAAATATTTTGCTATTTTCAACAAATTCAACAAATCCATTAATAGTGCTAAGTCTTCTACTAGGCTGATTTATTTCAGTAGTATATAGAATTTGTATTATAAAAACCTTCATATAGAATCAATGCTCGGCCATGGGCAAAATATTCCAACGTTAATGATTATAATTTTAATCTTGGTTGGATATAGTTCACATTGGATTTTTGTCAAAAAATCGATGTAAGATGAACTGAATTCAATAAAAATTGCATATCCAACTACAGGCCTATATCCCTCCTCAACAATGTCAGCAAAATACTGGAAGAAGTCATCCTAAGGAGGCTCAAGAAGTACTGCAACGAACACAACATCATCCCAGACATGAAGTTTGGCTTTCGGGAAGGGCATTCAACACTGCATCCATTAATAGGATGCTTTCTGGATGTCGAGAAAGCATTCGACAGCGTATGGATAGAAGCCCTTATCCATAAGCTTCGAGTACTTGGATTACCTTCGCCACTAATAAAGATTTTATTTTCTTTTCTCTCTTTTAGGAAATTCTTCGTTCAGCTAGACAGTTGCAAGTCTTCTATCAAATTCATCAAAGCCGGAGTCGCCCAAGGATCAAAGCTGGGTCCGTTCCTATATAACCTGATGACGTCTGATCAACCCGTGCCAACTGACTGCGAGAACCTGCTATTCGCTGACGACTCGCTAACCTACTCCTCGTCGATAGCGCCAAACATTGCAGCTCGGAGAGTGGAAGCCCACGTCTCCAAACTCTACGAGTACTACAAAAAGTGGGGTATCCGAATAAACACTGCCAAATCGGAGCTTGTGTGTTTCAGGAGACCCACCACCAATGGCAACCGATGTCGTTCAGCAGCTACTTGCAGAAACTTGACCGTGAAGCTCCCCGATAGTTCAACGATAGCAGCCAAAAGAAATACTAAATACCTCGGAGTAAACTTCAACGAGCTGTTCAATTTGAACCCGCACTCTAGGCAGGTTCTAAGGAAGGCCAACTTCGCGTTTCACCGTTTGCATCCGTTGCTAGCCAGAAGAACCGGACTAAGCCAGCCAGTGAAGCTATTGATATACAAACAGCTCATCAGACCCGTCATCAGCTACAATTTTCCTCCATGGTACACCATTTCGAAGACAGCAATGCTGAAGCTCCAAATCTTCGAAAGGAAAATACTAAGGATAAGCACCGGACTTATCTTCGATCGACAGCGAAGGAAGCACTTCAGCAATGAAAGACTCTATGAAGAAGCAAAAATCAAGCCACTGGACCAGTTTCTTGTGCAATTAGCGAAGAAGCTTATAGCTAGCACCACCAACCACCCAAACCCGCTGATGAGAAGGATGACCACCCATGAACGACATCCAGAGAATAGATACCTCACTGCTCTGGATATAATAGAAAGGATCCCAGCCGACAACGAACCATCAGTTCGTTTCTACGCTGACGCCGAGTCAGCATATCACAGTGGCTGAAAACATCAAAAAAACAACCCCCAACAACCCACCAACTGGACAACCGGGACTGAACAACCCGAGTCAAAAACCAAGACAATTTATCATAATGCTAATTTTGAACCATGTACATTACAAATATTATAATTTTTAGAGTTTAAGTCATTTTATAAGTTAGGCCCCCTATGTGCCAACAAATTTCTACCCTATACATATTATCCTCAAGTTTCACAATTGTATATATTAAGTTCAATAAAAAACCTTGAAACCTTGATAAAAATTGCGTATTGACTAGGTCCTCACAGCCAACTGATGAGTCCATGTGCGATCACCCGGAAGAAACCCCAGTTTTTGTGGACTAAAGGCCAAAAAAGCTATTTTGAATCAGAAAGAGATTTTAGCTCTCGGAATATTCCGAAAATGCCAGCAATTTTATGATAACTGTTCATATACGTTTACCTAAAGCAGTGAGTACGTTATCAATGGTGACAATAAATACCTGAATTTCATACCGTTGTCCAATTTGCGTTTGGTGCGGTGCGAAACATGATTTTTGGTAAGACCAGCAGATAGAAAAATAAAATTTTAGTTGATCATTTTGATGCAAATATTTTCTTATTAGTAATTGTGACTAAATCTAATATGTAAATAATACTTTTTTATGGTCAGAAAAGGTTGGTGCGCGGGGCCCCCAAATGCGCGCGGCCCGTAGCATTTGCTACTCTTGCTTCGTGGCTAATCCGGCACTGATTATATATGTACCAATATAGTATCGGTACAATATATGTTTGTTTTTCTACGAATACTAATTAAATATTCGTAATATGTACTAATTTACGTACATTCTACGAATACTATTCGTAGCTGAAAACCACGAATAAAATTAACACATGAAATTTTTTTTTTTCTGTTGTAAGTCATTTTTTTTTTTTTTTTTTTTTTTTTTGTAGCACCCCTTGGCATAATGGTTAGTGCGTTGGACTGTCATGCGGAAGGTCTCAAGTTCGATTCTCAGCCGCTGCTAGAAAGTTTTTTCAGGGGTGTACTGCCTCTTGCGACGAATTGACAAATTCTCCAAGAGTATCTCTTGTCATGGAAAGTGCTGCTCATTAGCCATTCGGAATCGGCAGAAAATTGTAGGTCCCCTTCATTCCCTGGGTAACATGCACACAGGAATGGTTGAGAGTTGTAAGTCACTAGGTCCTGGTTCACTCCGAGCTGTTGCACCACCAAATTTATAATTTATAAGTAATTTTTTTTAGAAAATGGCGAGCCGGCTAAGTGGGGGCTAATATACCCCCTTCTTTTCTTGTCTAAGCCCAAGCAACACACTCGTCCTTTATGTCACACCTTAACCGTATCCCCGTATTATTCATTAAAAAAATATTTTGAAATTGGGATATTTCAGTTAAGTTGACATTGCACGGGAAATAAAAATGATCCTCTTCTCCGTCAACTAAATATGATGTCCTTGTTAGGCCTCAGCCACGCACTGAGCGACGAGCGACTGAGCGATTGAGCGACGTCGCTCTGTCGCTTAAAACAATGACAAGTCGCTCAGGGTGTACGTGGCCACCTCCATACAATTTCATGTGTTTTAATTTTTTTGCGTCGCTCAGCGACTCGTCGCTCAATCGCTCAGTCGCTCGTCGCTCAGTGCGTGGCCGAAGCCTAACCCTCTTAAAGAAAGAGGGAGTAGTCGACGCCCGGGTGGTCAGAGGTTAGAAGCTGTTAAGTTAGTCATCTTTGAACCACAAAAGGGTATGGCCTATGGTTTACTTGGTGGTAAATAAATTTCACGTTTTATTTCTATAGAAACATTTTTCTATTTATAACTTTCTCATTATCGGCGAAATGAATTTGAATAAAAAAATTTGTTCAAAATCTTCCTACAGGTTAAAAAACATTACATCTCAAAACTTAGAAAAACATATTTTTGAATTTTAAAAAAAAAAAAAAAGAATTAAAACTAATAATGCTAAAAATGTGGGTCTCGCAATTCGGACTGTCTGTCCGACCACAATCTAAACGGCTCTTTCGATTTTTTTTAAACTTGGTAAATATCATTTTAAAATTTCCCTCCCACACCAAATCTTATAAATAATTTTTTTTTCTCAAAAACTGTTCCACAGATGTTTTTAAAAAAATTTCAAATAATTAAAACTAGGTTATGGTTAAAGAAATGTTTCCGAAAAATGGTTGATAATGGTAACCCCTTAGGAACCCTTTTTTTTTTTCATTTTCTCATAAACAGTACAACCAATTTTGATAATCTTGCTTATGTTACAGCTCCCCAAAAGTTTGAATAGTATTGTGTATTCAAGTTTTCAAAAAAGAGTTTTTGATTTTTAAAAAAAATTTTCTTTTCAAAACTCAATATTTCGAAAACCCCATGCTCAATTTTCTTGAAATTTGGCGAATGTGAGTTTTTTAATACAATCTATAAGATAAAAAGCTATATTTTATCTAAAAATAACGAAAATCGTATTTTTATCGAAAAAAAGTGCCTAGAATTTTGATAAAATGTTTTTTTCTTCTGATTTATTTTTACGATATATAATTTAATAAAAACATTTGAAATTAGGATATTTCTGACTGTACCTTCCATAGAATCATTTTTTCGAATTTATCATTATCGGCATAATGCTTCTAAGGCTTCTAAGAAATTATAAAAATATTTTTTTTTGTAAATTTTTGAAAAAAATCAATACCTAAGAAATGGGTCAATATTTTGTTTTGGAGATTTAATTTTTTTTCGAACAATAATAGAAACTTAAAGTTGGCGTACCAAATTTTGTTCTTAAAGCTGTTTTAAACATTTTATATATAAAAGCTTAATTTTTTACGAAACCGAAGCTAAAACGCATTTTAATTTTTCTTCCTGCATAGATTAATATTTGGCTAAGAAATCACATGGCATTCTGTTTTAATCTCCCACAAATAAAAGAGCTTAAATAATGAATTTTATGAACAGTTTTCTCTTATAACATTCATTTTTAAAATTCTTGGTCTTTTACCTAAGAGAAAGTTCGTACAACCCAGTGGTGCATTTTATTTTTTGGAAGATTAAGATTTGGTTTTGAGTTTCTGGACAATTTGTACGTAGATTTCTTGATAGCAAAAGTGTTACCTCCTAAAATTAAAATTAGTGCTTTTGAATTGTTTTCTTACAAAGTTTCGTACAAGTCATGAAGTGAATTTTGATTGGGCATTCATTTCACAAAATCAGTTAATTATTATATTAAGATTACTGAACGAAAAAATTTTCAAATAAAACAAAAATAAATAACATTTATAAAAATCTAATTTTTTTTTTTGTTAAAATTAATTTTGTTTAGAATTTTATTTTCATGATCTTGATAAATAGAAAACCAATTGAATTCGAAAGATAAGAATATCATGCGAAAAATTAGTTGAAGTGTACCCATCTGGACTCGCGTTAGACTCGCCCTAGAAACACCTGACTTAGGGAGAGTAAGTCCTGGAGCCAGTATGCTGGACGTAAATGAAAAGTGGACACGTCTTAAAAATACTGTCATTAGTACTGCCAACTCCATCTTAGGCAGCAGTCGTAAAAATCGGAACGACTGGTTTGATGATGAATGCAAGCTAGCGACTGAACGTAAGAATGTTGCGTACCGAGCAATGCAACAATCTCATAGAACGCGGGCACGCGAAGAGGAATAAAAAGAGCTCAGAAGAACAGAAAAACGGCTTCACAGACAAAAGAAATCAGCCTGGGAGAAGAACCTAATCTGTGAAATAGAAAACAGCCAAGAGCGAGGTCCGCACCAGGCGCGGAAGTTCTACCAATCCGGCCGAAACATGACGCAGTACACACCACGCTGCACATACTGCAAGGACGGAGAGGGAAATCTGATCACCGATCCTGAAAGCATACTGGAGCGATGGGAAGTGTACTTCAATGAATTGCTAAATGGTCAGCTCACTGCAGAAGTGGAGGCTCCACTACTTCAAGAAGAATACCCTATGTTGCCGCCACCAAGCATAGAAGAGTTTGAGAAGGCTATAGGCCGGCTTAAACAGAACAAATCCCCGGGAGCCGATGGTATACCAGCCGAATTATTTCATCACGGCGGGCCAGCCTTACGTCAAGCAATTCATGATATTATAGTGCATGTATGGGAGCAAGAAGAAATGCCAGAAGACTGGCGAAAAGGCATAATATGCCCCATACATAAGAAGGGAGATGTCACAACGTGCAGCAATTATAGAGGTATCACATTGTTGAGTACCGCCTATAAGATACTCTCCTCTATCCTACAAGACCGGATAACCCCATACGCTAAAACCGTCATCGGACAATATCAGTGTGGTTTCATTCCAGGCAAATCAACAACTGATCAGATATTTACCCTTAGGCAGGCGATGGAAAAATGTCTAGAATTTAACATCCCAACATACCATCTGTTTATAGACTTTAAGGCCGCCTATGATAGCATAGCCAGGGTAGAACTTTACAAAGCCATGAGAGAATTCGGCATCCCAAATAAATTGACACGACTATGTAGGTTGACCATGACCAACGTAACAAGCCAAGTAAAAATAGCCGGATTGCTATCCAGACCAATCAACATCTTTAATGGACTCCGACAAGGGGACGGTTTGGCCTGCCTCCTCTTCAACCTGGCGTTGGAGAAAGCAATCCGTGACTCTGGCACGGCAACAAGAGGGACCATCGTCAACAGGTCCAGCCAGTTACTGGCTTACGCAGACGACATTGACATCATCGGAAGAACCGAACAAGCTGTACACGATTCCTTCATCCAGATCGAGCAGGCGGCACAAAATCTGGGGCTGCACATTAGTGAAGGTAAAACAAAGTACATGGTGGCGTCGAATGCGAGAGGAACAGTTGGTCAAACAATCAAGGTAGCGGAGCACGAATTTGAAGTGGTGCAATCCTTTAAATACCTTGGGTCAATAGTAGCAGCCGATAACAACATAGAAGAAGAAATACGCGGGCGGCTTCTCAAATCTAACAGAGCCTACTATAGTCTGTCAAAGCTCTTCAAATCCAGAAATCTCACCATAACTTCAAAACTGCTGCTGTACAGGACCATGGTCCTGCCAGTACTCACATATGGATCCGAGACTTGGGTGCTTAGCAAAAGGCACTCCGACCTCTTAGCTGCGTTCGAGAGAAAAGTCTTAAGGAGAATTGTTGGCCCCATATGTGAGGAAGGACGATTCCGGAGACGGTACAATCATGAATTGTACGCAATCTACCTAGAAGCAGATATCGTGACAAAAATTAAGCTCGGTAGACTCCGGTGGGCAGGGCACCTAGCTCGCATGAGCGAATAGGAACCTGCTCGGAAAGTTCTTTGTGGTACATTCTATGGTAGACGGCAGCGTGGTAGACCATGCTTGCGCTGGAGAGATGGCGTAGACCAGGACGCCCGAAGCCTTGGGGTGCGCAACTGGATGGCGTCGGCTAGAGACCGGGATAGGTGGAGAGACTTGTTGAAAGAGGCCAGGACCGGAACCCGGTTGTCGAGCCGATGATGATGATGATGTACCCATCTGGATATTTATTACTTACATAAGTAATTTTTGTCAGAAGTAGCTAATAATAATTTTTCAAGTGCTACTTAAGTTTTGTTTAAATAAACAAATATGTTTGTACACATTTTCTTATCAAGAGAAATACCAACGATTCAAGAAATAACGCAAAATTAGTGGTTTTTAGTACTATTCAATAAATAAATGTTGAATTGAACATTTTTACCCTTTTTAATGAGGTTGTAATCGTCTTGGCGTAAATACCACTTAAATATAACATAAGAACAATAATTCCCATCTGGGGACAGGTGCCTTTGTCTTAAGAAAATATTTATATTTATTTGTATTTCTAGAACAATTTTAAATCTAATAATCTTGTCAGTCTGTCAACTTTTCTGTAATACAGGGTCGATAACAATTTATTATTGAGCATCTAACAGTTTTGCAATATTTTTACCGAATTTAGGAAGATTTATTGCGATTTTTAGGATGACGATTACTTAACATTCCGCGACTTAGGATTGGAAAAAAGAACAAAATGAATTATAAACTGTGCAACCGGTGCACGCGAGAGATCAGATCGATTTGACGAAAAGGAACAACGAAGTATGATAGAAAGAAGGATATTACATACAATTGCAACAACACACTGCGATAGCGATGCAGCTAATTGGATAGTCAGATTGGGGGTGGGTTCGTCGAATTAAAATGGTAATAAGAGAAGGTAACTAATTCAGATTAAATAAAAATAAAATGCACGACTGGGTCGCACGAACTTGCTCTTATGTAAAAGACTAAGTATTTCAAAAATGAATTTTGCTAGAGAAAATCTGTTCGTAAGCATAAAAATCACTTTTTAAATGACTAAAACAACTCCTTTAGTAGTTGGAACTAAAAACAGGATGCCATGTCATTCAAACAAAAATATTAGTTTATGCAAGAACAAGTAGTGGTTTCTTAAAAAAATAAGCTTTTATATACAAAATTCTTAAAACATTTTTAAGACAAAATTTATGTACGCCATTTTATAGTTTTTATTACTGTAGGAATGCAAAAATTAATTTAAAACCAAAAAAAAAAAACACTGAGCCGTTTTTGAGATATTGAATTTTTGAAAAACAAAAATAGATTTTTTTTTTTCAAAAACTCAAAAAATATTGTTTTGTTTTTTAAAGTCTTGAAATGCAATGTTTAGCAAACTTCTTAGAAGTTTCTCTGTAAAAAATTTCAATAAAATGCTTTACGCATTAATTTAAAATTTTTTTTATGAAATTATAGATCGTAAAAACTAAACGCAGGAAAAATTTTTTTATAAAAATTGTCGGAATCGTTTTCAAGAAAAATACGATTTTCAAAAACCATTATTAAACATTTGTATGGTGGATACCGTTATTCTAGTTAAAATAATACTTTTTTTCTCACATCTTGTAGATTATATTGAGAAACTTTCATCTGTCATTTCATTTAAAAAAAATCAAGCTTAGGTTTTCGAAATATTGAGTTTTGAAAAAAAAAAATTGATTTTTTTTTTAAATCAAGAAAAAAGAAACTTTGGAAAATTTTAATACACAATAATATCTGTAACTAAGTGAATTTCTTTGATCTTTTTTTTTAAATTTGTGAGACAGTTTTTGAGAAAAAAAAATATTTATAATTCGTTTTTTTTTCCTCAGTGACTTTACTCGCCCAGTTCTGGCCATTAAAATCCTTTCAAATAAAAACTGCTTCTCTTTTTCCGAATCTATTATTTTTCAAAGAATATAATAGTTTCTCAAACGCTTATTCTTTTTCTTTAACTTTATATATTTTCTTTTTTTTTTTCTCTACAAAAATATCCAAATCGCCAGTAGGCTTAGCAATAAAGCCTTTATTTCCCTACTTCACTTACACATTCAAACTCTCAATCACAAGCTTTGGCGGAACTCGGCTACTGTATCACTCAGAGGTTAAGTTCCAACGAAACTCTCTCCCACCCACACAATCACTGGATTCTTCAAGTCCGGCCGTCCCAAAATTTCTTTCAAGAATTCCAAAGAATCCAACTCGAGGTACTCTTATCCCACCGAAAACGAGGTGCAAATACTATACTCAGCTTTCTGAGATAAATTATTTGTAATTGATAAAATATTTGGTGCACTCATACAGTTGCAAGAATACTGAAAAACCTTGATATTCAGAAATGCGCTGGCCCGAATAGTATCCCTACAATATTGTTCTTCAACAACCTTCCGCTGGAGTTGTGACCCATTCTCTAGTTGAGGTAATAGGTACCCGAGGTTCACAGTTGATAAACACAACCAGAGGTGGTTTTTAAAAAAAAACCTGTGGACGCTTGTGTCCTCTTGGGCACACGTTTCTACCATTTTAACATTTCGAATCCATTCACGGGGGGGGAGAAAGGTATTTTTCTAAGAAAAAAGACGATTGTTTCAATTTATATTGAAAGAATTAGTAAACATTAATTAACTGGAATTCAAAAAGGTCTTTATTGACTTGTCTAATTGCTGTTTACTTAAAAACAAAGTTCTCACATTAACTTGAGTATCTCAATAAAATATTGATTAGCTTTTGATTGAGTAAATAACAGAAGAAACGAGAAACCACAGGAAGTAACTAAGTGTTTATCTACTGAAAAAATTTAAATTTTCCATTTTCTATAAAAAAAGATATTCTATCTCCCACGTACGATTTTTTTTTAATTTGTTGAATTAAATTTTTCAAATTGTGAAATGGTTAAGAGCAACACAAAATCGAAGCATTTTGAACAGGCTAGTCTCAAGGTATTTCTTTGAAATAAACCATATCAACATACTCTTACAACGCCTGAAAATAAGTTTATCGTACGTACATAGGAAGCATAATTTTTTTTTTAATATTCTGAAAGGTAACTTATAATTTAATTCAATATTTAATACTAGACTTTAACAAGCAGTGAAAAAAAGTAAAAGACAGTTAATATATAAGATTAAGTGAAATGTCGTTTGACTTTCATCGTCATAATCAGTTGATTTTGGTTGCAAGTTTTCGATTCTGGTTTGTTGTATCTTACAGGGTGATACTGACTTCTAAGATTTGGCAAATTGGTGCTACGAACCTTGGTATCCTACATAAATATAAATCCTTATACTATCCAAAGAACATTTCATAATTGATGCACTGTAAACAGAGGCTTACGTGAATATTTATGTATAACTATAAACTACTATAAACTATAACTAAAAATAACAAACTGCATGCTCATGAACTGGTACGGGGATTGTCATACTTGTATCTGGTCTCAAAAGAGGTTAAGGTTGCTCTTTTAACGAATTAATAGCGACTTCAGGATACCTCACAAGAAATCGTCTAGCGGGGTCAGCTTGCATGATCTTGGTGGCCAATTTACATTACCCCTGCGGGAGATAATCTTACCCTCAAATCGTTTGTGCGGAATGTCAATCGTGGCGTACGCTTCGTGGGACGTAGCATCGTCCAGCAGAAACCGAATGGCGTCTAGGGTTGGTGTCGTACCATATATTGGCAATTTTGCACCCATTCATGCGAAACAACGCCCCGACACGCCGCCAAAGATGATTTTTCGCCGAAATTGGGGTCGTCTTCCTACACTCCGATGTCCAGTCAGCAAACAAGCGACGAAATCTATGTTCATGAACTTTGAGCTCCTGGGTCAGTTGGATCTTGTACGGATGTAGGCCCAAGCTCGAAGCAAAACTTGCTTAATTGAAGTCTACGAAATGCGATTGATTTTCGACTTTCTCATTAACGGCTCTAACGATTTTAACTAAAAATTTTCACCAGGAGCCCCCTTAAGTTTAAAATAATATTGTATATAAAAATATTCGAAAAAAGAAAATTACAATTTTTTTTTTGAAAAAATCAATATTTTTGAAAACGTGTGAACGACTATTCTTTGAAATTATTTCCTAAAATCTATATTACTATGCACTTGGCATCCCAAATTTTGTTCTAAATTTTTTTTAAAGAAATTTGTTATATAAAAAATTACTTTAATAAAATGATTTTAAAACTTTGTTTTCATAAATTCATATTTTTCCGGAAATCAGACGGCAATTTCATGCATTTGAACATTTTTATCTCATTAAATCTATATTTTATATTTATAAAATGTTTTTAAAATTCCAAAGTAATTTTACATAAGAGCAAGTTCGTGCGATCAAGTCGTGCATTTTATTTAAAAGATATGCTTAGAACTAATCTTCTTTCTCTTCGTCTTGTGTTTTCCAGTCCTTTCTTTAATACCGTACTTTCAAACAAAAATCTCTCAACGTGTTTTTTTTTCGTTTTACTAACTAATAAATTACTTATTGCCTTTTTTAAAAAGGTTGCATCTGAACAAGTCCAAACAATGACAGTTCGTGAAAAAACACAAAGCAAACAAAACTAAATCTTATGAACGGGCCTAATATTTTGATTTGTCAGAATTCAAAGTAATAACCTACAATTTATTTTGTTATTCGTATATTTGTGGCATCTCATGAATTTATTTTGTAATTTTATTTTGCCTAGTTGCTGTTTGTTGAAGGTATGTATTTATTTTATAATGTTATTTCAATTCAAAATAATAATCTCCTTTTAATTCCCGTATATACATATAAAAGACCGACAAGCCTTCTGGACTCCTCTGAAAGTGTTCACTTGGGAAAAAATGACAGTTCTGATTCTGAAAAGAAGAGAAATTCGCTTCTGGATTTGAATTCAGAATCGAAACCAGAAGCACCCACACATTTATAAATCTAAACGTCAAACTCCACAGCTGTGATTTTTTGTATCCTAATTGTGCGAAAAGTATCTTTCAACAAACATAATTCTTGATTTTCATTATTCTCCATATTTGATGTTTCACATATACAATCACAAAAAACTTCAGAATCACCAGAATCAAAAAAGTATTCAGTTGGGATTCCGGATTGCCAAATAAAAACGGCATAAAACACAAGCAAAAGCAAATAACAATCAATTTAGGCAGACACAGATTATAAAAAAGAGAAGGCTTACTTGTTGTAGTTGATTTTGTTAAGGGATTTTTGATAAACGTCACTCAACTATTCCTCGAACATTTCGTTTTTAATAATATAAATTTTTAAGCCTATTCCACGATTTAGCAAAACCATGGAATATAGGAGGAATAAGCGTTTTTTATTAATACGGCTGTTAGCTTATAATGAGGATCAATTTATATGTTTCGATAAAGCTAAATCAATCTTCACAGAAAGATTTTATGTCCTCAGGATAGTATGAGAGGCAATCGAAATAAAAATGCACTCAAACTTCAACCAAGACCAAAGTTTTAATCTCTCTGGGACATGGGATCCTCTGATACATAGATTAAAGCTTGATAGAATTCAGGCTAAAAAAAAACAAACACACAAATCAAAACAATCTGCCAGCTGATGCTGTTAGCCTGCTCACAAGAGTATATTAATTTACGACAACAACAATCAATGCAGTTGCAACAACATGTACCATCTCAACTGCAAGCACAAACGCACCGGTACAATCTACGAGCAAGAACAAGTAAATAAAACAACAACTACTCGTACCTACAAGCCATCAGTCAAACCCGTGAGCACGACAAGTGAAACCCTTGCGAAACGTCGCGTCGGGCAATATCAAATACAAATTTGATTAAAATATTATTAATAATCGCGGTAAGTCCGTAAATTGTTCTTTCATTAAAATGTCTCAGAACCACGATAAAAATAGTCTTAAATCTACAATACCGAACTTTTTCAAAAAACCCTTTATTTCTTAAATACCCATTATTTTTTTTTGTAATCCTAAAATGCCAATTTATTAAAAGAAAGTGAAACTATATTTTGGCAAAGTAACATAAGATTTCAATCTTTTTTCAAAGAGTTATCGACCATTGAAGTAAGTCCAAAACTTTAAATGACTGTATTTAAAAACAAGGGCGCAAAATTTTAAAGAGTTCTCGTTTAAGCAATAAAACCGGCTCTACTTAACGCAGTCGTTTAGCATGGGGACTTTAGACAACTCTTCTAACTAATATGGGTTTTACAACAGAACCTAAGCGAATTTGCGTTGAACAACCCTTAATTTGACAGATATAAATCACACAATTTTAAAAACACAAAAAAAAGTAAAAAGAACAGACAACTTCAAACCAAATAATTTTTCGCCGAAAAAATTACATTTTATATTATGTACTACCTCGGTACAGATTTTGATTGCTTATAAGTTATTTACATTATTTTAGATGGAAATAAATAAAAACTCAATTTGTTGTTGCAAGGTGCAGATTCATTTAGCTATACTCGTCTCGGCCGGCGGCGTGCATACATATGTACATTTGTATGTACAGATTTGTTAATCGAAGAGCACTTTCGTACGATTGTTTCAAATTTATAATATTCAGTTGTTCAGTCTGTGTACAAAAAAAAATCTTTAAAAAATCGAATAAAACACCAGTAAACATTTTTTCTTCGATTTGCTTTGGTATGAAATGACCATTGTCAGTATGGATGAAGTATACTTTTAAAAGATAAACTAGCTATTTGCTGTTGTAAGGCGAGCTCTTTAACGTTAAAGTACAGTTTATGTCCTTCAAAATTAACAAAAAGTCGGTTCTCGTTTTATACTCAATATTTAGAGTCGACACCCATTCTAAAATTGATTTAGAGTAGGCTTTAAATGTTTAAAATTTTGCGCCAAGGTTTTTTGCTTAACGCCATTGTTGTTCTCAGCGTGCGATGTTACTAAAGCTTTTAATATTTTGCGCCATCGACTTTTTTGTGGAAGTAGTTAAGAGAGAATCTTATTAATAATGGTAGATTGAGCTGAAGGGAATAAAAAGTCAATGTGGCCACGCATTTTGAAATAAACAACTCTATACTCTTACTGATCACACACATTTGCGTTAAATGCTTCGTTAAAAACCTAAAAAAAAAAAATTATTTTTTGAGTATTTACTTCGGAATAAATAACAAGATTCATCACGAATTATAAATTCCTAGTGTAAAACACATCCACTGGAACTTCACACTAAATCCCCCAAAAATTATGTCAACATTGGAAATAGACCTATACTGAAAAAAGATTTTATTGTTAGAATATAGCCAAAAATCTTATCTCAAAATATCGTTGAAGAATTAAGAGAAATCCGTATAATTATTATATCTTATGAAATAATTAATGTTATAAAATGTTAGGCCCCACTGTGCGATGTACCGGTATTTTGAGTTTAAACCAAAAATATTTTATTCAAGAAATATGGTTAAGGTTACTTTAAAAAAAAAATATGAAATGCTTTTCAAGTTGTAAAATTTCAAAATGCTAGAAACAACTCTCACTTTGCCTTACAAAACACAAAGACTTACATTTTAAAAAAAATTATCCAGTTGTTAATTTGTAATCCATTATTACAGCAAATATTGTTTATTAATTTCTTTTCTCTATAACGACAGACAAAACCAATATTTTCGCAACCACTTTATTGTAAATATTTATTTGAGTGCTTATTACTTAAAACCGCACCGATCTCAGTATTAGATAAATATTTTCTCAAAAAAAAAAAAATAATCGCACACTTGCCAGCGAGCACACTTCACTTTATTTCATTTTTATTTTGAAAACTTTTTTGCAAGATATACTTGTACTTTTTTCGATTGAAGAAAAACTCTTGAGACAAACGCGAAGACCGGCGGCGACATTGACGTGTACCTCGACGATTGTTATAGATAGGTTATTTATTTTTATGGGGCATACCAGCAAACTTTCACGGATAAGATAAGTAATTTAAACATTTTGGATCAGAAATCACCTCTCAAATAAAATAAACACTTACCGAAAAACTTGGCGCGTAAGAAATGCTTTTTTTCGAAAACCAATCTAAATAAACAATAATCGAAAAGATAGATATACGATTAACGATTGGTTAATAAATACTCTTAGCGATACTATTAAAAAGCGATTTATTGTAGAAGGCAAGTAAACATTTTCTTCAAGATTGTGTCTTCTACGATCTGAATTTATGAACTCAAAGAAGTGTCTGCAGTCGTGTTCCGGCTTTGGAATTTATTCGAAAATCCTTTATTTCACAGAGAGGTGTGTTCGACCTTCCGAACGAAAGATTCACGAAGAACTAAGAGATGCAATATCTGAACTGAACTGTGTCGTTGCTTTTTAACTTCAAGTTCATTCAACGAGATGGTAAACATTAGCTCGTAATCGTTTGAAAGCCTTTTGAACTTATCTTTCGCTTGGTCTTGGTGTGGAATGTATTTCTCTGTTATGAAAACATTGGAGACTTTTTTCACGTTTGCGCACTCCAAGTGAAAGAGAAAAATACGTTTATAGACTATTTATGAATGAAAATATTGCTTCCCGGTCTTTTATTCGCATTGAATGTTGGATATAGTCCACATTTTCAGGTTTAATAAATTTGGGGGTTGAGCAGAAGTTAATGTAGGTCATGAGGTTATTTTTAAAAAGTTAAAGTTAGCACAGCAAAACAAATAGGAAGGGATGTAGAATGTAGATTTTCATCAACATACAAGTTGGCCCCCTTTTTTTAATATGAACACATCACTATGTCAAGGTTAGAACCTATTGAAATGAACGATTAGATTAGAAGATTTAAATTGTCAAATAATAAACAAAAGATTTTGCCTTGACACGAGGGAGATGTTTCATCTTATTTGAAGGCATTCTTAAACCTGTCAATTTCGTATAATCAATACTCTTAAACATTTTTAAGAAAATGTTTTGCATGACGATTTCATAAATTAATTTATAAATAATACTTCAAAAAGATATCAGCCAGATTTGTAAATAAATTTAAATTTTGATATCTGTCTGCTGGTTGCTGGAAAGTCTTCTCCACCATACTTTTGTTCGTGGATCAATCAATCATGATGTCAACTCAATTTAGATGGCGAAATTGCCATGTCCTTATTCTTAAGTAAAAAATATTGTAAGACTATTTTATAAAATAGAGAATTTATCTAGGTATATTTCTCAATTTAGATGATGTTGCTAGTGCATTTGAAAAAGTCGCACAAAAAGGGTCCAGAGAAGAAAATTCATTATTTGTAATGAATTTCCAAATCACTTTAAATTTATATTTTTTTTTTATTTGACCTCTGCCTCTGACAGTTCCCCCTTTTTTCTCAATAATGTTGATTTTTACTTTACTCAAAATCGGACTCAAATGACGATGAGTAACCAGAACCAACCAGAATTAGTCCTTTTTGAAAACAAAAGGAAAATACCAAGCTTCAAAATACCAATACCTTCAATTGAAGGCACCCCGCTTTCAGATCATGCAACGTATGTATGTATCTTGGTGTGATTCTAGATATAAGAAATTAAACTGGAGTCTTAAAACTAAGGAAAGACCGAAAAAAGGAATGATTGCATTTTACTCCTGTAACAGAATCTTTGGGAAATCCTGGGGACCGAGCCCAAAAATTATCAGGTGGATGTATTTGGCGATAATCAGACCAATACTAACTTATGGTAATTTGGTATGGTGGAGTGTAACTGAAAAAAGCACAAACTTAAAAACTCTGATAAAAGTACAAAGACTTGCGTGCATTGGAATTACGGGTACTATGAGATCCACACCAACTGCAGGGTTAGAGGCGATACTCAACCTGAAACCCCTATAGGCTTTTCGTACAAGAATCCGCAGCATATAGCGCCTTAAGGATAAGCCAGACTAATACCTGGAAAAATAGCGCAATAGGACATGCTCAAATTCTTCAGAAATATTTGGGTGATAGTATCATTACAGATTATACAACACCCGAGCTTGACTTTTATAAACCATTCCAAACTGCCTTTCCAAAAAGAGAAGAATAGCTGAACAACCAACCCTACACCAGTGAATTAGCAATAGCAATCTATACTGATGGCTCTAAAATGGACATGGGTGCTGGGGCAGGCTTGTTCTCAGAACCTCTTTAGCTAAACAACTCATTTAGGATCCCAGATTATAGTAGTGTCTTCCAAGCTAGCCAAGGGGCAATAAAAGCGATTTCTGCCACTGTGATAAAATCGAAGCTTATACCTTGCTGCCGCGAAGAGCTTAAGGTTCTTGGCACGCAACACAATATTAGACTCTGCTGGGTCCCGGGACATAGCGGCATACCAGGTAATGAAAACGCCGATGAGTTGGCAAGACAGGGATAAGCGCTTGACGCTAGTCAAGCAGAGATGATAAGAATCCCACTCTGCAACATTAAACAGAAAATTTTAGATTTAATCCTAAAGAAATCCAATGAAAGGTGGAGTCTACTTGACACGTGTGATACTACTAGGAAAGTATGGCCTTGCTTTAACAAGCAGAGGACCGACCAAATTATGCAACTTAGTAAAAAGTCCCTTCGCTCTCTTACGAGCATAATCACCGGACATAATTTACTGAAATATCATAAATTCAAAATGAAACTCAGTACAGATGACCTATGCAGAGGATGTGGTGATGAAGAGGTACATGAAGACACATCACACTTTCTCTGTCATTGCCCTTCACTCTGCCACCCGAGAAGGAAATGGCTTGGACAATCTAGAAGATCTTTCCAATATTTCACGAATTCACATATTTAACTTCGTCAATGCCTCAAAATGGCTTGACTGATTAACAGAATACATAGGTTTTTATCAGAAAAGAGTGATTACACTCATGGGTAATACATTGGATCTACATTGATCTAAGTGTGACGATAACGACATCAATTGTCAGCCCTATAACCTAACCTTACCTGACCTAACCAGAACCAGCACTCTGAGTAGCAGAAATAACTTATCTAGAAGGTAGCGCAAAATTAATCCCTCTATCGGAAGATGTTATCATTTTTGTAAATGGCGTCTTACGTCAATCATATTCCACATTTGTGAACTGAACAGATGCAGTATACAAACAGACGAGCAATGGCGCATTATGCTCCGCAAGAGCATGGAATGATTGTGTCGATTTTTTTTAACCAATAATCTGTTTAGCGAATTTCGCTAATTGAAATTTGTATTTATATATGTATGTATATAACGCAGCCAATCTGACAATTTAAAAAGGTCATAAGACTTATTGTCTGTATCTTGTACAATGCCGGTTACTTGAATGTATCCAGTGCTTTACAAAAGTTGAAGTTGACTTTGATTTCGATACAGTGATAACACTTGTTTAAGACCACCATTATTTTTAGGACAATTCCTTATAAAAAACACTTTATGGGGTTATGAATATCCTTATAATGTTAAGCGCAGTGCGAGCAATTAGGAAAGAAGGATAGGATTAGAAAGGAAATACGGATGCACATTGGTTTAAAATGTCTGCACATTGCAATGAGTGGGAAATATTGAACCGGGTAAAGCATTGCACATCCGTGTAGTGCTGCTAAGAAAAGAGTCTCTGTACCTGACAGTACGTCCGAAATTAGGCTCAAGGGTAAACTGATGATCAGTTTCAAAAGTACGGGTATTATGGTTGAATTGTTTGAGTGGATGAATGCAACTGGCTATTTCACTAGAGCTCGGTGCTCGAGAGATACAAATGTTACAGTTAGACAATGATCGCCTATTATTTTTTTTAGCTCTCTTTTGAATTCTGCCCAAGAGACTCAAGTGGGTTTTAAAACACCTGCCCGGATACGGAAATTGTACTCCAGTTTCGGAAGAATAAAGGCTTTATATATAACAACCAGATCAGATAGGGTAAAAAACTTCTTGCATCGGTGGAGAAAGCCTAAACACTTTGTAGCATTTTTAGCGACGTCAAAAGATGGTCTGTGATGCACATAAATAGAATTAAAAGCAGTCTCCTTGATGCAAGTGCCACCCATAGAAAGTGGAATAGAGGGTTACGCTTAAGCGACAGTAAACAGAATTGAATTTTCGGAGCATCAAATTTTACACGGTTTTTTATTTTCCATCGACCTTTGGTGTTAAGATCAGAATTTAATGATGGAAGTCTACATGCGAAGATGAATCTTAAAACGAATATGAAAAGCTGAGGATACTTTCGTCAGCGAAATAAGTTAGTGGATTAAAAGTTTTAGACGTATCAAAGGGCACGATAGTGTCCACCCAAGTTCACGGCACTATACCCTTATTACAGGAACAAACTTAAACGATTTTAGACCCCTTTTTAACTTCAGTACCATTAAAGTCTGAAACTTCATACAAATTTGCACTATTTTCTAAACGGATCAGACACAGGTGCCTCACCAAATTTCAACTCCCTAGCATTAGTGTTTTCTGAGATATATAACTCAAAAATTGCTAAAACCGTAACTGACTAACTCACTGGTAAATCATAAAAAATTATAAAGCACTTTTCGGGACCCTTGATCCTTGTAAATTCGCAGATCGGTGGTGTGTTGCATAGGAAAAATCAAAAATTTGGAAATTTCTATTCAGAGGCGTGACATCCACCCACTTTCATAACAATTCTTACAAATTATATGGAGCACTACCGATTGTTGCAGGACAATAAAAATTGATAAGGCGGCAAGGCTTAAAATATGAGATTTTCCATTCAGTGAATAACGATTTGTGATAATTTGTAGAGGGCTGGGACATCTACGTTGCTCATTGTCTTTTCTTTATATACTACATGCATTTCTGTGCATTTAGAATTCCTCACTACTAGCTTCATTGGTGTCTCTCTAATTGTTTTCCTGACAAAATAAAATCTTTTTAAAAAAGAGTTAAATCACAACAAGAAACATAAAGATTAAAAAAAGATAGAAAAGTTGGAGTGAGATCTTAAAGTACACCAAGTTCTAAGTTCTATGAATTCTAATATCAAATTTCTTAAGAAGACGAAGTTACTCCCAATTTTAAACGAAATACTAATAACAAAATATCCTCTAATAATTCATAGTTACATATTTTGATATTATTAAGAAATTTGATATTGAGCTTTATAAGCTTAGAACTCACTACTTTTCACGGCTGTGTGTAACAAAAAGCTTTTTTGTGAAGCCAGTGACTTTGTAACGGAACTTGCTGTTCCTTCTCCACGAGTATGCGATGTACTGCCATATCACTCATCTCCTTGATCCACAGGATTCCCAAAAAGTTAAGTGATCGTGAAGAAGGTTGTCCAGTCAGCAGAATGCTAGTAGGCATGCTTGCAATTGCCAAATGCTAACTCGTCGGTGGGGTGGATTGTTGCAAACGCTACTGGACTGCCGTACATCTTTAACATGCCTAATCTTACCAAAACGGAAACAAACTAAAAAAAAGGTCTTATTGTGCTTACGTCATCACAATGCTTTCGATTAGGAACCGGAAGTTGGTATTGGTTCCGAAGCGTAACCCTCCCACTGTTCAATATACTCGTACGTTGTATAAGAACTCCTTGGTTACCGCACCGCTCTGAATGTATTCGCGGCAACCCCTAACGTAAAGACTTCAAGATACTTAGCTTATAATCGAAATTTCGCCATCTAATCTAACCATTAAATTCTCACTTAACTGAGCACCGAAAATCAAAACCACTTAACAGAACATTCTTTTAAAATTCAAAATAAAGAGAAAACGCAGTAGATCTGTACATTATCGTAGCCGTTTTATTTATAATATATAAAAAAAACAAATTGAAATGAAAGAAAAAGATTCAAAATTAATATAGGTATATAAAAAAATATATATGGCATCTATACGTGTCTGCATACATATGTATATACTTATATTTGTACGAGCGTCGTTATAAGGACGAATTAAGAAAAAAAATTAAGTTGACACTCGACTTGCATAATATGTACATAATGTCGTATACCTTCTATCGATGTTATCGATTAGGTAGTTCATTGACCTGAGATGAATACAAATTGCTATGACGTATTAAATAAAGTTAAGAGAGGACTTCAAATTTCATATTTTGGCTAAATACGGCACTATCAAAAGCACTCAAGTTCTTATCTTAGTTAAGTGTATTAAATAAATTTAATCTCTATTCCCGTTTCTGGGGCTCTCTTTCTCAATCAAAGATCTGTGGTATTTGAGACACCACTTCTCTTCAAACATATGTAGCAATTATTTATTTTTTTTCTATGAAAACTTAACATAACGACTCACCGAATTTACTCTCCTCCAAGGAAGTCGTGCGCACTACTTGTTGGTGGGAAGGATCCGTTGCTTAAAAGTTTCTCGACGATCTTTGATGGTTCTCTTGCTAATGATCAATGAGTAAAAGAAATAAATAAAAGCTTGTCATACATATCGATAATCTTGATTGAGTAGATTGATTGAGTAGTTGAGTGGTTTTGTTACAAAACTTAGTATAAAGAAAAAAACATTATTTGACATCAGCTGTTAGTTGCTGGTAGATGGTTGATGAGCGATGAGCGTTGTGTGGTATGTTGACGGGATAGGATGTGCTGATTAGGGATAGGTTTGGTCCATATAATAGGAGGTTGAAAACAAAAAAAGGTAGTTTGGGTAAATTTAGATGGTAAAATTCATCATTTTGATCCTCAATTTGGGATACGAGATCCAGGTATGTTGATGGTTCCCGCTTTGCTTGGTGTAGTCGATTTCCCTAACGCCGCCGCCTACGTCGCGTGAGCGAAGGTGCTTACGCACGAGACCTCACTGACGGCGCGTGGAGATGACACTTTTAGCTGAACCTTTCGGCTTCAATAAATATTTTGTCGAGTGCGAAAATATAAATATATCTATATTGCAAAATGAAATGGAAAGAATACCAGGACATAAAGTTAAGTCTTAGTAACGCTAGAAAAGTGAAGATTTACCTGATGAATTACTTTTCCTTGAATGCTCGGTAATAACCTGGATTTAATTTCCCTCTAATTAAACAAAGAGGTAATAGGCCTTATTGGATAAACTTGGATTTTCGTTTGGAGCTTCTTATGGGCATATGAGCTCCGGCAAAAAAAAAGTAAAAGTCTTTCTTTTCTTGTAAGAAACACTCCTTCTTAGAGTGAGAAAAGGTTGTAGCGTGTTGAATTGACGGTGGTGGTCAGCAATCTGGCAAGAAGACTGTCTAAGAACGTTAAGGTGGTCTTTGCACCACGTGGTCTTTGCACAGTCTATATGCTACTCTAACACCGGGGTTCTAGTCACTCGGGAACACAATTATACTATATATATATCTAGAACTTTTAGCTGTCACAACTTCACAAAGATCCGGTAATCTTTTTATGAATCCAAATCGATTCTAGCGACTTAAATAAAATCAATTGAGAAAAAAAAACAATTTTCCAGAAAAAAATCGGTTAATGTAAAAATCAATCTCAAGATCCTATACCTTTCAGCGATCCGTAGGGTTCAAGAGTTGCGAAAGAAAAGAAGCGCCAAGACATTTTCTGAGGTTAAATCTACCAACTTCCATTATGTTCCGATTGCATATGTGAACATTGAAAACGAAACGATTTTGAAGCTATCGATATGAAAATGATTTGTGTGGTTATTGGTGGCCGCATTCACTGATCAGGTTGGGTATAAGAACATTAAAAAAAATTGTATTGGGGGTATCAGCTTTCACCATAGCCCATACAACTTGGATATAAATAATTTAAGTTTTAATAATTTACTTTAATAACAGAATAAACTTAAAACCAGATTTATAAGGAAAACTGAGTCAAACTCAATATTGAGTTAACTATATTATTGCACCCTTATTCTTCGATGTAATTTTGCACTATATAATATACTATACATCATCCAACAAAAATATGCAGTACACGTCTTATGGGAGAGCTTTTTCAAAATCAGCGTGCTATATTTTTGCACCATACTAAATTGAAAGAACTCCTCCTTAAAAAAGTGCATCTGACGCAGACCCGACGTCCTATTGATCGCACATCTGAGTGTGCGTGCACTGAATTGCTGTGGTCTATGGCTGTTGGTGCTATTCAATTTCAACCCCCATTCAATATTGATGTGCGTTCAGAGTTACCCTTGTTCATTTGGTAACTTGTTCAGTTTTTACTTGCGATATAGGTACTATAGGGCAAGTTCTGCATTTGGAAAAAAAATCGAACTCGAGATTTTGATCAAAGTTGACATTACGATGATAGCGAAGACGAATAAAGTGGGTCCGGCAATTCCGTCTGTCTGTCTGTCTGTCTGTCTGTCTGTCTGTCTGTATGTCTGTACCTCGATCTAGAGCCTAAGCCACTGGACCTATTTTCTTCAAACTCGGTAGTTATGGGTCTTCGGTGATTCCCTAGAGGGGAAATTGAAATTTTTTTTTTAGCTCTAAAACTAACGGTACCCCCCATACACCCGTAATGCAAAATCTTATTTATCTCGAAAACGGCTCTAACGATTTTGATAAAAAAAATTAGGTGTGATATTATGGACATGGACTACGTTTTGGTCAAAAAAAAATTTGGGGCAAAATGTTATTAACGGTACCTGTCATAGAACCGTTTTTTTGATTTTCGACTTTCTCATTAACGGCTCTAACGATTTTAACCAAAAATTTTCAGTAGGAGTCCCCCTAAGTTTAAAATAATATTGTATATAAAAATATTCGAAAAATTATTTGTTGAGTTTTTTAAAAAAAAATATATATTGTAGGTGGTTAAAATCGAATGGCAAACCCGTTGAAATCATAAGTATATGCGGGATCAAGACATCCCCTCCTTTGTATATTCCCTTGATGATCTTGGCCTCAGGATAAGCTTATTCATTACCTTTTTTTTTACAGCCAGTCTCGTTCCATTACACAATTGAGGCATAATAACAACTGATCCTACTTTTAATTGTAATTTTTGATCCAAGTCCAGGGAATTTAAGAACTCTGTGGGATAGTTGACTACTTCATCCTGGTATGTAACATTCTGAATGGTTGCATTGAGATCATCGACATCTTTGTTTTTGGCCGCCAATATTGCTCGTTAACTCAGCCAATTATGGTTTCTGAACTGTTGTTCTATGTCCGTAAAAACATGCTGAATAAGCACCTCTTTTGAGTGAAAGAAGTGACAACAACCCGTGTCAACAATCTGGTCGAAGTGTCAACTGCGACCTAACCATTTCCAATATCAAATAACTGCTTCGAAAACATAATCGCAGTTTGATCTTGTTCCAAAAACACTCTCATGTTAGTTGTTAATTGGAGTTCCTTTTCATGCCGCCACAAATAAGTTGATTTTAAGTATGCGCTTAGTTCGTCAGCAACAGTTGATCGGGACATAATTGGAAGAGTCTGACGAATATCACCTGACAGCAGAATCATGGCTCCACCAAAAATATTTTGGTTGTCACGAAGATCTTATAACGTTCTGACTAGTACCTCCAGTGACCTCTTGTGGGCCATCGTATATTCTTTCCAAACGATCAATTTGCATATCTATAGAATCTCCGCCATTGCGCTGTTTTTGGTGATGTTGCAGACTGGTGCTTCGTTGATTTACAAGCTGGATTGTGCAGTTCATCAACCTTGTTACTATGTTGCAGCTATTCCAGATAAAGCCAATGCTAGGGCTACTTCATTTCGCGATCTGAAAATAACGAACGTTTTTCCAGTCCCTCCGAGAGCATCAATGAAGTAAATTCCACCACTGTTCAGAGCTTTCATCAAAGTATCGTACGCAAATTCTTTGTTGTTCATTCAATTCCGTAATATTTGAATGAAGTGTTTGGCCAATACTTCAGTAGAGTATTGTTGTTCTCCTTGCAATTCGCGGTTGAATGCATCGCGCATAAGACGATTGGGTGCTGTCATGCCCAAACACGACAATACTTTATTCAGCATCAATAAACACATATCTTCTATCATGATCAATGTCTCATTGTAAATTTATGCAGTAATTTGTAGTGTAGGGTTCAAAGTTTGACAACGCACACGATGCAACACATCTTTCGACATGTCATACCTATATTTCATCCACAAATTTTTCCGGATTCGAGGGTTACTATCGCAAGCAATGTGCGAATTCGATGTGACGATGAAGATATGACGGAATCCTTAAGCGTATTATCCCATTGTGAATCGTTCCTCAGCAACTGTAGTAGTTGAAACGCCTCATGAAAAGTAGCACAACTGTTTTAAGTTGTTGAAACGATGTTGAAGCACGAACACAAATGTTATTATAGAAGATAATAATATTCATCGTTATTTGGATGTACTGTGTAAATGCGACCTAGGGCATCTGAAGAAAACACATTTGGGTGTCCTTCAACTGGTGTTCATTGTTTCCGTCACTGACGGGTTCCACGTTTAATAGCATGGCATATCAGCATACAGCAGAGTGCGAGCAAATTGATTGAAATACAGTTGTTTTCCATTTTCTAAATTAACTGCCAAATAGACTACTATACGGTGTCTTTTATGGATCGCAAATGAAAATATGCGCGATGTAGCTTCGTTGCATCTTATAAAGCGATCCATTTGATACTGAGATACTTCATCATTTGCATTTGTTGCAACATTGATTTCACTATCTTTGTTAACATATTTACATAGGTATGTGTTTCATCGATTGGACAGAGTTACTATATTCCACTTTGATGTGAACTTCCAAAGATTTGGACAATATTGGCGAAAACGACACAAATCCAACGATTGTCTACTTCAAAATCTTGTCCTTTTACCTTGTATTTTGTATTCCAACAAAACAGACCAAAAAGATCTGACCTCATACAACAACTATGAAACAGACAAATTTCAAAACACACCTATGGATATTTGACAACTAAGTCGCAATTTTTTTACACCTAGTAACATTTTGTATTGGAAAATTTAACTGTCGTTTTTAGTGTTTTCCGTTGCTTATTGTTTATGTTTCCTACCATTCAAACCTTCCCTGAACTTCCACAAATATTTTAAAATAAAAATTAGTAAAATTGGTCTAGCCATTCTCGAGTTTTAGCAAAACAAACGAACAGCAATTGATTTTTATATATATACATACATAGATGTATAGATGTATAATTGGATTGTATATATATATACAAATACATTATATATATATATATATATATGTATATATATATATATATATATATATATATTTAAAACGATTTTTGTCTCATCACGAAGAAAGCGAAGTGAAATTTGATTTCAAAAACATTAAAAATATTTCTTTTTCTTTAATTTGGTCGCTTGTGCATCAACGATTTTTTGTCCGATTTCTACAAGTTGTGTGTCATTGGAGAGTAAAATAAAACTATACTTAACAAAGCCCGTAAAATTTACCATAATTTAGTTTTGGTTTAGGTTTTTCAATCACTTTATTAATCAATCAAAACTTTTCACTTTCATATTCTATGCTCGGCCACTTTAGTTTGTTGAGCCTCTTCAGAAAGTTTCTGCATTCTTTTTTAGGTCGCACCCATTTACATATATGTACATACATATGTTTGCCAACTTTTTCATTTCTTTTTTTTTTTTTGATTATTCGAGAACTCAGTTATAACGAACATTATATTCAACCCTCTTTTAGGAACAAAAATGAAAGAAAAAGTTTGGCATCTTCTACTCTCATTTATTCTTCTAAATCTTTTTGAAAACAAAACTTTAGGAAGCACAAAATTCTTGGTGACAAGACAACAATATAAAAACCATCCTTGTATTCTAACAGGCTAAGTCATCAGAGAATAACGTGGCGACAAACTCGTGATTTTAATTTTTTAAATGAAAAGTTTTTAAATTGAAACACATAAAATCCAAAACCAAGTTCAAGGTTTAAACTTCTGTGACAACATAAAGTAAATAGGTGGAAAATAAAAACGGTGAATTCTGACGATTTTCCTTCCGGAAGAAACATTTAATCGCAGGAACAAACATATATCCAGAGTAGGTAAGCTTAATCTAAGTATATATTCTTTTTTATGGGGATAAGTTAATAGTATTGGCTTTATTCATATGAAAATTCAGTTTAACGATAATTGATTATAATTATATGTGAATGAAAATAGATTAAATTCAAATTAAAAGTTTATAAATTGAAGTTTAAGACAAAAACAAGAATTATAAGCTTTCTGTAAGGATTCTATTTCTGTCAACCATTACTTGAAAGTTTAAGGCCCATTAAGAGTTTGTATTTATTTTTCTGCATCAAATTGGTTCTTTCCAAAAATTCTTCGTTTCATTTCTTGAAAAATTGGACATAATCCTAGAAAGATGGCTTGTAGAATTGATTTTTTAGATTTTTTTTTTAGATTAGATTCTTTATTTTTTCAATAAAAAGAAAAAAACATTACAAATATTATTTAAATAGATCGAAAAAGCATGGCTGCATAGGCCGTCTGCCGTTAAACAAAATTACACTAACAGAGAGATAAATACATTATGTTTAAACAAATTTAATATATATCAAATAAGAGTAACAATTCTTGTATAATGAAAAATAAATAACTTTAATGTGCATTTATAAAAAACAATGGTTGTACACAATATGGCTTTTAGTTTAGCGAAAACAAAATAAGTTTAATTAGAGATTATAATACATTATCGTAAATAAAGATGGCTAAAAACAAAGAAGAAGTCAACGGCCTTGGCTTTGATGAAAGCAACGCTTCCCATCGATCAGCGAAATCAAGCACCATTGCGCATGGTTAGTACTTGGATGGGGGACCGTTCAAATACCAACCGTGTGCTGTTGACATGTGTTTCTTCTGTTGTTCTTTCTTTCTGTCTGTCTCTCTCTGTTGTAATGTCTAAGCCGATGGCCTCAGTTGCCAGTGGTTTCAGTGTCTCTACTTCGTAGATTTATCTACGAAGTAGTGTAATATGTAATGTAATGTAATGTAATGTAACAAAGAAGAAAAAGAAGAATATACGCCTACTTTAATGGAAGGCACAAAATAATTGAATAATTAAGTCTTAAGAACTTGCTTTTAGTTTAGCTAAAACAAAAATTTTATTTAAATATTATAAGTATTGCGATAACATCTCGCATGCAGGATATAGCGTATAAGTGGTTTCCAGCCACGGTCTCTATTTAAAAATCGAACACAATCTTCTAAAGTAAGAAAACTTGCACTTAGATGAAGCCTTCGGATTTCCTGTAGTATCGGGCATAGCGCCAAAAAATGTAAAACGTCTTCGTTCTAATTAAGGTTGCACAGTGAACAAATAGGATTTATATCAGTTCTATGAGCCCTATAGTTTAGTTCAAACATTTCAGTTCGAATTTTAAAAATTAAACTCATTTCAAAAGATGAGAACTCCTCTCTAAAATAATTATTTGTACCCAAACCTAGATTGAGTTGCTTATACATAGTCCGAGAGGTTGATGATCTGGCCCTGTCGAGACAGGACTGATACAATTTATCATCAATTATAGCGATACAATCGTAGAGGGTATTTTTTAAATCTTCCACATTTTCTACTGATAGAGACATTGCAAAGTTGTTAATAACTGCAAGATCATACCAGTTCTTGATTGGACTATATCCGCATTGAAATGAAACTAAAAGTATTCGTTTTTGTAGGTTTCGATCAGAGCGTTTCGTAGAATTGAAGAGATCTTGTTTGTGGAATTCTTATCATTGAAAAAATTTAGTTCCCAAGATTTAATTCCAATCTGCTAAAGTATTCTTCTCTATATTGCGATGATTTGGCCTGGTTGATCCTATCGATATTTTTGGTCAAATTTAGAAACGAAGATTTTACTGAAGAATAGTTGAGCAAAGCTGTACAGTCGTTGCAAAAAAAAAAGCTCCCGGCCCCGACGGAGTTCCTACAGAAGTACTAAAAGTGACAGCCGGGCTTACTTACAGTCCCCACTGACTACTCAAAATGCAGTACCAACGGCCTCGAGGAAGGCATCCTTCCAAAGAGCTGGAACAACGCTTGGTGTTGATAAGCAAAGGCAAAGGAGAACCAGATTATAGGCCTCTGTGCATGCTAGACACTGCGCGTAAGCTCTTGGAAAAGCTGCTTAAACCACGTTTAATAGCGGCCGGTGGTACAAATATCAGATGATTTGTTAGAGAGGCAGTACGGTTTCAGGAGAGGCCGTTCTACGATTGGAGCCATTAAAGAAGTAGTGAAATCGCCAAATCGCCCAACATGGAAACCACTACTCTTAGGAAGATCGTCTTGCTGTCAACCTTGGACGTACGGAATGCCGTCAACTCGGCCAGGTGAACCGACATACTAGACGCACTCGAAAGGAGATTCCACATCCAGTAGGTGAAGGACTATCTCAGGACTATCTCGAGAGTTGATCTACGAAACCTTAGGAGGCCCGCGAAGAAAGAAAATAACATCAGGAGCAGCGCAGGGGTCGATCTTAGGACCAGACCTCTGGAACATCTCCTATGATGACTTTCTCCGCATGGAGATGCCTGGATACACCTTTCTGTTCGGGTACGCAGACATTGCCTCGGTGATTACCGCAAAAGACACAGAAAACGCATTAAGAAAGTTGAACCAGGTCATGCGACGAGCAAACTCATGGATGGATGAGCATGGCTTCAGCCTGGCACCAGATAAAACTGAGATAGTCCTCCTGACAAAAAAGAGAATTTCCACTCAAATCGATTTCCAAATCGGGACCGAAGTGATAACAAGTAGCGCTGCAGTAAAGTATTTGGGACTGAGGCTTGACATAAAGCTCACCTTCTGCACACAAGTACAGGCTGCAGCAGAAAGAGCGTCACAAACAACAGCAGCACTGAGCAGATTAATGGCAAATGTAGGTGGACCAACGGCCAGTAAGCGCAGACTACTGATTTCGACAACGCATGCTATCATTCGATCTGGGCGGACGCACTCCAAGAAACGAAGTACCGCAAACTTGTAGCGGCAGTACAAAGACGCGGAGCTGTACGCGTAGCCAGCTCCTACCGAACGGTGTCAGAACCAGCCGTCCTTGTAGTCGCAGGAGTGATTCCCATCGATCTCTTAGCGGCATAAAGGAAGTACGTCTACGACAAAAAGCCTGAAATTGGATTGGAAGCGGCATCCAGAAGTGGCTCAGAAAGCTGAGCTCAGAAGTGGCTGAGTGGAACGACCGGAAACACGGTGAGAAGAAGAAAATGATCGATTAGCCCGCCAGTTCATCCCGCAAGGGAACATTACAAGCACGTCCAAATGATTCGTTAGTGAAACTTTTCGCGTATTACGCCTATCTTACGGTGGACGTGGTGGCCCTTCACAAATTTGAGACGACTGTTTGGTTAATTAGCCAACATTCGCACGTCAAAGGATCGCAAGATCGACCGAGAAAATCGCCACGGTTCCGTGAAGTGCACATCAGAACCCGAGGCACTCGATTCTTCACCGTGCACAAGAACTCGGCCTTTCGCAGACTTCAGCTTGGCGAATTTCAGGTCAAGTCTGGGCCTACATCGGTACAAGATCCAACTGATGCAGTCGCAGTCTATGCGAATAAACCACAATTGGCTGATGCCTTCAAGATTAGCATAACACAGACCATCGCTCAAATTCATTCGGATCTATGTGGAAGAGCATATGAAAATACTAGACTACTCGTTTCAATTGTTGACATAGCTCTTGAGCTTAAAAAATAAAATGCTTACTTAATTCTGGAACGAATACCAATTTATGCAAAACGAATTTACAAAAATCTTTGGAACAGATTGTTTTATGAACAGAATCTTTTTAATATTTTTGTAAAACAAATTTTTGTTAAGCAATAAATAAACAAATAAATAATAAACCATTCATTTCAAAACAATCTTATCTTACAAAAGTTAATCCGATTCTCAAGAGTTGCTTTCGAGCAAAAGATAACCCAAAGACATGTTTTTCTTTCGGTACCAATATGTCTAATTGCTTAGACTCAATTTATAAAACAAGAGATTCCAAAGGACTATACACAAATCACTGCCCGAACTTTTCTCAGAAAGCTTTCCTGATTTATCACCTCCGTGCACTTGCCTACAAATGTTATCATATTCAGCCAGGTATCGATTTCTAATTAATTAATCTAAAAAGATAAAGACGTCCATCCCTTCGTGTGTAAATAATTGTGTAGTGATTCAAAAATTAGAAGAAATAGAAATTTAAATTACTCCTTCCAAGCGGCTTCACTTTGGGATTTTTTAATATATTTTGGGTGAAAACCTTATAAATTCTATTTGAACAGGAGCCGGTAAAGTTAATTACGATTGGTTGAAGCGGATTTTTTTATGTAAACACCAATTTTATTTTTCGGTTAGAAAAACCGCTGTTTTTAAACATAAAATGTCCATAATGTAATTTAAAGAGCCCTCCACGATGTTTATTGTTATGATTGAATGGTACAATAATGCCATAAAGAGCTTTTTACGCTACGACCAAAAAGACATTAAATAAAATTATTGGTTGACATTGGAGCACAAAATGAGTCAGCTGTTTTTTTTTAGCTGAAATTGGTGAAAGCTTAGACTAGAGTTGAGATGGTATCATCTTTTATTTATGTATTTTCCTCATTCACACATAGAGGGTCTTCCAATTGAGATGGATAGAATTAGGCAGTTCATGGCCACCGTGTTGTTTTATATTTTGATAATTTTCCTGTTTATTTATTTTTATTTTTTAAACACTTCAGACAAATAATCACGGCAAGTGACAATGAGCATAGACAGTTTATTAGAATATGTAAGAACAAAAATTATGATTCTTGGTAGTGGTTTCTTAAAAAAATAAGCTTTTCTATACAAAATATTTAAGAAAAAAATTTAAGAAAAAATGTTGGTACGCAAATCTTAAGTTTTTCCTTGCGATAAAAGTACTATGTATAGGGCAAGTTCTGCATTTGGAAAAAAAATCAAACTCGAGATTTTAATCAAAGTTGACATTTCGATAATAGAGAACACAAAACAAGAGGGTCCGGCAATTTTTTTTTTTCCTAGCTATAAAACTAACGGAACCTTCATACAGCCGTTATGCAAAATCTTCTCTATATCAAAAATTGCTATAACGATTTTGATACGAAAAATTATTGTGCTATTATCGGCTTGCACTACATTTTGGTCAAAACTAATTTTGTTAACGGTACCTGGCATAGAACGGTTTTTTCGATTTTCGATTTTCTCATTCACGGTTCTAACGATTTTAACCAAAATTTTTATACAGGAGCTCCTGTGAATTTGAAAAAAAATAAAGCTTATAATGTTCAAAACAAAAAGGTTTTTAGATTTTCAAAAAAAAATAAACCAATTTACATAGTTCTTGAAAATTCAATATCTTGAAAACAGTACGATCAAATTTTGATATTATGTTCTCAAATTAATGTACATACATATGTATATCATTAAATACTAACAATTAACATATCAATATTTTTTATAAAAAATTTAAGCAAAATTTAGTACATAAAAATCTTGTTTCAGTGTGCCTGTACCTCAACCTACTGCTAGAGGTTTTTTCTTTACTTAAAATTGACATCCCAAATTTTTTTCTTGAACATTTTAAGACATTTTTCATAAAAAAAATTATTTTAATAACTAAACGATTTTTAAAAATTGTTTGCATAAACTCATATTTTTTCTAGAAATCAGACAGCAATTTTATGCATTTGAATATTTGTATCTCATTAAATCCATGTTTTGTATTTATTTTGAAATATTTTTTAAATTCCAAAGTACTTTTACATACCCTTTTACCCTGTGATATCTGACTTGGTTCATTACAATCCGTTATTATAAAAAAGTAGGAAGAGTGAGCAATAATATAATTTTAAAAAAGAAAAAAAAATATTAAAAATACGATTTTCGAAAATCATTTTTTAACATTTGCATTGTGGGCCTTTTTTTTGAGGTAAAACAATTTTTTCCCAAATCCTGTAAATTGTATTAAAATACTTTTATTTGTCAAGTGTTAAAAAAATCGAGCTTTGTGTTTTCGAAATATTGAGTTTTGATAAAATAGGTTGTTTTTTAAATCCAAACAAATTTTTTTTTTTGAAAATTTATATATAAAATATGTACTATTCAAACTTTTGCGGAGCTTTAGCGTAAAAAACTGATCAAAATCAGTTTAACGGTTTTTGAAAAAATTAAAAACAAAAAAAAATATTCCAGGAGGGGTATCATTAGATAATAATCATTTTTCAGAAATTTTTTTTAAGCATTATCTAGCTTAAGTTAAATAATTTTTTTTGAATTTTTTTATTTAATCTGTGGAACAGGTTTTAAGAAAAAAAAAATATTATAAAATTTCGAAAAAAATCGTATGGCAGGTACCGTTATTTTTAGTTTTAAACAAAAAGAAAAAATGTGTGGGCAAAAAAATAAAAACTACTATCTATCGAAAAGACAGACAACAAAATTAAAGAATGTATTTCTGGATTTTCAAAATGCTATAGCATTACTCTGTAGGTATCACCGTAATTTTTTAATAATTTTTTTCCTGTTTTAAGTGATTTTTTTCTTAAATTGCCCCTCCCGCCTAAGCGGGGGGAAATAGAACCCCCCTCCTATACGATTTTTTTCTTGTCTAATTCCAACCTACACGCCCTAGCTTTTTGTCATAACTTATGCAAATCACCCTGCATATGTTTAATTAAAATTTAAAATGTATTAAAGTACCAAAGGTAAAAAGCACTCATACGCCCGAGTAGACTTCACCTTGTGAACTGTTCATTGCAAAATAATAATAATTATTCCTTGAAAACCTTCATTTACACCACAGTATATTTTTAATATCCGGTTCCGAGAATTTCATCTACATCTTTTGAAATGAATTTATTATATGGGTTTGGAGCTTAAAGCTTATAAAACATGAATACATTGTAAAGCAGAGACTTTGACTATTCAAATTATTGAATAGCCAGATGTGTCAAATGGTAAATTATTAAAATGCTATTTTTTTAATTTATCGATAGAAATTCTAATATGCATGAATGTGCCCCTTCTGAAAGTGATCAAGGTGTTTAAAAATAAAATGCACGACTGGGTCGCACGAACTTGCTCCAATATGTAAACGACTAAGAATTTAAAAAATGAATGTTATTAGAGAAAACTGTTCTTAAGGATAAAATTCATTTTTTAAATAAATAAAACAACTCCTATAGAAGTTGGAGCTAAGCACAGGATGCCATGTGTTTTCAGCAAAAATTAGTTTATGAAAGAACAAAATTATAACTCGTTGTAGTGGTTTCTTAAAGAAATAAGCTTTTATGTACAAAATTTTTAAAACATTTTTAAGAAAAAATTTTGGAGCGTCAATTTAAAGTGTTTTTATTAATGTACGAATGAAAATTAAATTTATAAAAAAAAATATTGATCTGTTTTTTAGATTTCGAATTTTTCAAAAAAAACTAGATTTTTTTTTCAAAATTCAAAAAAATATTTTTTTTTTAAGTTTTGAAATGCAATGTTTTTAAACTTCTTAGAAGCTTGCCTACAAAAAATTTCATTAAAATCCGTTATGACGATAATGAGAAATTCAAAATTCGAAAAAATCATTCTATGGTAGATACAGTCAGTAATATCTTGATCTCAAATTTTTTTTATTAAATTATAGATTGTAAGAATTATTCAAAAGAAAAAAAAATGTAGCAAAATTCTGGGAACCGTTTTCGAGAAAAATTCGATTTTCGGAAACCATTTTTTTACTTTTGTATGGGGGGTACCGTTATTTTTAGGTAAAATAATGTTTTTTCTCATTTCTTGCAGATTATATTAAAAAAATGGATCTTGGGGTTTTCGAAATATTGAGTTTTCAAAAAAGAAATGAATTGTTTTTAAAAAATCCAAAAAATTGTTTTTTGAAAATTTGAATTCACAATAATATTCAACCTCTTGGGTACCTTTAGTAGAACAAAAATGATCAAAATCGGTTGCACCATTTTTGAGAAAATTAAAACCCATATCTACCAAGTTTGAAGAAAATCGGCCGAGTCGTGTAGGCTGTAGTCGAAAAGATAGACAGACAGATAGACAGAATTGCGAGACCCACTTTTTTAGTCTTCGCTATCATCGTAATGTCAACTTTGATCAAAATCTCGAGTTCGATTTTTTGTCCGAATGCATAACTTGCCTCATAGTAGTCATAGTACCTACATATACATATGTTTCAAATAAAAACTTTTAGTGATAAGGTTAATATTTCGATATGTGTTTCTCTGAGTCAAATATTTTTTTTTTTTTTTTTTAATTATTTAAAGAAAAGAATCTTTCGCTTGTGAGGGAATCCATCTAAATAGCATGAAACTGGTCAGGGGAATACATGATGAAATGAAGAATGAATGAAAACCAATGTTTCTTGAAAAAAAAAAAAATGAAAACAAAAAACAAAAAACTTCAGTTCAATGAAAATTCAAAGACTAATAACATTTATAAAGAAACTGTGTCCAATGGAAAACAAAATGACAATAGAGTCTACAAGAAAATATCATGACACACTTCACAAGTAATGAAGTGTAGAGTCCTTTATACAATGGGACAGGTTTTTATAGCTTTCATTCCAAATAACAATAAAATGCCATGGAGACCATGGATGTTATTTTTGTTGAGTGGCAATAATAACAACAAGGAAAACACTTACGACCAGGCAAGCCGCTATATGATACTAAACCGAAGCAATAAAAAAACATATCTC
The DNA here is from genome assembly GCA_911387755.1 of Chrysotoxum bicinctum. Lineage (NCBI taxonomy): Eukaryota > Metazoa > Arthropoda > Insecta > Diptera > Syrphidae > Chrysotoxum > Chrysotoxum bicinctum. The sequence goes on from OU426988.1 coordinate 204,251,129, forward strand.
TAAGGAACTGTCTATCAATGCGAACAAAAAACAAATGGTAGCAGCGAGTCGCATACAACTGCTTATTGCTAGATGGTATAAGAATTTGTTTGGCTTAGAATTTTTTTAAAATCCTTATCTATAAAAATTTATGTGTGTATGTTCTTTATGGACATCAAAACTCGACGTTAAAGCACGCAGCTCTATGGCACTTTTAGAGCACATATTAAATTTCTTAGCTCACAAAACAGTTTTTATAATTTTCACGCACAAAATTGACTACCCTTAAAATGTTTGAGCACAGCGCGAGCGTTTTAGGAAAGTAGGAAAGGATTTCAAAGGAGATTTATAATATTATAATAAGAGGGAAATATAGGGTCGGGTAAAGCATTCCACAATCGTCTAGTGCGGCTAAAAAAAAATCCCTGCATGTAACTGTACGTATGCTTTAATAACAAAAAACAGCATTGCGTTTTTCGATCATTAGATTCTACGTGGCTTATGGTTCATTTCCATTTCACAATGCTATTGAGATCTGAATTCAATGAGCACATCCGAAGCACAAGGACATGTATCTGGAAACGAATATGAGATGCTGAGGGTACTGACATCAGCAAAACAACTTAATGGATTAGAGGTTTTAGACAAAAGATCGTTGATGAATATTAGAAAGAGAGTCGGAGACAAAACGCAGCCCTGTGGCACACCAGCATTTATTTTATGGACTTAAGATTTAAAACCGTCCAATACAACTTGTATTGAGCGGTTTGAAAGGTAGTGTCTAATCCATCGAAGAAGAGATTCATCAATATCAAATGCATGCATTTTCGATAAAAGAGCTTGATGACAAACTCTATCAAATGATTTTGAAATATCAAGTGCAATAATCTTACTTTCTCCAAAACGATGTTAAGATTTGTGCAACTGATCAGTGAGATATACCATCGGAAATCCAGTGGACCTATTGCTACTGCCGATCAATTAAAAGCTTTTGTTCTTCAAGATATTTCTTGAGCTGATAATTTATCAGCGTTTCCATGACCTAAGAAAGAAGGGATGTTAATTTAATTGGACGATAGTTATAGAGTGAAAGGATCGACAAACGCTGTTTTCCATCCACTTGGAAAGAGACCTGTAGAGTAGGACAGATGGGAAAGGTTACACAATGGTTTTTGATAGCTTAGAAGAACACCTCTTCAGAACAATTGGGGCGATACTATACGGACCAGCGGATTCGTGTATATAGAGATCTTTCAGTACACTTGCAACTGTACGAGTGCAAAAGAAGATTTGTCACATACGACAGAAGGAACGGGCAAAATATTCTTCATAGATTTGATAGTGGCGTCGGTTTTCAAGACTGGATTGGCACTCGCAGTAGTATCATTAAGAATTGCAACACCACTGGACAGCAGACGCACTCCCACCTTCGATGGAATTTGAACTAGACAGAAACGCCAACTTCTAATATGAGAAACAACTCAGGCGTAACCACAATCCTTAAAACGTGCAAAATAATCATTTGGGACGAATGCATAATGGCCCATTAGATAACGTTCGGAACGCTTTCCCGAACTCGGGGTGATGTTTGAAGAAATAATTAACTGATATAGGAGGGCGATCTTATTCTTAAAGGTGATTTCAGCCAAGCTTGCCTGTTACTTTTCAACCAATGCCCCCATATAATCTGAAGCATGCTTAAAATCATCATATATTTGGAACCAAGTTGAGAAAATTACGCTATTGATGAACATCGGGCAAGACCCGGCTGTCTAAACAAGTTTCCAAACGACCGCCCACTAATGTTTTTCGCCATACTTCAGTCAACTCTATGTAACTGATTTTTATCCAGGTTATTGTCCACAAGGTATATCTTTTTTTTTTTTTATAATTTACTCGCGCTCAAGGGATTATGATTACCCTTTAAATGTTTCAACACAACGCGGTCGTGAAGTTACGGAAGAGAAAGAAGAATAGGAAAGATGTGTGGCAAGATGTTGAGACTGAAGGTGGTTGTCTCAGATTTTTTATCTCCAGGGATGGCGGCTGAACTAAAGCGGAGAAATGCCGTGTCTTATTTCTATGTCCCTTATAATTCGCATTATTTTTTATTCTTATTCATTCTTGTTGAGCATACTAGTTTGACTCAATCAAATGTTGTTAGTGTTATGCCTAAACAACATGTAATGAGTAAACCAGCAACCCATTGATGACAATTTTAGAAGGTTTTAATGGAATTAAAGAAGACATAGACGACGGCAGGGATCGAACCTGTGATAATGAGGTTGACAGGCGAGCACACAACCATCGCGCCACGGCCACCCCCTAAGTTTAACAATGAACTAACAAAATTTAGATTGGCTTTACGAAAGTGTAATTTGGCACCTTAATTGTGCAACGGAACTTGATTGGCCGTACGAAAATTGTCACTAAATTTATTTGAGACAACAATCATCGGTTGTAAATTCAAAGGCTTAGACGTACTGATTTCACGTATTCTGAAGATTTCCAACGATTTACCATTTGAAAGCATTTACCAAGCAGATCCGGTTCCCTCTGGAGAACACCACCAAAACACAAGGCCAATCGGTGACTACTTCTGACTAAAGTTGGCATGGTTGAGTTGGCATGAGAAATGTGTACGTTTTTTGCTCCAAATTAAAAAGAAAAAAAAACATTATCTATCGACTGGCCCTTATGAATGAATGAAGTTATAAAAAATCTATTTCTCCTTTGCCTTAAGTACAAGGGTTTATTTCTTGGAGCCTAGCAAAGCACTATAAACATCTTGTAAAACTTCATCACATGATCACATGAAGACGATAGAGATTCAGCTTAAAAGAATATGACGTAATCCACATACCCAAGAGTCTTTATTGTCGAAAAAGAGTGAAACAAGTAATGGGATCAGGTTAGAACTCTTTCTTACCGCAAGTAGAATATAAAATGTATCAGACCCTTCCATTGTAAATTCTTGCCTCTATGATTTGAAACAGCTTTTGAATCACAATATCGGAATCCCGCTTGCTTTTTAAAATCCCGTTTTTCAAAAATCCCGAAAAAAAGTTTTAATATCCCGAATACTAAAATACCTCTTTTTTAAAATCCCGATTTTTAAAATCCAGCTTATTAAAAATCTCGATCTGTTATAATCCCGCTTTTTAAAATACCGACTTATCCGCTTTAATTCCGCCAATATCGTTTTTTACATTTATATTTGAGTATTATAAACGCTTTAGACCTACATTAAAAAGATTAAGAATAACCAGACTAAAAAAAAATGCATCAGCTGATATTTTATCTTGACTGTATACATTTTTTTTTTGTCTCTAAACTCTAAGATTAAATTGAAATTACCTTTTACTCATTTTAATTCACTGTACAAAAAAAAAAACAATATGAGTAAAACTAGTTTTTTGCGGCGGCGCATCGCTTACAATATTAAGTTGAATTAAAATGTGAACATACTCCTGTGAAAAAAAAAAATATTTTGTTTACTGTTAACTATTTTCTTACAAATTAATACTTTATTTTGTTTAATGTTATATTTGTTAAAGTAAAATGCTATTTAAAATAACTCTTTTTATTGCTTCAAAATTTAAGAAAATCGCGCGATTTTTTAAAATAAAACAACTGGTTTTGATTGCAAGAGCAGGATAATAAGAAACGGGATTATAACAAATGGGATTATAAGGGACACGGGATTTAAAAAAGCGGGATTATAAAAAGCAGGATTATAAAGAGCGAGATTTTAAGAAAGCGGGAAAAATGTATTTAAATTTTGAAATGCAGTGTTTTCAAAACTTTTTAGAAATTTCTCAATAAAATCCGTTAAGCCGATAATGATAAATTCAAAATTTGAAAAAAAAAAAAAATGATTGTATGGTATTTACAGTCAGTATAATATATTAATTTCAAATTTTTTTATTAAATTATAGATCGTAAAAATTAATCGAAAGAAAAAAATATGTATTAAAATTCTATTTTCTAAAATTTCATCAAAAATATATGTTGCTTAAGGAAAATCGGCGGAATCGTTTATGTTTAGCCAACGAATTGGGAACCAACTTTATGTTAGAAGACCAAGCTGCTTGTGTACGAACAACTTATCCAACCCGTTCTGACCTACACCTCTCCCATCTAGTTTTCTATAAAACCTACAGCAATGAAGAACATGAAGCATTTTGAATGAAAGATGCTCCTGCATTTGCACAGGGCTACGCCATAACCCACTGACTAAGAAATATACATCAACTAAGAAGCTGTACGAAAGAGCAAAATCAATACCACTTTACCAGTATTTTCTGAAGCTCTCGGGAATCATCAGGAACTTGGATTTGATTTTTATTTTTAAACTCAATCTGTACGTTTATTTTAACTTAACAATTAATAGTTTTCATTACTATCTACGAGATTTAGGAAAGTACTAAATTTTATAAAAAAATTACGGTACTTACCATACTAATGTTAAAAAATGTTTTTCGAAAATCCTATTTTTTTCTAAAACAGATCTAGAGTTTTGAAAAAAAAAAGACAGAAAAAAATTTAAAATTAAGACTTTACCGAAAATATGTACCTATTTAAACTTAAATTATATTTCTAAAAAATGAGTTACAATTTTTTTATAGATGTGTAGCAGCCATCCTTTACAAAACTACAAGCACAAACTGAATTATTCACACAATCACATATATACCTACTTTAAATTATAAAAAAATTAACTGAATTACATACATTGAATAATTTACAAACATTATTTACATATCTTAAATATCATTAAATTATAAAATCACATAACTAAAATCATAATCAGCACATATTTGAATAGTCAAGTAAATTTGAAAAGTGTTAATTAAACTTAAAAAGAACACATATTTTGTATAAGAAAATAAATTGTAATGTGCTTCTGAAATTTAGTATAAAAGAGCCAAGAAATTGTAAAATCCTCGCAGTTTCCAACTACAGGCCTATATCCCTCCTCAACAATGTCAGCAAAATACTGGAAGAAGTCATCCTAAGGAGGCTCAAGAAGTACTGCAACGAACACAACATCATCCCAGACATGCAGTTTGGCTTTCGGGAAGGGCATTCAACACTGCATCTATTAATAAAGTTCCAGTCTGACGTCTCCTCAGTACTCAACAGCCATCGTGCCACCGTAGGATGCTTTCTGGATATCGAGAAAGCATTCGACAGCGTATGGACAGAAGCCCTTATCCATAAGCTTCGAGTACTTGGATTACCTTCGCCACTAATAAAGATTTTATTTTCTTTTCTCTCTTTTAGGAAATTCTTCGTTCAGCTAGACAGCTGCAAGTCTTCTATCAAATCCATCAAAGCCGGAGTCGCCCAAGGATCAAAGTTGGGTCCCTTCCTATACAACCTGATGACGTCTGATCAACCCGTGTGAACTGACTGCGAGAACCTACTATTCGCTGACGACTCGCTAACCTACTCCTCGTCGATAGCGCCAAACATTGCAGCTCGGAGAATGGAAGCCCACGTCTCCAAACTTTACGAGTACTACAAAAAGTGGGGTATCCGAATAAACACTGCCAAATCGGAGCTTGTGTGTTTCAGGAGACCCACCACCAATGGTAACCGATGTCGTTCAGCAGCTACTTGCAGAAACTTGACCGTGAAGCTCCCCGATGGTTCAACGATAGCAGCCAAAAGAAATGCTAAATACCTCGGAGTAAACTTCAATGAGCTGTTCAATTTCAACCCGCACTCTAGGCAGGTTCTAAGGAAGGCCAACTTCGCGTTTAACCGTTTGCACCCGTTGCTAGCCAGAAGAACCGGACTAAGCCAGCCAGTGAAGCTATTGATATACAAACAGCTCATCAGACCCGTCATCAGCTACAATTTTCCTACATGGTACACCATTTCGAAGACAGCAATGCTGAAGCTCCAAATCTTCGAAAGGAAAATACTAAGGATAAGCACCGGACTTATCTTCGATCGACAGCGAAGGAAGCACTTCAGCAATGAAAGACTCTATGAAGAAGCAAAAATCAAGCCACTGGACCAGTTTCTTGTGCAATTAGCGAAGAAGCTTATAGCTAGCACCACCAACCACCCAAAGAAGGATGACCACCCAGGAACGATATCCAGAGCCTAGATACCGCACTGCTCTGGATCCCAGCCGACAACGAACCAGCAGTTCTTTTCTACGCTGACGCCGAGTCAGCATATCACCGTGGCTGAAAACATCAAAAAACAACCCCCAACAACCCACCAACTGGACAACCGGGACTGAACAACCCGAGTCAAAAACCAAGACAATTTTTCATAATGCTAATTTTGAACCATGTACATTACAAATATTGTAATTATTAGAGTTTAAGTCATTTTATAAGTTAGGCCCCCTATGTGCCAACAAATTTCTACCCTATACATATTATCCTCAAGTTTCACAATTGTATATATTAAGTTCAATAAAAAACCTTGAAACCTTGAAAATCATCGCAGTCTGTTGAATAAAACGAAAGAGTTATCACACAACGAAAAGTTGGAGAAACAAATCTTTTTATTTATTTTAACAAATTGTTATCGTCGAGTCATAGTTGTAGAAAGGCTGAACATTTATTTGGTCGCCTGGCTCTTCTCCTCCGCTGTTCCTTACCCCTATCCGCTAGCAATAGACAAGTTGGACGTCACAGACGGTCGCTTGGCTTTGAATCTTTAATTGGGAAGAATTTTTTCCCTTGAACCACTCATTGGAGTTCTACTCTCAAAAAAAACAACAACAACACAGCAGCAAGCAGAACACCTACGCTTCAAATGTTTATTTTTTATAATATAGCATTTCTTGTTTTGTTTATTTGAATTCATGCCTTTTAAGAAATATTTGAAACCAATTTGCGGCGAGACGCAAGGAATGTTTGGTTCTTTTCAGTTTCTTTTAGATTATTACACTCGCTTTTCTCATCTTGACACAGTTTTCCGGGCGCAACTGAATATGAACCGACTACGTGTGAAGCGAGCCTAGAAAGATTTAAAAATGAAGTCAAAGCTTCTTGAACTGATAACTTTTTGAGAAATAGCGTTATAATTACTAAGTATTTCAGGACTTTTAATACACGTATATTATATTGATAAAAGAATTATCAAAACCTCTACGGATGGTATAGTGCACAATGTACTTTTTTCAACTCGTTCACCAGCTTATTTGTTTTTTGTTTTTTTTTTTTTACCGAAACCAATACATAACCTTCAGACTGAATTAAATGGATAACGATAAAAGTCAAGGAACGCACATAGGAACTCTTAACTGTCTAACAAAAATGTTTGCCTCAGTTATGAAATGAATGCGTAAGAAATAGATTTATGTCTGGACGTTTCGTAGACAAAACGATATGTGTCGAGAAACTTTAATGAAAAATGTTATCCAAGTCAAGTAAACGAAAGTGTTTTTGGTTCTTCAAATTAAAATAGTTCGCATGGGAGGAGGTTTTTTCATATGAAGGTAACAGATTGAAAAAGTAGCAGTGCACCATTCTATTACGAGTTTATTGGATTTATAAAATGCGAAAATTCGAATCGAAATTCTTTATCCCTTAAATATGAAGAAGAGCTTAAGCTATGGTATATCTATGACTATGCCATATCTTGCTGATTCAAGTTTTTGATATTTATAGAGAAATTTGAGCTGTATTTCTTGAATAACGCTCTTAAATATGGGCATCAAAAGTTTTATTAGTTTGTGGTCTAACAAGCACGCACTAACTGAAAAGATATTGCCTTACAAGAAATAACCAAGTTACGTCAAATCCAAATCGCTTAATGTTGGCAACTATTTCATTTATTCAGCGTATTTTTTTTTTAAGTAATAACTGACAAACACAGCCTGAAGGCTACACCTATATTTATCGATGCTATTGGGCGTCACGATTCTCTTGCGGATTTTTGTATTAGTCGGTTTGACAATTTAATTGCGACCATTTACTTTTGTGATTTATTTTTCCCACAAAATGTTTGGCTTACATAATTAAATTATGTATGTATGTTCTTGCTTGTTGATGAGCAAAGGAAAAATGAAATGAAATAATCTTTCATTTAATCAAAAATACGACCAACAAAACCGATGAGAATCAACTTAGATAACTCTTAAACACACGAGCAATAAATACCAGCTTATGCACTCACTCAAGTTTAAGTCTTTCCCCGGTTGGGGATTAAATATTGTGTGTTCTTTTTATTTTCTTATGGTAGAACTTGATCGAAATCGGATTGACGAAAGATCCTGAACGGACCAAAAACGGTTTGGAAACTTAATCCATTTGACTTGATTTGATTGAATATAGATCGAAAATGATAAAAAGATTGACCAAAAATGAATCCGAAAGCTATTTAATCTTATGTCCATGATAACACCTTGCGAGTGCTGTGTGTCTGTTATTACGACTTTATCGTCGTTATGACAAGATGAATTTACAAATTTGGTAGCAAATTTCAAACCATAAAAAGAACGTAATCAGTTTTTACTTCTCATCATGGAACTATGACAGTATCAGTGATATTTTTTAAATTTCCTAAGACAGTAGTTAGACAGGGCATAAATAATGTTTCCTTGTTGCGTGACCTTTTTACTTGCGATATAGGTACTTAGATACTATAGTAGGGCAAGTTCTGCATTTGGAAAAAAAATCGAACTCGAGATTTTGATCAAAGTTGACATTACGATGATAGCGAAGACGAAAAAAGTGGGTCCGACAATTCCGTCTGTCTGTCTATATGTCTGTCTGTCTGTATGTCTGTACCTCGAACTACAGCTTAAAATACCGGAGGTATTTTCTTCAAACTCGGTAGTTAAGGGTCTTTGGTGATTCCCTAGAGGAGAAATTGGAATTTTTTTTTAGCTCCAAAACTAACGGTACCCCCCATACCCGTAATGCAAAATCTTATTTATCTCGAAAACGGCTCTAACGATTTTGATAACAAAATTAGGTGTGATAATATGAACATAGGCTACATTTTGGCTAAAAAAAAATTTGGGGAAAAATGTTATTAGGGGTACCTGCCATAGACCTGTTTTTTTTTATTTTCGACTTTCTCATTAACGGCTCTAAGGATTTTAACCCAAAATTTCCTTAAGTTTAAAATAATATTGTATATAAAAATATTCGAATAAATATTTGTTGGGTTTTTTGAAAAAAAAAACAAAATTTTTTTTTAAATCAATATCTTCAAAACCTATGAACGATTATTTTTTGAAATTATTTTCTAAAGTCAATATTGTTTTATACTTAAAATTCGCATCCTACATTTTGTTCTTGAAATATTTTAGAGAAATTTCTTATATAAAAAATTTATTCAATAATAAAACGATTTTTTTAATACTTTTCCGGAAACCAGACGGCAATTTTATGCATTTGAACATTATTATCTCATTAAATCCATGTTTTATATATTTATAAAATGTATCTTAAATTCCAAAGTAGTATTACATAAGAGCAAGTTCGTGCGATCCAGTTGTGCATTTTATTTCGTCATCGCTATCATCGTAATGTCAACTTTGATCAAAATTTCGAGTTCGATTTTTTTTCCAAATGCAGAACTTGCCCTATAGTACCTATATCGCAAGTAAAAAACAACAAAATATATATCGGGTTCAACTGGTACCTAAAAGTAATAAAATAAATATTAAATTTCTTGGAAACAAAAAGAAGTTTAAATGGATAAAGAAACAGAAAAGGTATGAGTTATAAATTATTTATGAACTTCCTTTACACAAATAAGATTTACTTATTAAATCTTTCAGACTCATTATTAAGTAAATAAAGAATTTTTGAAACAAAAACAAAATGAAAATAGCTTCGAATAAACAATTTACTTTGAAATAATCTTATGGATCTGTTGGAAAAGTAAACGTCAAGTTGAAAACGAGTTGATATTAATGGTTACATGGAATGTGAAAAGTAAATAAAATTAGATGGTTATTAATGAAAACAAAAATAAAATTTCAAAATCGGTAACGTAAAGAAATAATTTTTGCTGGACTGACATGATTCCTGTCATAAAATTGGCAAAATAATACCTAAATGAAACTAATAATTCCTAATGGAATGCACGAAGTTAAATCTAGGTGCTCTGAAACCACAAGAAATGTATCAGAAAAAAAATCATTCCTCCTTACATGCGGTCTCCACTAGCGATGCTTTAAATGGCTTTAAAGACCGCAATCGCAGCTATATTTCCAAAGTTTTGCGTCCGAATATAATTTTTGATTGAGATTTACGTTTTTTTTTTTCAAAGCTTGAAAAATGTGTGATTTTAAATTATTTATTAAACTCATTAATATTCATTCCCAATTTGAAAGACTGTGTGATCTGATCCACTCAAAATCTTCATACTAATAAAGTATGCGATGAAATGCCCAGCCAAGAAAATTTGACAGTTCTTCTGCTCTCTGCTCTCTGCTTTGGCTGTTACGATTGCGAACGACTTATCGTAGTGGAGACGGCGAGTTACATTAAATCATGATTTGCTAATTGGTGGCGATACAATATTAGGTGTGTTTGTGTTACCACCAGTCTAAGATTCGTAATCTAGCAGCAAATGTGGAAAGCTCAATCTCCTTTCGGTGGTGCCCATCGGTTTCCACTTCTGTTTTATGCCTATCCTTATGAATACGTCATACCTAACCAAAAAGGGATTCAAAGGCATGCTTAACTTCAGCTATGTCTATATTAATTTAGTCATTCAAAAGAGGGACAAAGACAACAAATTTTAAATGGCCTATTATTTAGAAATTAGTATGATACTACTTAACAATTTCCTAACTTTACTAAGTCTATTTTAAACATTTTCTAACTAGTATAGTACTAAAACAATTTTCTTAACAAATTGCTTCTGAACACACCTAACACAATAACAGTTCATGCAATAAACTAAGTAAACAGAGCTTTTTTGGCAATGGTAAGTAGAACGAAACTAAAAAAAAAATAAAATATGTTTTCGAAGAATTTAACTTTAATAAAAGGGTAGAGAAAGTATGATGCTACATTCGATTTAAATTTGCAAAATCATTGTATTAACCTAGTTTCATACTAAAACAGATTTAACGTCGTACTAAGTAAACTGAAATTTGTTTTGCTATTAAAAATTGTGTTCTCATTTCTCGAGAACAGTTTGCATATTTAAAAGTTTTCACAATCTACTTTCAAAAACGGTAGCAAAAAGAAATCAAATCAACTAAAAATAAATAAAATTTCAAGAAACCTAATAAATATTAACACGACGCTATGTAGTGTTGTCAGTTTCGTATGACGAAAATAATGAAAGTCTTAATTAAATGGAAAAAATTATGACAACTTTTAAGTTAGTAATTTTGAATGAGGACATCGTATTCGTTAACACTACTTTTTATGGATTTCATACGAAATGTTACCGCAAAGCACTCAAATTGAAATAGAATGTCTAAGTCCATCGCAATGTCAATGTCATCCATCAATTAAACTTCATAATCTAAGCTGACAGATGAAAATGAACAATATAAATAACACACCAGTATTAAATATGATCTGTCATCAAAAAGCAAGAGATTTGAAAATCCATCTTTATTCCATTTCAAATTCATTCAGATTTGAAACATTTTAAAATTACTTTTTTAGTTTTGACAGTTAAGTGACGTCAAGAAGTGAACCCATTGACTATTTAGGTTCACCGTTTTATTGAAGATTAATATTTCAAACTAGCTCTAGTGAAAACAAACCATAAAATAAAAAAAAAATATCAACGAACACACCCAAATAATATGCGTCACCAGTCGAGTGTCATTCTATGTTTTTATGTAACACATTACCAACACTGATCTCTATAATACACTGGATAGCGCATTCCCTACATTGTATAACAGATTTTTTGACTCCAAACTCCAATTGAAGATGACAGATGGTGGGCAGCTTCATAATTTGACGTCTTCTTTTCACAAAAAAAAAATATTTTGACATGAGAAAGAGGAAAACAAATGTGACTGCACTTGTTTATGCGGGAAACATATTGACACAGCAACTTCAACAGCAACTTTAAGGCTAGCCGCACACATTCAATTTTTAGTTTCGTAACTGCTTAGTTCGAGCAACTATAAAGTTTGTGTCTTGACACAAATTAAACGATTGCCTAAAATGAGTTAACTATTTTGTGTAATATCTTATTATTTGCACTTGCGCGGACATTCAACCAAATAGTTCATCTCTTTTCTATAAGCAACCAAACAGTTGGTCAACTAAAGATTGAATGTGCGCGCCTAGTCTAACAGCAACGAAAACTTCAACATCAAAAGTCTTGTGAAATAGATTACAACGTCAACAGCGTTTTTGACAGCATATAATCAAAATAAATTCAAATGCGAAATGATTTTGCCGTACATTTAACGATAAAAATTAACGTAAATTGCGTCAATGTATACGACTTGCATAATTTGTCGTACTAAAATTTATTTGTTTTAAGCGATTCTTCCATTGTCAAAACCAAAATAAATAGACGAATCAAAAAGATGGTTGTTACATTTTCATTTAAGTGTTGACAATACTGACAAATTTCGCCTCAAAAGTTGGTAGCATTTGCACAGCGACATCGAATTTAGGGTTAAGGTCTAACGTTAATGTCGAAGTTGCTGTGTTAGGCTAGGCGCGCACATTCAACTTTTAGTTGCACAACTGTTTGGTTGCTTATAGAAAACAGATGAACTATTTGGTTGAATGTCCGCGCAGGTACACAAAATAGTGAACTCATTTAAGGCAATTGTTTCGTTTGTGTCAAACCACAAACTTTTTAGTTGCTCGAACTAAGTAGTTGCGAAACTAAAAATTGAATGTGCGCGACTAGCCTTAATGTAATCAAAGCCATTTAAAACAGTAGCCCTAAAAAGAGTAACGTGGTTGTTAAAGTTGCTGTTGAAGTTACAGCAACAGATTGACACAGCGTGAATCTGTTTCTCTTATTTCTCGCATTATTTGTAAATTTTAAATATTTATTATTAAAATTAAAATAATAAATTGAAAATTGGACGAAAATCATTTGTTTTGATTGACAAATTGACAATTTAATAAAATTGAAGGAATGTCGTTTCAGTTGTGTTTTTTAGGCAAAAGACTGGCAAGCACAGTATTTTTTTTTCATTTATTCAGCGGTTTTTTAACTTTCACAATAGTTTTTTATTCTTTATTACTTTTTGGTCACTTAATTCTGCAATTTTAGTTTATCAAAAATTATTTATTGTTTTTTATTCACACGATAATTTCAACCAAAATAAAAAAGGAGCAAAATGGAAAAATTATTTTACGTTCTATTTTGTTTTGTATTGTGATGCCACTAAATATTGCAGTGTGAAAGTTGACAATACTGCACCAGCAAGAGCAAGTTTAGGACTTTGGCCTAACGACGCCGCTGTTGGCGTTGCTGTTGCTGTTCTTATGTGTGTTGAACAATTGAAATGCATTATTTCCAAAAAAATGGCGGCCGCTGTTGCTGTTGACAGTGCTGTTGCTGGTTCAATCTGTTCGGCGCTTTATGATGCTGTTTTAGATGTTATACAGTTATACTGTTATACGGCACCGTGGGCAGCTTCATAATATAACAATGTTCAAATGGAGTCAACTTTTTTGGATGAATGCGCTATCCAGTGTATTATTATAGAGATCAGTGATTACCAAGCTTTATCTGCGCCATTTTTTTTTGTTGTTTTTTATTTAAAATCTTGCTGCGTCAATAAGAAACGACTAATGCATTAAGATTCAGACTTTGGTTTCGCAAGATAAAAGAGAGCACGAAATATAAAATTGCCAACGATTCTCTCTGCCTTTATTTCAGTTTGTGAAAGAAAATAAATATAAATTTTAGGCGCAACCGGGCCTTGTGACTTGCAACTCACAAAAATTAAGTGACCCGCAGTTTATGCCAAATCTGAATGGCTATGATGAGAATCAGTTTCTTATGACAAGAGAAACAAGGGACTTGCAATTTTAGTTTTGGCTATAACCATATACTGCAGGGTGTAACAGAGATTTATCGAAATAAGTACATGCTGTTTTTTTTCTTTTAATTTACGACTTTTTCCTTAATGGCTGAAATATTTTCAAGAAAAAAACTTTACTTAGAAGCTCCTTAAAAGTTATAATATTTTTTTGGATTTAAGCAAAATACATAATTCGAATTTCTTTTATTACATGATTACGAGATTACGATTATCTCTCCTTACGAACCATCCTTATAACATATAATATAACACATAAGGTATATAAACGTATATAACATAAAAGGGTATCCTTAGCTTAGATTATGCTGCATAACCATTTACAGGAATTCACATGGGTTTGTTTTGCCATTGACCACAGATTTATAGAGCTCTATTAATTTGACCAAATGAATTGTATGTAATTTCTATGAGGACACATTAGCTGGTCTTGATTAATAAGGGTATTTTTGATCTTTGACCGTAATCATTGTATATACAAATATCATGGTAAGAAAATTCTATAAATTATGATGATATAGTTCAGGATTAAACCAATATCTGGCGCGTAACATCCTTGTATTGACATTGAGTAAATATAGAACACACCTTTACACGTACTTGTTAAGAACATACAATGAACATAAGACCACACACAGCGTATCGATTGGGATATCTATTTCAAGTAAGGAAACCACTTGGTGACAAATTGGTTACTGCTGGGAATAACGATAAGGTAGAATTATACATCTGTTCGTAAAGCGGCAAATACACACGACACTTGTGTGCACACCGGTGTGCCTACACCGGTGTAGCATTCCACTACACACGGCACACCGAATCGTGCACACTTTAGTTGTGCAAGAGATCTCATACTGGAGAGATCTAACCATGAGTGATATGGACGTCGTCGTCCATTGGACGATGAGGTTGGCGCGTTAATTGAAATCGCTTCTTGCATGGAAGAAAATTATTTTTTGTTCTTCAAAAATTCAAAAAATATTTTTTTTAAAGTTTGGAATGCAATGTGCAATGAATGCATCTCTATAAAAAATTTCATTGAAATCAATTATGTCGATAATGAGTAATTCAAAATTTAAAAAAAATGGTTCTGTGTGGTCGGTGGTACCGTTTTTGAGAAAATCAAAAACAAAAAAAAAAAAAATGGTTCTATGGCGGGTACTCTCAATAACCATTTTTCGGAAAATGTTTTTAAATCTGTTGAACATTTTTTGAGAAGAACAAATATTTATAAAATTCGTATGAAAGGTACCGTTATTTTTGGTCTTAAAAAAAAATAAAAAAACCTGTGGGTGGAAAAATTAAAAATAATATCTACCAAGTTTAAAGTAAATCGGCCCAGACGTTTAAGCTATAGTCAAACTGACATATAAACAGAATTGCGAGACCCACTTTCTTAGTCTTCGCTATCATCGTTATGTCAAAATTATTATTATTATTATAGATTATAGTACCTATAAGCAAGGTTGCAAATTTTTGAATTAAAAAACAACATAAGTAATAAGTCCGTAGATGATTTGTGAATTAAAAAAAATTAATTCATAAGTTAGATAGTGACTTATGATTTAAAAAAAATTTAATTCATAAACTACTAAGTTACTTATGAATTAAAAAAAAACATTAATTCACAACCTACTAAGTGACTTATGAATGAAAAAAAATTTAATTCTTAAGCTATGTAGTTGGTAGATTGGAAATGTTTAAGCTTGTTTTGGCTACATAATTATTTAATTATTAACGAAAGTAGATTTCAAGCTTTTGTGTGTCATAAAATTATCATGCTAGCTCATACATTTTCCAATTAATAATTTTTTAATCAAATATCATCCATTAGCTTATGAATTATTTTTTTTTAATTCATAAGTCACTAGGAAGCTTTTAAATAAATTTATTTTTTTTTTAAATTCTTAAGTCACTTGCTCATGACTTATTTGTTTTTAATTTCTAAGTCAGTAACTAGATGCTGAATTACATTGTTTTTAATTCATAAGTCACCCACCACTGACATAAGCTTTCGCAACCCTGCCTATAAATCGCAAGTAAATTTTTCGACGTGCTTTACCGCACAACGATTCGGCTGCAACTGAATATAGTGAATAGTGAATACTGAATAGCAAATGTGCGCGCACATCGCAATACACATCACACCGATCGAGACACCGACACCAAAAATCAAAAACTTTTGATTTTACCCACACGGTGTCGGACACCGAAAATCGGTGTGCGCACCAGCCCACAGACGGGACACATTTCCGTACACCGACACCGGTGTGCACACAAGTGTCGTGTGTATTTGCCGCTTAAGGATAAGCAATGCAAGCACATTTATCGTAAAACCAGTATGTAAATGCTTTGGAATCATATTGTTAGTTAATTAAATAAAACCCCATACTGTGTCTTTGAAATTAAAGTCTGTACTCTTCCATCATTGTTGAGATATCTTGAAGTCTTACACGTGCGAAGAAATGCAATACCCAATACAATGCCAGTTTTTTGTTCTAAGATCTATAAAAATACTGGTCATCAAATAACTGACATAAACAACCGACGATAAATTTTGCCATTACATTCTGACCTCGCGATATAAAAATGTTGTGCCGAAACCAAAAAATAAAATTAAAAAACACTAACATCAAAGATGTTCTCCCAAGCACGTCCTTCTTTCTTCGTGCCGGAAAATTTCTTGTGCCAACAAAATTCAGTTTGACAATAAGAGAAAGCCAACTAGGATGGAATCAATACTGTCTTCATGAACTTTAACTGGTCAAACTATTCATGGTTTGATTCGAGCTTTATAATGAAAATATCAAGGTCAGGAAGGTAAGGAAAACAAGAAAAAGTTCAAACAAGCTAGGAACGCCTGTAACACTCATATTCAACAGACCAAAAAAGTAACCCAAGCAACATATAAACTCTTGGAGAGCACTTCAATAAATGTATCAGTTCTTTACAAGCTGTTAGTTCAATCTTCTTAATACCATTTCACTTTATGACCTCCTAATTTGCTCTTTAAAATGTTCTTTTTGTTATAGTATTAATAAATGCTCTTTAAAACATCTTAGAGATATTCATGACAGATGAAAAATGTCTTTATATTGACTCTCTATATACCCTCTTTAAAACCTTTTTAAAAGGAGTACATAGTTTTAAAATGCTGAAAGAGGTTTTCATTTTAATCTTTCGAATACATTTTGAAGATATTCTGTGGCAGTTTTCACTTAAACTTATTTATGAAAGCTTAACATCAAAAAGTACTACTTTCCTCTTTGGTTAAAAAAAATGTTTTGTTTCACCTAATAATTGTGAATTGTGCAACACTTCCCAAGCAAACAAGAACATATGAAAGAGAAGACTAGCTAATTATATATGTACGGCTCTTCTCTTCAGTCGTTTTACCAAGCGAAAATCTTTTTTTCTCGTTTCTGTTTAAAGAAAACAACTCAACTATTTAGTTGAATGTGCGCGCCATTGCATATGATTATGTTTAACAAAAAATAGGCAAAATCTAAGGCTAGGCGCGCACATTCAATTTTTAGTTTCAGGTTGCTTATAGAAAACAGATGAACTATTTGGTTGAATGTTCGCGCAGTTGCGTATAATTATATGTTACACAAAATAGCGAACTCATTTTAGGCAATCGTTTAGTTTATGTCAAAACACAAACTTTTTGGGTGACATTGTTAAACGTATATTGAAGATAAAACTATTATTTACTAGATTTTTATGTTTTATCGTTTACTATACGAAGGGTGCCAGTTTCTACATATGTAAGTAAATGAAAGAAGGAAATGTTGCTATTTTAAGAACCTTGGCAGAATATAAAAGAAATGTTGAAATCAAATTCAAATTCAAATAAAATTGATAATGGGTATTATTTTAATTATGTATAATATCAAATTTTCTGAATTTTCAATGAGTCTTTAGTCGGTTGAAAATTGAATTCAATATTTTATATCTTGATAGAATGTTGACGCAACAATAAAATGTAAAGTTAGCATATCTTTCTAACAGATTGTTAATCCAGGGATTTTAACACTTTGGGCGGTACCAACAATCAAATTTAGAGACGACTTTAATATTTGAGCGAAATGAAGCATTATTTAATGGTCTCTATATAATTAACCATATATGCTACATTTTATTTTTTAGGTTCCGTACAAAAAATGCTTCATAATTTAGAGTTCACATATAAATATTAAGTTCATAACATGTATGGCTAACTTTCTAGAGCCCTTTACATAATGGTCCATTTCACTCAAATATTAAAGTCGTCGCTTAATTTGATTGTTGGTAAGGCCCTTTGTGAAATACAAATTAAGGAATGACATATATTTTCACTTATTTTCATATATTATGTCTTTTTGTATCTTTTCTCTGTAAGATGTATAAAACCTGTCAACTTACATTTAAATTTTGAAAAAAATGCAATAAAAATCCAGAATCATTCGTCAAACAATTATTATGTTTCTTCGTGTTTTGTAGTATAAAGGAGATCTTAGCATCACCATATACAATAAAAAAGTTGATTTAATCTTATTTCATAAAAAATTCTAAAGACGTAAGTACTAAAATGTCGCTCAGTTTGTAAACCTTTTGAGTTGTGTTTATTTGCTGAAATTATTTTACATTTTAAAATTATTCAGATCCAACAAAAAAAGACCTTTCATAAAATAAAGCACCCTGTAGGTAGGAATACCTTCGCTACATACAAATACATGAATCGGCCATATCTATTGCATACATAAACGTCTTTTCTTTTTACTTGCGATATAGGTATAGGGCAAGTTCTGCATTTGGAAAAAAAAATCGAACTCGAGATTTTGATCAAAGTTGACATTACGATGATAGCGAAGACGAAAAAAGTGGGTCCGGCAATTCCGTCTGTCTGTCTGTCTGTCTGTCTGTATGTCTGTACCTCATTCTAGAGCCTAAGTCACCGGACCTATTTTCTTCAAACTCGGCACTTATGGTTCTTTGGTGATTCCCCAGAGGGGAAATTGAAATTTTTTTTTTAGCTCCAAAACTAACGGTACCCCCATACACCCGTAATGCAAAATCTTATTTATCTCGAAAACGGCTCTAACGATTTTGATAAAAAAAATTAGGTGTGATAATATGGACATGGACTACGTGTTGGTAAAAAAAAAATTTGGGGCAAAATGTTATTAACGGTACCTGTCATAGAACCGTTTTTTTGATTTTCTACTTTCTCATTAACGGCTCTAATGATTTTAACTAAAAATTTTCAGCAGGAGTCCCCCTTAGTTTAAAATAATATTGTATACAAAAATATTCGAAAAAATTATTTGTTGGGTTTTTTTGAAAAATTTTTTTTTTTGAAAAATCAATATCTTCAAGACCTATGCACGATTATTTTTTGAAATTATTTCCAAAAATCAATATTATTAAATACTTAAAATTCGCATCCCACATTTTTTTCTTGAAAAATTTTAAAGAAATTTCCTATATAAAAAAATTATTTATTTAATAATAAAACGATTTTTTAGTTTGTTTGCATAAATTCATACTTTTCTAGAAATCAGACGGCAATTTAATTTTAAATTCATGTTTTATATTTATAAAATGTATTTTAAATTCCAAAGTACTTTTACATAAGAGCAAGTTCGTGCGATCCAGTCGTGCATTTTATTTTATTCTGAGCGAATTTTATTATTATAACATTATTTTTGTGAATATGTCTTTGTAAATACTTTTCTATTTGAAGGCGCGTTAATTTCAAGTAGGGTAGAGTATGCGGTTTCATATTAAATCTTCTCTCGCAAATCAAAACACACAATCATAAAAAGGGTATACAATGAATATCGTAAATCCCAGTCATAAATTATTGAAGGAAAGAATTCGCCATGTTTGTGTCTTATATTAGGCAATCCATTTTATTTGAATTGCATTAAATTTGTATTTGCGTGAAAGAGAAAGACATTTCTTATACATTTTTATTCTTCGCAGTTCAATCTTTCTACTCAAAAATAAAAACATCTTGGAAACCACTTAAAAGTGTCTTTATAGATTAATCAAAAAATGATCTTTATGAAGTCTTACAAATACTTTACTTAGAACTCTTTGTTCAATACAATGGACTCCTCCCCTTTAGGCCTTTTTGGGTATTACAGACCTCTTTAAGATTATTCAAAGAGTTGAAAACACTTGGAAAATAACTTTTCAAGATATCTGTAAGAGGCAATTGTTTTGCTTGGGAAGAGTTTTTGGTAATTTGTAAAAAAATATTTGAAACACCTCCTCGCCCTTGGTTTCAACGCTCGTCTTCAATGACACTCCCTTTGTAAGCTAGCTTCCGAAAGCTAACCTTATTGTGAGGCAGTTTGCTATAAATTATACGTTCCAATAAAGTGGCATTAGATACTCCTCTGGTAATTAAACGTGTTAAAGATTCAATGGGATAAATCTTCATTCAAATTCGTGCTGTTCTGAAAGATCTTGTCATGTGCTTTTTGCTTTCCAGCAAAGGTTCTCCTCGCCAGGGTCGTCCTGAAGAAAACACGAAACTTCAGAGTAATAGGTCTTCAAAACTTATTACAAAATCTTTATTGAAAATAACTCTTAAATCTATAACACACAATATTCTGATATCTACTAATATTTCACTTAGTTTGGGTAATAGAATGATTCACGGGCATCAACTCTTCAAGATTCTGGTCTTGCTGCTTCGTATCGGTTGTCTTGGTTGCTGGTGATTCGGTGCAGATCTGGTACTTGGTTCCTAGTTTTCTGGTTTCTGGCAATTCTTCTCCAATTCCTACCATTCGAACGTTGGGCTTATAACGGGATCTAACGTTACAATTACAACGCCCCGGGTGGCACTAATCAACAGGTACAAATCGCCCCTGGTGGCACTAATCAGCAGGCTAAACGCTCTGGTAGATCAGCAGGTACCGAAGCCCCTGGTGGCAATTAGGACATTAAACTTCGAACTAAGACTCATTACCACTCTAGGGGGGAAGCCTTACTAAGAAATAGCTGGACAATTTCACCTAACTAACTTGTCTTTCCACGAAACCCCTTACCACTGGTGGTGGGCAGCTCCACAAAAGCAAGGAAAGCTAAATGACCAATCCGTCTGTACTTGCCTACGACTGGATTTCAAATGATTGATACAACCAATTTATTATGTCGCCTGACTGTGTACTTTTTGTTTACCTAAGTAGGTCCTCATGATGACTTTTCAGTAAACACTGAATGTGAACTATATAAGTGGTGAACGAAAAATATTAATGTACTTGATTTTCCTGTTACGTTATGTGTCCATGGTGCTTGTGAATCGAAATTGGAAAATTACAATTTTACTTGTAATATCAAAATAACATGAAGTGGGGAAGCAAGGAACGCTTCGTTACAATCTTACAAGAATCCGTCGACCCAGATAGTATTTCCGCCATTGTTCTGAAGGGATGTTTCTCGACACTGGCAAAACCATTGCGTAAGTTTTTTCATCTGTCCTCCTCTACTGGTGTCTTTCCGAGTGGTTGGAAAAATCATTTGTCCATTAGCCTGTCTCTAAAAAAAGCGAATCTTCTTCGCCCTCTAAATGTCATCCAATTGTACGAGTATCTACACTCTTTCTTTCCAAGGTGAGGAAAACGCTGATAAATTACGAGTTGAAAAAATATCTTGAAGAATGAAAGCTTCTCAATAACCAGCAGTATGGCTTTTGTTATGGAGAAAATAAGATTATTGCACTTGATATTTCAAAAGCATTTGATAGAACTTCGCATTGAGCTCTCTTATCGAAAATGCGTGCATTTTGTATTGATCAATCCCTTCTTCGTTGGATTAGAAATTACCTTTGGAACTACTCTACACAAGTTGTATTAGACGGTTGTAAGGTCTAATATTCATTTAATAAATGCTGACGTCCCGCAGGGTTCTGTTTTATCTCCAAATCTTTTTCTTATATTTATCAATTATTTTTTGTCTCAGCTTCTCATATTTACGTCTTTGTGCTTCGGATGTGAAGCTCGAAAGCCAGGATATGATAAACTTGTTAAATTTTTATCTCGATACCATTGTTCATTGGGGAAAAAGAAAAGCGCCTAGAATGTAATGCTTAAAAATATCAATGCTGTTACCTATCATTGAAGCGAAATGCTTCAATTCACATCAATTCAACATCACAGACCACCTTGTTTGGAACGTCCACTTATTCCACGGTCTCCAAAAAGGTAAAGTGCCTATGGGATTCCTTCAACGATGCAATAACTGCAATAATTCCTTTCCATTGCCGTTTTCAGACATTCAAAACCAAAGGTATCTCCCTTAAAAACCTCTAAGAATTAAAAAAAAAACACAATCGAACCATATCGTAAACCATCTGCATACAATTACTCCCTCTACAGTGGGGACTTTAAATCTAAACCAAAATTGGAATTCAGAAAAAAATAGGCCCGCATATACGCGCATTTATGGCAGAAGCGATTTAAAAAAGTTTTTTTTTAAGTGTGAGTATAGAAATAGGAAGAAATCGCACAATACTTTAAGTAAAAAAAGCCAACATACGCCGCTGTTAAAACTACCATTGTTTAAAACTGGCATAATATCAACAATAAAATATGCATTTGAACTATAAATCTCAGTCTATGTGTTTATTGTTTAAAGGCAATTGTAAACTTAACTTTTTGTGCTGCTGTGGAACCTACCTTAATTTTCAAAAAAAAAAACATCAACATGAACAGACGAAATCCCAAGCAAATATCGTGCCTTTTTTAACGCGAAGTTTATTTTTGTCTACTTTTAATGTCCAAACAATCGGTGTAAATAAAAAAAATTGTTATTCCGTTTTGGGATCAATAAATGAAATTGGATACAAAGTCAATTTTATGAATTTGGCCTTCGACTGGTATTCATGCAAGGACTGAACCTATTTATTGATCCTTAAATAAAAATATTCAGAGAGTGAGAAATGTGAGTGGAAACTTTTCTTTGAATACAAAAATGACGATGACATGAATGATTTATGATTGGCTATTATTGGTTTTACATTCACTTAAATTTGAGTTCCAATTCTATTCGCATATTAAGAAAAAAAGAATTTGTGAAATTGGAAATGTTTTTCCTTGAATCTTTATTATTTGTACTCAAACAACGCCAATAAATTTTAACAAAACTAAATTGTCGGCTTAATAATTTTTGGTAAAGAAGTTATTGCTGAACACTAACACCCATATTAATGAGATGGTTTAGTGGAAGTTTATCGTTAAGTCCTGGACTAATAACAAAATTTCATAAAATAAGTAAACCTAAAATTTATGAGACCCAATATGATCCAATGAAAGAGCTTAGTGAAGAGGAATTTTGGAAGAGATATAGGTTTCGGGTTGGGTACGATATCCCGCTTTTGATAATCCCGTTTTTTTAAATCCCGTTTTTTTATAATCCTGTTTCTTATAATCCCCCTTTTTTAAAATCCCGCTTTTTATAATCCCGCTTTTTAAAATCCCGTCTCTTATAAATAATCCCGTTTTTTATAATCGCGTTTCTTATTACAACGTATGAAAACAGTGAGGTATGCTTGGCCACACTAAAGGATTTGGGGTAGGTACGAGGTTGGGTGTATGCAAAGTTTCTTTAGTATTTAAAAAATCTGTAAAATTACCACCATAAAATCAATAAGTTTTAGCTACGTATTCTAAAAAACGGGATAAGTGGTATAAGACGGGATTATTATAGAACGGCATTTTGAATAAACGGTATTTTAAAAAGCGGTATTTAAAAAAAACGGTATTATAGAGGACGCTATTTTAAAACTTTTTTTTGTGGGATTTTCGAAAAACGGGACTATAAAAAGCGGGAATTCGTTACGCTCCCATAGGTTTCCCAGGAAAAATATGAAAAAACTTGTAGCTTTGTTGAGGCAGACTTGTATATACGCACAATTTTAAATAACATTACTGATTTAAACAAGCTTTAAGACGTTTGTGGTGATAAACGCGGCTTTATTCAGCCTACATTGAGCATCGTGTCTTCACGAGTTGCCAGAACATTTGCTTTGAAAGTAAGGCAGTTTATTGAAATGCCCATTATTGCCATAATATACAGTGTATCACAAAAGTAAGTGAGTACTCATTGCTGTGGCATATACATGTTAAAATAAAATTGAATTCAGTTACGAATATTAGGATAATTGAATTCATAATTATGGTTAGCATGTAAACATCATGTGGTAGGCAAATTTTACGGTTTAATATTTTTGGTTTATCTGCAGAACATCATTATTTGTTTAATTAAGCGCATTTTCTATGACACAGAAGTAAGTAAGCACCTGCGGCATTTTAAGTTTAAATATTTAATGGTGTAGTTAACTTCAACTTTTTTTTTAGTTTTTGGTTACTTATCTCTCTTTTCTATAATTTTTTTTTTCAGTTTGAGATTAATTAATAATAAATAAATAAAAGGAAATGGCTTCAAACTGTTTACCGTTTAATTAAATTATAATAAAATTATAATAAATAAAAAAAAATTATAATCAAACACTGTTTGAAAAATAAATCGGACCGCGAGATTGGTAAAATTATTAACAAAATCCCATCTACTATACACAAAATAATAACCAATTATAATAACATTGGAAGTTTGGAAAATGACCCTCGATCTGGACGTTCTCGCAAGCTTACTCAACAGGAATAGCTTATTATTGTTAGGAAAGTGAAGGAATCCCAAAGTAAGCGCATCAAACATATCAGCAGAAATAACCAAAGAAACAGGTTCAGTTCATCCCTATTCCAAGGAGGTCATTGAAAGTTTGTCAATAGGAGCTGTAATGAGATTTTCAACGAGGGAACTGGCATAGTAAAAATTACAAAATTACAATTACAAATTACAATTTGGGGGATGGCCGTGGCACGATGGTTGTGTGCTCACCTGTCAACCTCATGATCACAGGTTCGATCCCTGCCGTTCATCTATGTCTTCTTTAATTCCATTAAAACCTTGTAAAATTGTCATCAACCAGCAACCCGGTTGCGTATTGCCAAACTGTATATCAGCACAGATCTCCATAGTCTGTGCTCAGCCATTTTCT
The DNA here is from genome assembly GCA_911387755.1 of Chrysotoxum bicinctum. Classification (NCBI taxonomy): domain Eukaryota; kingdom Metazoa; phylum Arthropoda; class Insecta; order Diptera; family Syrphidae; genus Chrysotoxum; species Chrysotoxum bicinctum. The sequence continues at coordinate 204,276,139 of OU426988.1, forward strand.
GCTCACCGAATTTGAAAGTATTGTAGAGCAAACTGTATGCTACCACAGACCGCTCTGTGTTCACATGCAGTTTGCTTGTAAAATATTAAAAAAGCTGAAGCAAACTATATGCTAGTTCAGATCGAGCAATGTACCTGCGATTACAGAGCCATCGTTCACGTTGGTATAGATATTGTGTGTGGTGAGTTCTGGGTTGGTATACATTTTGCTCAGGAAACTAAGAGCAAAGTACCTGTGATTACAGAGCCATCGTTCACGTTGGTATAGTTATTGTGTGTGGTGAGTTCTGGGTTGGTATACATTTTGCTCAGGAAACTAAGAGCAAAGTACCTGTGATTACAGAGCCATCGTTCACGTTGGTGTGGTTATTATGTGTGGTGTGTGGTGCCGTGACATAAGGCCAAGTGACAAAAGGCCAAACATAAAATGTTTTGTCTTGAGCAACAGTACCTTGGGTGGCCCGCTTCGCGGGTTTTCAGGATTTTAACTCCCTTTTCGGGGCTCACACCCGCTCACGCAACTCCGTTGCTCCGCTTAGGGTATGTTCAGTCGCCAGGCAGGCGCCTGTAGCAACAGTTTTGTATTTTACATTAATTGGAGTAAACAACTAACAGTTATGTACTGCTGCTCAGGAAAACTGTTGCTACAGGCGCCTGCCTGGCGACTGAACATACCCTAAGCGGAGCAACGGAGTTGCGTGAGCGGGTGTGAGCCCCGAAAAGGGAGTTAAAATCCTGAAAACCCGCGAAGCGGGCCACCCAAGGTACTGTTGCTCAAGACAAAACATTTTATGTTTGGCCTTAAGTCACAAACAAATTTGGCATTTTGTCACTTGGCCTTATGTCACGGCACCACACACTACACACAATAACCACACCAACGTGAACGATGGCTCTGTAATCACAGGTACTTTGCTCTTAGTTTCCTGAGCAAAATGTATACCAACCCAGAACTCACCACACACAATAACTATACCAACGTGAACGATGCCTCTGTAATCACAGGTACTTTGCTCTTAGTTTCCTGAGCAAAATGTATACCAACACAGAAAAATCTGCTTTTGATCTGACACAGTATATAGTATGCTCTTAATTTGAATGAGCATTCTGTAGTCTATTATAGAGCGTCGGAGTTCTGTACTGATATACAGTTTGGCAATACGCAACCGGGTTGCGTATTGCCAAACTGTATATCAGTACAGAACTCCGACGCTCTATAATAGACTACAGAATGCTCATTCAAATTAAGAGCATACTATATACTGTGTCAGATCAAAAGCAGATTTTTCTGTGTTGGTATACATTTTGCTCAGGAAACTAAGAGCAAAGTACCTGTGATTACAGAGCCATCGTTCACGTTGGTATAGTTATTGTGTGTGGTGAGTTCTGGGTTGGTATACATTTTGCTCAGGAAACTAAGAGCAAAGTACCTGTGATTACAGAGCCATCGTTCACGTTGGTGTGGTTATTGTGTGTAGTGTGTGGTGCCGTGACATAAGGCCAAGTGACAAAATGCCAAATTTGTTTGTGACTTAAGGCCAAACATAAAATGTTTTGTCTTGAGCAACAGTACCTTGGGTGGCCCGCTTCGCGGGTTTTCAGGATTTTAACTCCCTTTTCGGGGCTCACACCCGCTCACGCAACTCCGTTGCTCCGCTTAGGGTATGTTCAGTCGCCAGGCAGGCGCCTGTAGCAACAGTTTTCCTGAGCAGCAGTACATAACTGTTAGTTGTTTACTCCAATTAATGTAAAATACAAAACTGTTGCTACAGGCGCCTGCCTGGCGACTGAACATACCCTAAGCGGAGCAACGGAGTTGCGTGAGCGGGTGTGAGCCCCGAAAAGGGAGTTAAAATCCTGAAAACCCGCGAAGCGGGCCACCCAAGGTACTGTTGCTCAAGACAAAACATTTTATGTTTGGCCTTTTGTCACTTGGCCTTATGTCACGGCACCACACACCACACATAATAACCACACCAACGTGAACGATGGCTCTGTAATCACAGGTACTTTGCTCTTAGTTTCCTGAGCAAAATGTATACCAACCCAGAACTCACCACACACAATAACTATACCAACGTGAACGATGGCTCTGTAATCACAGGTACTTTGCTCTTAGTTTCCTGAGCAAAATGTATACCAACCCAGAACTCACCACACACAATATCTATACCAACGTGAACGATGGCTCTGTAATCGCAGGTACATTGCTCGATCTGAACTAGCATATAGTTTGCTTCAGCTTTTTTAATATTTTACAAGCAAACTGCATGTGAACACAGAGCGGTCTGTGGTAGCATACAGTTTGCTCTACAATACTTTCAAATTCGGTGAGCAGAAAATGGCTGAGCACAGACTATGGAGATCTGTGCTGATATACAGTTTGGCAATACGCAACCCGGTTTACTCGTTACATGTTGTTTAGGCATAACACTAACAACATGTGATTGAGTTAAACTAGTATGCCCAACAAGGTTGAATACAAATAAAAATAATGGGAATTATAAGGGACATAGAAATAAGACACGGCAGTCCTCCGCTTTAGTTCAGCCGCCATCCCTGGAGATACAAAATCTGAGACAACCACCTTTAGGCTCAACATCGTTGATAGATCGAGAACAAGCCAAGGTCCTAGTGTAGGAATCTTTGAGCCTATGACCAAGCTTTCTATACCGACGGGACTGTCTACAAGCATTTTCCGAAGTGGACCGTTATCTCTCGAAAGAAACTATTGTAACCAGAACATTTCAATCATGTCGGATAGCTAAGCAGCACTCAAGGCACTGAGTACTCCTATACCATCAGCTCCAAATACATATGTACATAGTCTAAATTCACTTTGGCAAACGAGGAGACAAATTCCGAAAACAGGGGCATAAACCCATTTAACAGGATCTGAGCCCTAATGCGAAATAAAAAAAAAAACATAATCAAAAACAAAGTCAATCAAGAAGAGGAGGCACAAACCAAGAAGATCCAAAAACTCAAAAGAATTCCCAAAACTAAGGCATGTGAAATTACTAGTGGGCAATTCAATTCCCTGTTTCCGCTCTTACAAAGCCAACCCAACCGAGGAAAATCGGGAAAAGTTTAAACAAGTCAGAAACCAATGCAACGCTGTTATAAAGAGAACCAAATTCTTACATGAACAGAAATTAAGGCAAAAAATTCTGCAATGTCCGAAAGGCAGTAGAAATTTCTGGTATTTGTCAAGAACGTAAAAAATTCAACTTCATCTTCGGTTCCAACGATCATCTACAACGACAAAACAATAACTATAGCTCTTTAGAGAAGGCAAATGTACTTACAGCTCATTTTGCTGCTAGCTCTACGTTGCCTGTTAGCAACATTGCCCCTCCTGTACTTGAGAACGTAAATCATTCAATGGGACAGGTATATTTCCGCACTCGTACAATTGCAAGAGCCCTTCGAGATCTTGTTATAAACAAATCCACTGGTCCTGATGGTATACCCCCCATTCTTCTGAAGAGGTGTTCTTCATCGCTGGCAAAACCAATGCGTAAGCTTTTCCATCGCTCCTACTGTTCTGGAATCTTTCCTAGAAGATGGAAAACAGCATTTGTCCAGCCTGTTTCTAAAAAAGGTGACCCTTCCTCCCCCTCGTCCTATCGACCAATCGCACTTACATCCCTTCTTTCCAAGGTCATGGAATCGCTGATAAATCATCAGCTCAAGAAATATCTCGAAGATCGAAAGCTTATTAATGACCGGCAATACGGCTTTCGCAGCAATCGTTCCACTGGTGATCTGATGGTATATCTCACCGAAGAGTGGAACAGATCTTTACATTGTTTTGGAGAAAGTAAGATTATTGCGCTTGATATTTCTAAAGCATTTGACAGAGTTTGGCACCAGGCTCTCTTATTGAAAATGCGTGCGTTTGGCATCAACGAAACCCTTATTCTTTGGATTAGAAATTACCTTATAGATCGTTCAATACATGTTGTATTGGATGGTTTTAAGTCTGATCTTCACAAAATAAATGCTGGTGTTCCCCAAGGCTCCGTTTTGTCTCCGACTCTCTTCCTCATTTTTATAAATGATCTCTTGTCTGAAACTTCTAATCCACTTCATTGTTTTGCTGACGACTCCACTCTCAGCTTTTCATACTCTTTCCCAAACACACGTCCACCTCATTTGGAAGTGAATTTGCAACTGTACCGTATAATAAGTTAATTAAACTCCGATCTTTACAGCATTGATAAATGGGGTACAAGAAACCGTGTGGAGTTTAATGCTTCGAAAACTCAATGCTGTCTATTGTCGTTGAAGCAAAATATACCCCCTATGCCATTGTCCTTAAATGGCACTTGCATCGAAGAAACCAAAAAGCTCTCAGTACTCGGTATGTGTGTTAACGACGATCTTCGTTGGAATGATCACATTATCGAGACCGTCAAAAATGCTGCTAAATGCTTAGGATTTCTATATCGATGTAAGAAATTTTTCACCCATTCTGATCTGGCTACAATCTATAGGGCGTTTATACGTCCAAAACTCGAGTATAACTCACACCTTTGGGCAGGTGCAGTACAATCTTCTCTCCATTTATTGGATAGAATTCAGAACAGAGCGTTAAAACTGACAGGAAACAGAGCTATCATGGATTCATTCCCATCCCTTGAACACCGTCGGAATGTTTCATGTATTTCCCTGTTTTATCGCTTTTTTCACAAGCAATGCTCACTCGAAGTAGCCAGTTGCATTCCTCCCTGTACACTGCAAACTTAGAAGATACATACTTAGTAGGTTTACTTGGTGTAGTAAGCAGTGCCACATATAGATTTCGTAATATGCATGAGCAAACACCAGACCACATGCTAGAAACATGTTGTCCACTCATGCACCAAATGAAGAACTATCTGGGACGATACCAGTTAGAAGAGTGACCTTTCACCCCAAGTATTAGAATTTCTGGGAGTAATTGATTTTGAGGAAGAATTGTAAAATGAGCAGATTCATCCAGATTCATTCATTCATCCAAAGGAGAATTCCTTCAGACATGCCAATCCTCTTTCGACCCTTTCAGACAAAAAATCTTCATAGCACTATGTGTTACATACTATCGTACCATATCGAAACCTTAACATAAATTCCTAAGAGTATTATGAATGAAAGTTCAAAATTGTAAATCTCTCCTTTCCCCTAAGCAACACGAACTTCAACTAATTAACTTAAATATACCGGCAGAACGAATAGAAATAACCGACATTCCCTTCATTCATTCATCGGCTTCTGTCAAATTCCGTTGACTGCACAACTCTTTTCAACTTTAGCTTTTTTCGTAATATGTATAAGTATAAGCCTCGTAATGTAAGACCTTTTTCAACTCTTCTATCTGACACTTACAGTGCATCTAATAGCTCCATCGGCATCGAAAGGACTTATGTGCTTCTCGTTTGCTTCGAAGAACTTCCACTCCTTCCACTTTAATCTCAGTTCAGACTACCAAAAGCATTTTCATCATCACCCACCCAATTGTTCGTAATCTTAATTTTAAGTTGGAATAGGTTTCTTAGTTTTAAGTTTGCATAAAGAATTAGCTCGAAGTAACTCAAATAAAAGGAGGTTTGTCCCCACCAAAGTTGAAAAATATTTATTTTCCCAGAAAAAAGTGCTTTTCTCGTACACAACAAAATCGAAGCTTTATCCTTCCATTAACCACAGACAATAAACTTCATTCACAAATTCCCGAAGCTAATATATGCAATATTCGTACGAGGGTTTCCTAATCGGCTAATCCCCGATAAAACTTATTTATCGGAAGCCTTCAAGAAGGAATGTTCATATATAATTTTACAAAATGTTGGCAAGGCTTTTGTGTGAGGCAGTTAGACATTTTTTATTTTTGTTGGCATTCAGTGTATGTAAAAGTTGAAAGTATATTTTTTGTTGGGTTACGACATCACAGTGTCAGAGTTCGGACTTGTATAATGTCTTGAATAAAAAGAGATATGATTAGGTTTTTTTTTTTTTTTTATTTTTGTAAAATAATTGGCACAATTAAATACTTTTGCCTTTGATTTGATGGTAGGTAAGGTTAGGTTAACGTGACTGTCAGCAAGTAGCCGACACACTTAAAGCATAAGTTTGTGCATTGTGATACGACATTGAATCTTGGAGATCTTGTGTTTTAGAGCAGCGCTATAAGTTTTTGGATTCTGGGGTTGCTGGTGTAATGCACTCGGGCTGGTTGGGTACCGGAGTGGCACCCTCCGTAGACCTGTCACCCTTTGAGTTGTAGTCGCCACCGCTGGTCTTTGAAAAAATGTCTTTGGCGATTCACCATTGAATACCAGCGGCAAGCTTCGATTTTCCTCCAATATATAACCAGAGTCCTTCCGAATTCTTGCAGTATCCCGCCTCTCCTTGTAGCGATACTTAGATGGCTTAAATTTACACGACGTGTTCGGAAGAGAAACTATTCCAGCTGTGGAAAGGCCATGCTGCACAACCTTTGCACCGCCGCCGCGCCGAGTTGAGTTCTCTTTCGAAGCATATTTGGTAGTGGAAGGGCCACTTTGCACAACCGTATCACTACCGAAAGTAGTTAATCCGGAGGCGTATGGTATTCAGATACTCCGTTTGCGACTGAGCTAAGAAATAGGAATTTCAGCCAAGCTGATCATTGACACGGATCGCTTAACACCTTAATCCATCCCAAAGGCAGTTGAGAAGAGGTGAGCAGAAAAAAATGTTTAGATAGGATACGCTAGAAAACGTCACTACCGTACTGTCGATAAGGGATGAGATGTAGGAGCGATGGACAGTGTAATCGCCATTCCATCGACTGCAAGGAAAGAACGAAAACCAACGTAAACGACATTCTGCTGAAAGAGGCAGACTAGGAAAGTGGAAAGTCGGTCAGCGTGTCGTCGCCACACTCTCGAGGATAGGATAAAGCCCGACGTCATCGCCGTACTGAAAGAGGGATGGTATAGGACATCGTCATCGTCATACCGCAACGGAGAGGAAAAGGGGGGAGGGGGATTAACGTAAGAAGGAAGGGTAATTTGAAGTGGAGCGCTCTTAGGTTTCGGGACTCATCGATAATTTTTGACCACACTCAGCAATTACGACGGTCGGGTAGAAGTGATTTGATGGTGAAATTTTGTAATATCTTATCAGACCAAAAACATAAATGTTAAAAAAAGAGCCAAGTTCTTCTATACAAGAACTTCTGTGTAACAAGTCAGCCGTGAAAAGTACTGAGATCTTAAAGTACGCCAAGTTCTTACTTCATGAATGTTTAATACCGGATATTTAAAGAAGAATAATCTTGAAACAGCTACAATGTATAATAGATAAATTTTATTATTTAATGATTACAGACTAAAATTTGATGGGTTTACTTGGCAAGTTTTTTTTTTATGCCCAATCCGAAAGGTTTTAAAAACTTGACAAGTGAACCCATAAAATTTTAGTCTGTAATCATTAAATAATAAAATTTCTCATTACATTTCATTAAGCTATACCGCTCTACCAAATTTCATCATTCTACAGCAATCGGAAGTGCTTCATTATAAATTAAAAATTTTCTCAGAAAGTGGACGGATACTGTCCCCCTGAATGGAAAACTTGAAATTTTCTATTTTTTCCTCTGCTTCCATGACAAGGCCTACCGTTGTGCAAAATAACAAGATTCTACGATGTCGGGATGTGCTCCATAATTTTGATGATCTGTCAGTCAGTGAGTCAGTCAGTTACGGTTTTTGTGATTTTAGAGGCCTTATATCTCAGGAACCGCTTATGCTAGAAAATTGAAATTTGGTGAGGCGCCTGTGCCTGACTAGGTTAGCAAATATTCGGAATTTTAAGTTTCAGACTTCATTGGTACTGAAGATAGTGAGGGGTCAAAAATCGCCTGAGTTTGTTCCTGCGTAAACAGGGTGTAGTGCCAGAACTTGGCTGGGCACTATCGTGCCCTTTGATTGATGCTAATAACATTTGATACATGATGCTTTGCCTTAGAGGCGACCCAAAAATAAAAAGTGTAGGTTAGATCAAGAAAAGAAAAATTTCTACTGAGGAGGCAGGGGTCTGGAATCATAAGTCTTAAGAAATATTTGAACTGTTAAAAGCTAATGTTACAAAGTCGGTTTTTCGGCATTATGACATTTTTAATTTTAATTTTGGATGATTAGAATTTACGCAGCTATGGCCATTAATCTATTATTTAGAAAATCAATTTGGAGATTCTAATTTGCATCAGCAGCATTATTTAATTATGTATGTATGTATGTTAATGTATCTTATGTTAATTACAAACCAAGTTTTGAGAAGCAATCACAGTTGCATTTCAGCGGTACTTAAAGTTAGCGATGATGTTCGCTCCGGATTCGATGATGATATGGTGACTGAAGCCATATTTCTAGAATTATCAAAAGCTTTTGATTCAGTAAATCCCAAATTTGTTTATATAAACTGAAGAGTCAATTTGGTTTTGAGGAGTCTGTGTGAAGGCTTTTATATATAGCTTTCAAATCGTAGAACATTATGAAAATAGTGCATCTTGAGTTCAGGAGTTCCCCAAGAATCTGTTTTAGGCCCTCTTTTGTTCACACTATTTATAAATGGTATTTAAAACTATATTATTAATTAATCTTAGATAAATTTAGATTATATCACTTGATATTTCAAAGGCATTTGACAGAGTTTGGCATCAAGTTCTCTTATAGAAAATGCGTGCATTTGGTATCGATGAATCTCTTATTCGATGGATTAGAAAGTACCTTTCGGACCGTTCACTACAAGTAGTTTTTGATAGTTACAAAGCTGACATATACAAAATAAATGCTGGTGTGCCCCAGGGCTCCGTTTTGTCTCCGACACTCTTCCTTATGTTCATAAATGATTTTTTGTTCGAAACTTCTAATCCACTTAAGCTTTTCTTTCCTTGTCCTCTTCGGATGTGGACTTTCATCGGCAGCGTATGATTAGCTCAATTAATTCTGATCTTGACAGCATTATCAAATGGGGAATTAAAAACCGTGTAGAGTTTTATGCTTCGAAAACTCAATGCTGTTTACTGTCTCTAAAGCATAACCCTCTCCCAATGCCAATTTCTAAGAGTGGCACTTGCATCGAGGAGACTGAACAGCTTTGACGTCTATGTGCATCAAAGACCATCTTTTGTGGATTGATCACATATTTGACGTCGCCAAAAAAGCTGCTAAGTGTTTAAGCTTGCTCCGCCGATGCAAGAAGTTTTTTAGCCCATCTGATCTGGTTGTTATATATAAAGCCTTTATTCTTCCGAAGCTCGAGTACAATTCCCATATCTGGACAGGTGCCCCAAAAACCCATTTGGACAGAGTTCGAAAGAGAGCTATACAAATGATAGGCGACCGTTGTCAAACTGAAACATTTCCATCTCTTGAACACCGTCGGAATGTTTCATGTAGATATTTCCTTGTTTTATCGCTTCTTTCACAAGCAATGCTCATTCCAGTAGCCAGTTGCATTCACCCGTGATACCCGCTTCTCCAGGAATGCTCATCAGTTAACACGTGAGTCTTATTTTGGTCGTACCTTTAAATCTGGAGATTCATTAATCAGGAAACACCCTGTTACATTTACTTTATCATTACTCATTATACTATACATATGTAATGTACATGTTAACTTGCATAATTTTTTGAATAAAAAAAAAATATATATATTTTAGAAAGAAATACAGACCTCATATAAATATTGAGGAACCGACAGTTTTCTTCTTGAGCATTCCTCAAATGTTATCCTTATTATCTAACATTTCTCCATTTTAATTTTAAATTTCCCCACAGCTTATGATAATATCTGCAATTTAATAAAACGTTTTATGGTTTTCAGACAACCCACAACCCCTCAACCAATCTTATCTCCCAATTTAATTGGTTTCACTCTTTCAAGAGAAATGCACTAAACCTCAACGAGAGTAGCTATCTCCATCCACAAAACAAACATTAGATCTAAATCACCATGGTTGGAACTTGGAATATTAATTTCTTATGAGAGAGAGAAAAATAGAGACCAAAAATGAAAGCATAGTAAAAATAATAGCTTCGGGATGCGTTCATGCTGAACATGCACAATTTTACTTTTTTGATGACATGACCACACCATAGACCATACCGCAAAGTGCTTAGGTATGGTTTAAGTGCATAATTTGTCACAGCACCCTGAGAAATGCTAAAGCTTATGTGTCTATATTTGATTAAATCTTTACGTATCTAGATGGTCTGCGGGCTCAAGACATTAATGTGCATTAAAAGTTTGTAATGGACTGAAGAATAAAGAAGAAGAAATACTAGAAGTGTTTGTCCCATGGACCCAAAGGATCTCAAAATAATAGTTATTTTCACTTTTTGAGATGTGAAACATAGATACTGAATTTGGAAAGAAGGAATTCGCAATATCTGTGATAGATAATCGTGGTAAATCTTACTACAACAAGTTTCACTAGCACGTTCCCTCTTTTTTCCAATAACTCATCCTTTTGGGCCATCAGCCAGAAGCTGACTTCTAAAGGCATCTTGGAAAAGCAGCAAAAGTAGGTATTCGACGATAATTTGTGTGACAGGCGGTCACCGAATCTCGAGACATATGGGTGCCAGGCGGTCCACATGAGACATAGGCAGGCGGTCAATCAGGACTTGCAAGTCCACCCTATAGAGTGTCATCACAAGAAAAAGAAGCTGACTTTATTAAGTGCCTGCTCGATCCCCAAAAGTCTGCACGAAATGATACGGTTTTAACGCGTCTTGAATCATATCCTTCCTCATAATTTAAGACTAGTAAATGGTGGAAGTGCTCCGAACGAAAATGTTTCTCTCTATCAAGGTCCGGTTCATCCTTGGTTAAGACGGGGACTTTGCGTGTGTAAATTTGAATTTTTGTTTAACCCTTACTCTCGTGCATTTTGAAAATTGTGAGCTGATTTTTTTCGAAATTCTAAATTTCAAAAATCCTTAAATGGATAAATGGGTATAGGACCCCAACAACAGAAAAAACCAACTAGCGAAGCTTTTGTAATAATCCTTGACCGGATACCACCACTGCCTAATGGGCGAGGTAGAGTGAGCATAAATAGAGGGAGCTAGAATGAACGAAAAAGGTCAGAATGGTGGACTTTTTTGTGAGGTCTGGTACATAACAGATCGTTGTGAGAACAGTTTCTAAGAAAGGAACATGGAGAATTGAAATTCGCTAACTAAATCAAAGTTTTATGTGCTAGAAATTTTGGCAAATTGGAGTGGAAAACCGACACGTTGTTTGCTGAACAAAAAAACGAAAGAAGCTTCAAGGAATTAGGGCACTTGGCCAGAAAACTCAGGAAGGAAGATTCACTTCAATTGGAGAAAAGATAAGGATTGCTTATTTATCTTAAATTCCAACAGAAGGCGCTGTAGTAGTATAAAGCTCTGTTCACAACAATATTTTGCATGTAAAAAATTTATAGTTTCAAGAATTTGAAGAAATTTTTCATAAAATGTCACTTGCTCATGTTGATAAATGTGGTTTCATATAAATCAGTCACTTTGTTCCTATAATAAAAGAACAGTTTCAAGCATTTTAAGACAATTTTCATAAAACTTTACAATAAAATTTGCATGAACTGTTCATATTTTAAATGTAAAATATCATAATCTGATTTTCCAACAACAATTCTATTGCTTTGGATTTTATGAATGGTTTTTCATGAAAATCATGACTTGGTCATAAAACAAAAATTAGTCTTTATGAATTCGTGTATTATTCATATGAATATTCTTTAAAAATTTATGATTTTGGCTGAATGGTAGCCATTCATAAAAATAATGTACAAACATTTTTTCAGTGTACATAAGGTAAATTATCACAAAACGCAATTGCTTCGTGTCTATTTGTTAATCATCAATTCAAATTAAGACAGTTGCGTTAAAATACGAAGACACATAAAATAAAATGCACGACTGGGTCGCACGAACTTCCTCTTATGTAAAAGACTAAGAAAAAGCATACAATTCATTTTTTAAATGACTAAAACTCCTTTAGTAGTTAAAGCTCAACATAGGATGCCATGTGCTTTGAGCAAATATAATTTTATGCAAGAACAAAACTGTAATTCGTTTTAGTGGTTTCTTAAAAAAAAATAAGCTTTTGTATACGAAATTTTTAAAACATATTTAAGAAAAAATTTGGGTACGCATATTTAAACTTTTTATTATTGTTCGAATAAAAATTTAATTTACAAAAAAAATACTGAGCCGTTTTTGAGATATCGAATTTCCAAAAAAAAAATATATTATTTTTTTTCAAAAATTCAAAAAATATTTTTTTTTAAGTCTTAAAATGCAATATTTTTTTAAACTTTTTAGAGCTTCTCTAAAACTAAAGATTAATCGAAACAAAAAAAATTATCAAATTTCTCGAAGCCGTTCTTGAGAAAAATACGATTTTCGAAAACCATTTTTTAACATTTATATGGTAGGTACCTTTATTTTTTCGGTAAAACAAATTTTTTTCCTCAGATCTTGTAGATTATATTAAGAAACTTTTATTTATCAAATTTAAAAAAAATGTTGACATTTTTTTTAAGAATCCAAAAAAAACTTTTAAAATTTGAATACTTACGCAATAATATTTTAACCTTGGAAGGGCTTCATAATGATTAAAATCGGTTGTACTGTTTTCGAGCAAATCAAAAACCAAAAAAATGGTTTCAAGGAGGATTCCAAGATTAACCATTTTTTGGAAAAAAAATTTCAACCATTACCTAATTTGAAATAAATGAAATTTTATGATTTTTTTTACATTCGTATGGCAGGTGCCGTTACTTTTGGTCTTAAAAAACGGAATAAAAAAACGTGTGGAACAGACAGACAGATAGAATTTTGGGACCCACGTTTTTTGTCTTCGTTATCATCGTAATGTCAACTTTGATAAAAATCTTGAGTTCGATTTTTTTTTACAAATGCATTACTTGCCTTATAGTTCTCATAAGTCGTAAGAAAAACAACAATACCAGAAGAATTTATGGCACGGAAATAACATCTTGTTTTTTTTCTTTAACAAAATTAACCCTTATTTTTTGGTTGTTTTGGGGGGGGGGGGGGGGTAGAACCCCTAAAACACCCAAATGCGTTCGCCCCTGAACGACGTTATTAATGTCATTAGTGATTCAACAGTCTATCTACGCTGATCACATGAAAATAATAAAGGTCATATCTACCCTCTCTGATTCAATCTTACTCCAACAAGATATTCACTCATTTTAGACTTGATGCGACAAAAATTTCTTAGAACTTAATGCTGCAAAATGCTAATCCATAACATTCACTCGCATCGCATAAGCGATTACATCTTCCCACCCAAACTTATAGTCTCCACGATGTTGCCATTCAATATGTCTGTTCTATTCGTGACCTAGGAGTTATTTACGAAACTAACTGAATTTTTGGTCATACATATTATTAACAAGGCAAACTCATCCCTTGGTTTTTTAAAACGTTGGTGTAAAGAATTCTCGAACCCCTACGTCATTAAATCCCCATACACCACCTTCGTTTGACCCCTCCTTAAATACGCTAGCCAATTCTGGTCCCCCATCAGAACTCTTACTCTCAAAATATCGAAGCTATAAAAAGCAGACTTCTTCGATTTGCGCTCCGTGGTCTTCCTTGGTCTGATTGTATCGAACGCAAGCCTACGAGTCTCAAATTACCAACATCAACAAAACAACAAACATCCACATGGGAGAGTAACGAAATCCCGCCGCACAAAATCCCGAATCACGAAATCCCGCCGAAAATAAAAATAAAAATCCCGCCGACAGATATTTTTGGATATATGTATTGGGCGCGATTTTCAATACTATTTTAGTACTATTAATAAAATGTTTTATTTTGATTTATTCTTAAGCAAATGGAAAGTATTTAAAGAACTGTTGGTTCGGGAAAAATTCAGTTCTTGTTAGAACTCCGAGGAATTAAGACCTTCTCCATCTTTAAAGAGATAAGATAATTTTCAAATTTCAATGGTTTGGCCAATTATTTTTGGACATTTGACCAAAATATTTTTGGCCATTTTTTTTGAAGAAATTTTGATTTTTCATATATTTCTTTTTTCTGAACAATTTTTTTAAAAAATATTTTTTGACAAAAGTTTGCCACCCACCCAAGGTACTTTTAATCAAAAAAACTGTTTACATTGGCGCCTGCCTGGCAACTTTACATACTCTAAGCGGAGCAACGAAGTTGCGTGAGCGGGTGTGAGCCCCGAAGAGGGAGTTAAACTCCTGAAAACATGCATAGCGGGCCACCCAAGGTACTGTATACTGTTGCCCAAGAAAACTGTTACTACATCAGCCTGCCTGTTTAAATGTATGAAAAACAAATTTTTATCTTTAAACGCGATTTGCGGCCAAACGGAGCTTCGTAGACCCCCCAAAGTTGACATTTTTAAACGTGATTTCTGGCTAAACTAGGCATCTTAGCGAGTTAAAAATTGCATATTCGTGATGTAGGGAGTGATGTACGAGTATCACATGATTTTTTTTTTAACTTGCTTGGACATTTTTTTGTAGTTTTTTATTTTTTTTGACTGAAGATACTTTCAAGAATTCATACTTATACCTTTTTTGGACTTGTCTTCAGCTTAAAGCCAATCAGAGCTTGTTAAAAATTTCCGAAATCAAAGCGGTATTCTTTGTATTGAATATTCCAGTACAATAGTAGAAAACTTCGTTCTCGTGGCTTCTCATTGATTCGAGTCACCATTACTATGGAAATGAAAATCCATACTGTGCTGTCAATTTAGTATTGAAACGGCGGGATTTCGTGATTCGGGATTTCGTGATTCGGGATTTTGTGAATCGGGATTTTGTGATGCGGGATTTAGTACCCAAACCCATCCACTTTCATATTCTATATAAACTTATGTACATCATTATACTTATGTCTTTATACGAAAGCGCATACAAAAGAAAATGCGTCTTCCTGTGTTAGGAATAAATTTATGTTAAGTTAGTCTTTACTCTCACCAAGGCAAGTCGGCCAGCTAATTTATTGGCAAAATAAATATTGGCCGATATTCTCTTAACAGGGACCATAGACTCACCCTTTCTTCTAGAAATGATTTCAATTTATACTAATCCACTAAATGAAAGACATGCTCCTCTCTTTCGCCTACTTCATCACCGTACAAATTACGTCCTCTTTGAACCTATCTGAAGAATGCTCCATATAGCTAACAACGCACATAATATCTTTGTGTTCCATATGACTCACTCTAAGACCCCTAAACTCCCTCAATAATTAGTTTATGATTTATGTTTTATTAAGTTTTTTGTCATTAAAAACTAGCGGATGGGCCTTCGAGCAGAAGCTTATACATATGTATATAAAATAAAACTTAAAAAAAAACATAAATGTAAGTTTTTTTTGTTGTTTAAGATAGTTCGTAAATATTGTCAAGGAATAACTTTTCTAATAATTTAGGTCTCATTTTGGCGGGAGCAGCACATTTGCAAACAAAATTAATGACGTATGAAAATTAACACAGGCAAATATGCGTGGACAGCTCTACCAAGACCCCATCGAAACTGATTTAAAAACTCCTCACTCCAGTGTTGAGGGAACACAATCCCTTAGCTTAAAAGACAATCGTTGCCACTTTCATTCTAATCTGGTCATCCTATAAATTGCATGGAATACAAATTTAAATTAAATCGAATTATTAGTTAAGCTTTTGCGGGTAAAATAAATAAGTAACCAAATATGAAACAATAGCTGTCTAGACGGGATAGAATATAATGAACAAATTAATAGCTACCAAAACATTTAAGATTTTTTCTTAATTATGTTATCATCACCTATTAAAATCACCTTTGTATTCTTTTAGTAACCTCGAAGAAAATCAAAAGAGCAGCCTTATACATAAATGCTTTTGCTTTCAGAACATCAAATTTTATTGATTTAATTATAATTTTCTATGAGCTGATAGCTTAAGCGTTTTTATGATATTTAATAAGGCTTCAAAGCAGAATAAGTAAATACCTTTAGTTAAATGTTATCTTAATTATAACTGCAAATGGGATTACTGAACGTTCACAATAAAATAAAATTGTAGCTACCATAGTGACATCTTAATATTGTGAGCACGTCTAAGGGACCTAATCCTTAATAAGCAAGTAATATTTTCAATTGAATAAACTAGGCGAAATTGATTTTGAAAGGGTTACGAATCGCGCCTCATTCGTTAGTTGTAAAGTACTATCAGTTTTGTGATATCTGTGTTCAATTTGAGCTTATGCAAAGAGTTTTGTAGAGATAACAGGACCTTGATTCAAAATTGGGAAAAACAAAATCCCATAAGATTTTAATCCAGAATAACGATAAACTTCCCTTGCCATCAAAATCCTTTGGCAATACGGGACAGCCAACTTGGACCGTTTAAACGATTTCTTCAAGAACTTTAATTGGTCCCTATAGTTCGTCGATAGTGACGTAGACTCGTAGACTCCTGAGGACAAATCTTCTATCAGACTTGTACGAGTACAATAGCAAAAGCACAGAAGTATCTCGATGTACATACTTCTGCTGTCAATCCAATTGTTCTGAAGAGGTATTTTTCAATAATGGCAAAACTCATACGTAAGCTTTCCATCTCTCCTACTCTATGGGCCTCTTTCCGAGTGGGTGGAAAGCAGCATTTATCCAGCCTGTTCTTAAAAAAGGTGAATCTTCTTTCCTCTGTAACAACCGTCCAATTGTACCTGCGTCCGTCCCTTCTTTCCAAGGTCATGGAAACGGCTGAAGAAATAACTTGAAGAACGAAAGATTCTCAATGACTTTCGTAGCAATAAGTCCAATGGTGATCTGATGTTTATGTCACCTAGCAGTGAAACCTGTCTTGACATCATATTGGAGAAAGTAAGATTATTGCACTTGATATTTAAAAAGCATTTAATAGTGTTTGGTATTGTGGCAACTCTGTAAAAAGAATTATAGAAAAAGATGAAAGAAGCTGCCCTGCTGTAGGTTTCACTTTGTACTTTGACTCAAAACTCGAAGTCAGTTGATTTTTGAATGCCATCGCGTGTGGTCGTACCAATATTGTAATAAAGAATATTATTTAAATTATAAACGTTTTTCATTTATTATAAAAATTGCTTAAAGTATCAAGCTCTCTTGTCGGAAATATGTGCATTTAGATTTGATGAATCTCAGTTGGATTGGATTAGAAACTACCTTTCGAAGCATTCAATATATTGGAAGGTTTAAGTCTGATATTCATTAAATAAATGTTGGTGTGCCACAGGGCTCCGTTTTTACTCCGAATCTAATCCATTAAATTACTTTCCTAAGGACAGTGCTGTCAACTTCTTGTATTCGTTTCAAGTTTCAAATCCTTCTTCATTGGATGTGGAACTAGAACGGCAAAGTATGATAAGCTCAAAAAAGCTACTAAGTGCTTAGGTTTTTTTTGAAAATGTAAGAAACTTTATTCATGTAAAACTTGAGTATAATTTCCATATTTTTCCAGGTCCACCAATAATTCACTTGAGCCTATTGAATAACATCTAATAATGAGCCTTAAAAATGATAATGATTAATATAACTACAACAGAAACATTTGAGCACAACGGCATTGTTTCTCGCCTTACTTTATTTTTATTTTTATAAATTAAGTTTTTAGTGAAAAAGTCAAATCGTCGGCTAAAGATGCAAGCCTCGTAAATTAATTTTTGTAAATTGTGTTGGACAACGATTTTTAATATTCAACTACCTACCAAATGTGTACATTTGACATTTCTTTTTTGCCATTTAATAAGACATTATGGATGTTTTCTTTCAATCCAGACATAGATTTTCCTTTCCTTGATCAATTCAATCGTAAGACTTTTCCTTGTCAAGCTAAGAATGCCCTCTTCAGTTTACTCTTGGGCTATCTAAAAACATGTCCTAAAGCACTCTTAGGCTTATACTTAAAATAGGTATATAAGCTTATTTAAAAAAGGGCCCAGCAAGTGTAGTCTTAAAACATAACCATGCAAAATATGTAGAATTACAATCACCCCTATTACAGAATTCAGCGAATGAGCTAAAGTGGCAGTTTCAATCAATTTCCAATTTTACTGAATACGACGAATGATAGATAGATAGATAAATAGTTGATTTTTATTGAATTAATATACATATAAATTTAAATTTTAACAAAAATCTTAATAGCATGGCTTGGGCCGTCTGCCAGAATGACAACATACAAAAAATAAATAAAATGGAATATATAATAACTTTTTATAAAGTAGATCATAAGCTTACTTGAATTATCACAGTTGTAATACTTTGTTAATCAATATTTGATGAAAAAAATATAAAATAACTTTGAAAAAAAAAAGGATTCACAAGTCATCGTTCATTATTCTTTTTCTATACCTTAAGGCAATTTGCAGTACTCAAAAAGTTTGACGACATCCATCTCATTTAATTCGCACAAAACTTGCTCTTCTGTTAAGATGTTGCTTCCAAAAACAGATCTTCTTGTTTCGCTCAGTATAGGGCAATTTCCGATAAAGTGAATGACATCTTCCCTTTCTCTTACAAAGACTACATTCCAATGGTAGGTCCGGTCTATGTGGAAAAAATTTAAATTGAGCATTTCACTTCTTAACTTAACCATCATGGAAATCAGTTGAATACTATTTGTATCACAGAAGTAGTTATTTCCTGGGATATTATGAGAAAGTCTGCTATAAGTTGACCTAAACAATGACTCGGCCGCTTCCGCTTCATACTCTGCTCTGCATAGAGAATATTTCTACTAGCAGCTTCATCTGTACTATTCAAGTTTAGTCTCACGTTACATCCTTCCCCCCAACCTCAACCACTCTCCATACCAACTACTACGGTTTTGAATACATTTAAGTACTACTCTCTTTACCAAACGGAATTCAGGCATCATAAAAACTTTAAGCAAATAGTCTGCTTGAAGCTTAAGCGTTTTTATAAACAGCGGCGAGATTCCTGTTTCAAGCATGACAACGTAATTCGGCGTGCTTACTAGAAGCTGAAATACTCTCTTAACGTAGTAAATAAGTAGTTTTGCAACAGAGTCGAACTTTTTACATCCCCAAGCCTGGGCACCATACAGAAGTATCGTCTCTGAAACTGACTCAAAAATCTTATATTTACTACTGTGAGCTATGTTTAAGTTTCTAAAGCAGCTCTTCCAGGTGATGTTTATTGCTGTCTTTGCCTTTTGTAGTTTATCACCAAAATTCTTCTCCATATTCAGGCTGCTCGTAAATATTAAACCAAGATATTTGTATTCTTTGACTACTTCAATAGATTCTCCATTATAGACCCATCTTTCGTTGGCAACTTGTCTTCCACCACCTCTTTTGAAAATCATTACTTTCGATTTTTGAATGTTGACAAACAGATTCCATAAACGACACTATTCATACACCTTGTTGATCATACGTTGAAGGGTTTCGGGTGAGTAAGCGAACATAACTACATCATCAGTAAAGAGCAATGCTTTAATTTGTACACCCGCAAAGAAAACTCCACCAGGAAGGTAATCGATCAGATCATCCAAAAAGAGTGTAAATAAGCTGGGACTCAGAATACATCCTTCCCTTACTCCTGAAGTGGTTGTAAACCAATCAGATAGCTCAGTTCCATTCCACACTGCAGACCGTGTTCTTCTGTAAGCATTTTCTAGTACTCTCCAAAATTTCAATGACATTCCAAGACTATATAACTTATAGAACAAGGCACCACGGTCAATGGAATCGAAGGCAGCCTTGAAATCAATGAAAAACGCATACAGTTTTTTACCTTGTGACAAGAAACTTTCGACTAAAGTTTTGAGCACGAAAATGTTGTCTATCGTTGAATAGCCATTTCGGAAGCCTGCCTGAAACTCTTTTAGCAAGTCATTCGAATCGATCCACGCTGTTAGGCGCTTGTGAAGGATCGTCATGAATATTTTATACGAAGCGTTTAGAAACGAGATTCCCCGATAATTAGCCGGATCAAATAACGATCCATTTTTATGGATTGGAAAAATAACTGCATCTCGGTATTCCTCAGGAAAGAGCTCACCATCCAATACTTTGTTAAAAACAATATAGCTAAGCTTTCCTTAAAATGTTTGTTCTAAAGATTGCATTTTTGTTGTTATTTCTGATAATTCAGACTTAGTTGGCAAGTTTTTCATACGCTTATCAAGGAGAGTACTGAATGTACTTTCCATCATGGCTTTGAGGTCCAGAACATGCATATTTCCGACTTCCGTACTTTTCGACTGCCGCTCAGGGTAAAATACTGTGAAAGGTGGTTTTTGCGACGGACCTTGTTTTTGATTATTGAATACATCTTTGTTGGCGCTTTGTGGTGGTGTTCTAGTTAAGCAGCCTTTGCCCATATTCATTTTGCGCAATATAATATAACTTAAACTGAAGGAATTCAATCTCACCCAATGTGGTACAGCTACACAAGGGTTGAATTAATATTTTTAAAAGGTAAACACTTTAAAAAAAAAAACTTTTTAAAACAATAAAATTCATAAAAATTATCAAGAGCTTAATTAAAAACACTTCTAAACGTCAAAAAACCAGAGTTGCCAATCCGACGAATGAAAGTTAAACGAATGTCGGTAACAATCCTTGCACCACTGACATTTTGTTCAACTTATATGGTATTACAGAATTCGCAATCCATTCGCACTCCATACAATTTCTATCATTTTACATTCGCACCAATTGCGAGACGAATCTGAAGTGAATTTTTGATTAAACGAAAATAAACAATGGGAAGTACAAAAATATAGTCAAAAGCTTATCATACTGAATGCTTAAGTGTTTGTTTAACAAATTTTAATAGAAAACGGACAACTTACAACGCAACCAGAGCAAGAAATCTAAAAAAAAAGAGCACACGGTTGGTATTGGTAGTGAACCGTCCTTTATCCACGCACTAACCATTCTCAACGATCGAGGCTTGATTTCGTTGATCGATAGCGATACTATTAACAAAGCCTAGGCCTGTTGAATAAATGTCTGTTTCTGACAGTGTCGATACGAAAGTTCATAAATGATAATGTAATTTTAGGAATCGACCATGTAGTTCATCCGACGAATTTCATAATTGAGTTTTACAGCGGATGCGAATCAAGTCAACTCACCGCGAGTAAAATTCTGCGAATTCTGTAATCGACATGAATATATTCTCAGTTGGATAGAATAGATCAAAGGTCCAGACTGACTGATACCCCTCAACAATTAAATTTATTTTTAATTAATTCTTACACTTCACGAACATCAGACAAGAACAATCTCGAACACGTCTCGACAAGGTCTAAGACATAGCCGATACCGCGATGCTATTAATCCCAAATCCTTTGAGATGAGACTCAGATGAGGTCGTGACTTTTTGACGGAGATTTAACGAAAGTCTCGTTGGCAGTATTTTCCTCCCGGAACCAAAATTGTCTTGTGGCATGTTGTTGGCTGATGTTTCGCCATCTCTCTGCCTGTTCTTATGAAATAGATATATTAAATAATTTACGGAGAAAGCATATAGGGAAAAAAGCGCATCTTCACATTTAATTGGACAATCATCCCGAAAGATTAGTATGCATCTCTGAAACAAGCATCAAATTGTCTTTCTTGACATATTGTTAGCGAGGGGCTGTGTTCACGATTAGCTTATCTCATATCCATTTTCATTAAAATATTTTTATTATTAAAAAAGCATAATCCACGGCTTATTGATCCAAAGAATAAGATTGATCGATACTAATATTTCTACGTGTGTACCTTGAATTAATAAATAATGGGGGCGTCTTCTGCACTGCGACCTAAAGAACAATTGTGCTGCCATCCAGTGCTCCTCCAAGTTTTCTCCTTAAAGACCTTACTACCATACCGTCCGTCGTCCATCTCGATCTCGTCTCGTTCTCACCTCAGAGCTCAATGCCATATCAGTCTTGAGACGTTGCGCATTTTTGTATTTATTTCTAAAAATTGTAGAATTTTCAAAAATTAACACTTCAAATTTATTATTTTAGTGCACAGATTTTTACTCATACCTTTCTGTTGCCAAATTTAAGTGCATAAATACGGTCTCTCTTCGACATAGAACTGAGACTATTCAAGTTCCATGGCCAGTCCTTCTTACCATCTCCGTAGCCACAGGGATCTCTTCTTAGACCAATTCTCTTTTCGCACAACATTACACGAAAGTGGAATGTTTTACCCAGGCCAAGATTTCCCACCTATTTTAATACTCAGACTTTCAAAACAAATATGAAAGGGTATCTCTCCCTCTAAGTCCCCTAAATGCGCACAAAATATAACAAATACAAAATATAAACATAAGGAATATGTTATGGCAAGTTTTTTTGAATTTATTAGTCCTTAAATAAAATTAAAGCAACTTTAATTGGATACTCCTAATTTGCAAGTCATTAGTCGTAGGAAATATTCCACAAATAATATCATACAGAAGCTCAAACTTCACAGAGAAACGTTTCTAATAATTGAAACAGCAAACCACCTTCTTTTGAACATTTGTTGTTTGACATTAATAAAAGTAACTTATGTTTGAAAATCATTGTCAATTCCTTCTATTCTGAACGAACAAAAAATAACTACTTAATTAGAAGGCACGAATTTGTTCTCATGCAATCCATGTACACGCCTTGTCTATAATCCTGCCAAGCTTATACTCTTTATACTTTTGGGAATCACAGAAAAATAATTATTCAATCAGCACGTATTATGCCGGCGTCAGCCTGGAGCCGTGATGAAATTAATTCATTATTAATTGATTAAGTTCTCAATTTTATTATTTTTTTCTTATTTGAATGGGTTTTCTTAATTCCGACACGAGAATACAAAAATAGTTTAAATGTAAGACTGAGTTGCACGTGCTGGCTCCTATATTTAAGTGATTTACAATATATGTATATTGCAATATTTTACTAGGTGCGTTAAATAAAACTTATCACTCTTTTTAGTATTTCTTCTTTATTTACACTTTCCAATTCAAAACAGTAAATCTCAATTTATAATCAACTCAAATACTTTAATTCCAATTTAATTCACACTTGTTTAATAACACAATCCAATAAGCAATACTTTTGCACACTTTCATAATCCAAAATCAACTGTGTCCCGCTCACCGTGAACACTCCCTTCTCCCTTATATACTCAAATTAGTTGTTCTCGAAGATTCTCGTCGTGGAATGTTCTAGATGGTTGGAATAAGGGGAAATACATTTGACATTGGAAAAGAGCTTTATGTTTCTTCCATAAATTGGATATGCAATTTTCCAACAGATGGCGCGGTAGTAGTATAAAGCTCTGTTCACAACAATACTCGTATATTAAATTATTATGAAGGTTAGGTAAAGTTAGCGAGGCTGACAGGGTGAATGCTTGACACACCACACCTAGACCATAAGCTGGTAGATTCTGATACCACATGAATAAAGTAGACTTTTTTCATGCTCGTTCAACCACTTATAGTCCAGTCATTTTAAACCCCAATCTACGGAAAAATTCCTAGTGAGCTGAATTTTTGTATACACCTTTATTACGGCATTGTTATGAAGATGTGAAAAATCGACATTGATATCGTGCCGGCTAAAAAAGTTATAAGGGTCAAAAGGTCACGAAAATCAGTTTTTCGCAAATATCTCGCGATCTATTGCTCAGAGGTCAATAAAGGTCATTATAAAAATTGTTTGCCGTGAAATTGTCTACAAAAAATGTCTCGTGAATTTTTCTGTAAAATTAACCGTTTTCGGAGTAGAGCGCTGAGAAAGCGAATATATTATGACGATGCACTCGTTTCCTCACCACCTTCAAGGTAGAATGCAGTGCGCGTTTTTTTTACATGTTTTCCCCCGTAGGCATAATCCATGATATGTATTTAGAGGTTTTTTTTACTTACGAGTGAATAATTTTTTATTTGAATACAGAAAAATTAACTTTAGTATATAATTTTTTTTTAGCATGCATTGTCGATATCTTCAGTTTCTGTGTCATTAACAATATTCTTCACTAATATTCTTCGTAGTAGCATTGCGTTTGGGTATATACCATCAAGTATATGGAGAACAGGAAAGCTAATATTTATTCCCAAAATATAGAAAAAAGATAGAATATTAGATGCGTTCTTAGACATAGAGGGAGCCTTCGACAACACATCCCACGAGGCTGAAGGCACAAGTTTTGTTAGGAAATGCGTACCCATCACCATAAGTAGATGGAAATGTTAGGCACTAAACATACTGTCACAAAAAGGACAAAATGTAAAAAAAAGTAATCACAACAAGAGGCTGTCCTGAGGGTGGTGTATTATCACCCTTGTTGAAGAGTCTTGTAGTGGATGAATTGTTAGAAAATCGTACCTCCCAAGGTATATTCTCCATCGGATTTGCGGATGATGTTGCTATCATAGCCGTAGGTAATCCAAAGAGGACTAACAATAACACGGAAATGGTGTCTATCTGTAGGATTATCAATAAACCCCTCCAAGACGACAATCATACCATTTACAAGGAATAACTTCTGCCACATATGAAACCTATCCATCTAACTGGTGAAGTGATTGAAACGTAGAGAGGGGTAAAATATCTAGGAATTCTACCAGATAGTAGACTCCTTTTGAACAAACACTTAAAAGTTATAGTCGGGAAAGCCACAAAGGCCCTAATGATTTCCAAGAGACTTGCAGGCAAGTCATGCAGATGCAAACCGAACATCCTTAGCTGGATTTACACTATGATGGTAAGACCAATCATTACATATGGGGCGGTTGCATGGCACAAGAGAACCGAATTATCAAGAACAAGGAAAGCTCTAGAAAAAGTCTAAGGGCTCGCGTGTGTCTGTATTACAGGAGCAATGAGAACCTGCCCTACCGCAGCTACAGAGGTTCTACTTTATCTATTCCCTCTACACGAGGCCATCAGAAGTGCGGCAATGGGAGTTATCTTGAGATCCTCTAAACAAATATCATCAAGTGGCACACTGATGGATCGAGTCCTAAGCAGAATAGTTTCAGATTTCTGAAGCTGACTTCCATATCATCGCAATATCACTGAATCTTGTTGAAGTCCATTTTTAATATCGAAGATTGCGTTAGTTAGTGACTTATGATTTAAAAAAAAATTTAATTCATGAGCTACTAAGTGACTTATGAATAAAAAAAAATTAATTCCAAAACTACTAAGTGAAGCTTATGATTTAATTTTTTTTTAATTCTCAAGTCACCAACTGACTTATGAATTACAATTCTCTTAATTCATAAGTCACCCACTAGCTTGTGAATTAAAGCCAAGCTTAAGCTAAAAAGTGACTTAAGCTTTTGCAACCCTGGTTCAAATGCATAAAATTGGCATCTGATTTCTAGAAAAGTATGAATTTATGCAAACAAACTTTAAAAAAATTGTTTTATTATTAAATAAATTTTCTATATAAGAAATTTCTTTAAGAATTTTAAGTATTTAATAATATTAATTTTAGGAAATGATTTCAAAAAATAATCGTTCATAGGTTTTGAAGATATTGATTTTTCAAAAAACAATTTTTTTTTTCAAAAAAACCCAACAAATATTTTTTTCGAATATTTTAAACTTAAGGGAACTCCTGCTGAAAATTTTTGGTTAAAATCGTTAGAGCCGTTAATGAGAAAGTCGAAAATCAAAAAAATGGTTTTATGACAGGTACCGTTAATAACATTTTGCCCCAAAATTTTTTTGACCAAAATGTAGTCCATGTCCATAATATCACACTTAATTTTTTTTTATCAAAATCGTTAGAGCCGTTTTCGAGATAAATAAGATTTTGCATTACGGGTGTATGGTGGGTACCGTTAGTCTTGAAGATAAAAAGAATATTCAATTTCTCCTCTAGGGAATCACCGAAGACCCATAATTACCGAGATTGAAAGAAATAGTTCCAGTGGTTTAGGCTGTAGTGAGAGGTACAGACAGACATACAGACAGACAGACGGAATTGCCGGACCCACTTTTTTCGTCTTCGCTATCATCGTAATGTCAACTTTGATCAAAATCTCGAGTTAGATTTTTTTTTGCCAAATGCAGAACTTGCACTATAGTACCTATATCGCAAGTAAAAAGGCTTGATTTTCTTAACTGGTCCCTGGGGCGGAGCTTGGATGACAGCGAGTCTATAAGTAGAAGTCTTTGAATGGACGGCTCTCAATTTTTATGAGATGGGATCACAAATTTTCACAACATGTGATGCGGAAAATCCACGCAAAAAAATAAAGTCTTCATTTCAACAATAATTTAACGTCAATATGTGGGCAGGTGTAATAGGAAACAATTTAATCGAAACCTTCAAGCTACCAACCAGAATGAATTACAAGCTATCTGGAATTTTTGTGAAACGGTTTAAAAGAACTTATTGTGACCTCTTGTCCAAATGCGTTTCGCCCAGGTACGACAGTTGGGCTCATCAGTTAGATGCTGTCGTACCCTTCTAAGACGCAATATATTAGTCGATGATTATCAACACAAATAAAATGTACAGCAGGAACGCAATGTAAATTATATTAATCTAGGGGAATTTGGTCAAATTCAGACACCTAGAAAATGACGCCCGTGGTCTGGCTGATATAAGAAGCCCACGAAAACCAAAAACAAAAACTATACATTTTTTTTTATATTTTTCGTTTTAACTTCTTCTGATTTACAAGAACTTTTGGAGGAAATTCCAATGATTTAGCTGACTCAGTAAAATAACCAATAGGATGGCGCTCCACTATTGTCAAAAGTTTAAGAATTAGTTAAATGAAGAATATGGTAATTAATTGAAACGGACCAGTTGAACCGGCCACGATCGCCTGAAAGAACTTGTTTGTTCAAACGAAATAGCAAATTTAAAAGAATTAGATGAGCCTATTCTTGAAGCGTTATCAAAAGCTACCATCAATAAATAAACGCAATGAAATCCAAAAACGGACTGCGACATGCATACAAAACTAAGGAACTTTGAGCTACTGTTATAACTGTTTAAATACACACATACAATAATAATATAAAACTTCATAAAATGAGAGATTAAGGCTGAAAAAAATAATATTTTGAAAAGGCTTTACACTTCAGTTTTTCTCAAGTATCATAACACCTGTGGGCTCTTCCCCAAAATTGTTATTGATTTTTATATCTTGTATAACTTCGTTCATAATAAAACTATATTAAAACTTTATGCTTATCACACAATTCCTGGAGAAAATTTACCTCAGAGTAAAAAATATGCGTTGTTAAGAAAAAATGAACAGGCCTCGAAATTGCATATCTGAAGACCCAAACAAGATATTAATTTTATTAAAACGTATTTATAAAGGCTTGTGTATCTTCTAAACGAAGTTTCTACCGTTGTTGGTATTTTCGTTAAGATGTGCCAGGGTAGACCAAAGAAGGCCTTTCGTAAATCCTTAAGAAATTATGTAAACGTTTCAGATAAACCCATACTGTAGAGCGAATTTTTTCTTTGAATATACCTACCCAAGAATCATATCCGAAAATATTCTTTACACACTGTATAATATACTTATATTCGTCCAAAGTTGGAGTATAACTCTCAAATCTGGACTGGTGGTCATCCAACTTACTCGAGTCTCTTGGATATTCAATGAAGAACGCTTAAAATGATTGGAGATATGATCTTCATTGAAACCTTTACGTCTCTGGAACACCGTTGTGGTATTTCTTGGCTCATTTTATCCTTTCTTAAATAGTCAGTGCTCTGGTGAAATAGCCAATTCCATTCCTCCTCTTAAACAATTCAACCTTAACAATCGGGATTTTTGAAATTCTCATCAATCTACCCTCGGGCCGAACTACGGACATACTCGTACTATCAAGTTCAGAAATTCTTTCTTTAGTCGTACTTCACGAATGGGGAAAGCTCTAGACTGCTATGTTTTTGTCACTCATTATGATTTGCAAAAATTTAAAACAAATGTACATCGGTGCCTATGTATTTTGTAATCATCTCCAGTTTCCATTCTTTTCATATGTATTTGCCGATTTATCAAGATATTACTACTTGAACGTTGATTCCGTGAAAACTCGCATTTTTTACTAAATATTAAACTGTATAACCTCTCTTTCATTTTCAAGATATCACGACTTCCCTGCATGACTTACATCCACCACGAATGTATTATAGTATAGAATTTAATTTCAAGAGAATTCGTGGAATTATTTCAGTACCTGTTAATAACATGTTAGACCAAAAACCAACCCCAACAACATAAACTGATGGTTGTTCCTGCAAAGAGATTATTTTGTTTGTCCAATAAACCATAAATGTGATGCAATATAAATGCAACCCTGGCAGTTTCTATGGTGTTTGCGTGAGTGTACTCGTAGTCTCGAGTTCAAAGTTGGATGTGTAGAGAACTTATACAACACCGGTTATGCATCTACATAATATCCGGTTTGCAATTTTACACAATTTGTAGCAAGTGTACTTTATCTTACATATTATATGAAAGGTTCGCTAGTTCAACAAAATTTATTGCGCAACTTCAAGAAGACCGTTGGCACGTTTTGTGGACGTGGAGTGTCTTTGAATTGCTGCAAAGCATAAACTTTCTTCGAAGGAGAACCCTTTAAATTTAAATTGCATTTATTGAGAATTGTCTTGTTGCACAACTATTTATTTTGCGAAGCAAGCATTTTGGAACACATTCAAGTTTAAATGATTTTTGAAGTGAGGGTCGGGCTTTAAGTTGAATTTAGTTTTACATTGGAAAAAAATTTGTCACATAGGACTGTGAGTTCGAAAACGATTTTAGTCCAAATAAATTGAAAAGACAGTTATAGAAGGTATTTAATTGAAATAAATTGAATTTCAAAGGATCGGAGGATAATAAAAAGGAGTTGAAAAAAGTTTGGTTTGTATGCTTTACTCCAGGAACTTTTGTAATTCAAATTTATAAGTGGGGCTTTTCAGAGTATTTAAAAGGAATGGAGCAGCTTACTAATTTAAATTACTAATTTGTTTATAAGCAGCACTTTACATGACAAGAGATACTCTAAGAGGATTTGTAAAATCCTCGCAAGAGGCAGTACTTTCCTGAAAAACTTTTTTGCAGTGTCTGAGAATCGAACCCAAGACCTTTTGCATGACAGTCCAACAAACTTTTTTTTTTTTAAATTCATTTTATTGTCATGAATCTTATAACCAACCAACGACCAACCAGCAAACCTGCCAATGACAAAACTCTGCTATTCGCTGATGACTCCGTCACATATAGCCCATATATAGCCCTCCGTAGAGTTAAGGCACACATCCTTAGAATATGGGAATATTATCTCCAATGGGGAATAAAAGTCAATCACCCTAAAACGGACCTAATCTGTTTTAGACGACCCTCGCGTAAGGGCCTAGCCACAAAATGCAAAAACCTCTCGTTGACTCTTCCTGATAACATAGTTATCACCCCAAGCAAAGTGTTAAATAACTTGGAGGTCACTTTTTCGAAAGGTTCAAGTTTAACCAACACATCAAATTCACACTTCGAAAGGCAAATTATGCCTTATCCCTTTTACGTCCCCTTATGAAAGTGAGGGACGAAGCTTCTGCTATAGAAGCTACACATTCGCCCAATATTAACATATTGTTTCCCCGTATGGTTCACAATAACCCCCACCTCCCTTAACTGAAAACCCAACTGTTACCGCTATTAAAGCAATGAAATGCTGTACGAAGCATTAATTTAATTATAAGTAACTCAGCCACAGACGACCAATATCTCCAGATGCTGTCTTATAGCATGTTGGACCTAGCATTTGGAATAGCTGGAGAAGACAGCTTCGGGAACGGTAATGATGTTGCAAAGACGTAGCACAACAGAGGTTGAAGCCACCAAAGTACTAGCCATATCAATCAACAATTTGACCTATATCTACCCACCCCTTCATCACCACACGAGCCAATGACCGTTAGCACTGCTTAAGCCGACCGACGTGACGTGAAGATCATAAATAAAAAAAAAACCTGTGTTAGACTTAAGGCAGCTATATGTATAATTATTCAAATATAAGTAAACAGAAAATATAACCAACCTTCCGAAGCAAAGCCCCTTTTGTGTTCGCAGATTAATAAAAATTAGAATTAAAAATTAATTATTGTGAATAATATTTATAGCCTATGTACATATTTTGAGCATAAATAAAAATAAACTATTGTTCATATACATATAATGGGTGATTTTTTTGCTATTTTCTTTTTGGCAATAATGGTTTTGACAGCTCATGCACGTTTCGTGTTTTATGTGACTGTCAAACATCTTCAGTTTGGTCTATAATAATTTAACCATGAATCCTAACAAACGAACAACGCTTGCAAATTATTTAATTTTACTATCAAAATGCGTGCTCTGTTAAGAATGTTCATTGCGCGCTCAGTTACTCCATTACGTGAACAATTTTGCGGAAGGATTTAGGCGTGAAGCGTTTCAAAATACAGCCGGTGGTGCAAGAATTGAAGCCGAACGACCTACTGCAACGCCGAATTTTTGGTGAATTGGCTCTTGAAAAGTTGGCCGGACATCCACTTTTTTATCAAAAAATTTTGTTCAGCGACGAATCTCATTTCTGGTTGCTTGGATACGTGAACAAGCAAAACTGCCGTATTTGAAGTATAGAATACAGAAAAAGTCACTGTTTGGTGCGTAATATAAGCTGGCGGAATCATTGGGCCGTATTTCTTCAAAAATTATGCTAATCGCAAAGTTACTGTGAATGGTGAGCGCTACCGTGCGAGGTGCGATGATAAAAAACTTTTTTTTGCGCAAAATGGACGAGCTTGACTGGCATGACATGTGGTTTCAACAAAACGATACCACATGCCACACAGCACGCGTAAGGCTAGGAACGCACTTGCGATTTAAATCGCGCGGTTTCTTAGTCGCAAAAATAGAACACATAAGTCTTAGGATAGGACCGCACTTGCAATTTTTCGTCGAGGCGATTGAAATGTCGTAGTCGTTACAAGTTATTGTCATGCAGGCACTTGCATTTTTTTGCCGTGCGATCAAAGGGCACGGTAGTGCCCAGCCAAGTTCTGGCACTACACCCTTTTTACAGGAACAAACTCAGGCGACTTTTGACCCCTTCCTATCTTCAGTACCAATGAAGTCAGAAACTTGAAATTCCGAATATTTACTAAGCTAGTCAAGCACAGGCGCCTCACCAAATTTCAATTTTCTATCATAAGCGGTCCCTGAGATATAAAGCCTCAAAAATAACAAAAACCGTAACTGACTGACTGACTGAGATCGTAGAATCTTGTAACTTTGCACAACGGTAGGTCTTGTCATGCAACTAGAGGAAAAAATCGAAAATTTGAGGTTTCCCGTTCACGGGGCGTGGTATCCGCCCACTTTCTTCGAAATGGTGTTGGTTGAATGGAGCACTTCCGACTGCTGTAAAACGATGAAATTTGGTAGAACGGTAGGGCTCAAATTACATAAAAAGGACAAAAATAAAAATTGAGGTTTTCCATTCAGGGGGCGTGGTATCCGCCCACTTTCTCCGAATTTTTGTTTTATGCCCAATTCGAAAGGTTTTAAAAACTTGACCAGTGAACCCATCAAATTTTAGTCAGTAATCATTAAATAATAAAATTTCTCTATTACATTGTAGCTGTTTCATTATTATTTTACTTTAAATATTCGGTATTAAACCTTCATGAAGTAAGAACTTGGCGTACTTTTAGATCTCAATACTTTTCACGGATGACTTGTTACACAAAGGTTTTTGGATAGAAGAACTTGGCTCTTTTTTTAACATTTATGTTTTTGGTCTGATTATTTTTAATCGCGAAGAATAAAACACACTACTTTTTATGTGAGTGCACGCATTTACTACAAATAAGTAGCGACAGAAAAATCGCTTGAAATAATATTGAACTTGTTTCATTTTTATAATCGCTGCGATTTTTAAGTCGGATGTGCGTGCATTCACATTTAAGGCCATGTGTCTTACTTTTTGCGACTAAAAAATCGTAGATTAAAAATCGCAAGTGCGTGCATGCCAATTTCTCTTTCCGACTACGATTTTGAAGTCGTAGTAATTTAAATCGCAAGTGTGGGCATATCCATTTGAGTGCATGTATTTCATTTAAGTTTACGATAATCGCATCGCAAGAAAAATGAAACAAATTGCGACTTTTAAATCGCCATGATTTGTTGGTATCAAGTGCGTTCATTCTCATTTAAATTCATGTGTTCTATTTTTGTGACTAAAAAACCGCGCGATTGAAATCGCAAGTGCGTTCCTAGCCATACAATGGACCAATTGAGAGGCGAGTTCCTAGCCGAAGGCCTTCTCCGCATCAATCAGACGAGCATCAGTACACTGTATTTTAGTTTTATTCTATTGGATATCAGATAACAGCTTAGACGCGGCATGAATTGTATCATGCTTCGCCTTAAAACCAAACTGAGTATTTGGTATGAAGTTGTTTTCCTCTGCCCATTTGAACAGATTCTATAAATAATCGTTTCGAACACGTTACTGATACTCGGAAGAAGACTTATCGACCCGAAAAGAGCTATCGTACCGACAGTTGTTGAAGATTATAGTCAGCTGGGGAAGAGCAAGATTCGGTAATTTGTTAAGTATCTAGTCACTTCTTGCTAATTTTTTGGAGTTTCCGATGAAGAAGTGAAAACATCAGTCAGCAGTTGCCGTGTTTTCTGAATTGAATGAGGTCATGTAGTCGGTGATGGCTGATATCTTCTAAAAGAAAGTCTCTATTTCATCGATGAAGTCAGGATGGTGTATCGGAAGGCAGTCTTTGAATATATAGTCAAAGTGGCTGGCGAACGCATCATAAGTTTTCTCTGACGGATGGTCTTAGAAGTTCTTTTTAATGTGTCATGGCAATGTTTCTTTTTTAAAGGTGTAATAGAGTTTCGTCGTAGACTGTAACCATGGTTAAATTTGAAATAAATTAATATAAGTTACAACATAAAATAACGGTATTTTATGTCGAAATTGCTGGATACTTCACACGGAAACTTATTACTTCACTTAGCATTAATTACTAAAACAAAAACTTAAACTAGGCCCTAATTCAACTATTTCCACTAATGCTTCTTTTATTTAAGCCATTTTTATTGCCAGTTTGATAAGACCATTTTATCATAAGGAAAACAGGATTTTGTCTTTCTTTTCCTAAGAACCTCTTTTATTCAGAAATGTAAGGCACTTTTGAATACAATAGGCACACAAAATAAAAATGCAAATAAAATTTATAAATAAATCGATGACTGTGGGTTGGGGTGTTTAATCCCAACCTCTTAGCAGAAGCTAAAATATTTTATTCCAGCTTATTGTACACAGCCACAAGGTAGTAAAATGTTAAATAAAGCACTCACAATTGGGTAGATTTATATGTAAATTGAAGAGTTTTTACATTCTAGGCTGGAGCTGGAAATGTGTTTGACAGAAGTAAATAGCTTACCCCCATATAGGTTTTTTATTCTTCGATTTGAAAAGTACGAAGTTGTTTTCACTTAAATCTGAATCGTTTGAAATGCTCTGTTTAGCATCAAAAGATATATCTATGAGATCCGATTGAAAATGCTAAGTTGAATCAATGTAGCTAATTGGGTATTTTGTGAAGACATTCAACTTTAAATAATTTCTTTTAAATTTTTTAAGGAAAGGAAATAATGTATGTAAAGTTATCTTATTGCTGACAAATTAAGAAACAAAAGTAAAATGTGCGATACACTTCATCCAGCGATGCTCCAGCTTCTTTAACCGAAAAATAGGTTTTCTCGAGGTCTGCAAATAAGGCCTCCTCAAGATTGCAAAAAAAAAGCCACACGGGGCCAAATCTGGAGAATACGGTGGATGGGACAGCAGTTCGTAGTGCAATTATCACGGTCTCATGGTTGCGCTTGTTGTCCGGAGTGAGCAATCTCGGCACCAATCGTGCCAACAGCTTTCTCATGTCCAAAATTTCATGGAGGATATGACCCACGCGGTCTTTTGAGATGCCTACTATTTCAGCTATCTCGCGCATCTTCAATCGGTTGTCTGCCAATACGAGATCCTGGATTTTTGACACGTTATCCTCTATGGCAGCCATTTTCAGGGCACGTGGGAGGACGGTCGCCATCGAGGGAGAAGAGTCCCGTACACAGCATCCAAGCGCTCTTTGATTTTGCTGCGCGATTTCCCTTCCAAAAACAAGAGTCGAATCACCGACTGATATTGCTTTTTTTTCTATTTTTCTGAAATTCGCGGACAAGCTGACTTCCACACGTGATCAAAACAAAACTACAAGTCGGATTCGGCTGAAATTTTGACAATATCCGTCTAAGAGAATGTACTAGACTATAGTAAATCTCTCTTGCGATACTGGCACCATCGGGCGGTGAGGCTAAGTACTTATTGGACCACCCTCGTGAGTTTTTGTAAATTAATTGAATTTTGGTTAAAGTAAGGTAATTGTTACCTAGACATTCTGTTAAAATTTAATAAATATTTTACTGCTACAGAATGAAATAACAATTTTCAGTAATATAAAAAATCAATAGCTACTAACAAGTAATAAATATCAACAAGTAGATTATGTTCATTCATAAGTATTTTATGTTTGAAGTATCATTGTTACAATATTTTTACCGAATTTAGGAAGATTTACAGTTACTCCCAAAATTGAGCGTACACCAAGTAATAATTTATTATTTTTGCGCTTTTAATGGTACAGATATTAATTTTCAATAATTTTTTTTTGATTTTATTTTTATTTAAATATTTAAGAACTGATATTTGAAAGAAAAATTATTACAACAGTAAACAAAACAGTGCAACAATTAAAATACTAAAAAAAAATGCATTATTTCAAATCGCAAAATTGAGCGTACATTTATACAAAACTTAAAAAACAAACAAAAAATGCAATATAATTTTCAAATTCAATATTTTGTGTTATAGCCTTTAGTATTTGTCACTGCTCTTAATTGACGAGCCATTGATTCCACCATTATTTTAAGTGTAGGATGGAGGAATATTTTCCCTTACATGTTTTACCTTTTCTTTCAACTCGGTTTTATTTTTTGCATTAACATTTTAAAGTTTTTTTTATTTATTTTCCCAAAAAATAATCAATGAGATTGAGGTCCTTTGATTCAGATAGGGTCCAAAGCTGATTCTTGACGTTATAAAGCCACCATTCTCTTTGAAACAAGCGATGTTTTTGGGTTCGTTTTTCTGTTGAAATTAGAACTCTGTTGGTAAACTCAGCTGTTCCGCTGTTTGGATCATATTTCTTTTGACAATGTCAAGAAACTTTCATCTACCAATAACGGTTTTTATAAACTCGAAAGTTCGTGAACCACTAGCAGCTATTGAGCCCCACAACATGCAACAACTACCTCTTTATTTAGCACTAGGAAAACTTTTTTTTTTTTAAATTCTGTGCTTGGCTCTCTCTAACCGATCTGCCTGCCATCGGGACCAAATAAGTTTATTTTCGTTTCTTCAGTAATCAAAACACTCTCCCAGAAGCTTTGTTGATTATTAATATGCTTTGTAGCCAACTGTAACCGTTTACTTTGATTACTCAACGAAATGAAAGTTTTTTTACGAGCAACTCTTCCGTTTAGGTTTTTTGCGTAGAGCGCACCGAACGGTTTCGTGATTTTTTGATAATGTCGGCCTTTTTATGATTTCCTCGATGTCCGACGCTTAATTTGGAACTTGTTTTGGATTTTGGATTGGCATAATAGCATAATAAGCCATTCATATTGAAGCGGAAGTTTTTCGACATCTACCAATGCTATTAAATAGCATACTATCAAAAAGATATTTGTTAACGATTTTTTGGACAGTCGAATGTGTTCGCCCGATGATTTCACCAATTTACCGCAAAGATTTTCCTTTGGAATGCAAGGTGGTTAAAAGTTTTCTTGTAGAAATGTTAGAAATTCGGTTTGTTTTCGTTTTTCTTTCATTTTAACAAATTACTAAGAAAAATAAAAAAAAACCGTTGGCTAAAATGTCGCGAGGTAAGCTAGAATGTATTATAATATATTGCAAAGTAAAATACTACAGCTAAAGTAGGGTTAATTTATGATCATACCATTTTACAATGCTTGCTAACAGGGTGTACGCTCATTTTTGTGAGTAAAAATAATGCATTTTTTTTAGTATTTTAATTGTTGCACTGTTTTATTTACTGTTTTAAGAGTTTTTCTTTCAAATATCAGTTCTTTAATATTTAAATAAAAATAAAATTAAAAAAAATATATTGAAAATTAATATTTGTACCATTAAAAGCGCAAAAATAATAATTTTTACTTGGTGTACGCTCAATTTTGGGAGTAACTGTATTATGACGATTTGAAATGACGATTACTTTACAGACCGCGACTTGGGATTATACGAATTCAATTATAATAATTATTATCGATAAAGATCAAACGGATTCATTTAACGTAATATTTAATTGTGTAACCTGTACACGTGAAGGATAACATTGAATTGACGAAATGTCAAAATGATCGCCCAAGTATGAAAGAAAGCAATTCACTCTAAAACGTCTTTCAGTTTAACCAGTCAACCGTTTTTGACATATTCACAATAATTATTTTTGTGAAAAATAAAAAGAAATTATAAAGTACTAAAGATACTATTCTGAGCATTTATCAGCTACTCTACTAAATTTAACCATTCTAGGCTTATTAGGAAAAGGACCAAGTACTAATTACTATTCTTTAAGCAATTTTAAGGAACCGAAGAAGGATGGCAAATATTTAAGTTAAACTTTGTACCTTGCGTTGGATCTTTGTGCAGAAATTGGGGTATTGAGGGCATAGTGGGGTATTGGAGGGCATAAGGTGGTCTGTTATGTATGTTAGTTCTTAAATTAAGAGTTTTAGGATGGGCTCAAAGCCGTGTTCAAAAATAGAAGTTAAATTATTTTCATTATCTTGATGTTGTGTTATTCTGATATCCACTGCGTATGTTTCGTTCTGTTGTTGTCGTCAAATTTCCTTAAATGCATTATGACCCTTTTTCGTTCTCTATGTTGATTGCGAGTCTCCAGGCCATGTCCTGGCTCGACACGATCGAATTCAATGGTTACCTATTTTGTCATCCTCTTCGAGCTACTCTCAAGCTCCATGAGGACAACGGAATCAATGTGTGTCAAAAATTAAAAATGAGGATGGAGGGGAAAACAGATAACGAGAGTAAGATTATGACTAAATAACTTAGTCGAAACAAGGTTTCAAGATCAGAGATTAAGAATGGTTTTTGTTGTGGTAAATCTAACCGTAACACCATAAAAGTTGTGAAGTTCTTTGATTTTCTGCTGTCAAAAATGTACTCCCTATAATCTGTTTTTGGTTTGTGATGGATTTTTATTAAATAATTTCAATTTCTCCTATGGAAAATCACCGAAGACCCCTAAGAACCAAGTTTGAAGAAAATACTTCCAGTAGTTATGTAAGTCTATAGGTCGAGGTACAGACATACAGACAGACAGACGGAATTGGCGAGCCCAATTTTTTCGTCTTCGCTATCATCGCAATGTCAACTTTAATGAAAATCTCGAGTTCGATTTTTTTTTTCCAAATATCGAACTTGCCCTATAGTACCTATATATATCGCAAGTAAAAAAAGAAACTTGACGCAATAAATGAGTATTTTTCAATTACTAATGTCTAACATCTGCTATTTCCCACAGATATTATCATAAGTATATTGGACACCATGTTGCCGATCTTAGGATCTTTAAACGTTTTGCACTTTTCTGTTGACCAAAGTAAGAACACGTTTTGGTGTAACTTTGTTATTCAGTTAAAAATAAAAACTTAGTTAGTGATTAGTTATTTAAAAGGAGTGTAACAAATCGCCTTGCCTTTGGTTTATCTTGACACATCATCTTCCACGTCAGCTCAGCAACGGGGTTGGAAGATTGTTGGAAGACCGACTTCAAACCAAAGACGTCAACAAAAAGAAGTCTCGACGGCTTGTGCCGATGAAGCAGACACCGTGAACTCATTCATACAGAAAACCACTCATCGGAGCCACTACTCACATATATTTTTACTACTTCTGAAGAAATGACCGAAAACTCCAAAAATTAAACAAAAAGTTACCAAATCTAGCTGTTCTCTAGCTGACCATCTTCCTCATCTGTCGGAAAATAGCTTGTTTCCTGCATCCTAGAAAACGCAAAAGTTGTCTTATTTCCGATGAAGACAAACTCCGCTAATGTGAGAAAAAATATCGTCCACTTGAAGAAACTTAACGTTGTTTTTCTGCAGAGGAAGAAAGGGCATACCGGAGTTTCAGCTCGTCTTTCGGAATAAGCACTCTTCCATACATCAACTACTGGGACTTCATAGTAACACGTTACACTTGAACTCCACAAAAAGGAAACGACTATAGCGTTCATACTGGACATCAAAATCGATAAAAGGACTACTAATAAACTCACTTACCACTAATCAAGTGTCATAACACATAGACCACTCTTCTTCACCAGAAATCGCTGCCAGGAAAGTGCAGGAGCACTTGAAAAATATATGGTTCTACTATCTTAAGTGGGGACTGAAAATAAAATAAATATCGAAAAGATGGAACTCATCTGCTTCAGAAAATCAGTGACTGTCATTAGAAGAAAAGCTTTTAATGCTTGCGCTGATTTCCTATACCATCAAATTCAAGCATCCAGAAAACACTGAAGTAGCAAGAAATCTTGGGAATAAACTTTTCCAACAATCTGAAATCCAAGAAGCAGTAGAAAGATCAAACTCCTTTTCTTTAAACGTCTTATTTGACCCGTCCTTACCTACACTTTTCTTAATAGGTTTAATATATCAACTATAGCGTTGCAGAAGATAAAACGTTCCGTAATTGCACTGGCTGGACTAAATAACAACCCATTTAACGAAAAAATATGTAGATACTCAGAAGCTATACCAATATTTTCTTTACTTTTAAGGAAAAACCCTCAGAAACCCGCAAGATCAGAAGTCCAACAACTCTTTCAGCATCAACAAGAGCAAAGTGGCAGTTATCTATGCGCTCTACAATGAGGGGGCCCCTTTTTACGAGAAGAACAAGAACCACTATTGGATACAGGGGATAAGAACCCTCTCATCAAAAATTATTTCCCAGAATGAAAAATCTTAAACTTTCGCAACACCAGTATTTGCTTTCAGTAATAGATGAACACATGTCAGTTTCATCAAAGTAAAGATGTTGGCATTTGTGAAAAACCAGGAAGGGATATATTCCTATTTCATATAAAAATATATCATTATTATAATTTACTCAAGTTTGATTTAACCGCTTCCGGATATTGAGACAATTATTTATTAGATCATGAGTAACAAGGTGAAGTGAAACATCCAATAATAAAATTAATTTACGGAAATTTCAAATAAGGATCTTAAGGTAGATTCGTCTTAAGCCTTTCACTTCAAATTAAATGCAGGATATCGGTCTACCACGACCATATACCATGTACCATGACATTGACATTCTCGAAAACAAACTAAATTAATCAACCTTAACAAGAATTGATTGCGAAATTGGATGGCAAAACAACTTAATCAACCACAACAACCATTCAATCTATTTTCCATTTCCCTTAACATCCTAATTTTCTACATAGAATTCCAATTGAATTTTCTAAACCTTTCCACATAAAGAGTACCTGACTTGCAACAATGTCACTGCAATGTAAAATAGACTTTTCTTGTGTAGCGCAGAAGGTAATTTTGAAAGAGCCAAAGACAGTTCGGTGACAGACGAATTCTCTACTGCAGTTGCTCCACGATTCGGGGAAGAGTTTTTTATGATGATGCTTTAAAAATGCACCAGAATCTGCTGTCAATTGCTTTAGGAGTATACTTGTGTATTTTTATGCTGCACAAGAGCATTTCGATGTTTTCCAGAATGTGCAAGTAACGAACAGAACACATCTAAGTGGCGCCCAATGCTTAACTGCTGGAGTTACGAGTAAGGAATTGATTTGCCAAAGTAGTTACATCCCTTTTTTTATTTTGAACTTAGAAAGAAATCAATTTTGAGTTGGCTTTTATTGAATTGATTCCTTTCTGTTCATTTAATATGAATGAGGGTTTGTTGATGTGTTTGACGTTTCCTTATTCAACCTTCTTCAACTTAAATTTTTCTTTATTTAAATTCTCATTTTTGTGCTGATCGACCATGCAATCGAAGTATTTTGACATAAATCCAACTTAAGATAAGAAGTAATTTCTTGGCCAGAACAACCTTTTTAGAAAGCAAAACATTTTATCCAAAGAAAAAGGGAAGAGCAACCCACAGCCTCTCAATTGAATCTGGTATTGATTTTCGTAAATAGAAAATATCATCGTTAATCCTGTGGGAAATGAACCTTAAAACTAAATATTTGTAGGGTGTTCTGTCAGATTTATTTGCTTCATTTCACTGGTTTGATTGCGGTTCCCTAAAAGGGTGGTTGGTGAAACCATCTATTTGAGCGTCTCAGTAGGAAATAAGTTTCATTCACCAAAAAAAAAACGTTTTAAATTCTCAAAAATCCGCACGTGTCAGTAAATCACTTTAAAGAGGTTTTCCGCAAAGCTCCGACTGAACTGACATATACTTTGTTAGGGTATTCATGTAAACGCAGAAAACCCTGATAAACCTCGGAAACTATATAATTTTATCACTGCAGAAACAAGCTGTCAAAATTTGTATGGGAAAAACTTTCAGCAAAGCAGCTAAAATTGTCTCACTAATTTAATGCGGAGAGGGAAGAAATAAACCTGATAAACTAAGATAAATTCTTGAAAGTTTAAGAAATGATTTAAAATTATTTTTGTTTTAAAACTTCTTGCTTTTTCTTAAAAAAGAAAATAGAATCACTTTTTGAGTCAAATTACATTTAATGATGTACATTTTTAATAACAACAAATTTGTATGAGTTGAATGTCGTTTATCGAACAGCTGATTATTTCCCATATTTACGCAATTATTTCTAAGGGGGTGTTCAGGCAATTATGTGGCGGAAAGTTATATCTTTCTACAAAGGGGAAATTTTCTCGTTGCATGAATTGAATATCCTTAGTGATTTACTTAAACGCAATTGTATTTATAATAACATGACAAAGATATTTTCCTTCCCGACTTTAGCATTGAGATCTCCGAGCACGACTTTGATATCGTACTCCGGACAGGCACCGTAGGCTCCGTCCAGGAGGTCGTAAAACTCCTCCTTGTTAGATTCCTCAGCTTCAACGGTAGGGGCGTGTGCACATATTAGGCTGATGTTTTGAAAAGTAGCTTTGATGCGGATCACAGCCAGGCGATCACTAATGGGTAAAGGAAGTATATTGGCATTTATATCAGTCAGAAAATGTTTTCACTAATTCCAATTTCATAAAATATGGCCTTATTAGAACTCGAGCACAGAAAGAATTCTACCTTAGACATAACTAAAAATATCATCGCAGAAAATAGAAAAATGTGTTTTTGAACGATTGAAAATAAAACCTGTTGTACGATGACCATGATTCTGATATCGGGGAAATATCTTACCACCATCAAGGATATTATGGAATCTACACTTAAAGAACTATCTTCTTGGACAACACAAAACGGTCTTGGAGTTAACCCTTCCAAAACCGAACTAGTCCTGTTTACGAAGAAAAGGAAATTGGAGGATTTTACCTCCCCAAAACTTAACGACATTCCTCTGAAACTTTTCAACGAGGCTAAATATCTTGGAGTGATTCTTGATTCCAAGCTAACATGGGAACGTAACACAGAGGAAAGAATGAAAAGAGCACTATGCGCTCTCTACACATGCAAAAAAAACCTTCGGTACACGGTGGGGCATGCAACCTCAGGTCATCCAGTGGATATACACGGCGATAGTTCGTCCCATACTTACGTATGGGTCGATCGTGTAGTGGAAGGCTGTAGAAAAAAGTAGCTATCTCAAAAACCTGAATAAGGTACAGAGACTAGCCTGTTTAGGAATAACGGGGGCACAGAGTTCTACGCCACAGGCGGGGCTGGAAATTATTCTAAACCTTCCAGTCCTGGACGAGCACATACTCGTAAAACGCACAGCGGCCAAAAGCGCAATTCGGCTTAAAGAAATGGGCTCTTGGAAGCACAGCAGTCATGGTCATGGGTCTATCCTGCAAAGGTATGACAAAGTGGCAGGGCTTCATGTGACAACTGACTACTTACCACCCAGAATAGATTTCAACAGACACTTCTCCACTACTATACCCGAAAGACAAGAATGGGAATCCAACTCACTAATTAATACAACAACAACAACAACAACAACAAGGTATTTCATTCTACACCGATGGATCAAAAATGGAAGAGGTAACAGGAGCTGGGGTGTTCTGTAAAGCTCTAAATATTAAAGAATCATTCAAACTCCCAGATGAGTGTAGTGTCTTTCAGGCTGAGATCTATGCTACTGAAAAGGCGGCAGAATTGGTACGCACGAAAGTATTGAACTCGTCGGAGATCACATTTTTTTTCGTGGACAGCCAAGCTGCCATCAAAGCTTTAGCCAGTGAGACTATAAGATCCAAAACAGTAACAAAATGCCGAGACATGCTGAACAATATTTGCAACACCAACCAAGTCAATCTCTGCTGGGTTCCTGAACATAGAAGGGAATGAAATAGCAGATGAACTGGCAAGGAAAGGGTCAGAATCAAATAAAAACAGCAGTAGCCATCTAAATTTGGGACCAAAAATCCCGATTGGCATAATTAAAAGGAAAATAGACCTAATAACGAAAGAGCGAGAATCAATAACTCCTGGTCCTCCAGGGACGACTGCGTTATCTCTAGAAGTTTATGGCCTAGAATTAATGAAAAGGAAACTCGATATATATTATCGCTCAGTAAAAAGAACACCAGAATCCTAATAGGTGTACTAACGGGTCACTCAGTTGAATAAATGTTTATAGCACTGACAGTGTCGATACGAAAGTTCATAAATGATAAGGTAATTTTAGGAATCGACAATGTGGTTCATTCGACGAATTTCATAATTGAGTTTTACAGCGGATGCGAATCGAGTCACCTCACCGGGAGTAAAATTCTGCGAATTCTGTAATAGACATTAATATAACATTTCATCGATCAGCCCATGGGATCTACAGTTGGGTTAGCTAGACCACCCGATAAAACTTCCGCTAGCTAACCATGATCTAATGGACCGTTGCCGAAAAAAAACAGTCAAGCAAAAAAAAAAGAAAAGAAGTAAAGCAAAGAAAATAATTAATTTTTCTTGGCAAGGATAGTCAGTTGGTAAAACTATTTAATACGGGCGAGACGAAAAAGAAAGTTACAGCGATTAAATAATTTAAACATATTTAGAACAAAAAAAATATATCTACGGTTTTCCTACGAGTTATTAGGAATTAAATAAGACGATAATTGTGGTGACTGTGCCAAAGAAAAAAAAAAAAAAACAAAAGAAAAGAAAACATAAAATAAGAACTACACTAATGAAATGTGCATAAAATAAAAAAAAGCAAAAGGAAATATAAAACAAAAACTAAATTAATGAAATGTGCATAAAAGAAAAAAAAAAAGAAAAAAAAGAGAAAGAATGTAATACATAGGTACATTGTGCTGTAACGAAACACACATTTTTTTTTACAGAAGGTTCTACAAAAATAAGAAAAGACAACAACAAAAACAAGTCAAAATACTCACGATGGCTTAGTTTTAAACCGGGCAAAAAACTATAAAAGCGATAAAATACCTACCTACCTGCAAGTGCCGCAAATCATCATCATAAACTTTAACATCATCATCACCTTCAATATTATCGTCATCATCATCCTTTACATCATCATCCTTTACATCATCATCATCATTAACCTCATCATCATCTTTAACATCAGAATAATCATCATCAACCTCCAATTTTTTCCTCCAGCAGAAGTAAAAGTGTCAAATAAGAGCGCTACAAAAGCTTTTTTAAGTAAAACAAAAACCGTTTTGGATATCAATGAAATTCTTTATTCCTGTGAAAGAACGTTCGATGCCATTATGTATGGAACTCGATTTCTTTTGCATGGCCACCACGGGCACGC
This sequence comes from Chrysotoxum bicinctum, assembly GCA_911387755.1. Taxonomy (NCBI): domain Eukaryota; kingdom Metazoa; phylum Arthropoda; class Insecta; order Diptera; family Syrphidae; genus Chrysotoxum; species Chrysotoxum bicinctum. The sequence goes on from OU426988.1 coordinate 204,320,278, forward strand.
TTGCAGAAGTCCAGCGGCTGAACCCAATTTTCGACGGTTTTCAAGCATAAATCGGCCGATACTGCTGCAATTTGACGTTCGATATTCGTACGAAGTTCATCAATCGTCGCTGGCTTGTTGGAATAGACCATATTAGACTTGACGTAGCTTCACAGGAAATAGTCTAACGGCGTCAAATCGCACGACTGTGCCTGTGGATTCAAATTTTTCCACTAGAAGCTCAATTGTTGATCTGCTAGGACGATTATCACGACCATAAATTTATTGGACGTAGCGCTCTTAACGTTGAGGCCCCTGACTCCGAATTTCGGTAGTAAATTTTAATAATTTCGACTCGTTGTTGGCTCGTATATCTTTCTATCATGAAATGGCAAACCTTACTAAAGAGAAATGTCAAAAGAGCGGCAAGAAATATGGCGTCGTTTGCTGTCCCTGTCGCACTACTTTTGTAGCGCCCCTGTTGAAAAACCCTTTACTTACCCTATACATACTTACCAAGATCCTAGTGTAATTTTTTTTTCTATCCCAGTATCCGCGTATGTGAATTCGTTTTGTTGATAAATTGGTGTTTAATTATAAGTGTATTATATTATAATATGTTATAAAAAAAGGGTAAAGAAACATTAAAAAAATAAATTCGGGTGCTACAAAAAAAATATATATATTCAATAATTACTCTAGCAAAAGAAGGAAAAAAAAAAGAAAACAAAATACACATTATTTTTTTTAAGATTTTGATTGCAGAACCAAGGTGGTGCACTACAGTGGGAGCATAAGAAAATTTATTTAGAACAAAGTAAGTGTTTTATTGTTTTTTTTTTTATGATTTCATAAACTTTTGTTTTATTTTTTTTTTCTTCCTTTTTTCGCGTTACTTTTTTTGGTTAATTTGAATTTTAACAACTTCAAACATCCATTTTATAAGATTTAATTTTTGTTGGGTTTAATTTTGATTTTTTTTTGGATAAATGATTATAATGAATAAAACAAATTTGAATACCGAGTCGAAGTAAAGAGAAATACTCACCTGAAAATACTTACCTAAAGAAAGAGAAAATGTAAATAAATAAAAATGAATATCTGAGAACAAAATTTTTATTATTATATTTACCTGATTATGATATGTTATCTATTTACCTATAAAAAAAAACAAATATTGAATACTTACCCCTTTATTTAAATACTTACCCATTTACCTATTTAATGTTATAGGAATTCTAGTATTAAGATTTATACTTACTCTGGTAATAAAACCAATGATCTTTTTTTTATAACGTTTTTTCAAGAACATTGTTTTTTTTTTATGAGTTGTTCACTATCGGGAAGGCGATTCTCTTTTCTTTTAATTTTTTTTGGGTCCCTAATTAGGATGTCCGATTAGGAAGCCAAGGACGGAGGTGGAGGTGACAGACCTGAGGTAAGGTGCGATTAGTGGAACCAATGTGGAGTTAGGGGCGACTGCATAAAAAGGAGGTTGCAGTCGCCATGTTGGTATCCGGCGGATCCAAGGGTGGGCAAAACCTCCTAGGGTCAACTCCATCAAAGAATCACTTCCCCATGCGTGGATGAATTCAGGTCACCATTTTTACTTATATTTTCATACATTCCGGCATGAAGTCGTAACCCCGTCCAGTGCTGCGGTAGCAAGAACCCCCCCATCGGCGAGCTGGATCGTGTCTGTGCAAGCATGCCATGCTACCGTGAACTGGACACCCTTTCCATCCTGATGCCAGGATCAGCCTCTGCCCCTCTGGGCCCTGCAACTAGTGGCTGTAATGGTGGTAAGCGAAGGATAGGTCAAGACCTGAGTAGGGTTCGTTACACCCTTTTAAAAAAACTTTAAATCTATGTCGATGCCTACAACATCATGCTGCATTTTTTATGTAAGAAAAAATGTCTTCTTATCTACATCAGAACTCTGTTTTTTTTTTAAACTTGTTAGTTAGCGTTTATTTTTGAAACTTAATAGGCGGTCTATCGAAAAATAAATGATTATTTTGTATCTAACAACACAATCTTAAGTATTAAAAAAAAAATAATTTCTTATTCAAAAATAAGGCGCATTTTTCTTTTGAACCGTTCTATACAAGATTGTGTTGGATGGTTTTAAGTATGATGTTCATAAAATAAATGCTGGTGTACCACCACAAGGCTCCGTTTTGTCTCATACTCTCTTTTTTTCATATTCATCAATGAGCTTTTGTCTGATACTTTTAATCCAATAATTTGTTTTGCTGATGACAGTTCTCTCAACTTCTCATATTCCTTGCCTTGCTTCATTTAATTGTCCCTTGGATGTGGATCCAGGACGGCATTTTATGTTAAGTTTATTAAATTTTGGTCTCGAAAGCATTATAAAATGGAGAACCATAAGACGCGTAGAATTTAATGCTTCAAATACTCAATGCTGCTTTCTGTCTTTAAGGCGGAACCCACCTCCCATGCCGCTCACAATGAGTGGCACTTTAATTGAGGAAACCTAAAATCTTTCAGTGCTCGGTGATGCAGAAGACTACATTGTGTTGATTGATCAGATCTTCGTCGTCGCCAAAAACATTCCAAAGTGTTTAGATTTCCTTACAAGATGCAAGAAATTTGTCTCCCCTTCTGATCTGGCTACCATTTAAAAGGCTTTTAAATTTAAAAAATACTCGAGTATATTTTTCGATAAAAATTGTATGCAAGGAGCTTCTTCCAAATTTAAACTATATTCTTAATACAAATTTTCAAAAAAATATTTATTGGATTTAAAAAAAAAATTACATTCAATATCTTGAAAACCGGTGAAGGATTGTTTTTTTGAAATTATGTCCCTAAATGTACATACTCCCATAAACATTTTATTAAATACTTAAAATGTTTTTTTTAAGACCTTAAACTTATTTCTTAAATTAATCTATCTACATACAACATAAAAATCAATGCGAACTGCAGGTCCGATTTTGATTTTGACAAAATTATATTATTTCTATTTTACTTTGATTTTTGAACTTTCACAATTAGAAGCGATTGAATAAAAGCGCAAATTCAATAATAAATTGCAGTTGATTGAATGATTTCATTCACATTGCCGTTTGCTAGCAGCACCATCAATGACAGTTCCTCTATCTATCTGCCATTGTTTTTTCATAGCAACCATTGTGTTAACAAAACCGTCGTATATTTAGGTACATATATTTTCCTTTTATTAATTAATCATATTTAAGGTTATTCAAGTTAAGTTATAGTAAAATACATGCTTTTGTTTGTTTAATTGTTTTAAATTTTCTGTGTATATTCGCCTTTTTATTCGATTCACACCAGACAATCAGCGAATTCCATTCATAACCGTTCGTCAGTACTTTTTTTGCACGATTATAATTTATAAAATAAAAAATAAAAAAAATAAAAATAAAATATAGCTATGTTATCTAGGGACTATATGACAAATTATGCATGCGTAGAAAAATCGAACCCGAGATTATGGTTAAACTTAACACCATGATAAAAGGGGAGAAGAACAAAAGTGGGTTATGCAGTTCTGTCTATCACCCTAAGCGGTTGGGCTAATTTTCTTTAAATTTTGGTTTAAATTTTATCCCGATAACTTTTTTTATTTTTATCAAGACCAAAAATAACGATACCTGCAATACCTTTTTTTCGAAATTTTGGGAAAAAATTTAATTTCAAAATTTCCACACATTGAAAAAAAAATGTTTAAATTCAAAACAAAAATTGTGTTTGAAAACATGAATCCACAATACTATCCAAACTGTTGGGCAGCTTTAGCATACCAAAGTTATCAAAATCGGTTAAACCATTTTTGAGAAAATGAAAAAAAAAATTGGTACTAGAGCGGTACCATTTTTCCAAAATTGTTTTATACCATTACGTAGCTTTAACTAAATGAAATTTTTTGAATTTTTCTATGAAAAATCTTTCGAGCAGGTTTTGAAAAAAAAAAAAATATTTTATAAAAATTCGTATGGCAGGTACCGTTATTTTTGTTCTTCAAAAAAAGTGGAAAAAAGCTATGAGGGGAAAAATTAAAACATGCTATCTACCAAACTTCCCTTTAAAATAATCTATAAATTATAGAGCGGTCTGCAAGTCCATATTTAGCCCACAAAAATAGGAAAACATTAATAAAAACTTCTATCATCATCATGAAAAGTTGAATTATAATCTCAAGTTCTATATCGTCGGCTAAAGATGCAAACCTCGTATGTCCATTTTTGTAAATTGTTCAGGAGAGCGATTTGAAATGTTTAATTTGCTACCAATTTTATACGTTTAACAAATCTAATATTGTTTTTTTATACCATTTTATTATTTTTTTCTGTTCTTTAGACTTATTGTAGTAAAGTTTTGAGAAGTTGACTACTTACCATTCTTTAGGTACTTACGAGGATTTCGTCCTCAAAAAACGATAGATATGAAGGATTTAAGAGGTTTTCTTTCAAGTAAATGTTACGCAATATTTTTTATTGGTTTTAATTTAGATGTTTAGATAAGTAAAAGAATAAGAAAAATAAGTTAATTAAACGCAAATTTCAGACATAAGTTAAAAAGTTATATAAAAATTACACATTGTAGTATGTAGGTATGAAAATGTTAGTTGGAAAAATTTTTATAATTGTTTTGTTCGTTGCTTTTCTTGAAAAGACTAGAAGAAAGAATTAAATTGTTATTTTTATTATAAGTACCAAGAAAATATAAGTTTTTAAACCTTTAATGTGGTAGAGAGTCATAAAAAGAATGATAATCTTGATTGAGAGATTTCTTCAGCTCTTGAAGATGTTTGTATTTATCTTCGGATATTTTAGGTTGAGTCTCATATAACTTTGGAATATTGTCAATTTGAATTGGATTGAAAGGCTTAATTCGTTGCGGAAATGATTTCCAATCGTCAGAAAAATTCAATTTATACTCAATAGAGCCCTCATTGTTGTTATTCAAAGCGTGGATCTGATTCACTGTTGGATCTCCACTTTTTTTTCCTGGTCTTATTGAAGATATAAATTTAAGTGAAGAATACTTTATGAAATATTCAAAATTCAAATAATTCACATTGTAAGGAAAGGGGTGGACACGAGCTTTTTCACTAATGTCAACATAATCTGCTGGGACGGTTATGTTTCGGTTACGCAGTTTTTTTTTTTTTTTTTTCAATTGTTGAGTACATTGAATCCACTTCCATCAGGGTGTGTCCTTTCACAAGCATTTTTTTAAATACTTTTATTTTGTGTAAGGCAGTTAGGTTGAGAAGTGCATTTGCTAAGATGACATTTCTATTTTGAGAAGCGCACCCGTCACTGTAAAGAATAATGTCCTTACAATCGTTGGTGGGTATAATTTTCTCAACGAGAAAATTGTACAAAATGGATGAAAACTCATCAGCTCTAACTCCACCTTCAGCTTCGTGCAATGAAAAGCAATAACCTTCATGTGTTGCCAAGTCATAAATGGTAAAGTTGTGGACTATTAGTTTTTGTCGGTAGTACAAAGACGAAACGTTTGATTTAGGGGAAAGTAAGACTGACTGCAAATCTACAGTGAACACTTTTTTGGTAGGGTCAGATTTATCTCTATTTTTTTCCTCTCGAGCCTCATCTTTGAGCCTTATATATTCCAAATAGACTGGTTCCTGAACATTTCCCGTCCTTTATCCTACACAAACGTCACACTCGTCTTTTTTTGGACGAAAAAGACTTAAATTCATATCATGAAAGACAAGACTTCATTAAAAGCTGTAATGGAGAGAGGTTTCTTGTCATGTGCTGCATACCAAATTTTGGAACATTCATTATATAGCTATATTTTTGTCTGCCACATAGATTCGAAGTACAATTTTGATGAACTTGATCTACAATAGTGAAATTCCATTTTTGGTAGGGCTAGTAGAAAATCTTTTAGGCAATCCTTCTGAAGATTTAATTTTCTTTGGCGGTTATTTGAATAGGGATTTACTGTTGCTAACGATCAATCTGAAGAATCAATTGTTATACTTTCAGTTTACAAACTTTTTTTCTTCCAGTTAGTTACAGCCCACTCACCAATACTTAAGGTGTTCTAGTAGATCAATTTGCAAACGCGTTTCGTTTCATTTTTGTATTTTAGAAAATAATAAATTGAACTATTTCGTTTCCTTGATTGTTGGACATCCACCCGCCTTCTTTTTATTTGTTCAATTTTAGTTGTGCATTCAACGTAAACCCTTTTTTCATCCCAAGATTTCTTCCAAAACTCATTAAAAATGTTATTTCTTTCCTCATCATTAAACTCGTGGCATCGTATCAATGAAGTGTTCTTTCCTTTGCAGTTGCATCTTTTTTTAATACTTTTGGACTTTTTTTCAGCCTTGTATTCCCATTCTAAACCTGATTTTTTTCCCCAAAATATGACTGCCGTTTTTCCCTTGCACGCTTTTGTTTATTACCAAACCATTGTTTTTTATCTACTTTATTTTTTTGGCTCTTCTTTCGTGGAAGAATCGTATCCGAACTTTCAATATTCACACAATCTTGAGTCTCAAGATCACTCTGAATAAGGTTTTCTGAATTATGAATACTTACCGTTGTATCATCGGATGGAATAGGTTCAACTTCAACCAAACTTTCAAGTTCAACATGGTTGCTCAAGATTGAATTGCTCTCAATATTTAAAAAAAAAAAATCGGTTAAGATTATTTCGTGCGAATTTTCTGGCATATCGATTACATTACTCTCTGCTTCGAAAGTTCTGTTTTGAAACTCAATGACAATTAGAAATGTCTTAGCTTTTGAGGAAATTTTCTTTTTTTCTTTTGCATTTAAAGAAAATTTCCATACACCTAGCCTTGCACCCACCCCAAATCCTATAGTTAGCCCAAGCAGAAAGTTGCATAGAGGCAGCATGTCTCCCATACATACTTTACTGTTTATATGGCGGAATACTGGGTCTTAGCATTGAATATATGCACAAAATCTTACATAAATACGAAAAAAAAAAACATACGTATACGCCTTGGTGTACGTTATCAATACCGTAGTCGCTTCCTCTCCGCAAACCGTTTATTTACACACAGCTGGGTGTGAATTATTGTAACCTTAGATGTCTAATTTGACCGGGATAAAAGCCTACATTAAAGTATATACGAGGTACATTATTATCTAAGACTTGATATTGAACTTTTTGAATTTAGTACTTTTATATTATGAAGGAAAAAAATAGAAAAATCGACCTAAAAATGCACTTATGATAATATTGTAACGAAGTTACATATTTCAGCCGCCGCGGCACGCCGACGCTACTACTCAGCTACTTATCTGAAGCCGCCTTTTCTGCTCAACCCGACATCAGAAAGTATACACCGAAGGTACAGCTGAAAGTACAACAAAACTATTGCCTACCTTAAGGCGCCCACGGAGATGTAGGTACACACAACACGCATTGGATCTAAGTCGTCGATGGTACAACAACAAAGTAGAAAGAAAGCATTGTCGGTGGTACAACAACAAATTACAATGAATGTATTGTGTTTGTTTCTTATGTATTCACATTTGCTGATGACGATGGATGTGATATAGGGAGGTAGAAAATCAAGACCAAATCGGATTCTCTTTCGCCTATTGTTGTGGAGGTACCAATATAGAGTACCAAGGTTGCAGATTATCCCGGAAACACGCTGATAGGGTACGTAGTGTACTATACAGACGTTTCAAAGCTTTTGGCTCTGGCCGTAAATTGTGTGTGTATTGTTCTGCCTTCTCGGTACCTCCCCTATATTTTGTCTTAAACTTTGTTTGAGGCTAAGGATTTAATTCTACCCCGTTTGTACCCCGCTGCGATTTGAGCCGACGCTAGAGATTAATCTCACTACCGATTTTGCCAGGCAATTCAATCAAAGCTAAGGATTTAATCCTACCGTCTGACCGTGTCTTGTCGCTGCCTTAGGCTAGGGATCTAATCCTGCTGCGTTCTGCCTATAGCTTCAGTCAAGGCTAGGGATCTAATCCCACCGTCTCACCCTTGTATATGAAATACCGTGTTAATTATTTAGGTATATGAAAATTTGTGAATTATATGAAATACCGTGTTAGTTATTTAAGGATTTGATACAATTGTACAAGTATATGAAATACATTGTTAGTTAGAATTAAGATAAAACTGAATAAAGTCGGACATTATTTGGAGTTCTGAACTTTCAAAACCGAGTTTTGTGCTTTCTTCGGACTGACCCTGGACAAGCTGACGCTACCTCAGCCTTTGAATAAAAAAGCATCACAATATAAATCATCAAATAGTAAATAAATATTTCAAATTTTGAACTCATTTTCAGTTCTCCTACTTTAGCCTAGCCACCATCAGCTATATCCTGATAACAAAAATTATTCTATTTGTTTTCATCTCCCATAGTTTAATGTCAATTTTATCATCAATGTGGTACTTGAGGTGTAAAAACATTAGACCAGTTAAAATATTGTTCGTTAGAGAAAATAAAAAAACCTGTAAATCCATGTTTGATATGAATTGCATAAGAAAGAAAACCTTGTATATCCACTTACTCATTAAAAACTTCTTTATTTACTCTAAGAATATTCTTTATTATCAGAAATTTTAATGATTTCAAATAATTTCACATACCTTTTTCAATTAAAACATCCAAATTCCAATAGAAACTGTTTTTTTCACAAATAAAATACATTTTTATTAACACACTTCTTATACACGACACTTGTTCTGCTTAAACTGTGGATTTACGTGGTTTTCCCTTTGTAAAATGGCAACGTGGATCTACGTTGTTTTCTTTATTGTATTTTTTTTGGCGTTTAAAACAACAATAATGACCTTTTTTTTAATGCAGACATATGTAGATTTCAATGCCTATTTGATATACATATGTATGTATTTTCAAAAATCTTATTTTTGGAAAAAAGTGGATTTACGAGGTTTGCATCTTTAGCCGACGATGTGCCTAACTGGTCCTACTGAACCTTCATTTAAGTACATTCCAATAAAAGGGTGTATCTACTCTATTGATGTTTAGTGTTATTTTCCAGATTAAATAAGCAGTTGGTGACAATTTTGAGTTGCTTTATGATGTCATTTTATTCAAGTCTCCCATACTTGAACTCTGCTAGTATTTGCCTAAGGAAACGATAAATGATTTTATGTCTGCAATGCCCACTAAAACAAACAAAAGATTCCTCGAAAACAAACTCATTACTCCAGTAAGTGCAAACAAGTTCGTTGTGCCTTGGTTTCAAGAAGACTCTGGAGTCTGTGTGTATTTCTCCATGAATAATGACCAAATGTTAAACAAACCAACAGCATTTTATTTCCTCGTTTAGCAAAGATGACGCTGAGAATAAGTTTTAATTGCAATCAATAAAACAGTGATGGCAGAATGTTAAATTTAACTTGCTTTTCGAAATTGTATTTAAATAATGGACAATATTGAAATGTCTCTCTAAATTCCCAAAATCGTTTAAGAGAAATATATTTCGTGTACCTTTGTCATTTAAATTCAGCAGAGTTGTTTCAATTTTAATATTATAAGGACTGAAATAAATGATTCTGAGGAGAGATGCTGCGGTTTGTGTCAGGTAAGATGTGGCATGTTTAATTTATTGGAAGGAAGATTCAGGGAAAAAGTTATCTCAGAAGAACCAACCGAGACGGAAGTATGATAAAGGAAGTAAATTTAAAACCTATCAACTTTAATTTCACAGATATTATTTATATACAGGTGCGGCAGCATAACTTCCATTTTACAGAAGGAAATTTTATAAATTAAATAAAATGCACGACTGGGTCGCACGAACTTGCTCCTATGTAATCGACTGGGAATTTTAAAAACGAATGTTATTAGAGAAAACTGTTCATAAGGATAAAATTAATTTTTAAATTCTTTTTTAGTCTTTAACAAAAATTATAAGTCCTTGTAGTGGTTTCTTTAAAAGAAGCTTTTATATACAAACTTTTTAAAAGCTTTTTAAGAAAAAATTTTGGTACGCTAGTTTAAAGTTTTTATTATTGTTCGAATAAAAATTAAATTTACGAAAAGAAATATTGACCCGTTTCGGAGATATCGAAAGATATTTTTTTCAAAAATTCAAAAAATATTTACTTTAAAGTTTTGAAATGCAATGTGTTTAAGACTTTTAAGAAGCTTCTCTTTAAAAATTTTCATTAAGATCCGTTATGTGGATAATGAGAAATTCAAAATTCGAAAAAATAGTTCTATGGTAGGTACAAGCTGTAATATCTTAATTTCAAAATTTTTTTTATTAAATTAAAGATCGTAAAAATTGATTGAAAATAAAAAATTTATCAAAATTCTAGGTGCCGTTTTCGAGAAAAATACGATTTTGAAAACCATTTTTTTTAATTTTTTAGCATTTGTATGGTAGGTACCTTTATTTTTAGGTAAAATAAAAAAAAATTTTTCACATTTTGTAGATTATATTGAGAAACTTTTATTTATGAAGTTTAAAAAAAATTTAGCATGGGGTTTTCGAAATATTGAGTTTTGAAAAAAAATTTTTGAATTTTTTTTTAAAAATCCAAAAAAATTTTTTTTGAAAATTTGAGTACACAATTCTATTTATGTGTTTGCGGAGCTTTAGCAAAAAAAATGATCTAAATCGGTTGAACCGTTTTTGAGAAAATCAAAAACAAAAAAAATGGTTCCATGGGGGGTACCCTCAATAACCATTTTTCGGAAAATTTTTTTTAACCAATACCCAAATTTAATTAAATGAAATTTTTCTATATCTTTATTTTTAAAATCTATTGAACAGTTTTTGAGAAAAAAAAAATGTTTATAAAATTTCGAAAAAAATTCGTATGGAGGGTACCGTTTTTTTTGGTCCTAAAAAAAAAAAGAAAAAAACGTGTGGGGGGAAAAAATTAAAAATGATATCTACCAAGTTTAAAGAAAATCGGCCGAGTCGTTTAGCCTGTAGTCGAACAGACAGACAGACAGACAGACAGAATTGCGAGACCCACTTTTTTAGTCTTCGCTATCATCGTAATGTCAACTTTGATCAAAATCTCGAGTTCGATTTTTTTTACGAATGCATAACTTGCCTTATAGTACCTATAAGTCGCAAGTAAAAACAAACGTGGGGGAATGCTTTTGGCTTTTGTCCACGAAAAAATGGCGTTTTACCTAGGATCGCACATGTATTCATTGAAATCGGTGAAGTTATAACTGAAAAAGTCCAATATATGTATAAGAAACACTCCCTGAGAAGTACCGTTAGTAAAATTTTTTTCGTAAAATTGTGTTTCACCAAAATGTAAGAAATGCATTCAGTAGATATGTATTCTTCTTATCAAAACGTTTGAGCTGCTTTCGAGATTTATAAGGCTATAATGGCTGTATGCCAAGTTAGTAAGATAGTTAGTTTTGGAGCTAAAACAAAAATTTCAATTTATCCTTTTGGGAATCAGCGTAGACTTTTGAATACCAAGTTTGGAAACAAAAAATCGTTTCAGCGGCTTAGGCTGCAGGGCAAGGTACAAGGACAGGTGGAATTTCAGGACCCACTTTTTTCGTGTTTCTTATTATTAACTTTATTCAAAATCTCGAGCTCAATTGTTTTCCAAATGCAAGATTTGCACTATAGTAACATACATACTATGTGCGTACATTGCAAATTAAGCTCCTCATATCACTTTACTAGCTTAAAATTATTTCATATCAAGCAAAAATAGATCAGATTTTTATAGTTAGTTATAGTTCTTACATATTTACTAACGCTAAGCCCAAAAGACTTTAAATCTTTAAAATTTTAATGTGCTTCAAATATAAGAACAAGCTTGTTCAACTCAGTTTTCATTTTATTTTTATTTATTTTTATTGAATGGTGAAAATAAATTCTTTTCAGTATTAATTAAAAATTGCCCTTTTGAAATTAAGCCCACGTAGGGTGTAATAGGTTCCATATTTAAGGACATATTAAATCATTAACGATATGCTCACTGCAGAACATCCACTGACCACTGAAATCGTCGTTTAATTGAAATTTACTCTTCCCAATAGAGCGAATGATTTAATCAACTTACCTCTGAGCGAAGGTTTCAGTAAGTACCTATTGGGGCGGAATATGAGTTTGCAATGTAACAGTATAAAAGGGTTGATGACGAAACATTTCAAGGCACCTGATTGCGCTTTAATGAAAATAAATCATGACATCATTATAACGAAAATTATCACCAACGTCCAATGTTTCCAACTTAGTCAACATAAAACAATTATTAATCTTTGCAAGAAGCAGTGAGCTTAAACCTAAAAGACGATGGTGTCATGACACTTTAAGAATGTGGCATTTGTCCAAGTGACTTAGACCAATTTGGTTTTATTCAAATTTTTTTTTGCCGGCCAATTCACCTTCCAGAGTTCTTGTCTCGTAAATAATTACCACTTTTATACAAGAGAATCCTTCACACCATTTGAACATTGGTGACGTATTCACCAATCCTGAAGAAGTGGGTGCTACCATCAATAAAGAAAACTCCAAGAAGTCAACGGGACCTGACGGCCTTTCAAACAAGCTGCCCAATAAGAAAGAGTATTGCTACTTTTCTATTGATTGACATCTTAAGCAATTGCTTAAACAACGGCTACTTTCTCGAAGCATATAAAAGAATAAACGCGGATTTAGAGCCAAAGAAGACCAACAGACAAAATTTGTAATAATGCAGGTCCATATCGATACTTTGTTGCAAAAGCAAGGTCCTGGAATCACTACTGCTGAAAAAGGCACAACATTTTTGTCGGCAAGAGAATTTAATTCCACACTACAAAAACGGATTCCGTACAAAGTATACGACAATGCTTCCTCTACTGGGACTACACTTGTTTTTCACTAGTGGACTTATATTTACAATTTACAAATAATGTAAAATTTGGCTTACAACTACTAATAAGATACTAACATATGTATGAAAATTTACATTTATTGGCTCATAGGGGGCCTAACTATATACAGTGATTTAAGTTTAATTATTTTTATATAAAATTTATATGACTACAAAAATGAAATTTAAAAGGTCGGTTCACTATAGTGTCTTCAGGGTGTTCATTCCCGGTTGTCAGTGGTGATTTTTGTGGGTTGTGGGCGGGGATGACGTTTTAGCCGCGGTGGTAGGCTGACCCAATGTCAGCGTAGAACCAGAGTTTCCATCACAATGAGGTACCTCGGTTCGGTATCACTTTGTTGTGTGTTCATCCTTCTCATAAGCTGATTCTGGTGATCGATGAAGTTCCCAATTAGTTTCTTCGTTCAATGAACTAGATATTTGTCCAGTGGGATTAAATTCGCTTCTGTGTAGAGATGATCGTTCCTGTAGTGTTTCTGTCGTTGACGGTCGATGTAGAGTCCAGTGCAGATTCTCAGTATCTTCCTTTCGAATAGTTGAAGTTCCTTCATAGCTGTCTTCGACATGGAAAACCAGACTGGAAAGGAACAGCTGATCACTGGTCACAGGAGCTGCTTGTAGATAAATATCTTTGTCGATTGGCTAAGACCAATGGAGCAATGGGTCGATTGGCTAAGTGGCAATGGGTCTAAACGGCTGAAGGCCCAGCTGGCCTTTTTCAGAACATTTCTTAAGTGCAAGTTAAACCTTAGCAACTCGTTGAAGTGCACTCCCAGGTACTTGATATTTGGCTTTGCCACTATGGAGGATCCGTCAGGGAGTTTTAGGGCCAGATTTTTGCAAATTGTGGTGCGAATGGATCTACCAGTTGAAGGTCTCCTGAAGCAGACAAGTTCCGATTTGGAAATGTTGATCCGGATGCCCCATTTCTGGTAGAATTGGAAGAGTCTGTTAATGTGGGTTTCTACTTTTTGGACAGCGATTAGTGGTGACATTGATGTGGCGTAAGTGAGCGAATCATCAGCATACAGGAGGTTTTTGCATCCAATTGGTGAAGGTTGGTCTGAAGTCATCAAGTTGTAGAGGAAGGGGCCTAGTTTTGAGCCTTGGGTGACTCCAGGTCTGATGGTCTTCATGTTTGACTTGAAGTAATCGACTTGAACGAAAAATTTCCTGCAAGATAGGAAAGAAAAGAGAATTTTTATTAATGGCGGAGGTACTTCCATAAGATGAAGTTTGTGGATAAGGCCATCTGTCCACACGCTTTCGAATGCTTTCTCGACATCCAGAAAGCATCCGACGGTGACACGATTACTGTTAAGGGCTGTGGTTATATCGTGTTGGAATCTTACGAGTGGATGCAACGTTGAGTGTTTTTCTCGAACGTCGAATTGCATGTCAGGGATGATGGAATTTTCACAGCGGAATTTCTTCCAGTAATTTGCTGATGTTGTTCAGAAGTGATATTGGCCTGAAGTTGGAAACTAAGTTGGAAGCACCTTAACTTTCTTCGGAATTGGCACAATCTTTGCTGTTTTCCGCTTCTGGGGGAAGTAGCAGTTGTTGATTCAGTTGTTTAAAATGATTGTGAGGAAAATCATTACTGCAGGTGGCAGACTTTTCAGGATGTAGTAGGAGACACCATCTGGTCCAGCTGACTTTTTTGGCTTAGAATTGCCGATGATTTCTACAACCTCCTCTAGGTTGCATAAATGTGGAGTGTCGGTGGGAATATTTGCTGGATTTATGATATTAAGATTTATTTTATCCGGATTTGGTTGCAGTGTTTGTCGAACTGTTGCCTCAACTTCTTGTAAGAAAGTTGGGTCAGTAGATGGGTTCGGTGTGATGTTTTTTCAATATGATTGCTGATGATGGTTTCCGGTATTTGTGGCTGTTTTCCAATGATCCTTTCGATGTTTTTGAAAGCATCTGGTCCTGGCTTGATTGCTTTCAATCTTTTCTGGTATTGGATATTATTGTGGTATTGAATGGAGTTCCGGAACATGATATTGACTTGCTGTAGCTCATTCTAAACTCTCTGGTAGTTTCTGTTGGTTGTATTCAGTTCACTTTGATGGATCCACTTTAGACGTTTTCTTAGCCGTTGTCTGTGAGCGTACAGACAATGAAGGAACTCGGGAAGGTGCTCGTACCTATCCTTTGACGTTTTAGACTGTTTTTGCTTGTCCAGGGCATCAGATACGGCATGTTCGAAGTTGACAATTGATGCATCGATTTCGGTATCCAGAAGATTCCTGTCTGAAGGTGGAAGAGTTAATTCGCCTTCGATGTCTTTTTGAAGTCTATCAATATCCAGCCGTCTGAAATTAATGAAATTCTCAGGAGTTTCTGTTGTAAGGAGTATGGGTTGGTTAAGGTTGATCGATAGTTGAACAGCTTCATGGTCCGTGTCACTATGCAATAATGTACATACATAATTCCGGATTTCCGGAAGAGTGTGCACTAGGTTGGAGGAAGCCAGAAAGAAGTCCAGCGTTGATGGTGCTCTGGGAAAGGTGGGTTTGTGTTGTGAAACAACCACTAAGGAGTGCTGGTCGTTGTTGGCGTCTAGCCGCCCAACTCGCCTTGCCTTCAGGTGAAATCGTAGTATCCAGCCACATGTGATGTCTTGCATTGAAATCACCGCCGATAAGCTCATATATGCTTCTTTGG
The DNA here is from genome assembly GCA_911387755.1 of Chrysotoxum bicinctum. NCBI lineage: Eukaryota > Metazoa > Arthropoda > Insecta > Diptera > Syrphidae > Chrysotoxum > Chrysotoxum bicinctum. The sequence goes on from OU426988.1 coordinate 204,335,803, forward strand.
AGGACACCGTTGAGAATTTGGAGGTCATTGTGAATATTTCTCATGCTGGATTGTTACTTGAAATAGACACTGATGATGATAAGGGTTTCATCTCTTCCAAGTTTAATGGTGACGGCAGTGGCTTCGCTGGTTTTCAGACCTGTGATAATGGTTTCGGCGTTGTTGAAGCAAATCTCCTTTATTACGTAGATTGCCGTTCCTCTGCGGCCCTCATCTTTGTCCTTTCGAAAGATTTTGAAGCCGGTCATGTCGATATTGTTGCGTCTGGTGACGTTGGTCTCGCTGAGGAGAGCTATGTCGGGGTTGTTGTTTTTCATCCATAAATTAAATGTCGTTATCTTCTCATGTATTATAGATATTGGAAAAGCTTTCGTCAGAATATGGATAAAAGAGATCATTCTCAAGCTGATTGGATTCAAGTTCCCAGGATATTTGGCACACATATAATCATTTTCTAATAAATAGAATATTTTGGTATTGGTTCTTGACGAAAAATCAGGAATGAAGTACATCACAGCAGGAGTACTACAAAGATCCAGGGTAGAGAATACACTTAAACAATGTCCCCAGTACCAGAAATTGTAGCTCGTAGGTGGCAAGACCACGCCGTCACCAACTATTGAAACTTCTTCTTAAAATAGGGGCTAGAGTAAAATTGAAGTTATCGGCTTTCAGCCAACATAAACAAGAATTAGAGTATGAAGAAGAATTATTACTACAAGTCAAAGCATTATTATCAGACCTCCAGACGGTACCGTTATTCACGCCCAAAAATGACACCAAATACCATCACAAACAGCATGAACTTCATCAAGCATGCTTTGGTAGTTCTGAAACTCACAAACTTCTCCTTTTACTTGCTTATTTCATACTGAGAAGACAATACACAGCAAGAAGGCAAAGCCTTTTCTCTAAAAATAACTGATCAGGCCAGTTCTCAGGTACACCTGTCCCGTTTGGTTATCCATATGTCCATCACAAATGAAGAAGATATAGATTTTCAAGAGGAATTTCTTGAGAATGTGGACAGGAAATTATTGGTCAAATAAGATACAATACTCTATTGATCAGTAAATTTTGTAACTTAACCCCAATATTCGGAACAATCTCGAAGGACATATACAAACCCAGGGGTACAGAAGCATTAACTTCAACTTTTACTAGCCAGAGATATCTAACAGCTAGCATCAAACACAGATTCCTGGACGTATTCCACGACCAACGGAGATCATTCTTTGAGCAAGCCTACAGAGGACATGTTAGGTGTAATATCCTGACATATTTACAAAACTTTTACCATTTTTAAATACATTTAATCTATAAAACATACATATATCAGATTAAGAAGACAAAAATAAGTAATTTACACCATTATATAACCTATTTTAAGCAGACGTAATGAATAAGAAGGGGTTCTATCTGATCGTAAAAAAATGTGCCGGGAAAAAACTTAAAAATGATATCTGTGAAGTTAAACGGCTGAGCCGAATTCAAATAGGCAGATGGATAGAATTGGGAGAAATAGACCAGAGCCTACCTAAGCATACACATTGTTCTAATAAGTACTTCAACTTCAATTCCCGAATTATTTCCCTGCACCCATACACTGAAGTAGTTTTTGCGGGCGGCTTCAAAGTATACAATTCAACTTGGACCCGCTATTCAGGACAGACAACTTTCTGCTGAGATGCACCACCTTACTCACCATTTAGATGGGCCCATTCGAATACCAGATGCTGCCTTTTCTTTAGACTTGTTTCTTACGTCCTATCAGGATAAAGCATACTATAACGGTAAACTCTCCATTTGGCACTTCGGGCGGCCATTGTGTAATATAAGCCCATTTCTCGTATCCCATCCATTCAGAAAGCCAACTGGAATGGTTTTAATAACTTTTTTTTATGAATCTTTAACAGGTCAGTATTTTTCCTCGATAGTGACGTTGATGCCAGTACCGATATGATCACAGTAGTGATTTCACGGGGGATGCGTACTTTTATTCCTAACAGAATTAATAGTATAAAACCTAAAGAAAGGTCTTGGTTCGATAGAAACTGTAAAAAAGCTACCGAGTTGAGAGAAGTAAGTTTCTGCTCCTACAAAATAAACCTAACTGAACAAAATAGGGAGAAGCATAAACAAGTCAGAAACTATTGCGGGCTGATTTAAAAAGAACCAACTTCTCACATGACTAGAAAAGCAAAAATTCTGCAATGTCCCAAACGCAGTAGAAATTTCTGGTAAATTCTCAAGAACGTAAAGAATTCAACTTCATGTTTGGTTCCAATTCTCATCTAAAACGACAACCCGATAACTAGCTCTTCAGGTAACCCATACGTACTCGCACCTCATTTTTCTACTAGTTCTACGTTGCCTGACAGCAATGTTGCCCCTCCTGTACATAAGAACAAAAATCATTCGATAGGTCAGGTATATTTCTGCACTCGTACAGTTGCAAGGGCCACTCGAGATCTTGATAGGAACAAATCCGCTAGTCCTGATGGAATACCGCCGTTCTCCTGAAGATGTGTTCTACATCGCTGGCGAAACCATTGCGTAAGCTTTTCCATCGCTCCTACTATTCTGGAATCTTCCTTAAAAGATCAACTCAAGGAAATATCTGATAGCATATCTTACCGAAAAGTGGAACAGATCTTTACATTGCTTTAGTGATAGTAGGATTATTGCGCTTGATATTTATAAGGCATTTTATAGAGTCAACAGGCACCAAGCTCTCTTATCGAAAATGCGTGTATTTAGTATTAATGAATCTCTTCTTCGATGGATTAGAAACTACCTTTCGAAACCGCTCAATACAAGTTGTTTTAGATGGTTTTAAATCCGAAGTCCATAAAATAAATACTGGTGTGCCACAGGGCTCCGTTTCGTCTTCGACTCTCTTCCTCATTTTTATAAATGATCTCTTGTCTGAAACTTCTAATCCACTTCATTGTTTTGCCGACGACTCTACTCTCAGCTTCTCATACTCACCTCAAATCTTTGGGCAAGTGCAGTGCTAGCTTTTCTTTATTTATTGGATAGAATCCAGATCAGAGCATTAAAACTAATAGAAAACGCTTGAAAACCATCGGAATGTTTCATGTTTATCCTTGTTTTATCGCTTTTATTCACAAGCAGTCCTCACTCGAAATATCTCTTGTCAATTGTTGTTTTTTTAAGTTATCATAATTTTGTATTTTCATTTTTATAAATTAAGAACCACTGCAGAAAATTTAATTAAGACATATCGATGGCCCCATGCAAAACTATACTAAGTGCGAATAAGCTATTTTTCAGGAGAGAGGTTCAAAGTTTTTTGAGCATAACTTTTTTCTTACTTAATAGATTTCTGAAGTGAATACATCAATCACTCTATTATTTTTCTCCTTTTTTTTTAATAAAACACCGAATCTGTGTTATTGCGTCTTGTAGATTGAATTGGAGTTGGTATACTTATTGGTGTTTAGCTCTTACTTTAAACGATTCTATGTGATGTTAGCATATAACTGCATGGAAAGAATATACTTGAAATCTATTTTAAGTTGCCCTAGTATGAAAGTGGTTGCAACATATTAAGAACACAAGGCCCTAAGTGTTACTTAGAATTGTTTACCTTGAATCGTTTGCATTTCAATTTATCAGAAATATATAGATAAATTATAAAGAGAACGATTAAAGGTCAACTTTTTTTTATTTATAACAAAAAAAAAAACGGAAGAAAAACAAGTTCACAGTTTTTACATAATATAATTATTATGTGTAATTACTTATATATTAATTTAGTCATTATTTTCGGTATCTGATGGAGCTGGAACAAAAGATGCGGTTTTTAATGTCCTGTAAAATTCCTGATAAGTTAAAGGAATAAGATTTTGTTCACAAAGCCAAATGAGGTCCAAAAACTGAGGGTTATTCCATTACTCATTGCAATCTTTTCGAAAACTGTTCGGATCGTTTGTGCGGAGATTGGAAACGAATTTAAGAACATTTTTTGGCAAACTTGCACTTTGTGTTCACTATTATCTTGAATGAAAGCTAAATTGTACTTTCAAGTGCATGTCCTTTTTGAAGTTACACCAACAAGAGATCGTTTTTTATCATTATTTTCTACAAGTCTTGACAAGAAGTCCCACTGCCTTGTTCTGCATCCAAGTTTATGAAAGCTTTTAAAAAGATCATACCTGGCCGACTCTGAAATTTTGCTTTCACAATTCGTCCTACAGGTATCTCCACATCCTTTTAGCATTATGTTTTTCTTCTCTTGAAAAGCCTTTTGATGAAGTAAAAGGTTTTCCTGAATTTTTTAGAAGTTTGGCTTGATTCCGTTTCCAAAGGTTTTGATTAGGAGGGCGCTTTCTTCCAGATTTGGTTTTCAGATTTTCGGGTGTGTCGTACTGATGATTATGATCAACAATATTCTTTTGAGGTGGTGTCAAAATACTATGTGCTGGCGTGGAAATGCTGGAGCCAGACGAATATTCATCGTCCGGGACATATTCGCTTCCACTATCTTGAAAGGCCTCTATAAAAAGAAGCAATTAGCTTAGAACAGAAAGTATTTTCTACCAAGTTACTCAAAAAATCTAACTCTTCAAAAATTCAAATTTTTTTGGAGCTGCAGAACAAGAAGGAGCACCTATGCAAATAATTTGTTTACTTTTTTTTTAAATAACATTGCCTTTTAAAAGAAAATTTGCTTGTATCCATCGCGTTAATTAACTTGAAATCACCGGTTTCGTTCTTAGGACAGATCATAATTTCATCTGAGTTGAATTATATTTTTAACATTGTTTTCAAATATTTAAGGCTTGTATTTACTTATTTTATTGGATTTTCTTGCAATATTAAGCATTTTTCTCGCCCTAGATGCCATAATTTATTACTTTTTTGGAAAATTTGTATCACTAACTTAGGTCACGAACAAGAATGTACAATATCCTCCAGACATAAAAATTGTAACGGTACTTAGAATATGACATGAGACAAAAAGAAACAGTATGAAACATACTAACACAAAAGAATACTACCTGGCACTTGAGTGCGTTTCACTTTTGAAAATTTCAGGTAAAACAATATTATGTCAACATAGTATACAACTGACAAATAAAAATTTCTATAATAAATATACTAAGAGCAGTTAAAGTGATTATGCTTGGAAAAAGTGTTAAAAACGGGTTGTATACTAAGTGCTATTTGAGTTATAACTTGAAGGTCTTTTGTTGGATTTGCATGAAAAAAAAATGAAAAATAGAAGTCAATGCGATGGTTTTAATGACATAAATAACTCAAAAGTATACTAAGTTGACTTAGTATAGTCTTGCATGGGACCATCGATATTGGCAACCAACATCGCCGCTCGACTTTAGGTTCAGTAGATACATATTAACCATATTCACGTAGACATTTTCACATTAGATGCAATTCGAAATTTTCCAACCACGTGGAGGTAGATCAATAATTTAATATGACAAACTATCAGAAGTTGTGCTTGTCTATTACGTAATTCAATATTTTGACGGATGCAATGCCAACTCATGTTATGTGTACAGCGCAAAGACCAAAATGCTGAGGATGACAAGTTTATTGTGGGAATGTTATTATGCAGTTTATGTAAGCCTCAGCATTAGTTTGAAGAGCTATTTAAATCAGGATGAAAATTCTGAAACATAAAAGTTCAGTGTAGGCTGCATATAAATATTGAAGGTTTGAATGAAACACAAATAAAAAAACCTTGAGAGTGCTTCCACAAACTTATTGGAGCAATAATACCACTTGTCTATACAACTTTCATCGCAGAAAAAAGATTTTACACTTCCCAAAGATTTCCATCCATTTCATCTGGTTTTTAAGATATTCTTATTTAAAAGTTCAAAAAAAGCTAAATTTCTCCAAATTAATAGAAAAACACATTTTAAACATTTATTTGTCGCTTTATTGAATTCAAAAATTCCCGAATATTCTATTATATATTTTTCCAACTCATGAGTCCATGTGAGATCACCCGGACGAAAAGCCGATTTTTGTGAACTAAAGGCCAAAAAAGCTATTTTGAATCAATAAAATTCAACAAGTCCAATAATAGTGCTAAGTCTTCTACTTGGCTGATTTATTTCAGTAGTATATAGAATTTTTATTATAAAAACCTTATGTTTTCGAAACGTCGTAAAGGAATTATTGCTAACGCGCACACAAATGTGTATATAAATATTAGAGAGTTGTTGTCACTTGAGTCAGGTTCTCTACCAGCAGTTGTGCTCTTGAATTATGTTCTATTTCAACCAGGAAGAGACGGTCGCTACCAACATGTGTTCTAAAAGTTTTGGCACCGCAACTGCAGTTCTTTCCCAATCTCAATATTAGACCACTCCACAAAAGCTAGAATTTTAAGAAAGAAGCTGAAAGTAATTTTTCATTTCATACATTTTTCAGCAGATCTTAACTGTGCCATTTTGATTACGGGGATACCTTAAGTCGGGGGCTTACTATAACAATCCTCAAAAAATTCACTCCCTAGAAAAAGTTCTTTTTAACAAATGTAGACATGCTGGATATCCTTTAAGTTAATTCTATAGACTAAAGGAGAATCGCACCAAGTGAAGGCCTTGCCGTCGTCGTAGGGCTTAATAGTGACTATTACGATGAAACATGCAAAACTTGTTTCCGCAGTGTAAGATTTTGCGGCTAATTCACTGCAATCAAAGAGTTTTTTCACCAATACAGTTTTCCTCAGATGGTAGCGTAAGAATTCTGTCGATAGAATCAAGGATATCGCTTGCAGTTCTAATAAGATGCAACTTCATATTGAATAACTTATGCGGACTAGTACGGCACGTTTGTGATAATAGGAAACAAATTGCAAGAAGTCTTAGGTTTTAGGAGTATTAGTGAAGGACTTTTAAAATAGGAAATGTCTTGCATGACCTTCTTCAAGACCTTTTGAAATTTCTGCACACCAAAAATACTTATAACCGCAGCTTTGAACTCCACAAACTACATGGACTTACCCATTCCTGACTTTATATTTTATTTATATAAAGATCAATCAGAAATATTATGGTTAAAATTTCAAATAAAAAACCATAACGAAGCAACGAACCCAAAAATCTCTCAATAAAGAACACCCCTATACTTTATAAGCTGAGTTATAGAATTCCTAGTGTGTGTCAATAGGAAATTGTCCGGTGTGGCAATTTTGTTCAAGTATTTATTTCGTCCCTTTTTCTCCATACAAATAAGGTGAATCCCTGCTACAAAAACAATATCAAATTTACCCACAAAACACGTGCAAGACTTTTGGGTCTAATAAAATTATTTTGCTTGACCTTATTTACGCTTATAGTGGTTTTTATCAAGTCTGAATAAATTTAAACTTTATTTCAAAATGTTCATTAGCATGGCGATTCTAAGGGCCAACAACTGATATAATAATATACTCTGATGAGGGGTAAAAAGTTTGTCTTGCTTATTTTTAATGTAAGCCTCTCTGCATACTTTAGAAGAATTTATTTCTCAGAAGTGGTGTAGGCATGAAAAGCTTTTAGAAAATGGGAAAATAACAATTGAAATATCGTTAGTCTTTATTTGGAAGTTTTTCTTTTTTGTGGCTAACCCACATTTGAAATTGGTTTTCATATTATAATTTAATTTTGATGGAGAAGATTGATAGAACCACACCAAAAATCATACATAAATTTATTCACAAATGTTGTGCACTTGTGTAAAATTGAAGGAACGGCTTTTGGTCTTTTTAAGAGAATTTTAATGGCGCAAAATTTTAATTGAATCAGTAGATACGATGTTAAATATGTTTTAGTATAAAGCTTGGTTAAAACAAGTAGAGATATAGAATAGAAATTAATAGAATATAGCATCATACTTTCTCTACCCTTTTATTAAAGTAAAAATCATTTCCAAACATCAAAATAGGTCTGTTTACTACCTACCAAAACAACAAACGTATTTGGTTAACATATAGATACGAGTACTTGCTACGACAGTCTTATAATGCTATTACAATTTTCTAATTTTATGTGCATGTATTTTTGATTCCCCCCGACACACTTTTTTTTTATTTTTTGTTTAAGAGCGAAAACATTTTTTTTTTTTTTCAAAAAGAAATTATTTACCCCCAGTTTCACAGTGGAAGTTTAAACCCCACTTTTGGTTTAAACTTCAGTTCAACAATAAATTTGGTTTCACAGTCCTTGAACAGAGTTCATTCTTTAGTTTAAGTTAAACGATACTATTCTGCCGTTTAAATCTCAGTTCGACAACCCCTTCAAACATTTGAAAAAATAATTAATTTTCATTTTTAATTTTTGTTTCCTGTCACAGGTCACAACTGAAACAAAGCAAACTTTCTTTGATTGTTTTTTCTTTGATTCAGATAAAAAGAGAAAACAATTTACTTAAACTGCGTTTAATGAACTGAAGTTCAGATAAGACTGTGAAACCGGACGAGTTGAACTTCTAATTTAAACTCCAGTTCAAGTTCAGCAGAACTTAAGTTTAAACTCTCACTGTGAAACTGGGGGTTAGTAAAAGCTAGCCAGTGGTTAAAATTTCCGAAAATTTTCGATTTTAATGAAACTTGACAAAGAGCAGTGTCTTATAATATCTGAAGAGTTTTTAACTCAATTTTTTTTTATTTGTAAATCGTTCTTTAAAATTAATAAAAATGGATAATTGGGATGAGGAAACCAGTATTTGGGTTGTGCGCCGCTATCACGCACTAAAATCAATAATTCTTGTGCAAAGAGAATTTCGGCGCACGTTTGGCGGCACGCCTCGTCCCAGCAAATGGACAATCAATCTTTTTCCGAATGTGGGACAGCCGCCCGAAGGAGTTACCACCGAAATCCTTCCGTTCGGACAACCCCTCCCCGATGAGTTTTACCTTGTCGTGGTGGGGAGACTTACGTCTATTTCTCCGGATAACCCAGCTGAAGATTTAAATTTTAAACAACTAAGAAAACTCTTAGGATTATCGTTCGTAATTTACCGTCAGGTTAATAAAGATAAATATAGGATTATATCATTCCTAGTTTGCTGTAAGACAAATAAAGACATAAGTGATTAGGGGAATCAATGCAATAACATGAATAAAAGCACTGAAATAGTTATTCTCTTTTGCTCGATGTTTTGGTTTCAGCAATCCGGATAATCGATGGTCCTACCCAGTGACAGAAGATCAAGAAAGATTGCTTAGAACTATCGTTCCTAGTTCGTTGTAGGGTGAAAAAGACTAATCGAAAATATTGGTGCAGATTGTGGTTGGTTTCGGTCAGCTATGGTCTGCACCACGGAGTTTCTACTCCATAACTTTGATTAATTCTTTAAGCGCATATTATATTATCGGACATATTTTTAAAATAAACTTTATACTCGTAATATTGATTAAATTTAAATTAATTTTTTAATTTATATAGAAAAATAACACAAATTGGGTACCTTGGGAATAATGAGATTTATTGAATTTATCGCCGCTAATTAGAGCTCCCAGGGTGTATAAGAACCTTGGACACATTGTTAATTGGGTAGGCCCTCTGTAAAGAGAGCACGAGGTGGCTGTGGCTATACTAACCAAGTCACGAGGTTAGCTATTGTTACCAACAATAGTTAGATAAAAAACACGGACCAAGGGTGGTACTGCCTACACAGTGCAAATTTGGAACAGTATGAAGATGATTGACGCTTGTACTCTGAGACAAGACCTAGTACGAAACATTGATTGGTAGCAATGTCGAGTTGGTTAGTCAAGGAATCAAGAACTTACACGTTACACCTACTGGAAAGGAGTGACTACCTTTCTTCTAAAGGTAAAAAGCAATGGTGACCTTTATTTAAAAACGCTGAGGGAATTTGTTTACCAAGAACTACGGCGGAAGAAAATTCCCTTAAATTCTGTCTGGTTTCAGGATGAAGCAAGTCGTCATGAAATCAGGCCTGTTATGGCAGAATTGGAACGAAAATTTCCCAATAAAGTGATTTCAAGAAACTCTTCATTTCGTTCGCCCCTTGGTCTTCACCGGAAATTTTTTGTGGGCTTATTTGAAACAATTATTTCGTTGGACCCCCTGTCTCCAGACCTGACTGTACCGGATTTTGTTTGTGTGGCCTTTTTGAAACAAGTAGTCTACAAGACAAAACCAGACAATTTGCAAACCTTAAAGCAATCAATTCAAGCAATAATTGAAGCAATCCCGAGATCAACTCTGCAGTCGGTTATGGATAACTTTTTGATAAGATGACTATTAAAGTCTATTATTTTTAAAAACGATTGAAAATAATTAATAAAATTCAATTATCTTCTGAACTGTATAAAAAAATTAAATAAACGTTCTCTAAAAAAAGTTAATCGATTTTTTTAATGTAGCAATATTCATCAGCCACCCTGTACTATGTGCAAGACTTTTGTATTTTTATTTTAATGAATGTTTTCGAAAGTCGTATTTTTGTCCTAAACGGCACCTAGAGTATTGAGTTTTTCCGTTTCGCTTAACGGGTCGGATAAGTTGCTTATAGACATGAGTTAGTCAAAATTAGTCCACGATCCAGCTGGTGGATATTGAAAGGGAATAAAGTACTCTGTGTACGAGGTAATGACAAAATCCTTTTTTTATTTGAAAGGATCATCTATACCATTTTATATGAAATAGGATATCGTTCTGATGCCCACCTCAATTTTCCATGACTTTTCCCCATAGATCTGGCTAAGTTTGAGCGAACTTAATTGTGGTTTATTTGCATAGACATTAAGGAAACCTCACAAGAAAAAATCTGGGGAGATCAAATCACATCCACCACCTTGTTGGCCAATTCACGTCACCTCTGTGACAGATAACCCAACTTTCAAATCTTTCATGCAGATAACGAATCCAGAATCGTGGCGTCCGCTGTGTGGCACGTTGCGCCCGCCCTGCTGGGACCACATGTCGTCTACCTTCATATGGTTCAATTTCAATTTGGGGAAATTGGTTATCATCGTTCTGGAGTGCCCGCCATTGACAGTGACCACCTAGCGAACGTCGTTTGCGAAAAATGACGCCACCAGCTCAAAATCCACACCTAGGGGCAACTTTTCGAGGATGCATTGTCACCTGATGAACATCGTGTGGGTTGGTGTCTTCCCATGTCCGTCTATGTTGCTTGTTAACACAGCCATTTATTCAAAAATGCGGCTCGTCGCAAGGGATGATTATTCGGCCAAAATTAGTGTCATCTTCCAAACGCTCCGAAGCTTGGTCAGCGAGCAAACCGCGTTGCCTATGGTCATGAACTGTGAGCTCCTTAGTCAGTGGGATCTTGTACTGGTGTAGCCCCGACCCAAATTTTGCCATGTTGAAATCTGCGAAAGGCCGACGGCGGCACGGAGAGCAATCGAATTAGTCGGGTTCTGGTGAACACTTTCACCGACCGTGGTGATGTTCTCGGACGATCTTGTGTTCATTTGACTTACAAATGTTGCGTGCTTTATAATCAATCTGGTCATCTCAAATTTGGCCACCAAAACTGTCGAAGAGTCGATTGCGAAGGGCTACCACATCTACCGTAAAATGAGCGCAACACCCGCAACGTTTCCCCTAAAGAACACTCATCTTGATCAGCTGTTCAATCGTGTAACTTTCCATAGTGATTCGGCATCAGTAACTTAAATATGTTGTTTATTTGAAAGATGTCACCGAAACTAAATGGCCACCCAAAATCTACACGCGCCAATTGAAAAAAACCCTTTACTTTGTTAATGATTTGAGGCTTGTCTTGGCATTGACGGCATCAAAACGTGTTGCAAACGGTTGTCTTCGAATGGCAATCAAAAGTGATCGGCCTTTTCAATGTTTTTCTTCAGTCTCCATTTGAAAAAGTATGTCCTTAGGTTTTTAATGTCCTTCTGCGCTTTCCTGGCAGCAATTTCTGCTAAAGAAGAGGGTGCATGTGACGTAGTCATCTGTACAATATTTCGTCTTTTGTTCCTGGTATGTTGGTCGATAATTATAAATCCTAAACAGCAGTGGTCCATGTCTTGATTCTTGTGGTACTCCAGCATTGATTTCCCTAGTTAACGGTTCGTGTTTTGCTACACGTAAATAAGAAAGTCTTTGAGTGAGGACATTTTTGATTGTTCTTACCAAGTGATTAGGAAGTTCATATTCCAACAGTTGAAATAGTAGTCCTTTTATATAAACGCGGTTCAAACCCTTTTGATGTCCAGTAACCATAACCATGTCATTTCCTTCCTGTTGAGTCTAAGTGTAACGTGTTACTTTGAAGTCCCAGCAGTGGATGAAGTGCTTATTCGGAAAGTCGTATTGGAATTTTGGTATGACTTCTCTTTCTGCACAAAAAATGTTCTAATGTAGTAGAAAAGCGAAATTGGGCGATATTCTTCCACTTTTGGCTGTTCGTTTTCTTCGGGACAGGGACAACTTTTTCCGTTTTCTAGGCTGCAGTAAAATGGCTTTTGTTCAGACAGTTGTTGAAGATTCTAGTAATCAGAGACGGAGTTAGAAATTTTGTTGATTCCTGTGTTTCTGGGAGTTCGGATGATATTGATATCAGTCACTCCTTAAGTAGAAGTGAAGTCATCAGTCAGTATTAGTTTCAATTAGGTTTTTTTCCGTTGAATGAAGAGACGGTTTCGGTGGTAATTGATAACTCCTTAAAACGAGTTTCGATGAATTTGGGACTTCAGTCTTTGAAACTATTCTCAAAATAGTTGGCGCCCGCTTCAACTTCAGCAGAAATTGTCGAAATTGCTTCTTCGTAAAAGATGGTGTCTGGTATTTAGTTCGCGCTCTTCCAACAATTAGGTTAGTCGTTTTTATTGTGTAAGTGCCAATTTTGATATCTGCCAATCTCTTCTTAATATCATTTTCGTGATGATAATTAGATAATTCCCTTGTCAAACATTATGCTGTTACACTGAAGTTCTAAGTGCAGTCCCCGGTATTTGTCAGTTTTGATGTCTGATTTAAAACTGGTAACGATAAGAAAACCAACGTGCAATTATTTTTAATTTATGAGAAAAAAACTTTATTTGAAAAAATTTGCATTCCTCTGCAAAATATGTTACATAAAACATATACGATCTCTGCTTCACATGGTCCGCATTTTGAATGAAAGTCGTGTATTAAGCGTAAATTTTGTCCTTAGTATTTTGGTCAGACTTTTGAATATATTAAAACAATTTAATCGTTTTGTTAGAACTAAACTAATGTTAAGTCAGGTATACCTGATTATAAATAATTCTAAATAAATAAATTAACCTTGATAACAATCCTTTGCTTTACGTTCCTATTTAACTTTGCCTTGAATCCTCGAAAAGGGCACAGGCAATTTAAATCCAGTTTATTTGGCAAGCTCCCCCTTTTGAATGTGCCACATGATTAATAAAATTAAAATTATATTACCCAAGCGCAAGGTGATAGGCAAGCATTTTTGTTCCCTTCCTCTGGGAGGTGATATACTCGTAAACAAAAAGGAAAATTGTTTTAATTATATTATAAATACACCGTCCTTGAAAGCATAGAAATGCTACACAAATGTAATATTCTTAAACTGAAAACAAACAATCCACATAAAATGTCGCCTCCGGCATTTCTAGTTACCGGAGTTGAATGTAAAATATGTGCCAGTATTTTATTGTTTCTTGTTTTATTCACATATCTAACTTTTCGCAGGAAAGGGAATGCTTAAAAATTTTCCAAATATATTTCAATTATTCTGTGTTCTGGTAAATAAGAAAAAGCTATATAGGCAAACACGGAATGGAATGAGGTTTTCTTAGTCTTACAGAGCATAATTTCTTTAATTTTTTAAAACAAGAAAACTTTACAAAACTGCATTGTGTTCCTCTTTTTATCTCATCAGAAATTTGGTTATAATTTATTTAAAATTTTTAACTTGAGTTTTAGTTTTAAGACCTCTTCTTACCTCCATTTATTAGGCTTAATACAACTTAATTCTCAATCTGGCTTAAATATATCTCTTAAATCTGGGATTGGAGTGAATTGGAAGGATGGTTAAGTCGGAGTTTCAAGCAGGGTGAACTGAGGTTGAAGTCGAAACAGTTAATGTTACAATTAATCCTCGGAAGCATGCGAGTAATAGGTTCGTTGGAGCCATAAGAGGTATGCACGGTGGTAGGCAGATAGAACAGACGCTAATTTTTTGTATTACGAGAATTTGTGTTGAGAGGGATGGAATTGTAGAGAGTTGTTCAGTCAACAGAACAGGCCCTGAAAGTAGTCGATGAATGAAGAGAATGTCGCTTATTGCTCCTTGTTCTTCCAGCGTATTCAAGTTTATTAATAGAAGTCGGTCTCGATACGGAGGAAGAATAAAAGGGTTATTCCAAGACTGATTCTGGATATATGAATTTGTTCATAAGGGGAACATACTTGACAAGAGTATTTAAGAAGGTTATGTATAAAGATTGGGTCCCGTAGGGATCATCGAATTCTTTGGACCAACGTTTCATAAAGCCTAGTGTAGAGTTTGCTTTGAGTATAATTTGTCCAATATGTGTGAGAAAGTTGAGCTCTCTATCACACAAAACACCAAGGTCTCAAACTGATTCAGAGGTGGATATGGGTTTATAATGGAAAAGGTATCGTCAGGGATTAAATTCTTTGTTTTTTCGTGAAACAGCGATTGAATGAAGTTTGGAAATATTTTGCTCTAAGCAATTTTTCAGACACCTGACAGAGAAATTGTTGAGATAAAGTTGTAGGAATGTGGAATCGTTTGTGGAAGAAATGGTCTTGAACAACTTTGTATCGTCGGCGTAGAGTGAAATATGGGAATGTTTAATGACCATTTCAATATCGTTAATAGTAAAAATAAAGGGAAGAGGTCCTGAGTGGCTACCTTGAGGGACCCCTAAGGTAGCTAAGAAGTCATCACAGAAGTAAGAACATATCCATCATAAGGAGATAGGTATAGGCCCAAATGTGGACAGTTTGAATAGGGTAAGCTTATGTGAGATTTTGTCAAAGGCCTCACTGAAATCGGTTGAGACAACGTCAACTTCTTTTCCGTTCTCAAAACCCATGTATGGAGATTAAGGAAATTCGTAATAGCTACCATCTCTTGTGAATTGAATTTCGTCTGTCCAAAGAATTCTGTTTGTAAACTGGTTGTCATCCAAGCTTCTCTCTAGTAACCAGTTGCAAAATTCGAGTCTCTTTTCAAAATCATCGAGAAGCAGTTCTTGCACATGCAGTATACTGGAAATTCTGTGTTTGCAAACATAAAACTCTAGAGTCTAGCGTCTTATGCTGATGGAAGGATGGATTTCAAAAGGTGGCAGTACTCTCTCATCGACCGAAACTCTTCTTGTGCTTGCAGCTCCCGCGTAAGGTCTTGCAGTTGAAACTGATCCAGTTTCTCGAAACCATCGAAACGTATTTCCAAAAGCATTTCGAGAAGGAAGTCGTCTGTTAGAATAAAGTTCCTGGTATCTTCGTTGTGCTCTTCTTGAATTTCAATTGCACAACCCATAAACGAATAAAATGTCTGCGTATTCATCTCTCGTAAATGAAGGCATTTAAAAAAGCGCTCTAATCCAACTGTTATCGTGACTTAACTTGATTATCTGATAAATGAATTTGTTTTTCAATTCTTTTATACCACTTATTTAGTTAATTTACCCATTAAACATTCATACCCCAAATTTAACTCTCCCTGAAAATAAGTAAGGCAGGTAGGATTTTGACAGCAAGTCAAGAAGGCATAAGTACACTTTCAACCCTTTTGATGAGTGCACATGCACAGTCTTAAAAATTACCTGAAAACTATCAATTCTTGGAAAACCACTCCAATTGCCAAGTGCTGCAATGAAAGTAGGTAAAAAACCCAAAATGCGATTTTGTACCTATTTCAGATTTTCACAAGTATTATAAAATGTATGGGTTCTTGGGTGCACTTATTAATGAATTTTTTTTATTATTGTTTTGTCCATCAGGTAAAGTTAAAAATAGTATATGTTTATTACGCATTTTTTTGAAAAAATTTGATCTCAAAGTCAAAATTTTGGTCGGGCAAGAAAAATTTAACACAATTTCAAATTGAATATCTGGCAATCCTAAAAATATATCAGCTCAATTTAAACGTAGTTTTAAAGGTTAGTATTTATACTAAAAAAAAAGTGCATCAATATACTTGGCTATATCAAACCGTTTATTGTAGAATGTAGATAACGCGTATTATCGACATGTAAATTGATTAATTTGATAAAACAAATGATAGCTATTTAACCAATGTAGATAAGTTGTATCTATATTTAATTTTGTTCGTAAAATAAATGAACCATTACGCATTGAGTACCACTTGGCATAATGGTTAGTGCGTTGGACTGTCATGCGGTCTCGAGTTCGATTCTCAGCCGCTGCAAGTGAGTTTTTTTCAGGGGTGTACTGCCTCTTGCGAGGAATTGACAAATTCTCCAAGAGTATCTCTTGTCATGGAAAGTGCTGCTCATAAGCCTTTCGGCTTACACTCGCATAGTGTTAAGTGATCAAATTAGGAAGTTTTTACTTGCGACTTATAGGTAGATACTATAAGGCAAGTGATGCATTCGTAAAAAAAATCGAACTCGAGATTTTGATCAAAGTTGACATTACGATGATAGCGAATACCAAAAAAGTGGGTCTCAGAATTCTGTCTGTCGGTTCGACTACAGCCTAAACGGCTCGGCCGATTTTCTTCAAACTTGGTATATATGGGTTTTAATTTTTTCCCCCCGGACGTTTTTTTCTGTTTTTTTTTTAAGACCAAAAATAACGGTATCTGCCATAAGATTTTTTTTCGAAATTTTATAAATATTTTTTTTTTCTCAAAAACTTCCCCACAGAATTTTTAAGAAAAAATTTGAAAAATTTCATTTGGTTAAAACTAGATAATGGTTGAAAAAAAATTTACAAAAAATTGTTATTTTTGGTAGCCCCCCTGGGTCCATTTTTTTTGTTTTTGATTTTCTCGAAAACGGTACAGCCGATTTAAATAATTTTTTTTATGCCAAAGCTCCTCCAAAGTTTGAATATTATTACATATTCAAATTTTCAATTTTTAATTTTTTGGATTTAAAAAAAAAAATTCAAATTTTTTTTTGGAATCTCAATATTTCGAAAACTCCATGCTCGCTTTTTTTCAAACTTGACAAATCAAAGTTTCAATATAATCTACAAGATTTGAGAAAAAAAAATTGTTTCATCTAAAACTAACGGTACCTTCCATACAAATTTTAAAAAATGGTTTTCGAAAATCGTATTTTTCTCGAAAACAGTTCCGAGAATTTTGCTAAAATTTTTTTCTTTTGATTAATCTTTACGATTTATAATTTAATAAAATAAAATGCACGACTGGATCGCACGAACTTGCTCTTATGTAAAAGTACTTTGGAATTTAAATAAATAAATATAAAACATGAATTTAAAATGAAATTGCCGTCTGATTTCTAGAAAAGTATGAATTTATGCAAACAAACTTTAAAAAATCGTTTTATTATTAAATAAATCAATTTTTATATAAGAAATTTCTTTAAAATTTTTCTAGAAAAAAATTTGGGATGCGAATTTTAAGTATTTATTAATATTGATTTTAGGAAATAATTTCAAAAAATAATCGTTCATAGGTTTTGAAGATATTGATTTTTCAAAAAAAATTTTTTTTGAAAAAAAAGCCAACAAATAATTTTTCGAATATTTTTATATACAATATTATTTTAAACTTAGTGGGACTCCTGCTGAAAATTTTTGGTTAAAATCGTTAGAGCCGTTAATGAGAAAGTCGAAAATCAAAAAAACGGTTCTATGACAGGTACCGTTAATAACATTTTGCCCCAAATTTTTTTTTTACCAAAACGTAGTCCATGTCCATAATATCACACTTAATTTTTTTTATCAAAATCGTTAGAGCCGTTTTCCAGATAAATAAGATTTTGCATTACGGGTGTATGGGGGGTACCGTTAGTTTTAGAGTTAAAAAAAAAATTTCAATTTCCCCTCTAAGGAATCACCGAAGACCCATAACTACCGAGTTTGAAGAAAATAGGTCCAGTGGGTAAGGCTGTAGAGAGAGGTACAGACATACAGACAGACAGACGGAATTGCCGGACCCACTTTTTTCGTCTTCGCTATCATCGTAATGTCAACTTTGATCAAAATCTCGAGTTCGATTTTTTTTTCCAAATGCAGAACTTGCCCTATAGTACCTACCTATATCGCAAGTAAAAAAATTTAAATCTAGATATTACTGACTGTACCTACCATAGAACGATTTTTTCGAATTTTGAATTTCTCATTATCGACATAACGGATTTTAATGAAATTTTTTATAAAGAAGCTCCTAAAAAGTTTACAAAACATTGCATTTAAAAACTTAAGAAAAAATATTTTTTTCAATTTTTAGAAAAAAAAGTTTTTTTTTTTTTTGAAAAATTCGATATCTCAAGAACGGCTTAGTATTTTTTTGGAAATTAGACTCTTATTCGTACAATAATAAAAACTTAAGGTTGGCGTACCAAAATTTTTTCTTAAAAATGTTTTAAAAATTTTGTACATAAAAGCTTATTTTTTTAAGGAACCACTACAACGACTTATAATTTTTGCTCCTGCATAAATTCATATTTGCGTAGCATTCTGTTTCTGTCTCTAAAAGAATTTAAAAAATTAATTTTATCCTTATGAATAGTTTTCTCTAATAACATTCGTTTTTAAAATTCCTAGTCTATTACATAGAAGCAAGTTCGTGCGACCCAGTCGTGCATTTTATTTTTTATTGAATGGCATAATTGTTACCAGAATTTCTCTTGAACTAAAGATAACAATCAGGAAACTCAAACAATTCTGAAAAAAGAAGCATAAACAAGGATGAAACAAGATTCATTAAGATCTTTAAGATTTTGTTTTTGATTATGCTGAGCAAAAAAAAAAACTAAATCATTTAAATACGGAAGACGGGAGACTGGAATCTTAGGAAGAGGATACTTCATTTAATTAAATATGTAGCAAAAAAAACATCATTTAAGCAAATGGGGACTTGCTGCTAATGAACGGAATTTCGAAAAGATTATAGGTAATTTATTTTTTGCTTTTCATCAAAGAAAATAAATTAATACAATGCCAACTTGGTTACTTACAACTATTCTAGACAGGATTGGAGGGTACTAATAATCCTCTGTTGGGTGCAAATGCCTAAGATGAAAAGCACTTTTTATGATTGTTAGGGGATTTTCGACTTCTTTGCAAGTCGCAGTATACTTCTTGAATTACATTTTTTTTTTATTTTCAAATGGCAGAGACTGAGGAGCGAACCCAGATATTCGGCATGACAGTTAATAGATTTGCTTGTGAATCTTTCTTAAGATTATTTGAAGTTGGTCAAATTTATTGGTCAAACTTTTCCGTTTTGTTACAGTGTGGTCCGCAACACCTTTTTCGGTGGTTTAGCTTAATCGCAGTTAGTAAACGTCGCTTAGGAGACATTTTGTTTTAGATACTATTCAAACTTTGCACCTAAAAATAACTTGTATAAAACAGAATGTTTGACTTTTTTTTAATTAGGATCTTGTAAAACAAAAAAGTGAGGAAAAGTCGTATTTCAGAATGTCTACCCGATGGAGTTTTTTATGGTGGGTTAAAAAAAATGTGTTATTAACAACATAGTTCAGGGAAAATACTGTTAAAAAAGTTGTAGTTAACTCGATCGAATGACCTTCTTTAAGATTAAAAGCTAAGAATATTAGTTAAATCGAAAAACTTAGTAACTTATAATAATACTTCGGAATTTCCAAGATTGATAACTTTAAACATGTTTAAATTAAATAACTACACTTAATTAATTTAACACATTTCTTATTCAATACTAAACAATCTACTTGGTGAAATTAAATTAATTATTATCTACGTTTTTTTGACTAATTTTGGTGGGGCCTTAACCCCCATTTATTCAGATTAATTCAAGCTATAAATTTAACTTAAAAACCAACTTTAATTTAAACTTAACTATAACTATGAATGGTGGTGGGACAAACCGAGTTTGAGGTTGTAGGTTGCTGATGTTGAAATCAATTGAATTTGGATTCAACTTGACCAACAGGAGATAACGGGTCAGAGATTCATTAAGGCCATAGAAGGTGTGGTGTGTTGGTAAATAGAATGAGCGATGATTTCTCAGGTTACAGGTGCTAGTGTTGAAAAAATAGAGTGATATAGAGAGGAGCAGTCAACTGAACCAGAAAGAAGCCAATGTATGAAAAGTATGTCAGCAATTTTTCTGAAGTCAGTGGAGACCATATCAACTTCATTCTCGTTTTCTAAGGCGCTTAAAGTGAATAAAACGAATTCTACAAGGTTTGTTGTAGTGGATCTGCTTTTTTAAAAACCATGCTGTGCGGGGGTATAATTAAGGACCTGCAACGGAAACTGAAGAGTTCATATAAAATGCTTTCAAAAATTTTTGGGATATGTGAAAGTTTAGCAATTGGTCGATAGTTTTTCACGACACCTTTCGGGCCTTACTTGTGAATTGGTGTTATGAAAGATGTTTTCTATATCTTGGGAAATATTCCTTGAGATATGAATAAATGAAAAATTTTTGATAGAGGATTTTTTTTATAAAAACGGCAGGAAGAAGGGAACTCATTATTAAGTTGAGAAAATTTGGTTTTAATGGCCGACTGAGCAATGCAATCAGGTATAAGAATGTAAATACTCAAAATATGTTCAATATGGTGTAAGAGAATCCTTGGAGAATGAATCCTTAAAAAATTTGTCTTTCGAGTCATGGGAAGCAGTTTTTGCGGAAAGTGATCCTTCAAAATCGTATGATATTTTTTCTGATACTGTGTGTAGATATACAGGGTGTCCCACAGTCACCGCCCCAAAAGAAAACCATGGATTCCTGAGGTCATTTTAAGTCGAAAAACTTAAGAGGCAATTTTCTCGTTTTTGTCCCGTTTTCGAGTTATAACGGTTTTTATGATTTTTCCCTTAACTGGCTTTATCTTTGCCAAACTGCGTCCTTTTCTTAACCACAATAGCTCAGAAAAAGTTAATTTTGTATTTAAAAATTATTTTTTTTTTTTAAATTCACTGTTTGTTTATTTTTTGTTAATTACATTTAGTATTCTTTTTTAAGGAAAAAAAAATAATTTTTTTCAGAAAATAAACTGGGCTTTAATAATTAACGAAAAAAATTAATACTCATTAACGTGTTTTTTTGAAAAAAATGATATCAAAGTGAAAAAAAACAACTTAAAAAACGAAAAAAATTGGGTTTGATGCAAAATTGCGGAGAAACGGTTGCCCGCAGAAAAAAAAGTTCTGAGACAAACTAAAACTGTAATAAATTCTTGATTGGTTATAAAAAAGGTCTTACGAATCGGACGTAGTTTAGCAAAGATAATGCCAATTAAAGGAAAAGAGAGCAAAAATCATAAACACCGTTATTACTCGAAAACGGGACGAAAACGAGAAAATTACCTCATAAGTTTTTTGACTTAAAATGACCTCAGGAATCCATGGTTTTCTTTTGGGGCGGTGACTGTGGGACACCCTGTATATCTGAAAGTTCTACATCATTTGCCTCAAAAAAACCTGAAAAGCATCTTAAACCGTGGATTTCTAATACCCTTGTAAAAAAAATCAAACATAAAAACAAGCTAAGAAAAAAATGCTCAAAATATCCTAACAATGATTACTTAAAAAATAAATACAAAACAATATGTATTGAATTAAAAAAAGAAATCGTTATTTGTCGTGACAATTATTATACTAATAAATTCAATCAAGCTAAAGGTAACGTTAAAAATGAATGGGAAATTGTCAACAGTATTATGAACAAGACATCTAGTAGAAAACTTCCGTCTGCTATTTATGCTAATGATTGTATTGTCTCTGATAGAATTGGAATGGCAAATGCTTTTAATGATTACTTTTCGACTATTGCAAATGATGTCCAAGTGTCTCATATAAATGGACCAAGTTGTTCCATTTGTAATCCAGACATACCTTCACAAAGGCTAAGTTTTGTTTTTGAGCCTATAACTGGTCTTGAAATTTTAAAAATTATTGGCAACTTGAAAAAATCAAACTCTTCTGGTATCGACGGCATCTCCAATCTCTGTTTGAAAAATGTAGCTTGTTTCTTAACTGATGTCTTGGCACACCTTTTTAATAAAAGTATTTTTGGTGGTGTATTTCCGGTTGCCCTTAAATGTGCTAATGTCTTACCTCTTTTTAAAAAAGGTGTTCCAAGTGATTTATCTAATTATAGGCCGATTTCTCTTTTACCATCTATAAGTAAGGTATTTAAAAAGGCTGTGAAAAATAGAGTGGTAAGTTTTTTAAATAAAACAAAGTTTTTGAGCGATTTTCAATTTGATTTCCAAAGCGGAAGATCAACTGAGGATGCATTGTTGCGTTTTTGCTCTCAATTATTTGCAAGCTTGGACAAAAAACAGTTTACGGCTGCTTTATTTATTGATATTTCAAAAGCCTTTGACATGGTAGATCACAAAATACTGCTTAGTAAGATTGACAATGCAGGGTTTCAAGGTTTTATTTATGAATGGTTTGCATCATACTTAAAAAACAGAAAACAAAGAGTGAAATTCGAAGAGATTAAAAGTGATATAAAGTCAATCGATTTAGGAGTTCCACAGGGATCTGTTTTAGGGCCAATTCTGTTTTTGATTTACATAAATTCATTGTTTAGTTTGCCTTTCAAAGGTATATTGACTGCTTTCGCTGATGATGTGGGTTTTAGTTTTAGTGCAAATAGCAGCCTCAATCTTATAGCTGATATGAACTGGGACTTAAGCTTGTTAAGGATTTGGTTCGCTGAACACAATCTAGTCATCAGCTCTAAAACAAAGGTTATGTTTTTTAATTTATCCGAAAATAAAAATGTTGATGCCGATCTCTTTTTTCATGCTCCAGAATGCAAAAAATTTAAACTTTTGAACTGTTCTTGTATGTTTCCATCTTGCACTTTTTTTAGTTCTTCCAGCTGCAGTATTAGTTGTTTTCTTTTAGAAAATGTAAATGAATTTAAATACTTGGGACTAGTCATTAATTCTAGAATGAGTTTCTCTAAACACACTGATAATCTGAGACAGTACTTTCGTTGTACTTTAAGATTTTTTTTTATTTAAGGAAGGTTTGCTCTTTTCATCTACTTATGAAAATTTACTATGACATCTTTCATTCGAAACTACAATATGGGATTTCATGTTGGGGAGGTATTTACTGCAACAAAATCCAACCTCTTTTGGTCATACAAAAGTTTGTTTTGAAAAAAATTTGCCGTAAGCCCCGCTTGTACCCTAGTTTTTCACTTTTTAAGGATTTGAAGGTTTTTCCATTACGACATTTGTACTGTTACAAAGTTCTTAACGAATTCTTTAGAAGATCTGGAAATCTCAATTTCAGAATCATTTCAAATTATAATATACGTGGATATTTTCTAAATCAAGTTTCTATACCGGCTTTTCGTACCACCGCTTTTCGTAAATTTTATGATGTGGTTTCATGTCGTATTTTCAACAAGCTTCCACACTCTATCAGAGCTCTTAATTCTCATTCGTTATTCTTAAAATATGTAAAAAAATGGCTTCTTACCTTTGATATAGAAAGTATCGAATCAATGATGAATATGTAATTTTTTCTAATGTTTGATGAAATAGTATAATTTTAGTTAAATTTTTTTTTTTTCATGAAAGATTAAATATAACAGACCACAAATATAACTTTAAAGTTTTTAAGGGTCACCCCACCCATTCCATTTAATTTTGTAAATTTTGTTGGTAGCAGTGACAATAACACTATTTTTATTATATAAAATATCATTGTCATTACTATTTCTTTTTTCTGTGAAATATAAACTTAAGTTATTTGTATTTGGATTTTAAAGAAATAAAAATATCTATCTATCTATCTATCTATCTATCTATGATGCAAAGTATTTAGCTATACACTCTAAGAAATTTCTATTGAAAATTACTACAATTATTGTAGGCAACCGGTCCGTTACAATAATTGTAGCAATTTTCAACAGAAATTTTCGGTGTTTTATTTTCAACATCTTGTTGAAAGATGAAATGTTGAATTTTCATCACATAAAAAGTAAGCAATTTATCGTAAATCGTATATCGTATGGCGAAATTTTTAATCAATATTGGGTGAAAAACTAACATATATATTACATAAAATTCATGTCACAGTCGTTGAAAAACCAACATATAAGTCGTTGTTAATAAGCAAAAATTAAACTTTTTTTCAACGTAATGTTTAATAGTAAACAATACCTTTAGAAAATTAGTAAACTTTTTTTGTGACATTTCAACAATAATTGCTTACTTTTCGAGAAGAATAACAAAAAATTCACCCAATTTTTCAACTACTTGACTTAATTTTCAACATAGTTAGTTAGGTACTCAACTGAAAACATAAACAATCAACATTCTCGTGCTGGTTTCAAAGCATGCATGTTGAAAGATAATCTTCTTTTGATGAAATAACTATGTATGTTGATGTTCCTTGATTTTCTAATATGGTAAGGAAAAAAAGCAAGTTAATAAAAAAGTATATCATTTTTTTACTGTATTTGAAAACATACCATGGCATATCTTACAAAATCAAATTTCATTCTTCTAAAACAGTATACACGAAAGAAAGACTTAATATAATTAACCGAATTTTTATTTTACATTTTACATTTTTAAGTTTTCTTATGAACACTAATTAATCAAAAAAGTACAAAAACAACACTTTAATAAGGATAATAAATAATACATTAAAAAACAGCAAGGTACTCTGTCCCAAATCCCAATTCTCATTTTCTGTAAATAATATAGAAAAACATTAGAAAGTACCAAGTAAATTTCAATTTGTTACATGTTTTATGTTTAATACTTAAATAAATAATAATATTGCTTAGCAAATGCTATTCAGCTGAAATATACATTATGACTTACCTCTGCTTTTTGGGTCTTACAAATCAAGTTATTAATTTAACTTTAATTTGTAGCGTTTTGTATGCCCGCTAGGTTTTTATAGGTAGTGGTTTAAACAAAATCTATAATAGATATTAAATGGTTTATTTAAAAAAAAAAATATTTTCTGTGTATGAAATTAGACAAAAAATGGAACAAAATTTAAAACACCAATTCAAATATATGAAAAATCAAATTTTTAATAAATTTTTTTTTTAATTATTCTAAAAAATCAAAAAAACACACTTTTAAGAATTATGATATGTAATATTGTATTCTAGTTAGTCTTAAAAGATTCGACATTATCAAATCATTTTAACCGATTGTAAGATAATAAATAATAATTTTAAAAAAATTGTTGGAATTCAAACATTTTTCCAGTTATTGAAATTTTGTTAGTGAATCATCAAAAACTGATTTTTTGGCGAGCACACACTCAACAAAGGGGATTGAGCAAAAACTTTCAAATATTCAGCGGACTGCGGAATTCAAACCGACACAACATTAAAATTAAAAACTACTCAATTTACAACATAAACCAAACAATAGTTAACAGTAAATACTTTATATTTACCTCGAACTTTGATAATTTTTTTGTTTTTCTTTTCTTTCTTCACAAACCATTTTATTTTAAAACACGCACTTTGTGACTGCTACTGCGAGACTGATTCTGATCTGATTCTGTTCCTGCACGAGAAAAATACGAGATACATTGAACTTTTTTCTACGTTCTTACATTTTGGCACTCTGTTTTTTCACGATTACGAGATTATCAAAAGCGATAATTTACTGATATTCAACAAAAAATTTTGAATTAGAGAAAAACGATATTCAGAGGAAAACTATGTTTGCTGAAATTTCGTCTCTGCTTCCCCTTTTCCAGCGCTCAGTTGAGTATTGTACAAATTCATAATACATTTTTAACAGGAACATTTGATTTTCATCAAAAACTGTTGAATTAAAGAAAAAAATGTAATCCTTCAACAATAAATCGTGTTGAAAATTCATCTCCGTTCTTAACTTTAAGCAATCTACTAATTATTAAACAAAGTGCTATGAGTTTTCAATAGCGATGACTTATTTTCTTCAAAAAGTGTTTAATTATGTTAAAAATTCAACATTATATGTAATTTTCAACAAAAAATGTTGACTTTTAAGCATATGTTTATTTTTACTGCACTTCTATTTCGTTACTACAATAATTGTAGTAAAACTCAATCGGTGTTGTAAAAAGTTAAACACTTATTGTAGTAATTTTTCGAATATTTCTTAGAGTGTTGTTAGATTATCATTGGAGGTTTCATTATTGAATGACAAAAAGGATGGATACCCTGATATCTGAAAAAAGGATTTGGGATCGTTAATAAGGTTTGATTTGGTTTTATGTAAATATTGTTGGTAGAGAAAACTGTACAGTTCGTTGAATTGAAGATAAGCACCGAGGTACTTTGAGCAGTCAGTCGGGCACTGAGAGCGTAGATTCATAAGATTTATTTAAACAAATAACTGAATTAACTGATTTAATAAGTGATTTAAACCGGGTACAATTGCAAGTTGTATATTAACAGTCCCGTTTGTTTAATTTTACAAGAGTTTTACCTTGTGAAGATTCTTTTGCTAGTGGTTAATCAAAAATTATACTAAACAGTGTTATGTGTTACAACTTTTAAGATAATTCACGGCAAAAAGGGCAGGAAAAAAGCATACGCACCAGAATATAAAAAAAAAAAAATAAATCATGTTTATTTGAAAATTATAATTTTGGGAAACAAATTTACTTACATAATTATCATTGCTTGACTTTGCGAAATAGTTAGATCTGATAAGTGAATTTGATAATATAGCTTGAAAAAAGTATGCCAATTGATGATTTGTTTAAATAATCCGCCATTTTGCATACTTTTTTGTGCTTTTGAAATAAATATTTTTATAAAATTATTTTGTTAAAATCCACCAATGACAACATATCTCTTAAATTGGTAGATATTGTTTTTATAATTTTTCCCTCACACGTTTTTTTCTTATTTTTTAAGACCAAAAATAACGGTACCTCCCATACAAGTTTTTGGGGGAGTTTTCTAAATATTTTTTTTTTCTCAAAAACTGTTCCATAGCTTTTTTTAAAAAAACTCCGAAAATTTCATCTAGTTAAAGCTAAATAATAAATTTCAAATTTTATCAAAACTCAATATTTCGTAAGCGCCATGGTCGATTTTTTTTTTGAACTTCACAAGTAAAAGTTTCTTAATACAATCTACAAGATTAGAGAGAAAAATGTATTTAACATAAAAATAACGGTACCCAACATGCAAATGTTAAAAACTGGCTCTCGAAAATATAATTTATTAAAAAAAAAATTAAATTAAGATATTACTGACTGTACCTACCATATTTTCAAATTTTGAATTTCTCATTATCGGTCTAACCGATTTGAATGAAATTTTTTTATAGAGAAGCTTCTATGAAGTTTGAAAAACATTGCATTTCAAAACATAAAAAAATGTTTATTGAATTTTTGAAAACAAAAAAAAAATAATTTTTCTTGAAACATTCGATATCTCAAAAACGGCTCAATATTTTTTTTGAAAATTTAATTTTAAGTTGGCGGGCCAAATTTTTTTCTTAAAAATGTTTTAAGAATTTGTATATAAAAGTTTATTTTTTTAAGAAACCACTGCAACGACTTATAATTTTTGTTCTTGCATAAATTTTTATTTGCTTAAATCGTATGACATTCCGTTTTTAGTTGCAACTACTAAAAGAGTTGTTTTAGTTATTTAAAAAATGACCCAAACCGGTAGAGAAGCTGATGAGCGAAAACCAAGAACTGCCATCCCTTATCTAGAGTGTAAAGTGACCCGTGCCTATTGCACGGTTTGCAGCCTCTTTGAAACTCGGTCGAATCAAAGAGTAACCTAGCTTTACCATAGCAGTGAACCAGCATCTTCCAAGCGGAGGTAAACGCTATAGGGAAATGCATGAATCCAAATCTTGAAAAAAAACTATCCTAAAAAGAACACTGCCATCATGTCAGATAGTCAAGCGGATATAATAAAGGCACTAAGCTCATATAAAATCGGCTCTAAATTAGTGTGGGAGTGCATTGGTGCATCAACCCCTTTAACAAGGCCTGAGAATAGGAGAAAATGTCATCAAAACCAAAATTAAAAAAGGAGAGGAGGCAAACAGATCCAAGAACTGGAAAGAACTCCCAAAGCTGAGGCATGCGACACTACTACTGGGCAGTTACAACCAGCAACGTTTCGAAAACTGCATTAACTTAATTAGAAATAACCTAAGAATAATAACAGGTATCCTAACTGGACACTGCAAGCTTAGAAGGCACCTAAGTTTTCTTGGTAAGGTACGCAGTGCCACATGTAGATTATGCAGTATGCATCAGGAAACACCGGACCACATACTAGAAAGATGTTGTCCACTAATATGTACACCGAAGCAAACACCATCTGGGACAATACCAGGTGGAAGAGAATCACATATCCTCTGAAGGTGCCCCATATGCTAAATTTCCTAAGAGCAATATGTTTGGATGATGAACAGCAAGCTCATTCATTTTTTAAGTGGAGGCACAATAGATCTCCACGTCGCAGAGCAATAACCCTCAATAAAAATTTATTCATTCATTTATACAACAAACAAAACTATAGGAAAAAATAACATAGCAAAATCAGTCTCTCTTCCATCGCTCTACCATACGCCACACCGTAAGAAAAAAAAAATAAAAGTATAGAATTTTTCAAACAACTACCTCTTCCAAAGTTGTTCCTTATATTTAAAAACCCTGTGTCCCCAGATACAAGATGGAGCATTGCGCTCTATTTATTTTTATTTCAATCCACCCGTTTTATGGGTGATAGTCAAAGGTTTAATATTTATTCAGCAACAAAATATTAAAGACACAAAATATGTTAATGCAACTCATATTGGACTAAACTCATAGCATAATCCTTTTATTCAATGATAAATGATCTCAAACTAACTATGTAAAATATTCAACCTTTGAAAATAATCTACTTTATTAAAAAAAATAAAATGCACGACTGGGTCGCACGAACTTGTCCTATGTAATAGACTAGGAATTTTAAAAACGAATGTTATTAAGAAAACTGATCAAATTAATTTTTTAAATTTTTTAATACAGTGAAAGCTCTAATAAGCGGGCACTAATCATCATCATCATCATCGACTCGACAACCGGGTTCCGGTCCTGGCCTCTTTCAACAAGTCTCTCCACCTATCCCGGTCTCTAGCCGACGCCATCCAGTTGCGCACCCCAAGGCTTCGGGCGTCCTGGTCTACGCCATCTCTCCAGCGCAAGCATGGTCTACCACGCTGTCGTCTAACATAGAATGTACCACAAAGAACTTTCCGAGCAGGTTCCTCTTCGCTCATGCGAGCTAGGTGCCCTGCCCACCGGAGTCTACCGAGCTTAATTTTTGTCACGATATCTGCTTCCAGGTAGATTGCGTACAATTCATGATTGTACCGTCTCCGGAATCGTCCTTCCTCACATATGGGGCCAACAATTCTCCTTAAGACTTTTCTCTCGAACGCAGCTAAGAGGTCGGAGTGCCTTTTGCTAACACCCAAGTCTCGGATCCATATGTGAGTACTGGCAGGACCATGGTCCTGTACAGCAGCAGTTTTGAAGTTATGGTGAGATTTCTGGATTTGAAAAGCTTTGACAGACTATAGTAGCGGACACTCATGGTCCCCCAATTTTTGTCCAGTTGTGGGAACTGTCCGGTTAAGGGAAAACAATAGACAAAACTTTTTTTTTTTTAACTTGATATTAATTCTGATTAATATTGGATCCACCTTGCCATTTTCCGCGAACATCTTCTTTATTTCTTGAAATCTCTGTAACTTGTGTTTTTCCAATATTAAATTTAAAAAACTTTGCATAGATAAAATAAGTATTTCATGTCGTGACTGAAAAAAAATCAAACCTTTTTGCCAAAGTGCGAACGGATAAGTTTTTGTTGTCCAATGCATTGGCAATTTACATCATTTCTTTAAAGAAAGCAATCTTTTTTTGTTGCCATTATGCAACCCGCTTCTCTTGGCATCACGAGAAAAGAAATAACATGTGCAAAAACGAAACGCGATGGGAAAAGGAAACCATACCTTCTCACTCTCAAAATTAAACCAACTACCCACAGTAACTAACTCGGGAAATCCCCTAATAACCTTTCAACATAACATTGCACTGTCCAGTTATCAGAGCTTCGCGTTACATTTTTGAGAAGAAATAATCCCTAAATAAAATAATGTGTCCGCGTATGGGAGGTTTTCTATCTAAAATGGGCAAGAAAACGTATCCACGTCCGTTTATGAGAGTGTCCGTTTATAGGAAAGTTATTTGTATGAGATTTCCGAAAAAGAAGTTTGTTCCCGAAAATGTGTTCATTTAAGGGAACTGTCCGCTTATTGGAGCTGTCTGCAAGTAGAGCTTTCACTGTAGCAAGAGACGAAAACAGAATGCTATGCAAATATGAATTTATGCAAAAACAAAAATTATAAGTCGTTTTAGTGGTTTCTTAAAAAAAGCTTTTATTACAAAAATTTTTAAAACATTTTTAAGAAAAAATTTTTGTACGCCAATTTAAAGTTTTTATTATTGTTCGAATAAAAATTAAATTAAAAAAAAATATTGAGCCGTTTCTGAGATATTGAATTTTCAAAAAAAAAAAAAATTGATTTTTTTTTTTCAAAAATCAAAAAATATTTATTTTAAAGTTTTGAAATGCAATGTGTTTAAGACTTTTTAGAAGCTTCTCTATAAAAATTTCATTAGAACCGTTTTGTGGATAATGAGAAATTAAAAATTCGAAAAAATGGTTCTATGTTAGGTACAAGCTGTAATATCTTAATTTAAAATTTTTTTTTAATAAATTAAAGATCATAAAAATTAATTGAAAGAAAAAAAAATTTATCAAAATTCTAGGTGCCGTTTTAAGAGAAAAATACGATTTTTGAAAACCATTTTTTTTTAATTTTTTAACATTTGTATGGTAAGTACCTTCATTTTAAGGTAAAATGAAATTTTTTTTATCACATCTTGTAGATTATATTGAGAAAGATTTATTTATCAAGTTTAAAAAAAATCAAGCATGGGGTTTTCGAAATATTGAGTTTTGAAAAAAAAATTGAAGTTTTTTTTTAAAAATCCAAAAAAAATTTTTTTGAAAATTTGAATACACAATTCTAGTTAAATTTTTGAAGAGCCTTCGCAAAAAAAAATGATCAAAATCGGTGGTACAGTTTTTGAGAAAATCAAAAACAAAAAAAAAATGGTTCCATGGAGGGTACCCTCAATAACCATTTTTCGGAAAAATTTTTTCAAGCATTACCTAGCTTATTTAACTAAATGAAATTTTTTTGTGTTTTTATTTTTTAAATCTGTTCAGCAGTTTTTGAGAAAAAAAAATATTTATAAAATTTCGAAAGAAAATCGTATGGCAGGTGCCGTTATTTTTGGTCTTAAAAAAAAGAAAAAAACGTGTGGGGGTAAGAAATCAAAACCCATATCTACCAAGTTTAAAGAAAATCGGCCGAGCCGGTTAGGCTGTAGTCGCAGCGACAGACAGACAGAATTGCCAGACCCACTTTTTTAGTCTTCGCTATCATCGTAATGTCAAATTTGATCAAAATCTCGAGTTCGATTTTTTTTTACGAATGCATAACTTGCCTTATAGTACCTATAAGTCGCAAGTAAAAACAAACAAACTGAACAATTCAGGATTAAAAGAATATAATTTTCCGGCTTGCAGTTTTAGGGGTTGGTCACATTCGACTTTCCCTTAGCTAACATTCTCAATTGGAATTGACTTCAAATTGAAACAACACGAAACAGGTAACTGGATTAATAAATTATTGAAAGTTATCGAAGACAGCTACATATATCCTTCTAATATTACTTTATTGATTTCAGTTTGATTGATGAGCGAAAATACGAGTAGAATTATTATAAGGTATTGGTATTGTGTCATCGTTGTCATTTGAGTTTCTCCGGTCAATTATTTTTTTTTCAAGTAGTTCGATTTAAGTTTTCATGGATCCAGGCTAATCGATTGAAACATTAGGGATATTAATTATTATCATCCTAACAAATTGATCCATATATTGACTATACGAAAAGGTGCTTAGGTTATTGGGTTATATTTCAAGCTGAATTCATCAGTTGAGTGGATTAGTTGTGAAATTGAAAATTTATCACTATTTTTGCACTGGCATTTGTGATCAATGCTTTCAGGAAAGGGGTTTGTTGATATCAGAAAGAAGGATTAAATTCGGCCTTTGATATACATACGTATATGTTCCACTCAAAAATGTATCTTTTGCAAAATTTCTACAACGAATGGGTAGTTATTTAAACATTTCCCTTCAATCAAGTATCTTAGTTACGTAGGAAATAATATTATCAATTTATTAGTTTACACGAGAAAATCAAGCACACATTTCGACTTCGACGCATTTCCGACCTAAGCAAACGTAATAATGTTTTGATTTGCAAAATTTTTTAAAAATTTCTGAAACTTCTGTGCCAAAAATCATTTTAATCTGTTATGTTGATAATGATATTGAGAAAAATAATTAAAAAATGCTTCTATGTTATAATGCTAGCTACTTTTAGTAATTAGTTAATTTAAAATGATGAATGAATTATATATATTGGGGTTTCGCTTTTTGCACTATGACCTACAGATCTATTTTGCTCTCACCTTAAACTGGATTAGCTTCCTCATCTTACAGTTCTTTCTCCAAGTCTATTGGTTTCTGAAATTTGAGTATTTAGGTTACATTCAGGGAGGAAAGGTCATTCTCTTGTAACTGGTATCGTACATGGATAGTTTTTTTTTCCATTGGTGGAAAACATTTTCAGAGCATGTGGTTCGGTCAACGATACATATACAATACATATATGTTAATCGTAAGAACTAAGAAACTCAAAAACAATTGTATCAAAATTCTAAGTGCTGTTTTTCTGAGAAAAGTACGATTTTAAAACATTTTATTTAAGAATTGTTCAATTGTAACTACTCGGAGAAAATAAGTTGACTTTTTTTCATGTTAATCCAAGATTTTTATTTTGACTAGATTTAACATTCTGTTCGATTACAGCTGATTACCCTTAACTTTTTTTAAGACCAAAAATACCGGTACCTGCCACATGACTTTTATCAAAATTTTATAAGATATTTTCCTTTTTTTTTAAATCCCAAAATTTTATTTAATTAAATGCTAGAACTCGAAAAATGATTATTAATAGTACTCCCTTAGAACCATTCTTTTGGTTTTAATTTCTCAATAACTCTACAACCGGTTTGGTCATCTTTTGTATGCTATATTTCAATTTTTTTTTTTTTCAAAGCACAATTTTTCGAGAACATAACACTTGATTCTATTAAAACTGTATAATGTATATGTTATTAAAAGTTTTTTTAATACAATCTCCAAGACGCGAGAGCAAAAATTTAATTTGATCGTAAAATAACGGCAACTACCAAACAAATGATAAAAAATGGTTTTCGAAAATCGTTTTTTTTTTTTTTTGAAACTGGCACCTAGAATTTTGATAAATTTTTACGATCTACAATTCAATTTAAAAATATATGAAATTAAGATATAACCCACTCATTTACCAAAGAACCATCTCTTCGAATTTCTCATTATCGGCATACCGGATTTTAATGAAATTTTTTATAGAGCAGATTCAAAAAAGTTTGAAAAAATATTGCTTTTCAAATTTTCGATATTATTTTTTTTTTCAATATTTATATTTTTTTATTTAATGTTTATTCCTACAGTAATACAAATTAAAAGTTGGCGTTCCAATTTTTTTTTTAAAATGTTTTTTGTTTAGTAGTTGGAGCTAGAACAAAAATTATAAGTCGTTGTAGTTTTTTCTTAAAAAAAAAACAATTCTTATATACAAAATCTTAAATCATTTTTAAGAACAAATGTTGATACGCCAACTTAAAGTTTTTATTATTATACGAATAAAAACTAAATTCCAAGAAATATACTGAGCCGTTTTTGAGATATCGATTTTTCCAAAAATAAATATTTTTTTTTTTTTCAAAAATTTAAAATATATTTTTTTTTATGTTTTGAAATGCAAAGTTTTTTAATCTTTTTAGAAGCTTATTAAACTCCTTTATGCCAATGATGCGAAATTCAAAATTTGAAAAACGGTTTTATGCATGTCTTAATTTCAAATTTATTTTTATTAAAATTTTATCAAAGTTCTCGGCGCCGTTATCGAAAAAAGTACGATTTTCGAAACCCCTTTTTCAACATTTGTGTGGAGGGTAGCGTTATTTTTAGGTAAAACACATTTTTTTCCTCACATCTTGTAGACTATATTAAGAAACTTTTATGAATCAAGTTTAAAAAATCAAGTATGTGGTTTTCGAATTATTGAGTTTTGAAAAAAAAAAATCAAAAACAAAAAAAAAGGTTTGAAGGGGGTACCATTAATAACCATTTTTTAGAACAATTTGTTTATTTCTTTTAAATCTGCGGTTCAGTTTTTTGAGAAAAAAAGTACTTATAAAATTTCAGAAAAAAAAATTGGTATGG
The DNA here is from genome assembly GCA_911387755.1 of Chrysotoxum bicinctum. NCBI lineage: Eukaryota > Metazoa > Arthropoda > Insecta > Diptera > Syrphidae > Chrysotoxum > Chrysotoxum bicinctum. The sequence goes on from OU426988.1 coordinate 204,370,403, forward strand.
CAGCGTTATTTTTGGTCTTAAAAAAAAAAAAAACGTGTGGGGGAAAATTTAAAAACGATATCTACCAAGCGTAACGAAAATCGGCCGAGCCATTTAGGCTGTAGTCAAACAGACAGACAAACAGACAGAATTTCGAGACCCACTTTTTTTATCTTCGCTATCATCGTAATGTCAACTTAGATCAAAATCTCGAGTTCGATTTTTTTAATAATTTAGTCGTCATAGTGCCAGCCCGGCAGATCGACCATAGACCATATATTCAAATTGAGCCAGATCCTGGAAAAGACCAATCGCCATCTATTTATCGAATTCAATGCCACATATGATAGCATTCAACGTCAGGATCTCTATATGATTATGGCCGAACTCGGGATCCCGAGAAAACTGATCCAACAGTGTCGCGTGACATTGGAAAATACGCGGTGCAATGTTCAACTAGCGAGTAACTCTTCTGAACTATTCCAAACATGCACAAGAATATGCGCTATCATGTGATTTCTTTAATCTCGTTCTAGAGCAGATAGTGCTAAGGGCAGACGTTAACACGGAGGGCACTATATTCAACAAATCTGTCTAAATGATATCGACATCATTGGCCATTTCCAACTTTATGTAGTAGTAGAGTCTTTCACGACTGTTAAAGATCAGACGTGATTTGTTGGTCTTGACTTAAATGAGAACATTGCCAAGTATATATGCTATTAGCAAATAAACAAACATCTGTGCACAGATTAGGGCAAAGCGTCACTGTTGATAGCAAAAGCAAGAACTTCGAGGTAGTTAAGAAGTTTGTCTCCCTTGGAGATAATATTAACTCCACGAACGACACCTTAGTGAAGATCCGATGAAGACTTACTCTACGAAACCGCTGCTACTTTGGCTTAGCAAAACAAATGGGTTTAAAACTCCTCACTCGTAAGATGATTTGCACGCTCTACAAAACCCCTTATACTACCAGCCCTGCTTTTCACCACCGAGTGCTGGACTATAAGCAGACATGGAGAGACGATACTGGACCCTTTCGAACGAAAAATCTTTGACGAATATTTCGTCCTGTTTGAAAGGAGAGCGAATGGAGGAGAAGATATAACCATGAATTCTATCAGCTGTCCCAAGATATGGATGCAGTCCAGAAAACCAAATCATGTTGACTTAGTTGACATGTATAATATTTATTTATATTTCTTCTTTTCTTTTTAAACTTTGTAAGCCAATGGCCCCGTAAGTGCCAAAAAAGTTATAAATTTTTTTCAATTTATTTTATTTTTGTTAGTAAACACAAATTGTAAACATATAAACCAAAAGACGTATACTACATTGACTCGGCAACATTGAGCGAATGGACAACAATGTTCCAGCTAAGACAGTCTTAGAATTCCAGCCTCCAGGTTCTCGGCGACAAGGAAGACCGAACTTCCAGTTTAAAACCAAGCCATCGCGAATGCTAGTACGCTTGACGTGGATGACTACAAGCAGCTTGTCCGGAATCGCAGAGGATGGAAAGCTATCTTGTCTCGGGCTGTGACTCTTCTTGGATCGGGAGCCGGTTAAGCATGTACACAGGTATTTCAGGAAATCAGCTAAAATCGTTAATTGCAAAGTTTGACGAAATCGGTTCAACGGTTTAGGCTGTAGGTTGCGGATGCTTACAGACATGATATACATTAGACTTTCATTTCCACGGATGGACAGAATACCCAAACCTAAAATTTTTCAAAAAATTTGAATTTGTCAGATATTTCAATAAATATGGTTTCTTAATTTGTTAACTTTATTTATTAATTTTAGTAACTTAAGTTTATATTTGAGGGGCTATTTAAAAATTCCCAAAAAGAGTTACTCTACTATTTCTTAAGGACTTTTTCAATAATTTCCGAAGTACTCATCGAGGCATAAATATTGAAAATTTCAAACTTTTTATTCTTTCTCCATACGTCTATAAAACCTCAAAAACTGTCTAATCGTCTGCCAAACTTTTTAACTCACTAAATATTGCCCAAAGGATTTTTGAAAATATGCAATTAGTTCAGAAACATTAATTTCGCTTTGTCATTAAAGCGCACTTTACCTGTTTGTTATTCGTTTATAAATTTAATTGTAATAATTCGAGCGTGTTGATATGGTCAATGGGTCTGTTGGGAAATCTTCAGTTCTTTTCATAATTTACTCGTTAATTAACGCACGTAAATTAAAGGCAGCATTTCTACGAAGTAATACACAGGTTATAAGGTAGTACACTTAGGTAGTAGTAAATTTTGAATAAATTTAATAATTTAAGAAACCCAAGGACAAATTCATCATGAGTTTAATTTGAATCAACATTTTAGTATTTCTTTCAAGGATAACTTCAAAAAGAACTTTCCTTTATAATATTGTGTTGTCCTAAAAAAAACAAAAAGCAATACTGGCATGTTCATAAGTACCCATAGTAATAAAACTTGGGGCTGTTATACTTTTGGTTATGAGAATTTGTTTTGGACAACCTATTATGGCTGCTGAGAGTTGAGAGTACCTCTTAAGGCGATTGTGAGTTCAACTTGTGAGTAGGTACTTAAACGTTATTATAAATCTTTGTGTCGTGAAATCGTGACGAAATCTATTAAGGCACTCACGGCCAACAAGTTGAGAGTTTCTTGCGGCACATTAAACTAATTTACCAATAAATTAACCAAAATTAACGCAGTTTAGTTTCACTAAAAAGCCAGCTGAGGGTTCACGGAGGAATTTCCTATTTCTTAAAGAATTTGTAGGTAAATATATTGTTATTGACCAGAAATATTGTATAGCCTTTTCACTTGGGATATACGAATAACTAAATATGACCGGTTTTGCATTCGTAAAAAAATCGAATAAGAGATTTTCAGCAGACTTGACATCACTGTTATATACATACATATCTACCCTGGGGGCACTTAAGCGGTTCTGACTACCCTTAAAATTTTTGAGGGTAGCGCGAGGGTTAGGAAAATTGTTCAAGATTTCAAAGGAGATACCCATGCACATTTGTTTTGAATGTCTGAATATTTTAATGGGAGAGATTTATTGAATCGGCTAAAGCGTTCCACATTCATGTAGTGCCGATAAAAAATAATCTCTTTCAAAATGGTAAACTGATAAGCATGCCCTGAAGTGTGAGTATTACTGTTAAATTGTTTAAGGGGAAGAATGCAACTGGCTATTTCGAAGAACATAGTAACATAGTAAAATGAAAGACAAGAAACATTGCAACGTTGCTCTAGAGATTCAAATGTTTCTGGTTAAGTTCCATCACCTATCATTATTAAAGCTATTTTTTGGATTCTATCCAAGATACTTAAATGAGTTATTTGAGCACGGAAATTTAACTCAAGCTTTGGATAAATACATGTCATATAGATTACAGCCAGATCAGAAGAAGTGAAACATTTCTTGAAAATTCGTCGAAGGAAATCTAATAACGTTTTCGATGACGTCGATAGCGGCTGTGGAGGAGCGCTGGGCTTGTCTGCTTTAACGGCAAATGACAGCACTTAGTTTTTGAAGCATTAAATTGTACGCGGTTTTTTGTTCCCCATTTTACAATGCTGGCAGGATAAGAATAAGCTTATCATACGCTGCTGTTCTAAATCCATATCCGAAGAACAAAGCTTTGAGCAGCTGAGAGCACTGTCATCAGCAAAACAATAGGATGGACAAGAAGCTTTGGACAAAAGATCATTGATGAATATAAAAAAGAGAGTAGGAGATAAAACGAACCCCTGTGGAACATCTGCTTATGAAATCTTATGAATTTCAAACTTAAAAACGTCTAGCTCAAGTTGTTTGTTCAGACCTGAACCACTGTTCGATGAGATATAGCATCACATCTCCAGTGGACTTATTGCTACGAAGCCATACTGGCTGTAATTGAAAAGCTTTAATTCTTCAAGATATTTCTTTCATTGATAATTTAACAGCGTTTGAATGACCTTGGAAAGAAGGGATGTAAGTGCAACGATAGTTCGAGGGACAAGATGATTGGCCTTTTTTAGGTGCAGGCCAAGCAAATGATGTTGTCCATCCATTAACTGAAGAAGACCTCTTTAGAAAAATAGGTGGATGCTATCCGGGCCAGCGAATTTGTGTATCGAGATCTTTCAGTCCTGCAACTTTACGAATGCGAAAGAAGACTTTTCCCATAAGAACGTCAACGCCCTTAAGTACAGGAGGAGCCATACCGATTTCTAGGAGCGTCGAATTTTCGCTTTTACTTGTAACTTGTGTCACTGTAGATGAGAGTAGGAACCGAAGTACTGTTTCGTAAATTTTTTACAAATCACCAAAAAACTTTACATTGGGACACCATAGTCTTTTTTGACTTATTTTAAGGTCATGTAAAAATTTGGTCTGTCGAATAGGACCATTAGATATCTTTCAATCTTTTTTGAACTTATTCCGGTTTTTCTCTGTACGATTGGCTTTATAACATCGGAAACTTACTTCACTGCCTTTAATAACCTATTTACAGCTCGAATCAAACCATGAATTCCCCTTTGGGTGGAGAGCTTTTTAGGGATAAGTTTGGGATAAGCTTTCTCATTCTGAAAAGAATTAAATTTGAAAACATATCTACATTGGAGTCCAGGTCAAATCGAGAAAGCATAGTGACCAATTCAAGTTCCTGAAGAAATCATTGAGACGGTTCAAGTTGGCTTTCTCATATTTTTTCTCTGTTTTGTTGACATGAAAAATTAACTCAGCAACTATTATATAATAATAATATAATAATTAATAATACCTTTCTTCGGGTGTTGATTGTCCAGAAAAACTTAGCCACGAAGAATTGAGTACATTTAGATCTCCTGTATCAACTATTTCAATATGATGATAATGAGAAATAATTATGTGGATGTTGTCGGGCAGAGCCAGTGGCGTGGCGTGGGTGGGGCAGAGGGGGCAGCAGCCGGCCGAGGGCGGCAAAATGTCACCGGTGAAGCGGGTAGAGTAGAGATCATATGTACACCAGACATCTCTCACAAAGACCCAATGAACCAGGTTCTGCCAAACGTACATATCGAAGGAGAAAAAGGTCGCCGTGGTAGAATCTTTCATCGACTTCTTCGAACCATAAGGAAAAAATGCAGAAGATCTCACTAACGATATAATCGCGAAGATAACATCAGATGGACTGGACATACAGAACTTGAGAGGACAGGCTTATGACAACGCTGCCACAATGTCAGGGATCCACAATGGAGTTCAAGCTCGGATCAAAGCACTGAATCTGAAAGCTATACATTCGTTGCATGCACAAATCACTCACTCAACTTGGCTGGGGTACACGCTGCTTCTGAATCATTGAATTCCGTGAGGTTTTTTGGAACTCTGGAGAAGCTATTTGCCTTCATTTCTGCATCAACTGCTCGGTGGAACGCTTTGGTTGTCGTCACAGGTCAAGCAATGAAACGAGTCACTGAAACGAGCTAGAGCGCTAGACATGAAGCTTAAAAATAAATTTGAGGAAGTACTTGAGGTACTGGAAGAATTTATTCAAACTTCCGACACAACATCAAGAGCTAGTCTTCTTCTGACAGCTTCTTCACTTTTCTTAGCTTTTGGGCTGCAGTGATACCTGAAGTAGATGACGCGCAGATTTACCTGCAACAACGAGGAGTGAGTATGTATAAGTGTGCTCAGAAACTCTGCGCTTTAAAAGCTCTCCCAGTGGAGAGCAAAGACCGTTTCGTCCAAGCTACAATCGACTTTGCTAAGACTCTCTGCGAAAAACTCAGAATCGAACTCAAAATGAGAAGAATTCGCTATGCCACTGGGCAGAGCGCCCCGAATTTGTTAGAAGTTGAGCTGCTATCCAAAGCAATAAATAAAGCATGTGTATGAACGATGCGCTTATGCACTGTGAATTAAGACCACATAAAATTAAAGTTTGCATTTAAACAAATGCAATATGTAGTTAAAGCTGAAAAGCTGTGCACTTATATAGCGAAGCCATATGGTGGGAAAAAAAGGGCCAGGCAGGTTAAATTCCATGTAATCAGATTTTTCACGAACTGGGGTTTAGTAAGTGCCAAAACTGCGGGCCTGTTTTTCGCAGAGTATGGAATTAGCGCAGACATTTTTCAAAAGCCCCCAAATGTTGCTACAATAGACTCTATATACAATCAACACTACAAAAACAAATCAGACAATAAACTAAGTTGATATCGGGTTGCGCTCATAAATAATTTATGCCTTAATGGTAAATTGTATTCATCCGCTCCTGGATTCTAAACCAAATGAAAGGAATTTATCTCAATTTTTTTTTTGGTTCAATTAGTTACACACAATGCAAGGCATGGCCCAAACAATGCATGCACCCACCACCCCAAAGCAACTGTGATTGATGCGAGAAGGAGAATCAAGGAAGCAAGATGTAATCCTATACCATTGTCCTTGAATGGCACTTGCATCAAAGAAGCCGAAAGGGTCTCAGTGCTCGGTAATATGTGTCAACGACGGTATTCGTTGGAATGATCACATTTTTTGAGACCACCAAAAACCCTGCAAATGCTAAGATTTCTCTATTGGCGGTGTACGAACATTTTCAGTCCCTCAGATCTGGCTGTAATTTATAAGGCGTTTATATGATGTCTTAAACTTGAGTATAACTCACATCTTTGGCCCGGTGCAGCCCAAACTTCTTTTAATTAACTGGATCATATTCAGAACAGAGCGTTAAAAGTGAAAGGAAACAGAACCATCATTGAACCGTTCCAATCTCGTGAACACACTCGGTCTTTCCTTGTTTATATCTTCCTTCACAACCAGTGCTCACTCGAAATGGCCTTTTACATTCATCGCCTCAAGAGTTCAGCTTTAGTACCCGTTTCGCTAAGAATGTTCATCACTTTACCCTTGAGCCTAATTCTGCACGTAAACCGTCTACAGAGATTTGGTTTTTAGTCAGACAACGCGAATATGGAATAATTTAAAAATTCCTCAGTAAAGAATTGATTTGATTGAATGTTCGCAATATCTCCAAGAACTCAAACCGATTCAAAGGTTATTCTTCAAAAGTCTATTTCGTTTCCCGAAATAATTATATGCAAATAAAGATATCCATGATGTGTGTAAATCCTAAAATAATTCTACCCAAAATCGTCTGCGTCAATTGAAAGAGTGGAGTGCTTTTGCAAGATCTCATGGACTGCGTTTGAATCCTTGAGAATCTATAATTTAGATATCTGACAGAAGTTATTTGCGAATATCATATCCAAAGAAGACAACTAAATCTGTATTTTGCATTTGAATCGTGTGTCAGCATCGATAACAAGGGTAATTTGCCTACTTGAAGAGAGATTTAAATCAATACCGTCAATCAGAGGAAAAAATTGTTTGAATTCAAATTCAATACAAATGAAAATGATTCGCATAAATTTGAATTAAGAGTTATCAGCGGCAACTAAACCCAATGCAGATAGGAGCACATCTTAACTATTGACAAAAAAAGCTCATTTATAAAAAAAACCCTTAAATATCACTGACAGTTTTAATCCCTATTTTTTGCCATGATGAGGGTATGATGAACATTAATAGACAACAAATGAGCTATTATATTTTTAATCTATTTTGTGCTTCAAAAACTCATCGGTGCATTCATTCGAAATAACTTGCATCAAGTTGACTATAAAGGCAAAACCATAAATCAGCATCGAATGAATTTTGAAACTTTTAACCTATTTTATGGAAGGATGGAATTTCTAAAATATCACATATTCAAAACAATAAACCACAACGGCGAAACTTAATTTATTTTTACATTATTGTTTGATATTTGGGTTTTCAAATGAAATACTAAAAATAAACCCACACCGCATTGTTTTCGTCTAGCAGTTCATTTTGTGTGGGACAACTATTGGTTTCGTGTGCAAAATGTCGATTTTAAATGAAACGTTACATTGGAGTTACGGACACGGATGGATAATATTATTATTTCTTGTTATACGGTTCGTTCCACTAAGTATCGTTTTCGAAACCAGAAATAGACTGTTTTGACATTCACTCCCGTAAATATTTATTCCTGTAATTTATTAACAAACATCAATACTCTACATTAATTGCCCCCCATTGTCACAGTGAAAATTTCAACTTAATTTTTGGGTTTAACTTAAACTTTAGTTTAACAATTAAATTGGTTTCGTTTCAGTTTCGTTCAAACCTTCAAATAAGTTCTTCTGTTGATTTGGCATTTGGAACCACTTGACAACACAGTGAATTTTCAAGTAGACAGCTGTCATATCTTACGTTATCGAATAAATAATTTAATTTGGAAAGTTAATGAACAACAGAGCAAAATATGAATAATTTTTCAATAAATAAATAAATACAATTTACTGTTGGATTTTTATCGGCGTTAAGAATGTCAAGGAAAACCTACTCCCATTCTTTTAGTTTAATGGCCTTATTTCCTGTTACAGTAAAATCCGCTTACCTGAAACACTTTTTTCGTCCCCAAGTATTTTCCGACCAATTTCCCTTAAAACACTCCGCTTAAGTGAAACTCGCTTAAGTGAAAAACCCGTATAACTGAAACATATTTTCAGTTAATTTTTTAATCTTTTTCATTAAAAAAAACTCTCTTAAGTGAAAAAAAATTGAATCGAACAGAACAAAAATTTGCTAGTTTTCGTTTTTCAATAAATTATTTTTGTGTTATTTAATCGTTGTTTTATTTAACTTCTTTCAAGGCAAGTCCAAAAGATAAAAACAATATTGTTTCTAGAATTAAATCTCCGCTTAATAGAATTTTTAAATCCGTTTAAGTGAAATTTTTTTCACTTATCCGAAAAATAATTTCACTTAAGCGGGGTTCGTTTAAGTGAAAAACCCGCTTAAGTGAAAGAAAGACTGTGACATTTGCCGTTTCTCTTAAGCGGTTTTTACTGTATCTTCAAATTTGTTTTGTTTTTAACATCATTCTTGAAACTATTATTTTTTTTATTTGGTCTGCATTAAGTTTAACACTCGTTTCGCTTTTATATACATAGATATATCAATAAATAATTCAAGACCTTCTGCTTTAGTTCTTTTAATTGATGGTTTCTGAGATTGCAGAATGCACTTTTAATTTTTGCACAAATCTAAGGTGCATTTGGCTCATAGAAAAATTTGTATGCCGTCTAGTTGCCCTTACTTTGCTTTCCACTTGAAGAAACGAATTAGGAATAACTTAAAAGCTCAAGGTGATGGATGTTTACAATAAAAACGAAGTAACTGTAGCTGTTTAATACATAAATTTTCAAAATCAGAAAAAATAACAAAAATTGACCTTGAGCCCACTTAAGGACAAACATAATTTTATAAAAAGAAAAGGTCACGAAAAAAGGAAACATTTAATAAAAAAAAATAAGTATTTACTATGTTCTTGGATGAATTTTAAGTATTAACTTCAATTAATACAGTAATTGATTATAGTATTTGCAATCAAGTAAAAACTTTTTTTTTATGCATACGAAACAAAGTAAACACTGAAAATCTGAGCTTCTACTTAAATTTTAGTATTTACTTAAACTTTTTATTTTGAGTAAGTACTGCAATTTTATGCATACCACCCATTGTTATGTGAAATTTGGTTATAGGAACCCGCCACGGCCAGAAGCATCCAATTGACCAACATCATATTCCATACAAAATTCTTAAGACCATTATAATCAATCAATAATTTATATTAATTATAAAATTATAATTCATTCAAAAGCTATTAAAAAAACATCAACCTGGAACTTAAACGCACCTTATATTGCATCATTTATAATGCTGCCAACTTTAATTAGTTCAATTGAACTGAAGTTCAGATTATAATGTGAAACCAGACGATGCGAACTTCATATAAAGCTCAAGTTAAGGTTCATCTGAGGTTTAAAGGCCTTAATACGCTATTCACACCAAATCAAAATATAGATTTCGAGCAAAATTCTCAAAATCTCATCCAAATCTACTAGATTTCCCATACATTTTCAGATTTCCAAATCTACCAGATTACGACAAAATCTCCTCAAAATCTACTTTCAAACACAAGATTGTCAAAACAAACAAACCTTTAGAAATGTTCTGCTCTGTCAGCAAATTGTCAGCAAGAGAAGAGGTAGATAAAAAGCAGATAATGGAGTTGAGTCTCGAGTGACTATTTGAAATTTGAATTGTGGGGAGAGAAGGGGAGAAGATAAATTATATCCGAGAAAGCAGGATAAATGGACAGAAACGTCAAATGAAATTCTGGTTCTGTTCAGTGCGAACGCTTCAATGAGATTTCGTAATCTTGTTGCTGAAATCCGAGATTATAATTCGGTGTGAAAAGCCTATAAACCGTATGATTTTAAATGAATGAGCTACAATAAAACTTTTAACAAAAACTCAGAACAAATACGTGCGACTTATTCGTACAATTTTTTGTATTCCTGTCTGGGTTTTATTCTAATTCACCGAATATGATATTCGATTTAATTTGTTTTTGTTTTAGTTATTTTGCAAATCTCTCATTAATTGAATAAATTGGCTTTGTTTTATGAGTCCATTGCACATCATTTACCACCAGCTAGCTTGCCACAAACTAATGTGGCTGAGCAAAAATGTGGGCTAAACTAATTAAATGTATCTATGAATCTGTCAAATCAGATTTGGGATTATTGATATCCTTTAAAATGGAATTTCATGAAAATAACATGAATAATATAAGAAACTTAATTTCAATTCTCTATTAACTTCTAACTACGACTTCCTTTGAAAACAGATTTATCAATCAATAGCTAGATGAATTTTATACAAGAAGATTTATCAATATTTACATATATATCCTGTCAGAGGATATTTTATCTAAAATACCTTGGAACTTGAAGATAAATTAATTACTGACTTGCCTCAAACAGGATAGGCTACGAGGAGTTTCAGTTTGTAGATGACGTTCCTAGTGCTACATATCAGGAAAATAACCTAGCATCTAACAAAACTTTTTAAAAGTGGTGATAGTTAGGTATAGTCAAACTTTGAAAGGACTAGATTTTAGATTTCTGGTGAAATACTTTATTATTTTCTCCTCCACCAGCTCTTTCATCTCATACCGCTAGATATCTTTAGCAAACAATCGGCTGCTAGCACAGCCATTCAGCTTAAAGCCTCCTTGCAGTGGATTAATAATGACATTGACTACTCCATTATACTGAACTCGTCGATTACACCACCCCTCATCAAAAATTCAATAAAAACTTTCAAGTGGCCATCCCTTCCAGGTCCACCTGGGAAAATGAGTCATTTTTGGTAGACGAAGCGATTCATTTCTACACAGATGGATCTAAAACCGATGACGTGGTCGGTGGAGGCGTATACTCCGAAAGATTAAATCTTTGTTTCTCCTTTCGTGTTCCCAGTCGCTGTAGCGTATTCCAGGCAGAATTTCTAGGATTCAAAGTAGTCCTCTCTTGGCTCAAAGAAAACGTGATATCGACTATACTGATATACGCATCTTCTCAGACAGTCAAGCTTCCATAAAGTCATTGGACTCAAAAAATTGAACAATTTTAGCTTTGTCGGATAGCAAATCTAACATCGGTATACCGCTATGCTTATGTTAAAGCATGATACCATTAAGAAAGCGAACCATAGATGGACCAGCACCCCAACTTGCCAGTCTACAAAACTAATTTGGCCATTGCTTGACGCTAAACTCTCAAAACAACTAATTTCTATTGGTAGATTGCACATTAGCTCCATTATAGGTGTCCTTACTGGACACGCTTTTCGACTTGGAGTTCCTGCAACTGATTTTTGCAGAAGCTGCATGGATGAAGAAGAAGAGGAGTCTATGTTCTTGTCCTGCCCTAGCACAAAGACATAGACTCCACTTGGGAGACTTCTACTATAATGATCCTAGTGATGTAAGAAATTCCGACATTCACTGTCTTAAACGCTTCATTGCTAGCTCCAAATGGTTTAAGGAAAAATTTTTCTTACTAAAATGTAGACCATGTCTGCAATAGTATACGACTTATAGGTACTATAAGGCATTACTTGCCTCGAAAAATGGTTATAAAGGGTACCCCCATGGAACCTTTTTTTCTTGTTTTTGTTTTTCTCAAAAACGGTACCACCGATTTTTATAATTTTTTTCTGCTAAGGCTCCCCAAAAGTTTGAATATTATTATGTATTAAAATTTTCAAAGAATTACAAATTTTTTTTTCAAAACTCAATCACCCCTATTACAGAATTCGGCGAATGAGCTAAAGTGACAGTTTCAATTCGTTTCCAAACTTTTGCTATTACTGAATCTGACGAATGAAAGTTGAACGAATGTCGGTAACAATCCCTGCACCACTGACATTTTGTTCAACTTATATGGTATTACAGAACTCGCAATCCATTCGCACTCCATACAATTTATATCATTTTACATTCGCATCAATTTCGAGACGAATCTGAAGTGAATTTTTGATTAAACGAAAACTGGAGAGAAAATGGATAGTACAAAAATGTAAGTCAAAAGCTTATCATACTGAATGCTAAAGTGTTTGTTTAACAAATTTTAATTAGAAAAAGCACAAATAGCAACGCAACCAGAGAGCAAGATATCTAAAAAAAAAATAAAGAGCACACGGTTGGTTTTGAACGGTCCTCCATCTTCGTACTAACCACTCTCAACAATGCTTGATTTCGTTGATCGAAAGCGATACTATTATCACAGCCTAGGCCAGTTGAATAAATGTTTGTAGCTGACAGTGTCGATACGAATGTTCATAAATGATAAGGTAATTTTAGGAATCGACAATGTAGTTCATCCGACGAATTTCAAAATTGAGTTTTACAGCGGATGCGAATCGATCCAACTCACCGGGAGTAAAATTGTGCGAATTCTGTAATCGACATGAATATTTCCAAAACCCAATGCTAGATTTTGTTAAGCTTGATAAATAAAAGTATCTCAATATAATCTACAAGATATGAGAAAAAAATTTATTTTATATAAAAATAAAGGTAAAAACGTATTTTTCTCGAAAACGGCACCTAGAATTTTGATATTTTTTTTTCTTTCAATAAATTTTTATGATCTTTAATTTGAAAAAAAATGAAATTAAGATATTACAGCTTGTACCTACCATAGAACCATATTTTTCTAATTTTGAATGACATTTTTTATAGAAATGCTTCTAAAAAGTTTAAGAAAAATTACATTTCAAAACTTTTAAAAAAATATTTTTTGAATTTTTGAAAAAAAATCATTTTTTTTTGGAAAATTCGATATTTCAAAAACGCCTCGATATTTTTTTTGGAATTTTAATTTTCATTCGCACAGTAATAAAAACTTAAAATTGGCGTACCAAATTTTTTTCTTACAAATGTTTTAAAAATTTTATTTATAAAAGCTATAAAGAAACTACTACAACGACTTATAATTTTTGTTCTAGCATAAATTCATATTTGCATAGCATTCTTTTCTTATCTCTTACTACTAAGAGAATTAAAAAAAAATATAATTTTATCCTTATGAACAGTTTTATTTAGTAAATTCGTTTTCAAAATTCCTAGTCCTACATAGAAGCAAGTTCGTGCGACACAGTCGTGCATCTTATTTTTGACGGATGTGACAGTAAACCTGAATTTGAAAATGCAACTGAAACTTCGGATCATAAAGAACTGAAAATTCTTAGAGACACATACGACTCCGATGGTGATGTGATGACCAAGATTTTGATCAAGAAGAAAAAACGTCTCAAGCTACACTTAATTTTCGAATGACACACAATGAGCTTGCAGAAATTCTTGATCTACCAGTTTACAAAAAATATCAACTAAAATAACAGCTAAAAATGGTTCTAAGAGAAAATAAAATGCACGACTGGGTCGCACGAACTTGCTCATATGTAATAGACTAGGAATTTTAAAAACGAATGTTATTAGAGAAAACTATTCATAAGGATACATTTAATTTTTTAAATTCTTTTAGTAGTTAGAGACAAAGACGGAATGCTATGCAAATATGAAAATATGCAAGAACAAAAATTATAAGTCGTTGTAGAGGTTTCTTAAAAAAAAAAAAACTTCTTAAAAGATTTTTAAGAAAAAATTTTGGTACGCCAATTTAAGGTTTTTGTTATTGTTCGAATAAAAATTAAATTTACAAAAAAAATATTCAAAAAATATTTATTTTAAAGTTTTGAAATGCAATGTGTTTTAGACTTTTTATAAGCTTCTCTATAAAAAAAATTCATTAAGATCCGTTATGTGAAATGAGAATTTCATAATTCGAAAAAGTGGTTCTATGGTAGGTACAAGCTGTAATATCTTAATTGCAAATTTTTTTTTATTAAATTAAACATCGTAAAAATTAATAACACGAAAAATCAAAATTCTAGGTGCCGTTTTCGAGAAAAATACGATTTTTGAAAACCATTTTTTTTAATTTTTTAGCATTTGTATGGTAGGTACCTTTATTTTTAGGTAAAATAAAATTTTTTTTCTCACATCTTGTAGATTATATTAAGAAACTTTTATTTATCAAGTTTAAGAAAAAATCTAGCATGGGGTTTTCGAAATATTGAGTTTTGAAAAAAAAAAATTTGATTTGAAATTTTTTTTTTGAAAATTTGAGTACACAATTCTATTTTTGTTTTTGGAGAGCTTTAGCAAAAAAAATGATCAAAATCGGTTGTACCGTTTTTGAGAAAATCAAAAACAAAAAAATGGTTCTGTGGGGGGTACCCTCAATAACCATTTTGCGGAAAATTTTTTTTAACCATTACCTAGCTATAGTTTTGTATTTTTATTTTTAAAATCTGTCGAACAGCTTTTGATAAAAAAAAAAAAATTATAAAATTTCGAAAAATATTCGTATGGCAGGTACCGTTATTTAGGGTCTTAAAAAATAAAAGAAAAAAACGTGTGGGGAAAAAATTAAAAGTGATATCTACCAAGTTTAAAGAAAATTGGCCGAGCCCTTAAGGCTGTAGTCGAACAGACAGACAGACAGACAGACAGACAGATAGACAGACAGACAGACAAACAGACAAACAGACAGACAGACATAGAATTGCGAGACCCACTTTTTTAGTCTTCGCTATCATCGTAATGCCAACTTTGATCAAAATCTCGAGTTCGATTTTTCCTACGAATGCATAACTTGCCTTATAGTACCTATAAGTCGCAAATAAAAAGTATACTTCAACAGTGTAATCTTTAAATTTGTCCACATAAGACCATGAACAGATTTTTTTCTAACCTAAGCTTCAATACATAAAGTAAAACAAGGCCCTCTTGTTCTCATTTGCTATAAATCCCACTCAATCTAGCCCTGGTATGAGTCCTTATTAAATATTCGATTTTTTTAGTTTTTGCTATTAACAAATTCCACAGTAAAAGGATCAATAATAATTGGTGTTGATTTATGAATCCTTTGCACATCACTCACTGCCAATGAGGTAGCCACCAATTAAAATGGTTAGCAAAAATGTCGGGTTAATTAATTACATGCATGACTGTGTCAAATTAAATAAAGTATTTATAGCATTTAGCTAGGAAAATCAAAAAAAAAAAAAAAATAGAAAATGTAAAGTCATTAAAAGTTCAAAAGTCATCTAATAGTTTTCACTGCTGAAAACCAACAAAATTGAATTTGTGAACTTAATGTGAATAGTTTAATTCATCACATATTCAAGTTGGTTTATTTTTACTTGCGATATAGGTACTAAAGGGCAAGTTCTGCATTTGGAAAAAAAAATCGAACTCGAGATTTTGATCAAAGTTGACATTACGATGATAGCAAAGACGAAAAAAGTGGGTCCGACAATTCCGTCTGTCTGTCTGTATGTCTGTATGTCTGTATTACTGTATGTCTGAATGTCTGTATGTCTGTATGTCTGTATGTCTGTACCTCTCACTACAGCCTAAACCACTAGACCTATTTCTTTCAATCTCGGTAGTTAAGGGTCTTCGGTGATTCCCTAGAGGAGAAATTGAAATTTTTTTTTTAGCTCAAAAAATAACGGTATCCCCCATACACCCGTAATGCAAAATCTTATTTATCTCGAAAACGGCTCTAACGATTTTGATAAGAAAATTAGGTGTGATATTATGAACATAGGCTACATTTTGGTCAAAAACAATTTTGGGGCAAAATGTTATTAGGGGTACCTGCCATAGACCCGTTTTTTTTTATTTTCGACTTTCTCATTAATGGCTTTAAGGATTTTACCTCAAAATTTTCAGCAGGAGTCCCCTTAAGTTTAAAATAATACTGTGTATAAAAATGTTCGAAAAAATATTTGTTGGGTATTTTTAAAAACAAATTTTTTTTAAATCAATATCTTCAAAACCTATGAACGATTATTTTTTGAGATTATTTCCTAAAATCAATATTATTTAATACTTAAAATTCGCATCCCACATTTTTTTCTTGAAAAATTTAAGAGAAATTTCTTATATGAAAAATTTATTTAATAATAAAACGTTTTTTTAAAGTTTATTTGCATAAATTCATACTCTACCGGAAACCAGACATTATTATCTCATTAAATCCATGTTTTATATTTATAAAATGTATTTTAAATTCCAAGGTACATAAGAGCAAGTTCGTGCGATCCAGTCGTGCATTTTATTTCATAATTAGATGATATTCTACAAAAAGATAAATTGGTATAGAAGAGATTTACTGGTTCATACAATCTTTTAATGTTTTGTTGTACTTTTGAGTTTTCAGAAATTGGAGGCTAATAAGTTTCTATATTAATAGGGCAGGACTACAGGGATTTATTGTGGATGAGGTTTTTATTGGCATATCAGGAATACATATATAGGTTTATTTTGACGGAACTTAATTTTAAAAATTTAATATGCAATCCTGAAATACCATTACGTAGACTGACATAGTTAACATTCTCTGGCGAGGATACTCGTTTGTAAGATATAATTATGTGGGCTTTATATTTGATACAGATCTAGGGTGGAAAAATAAACATAACACATCTCTGTGACAATTGGAAACAATTTATGGAATTGTACATACATAGTATAACTCATTGACCTGATGGCTTAGCAACAAAATATTTCAAATATGAATGTTTTGGTGGCGATGTTTTGGTAGGATGCATGCATCAAATCATCAAAAAAATGGTCCAATTCCCTGCAAAAACTGAACAAATAAAACAAAATGAAGGGTTTCTAACTGGCGCTGGTAGACGATTGAACAGCACATCCAACTGATGAAACTTGGGTCTTTACCCGCAAAAAATACAACTGACCCAGAAGCTAAAAGTTCATGACCAAAGGCAACGTCGCGTCGTTTGTTCGCTGATTGGGTTTCGGAGCTTTTATAAGAGGTCCCTAATTTTGGCCGAAAAATCATTTTTAGTGACGAGGCACATTTTTGGATGAATATCTGAATTAAAAAGCAGAATTGAGGTGTATGGGATGACACCAACCAACGCAAAGTTCACCAGCTGACAATTCATCCTCGAAAAGTTATCATTTGGTGTGAATTTTGTCCCGGGGCGCCGTTATTGATCCGTACTTTCTTGAAAACGACGTTGGTGAGGCGGTTACTGTCAATAGCGAGTGCTACAGAACGAATATAACCAATTTCTTATGAACCTACACGACATTTGTGGTTCCGGCAAGACAGCGCTATACGTGTCATACAGTGTGCCCTTTAAGTGTTTCTTCCAGCCTCTCAGATGGACCACGGAAGAAATCTTTAGGTTTAGGTTGATTCTTATGGATTTTAATCGATACTCAACATTGATCGAAAACTGATACACCTCCGTGGTGTGATATTAGTTAATACAAGATGCAATATGAAACTAGGAAATAGATTCTTTAAATTTCTGTCAAGCATAAAGCGGGTTTTAACAAAGATAATGTTGTTCTACAATTTCATTTTGGAGGCACTGTCTCCAAGATAGGAACACTATTTTGAAGAAATCTGCCCAACTATTTGGTTATGCACTCGATGTCAAAATCATCGGCAGATACCAACAACGGTCTGTAATAGTCAGTGGCGTAGCGTGCCATCTCGGCATTTTACCGCCCCCATTCAATACTTAATTAAAATTAAATTTCGAGACATCATTTCACAGGCAATGAGGTATTTTTTTTTTTAAGGTAAAATAGGATCAGCGGTTTCACAAACGGATTCTACGGGCCTTATGAGCAACGAAGTCAGAAATAACTTTGTCAAAATCAATATTTGCAGCGAATTCTTGTTCAATCGACAATATAGCCAAGTTTGATAGTCTATAGTGGAGTCGATCTGAGATAATTTTTGATGAGCCTTAACTTCGAAAAACTTCTCTCATAACTAGCTAGAGACACTTCCGCTCCATCTGAAACTCGTCCTTGTCAATGTCTTCTAATACATGGGAAAGATCGCACTCATACTTGCTGTCCAAAAGTTTCGCTGGCGTCAAAAATCCGAAATTTCTCTAAAATTTTTCAAGAAAAAAATGTGGGATGCGAATTTTAAGTATTTAATAATATTGGTTTTAAGAAATTATTTCAAAAAATAATCGTTCATAGGTTTTGAAGATATTGATTTAAATTTTTTTTTTTTTTTTGTTAAAAACCCAATAAATATTTTTTGGAATATTTTTATAAACAAAATTATTTTAAACTTAAGGGGACTCCTGCTAAAAATTTTGGGTTAAAATCCTTAGAGCCGTTAATGAGAAAGTCGAAAATCAAAAAAACGGGTCTATGGCAGGTGCCCCTAATAACATTTTGCCCCAAAATTTTTTTTGACCAAAATGTAGTCCAT
This sequence comes from Chrysotoxum bicinctum, assembly GCA_911387755.1. Taxonomy (NCBI): domain Eukaryota; kingdom Metazoa; phylum Arthropoda; class Insecta; order Diptera; family Syrphidae; genus Chrysotoxum; species Chrysotoxum bicinctum. The sequence continues at coordinate 204,389,152 of OU426988.1, forward strand.
GTCCATAATATCACACTTAATTTTTTTTATCAAAATCGTTAGAGCCGTTTTCGAGATAAATAAGATTTTGCATTACGGGTGTATGGGGGGTACCTTAGTTTTGGAGCTAAAAAAAAAATTTCAATTTATCCTCTAGGGAATCACCGAAGACCCTTAACTACCGAGATTAAAAGAAATAGGTCCAGGGGTTTAGGCTGTAGTGAGAGGTACAGACATACAGACACACCGAAACATGTTTTTTGTGTACTAAATATTCCTTAAAATTTTTATAAAAAAAAATGATATGCAAATTGTTAGTATTTAACAAAATACATTTTAAAACGTAATTTAAAAATTTAATCGTGTATCGGTTTTCAAGATATTGAATTTTCAAAAAAAAAATTGTATTATTTTTTTAAAAATCCAAAAACTATTTTTTTGAAAAAATTTTTAGTTTATATTTTTTTAAATGCAAAGCAGCTCCTGCATAAAAATTTTGGTTAAAATCGTTAGAGCCGTTGGTGAGAAATTCGAAAATCAAAAAAACCGTTCTATGACAGGTACCCCTAATAACATTTCCCCCCGAATTTTTTTTTCACCAAAATATAGTCCATGTCCATAATATCACACTTAATTTTTTTTATCAAAATCGTTAAAGCCGTTTTCGAGATAAATAAGATTTTGCATTACGGGTGTATGGGGGGTACCCTTAGTTTTGGAGATAAAAAAAAAAATTTAATTTTTCCTCTAGGGAATCACCGAAGACCCTTAACTACCAAGTTTGAAGAAAATACCTCCAGTAGTTTAGGCTGTAGTTCGAGGTACAGACATACAGACATACAGACATACAGACATACAGACATACAGACATACATACAGACAGACGGAATTGTCGGACCCACTTTTTTCGTCTTCGCTATCATCGTAATGTCAACTTTGATCAAAATCTCGAGTTTGATTTTTTTTCCAAATGCAGAACTTACCCTATAGTACCTATATCGCAAGTAAAAAATCATAAAATTTCATTTAGTTAAACCTAGGTAATGAACGAAAAAAAAATTCCAAAAAATTATTATTTTTGGTACCCACCTAAGAACCATTTTTTTTGTCTTTGATTTTCTCAAAAACGGTACAACCGATTTTGATCAGTTTTTTTATGATAAGGCTCTCCAGGAGTTTCAATATTATTGTGTATTCAAATTTTCAAACACAAATTATTTGGAGTTTTTAAAATATTTTCAAATTTTTTTTTTGAAAACTCAATATTTCGAAAACCCCATTCCCGATTATTTTAAAACTTGATAAATAAAAGTTTCTTAAAATAATCTACAAGATATGAGAAAAAGACATTTATTTTACCTAAAAATAACGGTACCCTCCATACAGATGTTAAGAACTGTAATAAATACGTAATAAAAACGTAAAGTTGACGTACCAAGTTCTTTTTTTAATATTTTAATATAAATATATAAAACCTTATTTTATTAAGAAACCACTACAAGGACTTATAATTTTTGTTCTTGCATAAATTCATATTTGCATAGCATTCTGTTTCTGTCTCTTACTACTAAAAGAATTTTAAAAATGATGATAATTTTATCCTTATGAACAGTTTTTTCTAATAACATTCGTTTTTTAAATTCGTTTTTAAGATTCTACCCCGGCGACCTTTTCTCCTTCGATATGTACGTATCGCAGAACCTGGCTCATTTCGTCTTTGTGGGAGATGTCTGGTGTAAATATGAACTCTACTCTACCCGCTTCACCGGCGACATTTTGCCGAACCCGACCGGCTGCCACCCGGGGCAGGCCACCCCTCCATCCCACCCACGCTACGCCATTGGTAATAGTGTCCTTTACGGTTGCTGAAGATCAGGCTTTGTTTGTTCATCTCGAAGTAAATGAGGCAGATTCCCTGGCAAAAATTGGCGCAACAACCCCTTTAACAGGGCCTGAGAATAACAGAAAATATAATCAATGAAGAGGAGGCAAACAGATCCAAGAACTGGAAAGAACTCCCAAAGCTGAGGCATGCGAAACTACTACTGGGCAATTACAACCAGCAAACGTTTCGAAAACTGCATTAACTTAAGTAGAAATAACCTAAGAATAATAACAGGTATCCTAAATGGACACTGCAAGCTTAGAAGACACCTAAGTTTTTTTTGGTATGGTAAGCAGTGCCACATGTAGATTCTGCAATATGCATGAGGAAACACCGGACCACATGCTAGGACGAAGTTGTCATACACCAAAGGAAAAACTATCTCCGACAATGACAGGAGGAAGAGAGCAATCTTTCCTCTCTGTGAGTAATATTTTTGGAGGAGGAACTGTAGAATGAGCTAGCTCATTCATTATTAAGTGGGCGCACAAAAGATCTCCAGGTCGCAGTGCAATACCCCCCAATACAAATTCATTTATTCTTTCATAACTCTAAAGGGAGGCTTCTTCATAAAACGTTTTTATAATATACTCGTATCTACATATGTATGTAAGTTATAGTTTTCGTCTTGTTTTCAGAATTTCAGGAAATTAATAATAAAATGAATTTTTTGGATGAAGATAAAATGCCCTAAGGAAAACGATCGTCGACATTAAAAGATGACCTCTTGGAATTTTATATTTGTAATCTAATCATCTCCAACTCAGCTTAACAGGCTCAGTATACCTTTTGTCCTCGATAAATGCAAAAAAAAAATACATGAAGGATTTATGAAACTTAATTTCTATAATGAATAACTTTGCCGCGTGGAAAAAGTCATCCTGGGGTTCTTAAATCTTTACTTTTCCTACGGCAAAAATTTTCTTAATCCTTTTTTATTTGTGTAAGAAATTTGAATAATTTTGATAAGGGTGTACAATGTTCAAGGAAGGTAAAATTAAAAATAAAAGGCTCTCTGTAGCATTTGAAACATTAATAACATTAAACGGATGTTTCCAGTGAAGAAGGCTACCTATGAATCCTTAATAAATATTAAGGGATGTTCTTTTTTCATAGTTTCCTTAGATTAGGTAAGCTTCAGTTTTATTAATTAGGCAAGATTATTAAAGTACTAAAAGGAGATATCCCACGTTCGCAATTAAATAAAGGCCAGCCCATTAACTATCAAGATAATAAGATTACCTGTTAGTAGATACCTCTATCAATCAACTTTTTGAAATATTTATTTAAAGAATTCATACTCGTAATATATGAACAGAAGGCCCCTGGATTTGGCGCACCGGGCTGATAAATTTTGCCGCCCTTTAGAACAATGAAAATAAAGTAATAAAAAATAATAATAAAAAAAAACACAAAATGCTGATGTTTGCATTTTTTTTCTGTGTGTATATCTATATCTATATTTATACTATCTATATCTATATCTATACTCTATACTATTATATAAAAGCGAAACCATTTAAAGTTTGTAACGAACGATCTCAGAAAGTAGTCAACCGATTTATTTGAAATGAATTTTATTATTTTCTATATTATTATAAGAGTGTTTATGGCTATAATTTTTGTTCATTAATAAAATTTGTCAAACTTAAATATTAATAACTTTACATTTTTTGTCCATTTTTTTTTTTTCATTAGTTGACTTAAACAACCACTCATATCTAAAAACCTATACAATAATCGACAAAGATTAGCATTGCTTCATAAAGTTAATATTGTTGCGCAAATTTTAAGCCCGAAATCACTTCTTAGTTACGTATACAACCTGAGAAATAAATAAAAACAAATTATAAAATTATAAACTTTTTGAATTTATTTTATCCAGGAATTAGATTTTATCACAATCGCGAGGTCGCTGCCTTATTTCATGTCATTATCATTTCAACATTTTTAATTTTCTTTTCTTCCCGTTCCCATACTCTCTCTCTTAATATCTGTTCCATTCAATAGTTACGTTTTTTCTCTTACCTACCTACCTACACATTCAATTTTTCTGTATTGTATAGTTTATCTAACTAACCGACACACACACATTTTTTTTTGTTTCTCCAGTCGTGCATTTTATTTTTTAAGTTACTTGAATACACTCAATAGCATTTTGGGTGACAAAAATGGACATTCAATTGACTACAGTGCCGTTCACATGAACTATTCTATAAAAGCGAAACCATTTTAAAGTTTGTGTTGAATGATCTCAGAAAGTAGTCAACCCGTTTATTTGAAATAAATTTTATTATTTTCTATATTGTTATATTTATAATATGCACAAACATGAACAAGCTCTTTTTTTTCAAGTGTGAAAGAGAATCTAATTCGATACGGTATATTATACATATAAACTAAAATTAATATTATTGTAGCAAATATGCTCAGTCCCATTGAGAAATGGTTTCATATGCTAATATTATTATTAACACAATATTCGTAGTTACAATTTGCGAAGCAACACCAGTACGGGTCGGCTAGTTCATTACAAAATTAATTAACAATAGATTCGTTTTCTAAATTTTTTGTCAGTTCAGCTTCTATATTTAATATGGCTAAACTATTAAGGCGCTAATGCGAGGTTTTTATTTTTGAATACGGAAAACGATCTTTCTGCAGTACAATTCGTCAATGCAGTAGATCTTTGTCAATCAGGATCGATTTGATTTTTTCGATCCGGTCATCGAAAAGTATTGATGATCGAAAACACAAATTTTTATTTTAATCGATCCCAATCTCAATCATTTCAATCTCAATCATTTCAATGAGTCTCGATCTTCAATATCAGTTAACTCAATTAATCATGATTTACTCGATTCGATTTGGTGTTATTTGAGGTATCAGGGGTGAAATCGCGTAAGGTGATAGTTGATTGTCAATTTTTTGATTGTCATTTTGAATATAGCTATCTCTATCATATCAATAAGGAAATATATAGAGAGAGAGCGATGGTCAAAACGACAATCAATTAATTTACTTTACTTTACGCGATACGGGCCCAGGATCTGGTATGTTCACTGTGGGAATTGAACTAGTAATGTGACTTATCGAATAAAAACTTTCGACTTACATGCGATACTATCTAAAAGTTAATTTTTTCGATAGAACCAAGTCATTCAATAACTATTAGTCCTAAAATTGATCTTTTCAGGAGAAACAAACGAAATCAAAGGGCACGGTAGTGCCCAGCCAAGTTCTGGCACTACACCCTTTTTACAGGAACAAACTCAGGCGATTTTTGACCCCTTCCTATCTTCAGTACCAATAAAGTCAGAAACTTAAAACTACGAATATATGTATGCTAAGCACAGGCGCCTCACCAAATATCAATTTTCTAGCATAAGTGGTCCCTGAGATATAAGGCCTCAAAAATCACAAAAACCGTAACTGACTGACTGACTGACTGACAGATCATCAAAATTATGGAGCACTTCCCGACATCGTAGAATCGTGTAATTTTGCACAACGGTAGGTCTTGTCATGCAAGCAGAGGAAAAAATCGAAAATTTGAAATTTTTCATTCAGGGGGCGTGGTATCCGCCCACTTTCTCCGAATTGGTATTGGTTGAATGGAGCACTTCCGACTGCTGTAAAACTATGAAATTTGGTAAAGTGATAAGGCTTAAATTGCATTCAAAGAAAAAAATATAAAATTAGCGGTTTTCCATTCAGGGGCGTGGTATCCGCCCACTTCCTCAGAACTGATGTAAATTATATATGGCATACTTCCGATTGCAGTAGAACAATGAAATTTGGTAGAACGGTAGGGCTCAATGGGCATATAAAGAACCAAAAATTAAAATTGAGTTTAGTAGGTAGAGTCCACCCTTCTATCTTTCCGCATCTGTCGAGATTTTGACATGGCAAAATATTAAAATCTTTGCAAAAAGGAGTGAGATCAGACCAAAAACATAAATGTTAAAAAAAGAGCCAAGTTCTTCTATACAAAAGCCTTTGTGTAACAAGTCAGCCGTGAAAAGTACTGACATCTAAAAGTACGCCAAGTTCTTACTTCATGAAGGTTTAATACTGAATATTTAAAGTAGAATAATATTGAAACAGCTACAATGTAATAGAGAAATTTTATTATTTAATGATCAATATTCATTAAAGTGAAGAGATTAAGACGTTGTTGGCTCATCGTGTTCCTCAATTCATTTTTAACACGTTTTAATGTTGAGAAAGATCGTTCACCACTGCAGTTGGTGATCATGAGAGACAAATAAATGCGCAAACCAATTTCAACGTTCGGGAAAAAAGACAATAAAGAATTATTTATCAACAGCTTAAACCTGCATTTCCAGAGCCTCATGATTCCTGCTGTCAATAATACCAGCCACATCAGAATTGAGCATTGAAGCGAATTGCACTAATTCGTTGCCCAGACTGTCCTCCAAATCATCTGCGTAAGCACTTACTATGGTTGCAGATTTTTAATGTCTTCTGGTGGAAGAGATTTTATATGAAGGTTTTTATAATACAAATTCTATATACTACTGAAATAAATCTGCCAAGTAGAAGACTTAGCACTATTAATGGACTTGTTGAATTATTGATTCAAAATAGCTTTTATGGCTTTTAGTCCACAAAAATTGGCGTTTCGTCCGGGTGATCGCACATGGACTTATCAGTTGGCTGTGAGGACCTTGTCAATACGCAATTTTTATTGAATTCAGTTCATTTTACATTGATTCTTTGACAAAAATCCAATGTGAACTATATCCAACCAAGATTAAAATTGTAATCATTAACGTCATATACATACATCTATATCAAGACCTTTTTTGATACAATATTGAATTGCTTGAGTATAGAACCCCAAAATTGAGACAATATTTCTGTCTCAAGGGACTTCAATTGGGACAAGTGAGCACGGTAGTAAAAAGATAAAATAGGTATTCGACGATTTTAACTTTAGTAAAATGTTAGAGATAGCATGATGCTAAATTTGATAAAAATTAGCAAAATCATTTTTTAACCTATTATACTAAAATAGTTTTAACATCGTACTAATTCGACTAAAATTTTGCGCCAATAGTTTTTAAAATAATACCTATCCTTTCATTTATAAACTACATATTGTACAAAAAAAAATCATTATATTGTTTCTTAAGTTGTTAAAAACTATCGACGAAGGGACGGATATTTATATATAAGTACACGAGTCAGCCAAAACTAAAAAAAATTGAGGCATGATTTGCTAGGTATATAAAAAGAACAAAAGTTTGTGTGTGACCTTATATCTAGAATCCGGCTTGATGATAATGTTTTCGTTTAATTGGAATTTGTTTCAAAGAATAGGTACATGTCTGTAAATATTTTTATTATGAAAAAAAATATTTTTCTTAAAGTTTTGAAATACAATGTTTTTTAACTTTTTTTAAGTTTCTCTCTAAAAAATTTCATTAAAATACGTTACGATAGTGAGAAATTCAAAATTTAAAAAAATAGTTCTATGGTAGGTACAGTCTGTAATATATTGTTTTCAAAATGTTTTTTATTAAATTATAGATCATTAAAATTAATCGAAAGAAAATAAATTTAAGCAAAATTCTCGGAACCATTTTCGAGCAAAATACGATTTTCAAGTTTTTAAAAATCCAAAAAAAAAAATGTTTTGAAAATTTGTGGGACAGTTTGTGAGAAAAAAAATATTTATAAGATTTCAAAAAAAAATTGGTAGTTATGGCAGGTACCGTTATTTTTGGTCTTAAAAAAAAGAAAAAAACTTGTGGGGAAAAAAAATCAAAACCTATATCTACCAAGTTTGAAGAAAATCGGCCGAGCCGTTAAGGGTAGGTCTACCTCAGAAGCAAACTCAAATCTCATGTAAAAACGTGTACATGTATTGGTGCACAAATATGGCTCTCTTAGTTAAGAATTTTTGTGTTAAGAAAATAAATTTAGCTCGTCTCGTCTCTTCAGGATACCTCTTTTTTCGCATCACGCATAGAGATAGAGAAAGATGGAATAGAATATCAAAAAAAAAAATAACAGAAAACGGGAACAAGGCAGAGTGGCAAGCTGGCAAGCCGCACAGGCAGCGCACAAGCATTTAATTTTGAATTGACTCGGATTGCGCACAAGATACGAGTAAATGAAAGTTTTTTTTTTCATTTTGTATTTTGGGTAGAAAAAATAATTTTTCATGAATCGTGATTGTTTGAGGTTTAGGAAAGGCAAATTGAGTTTTTTGCATTCAGCGCTCACAATTAGACACAATAATAGACGGTTTGTTTTCTGTTTTATTTTTGGTTGCAGGTGAATTGAAACTTTTCGCATTTATGTAGGTAGATAGCGTTTTAATTGTTTGCGTATTTATACACGGTTAATCTGTTGGTTCTAGGACTTTTACTTTTCAGGATATTTTAAAAAATAAAGAAAAGGGAGCACAAATTTAGACATTAGGAACCCGGGAAATTTGCTCTGGTATTCATAATTTATTTTTAATGTAGACAATTTATTTTAGGAAAAAGTTCACAATTCAAAAATTGCTCAACTAAAAAAATTATTAAATTTCCTAACCCAAGTAAATTAATACACTTTCAAAAATAATAATGGTAACTATGTACCTATACCTATAAATGTTCTTTTGAGTCTTTTTCAAAGGGCTGTAACTCTGCGAAAAGTAGTCGTATTGGGATGAAACCAAAAGTGTTTTAAATATTTCTTTTTCTTGTTTCAGAGTTTCTAAAAATAAACAATATCCATAATTAAACATTTAAAATTTTTATTTTTTAAATAGCTTCATTGTCTTGAGATTATTTATTATTCAATAAAATTAATAAGTGCAAAAAAATATAGCCTCAGATTAAAAAGTGGTTCCGTCTTTGACCACTAATTTACATGTACTTAAAAATTGACAACATAAAAGGTAAATTGGGCAGTTTTGAAAACATGAATAAATTCGTTATAGATAATGGATTCTTTGAAACAATTTATGGAGATACATAATTGATTTTTTACAATTGACCGTTCATTTAAGAAAAGTGGAAAAGTGTTTTTTAAACAAACAGATTATCAATTTTGAAATTGGTTCATCAAACCGTTCGTTTATTATCTATTGTTCCTGAATATTATGTACCTAATCATCAAAATAAAAACAATGATAACAATTTTCATAGTTTTGCATTTGTTACATATCTTAGACCACTTCCGGAAAAAAATGGAAGGAGATTTGAAGAAAAAAGTGAAGTAAATTGGGAAAAATCGAAGTAGATTTTAAAATGACTTTTTACTTGCTTTTAGACAAATTTGAACTGGGAATTTTCATAAGTTGACATTACAACACAAAAGAGTAATGATTCCGTCTATCTGCAACTCTGTACCGCAATCTGCAGCCTAGAGGAGAAATTGAAATGGTTTGTTTTACTTTAGCTCGGTTCCTTCCATACAGCCATTATGAAATATTATAATTATTTTGAAAACGGCTCTCATGCTTTTTTTTTAAATTATGTATAGATAACTGTACCAACAATGCAGTCCACACTTTGGTAAAAAATAAATGTTATTATCGTACCTGTCATAGAACCTTCTTTTTATTTTCTACTTTTTCATTTGCGACTCTTCCGATTTCGATCAAAATTTTTACATCGCAGATTCTTTGATTTTAAAATAATATTGTATACGAGTACGACAAATGTTTTCCTAAAATGTATACTTTTAAATACTTAAAATTGTCAATACATTTCTTTAAATTTTAAAGAAAATTGTGTACAAAAATTTAATTTAATTTAATTAATAAAACATTCTTTTATAAAAAATAACATTTAAATTACTATATTTAAATATAGTTTAATTTTAAATTAAAAACACATATGCTAGCGAAATTTTTATACATAGGATTCGTGTACACATCAGTGTGTTGAGTTCCTATGCTTTTATTGGGCATTCAATCCCTAGAATCACGACGTATTTATTTCGGTGTAATGCTTGTCAGAGATTTAATAAATTATAAAATCAATTGTGCTTACTTGCTTTCGTTGATTGGCTTTCATGTTCCTTTTCGTGAATTACGTAATAATCGTTTATTTTGTGTACCCTTTCATAGGGTCAATTATGGAATCAATGAACTCTTAACTCGCTGTTTAAGACAAGCTAATTGTGTTTGTAATGCTATTGATTTTAATTTATATTTAAGTAGGGACTGTTTTAAAAAAAATTGTTATTAATAATAAACTTCGGTGGTTAATGTTAATTGTACATTCTAGTTTTGTTTTGTTTTATTTATTATTATTTATATAAATTTACTATTGTTCTAAGTAGTCTTTAAGAGCTGTGTCTCTGCTTGATGAATAAATAAATAAAAAAATGCTGGTGTGCCCCAGGGGTCCGTTTTGTCTCCGACAGTTTCTGAATATTATTCCGCTTAATTGTTTTGCTGACGACAGTAACCTCAGCTTTTCATATTCGTTTTTAGATTCACATCCTTGTCCTTCGGATGTGGACTACCAACGGCAGCGTATGATAAGCTCATTAAATTCTGATCTTGATAGCATTGTCCAATGGGGAATCAAAAAACGTATAGAATTTCAAGCTTCGAAAACTCAATGCTGTTTGGCACTTGCATTGAGGAAACTGAACAACTCTCTGTGCTCGGTATGTGCATTACAGACCACCTTGTATGGAATGATCACATATTCGACGTGGCCAAAAACGCTGCCAAGTGTTTAGGTTTCCTTCGACGGTGCAAGAAATTTTTTACACCTACTAATCTGGCTGTAATCTATAAGGCCTATATGCGTCCAAAGCTCGAGTGCAATTCTCACTAGGCAGGTGCTCTAAAAACCCTCTTTAGTCTCTTGCACAGAATTCAAAAGAGAGCTCTAAAAATTATAGGCGGCCGCTGTCTAACTGAAACATTTGAATCTCTCGAGCACCGCCGCAATTTTCATAAACAGTGCTCTAGTGAAGTAGCCAGTTGCGTTCTCCCCCTCAAACAATTCAACCGTAATACCCGTACTTCTAGGACTGCTCATCATTTTCGCCCAATTTCGGACGTATAGTGATTCCTTTTTTTAGCCGCACTACACGAATCTGGAATGCTTTACCCGGCACAATATTTCCCACTCATTGTAATGTGCAGACATTAAAAACCAATGTGTATCGGTATTTCCTTTCTCATCCTATCCTACTTTCCTAATTTCTTGCACTGTGTTTAACATTTTAATTTTATTCATAACCCCTTGACCTTGAGTGCGCGTTTAATATAAAAAAAATACTACCTAGAGTGAAATAGACAAAAAGAAGTAGATTTGGACTTTTTTTTATAAAATTGAAGTAGGTTGAAACAGAGATTTTTAAAATGAGGTAGATTTCAGTATTTGGCTGATGGTGCGAAGTAAGAAGTAGATTTTAAATATTTTGAAAAAAAGAACTATATCTACTATAATTGAAGTTAAATGGTGCCACTGGTTCCCATTAGCTGAAACAAATTTTGTAGAAAAAGTTTGTCAATTTTATTTCCAATAACATCATTATATTTTAATTTTACTTTGTATACTAATATACTAATTTTAAGCTTCTATTTTATTAAGCAAAAACTAAAAATGCATTTTATTGAAAAACTGATCTTATTAAACAAAAAAAAACGAATTTCATTAAGTCATTTCGAAATTATTCACAATTTGTCAACTACCAACGTAACAATTGGTGGTCGTAAGTAAAATGTGTTAGAAAAAAATGTTGATTGGCAGATATGTACAGATAACCGGCTAAGCTTTAATAAAAACGAACTTAATATTAGTTTTTCAAACATGTCAAAATCTTCATCGAAAAAAAAAACAAAAAATGTGCTCTTATTTTTATATCATTGTTTAATTTTGACACCAACAACATTATTGGAAAACTAATACTTGTTTTTTTTACAAATTAATAACTAAGTGATAATGAATATATGAACATACATATGTATACTATATAAAGGTCGTTCTTATTAGAACTAGGCCAGATTTGCCTATTGTCCTTTGTTAAAAATTATCTCATTTCGATATTTTCAACGAAATTACGTCATGTGGCCTAATGAAAACGAAGTAGGTAGTACATACATATGTATGTATTTTCTATTTGCTTACTTTTTATCAATTTTTTTTGCTTGAGTTTTTTGTTTCCTTTGTTTGTTTTTGGAGGCAGTTGTTGCAAAAAAATATTTATAGGTATGTACAAAATAGATTTGCACAATAAAAACACAACAGAAAATAACTGTAACGAGAGTATTATCTATCACCATGACATATTAAAATAAAGGAGACAACTCTTCCTATGTAAAACCAACAAAAATATATAAAAGAAGCGCACTTCCCATATTCTTTCTATTATGTACTTTCACCATTCTTCTACCAGTGGAATACGTCACCACCGAAAACAAAAAGTGATCAAATTTTCCTTCTTAACTTATTTATATAAATATGTACATAGGTATTTAGATTAATAGATACCTGCATAAATAATATTTTGGCGCCATCCACTTACCATATCCCTTGGTTGTTGCGTATTCGCTTACAGTGAAATGCAATTTGCGTTCATTCACAGGATTCACATGTACTAATCTAATATATTTTTGATACATCCATTACCTACCTACGCAAAATTAAATCAAAACAATCCTTACGATACCAAATCAATACAAGGCGTTGCACCTCTACATTACCTATGAACCTACTTATCGGAAAAAACAACACAAAATCTATTGTAGATACTTATACGCATATGTATCTTATCACAACATCGAAGATTTCCTTTCTTCCATCATGTACACACCCTTTGGCAAAAAAAAAATGAAGATCACTATGCATCGCAATTTATTACTATGTGTGTACCTAAAATGGCTTTCCATAGAAGAAACAAAAAAACCAGTAGAATGATGATAGATCGCAAATAAAAAAATACAAAAAAACAAAATTTATGACTGCGAATGTGTGATAACCTACTTTTATTCTTTTTTATACATACACAAAGAACATTTTTCCACCCTACCTCCGAAAATGTGGAATGGTCATTGCATCATATACCTACTATAAAAACAATCTTTTCTCACACGTTTTTTTTATTTTTTCTGTTCTTGTAATACGAGATCCAAGATGACAAGTCATAAACAAAAATAAAAAACTAAATGAGCCCAGACAAAAAAAAAGAATCAAGAGAGCGGATGGGCGGACAAAATTCTTTTGCACAGAGAATACGAAACCTTCTCTTTCAAAGCGCTGATATTGCAGTGGCATTCTTGTGAACTGAAAACTTACTTGTGTGCGTGTGCAAAGGAACTTTTTGTTAAAAAATGCAAAATAGACCTCTTTTATAAAAATAAAATTAAATAAATATTGAGTGAAAAAAGTATTTTGTATTTTTGAATTTAGTAAATAAAATATCAAACAAAAATAAAAAAAATATGTGAGAACTGTATTATTAATACTTTTCTTGCAAATGCATTACAAATACTGTCATATTGAATTGCATTTTTTTGAACTTTAGATGAGTTTTATTAAATTTTTAAGAACGATACGCTTTTCAGGGAATATAAATCTTTGATTAAAAAATTATTTCCAAAAATTAAAAAATATAACTCTCAATTTCCCAGGGTAGAGAACAAAATATTTGTAAAAAAATGTATATTTTTTGACTTTTGTTAGTAAAAAGTTACTGTAAAAATAAAAAAACAAATAAAAAAAAAATTAACGTAATTGCACATACTTATTGGCTTTGTACAAGAGTGAATTTTACTTCGTTATCTTTTATACTTATGAAGTTTTATCCAGTAGAGCATTCATACCACAATGCGAATTTCCTTCGTTTTTCATAGTTTTATATATTTTTTTTTGAATAAATAATAAAACAGAATAAAAAAAGAAGAACGATACGTGATTTGGGAATATGTTGTTTCTATAAAAAAAATATAAAAAAAATAAAAAAGTAATATTTTCGGAATTTCCCTATCATTTGAATAAGGACCTTACTAAAATGTATGATTTTTCCACTTGTGTGGCAGTTTCTGGGCACACAATTTTTTTATATTTTTTTCAAAACTGCAAAAGTATTTTGAATAACATTTTTCTAATCGATGACCGTTTATTTCATTGAAATATTCGTAAAATTGTGAAAGTTATACAGCTTAGTGCAAAAGCCTAACCTATTTTTTCAATGGACACCTACCCTTAAGGCTGTAGTCGAACCGACAGACAGACAAACAGACAGACAGAATTGCGAGACCCACTTTTTTGTTCTTCGCTATCATCGTAATGTCAACTTTGATCAAAATCTGGAGTTCGAGTACCTATAATTCGCAAGTAAAAATGATTTTGAGTCGGAAATAGTGACCGTGTTGCCGATGGCGTCCTCAAAGAAATACGGCTTAATCAATTCTCCCGTGTGAAAGCCGCCCTATATAATGCTTTAAAGTGGACGTAGTGGCTCTTCGTGCATCATACGTGGATCTATTGATTTTTGACACAAAGTCATCGTCTTCGTTGTTGAGATTGATGATGGCTTGACAGTAATTCACATGCGACTGACAGTTAGCAAGCATTCAATGAAGCGCTGTGTACGGGAACATGTGTGTAAGTCTGTCACTCTAGGGTCCGTCTGGTGATGTCTAATTGCACGCCATCTTCTGGTTGATGTTTCTTCGTTATCAGTGACATCAGCAGCCACAGCTTCGACAATCTCGGCCGAACGACCAGTCCGGTAGCGGTCACACCATGCATGTGGTCTCCTGTGGTTCCAATCTGTTCAAGTCAAGTAGCTTAATGCCGGAAGGTTTGCCTAGTTGGCGCGACACGATTAGGAAATCGACGTTAAAATTAGAGCTGATCTTACACCACCGACCAATTATTGGTTAAAAAAATCGATACAATTATTCCCCGCTCTTGCAGATTATAGCGCTCTATTGCTTGTCGGTTTGTATTCTAGTTTATAAATGTCAAATATGAATGTCTTACGGCGCCATTTGCAAAAGTTATAACATTAATAATTTTGCGCCACCTTGTATGTACAGTACATAAATACAAGTATTAACTAGAGCCAAAAATGTACGTGCGAGGTGCGACCCAGTCATGGATTTAATTTAAATTATTAATTTTTGAGTGCCAATGTGTCTACAAAATATACGAATACACCTTCAAAATGCTTTAATTACAATTCCATACATAAATCACATATTTTCATGCGAATCCAATTACCTGGTCTTTTTTAAGCGGAACGAAAAATCCAAAATTACGAACACAAAATGTTCTTTTTCGAAAGACTTTTATTACAAAATATTTACCTTAAAAAAGATTTATTATTGCATTTTCGTTTGGAATTCCATAAGCCTCAAAGGCTTTATAAGGTTCTCCTTTGGGCTATCAAAGTGATAAATGTTCAATTATGTAAACGGTTTTTCAGATCTTAATTTTGTATCGGATAATTTTCATTGGTGTTTGTGTACACAATTCTCTGGGATTAAACACTTAAAAATAACGATATTGCGGACTTTTTACATAAGCCTTATTGAACCTACTATAATAGCAATCAAAATAAAATTTAATTGGTCTGGATTGTGTTGTATTGAATACCGTTGTGATCTTTACAATTATGGTGATGGTAATGTTCATGGTTTGATTTTTTTTTAAAAAGGCTTAACAAAATATTAAAGGATTACTTTACATACATTTTTAAATTTTTAAACGACAACAAAAGAACTGATTCGACCGTGCCTTTGCTGGTCATTTATTTTAATTTCATGCACTCAGTTCTGGATTTAAGAGGGTATTAGAAACTGGAGTACACCGTTACGCAGATTTTTGGACTTTTAAGTTATTGATTCGAAAATGAGTAAAACATAGTAAATGTATCAGGTTAAATTCTTCAATAAAAGATTGACCTTATATTCTTAGATTTTGAAAAACGTGTTAGTGAACTAACGTCAGCCATTGATAATGCTTACGAAAGTTCTTGCCCCATTACCAAAAGAAAGCAAGTTCAACCGCGTATAGTGAATCTATATTCTTACGAAAAACTTCAATAGAGAAAAATACATTAACGAACCTGCTCACCGGGATATTTTCAAGATCAGCAAAAATGAAGATTAAAATATGACAGCCCATGCAATTAAGAGCAATTTGCCGAAAATTTAGTATTATTATTGAGTCTGATGCTGCTAGGCATTCCCGGTTTTTTTTTAAAGATCCCATGAAACCTAGACAGACTTCTGCTCTGAGACATTAGAATCACTTATGAGCACTCACTTCCCACGAAGTTTTAACGATATATCTCCTGTGGCAGAGGGTTCAGCATTAGTGGAATATTTAATATAGGCTATTGACTCCTTCTCAGCATACAAGTCCGCGGGACCAAATCCAATAATTCCAAATTTGCTCCAAAGTTTTAAGGATTAAATTGTTCAAATTCTAGTCGAAATCTATACATCATGTCTTAACATAAACTATAAGAAGTCAATATCGTCCTCTCTCCGAAGGGTGGCACGACCGGTCTAACTGAACCGATAGATTTCAGATCAGTAAGCTCCTCCTTTCTTCTCAAGACCTTAAAAAGATAAATTGAAACCTATATTCTAGTACAACGCTAAATGGTAGTACGAAGGGCAAATCTGTTGAGATAGCGCTTCATGAAGTGGTCGGAGTAGTCAACAATTCATTTGACTAAAAAGTTTAAACTGGCTGCATTCAAGGTCATAAAAGGGGCGTTCAATAATTTTGAAAACAATGCAATTCAACAGCCCTAAAATCCATCAACGTCGATCCGGTAATCATAAGCTGTATAGACTGCAAACGAGACAAAAATGGGTGACAGCAAGATAAAATTGAAGAAGTTAAGAGGTAATCTATAAGGTCAGATCTGACTTAAACTAAATCTTAGCGATGTAAAGGTCGTTGCATACGCTGCTGACTTCGTGTTAATCCCCTGGGGTAAATTTGTTCCTACTCTATCCAAGGTCCTACAAGTGGCCCTTTATAAACTGCTCACAAGCCCTATTTACGAAAGATTTGGGCGGCCCAGAGTGCTTTAAGACTTAAACAGTGTACTTATCGGAAGACAGAGCGCTACGGTAATAATATCGATACCTTCCCGTAAGCGACATTTTTAAAATTGTTCAGGAAACGAAAAAAACTTCTCATTTATACTCTGTCCAATGAAAATATGCAGTACACGTCTTATGGGAGAGCTTTTTGAAAATCAGTAGCGTGCTATATTTTTGCACCATACTAAATTGAAAGAACTCCTTCATAAAAAGTGTTTTCGCGCCCGTAAATTTACGATTGCATCTGACGCAGACCCGACGTCCTATTGATCGCACATCTGAGTGTCAGTGTGATTAATAAAAAAAAATATATTAATAATAAATAAATAAATAAAAAGCTTATGAGTAAATAACAATAAAATAAATAATAATAATTTTTTTTAAAACACCTTAAGCAGCTAAGTTTGCAATTAAAATATTATCCGAATTATTGCAGGATAAAATACAACGATATTGTAGTTTCGAAATTCTAACTGAAAATTTATTAATACTTGTTATTATATGAAGTTATTCTGTAGAAGAGTACCAGGGAATATTTAGCATGATTTTTAAAATCTTTTATATGAGTTTTAGAGTATTTTCCCCAGACAGGGGAACCATACAAAATTATACTTTGGAAGATAGACTTAAATATCATTAATTTGTTTTTAGTACTCATTTTGGACCCTAAGATACTTGCACTTGATTTCCACTGCGTTCAATCGTAGACTGTTGTTAGGCAGTAAACAGGGTTTCCATTTTCTCGAAAAAGAGCCTGTGACTTTGATGCATTTATCTTAATTTTCCAATTTTTGAAATAAATTTTAATAGTATTCAGAGTAGATTGATAATTAGTTTCAATGTAAAAACCAGTTGAATCTGATGAATAAATGCATGTCATCGGCAAATATGGCACTAGACATGTGTAACGCAGCGCTGCGTTAATGCAATGCGTTGAAGCAGCAGCTGCGTTACGTGCGCTGATACATCAGTTTGTAACTCAATGATCGAATAGCGCTTTTGACAAGCGCAGTGCTGCGCTGCACAGACAAGAACCATTCAAGCAGATACAAAAAGCGCTGACTTCCTTGTAGCGCTACCATATTTTTCACATTTTTGACGGAATTCAATGAAATTCCACGATGTGGTATATGGTATTTTTGCTTTTTAAGGAAAAAATGTTTGTATTGCAGAAGACTTATTGCAGCTTGTGGGTAACGTAGAAAAATATTTTATATACCAAAATAACCGCTGATTGTTCAAGAAAATAATAAAATTTTTATCGATTAGAAAATGTGGGCAGAATTGTCAATTCTGCCTAGGATTTCATTTTTGATCTAACCAAGCCTCTTAACCATTTAAGTTGTATGACAACCTACAATTTTTTTTTTGAATATTCATATTAGATATATTTTAACCTATCCATGGATACCTCAATCTTAAAGATGGAAGAAGTATTTCTCTAGTTATAGTCAATAGAGTGCAGCAAAATCGAACATTTTGAAAATTTTCTTGCATTTATCTGGAAAATAAAAAAATCGAAGAAATTTTTTTTGAATTTTTTCCACATTAGATACTATAACGAAGCTTTTAGGCTATGTACATGCATGTTGTATATATCAATATAAGCGCTTACTTGTTCTTAATCGAATGAAAGATTTTTTGTAAAAATCCGTTAAAATGCCAAAAGTAATGAGTGATATCTGAAGCAAGCATTGTGTAAAAAAATACAAGTCTTAGGCTGAAAACACACCGGATAAGGCAAAACATGTTTTTTTGTTTCGTGAAACAAGAGAACATTGTTTCTTATGAGACTAAACACACCAAAGAAAACGAAACAAAACACATGTTTTTGTTTTGAAGTGTTACGATGGTGGTTGTCGAAAATACATGCTATTGTGTTTTTAGCCTTAAAAAAAATTATTAGAAAATAGTTTATATCTGCCCTCATGTTGGACTGAGAGCTTTTCAATTTCCTTCATATATTTAGAAAATATACTGAATAATAATACAAAATAGTTTTAATTTTCTATGTTCAGGTTTTTGTATTTATTTAAATTTTTTCCACAATTAAGTGGGAGAACAAAAAAATCACTACTCCAGATTATTTTTACATTTTTTCAGTATAGTCGGGTAAAACTTGATATTTTTTTTTCATAAATTGTATGAATGTCTAATGTCTACAGTATTTTAAGACTAATCTTAAAGATCTGTATGATATTTTCGAAGTAAAAAAATAGTTTATAAAACCATCTCTATTTCTTTTTTGTATGAAAATCGATATTTTTCGTTTCAAATCCTTTCAACCAATTTTAGCGTGTTTCCTGTCGAATTAATTGTAAAACATTGTTCAGCATTATTTTAGAAGAGGATTGGGGCAATAAGAAGGTGGTAATTTTATTTCAAAATTCTGAAATTTTTCATCAACTTTTGAATTTTGAGCGATTTGAATCGAATTGATTTTTGCGTCATTAACTCTTTAGTATGAAATTTTTTGTTATTTTGAATTTTTTTTTACACAGAAATAAAGTTTGACATTTCTCATTTAAATATATACTGCAATAATTAAGATCTAAGAACTAATACTTAAGTAAGAAGAACTAGAAAGTATGTAAATCGGCATATTTTTAAGATTTTAATTAAATTTTTAATCAAAATCTAATTTTTATTGAAAATTTGAGAAAAGTCACCCTACCTCCTCTCCTGTTTCATATTTTCCAAAATGACCTATGACACATTTGTAGAATACCATTATTGCAATTAATTTGCATCTTTAGTTTTTTTAAATTGTAAAATTTTTCATCAACATTTGAATTTAGAGTTCTTAAAATCGAATCGAAAGGAGCTTATTGCACGCTTTTAGTAAGAAAAACTTTGTCCCTCCTTAAAAATTTTTAGATCAGTATTTAGGAAAACATTCCATCTTTCATTTAAGACATTAATCTTGAAGATTGGACTAACAGAACCAAAGATATAAGTACAAACGTCTCCACACCTCAAACAAAAAAAAAATTTTTTTGAAAAGACACCCCCATTCTCACTCAGACTGTTTGGTCGACGATGAACAACTTGTGTGCGCTTGTGCGCTACGAAGTTGGTATGATGATGAGTTAACAAAATACCCCTGCGTTGCGCTGCGCTGTTTTGCTTCAAATGAGTTAAAACAAAAATTGCGTTAGGCTGAAAACACACCGGATAAAGCAAAACATGTTTTTTTGTTTCGTGAAACAAGAGAACATTGTTTCTTATGAGACTGAACACACCAAAGAAAACGAAACAAAACACATGTTTTTTGTTTGAAGTGTTTCGATGGTGGTTGTCGAAAATACATGCTATTGTATAAATTAAACTTGATTAAGTTTTTTTCACTTTTTAAAAAAGATTTATTTATTTGCAAACGGGCAGCGTTTCTGCCTATAAACACAATAATGACAAAATGACTTAAAATACTCAAGCTTAAATACTAATTTTTGCACATCACCAAGCCAACTCATTCCCACAGATATCCAGGTATTCAGGTTTCATAGTTTTTCTCATCGAAGCGCTAGACGCTGACACCTGCATTCCTCTTTCACGTATTCGGCTCGTGCAATATGTTTCGCCTGCATTTTCGGCGTCGTCATCGTTAACTCCTCCCGCCTTAAGATCGAACGTCCGCGTTCGACGTAGCTGGTCTCAAAAGATGAGAAATATCTTCCAGGCCCAATGTGACAGTGGATGCTACGTTTTTAGGAACTTGATGCTGTCCACTATTTCTTAGCTGTTTCCTTTGTATGAATCTGGATATGAGGTAAGCACCGAACAAGATGAATATTATTATGGTAAGTCCGATGTTGGTAGCAAAATTGATGTTGTTTTTTGTGGTTAATAAGCTTATCTGCGAAGTACCGTTTATGCTCAGTTCTTTCATCATCTCGAGAGATAGTTTCTCCTCCAGGGTTGCGTTTTCCGATTTAGGTTGTAAAATAGCAGGCAACGGTTGATGCTTCGTGATCTCCATGGTTTCATACACCTTATTATTTACTTCGATTGGGGAGTTGACATGCTTTATCAGGTAGGTACCATTTAACGTGATTGATTCATTGTTGACTTTGAGAGGACCATTAAACTGGTTCAGGAACAGGACATCTGGTGATATTTCCTCGACTGATGGGATGTGTTGGTTATTAATTAATGGGCATGATGACATTTGACTCTTGAGTAGCTTGGGGGTGCATGTTGTGTTACTTATATCTATTATATTATTAGAACTACAAATAGTATGTTTATTGAAAGATTTACATTCGTTTATAATTCCATACAGTTTATCATTACATTCTAAAACATTGATATACGGGATTTTATTGATTTTATTTCCAATTTTCACCGGCTTAAGTAAAAAAAGAGTTACATATGATTGGGCTTGTGGTTGGTAAACTAATTATGTAAATAATATTTTTTCTATCGGACGCAATTCTTACGTTAGCAAATTCAAATGCCTCATCTATGTTCAAAAAAGGAATGTTTTTAAGGACTTGTTCAGCTAGTTTAATTTCAGAACTGGTTAAAATGTAAGAATTAATAATATTTGCTTTAGCCCAATGAATAGCATAAGCGACATTCACAATTTCCTCTTTAATAATTTCGAGTTTATACTTTATTTCCCAAATTTCTTTGTCTTGATTTTTTTCATTTACAATTTTAAAAATTCTATTTGTCATATTAGTTATTTCATTAATTTTACTTATTGTGATTCTATTGATGACAGCTTGTTTGTTATTGTTCTTTAGTACATTATTAATTTTATTCTTAATAATTTCATGGTCATGGTGATCGGGATTTCCCGCTATCCATTTCCAAGCGCTGCCAATGAAATTCAAGGACCGTTTGTCTTTTGTTTTTAATTGGAGTCTTTGTAAATGACTCTTTATTCTTTGAATTTCGAATTGTAAAATTGGATAAAAGGAGTGATTCGGATTTGTTTTTAGCATTTCTTCCAATCTTATAATTAAGTCGCCATATTCTTCCAATTCTATTATATGAACAATTTTGAAAGTACCATTCTGTACCTTTGCAGTTCCCGTGTTTATTTTTATGAGCTGAGAGCTGGAGTAATCTAGTATTTGAACCTCTGCACCGCATAGGGTGATTAGTGCCCTGTTGGAATAAAAGTTAATTTTTGATCAGACTCTTGTGAACAACTTTGCCTGATTTCGTTTTTACTGTGGAATTATGGTTTTCGGTTACTATTTCTTTTTTATACCTAGGATCTAACTTATTTCCTACTCTTTTATTGGTTTTGACGTAAATAATATCTCCTACACAATATGTTCTTAAAGGTTGTTTTCTTTTATTATGGTAACTTAAATCAGCTCTTTGTTTCTTTTGAATTGCTTCAACAGTTTCCCGTCTCGCGTTCTCAAGGTCTTCAGTATTATTAAGCAATCGCCTACCAAAGAATATATCAACGGGTTTTTTATTGACTGTAGAGTGAAGAGATCTATTATATTCATAAATGCTTCTATCTAGTAATTCAGAAAAGGTAGAGTGAATGTTGTCTGTTTTGAGACATCGGATCAATTCAGAAAGGGTTGAATGGAACCTTTCAATCTGTCCATTCACGCGGCTGGTATAGGGAGGTGCTTTAAACACTTTTATACCAAACAAATTTTCTAGCATAAAGGTTATAGAACTTGACCCCAAAGCTTTTTCATTATCCATGACTACTGTCTGCGGGACCCCGAATGCAAGTATTAATCCTCTGAGAGGCTCTTTAATGTCCTCTGCGGATCTTGATTTAATTATTCTTGCGAGGGCATACTTTGAAAATTTATCGATGGCTGTTAGAATTACCTTTTTGTCTGTGAAATATATGTCTATGTGAATTATTTGCCCAGGAAATTCTGGAATGGGGGTCGGTTGTAACTCAGGGTTACTAGGGTGTCTTTCGTACTTATTTTCCTTGCAAATCTTGCAAGATTTAGCAATTCTATCTGTTTTAGTTTTCATATAAGGGAAAAAGAAGTTCTTTAAAATTTGCATTCTATTCTCGCGTGCATTCCTATGAGCACGGTTATGTTCTTTTATTATCTCTTCCTCCTGTTTATTCTCATCTATGAGGTCTGTAACCATATTCCTGGAGAAACGCGTTCTATATTGCTTAAAGTGTTTTGGGTATATTTCTTGTATTAATCCTAATATGTTTTCTTCTGTTTTAATTACATTTGTGACACTTGGATTGAGATATTTCTTTAGAGTTTGGACTATTTTTTCTTGATCGTAATTTACTTCTACTATTATATGCCGATGATAGGTAGGAAAAATAATTTTGAATTCATATGAAGGAGTGTTGCCTACCGACAGTAAGATTTGGTTTTTAAATCCGTTTATAGGTGCATCCACAATTTGAATAAGATCTTGGCCAGAACTCTCGTCGCTATGTTGAGATACGGTCAAGGAATTAACATCATGGTGAGCAGGTGCTCTAGACAAAGCATCCGCCACCACATTTGTTTTCCCAGGTTTGTACTTAAGTTCATAATTGTACTCTTCTAGCCTAGCCTTCCACCTTTTCATTTTGGTGTTACTATTCTTATTGCTAAGAGCAAAGGTGAGAGGCTGATGGTCCGTGAAAATGCGTACCTTTGCTGTGCCATAAAAGTATGCTCTAAGGGAGCTTAGAGCCCATATAATGGCTAATAATTCTTTTTCACTGGTAGCAAAATGTTCTTCTGTTTTGGATAGTGTTCTTGAAATAAAAGTAATAGGTTTGCCTTTTTGTTCAAGTACAGCTCCGAGTGCAAAGTTCGAAGCATCTGTAGTTAGATCAAAGGGCTCTGAAAAATCTGGATATGCCAAGATTATGTCTTGGGAAACAAGAGAACTTTTTAATTTATAGAAAGCATCGATGGCCTCTTCGTTAAGTTGAATGGGTAATTTGGACGATTTAGTTTTTGAAACTCGTCCTTCCTCCCCCCTTAAGAGGGCTGTCAGGGGTTTAGCAAGCTTTGCATAGTCATTAACAAAGCGTCTATAATACCCTGAAAGACCAAGAAAAGACCGTAGTTGTTTAAGAGTTTCCGGCATAGGGAAATCCAAGATCGCTTTTATTTTATCCGGATTTGTTTTAATACCTCCTGCTGAGATAACAAATCCTAAAAATTCAACTTCGCGTTGAAAGAACTTACATTTATCCAAATGTACTTTCATATGCGCTCTATTTAAGGTGTTAAAAATTGTTGCTATATGCTCTGCATGCTCATTTTCATTTTTACTATAGATAATTATATCATCTATATATACCTGACAAAACTTCCCAATATGTTCGTGAAGTATGTCATCAAGAGTTCTCTGGAATATTGCCGGGGCGTTCTTAAGGCCGAACGGCAACCGTACGAACTCGTATTTTCCATTATTAATCGAGAATGATGTTTTCTCGATATCTGCCTCCTTTAAGGGGATTTGGTGAAATCCACTCTTTAAATCGAGGACCGAAAAGAAAGTGTTTTGCCCTAATTGTGAAATGACCATATTAATATCCGGTATAGGATATCTATCTGCGATAGTAACTGTATTTAGTTTCCTATAGTCTATTACCATTCGGTGTTGTTTGGCCCCAGTGGAATCAGGTTTCTTTGGCACGATCCATACTGGTGAATTGTATGGAGACCGTGAAGGTCTAATGATGCCATCGTCAAGCAATTTTTGTACTTGCTTTTCTACTTCCCCTTTTAGAGACATAGGGAATGGATAATGTCCACTATAAACGGGCTCTTCGGTAGACGTTCGAATTTCTGCTACTATTTTAGTGGTATAAGTCAATTTTTCATCAGGATCCGCAAATAGACTCAAATTATTTTGAAGAATAGGGCATAGTAAATTTTTCTGTGAAGGTGTTACGTTTAAAAATTTCTCTGAAAGAGAAGTTATATCAAGCGAATTTACAGATTGCGCCTTAAGCTGTTTGATTTTGATTTTGAAGTTATTACATATTGACATGAAGCTCTCCTTGGTATAGATCACTGCAGAGAGTTGTTTTAAGCTGTCATTTCCTAATATTCCATGAAACGTTTTAAGAGATGGTAGAAGGAAAAATTTAAGTGGTATGTTCTTTAAGTCAAATAAATTTATAAGAGTATGCTGGCTGACTTTTACGTCACCAGCTATTGATTTTGCATAGAAAATTTGTTCGTTATCGATAGGTTTTATAACAAGTTCAGGTCTAATGTAATTTTTACTAGATCCTGTGTCAATGAGGAATTTTAGTATATCCCCGCTCCCCGTCCGACATTCGAAATAGGGAAGCGAGGAATCGCTTAGCCTAAAAAATGAATGTCAGTGTAATCTTGACATTCTGATTCACCAGGTGAATCGGGTAAATTTTGAGCATATTCCTCTAAGGATTGCTCGTAAAGATTGTCAGAATCTGCCACGTATTGTTCATACTGGGTGTACGACACATCAGGATTTTTTAAAGTTTCTGATATGTGGAAATTTTGTTGTGGGCCGTTATAATTATCGTTCGGGTGGTGCTGGAAATTATTAGATGGACGATTCTGGAAGTTATTAGATGGGCGAGCAATATTTGTACCATATTGCTGCTGGTTTCTCAAGTGAGTATTTCTTATTTGTGCGGACGGGCCTTGAGTGACAGGCTCTTTTTTTATTGGATTTTTATTAAAACTGGGATTATTATTATTATTGTTAAAAGGTCTAACAAAGTTCTGAGAAGGGTTTCCACTAAAGCGATTGCCTGAATTTTGCTGTGGAAAGCTACGAAATTGATTAAAAGAATTTGGATTTGGTTTCCTTGGGGGTTCATAGCTAGGTTTTCTTGCGGAACTATTAGACTTATATGCCTGGCTTGTT
This sequence comes from Chrysotoxum bicinctum, assembly GCA_911387755.1. NCBI lineage: Eukaryota > Metazoa > Arthropoda > Insecta > Diptera > Syrphidae > Chrysotoxum > Chrysotoxum bicinctum. The sequence continues at coordinate 204,414,900 of OU426988.1, forward strand.
CTATAGGTTTGATTTTCTAATTTCATGCACAAGCTAAGTGCATGAGGGAGATCAGTTGGTTCCCGAATACCAAGTAGTCTTGGTAGATCTCCTCTCAAGCCCCTAATGAACGTGTCTAGGGCTTTATTCCGATAAGTTTCTGTAAGCACTTTCATAGGCTCTGGGCCTATGTTCATGCAAGAAATGTTATTAAGAATTAAGGAAAGATGGGAATATATGGTGTTATAATATTCCTGGACTGTCTTCCCCCCCTGTACCAATTTCATCATCTGGTACTCCAAGGTTCCCAGATCGCGTTTATCCGCGTAATGGAGTGTGAGACATTGGGAAATGCTATCCCAATCTAAAGGGGTATTGAATGACTCTAAGGCAATGTCCGCGTTGCCAGTAATTTTGTTTCTAATTACGTTCAGTATTGCAAAATATTTAGGGGTTCCCTTAAATTGCTCATAAATTCCAAGTATCCTCTCAACACTTTTCCTCCAGGAGCTGAACTCCCCTGGATCGCCAGAGAAATCTCTAATACTTCTTACTATCCCTGGGATAGCATCTGAATCTGAGAGAGTCAGCCTATCCCGCACTTGGGTAGTAATTGCTTCCACGTTCTGGGAAACGGGGTTTGGTGGAGAATTAGACATAACCCTACATGTTTGCCCTTCAACAACCCGCGAGACTATACTAGTTATTAATAATTCTAATTCAGGGGTGGCCTGGGGTATCCCAGTACCAATCTGAAAGCCACTAGTCGACTGGAACGACGCGTTTAAATCCCCAGTTGGACATGGAAGTGGTCCATGATTTTGTTCATAACTATGAGACGGCTCAATATTAATAGTATTGATTGGTTGATTATCCAAATCACTACTTGCACCAGGTTTACTACCGACGGCTTTTTGATTTCTGGTTAGCATTTTTTTAAAAAAAAAAATTATATAAGATAGCTTTTAATAATGTAAATCACTGATCCTTAAGTTTTACGGGCAGTAGCTTGTTTTTTATCACTTCTATTACGAATTAATTTGTTTACGTACGAGTAGTTATATGAGAGAATTAACTTTGTATTTTTCTTTACGTTATTTAATATTTGAAAATTTTAATTCTAATAATATAATATTGTTTTTGCAAATCAAGGAATAAGTTATTATATTCTTTATAATGTGTACTTATGCACATATAAGTTTTAATTCAAATAAAGTTTTTTATGTTTTAATAATTCTTATTCTAGCTTACGTTAGGGTGGTAAATAACCACATAACAACGCTGGTAAAGGGGCTGGTTTCCTTTTCGTCTGTCTTAGTTGAAGTTACTCAGGTGCCTTTCTTTACTCTCCCTCGTTGTCGGCTGTCGATCTATAGATTTTAGCCAATAGGTTCTGGTCCCAGGATTATTTTGTGCACACGTTATTTTCACTGTGGCGAGCTATTTAGGTCGACTTACACGAGAACTTACGCGAACTGTTTGCTTTTATTTTTACCGCGGCGAGCTGCTTTAGGCCGACTTAAGCGGGTTAAAATACGCGAACTTATTTGCACTTATTTACCTGGGCACCACAAGTTGGGCGCCAATTAAACTTGATTAAGTTTTTTTCACTTTTTAAAAAAGATTTATTTATTTGCAAACGGGCAGCGTTTCTGCCTATAAACACAATAATGACAAAATGACTTAAAATACTCAAGCTTAAATACTAATTTTTGCACATCACCAAGCCAACTCATTCCCACAGATATCCAGGTATTCAGGTTTCATAGTTTTTCTCATCGAAGCGCTAGACGCTGACACCTGCATTCCTCTTTCACGTATTCGGCTCGTGCAATATGTTTCGCCTGCATTTTCGGCGTCGTCATCGTTAACTTATACGAGCAACACACACCGAATGTAACAAAACTGTTTCGAACAAGGGTCGTTGACGATAATTGCATACTTTAATATGGCGCAACGCACACCAAATGAAACAAAACATAAAAACAAAAGCAAAACAGAAAAACATGTTTCGTTGCCGATAGCTGACCTATTGTTTTTTGCGAAACGAAATTTTGATTTCGTTGTTTTTATTTTCTTCTTTCGTTGCACTTTACAGATTTATTTGCTTCTACGTTTACTCTGTGCGCAAATTTTAAATAAATATGAAATATGTAGATGGAGAGAAGTTATTTTTTTTTTAATTAAGGCAAGAAGCCCTATCTAAAGGGTTTTCCAATAAGAGGTGTTATTTTGAATAGCCCGCTATTTCGGTAGCTGTCACTTTTGAAGCTGTCATTTTTTGACATTTGACAAGTAGAAACTACGCTATTAATAAAAATGGAACGATACACGCTTCAACAACGCATTGAAATTATTAAAATTGGGTCCTTGAAATGCATGAAAATGAACCGGAATTTCATCGAAAAATCATCTTGACTGATGAGGCCCATTTCCACCTCGGAGGCTACGTCAACAAGCAAAACTGTCGCATCTGGGGCTCGGAAAACCCAAGAGTTATTGTTGAAAAGCCTCTCCATCCTCAACGCGTGACTGTTTGGTGCGGTTTATGGTCCCGCGGGGTCATTGGACCTTACTTTTTCGAAAATGAGGCTGGAGCAACAGTTACGGTCAATGGATTGCGCTATCGAGAGATGATTAATGATTTTTTATGGCCTGAATTGGATGGTATTGATCTGGACAACGTTTACTTTCAACAAGACGGCGCTACGTGCCACACAAGCAATGAAACCATCGATCTTTTACGGGAAAAGTTTCCGGACCGTGTTATCTCTCGAAGAGGTGATCACAATTGGCCACCGAGATCTTGTGATTTAACACCTTGCGACTTCTTCCTTTGGGGCCACGTGAAAGATAAGGTCTACGCCAACAGCCCAGCGTCGATTCAAGACCTCAAAGATGAAATTCGTGAGGCTATCGAGGACATAGGGCAGCCACTTTGCGATTTGGTTATGGAAAATTTCATGAAAAGGATATGGTCCCGTAAGCGTGGTCTTGGCGGCCATTTGGCTGATGTTGTATTCCATTATTAACGGCATACCTTCCTCTTTATAATGAAATAAACATCCGATCATTTATCTCCAAAAATGCCATTTTTCTTTGAATATCAAAATAACACCTCTTATTGGAAAACCCTTTATAATAATAAAGATAAGGAACATGCCAATAAACTTACTATTGATAAGCTACTTCCTACTATGACATTTGAAGATTGGCAAGATTAAAAGCTTTTCTCTTTTCTTATAAATAAACACATAATGTCTGTTTTGTAAACACAAAATTGTTATTTGTGTCTACTTGCCGTAGAGTTATAATCTTTCAGCCGGAGTTAAGCTTTTACGATAGTTCGTATTTTGTTTCATTTCAACGCACACCAAACGAAACAAAAAAACAAAACGTTTTGTTTTGTTTTATTCTGTTTCGCTTGGTGTGTGTTCAAATAAAAAATGTTTTTTTGACTATCGAATAAAAAACGTTTTGCTTTATCCGGTGTGTTTTCAGCCTTATGGCGCGAACTTCGTTATGGCGCAAACTGCGTTAACGCATTTCGCTGATACAGTGAAGTGCGCTTGAGTCAGTGTATCAACGCACCAATTTTTACTGCGTTACCCATGTCTATATGGCACAGTTTCACAAATTTGAAGCTTTGGGAAATCGTAAGTATATACATATGTATATTATATAAAAATGGACCTAGTACTGATTCTTGGGGTACCACTGCACTGATAATATTTTTGTCGGTGAACAAGTTGCTTGCACATACTTCAAATAACCGATTTAATAGAAGGGAAAATATAATTTTAATGATATACTTACACATTAGAAAATTCAAGGAAATAAGCTTATGAATAAAGCCTTCATGCCAGATAGTGTCAAAAGCTTTTTCAACATCAAGGAGTACCATTCCTGTTGTCTTACTTGCAGAAAAATTATTTTTAACATGCTGCGAAGCTGCGATATTCTATCAATTTGGTTGGTTGTACTATGATACCTTCGGAAGCCAAATTTTTCTGGTGAGAAGATATCAAATTCACTTACATGCAAAACTAGTTTATTTCTTATTAGTTTTTGAAGGCATTTACTTAATGAACTCAACAACCTTATTGGTGAGTAGCCAGAAGAGTCACTAGAATTTTTCCTGGTTTATGAATAGATATGATTTTTGCCATTTTCCATTCAAAAGTATCCTGTTCTAAAACAATCTTTGAATATACTTCAGAGATACTTTATACCCATTTTAGGCAGATTTTTTAGAAAGAGGTTTTTTTTATTCCATCAAATCCAGTGATTTGGTAGTTTTAAGGATTTTTAGTACAAATTGAACGTCATCAAGTGATATTATATCTTCGATTACCTCAAAAACGCTTTCGTTAAGTAATTGCATAGATTGACTAACAATATTCTATTTGATTATTTCTGACGATGTTATTGCTAGCTACTTAACTATTAGCACAAAAAGTGCGGGCTAATGCGTTGGTGTTTTCCTCGTTGGATTTTAATATTGAGTTACCAATCTTAAGAGACTGGATATAAACTTTTTTTCTTTTTTACTACTTAATTTTTTTATATTCTAAAACGGTTTGCTACGTTTATTTAACCCCTATAGTTTATTGTTTCAGGTATCGTTCCTAAAAGTTAAGATTGAATTTCTTACGAACCCGAAACTGTTCATTTCACAGAGTTAAATACCTATTTGAAAATCATGTTTCATAATTATACTTCCCTTTCAGTTCTTTGAGATTGTATTTATAAATACAAAATAAAACGAAACTTTTAACAACAATCACAACAATAACAACAAAAATTCCTAAACCTACCTTCTTTAAACCGTGTTTAATGCAATAAATCAGCGCTCCAACTGTGACCCCAACAATATTTTTTTATTCACAACAAAGTGCGAAAAACCTTCTAGCTAAATATGAAAGTCTCCCCGGAAATTAAACTTTATAAGCCGTCAAAAAAATATTCTTTTTCTCTCTCATAACCATTTACTATTTAAACCCTTATTAACTTAACTTGGTTGTAGCTGGTGTAGGAAACCTGTCAACATCGCAAAAAGAGTGTCAGGCCTCAGGAGGAAATGCAAATTAATTGCAACTTGTTCTATATTTGCGAGAATATGAAATGGTGTACCTACATTACAAAGGAGGGACATTACATTAACACAAAGGCTGACAAATTACATTGCTTTGTCTCCAGGGAAATATCCTTGGTGATGAGAGTAATTTTTGAAAGAGTAATTTTTGCCATGGTTGCGCATTCGTCAATGAATCCAAATAAATCATTAAGGTGGAAACGGCACACCTAACACCTTCATTTGGGTTTCGAATTAAATGAATATGTTTTATGGAAACGACATAATTTTTTTTTCTTGATTTATATTCAGTTAAGTTTGGTGCTACACACCAGAAAATTGAGTTTGAATTGAGAAGGAACCACATGTCGTACATAATCACTCGGTCTTACATCAAGCCCAAATTTCAGCTTATAATCAACTAAATCTACTTTATTAGGATAGGGATAAACAGGGGAGCGTAGTATAAATGTTTTTTTTTCTTATTTCGAAAATTCTTTTTTCTGAACGCATTCAAGTTTGTTTGAATCCAAGAATATTTTTTTAACGTGCATTGTTAAATGGAGTGTGGATGACTTTGGTTTTTAATTTTCATGCTCAATTACCCCTTACACGTTGACGTAGCACTCTGATACTGACAGCTCGAACTACAGTGATGTTGACGCATTTACTTTTTACACGACCAAAAAACCTGGCCGAATCTACCTATGCGTTCACGAAGCATGTACTTAGTGGTGTGTGAAATGGGCGAATGATGAACACTCAGTAAACACAGATTGTAACCAATCACACTCACTCATTCTCACTGTATAAATTTATGTACAGGGTGGGTCAATAGGAAGATCCCTTATCTGTGGTTAATGGCGGAAGCTGTCAATGTTGTTTGGATATTTGGGAAACATAAATGCAGAATACATATCGGCAAGACACACAGTGATCCACTCCTCAAGATTGCGGAATACTCACACTGTCCTGCACCTTAATGATGCAGTGGATAATTTGATCTCATGAGCGATGAGGTCAATTACAAACGTGATGCATTATACATTTGGAGTTGATTACATGTGGTTCCAATAGGACGACGGAACCACACGGTGTTTGTGTGGTTGCATCGTCCTATTGAAACCACATGTCGTACGACAATGGTCTTATTAAAGGATGCTTTTCCGCCTTGCCTAATATTTCGTTTTGAAGATTTGCAATGACCGTCATAGATCGCATGATTTAACTGCTCAAGGCTTTTTTCTAACAACTCAAAAAAAAAACTCGGCAAAGACTATAAAAACAGCCGAAATGACCATCAACAATGGAGATCTTAGAACTTAAAAAAATGTGAGTGCCGGGACTCACGGTTTCAAAGTAAAGGAACAAATCTATTTATTTCAAATGTTAAATATTGTTAGAAAAATAATGCACCACCGGACCCCGCTACGTAACGTAAAATTTGTTAGACTTATCCTTAAACAGGGATTATCTATACTATTAAAAGCGAAACCATTTTAGTGTTTGGGTTGAATGATCTCAGAGAGCAGTCCACCGATTTATATGAAATAAATTTTATTATTTTTAATATTATTATAAGAGTGTTCCTGGCTATAATCTTTTTTCATTAATTATTTGTAAAGTTTATATATTATATATTTATTCCGGAGACGGTACAATCATGAACTGTACGCAATCTACCTTGAAGCAGATATCGTGACAAAAATTAAGCTCGGTAGACTCCGGTGGGCAGGGCACCTAGCTCGCATGAGCGAAGAGGAACCTGCTCGGAAAGTTCTTTGTGGTACATTCTATGGTAGACGACAGCGTGGTAGACCATGCTTGCGCTGGAGAGATGGCGTAGACCAGGACGCCCGAAGCCTTGGGGTGCGCAACTGGATGGCGTCGGCTAGAGACCGGGATAGGTGGAGAGACTTGTTGAAAGAGGCCAGGACCGGAACCCGGTTGTCGAGCCGATGATGATGATGATATATTATTAAATTTACATTTTTTGTCCATTTTTTTTTCATTAGTTGGCTTATACAACCACTTGTATCTTAAAGCCTATATAATAATCGACAAACATTAGCATTGCTTCATAAAGTCAATATTGATGTACAAATTTTAAGCCCAAAATCACTTCTTACTTACACATACAACTTGAGAAATAAATAAAAACAAATAATAAAATTATAAACTTCTGAATTAAGTTTATCCAGGAATTTGATTTCTTCACAATCGCGAGGTCGCTGCTTTGTTTCATGTCATGTTGATTTTGAAGAAGACACAAATTATTTAGAAAATTATTGTCATTTCTTTTTATTATAATAATATGGTATGGTTCAATTATGTATGGAACAAAATATCGGCCAAATGGGAGCCGCGACCTCGGCGCCACACCTCCATTCGATAGTCTAAATTTTCGATGACGCTGAGGCATAATTGAGGTTCTATGCCGTTAATGTACCGAATTATCTCATCCTTTAGCTCTTGAATTGTTGCTGGCTTATCGAAGTATACCTTTTCTTTCAAATAACCCCCGAGAAAGAAGTCCAACGGTGGCAAATCACATGATCTTGGCGGCCAATTGACATCGCCACCACATGAGATAATACGGCCATTGAATTTGTCGCGCAAAAGAGCCATTGTTTCGTTAGCTGTGTGGCAAGTGGCACCGTCCTGTTGAAACCACATATCGTCCATTCTTCCAATTCGGGCCGTATAAAGTTCGTTATCATCTCACGATAGCGAACACCATTCACAGTTACTGCCTGACCGGCCTCATTTTGAAAAAAAAATACGGCCCGATGATGCCACCAGCCCATAAACCGCACCAAACAGTCACTCTTTGTGGGTGCATTTGTTTTTCGACAATCACTCTTGGATTATCATTCGCCCAAATGCGGCAATTCTGCTTATTGACGAATCCACTGAGGTGAAAATGTGCCTCATCACTGAAGATGATTTTCTTCGAAAATTGATCATCCTCTGTTGCCAATTCTTGCCACCATTCTGACCATTGACGACGCTTGAAATGGTCAAGAGGCTTTAGTTCTTGAGTCAATTGCACCGTGTAAGCATGTAAATGCAAGTCTTTATGCATAATGTTCATCAGAGACGAGCGTGAGAGGTGCAATTGTTGGGCACGACGACGAGTTGAGGTGGACGGCTCTTCAGCCACAGTATCGCGAACAGCAGCATTATTTTCTGCAGTACGAGCTATACGAGCATGCACTGATGTTTTCACATCTCCTACAGACCTGGTTTGCTCAAATTTTTGCACGATTTTTCCGATTGTACGTACATTTGGACGATTAAATCGACCGAAAAAATCACGAAGTGCACGATATGCATTTTGATTTGAACGCCCATTTTCATAATAAGCCTGAATAACTTTAACGCGTTTCTCGATGTTGCATGGATGTGTATCTTTCCATCGTTCAAATTGAAATTGAGTTAGTCTGAAATCGAGAAAAATGTCAAATGAAATGCAGAAAAAAACTTGACGTTTAGGTGTGGTTCACGTTCAATATCGGCCCTTAAAATTTAACCACCCTTTACATATTTTAATGTCATCTGCATAAATACATGAAGAATTTTTATGCAAATATGGAATTTCATGTATAAATATATTAAATAGAAGTGGTCCAATATGACTACCTTGTGGTACTCCAGAAATAACTTCGATTTTTTTAGAAATATTATTTGCAAGTTTTACACACTGTCTCCTATCAGTAATGTAACTAAACAACCATTTTAAAAGCATAGCACGAATTCAAAAGGGTTGGAGTTAAACTTATAAGATAGAATGACTAATTGTATTGTATCTATTTGGTATCTACATTCAAGAGCATTACCTACTGACAAATCTAGAGTACAGCATGAAACTGGTTTAATTGGACCGACCAGACACAAACCCATGTTTGTCATCACAAATGTGTTCTTTGATGTTAAAACACATGTGATCTTTTACTATAAGATAAAATAGTTTTGGAATCGCAGATATTTTCGAAGGAGCTCTATAATTTTTAACCAAGTTTTTATGTTCTGCTTCGTGAACTGGAGTTAGAAAATAAAATTTCCATTAGTGGAGAAATACATCATTAGACAAGGAAATGTTAAAAAGAATTTGGAGTGGAAATGACAATACAAATTTACATTGATTTAGAATGAAGGAAGGAATTCCATCAGGATGTGGATTTATACATGCTTTGAATTTTGCTATACCATTTCTGTAGTGTATAGAGTTTGTATTATAAAAAAAATTCATATAGAAAACGCCTGGGGCAAAATTTGACAGCGTTTAAACATTGGTTGGATATAAATCCACATTGGATTTATATCAAAAGACGATGTAAGATAAATGGTACTTAACAATACGCCTTCTCAAACCCTAGTCAACTGATGAGTGTACATTAGAAAAATATCTATTCTATCTATTCACTACTCATTTCAACAAGGTCCTACCTTCATATTGGCGGGTAACCTCTTAGCTACATAAGTTGAAAATCTCATCAATAAATTAACATGTGCCAATATTACTTAGAAACGTATGACAAAAGTTTAAGGATTCTATCAAAAGATAGTTATGTATCAATTTAATTCCCAATTGGTTCATCCAATTTGGTGCTGTATTTTGCATACCAAATTGAATTTCGAAGCTCTTTTAAGTGTGAAAATTGAAAAAAAATGGTTTCTGACCTTTTTTGTATTTTTTTTTTGTTTGATTTATCTGTGATTTATTCTATCAACGATTGATATATTCTATTTTCAAATGGTTTTCAATTGTTCGAATTATTGATTGAAATTGAAACTGAATAAATAATAGCAGATGAATCTCTGAGGTCTGAGCTGTTTTAAATTTGGTAATACATATCTGCTTACCACCTCATATTATACAAAATCTGTGAGGACCATGAACCTTTTGAAAGTAAAGGTGGACATGGACATCATATAATGTTTCGACTTTCAATATTGTCTTCTGCCTGATTTGAAAACATTTTATTTCTTTAATCTACATAAAGATTGAGCATTTATCAAATGGTTAGAAAAGGATCTGTAAATATAAATTCGGATATGGAAGCACTGACATCATTTAAATTCTAGAAGACGGTAAAATAAAAGTAATTAAGTACTTGAGATACTTATGGGTAGGTACTTGCGTTATATTATATGGCATTGATTGATTGGATGAACTGAATTTAACAAAAATTTCGTATTGACAAGGTCCGCCGCCGCGCCGGGACGAAACTCCAATTTTTGTGGACTACGTACGTCTTCTAATTGGCTGATTTATTTCAGTTGAATATAGAGTTTGTATTATAAGCACCTTCATATAGATTATATTGCATGATATGCATTCTGCCTTTCTATCTGTAGCATTGAGTCTTATAAATAGCTGTTCCAATATCTGTTCGTCTACTTCAAAGTTGACATAAATATAGAGTTTGTGGATAGTCACAGAAGTTAAAAATGTTGGGTATGGGATGATTTATTTTGCGAGGTAATATAAATGCAAATAATCAGAATGTGATTATCATTTTAGGGTAAGTAATGACCCCTTCTGTGCGCGCTAATTATAAAAAAAAATAAAATGCACGACTGGGTCGCACGAACTTGCTCTTATGTAAAAGACTAAGAATTTCAAAAATGAATGTTATTAGGGAAAAACTCTTCATAAGCGCATAAAATTAATTTTTTCCTTTAGTAGTTGGAGTAAAACACTGGATGCTATGTGATTCAAACAAATATTAGTTTATGCAAGAACAAAAACTATTGTTCTTTTTTATTATTATAATAAAAATTAAATTTTCAAAAAAAAAAAATATTGAACAGTTTTTGAGATATTGAATTTTCCAAAAAAAAAAATTTTTTTTAAATTCCAAAAAATATTTTTTTTTAAGTTTTGAAATGCAATGTTTTTTACACTTTTTAGAAGCTTTTTTATAAAAAATATCATTAACATCCGTTATGCCGATAATGAGAAATTCAAAATTCGAAAAAAATCGTTCAATGGTAGCTACAGTCAGTAATATCTAGATTTAAATTTTTTTTTTATTAAATTATAAATCGCAAAGATTAGGTAATCAAAAGAAAAAAATTTTAGCAAAATTCTCGGAACCGTTTTCGAGAAAAATGCGATTTTCGAAAACCATTTTTTAAAATTTGTATGGAAGGTACCGTTAGTTTTAGATAAAACAATTTTTTTTTTCTTAAATCTTGTAGATTATATTAAGAAACTTTTATTTGCCAAGTTTGAAAAAAATCGAGCATGGGTTTTTCGAAATATTGAGTTTCCAAAAAAAAATCAAAAACAAAAAAAATGGACCCAGTGCGGCTACCAAAAATAACAATTTTTTGTAAAATTCTTTTCAACTATTAGCTAGTTTTAACCAAATGAAATTTTTCGAATTTTTTTTTTTAAATTCTGTGGGACAGTTTTTGAGAAAAAAAAATTTATAAAATTTCGAAAAAAAATCGTATGGCAGGTACCGTTATTTTTGGTCTTAAAAAAAATAGAAAAGAACGTCCGGGGGTAAAAAATTAAAACCCATATCTACCACGTTTGAAGAAAATCGGCCGAGCCGTTTAGGCTGTAGTCGAACCGACAGACAGACAGACAGACAGACAGAATTGCGAGACCCACTTGTTTGGTCTTCGCTATCATCGTAATGTCAACTTTGATCAAAATCTCGAGTTCGATTTTTTTTCCGAATGCATAACTTGCCTTATAGTAGATACCTATAAGTCGCAAGTAAAAACTAGGAATATACATATGATTCAATATGTGACGCTGTACGTTAGAGCTTTTGAACCTCCTGTACAGAGGATGAAAGCTTTATTTTTGGTGATCAGTACTTAAAAACTTATTCACTTTATCGACTCTTGATGAATAAAGGGTCAGTTTCTCTTTTGGTTGAATCAAGCTGACGGAGCAATTTCTCTGAGATCTCATTTTCCAGAACTGGTTAATATTCGAGTAGTCAAGTGTGGGTATTGTTTTTCCATTTCATCAGAGAGAGATCGTCTAACCAATTAATATTTGTCAATGAATGATCCTTATTTCTTTTCATCCAATGAAAACATCAGAGAAGAGTAAAGGAAATTCTATTTTCAACTAAAAGATAGACAATTCGTAAATCGGGACCTTGACAATTCTGACGTTGCATTTCGTCTTATTTTGGTGAATTTTGAAGTGCCTGTCGGCTGAATGTAAAGTGAAAAGTGTTGCATTTTCTTTAAGAAGAGTATCAGGAATCGTTACAAATTGGGGCTTGTGAGTTTATTCAAATCATTTGTCAAAATATGGGAAAAAACACCAAATGACTTATCTATACGTAATTTACCAACTGCTTTGTACTATAACTTCTAATTACCTTCATTTCTTCCTAAATCTTCTTCTTCATACATATGTATGTATACAATTTTCATACCTTTCAACTTTGACAGGGCTACGAACTTCTACATAAGTTATGAATCAGAATATTTGATGTGTTTTTTAGCTTGAAGTATTTTGCTTTTTAAATTCTACAATATCAGTGAATTCAAGAACCAAGAAATAATTTTGTTGAGTTTATTTGGTGTTTTAGCCGCATACTACCTTTCCTGAATTTCCGAATAACCGGAAGGTAATTCTTAATAAATTTACAAGCAAAAAGTAGTTATTCATTAATTCTTCAATGTGCGCACAGTGCTGTGAAAAAGTGGTGCAATGCGAGAAAGTTAAAGAAAAATATGTTTATAGGAATACTATTAACACTAGTAATACCCCTTGGCATAATGGTTAGTGCGTTGGTCTGTCATGCGGAAGGTCTCGAGTTCGATTCTCAGCCGATGCAACAAAGTTTTTCAGGGGTGAACTGCCTCTTGCGAGGAATTGACATTCTTCTCTTGTCATTAGCCGTTCGGAACCGGGAGAAAATTGTAGTTCCCCTCCGTTCCTGGTAACACACAGACAGGAATAGTTACGATTTGTAAATCACTAGGTCCTGGTTCACTTCGAGCTGTACCACCAAATTCAATTTAATTTAATTAACACTTAGGGGCCAGTTATAGCTCATCAGAAAAGTCCATCAGAAAAATTGAAACAATCGAAATCTAAAACATTTTTCTGATGACCGGTTATAGCTACCAATAATATTACGTCAGAAAACAAACAATTTTTTGCTGTCATATCATCAGAAAAAATTTTTCTGATGCATTCGGAACAGAAAAAAAATTCGGAACACAAAAGAAAAACGAAATGGAATATACTTCGAGTTTTGGCAATCAGCTGTTCAGAAAAATTAAATTCCATCAGAAAAAATATTTAAATCCATTTTCTGAGTAAATTTAGCAACAAAATGTTGTAATTCTTTTGGTAAAAATTAGTCCAAGCAAGTATTCGTCTACTTGCATTCAAATTTTACTTAAAATCGAGTTGTAATATGGTCAAATTTGGAAGACAAAATTTTTTCTGATGGACTTTTTTGATGAGCTATAACTCTCCCCTTACATGAGCAGATGGTCTCTTCGTGCTCTAGTAGTAATGTATTTCTAACTTGAAGTTTGAACTCAGTTATCACATGTTTCATGCTCTGCACATAGTAAAGTCAGAAATGGTGTTTCAGCTAGTCCCCATGTATACAGTGCTGCGCCATATATTACACGTGTTTGAACCAGGGATGTTGCGGATATTCGCATCCGCATCCGCAAATGCGGAGCTTCCGCATTGATTTAGACATCTGCATCCGCATCCGCACTAGTCAATGCGGATTTGTATGCGGATGCGGATGCAATACAGGTTCGGCAAAGGTTAAGGATGCCCTAAATCTTTACATCAATGATAATGAGATTAACCTTATTCTGCCAGAATGGAAATTCATTGAAAGTCTTATTGAAATACTGAGACTTTTGGGGAAGCTACACGGGAACTCAGCAGCACGCCCTTATTTCTTCTGCAATTCCAATTATTCAAATGCTTAACAAAAAAGTTGACGACTATTTAATAATATCGCACAAGTTTGATTTGATTCGACAAGCCGTCACGACTCTGACAAGTGAACTTTCAACTAAGTTTTCCAACGTGGGGGAGAACAATTTATATATCATCGCCACCTACTTAGAACCTCGCTATAAGCACAAAATGGAACAACCAGGACCAGGCACTTCAGGTTTCGAAAGAAAGCGCGTGTTTAAAGAACGCCCTTGCTATGATGTTAGATTCATCAAGTGAAGACGAGACACAAGAAATGCCACAAAATTGTAGCACTGAAGCTGTACTCGAAAAGGAATTACTTTCTTACCTCGCTAAAAAATGACTCAATGTGGATGGTAATGCTCTTAAATGTTGTAGTGTTCATAGAGAAGAATTTAATGTATTATCACCGATAGCACGAAGATTTTTATTCACTCTAGGCAGTGTTCCTAGTGAACCTCTGCGTAACCGTCTTGAAGCAGAGAAGCTTGAAGTATAATGCACCTATTTTTAAGTTTATTTACTAATTATAACTAGTAAAAATATTAACACTTACTAAAACATTATTTTAATTCATTATTTATATGTGCTTTTTATATAAGATCTTAAACATCCGCATCCGCATCCGCTTCCGCGGATGTGAGCCTTCAAAAATCCGCATTCGCATCCGCGGATGTGAAAAAATTGGCATCCGCAAAATCCCTGGTTTGAACCCAAATTTTCGTAGCGAAGTATGCGCCCATCAGCCATGATATGAAACAAGTCGTTACTCAATACTCATACTTCTAGTACTAACTACATTGCCTAGAAGTGGTTACTCTTTAATTCTTGGCCTAGAAAGTGCGCTACAATATACATAAATATTTTCATGAACTTTCATAGAAGCTTGTTGGCATTGAATTTTTCATATTCTCGTGGAAGTGCATTTTGGCAGGCCAAATACAGGCTTAGTACAAGAATAAAGCGGGTTGGTTTAGAGCTGATTCTTCCTCAGGTTATGCGCAGTAAAGAATTTAGTTGACTGCCTTCATGATTTCTGTGAGCATTACTATAAGGCATACCAGAGAACAGAGGAGAAAAACAAGTCCAGATTGGCGGAGCGGATGACGCTAACTTCTGGATGATGGCATTTTCAGTTTTTAGTTTTGCTGTAGAGTATATATGCTGTCCCCTGAATGATAACGTTTTGTCTAGAGTGACTCCCACGTATTTTGACGTAAGATTTTGAGTTGGATATGCGTTGTTAAATATAACTTCTAGTTTTGTTTTCGCTAGTTTTTTTGTTAAGGTGGAAACAAGTTACCTCATGTTTTGCTCATACTGGGACATATCTTCCTTTTTTGAAGAATATGCTTAGTTTCGATATGTCTCCATTAAGACTTTTTGGTGTTAGATAGCTTTAGCAAAACTTTTTTGATGTCGTCTCTGGAAGTTCATAGATGTAGAGATTAAATACTAGTGTTACTAACACTCATCCTTGGAGTAGGCCGTTATTGAGTTTTTCTGGCGAGCCGGCCATCGATAAGGACTTGAAACGATCTGAGCATGTTATTAAGAATGATTGCTTCTTTTATGCATCAGGGTACGATCTGAAGAAGTTTGAATCGTAAGCAGCTGTGAGATCGATAAACGCCATAAATGTTTTGAGCTTGCTTTGGTATCTCCTATGATTAGGAATTAATTTCGATGAATCTGCTGATAACTCACACTCATCATCAATATAGGGCTATTTATGGTAAGAGGGCTTTCTTTTTAGTGTGGCTGGTGTGTTGTGGTAGATATAAGTTTCATCCGCGGTCGCGATTCATGGGCGAATGCAACGTTTGGTGCCACTTGTGCTGGAACAACCACACGGAAATTAACTAAGCTAATGGTGAATGTTGCAAATGGTTCCATTAAGGGTGGACCAAATTCAAGTTTCTTTTAAAAAATGCAATAAAAAGAACAACATTTAATTTTCTACATGTATTATAGCTTTATTAATAAGAGCAAACACTCCCATTAATTATGAAACACAACGTTGTTCAAGTGGGTGCCTCGACGCCTTCAATTGCTGAGTCAATTGAACCTTGTAAGCGAATAATCCAAGTTCTTTGTGCAGAATTCTTCTGAGGCTAGTGCTTCAAATGTTGATCTGTTGAGATCGATGGCGAGTTGATGTTCGTGAATTAAGTCTCACACTCTCAGCTACAGCAGCAAAATTTTCGTCTGTGCGCAGCGCACTACGACGACGGGAACCATGAGTGTTGTCCACTACCATACTAGTCTCACGATCTTTTTGCAAAAACTTGCGGACAGCAGGCACGGTAGGTGCTTCATTTCGGCCAAAACTTCTTTTCAAAAACCGCACTGTCTGGTCTATACAGCACTCACTTTGGATATAAGTTTTCAATATTTCCCAACGCTGTTCAAGCATAAAGGTATGATACTGATTTTCTGTCAATATTTCGAGCGGAAAACAGCTGTCAGGGTCAAAATAACCTATGATTTAAAAAGAAACCACTAGATGGTCGTGAAGAGTCCCCACAATATTTGTTTGCCTTACGTTTCTAGTATCGCATCGCTTTCTTACACCACTGTGTGCACAGCCTTAAGGGCAAAACTTAAATGCAAATTTGCATGAGTGTTGATATAAAATAATCAATGCGGACTCATTTATGTATGTATATATGTAACTACGAAAGTACTTGCTAGCTATTTTCAGAATTCCAGAGGCATCGAGTAGTGGAGTACTTACTTACCTGGTACAAATTGTATGTGTATATAGCAATAGGCCAAAGATGCTCAACCAAGTGGGAACATAAATTAAGGCTCTTTTCGAGCGTATTTTTTGTTTAAATGCCGTTCATGCAATAATGTTAATTATAAGGCAATGAACAAGTAAACACACGTGCGAGTAATGAAATTACTTCCACAAGTTTTGACATTATAATATGTTTCAAGGGCAAAATTGGCTTTCAAAGGAGCAAAAGTTTGTGGTGAAAGAAAGTTAAATATAGGTATGTGGGTATTTATGCAAAACTTAAGAATTAATAAATGCTCTCGTTACAAAACAATATGCGACATTCATACCTCATGCATATCTTACTTTATGGGTAACAAATTGTTGACTTGAATTATAAGTACATACAATTATTTAATAATTGCTTATAATTTTGAAAGCTTGACATTTAACCAACATAAATTCCCCAGTAGTTACACTACAGGCTACAAATCCAATAAAATGCACGCCTGGATCGCACGTACTTGCTCTTATGTAAAAGCACTTTGTAATTTAAAAATTATGTAGGTATAAGTAAATATAAAACATGGATTCAATGAGATAAAAATGTTCAAAGTATTTCTAGAAAATTATGAATATATGCAAATTAAGTTTAAAAATCTATTTATTATTAAACTAATTTTTTATCTAAGAAATTGTTTTAAAAATTTTTTCTAGAAATAAATTTGGGCTGCCAATTGTAAGTTTTTCGTAATTAAGATTTAGGAAATGATTTCAAAAAATATTCGCTTACACGTTTTGAAGATATTGATTTTTCAAAAGAAAATATTATTTTAAATTTAAGGGGGCTCCTGTTTAAAAATTTTGGTTAATATCGTTACAGCCGTTAATGAGAAAGTCGAAAATAAAAAAGTAGTTCTATGACAGGTACCGTTAATAACATTTTTTCCTAAAAGTTTTTTGAACAAAATCTAGTCAATGCCCATAATAGCAAACGTAATTTTCTTTAATCAAAATCTTTAAAGCCGTTTTCGAGGTAAATAAGATTTTGCATTATGGGTGTATGGGGAGGGGTACCGTTAGTTTTGGAGCTAAAAAAAAATGTTAATTTAACTTCTGAGAAATAACCGAAGACCTGTAAGTAAGGAGTTTGAAGAAAATACCTCCAGTAGTTTAGGCTGTAGATCCAGGTACAGACATACAGACAGACAGACGGAATTACCGGACTCACTTTTTTCGTCTTCGCTATCATCATAATGTCAACTTTGATCGAAATCTCAAGTTCGAATTTTTTTCCAAATGCAGAATTTGCCCTATAGAACATATACATACCGCAAGTAACAAGAGTGTGTGTACTAATGTACGCTCGCTAAATTTAAAACTTTTTTTCCTAATATAAGCCCATATGTTTTATTTTTGCAACCATAAACAGTTGCGAAACTCAAAATTAAATGTGCGCGACTGTCCTTACTTTATATTTTTATTAATTTCACTTAACGTTACGACGAGAAATACTTTGTGTATATCCTCGTCTGCTTTCATTATTTGAGCCTGATTTTGTAAATTTTAGTGCTTAGTTTTTAAGGTAGGTACATTATATAGTAGATATGTAATTGAGTGTTGTGTAGGATTAATAATTATTAAATGTTTTTTATAAATAAAAAATATATAAAATATAAATATATTTTTTTTTTACAAATGGAAGTAGTTTTTGATTGTAAAATTGTTCGGCTATATAGTTAATTTAAAAAAAGCTTCTATTGTGTGCTTTTTCAATAAAATTATGTTTTTAATTATTTTGTTAGTTAGTTGTAGTGTTTTTTTATCTTATGTCTATAATATTTTTAAATTTATGACTTACTTTAAAATCTGTAACTTTTTAATTTCATATGCATACATAAAATACACTTTTTACAAAATTAGATATCTATACATAATACTACAAACATTTTTTAGAAAAAATGTTGGTACGCCAACTTAAAGTTTTTATTACTGTACGAATATTGTAAATAAAATTTCAACAAAAAAAATATTCACATATATTTTTTTTAGTTTCGAAAGGCAATGTTTTTGAAAGTTCTTAGAAAGTTATTCTCTATAAGATGAGAAATGAGAAATTCAAAATTTTAATTTTTTTTTCTTAAAAGCTAAAAAAAATTTGTTGAAAACTTAGATCAACAATACTATTAAAATTTTGGGGAGCTTTAGCCTAAAAAAATATTCAAAAACAAAAAAGAACGGTTCTATACACTGAAAATAAAATCTAGGTATATATGATAAAAATCTAGGTTGATTTAACAAAAATTTTGTCAATATACGTCCAACAAAAAGTTTTGTCAAATTGACAAAAATTATAGAATTTTGTTTAGGTAACAAAAAATATTTTGTTTTATCCACAAAATTATTTTGTTATGCTAACAAATAAATTTGTTGAAATAACAAAAATATTTTGTCAATATGACAAAATTTCGTAGAATTTACAAAATTAATTTGTCATATTAACAATTCTTTTGTTGTATTAACAATTTTTTTGTTAGTGTTATTGTTTTTTTATTATTATCGGATTAAAAAATTTTTTTTGTTAAATTAACAAAATTGTTTTGTTAAACTAACAAAATTGTTTTGTTGAATCAACAAAATTGTTTTGTTACATTAACAAAATATTTTGGTAAATTAACAAAAATTTCTTGCTATATTTTGTTAAATTAACAAAATATTTTGTCAATCTTACAAATTTCTTTTGTTGAATCCACAAAAAAACAAAATCAATTTTGTCAAAATATTTTTTTTTTGGGATTTAAGTCCACAAAAATTGGCGTTTCGTCCCTACGATCTCACATGCAACCATCTGTGAGGGCGTATGGACAATACGCAATTTTTGTTAAGTTCAATTAATCTTACATCGATTTTTTAACAAAAACCAAGTGTGAACTATACCATACACAAAAGAAATTTTTTGGTTTCCTTACAAAATAGTTTTATCTATCTGATAATATTATTTTATCAATATTACAAAATAATTCAACCACAAAACAAAATATTTGTCATTTTAACAAAAATGTTTTCATTTTTTGTTAAATTGACAAAAACAAATTACAAAAACTTTGTGATATTGACAAACATTTACAAAACAGATTTTTTGTAGATACAATAAACATTTTGTTAACATCACAAAAAAGTTTGTCGATGTGATAAAAATCTCTGTTTTATTTTGTTATATTAACAAAACTTGGTTTGTTAAACTGACAATATTATTTGTAGTGCATATTTTGTTAAACTGACAAAAAATTATGCTGGATTATAAAAAATTTGTGAAATCAACAAAATCATTCTTTCGTATTGACAAAAATTTTATCAGAACGATAAAATTGTTTTGTTAAAGGTCAACAAAACGTTTTTGTCAATATTACCTAGGAATTTATATTCAGTGTAGGGATGCCATTAATAACTATTTTTCTTAAATTTTTTTTTCAAGCATTGCTAAATGAAATTTTTTGAATTTTATTTTTTTTAAATCTGTGTTACCTATTTATAGCATTTGTAAATATAGGTACATTTAAAGACATTAAGTAATTTTTAAAACAGTATTTCACACGTTTTTGGGATATTGAATTTTCAAAAAACTTTTTTTTATTAAATATCCAAGAAAAAATGTTTACTTTTAAGGTTTGTATGTACAATATTGTTTCAAATTTGAAGACAACAGAGAAGAAGTTTTATAAAAATTGGTAGTGTCATTAATGAAAAAGTCGAAAATTGATTTTTTTCCAAATGCAAAACTTGCCCATTTCCAAATGCAAAACTAGACCCATTTACACAAAAAAAAAAAAAAATAAAAAAAAAAAAACAATTTAATTAATTGCACATATTTTTGAACGCTATAGCTACATACATATAACTCTTGATGTGAATTTGACGGACTAAATAAATGACAGTTAATCTGACAGATTAAACTTTAACAATGAGGCCGCATTCACCTGTTAAAGTTTAAACATCTCTTTTGGTTTTAAGAAAATTATAACCTTTTTTCACATTTACAATTTCACAAACGGGAAAAAAGGTACATTGAATTCATTCCCAAAATGGCGAAAAACCTATATACGCAAAATATTCACTTTCATTTCCGAAGATTCAATTCATAATTGAACAATTCGCATAGAATAGTGTGACATCCAAATTCACATTCGGCATACGAATTCACATTAAGTTATATGCTGGACATGGGGGAATATGCTAACCTTTTCTCTACCTATGACTTATGAATACTTAGAGGTAAAATGAACGTTACGTGATCACATACATATTTTGTTTTATTCATTAATTGTATGAAAACGTTGTTTTTACAAACACATATCTACTTGATTTGTCTGTTTTTTTAGACTTCTTAATATTAATTCCCTCGTTGAGAGAATACCTACTTGGCTTCCGATGTAATTGAGAAGGAGTTATTATTTCCGCCGAAGACAACTCAAGTTAGAACATTATACGACAAAAAAAAATGCTTTCATAAGAAAGTAGTTTAAGCAATTTGTCACTTGAGAGAAATTCCAAGGACTCTATTTGGAAGGAGTGTCTCGTTCGTAATTAATGTGAAACTCCTTTATTACCTATAATTTTCGTGAAAGCTTGTTCTTTGTTATGCTTATACTTTTATGAGACTTTGCAAACAAAACAAATTAAGTACCTTGAGCATGGTGGCTGAGTAGTTATTCGAGTTACATCTTCAGTAGAAAAACAAGCATCATTGAACACATAATCTCAAACAAGCTTGTCAGTATGTTCGAAATAAGTTATGTACCCATTTCCGCCTTTATTACTTTAAAATAATAGAGGGTTTTCTTCTTAAAAGCATATCAATCGACGGTTTGAAATTAGATTTTAATGTCATAAGCTATACTTTCGTTTGAAGAAAGAAGGGTGCAAAAGCTACCCAATCTTAGTAACTTTCATATTTCGATCAGGAATAGTGTCTTTTTGTATAAAGCTTAGCACAAATACTATTAACCGCAAATGTCTATAAATCGGGAATTAAAATTTCACAAGTCAATTTTTTTTTGCAGTTTATACTTAATCCTCCTTTACAACACTTCTAAATGTTTTTTTTTTTTTTTTTTGAAAAAAAACCGCTAATTTTTCTAACTACCTCAGACTGATTTGCAAAAATTTCTCAGGACATCGAGCTTGGAATAACTTAAATATTCATAGAGATAGTGAAGGAGAAAGAGAAGTAGCGGTGATAGCCATGCTGGGAATGAATTATGTCGACGGTGATGACGTTGATCCATTCGATGCTGGTTGCGATTATCCTACTTCCTTCCAAGAAATCGAATAAGAAAAATCAGATCATGAAGATATCATTGAAGCTGTGGTTGAGAAAAATGGGATTATCAAATGGGCGAATGAAAAGACCAATGAGTCCATAGAAAGAAAACTCCCAATATTAAAGTGAAACGTGACTGGAAGCCTTTGACAAAGAATGAATTGCAAAGTGAATATATTTTGAAGTCTTATTATACACTGCAGTTTATGGGCATCGTTGGATATGGGAAGATACTTCGAGCAGTGATGAACATTTCACACTTTGAGATTATGATTTTGATGATTCAGTTGGTCGTCGTGGCCAAGTTTCTACAAATTGGATGACATTTCATTTCAAAATCTAACAACCAATGATTTGTTGAAAGCGTACCGTGGCTGTTGTAAATATCGTCAATACATGGCAAGCAAGCAAGCTGGTGAGAGCTCCACGTTATCCATTAAAATTTTGAATGTACACTGAAAGCTCTGACCAAAGTACAGGAATATACATGACATAGATATGATGTGGTACTGCCGTTGATGCCATCGTGTTTCAGCACTGGATGTAAATCAACTATTATAACTTCTTCACATACATAGAATTGGCCCTGACGTTACTCGATCGCCACCATGGGCAGAAAAGAGAAGTAGTAGAAGCAGTATTGAAGAAGTTTCTCGATGAGCATAATGAGCCCGTTAAAGTAGTATCATCCAATCCACTAAACCGTTGCGTTGGTGAGTTTTGTTTCAAAGCCGAACAAACGAGTAGTTTTGCTATCAAGTGGTGTCTTTTTAAATCATAGGTTATTTTTGAAAGACACTATCATAACTCCGCGGAATAAAATGAGTCGATTTACGCTTGAACAAAGTTGGGAAATGTTAAAAACTTATTTCTAAAGTAAGTACTGTACAGCCCAAACGTAGCGTAAATGAAGCACCCAACGCGCCTGTTGTAGGCAAGTAGCTGCTGTCACTGAGAGTGTGAGACTCAATTCACGAACATCAACTTGACATCGATCTCAACATCTCAACATTTCACGCACTAGCCTGAGGAGAATTCTGCACAAAGATCTCGGATTATTCGCTTACAAGGTTCAATAATTGACTCAGCAACATCAATTATTGTAGGCGCACGACCATCATCCGCTTCGTGATCGCTTCGCAGTTTGGTCCTTAGAGCATCTTGAATTGGACAACGATTTTGAGCGAAAAATCATCTTTTCTGACGAGGCGCATTATAATTTTAACATCTACGTTAACAAACGAAATTGCCCATCTGGGGCTCGAAAACCCACACGTTATAGTACAGAAGCCAAAGCATGCACAGATAGTGACAGTTTGGTGCGGATTATGGAGTGGTGGCTTTTTACTTGCCACTTATATGTACTATAAGGCAAGTTATGCATTCGTAAAAAAATCGAACTCGAGATTTTGAACAAAGTTGACATTACGATGATAGTGAAGACTAAAAAAGTGGGTCTCGCAATTCTGTCTGTCTGTTCGATTACAGCTAAACGGCTCGTCCGATTTTCTACAAACTTGTTAGATATGGGTTTTAATTTCCCCCCCCCCATGTTTTTTGCTTTTTTTTTAAGACCAAAAATAACGGTACGTGCCATACGAATTTTTTTTCGAAATTTCATAAATATTTTTTTGATCAAAAACAGTCCCACAGATTTTCTTAACAAAAATTCAAAAAATTTCATTAATTAAACCTAGGTAATGGTTGAAAAAAAAATCCAAAAAATTATTATTTTTGGTACCCCTCGTGGAACCATTTTGTTTTTTGTTTTTGATTTTCTTAAAAACGGTACAACCTATTTCGATCATTATTTTTGTGTCAAGGCTCCTCAGCAGTTTCAATATTATTGTGTATTCAAATTTTCAAAAAAAAAATTTGAAATTTTAAACTTAATATTTCAAAAACCCCATGCCCGATTTTTTTAAAACTTGATAAATAAAAGTTTCTTAATATAATATACAAGATATGAGAAAAAAAGCTTATTTTACTTAAAAATAATGGTACCTTCCATACAAATGTTAAAAAATGGATTTCGAAAATCGTTTTTTTCTCGAAAACGGTTGCTAGAATTTTTTTTAAAAAAATTTTGAAAACAAGATATTACTGACTATACCTACCATATAGAACGATTTTTTTTAAATTTTGAATTTTTCATTATCGGCACAACGGATTTTAATGAAAGTATTTAGAGGGAAGCTTCTAAAAAGTTTAAAAAACATTGCATTTCAAAACTTTAAGAAAAATATATTTTTTTTTTTTTTTGAATTTTGAAAAAAAATTTATTTATTTTTTGGAAAATTCAATATTTTGAAAACGGCTCAACATGTTGTTTGTAAATTTAATTTTTATTCGAACAATAATAAAAACTTTAAATTGGCGTACCAACATTTTTTCTTCTTTGTTCTTGCATAAAACTATATTTGCTGAAATCACATGGCATCCTATTTTTCCTCCAACTATACTAAATAAGTTATTTTAGTCATTCAAAAAAATTAATTTTATGCTTATGAACAGATTTTCTCTAAAAACATTCATTTTTGAAATTCTTAGTCTATTACATAGGAGCAAGTTCGTGCAACCCAGTCGTGCATTTTATTTTTGTAGGGAACCGTGAAGGACCGATGTAATGTCAAGCACTTAAGGCCAATATCATCCAAGCAATCCGTGGGCTACAGCCCGAAACCATCAACAAGGTTTTGGAAAATTTGAATACCAGAATGCGCTACTGCGAAATCAGTCGAGGTAGCCACTTGAATGACGACGTTGTGTTCTATAATTAATGGGAATGTTCAGTTAATATTTCGATGTACAGTTCTTCCCATTCTATTAAGTCTTATAAGGATAACTCTTATTGCATTAAAGATCCATCTACATGTCGAGGTTTTCCAGTTTTCACATACATAGTTCCTGATGCCATTATCATAACTGAGTACACGGTATAAGAGGTATACGATCCTTGAAGTGCCTCTTGACAGTCTTCTGCAATTATGTTTGCTGCTGCATTTCCAATTAAAATATGTTAAAACGTTTTCTGTTCGTTCTTCCAGGTTAGCCAAATCAAACTGATTTAATTAAATAATTTAATTAAACTATTTTCAAATGATTCCATATATTTATTTTCCTCGCACTATTCTGGCCAAAGCTTTGATAGTGTATTGCCCTTAAAAGAATTGAAGACTTTTCATATGTTGTTCATATGGCAACGGCATCGTAAATTCGAAAATTAGCTTGATTCGACATTATAGCGTCAGAACGTAATTTTGAGCTACTCTTGGACATCAGAGAATTGAAAAAAAAAAAATACATTTGCAACTTTTCCACTTCTTTATATTTTATTTGTCCCTAACCTTTTGCTCCGTATGCTATGAAACTTTTACTTTTTTATAAGCCTAGAAATTTGTCCATGTAAAATTAAGATTTTCTTTCGCCTGTTTTGATCATGGGGCAAGCAAACACCAAGGTATTTACACTTCGCGACTATTTTAATTTGTTCCTAGTTAAGCTTCCATTGTTTAAGTGCGCACAACAGGCAACCTCCTTTTCTAAAACCTTCCTTCTGATAAGCCAAATGGGTACGTCAATAAGCAAAATTATTTAATTTGTGACGATCACAATCCACACACGATCCACTAAATCGCAATCCATTCAGAGAAAGTCACTGTTTGGTGTGTATTTAGGGGGTGGCGGTATCTTCGGTCCATACTTCTTTGAGAACGACGTTGGCCAGCTATAGGTGAATTTCTAATGGCCCGAATTGTAAGATTCGTTTCCACAGAACGGTACTACGTGGCACGATCGATTTGCGAACATGGTAATGTCACGCCGAGGCGATGTTAATTGACAGATCCTATTCTGTAAATTTTAATAACTACTCGTATCATTCAAAAAGTTTTTAAGTTCATGTTCCTCAGGGCAGTGATCTTCTATTTATTAGTATTAAAATACTTAAACTGTATTATTTCTCCAATTCTAATAATCTGGAATGCGAAAAGCTAAATTGTAATTATTTGTTGCTGAATATCTAAAAATGTAAGATTATGAACTTGCACTAAAACTAAGTTTACCAGCAACAAATATTGTGTGTTCGAAACTAGTTAAAAAAGATGTGAATGTTTCACAACTCCATTTTATAAACATCAAAATTGGTGTCCCGTCTGGATATTTTAATGCTGAGCTTCAATCTATGTGGCCTGAAACCAAAATCCCTGGTGTATTGATTTTTTGATCACAAACTCGAAATCAATATTTTGAACAAATGTGCTAGCCAAAAAGATCTAGGGTTTATATTCGAATCCATAATGAATTTTTTTTATTTCAAAAGAAAATTTTATGTTGGGTTTCTTAAGTCGAAATTCAAAAAATTTCGAAGATCCATCCTATCAAACTAGATCTATGCTTCTAGACTTAAGACCTCTTGTTTTGAGAAGAAAATTAAATTCAGTATTATTTCTTGCTCACGTTTTTGTCGTGAATTGCGTTATTGAATGTCCGGATTACTTGTCATTTTTTAATATTTATGCAACTTCTCGTACTTTGCGTCCGAAAAGTGGACATTTTTTTAAAGGTTCCGTATCACAGTACTAGCTACTGCTTACACTCGGTATATTTTCTTCATTGAAACACCTTGTGGTGTACGCCATTTTTTTGTCAGGTGCAAGAACAAATAAAGCGGATGATCTGCCGACACGTGAAAATGCCACGTACATCGCACAACTCATTATCATCATTGGCTCGACAACCGGGTTCCGGCCCTGGCCTCTTTCAACAAGTCTCTCCACCTATCCTTATAGCCGACGACGCCATCCAGTCGCGCACCCCAAGGCTTCGGGCGTCCTCGTCTACGCCATATCTCCAGCGCAAGCATGGTCTACCACGCTGTCGTCCACCATACTTATACATAATGTACCACAAAGAACTTTCCTCTTCGCTCATGCGAGCTAGGTGCCCTGCCCACCGGAGTCTACCGAGCTTAATTTTTGTCACGATATCTGCTTCTAGGTAGATTGCGAACAGTTCATGATTGTCTCCGGAATCGTCCTTCCTCACATATGGGGCCAACAATTCTCCTTAAGACTTTTCTCTCGAACGCAGCTAAGAGGTTGGAGTGCCTTTTGCTAAGCACCCAAGTCTCGGATCCATATGTGAGTACTGGCAGGACCATGGTCCTGTACAGCAGCAGTTTTGAAGTTATGGTGAGATTTCTGGATTTGAAGAGCTTTGACAAACTATAGTAGGCTCTGTTGGATTTGAGAAGCCGCCCGCGTATTTCTTCTTCTATATGGTTATCGGCTGCTACTATTGACCCAAGGTATTTAAAGGATTGCACCACTTCAAATTCGTGCTCCGCAACCTTGATTGTTTGACCAACTGTTCCTCTCGCATTCGACGCCACCATGTACTTTGTTTTAACTTCACTAATGTGCAGCCCCAGATTTTGTGCCGCCTGCTCGATCTGGATGAAGGAATCGTGTACAGCTTGTTCGGTTCTTCCGATGATGTTGATGTCGTCTGCGTAAGCCAGTAACTGGCTGGACCTGTTGACGATGGTCCCTCTTGTTGCCGTGCCAGAGTCATGGATTGCTTTCTCCAACGCCAGGTTGAAGAGGAGGCAGGCCAAACCGTCCCCTTGTCGGAGTCTATTAAAGATGTTGATTGGTCTGGATAGCAAACCGGCTATTTTTACTTGGCTTGTTACGTTGGTCATGGTCAATCTACATAGTCGTGTCAATTTATTTGGGATGCCGAATTCTCTCATGGCTTTGTAAAGTTCTACCCTGGCTATGCTATCATAGGCGGCCTTAAAGTCTATAAACAGATGGTATGTTGGGATGTTATATTTGTAGACATTTTTCCATCGCCTGCCTAAGGGTAAAGATCTGATCAGTTGTTGATTTGCCTGGAATGAAACCACACTGATATTGTCCAATGACGGTTTTAGCGTATGGGGTTATCCGGTCTTGTATAATAGAGGAGGGTATCTTATAGGCTATAATTGCTGCACGTTGTGAAATCTCCCTTCTTATTTATGGGGCATACTAAACCTTTTCGCCAGTCTTCTGGCATTTCTTCCTGCTCCCATACGTGTACTTTAATATCATGAATTGCTTCACGTAAGGCACATCGCACAACTGACCATGAGAAAAACACGGATTTACTAATTTAGTACCACAAAGAGTCAAGGATTGGCCTTGTGATTTGTCAATCATCATGGCGAAGGCAAGACAAATGGGGAACTGAATTCGCTTATACTCAAAGGGCATATTCGTTGTGATCATTGGAATCTTCGGAATGAAAACTAATTCATCTTTAAATGTTCGTCGCGTGAATCACATTACTCATCACCCACCAGTTTTCTTACTCGCATCACCAAGCGCGTTTCATTGCATAATTTTGGTTGATTTAGATTTCGAAGCATGATGACTACTGAGCCCGCCTTAAGTTGTAAATTGTGCGGAAGTTGGATAATTAGTGGCTTCATCTTCGTTTGTAACACAGTCAATAATGTTGTGAGTCGAGCTTTACCACGGGGGTGTTACTTTGATATTGGAGAAGGGCGGCGGCATGCTTGCTCTTCGCTCGGCCTAGCTCGAAGGATGGGGGTGGTTCTTGCCCCTCTCCAAGTATCTCTCACTCAGCAAACAAAATTTCCATGCCTTGTTAAAGGAAAAGGGAAGGGAAGGGGAAAGGATATAGTTATAAAAGGAGTAAATTAAAAAAAGGATATACACAAATCTAGTGACCTATGCCACTATATGTGAGAAAGGATGAGGCTTGAGTCGATATCCCTTGGAACAGAAGATTGAGTATCTTAATTCTAACTATATCTAAAACCCTACTCACTAAATGTATATCCTCTTGGATATAAAGAGATTCTATAAAAGAATGTCTTGTTTCTTAATCTAAACTAATCTAATCTAAATCTAACCAAAAACAATCTTCTTTCCAAACAGGATTCGTACTCAACCCCACTGTCTCTCCCATACAGTGGTTCGTCCGATCGTCAAAAGCATTGACAGATGTTGGTGTCAAAGGTCAGCCATCCCACCCTTGTATCTAAGATACAACCGTTGCTATCTCCTTGGCCGAGATCTGTGGAGATAGCCCCTAACATAACCTCCAGTCAAAATCCTATTGTAGTCAATAGTATGTATCGTTACATGTTCCTAGTCATATTATGTCATAGTAGTTTTGGTATATTGAAACGTCTCTGGTCCCAAAAGTTCGTAATTCGTCTGGTTACGTCATAGTAAATATTCGTATCGTCGCGTACTCGTTTCCAAAAGTTCGTAATTTGTCTTGTCAAGTCATAGTAAATGTTCGTAACGTCGCGTTCTCGTTTTAGAAAGTGAGTAATTCGCTTTGTCAAGTCATCGTAAATGTTCGTAATGTCGCGTACTAGTACTAAAAGTTCGTGATGTGTCTTGTTAAATCATAATAAATGTTCGTAGCGTCACGTACTAGTACCAAAAGTTCTTTTCTAGTCCTATTATGTAACCATTGTCTCTTTTTATACTCTTCCAGAAAGCCGGCCTGGCCTGGCCTCTACACACTACCGCAAGTGGATTAGCACATCATTATTGTAATGAAAACGCAATTTTTCAACTTCAAAAATACAAAAATTTAATTAATTCAATATTGGCCATAGGCCGTAAATGTAAAGGAGTATAAAACAAATTCAAAAATTATGAAAAGTAATGAAAAAAAAAAAAAACGAAAGTAAAAAAAAATCTTCAAAAAATTAAGTAAAGTAATGAAAGGAGAGATATTCAATAAAAAGGATCATAAAAATAAAAAAAAAGTAAATGATGAAACCAACCAACCCAAATATGGTCTTTAATTTTTCTTCTGGATCTGCCTTCTTTAGCTCAGATCAACTTCATATATATGTATATGTATATGTATATGTATATTATGTGTGCACAAATTTATGTTGAAAAAAAAAGGTTACTCACTTTTCTTCATCCCACGAAGTTCTGCCGGCAGCACGTTCTTGATGATGGTAAGTAGATGGGCTTCCAATTTAAAGCCTTCAATTCAAATAGTCTTTACGTATATCCATATAACTGTATGCATATATATAAACTATCACTCGCGCAGATCTTGATCTCCATACAAGTTTTTACGGTTTCACTTTTTAATATTTTTTTTTGTATGTCCTTTTTTCAAACTATACTTATTAACATTTAGCAAGAAAAGTTTAAAATTTTAAAATTCAATAAAAAGTTACTTAAAAGTTATTAAACAAAAAAATTCAAGAATAAAAAAAAAATTTCAGCTTAGTTCCAAAAAAAATATTGAACACCCCGTTTTGTCGTGGAGCTGGAGCTGGAGCTTCAGTCCCTATTCCGCAGAATCTTTCTGTATGTGCCTCTGAAGCATCCAGGGATTTATTCAGCACCAAAGGGCAATTCCAATTACAGGCAGAGGCCAAGGTTCGCCTCTAATGTACGTACGGTACAGCTTTATATTGTATCTATATATATATACATAAATATATATCGATCAATTTTACATATATATCTATGCAACTACGTGCATATATATATGCAAGATTTTTCCAAACCTCAACCTAAAGGGATTTCATATCTTTATTCTAACTATCACCTCATTTTATCTTTAATAAAATTACCTCTGCTTTGAAATTAGATTTTATATTAATTCGGATACTGTCAACCTGTCCTCCTTGGAGCCACTTAAGTCCACTTTCTTCGGAAAATGTATATATATATACTTGTATGTACATATATACACTTATATTCTAAAAGTTATTAAGTTTTGGTTTAATCGAATTACACTTATTTTTCAAATGTTCACCTCTGAATTATATATAAAAATACGTGGCAATATTTCTCCTTTTTCACCTTGTCTTTAAGGATAAAAAAAATCGACTTCATCAAAAAAACTAATTTTCTTATTCCCGGTGCACTACTCTCAAACCGTACTGTTATGATAGAGCTCGAACTTTGCATCAGCACTTTCACTTTCAGTATGACAGCAAAAAAATCCCTATTACATAACACAGTTCATTGACCTATTAGCCTAATTTCCATCTCCTCCTTATACTTTCTTTCTTCGTTCTTTCTTCTGGAAAGAATAAACTTTTTCCAGTCTCTGATCTAGTACCTTAACTGGTCATGGCTGTCGTTCTCGAATTTTACTAATACTTTCGGGATATCGTAAGATTAATCCACTACTAAGTATTATTTTCTATTTGAAATAATGCTTATTTTATCCACATGAACTTATTTAACTTAACTAAATTATAAATAAACCTAACCTAATCAGTCTAACTCTCATTTAACCTACTTATACTAATAATATTGCACAAAAACTTATCACCGATTTTCTACTACGTACTATTTCGTACTTTTTTAGTATCCTATCTAGAGGCTTCCTCTATCCGCCAAACGATCGCGTTACCTAGCTTCGTCGATTTGTTGTTGTCGTTCAATTTCTGATTGTGTTTGACATTTCATTATATTTTATTAATCGTGGAAACAAAATTGTGACTAAAATTTTTATAATTTCAAAAATAAGAATGAAATAATTAACAAAACGTAAAAAAAAAATAAATAACATTTAAACAAATAAAGTGGAATGGAAAGTGTGCAAGGAATATACACTTTTTCTTAACCTTAAGGCTGCGGAGTAGCAAACAAAAACAAAAAAAAACTTCCAAAACACCAAAAGGTAAGTTTATTTACATCTACACTTTTATTGATTCTTAAGACTCTTCTTTTCTTTTTCTTTAGTTGCCCATTCCTTGGACAGTTCCTACAACGATGCAACTACTCATAAGGATAAGTCATTATTTGTCGCTGAGAATGATTCTGGGCACTTTTCATTTGAAAACATACCTCCATATGTACATACATATGTACATAGCTACCTAAGAACCACTCTCAAGCGACACA
The DNA here is from genome assembly GCA_911387755.1 of Chrysotoxum bicinctum. NCBI lineage: Eukaryota > Metazoa > Arthropoda > Insecta > Diptera > Syrphidae > Chrysotoxum > Chrysotoxum bicinctum. The sequence continues at coordinate 204,446,847 of OU426988.1, forward strand.
ATCCTATTCTTATTTCTTTCCTTTTATTTTCCTTTGCTTCTTTAATTTCAGGTATTCGTTTTGGATGATTAACCTAAAGCCACACTCCAAACTCCAAACATCACCGACAATCACCACCAAACATGATCACAGGACAGAAAACATTTCCCCTATAAATGGGCTACTATCGTGCTACAACCACACATCCTTTCGTCCACCAGTTCGTAAAACCCTGGTTGTACTTGTCACTGTAAGTCTAACCGTTTGAGTTCCATTATATGCATTCATGTACGGATATCTCCGTACAGATATTTTAAACATATAAAGTTATGTCCAAAAGTTTGTGAAACCTATCTATAAGTGCAAGTTATGATGGATTATGATGCACACTCAAAACATATACATAATATCATTATACCTATCTGTATATCAACTCAGAAAAGGCGATCGTATTATTTATACGTTTGAATAGATACTTGCTGTTTGAAGGCTCTGCTATCGATATTAATATAACTTATACACACCTAAAAATTATTGATCAAATTATTTTTCACAGTGAGTTTTTCCTTTAATGAGTGCGTGTGTGATATTTTGTCATTTGGTTTTACTATTTGAGGCAACAAAGAATTCTCAGTTTTGAGTATAGAAGCAGTGTTATTACGTGAAATGGGTCCGTGTTTAGGGAATTGTTTTGGTAGGAAATAGTCGGAAAACGATACTTGGAAGTTTAGACTTCTAGACTTGATTTGTGTATTTGAGGGCATCCCTACTCTATCATTTCTCCTCTCTTCGCTGGTGAGTGATCTAATTGATGGAATTTTCCCTTTCACTTTGAGCCCATTTATTAATCGACGGCCCACGTAACAGGCTCGACGACAGTGTTCGAGTGGTCGTGAGGACACTGGCCTCGTAAAAAAAGGAAGGTCGTCGCTCTATTTGGAAGCTAAGCTAATTACTTAAAGCCGTTCGATAACGTGTGGTACGTCCCACGCCCTGAGATTATTTGTGCCTACTTTAACACGGGTTCGGGTATTTTCTTCATACACTGTGAAATGTATTATATTCTCTTGTCTTTGTGTTTTGCTTTGCAGTCTTTTCCTCATAGTATAAGGGTTTATTACTTAATGCTTATACTATTGGTGATAGTGACTAATTCAGAAAAAAAAACAAAAAAATACCTAAGAAATACCTTAATAATACTAATTTAAACTATTACATGCAAAAAAAATTTTACTATCACATTGGAAATAAATAAATAACTATAATAAATAAATCTATATATATATCAACTAAAACATGCAAAAAAAAATAAATTATCACAGTGAAAATAAATAAATAACTATCATAAATAAATCTCTATGTAAATAAACTATGACATTCAACAAAAAAAAATCATTAACTATCACCATGTTATGTCCTAAAGGAAATAAATTAATAAAAAAATAAACTATTATACTAAAATAAATCAATCTCTATAAATAAATAATATATTCTCTATCCTAATATCACAGAAATAATCAAATATACCTAATATCACAGAAATAATCAAATATACACCTATCTATATATTATGTCCTAAGGAAATAAATAAACACATAAATAAATAAATAAAAAAATAAATAAAAGATAAATAATATAATAAATAAACCTCTATACAAGCACATACAAATATATCACAGATTATTATCACTAGCAGTAGCAACAGCAGCGTGAGTGCGTCAAAATAAGATACATCGTTACGTATGTATGTCCTTAGCGTGAAAGATTCCAACTTTCTCGCCTCTTAAGTTTCCAATTTCATATAGAGAGTTTCCAATTGGCTTAAGCACAATTGATTTTATAAATTTCGGCCCTAATTTGGCATTGTAGTGATCAGGTAAACTACTCTGCTTAAAATTTCTCCTAAAGACTATTTGTCCTGACTTGTATTGTATTTCCCTGCTTCGTGTATTATATATTTTAGTACCTTTGTTATGAGCTAACTTCAGGTTTTCGAAAATTTCACTCCTTATCAATGCTAATTTGTCAGTTTTATTAATTATTTCGATACTTGTGTCTTTAAGGACATCAAGTTTCCGAAGAAGTTCATATGTATCCCCGTGTTGAATCATCTGAGTGCCAAAGATAGCGTAGTATGGTTCATACGTAGTCGCGTCATGTACTACACTTCTTAGTGAAAAGGCAGTATTACTAACGTGGATGTCCCAGTTTCGTTGATCACTATCTATGTAGGATCGAATCTTGGCTAGTACAGATCTGTTCACTCTCTCTGAAGCGTTTGCCTGAGGAGAGTAAAATGCCGTGCGAACGTGTTTAACGCCGTATTTCTTAAGGAAGCTGGAAAACAGTTCTGAAACGAATTGTTTTCCGTTGTCAGAGTGTATAAATTCGGGTACACCAAACATATGAAAAACTCCTTCTTCAAGGTATCTTACTACCTCAGCTGCTGTTGCTCGCCTAATAGGTTTTAAAAACACATACTTACTAAAATGATCTAATACTATGAAGATATGTGTATTGCCAGCCTTTGTTCTCGGATACGGTGCTAAAAAGTCTATGTATAAACGTTGAAATGGTCGGTCAGTAATCGTTTGTTGTCCCATGGGTGGTCGTAACGTTAAGTTTGTCGGTTTATTGCACTTGCAAATATCACAGTTTTGTATATAGTTTCGAACATCAACGGTCATGTTCGGCCAAAAGTATCTTTGTCTAAGTTTGGACAACGTTTTATGGATTCCTCCGTGTCCAGCAGCGAAGGAATCATGTGCTCTTTTCAAAAGACCCCCACTCAACTCCTTCGGTACCCAGATTTTCCAGGCCCTGTCCTCTTGTATAGGATCTCCTGTTCGTCTGTCTGTGCGTTTGTATACGTACCCGTCAGAAATGCATAAGTCTGGTAGTTTGTCCTGGTTCTCGTTTATGGTCTTCTTCAATTCCACATACTCTTCTGATGCAAAGTATGGAGAATTGAAGTCAACTTCCGGTGTTTCGGCAATGATCTCCTCCATATGGACTCTCGAGAGAGTATCCGGGACTACATTCAGGATACCCTTCCTATGCTCTATGGTGAAATCAAAGCCCTGGAGCTTGAAACTCCACCGAGCTAGTCGACCACTCAAGTCTTTCTGTGTCATCAGCCACTTGAGACTCGCGTGATCGGTTATGATAGTGAAAGGTAATCCTTCAATATAGGCTCGGAACTTCTTTACCGACAAAACGGCCGCATAGCACTCAAGTTCCGTAACACTGTAATTTCGCTGAGCGGAATTAAGCTTCTGGGACATGAATGCTATTGGTCGTTCGTTTTTCTCTTCATCCATTTGGAACAAAACGCTACCCACGCCTGAAGTTGAGGCGTCGCATTGTATGTAGAAGTGTCTAGTGAAGTCAGGGTTCGTTAGTACTGGTGCCGTTATTAATGTCATTTTCAAATTTTCAAAAGCCTCTAAAGCCTCGGTTGTCATCGAGAATTCCTTACCCTTTTTGAGGCAGTCTGTCATTGGGGCTGATATAGACGCAAAATTTGGGATAAAGCGCCTATACCAACCCGTCATCCCTAGAAACCGACGGAGTTGTTTGGGAGTCTTTGGAACAGGGAAATCCTTCACTGCCGAAACCTTTTCTGGATCCGTTCTCAGACATCCATCACCGACGAAATAGCCCAAGTACTTGATCTCTTTGTAACAGAATTTGCTTTTCTCCACATTTATTGTCAACCCCGCCTCACGCAAACTTCTCGCTACCTCTTTGAGAACTGCCATGTGAGCTTCAAAGTCTGGAGAACAAATCAACAGGTCATCGAGATAGACAAAGACATTCTCCCTCAAGCGAGCGGGAATGACCTTGTCCATCAGCTTACACATTCTCTGGGCGGCGTTGCACAATCCAAACGGCATAACCGTGAACTGATACAACGGTCGTCCAGGGACTGTGAAAGCTGTCTTCTCTCTTGATTTGATCTCCAGAGGACTCTGCCAAAAGGCGTCCTTCAAATCGATACTCGATATGTAGTGCGTGTTGTGGAGTCGACTTAAAATTCCTTCAATATGCGGCAGAGGATATGCAAATTTCTTTGTGGCCGCGTTTACTTTCCTCGAGTCTAAGCAAAGTCTGTTTTTGCCTGGCTTACGCACCAACACAACTGGAGAGCTATAAGCACTATTGCTCTCCTCGATAACTCCAAGTTCAAGCATTCGATCGAGCTCGGCATACATTAACCTCTGAACGACAGGTGAAATTGGATAATGTCGTTGTTTGATGGGAATTGTGTCGTCTTCCATCTCAATGACATGTTCTTCGACGTGAGTCTTACCCAATCCCATCTGTGCGAACGAAGGAAATGCAAGCTTTACCCGCTCGAGCTCTTCAGTTTGTGTTGGGGTAAGCTGGCGCATAGGATCAGACTCCTGCTCTCTCGCCGGTTCTGGAATGTCTAAAGAGCAAATCACTTTCGGAGCTACCTTAAACGCCTTCCAAAAATCTACCCCAAGATAGAGTTGCTGTTGTAAACTTGGAACAACAAACAGCTCCATCTCTTGTGTTTTGTTACCCCAAGAGATGTCAGTCTTAAAACGTCCCTTAATTTGCTGGTTTTTACCGTCTGCAGTTTTTATATCTATCGTCATGTTCGTCATTTCTATGTTTTGGCTTTCGATAAACTCTACTGCACCTTTTCCTAAACAACTAAGTGAAGCACCACTGTCTAAGAGACCTAACATCTCTACACCGTTCACAACTACCTTAGCATATGGTCTGTTATCGTCACAGACCGATAGAACAGTGGCTTCAATCTTCATTTTCCTACTCCTACATATTGCACTCTTTTCCCTTAGTCTAGCTATTTTTTTATAATTTCTACTACTTATAACTAATTTATCACAGGTCACTTCTTCATTAAAAATACGTCTACGAGCTTCTTCATAGTCTTTTATTCTTTGGTGGAGACTCTTTTGGATTCTAACTAGAGGTTGTATCACATTTGAATTTTGTTCTCTTTTTAATATTTTTATTTTTCCAGTTTCTGGTTCTGGTTCTGGTTCTCCGGGAGAGGAACTCTTGCCGGCGGTGGTACTCCCGATGCACTGCCGACCTTCAGGTTTCCCTGGCAGGTTGCGCAGTGAAATGAAATATTTCCCTGACCACAACTGAAACAAGTTAAGGCGTGGAACGTCGATGGACAAGCAGCGTTCGTAATGTCTTTTGTAAGTTCTGTCCTTTTGTCTCGTTCGTTATTTTTGTATGTAGTATTTCGTTTGTCTTGTTTTATGTTTGTCTGTGGTCTGTCAGTTCGGTTATAATGGACTGCTGCAATATGTCCATCGTCATCGTCTTCTGAAGTCTCCAATAAACATCTATTCCTCTCTTCTAGCTCACTAACTTGTTTTTTAAATCTAAATTCTCTAGTAGCTAGATGCTTCTCTGCGCGCCTACATTCTTCTCTCAAGTCTCGAATACTTTTGATTGAACACCCAAATATCAAATTTGCGACTCTATCTTTGATATTTGTCCTAACTATCGAAACAAGATCCTTCTCGTTTGGTCTGTTTCTCATTTGCAGTGTTAAACCTCTAATGTCTTCGTAAAACTCATCAAACGATTCACTCACTTGCTGTTTTCGATCCATTATGGATCTCAGAATCTCGTGATCTCTTTTGCTATTCCTAAATTGTCTCAATAATTCTGTTTTTAGGTCAAAATAGTTTAGCATGTCGTCCCCTTGATTCTCCTCAAGGTATTGCCAGTACCATTTTTCCGCTGGCCCGGTTAACAAATGGTGAAAATTTGCAAACACTTGCTCATTAGTAGCACCATTAGTTTTTTGAAGCGTTTCAATGCGAAAGATGAAACTTTCAACGCTCATCGTTTTCGGTGTTCCATCGAACTTCACCCCCCATTTGTGGATTTCCACTCTTCTACCTTGCTCTTGATAGTAGTTTGATCTTTCTGAATTTACTTGGCCTAAATTTGGAGGTGATGACGTCCTATTTTTGGCATAAGAGGATTGTCCCTTTTCCTTATCTATACTGTTATGCAACATTAACGTTGATTTTTCGACTATTCTCAGCCTTTCGTGTAACGTCACTACATTGTTAGTGGTCACTTTGACCATTGCTCGCATGGTTTTCATGCTTGACATTTGCTCTTCAAGCAAGGATATTGTTTTTGACTGCGCCTCTTGTATCGACCTAGATACCGCAGCCTCAATTATTCTGTCAATGTTTTTGTATGATGTCTGTTCTAGTTCGTCCTCTTGTCTTTCAAGGTCTGTTAGAGTAAGTTGTAAGCAGTCCTTTTCGTAGTCGCGTGTTTGTCTTTGTATCGTTTCCCTACTCTCTTCCTCAGATTCCAAGTGAATCAACTCAGGTTGAGTAGTTCTTTGCTTAGGACTCAAGCCTGTTGCCCCGTCATCCTGATTTTCGCCTAACTCTTTGTTTTCGATATGAAAACTTAGGTCATCATCTAACGAATCATCTCTTTCCCTGCCTGTAAATGGATTTTCTACGGATGGAATGTTCGTTTCCGCACTAAACTCTACAGGATTAGGTGGTGCACTTCTTGCACTCGACCTAAGCAAATGGGGATCCCTTCCTGCTCCTCGCCCACGTTTAGACTGGGTGCCCTTTGGAACTGCCCCTAAGTTTTTTTCATTCATGTTTTTTTTTTTTTTTGTAACAAATTTAAATTCAAGAATTCAAAAATAAAAAAAAATAAAAAAATGTAAAAAAAGCAATAAAAATAAAAAGGGAATTCAGAAATGTATAATAAACAAAATAAAAAAACTATTAAAAGGTGAAAAAAAGCAATAAAATAAAAAAGGGAATTCAAAAGTTGAGTTATTAAATTTCACTAATAACTCAATAATTAGTAAAAAAAATAAAAAAAATTTAAGATTTCAAAAAAAAAACTCAAAAAGGTTAAAATTTTGGATAGTATTTTTGTTTTGTTCTTTGTTTTGTGGATTTGCTTTGTGTGTAGAGGTTCAGCCAAGTTTCCTGAACATTCATAGAAGAGCAAAAAAAAGGTGTCGTTTAGGTCAGTTGTTAGTTCTGTAAGTTAGTATATGTCCAATGTCCGATAAGATTTTGACTGGTGCCTTTGCGATCTGACGAGTGCTTCTGTTTATCTCTTCTTTCCCTACCACATCGTAAAGTCTGGTATATGAAACCTGACAATAGGCTAGCCAAGAATCCGAGATAAACTTCCACACGAATAGGATTTCAAAGTCTTCCACTTACACCTCACTATTTGTCTGACTGCGCCTGACTAAATGGATAGCCTTAAGTGGTCGACTTTTCCTCCTATTCCGCTCCTTGATAAACGATAAACTTCCAACTACCTCACAAAGTCCCCTGGTTCTCGTCCTGTAGAACTGGACAGCCGTTTTCCGTCTATTGCCTACAAAGAGCATAAACGGTACCTAGACTTGTGTAACTAGGGTTAGGAATTTAAATTTAATGAAAAAAAATTGAGAGGAGATCATTATAAGTCCAAGGGGATGAACTTGACAGAGCAAAATCATCTCCTTGAAGTTACAATATATCTCAAAGCCGTTCGAATCCGTTGGGCGCTATTGTTGTGAGTCGAGCTTTACCACGGGGGTGTTACTTTGATATTGGAGAAGGGCGGCGGCATGCTTGCTCTTCGCTCGGCCTAGCTCGAAGGATGGGGGTGGTTCTTGCCCCTCTCCAAGTATCTCTCACTCAGCAAACAAAATTTCCATGCCTTGTTAAAGGAAAAGGGAAGGGAAGGGGAAAGGATATAGTTATAAAAGGAGTAAATTAAAAAAAGGATATACACAAATCTAGTGACCTATGCCACTATATGTGAGAAAGGATGAGGCTTGAGTCGATATCCCTTGGAACAGAAGATTGAGTATCTTAATTCTAACTATATCTAAAACCCTACTCACTAAATGTATATCCTCTTGGATATAAAGAGATTCTATAAAAGAATGTCTTGTTTCTTAATCTAAACTAATCTAATCTAAATCTAACCAAAAACAATCTTCTTTCCAAACAGGATTCGTACTCAACCCCACTGTCTCTCCCATACAGTGGTTCGTCCGATCGTCAAAAGCATTGACAGATGTTGGTGTCAAAGGTCAGCCATCCCACCCTTGTATCTAAGATACAACCGTTGCTATCTCCTTGGCCGAGATCTGTGGAGATAGCCCCTAACATAACCTCCAGTCAAAATCCTATTGTAGTCAATAGTATGTATCGTTACATGTTCCTAGTCATATTATGTCATAGTAGTTTTGGTATATTGAAACGTCTCTGGTCCCAAAAGTTCGTAATTCGTCTGGTTACGTCATAGTAAATATTCGTATCGTCGCGTACTCGTTTCCAAAAGTTCGTAATTTGTCTTGTCAAGTCATAGTAAATGTTCGTAACGTCGCGTTCTCGTTTTAGAAAGTGAGTAATTCGCTTTGTCAAGTCATCGTAAATGTTCGTAATGTCGCGTACTAGTACTAAAAGTTCGTGATGTGTCTTGTTAAATCATAATAAATGTTCGTAGCGTCACGTACTAGTACCAAAAGTTCTTTTCTAGTCCTATTATGTAACCATTGTCTCTTTTTATACTCTTCCAGAAAGCCGGCCTGGCCTGGCCTCTACACACTACCGCAAGTGGATTAGCACATCATTATTGTAATGAAAACGCAATTTTTCAACTTCAAAAATACAAAAATTTAATTAATTCAATATTGGCCATAGGCCGTAAATGTAAAGGAGTATAAAACAAATTCAAAAATTATGAAAAGTAATGAAAAAAAAAAAAAACGAAAGTAAAAAAAAATCTTCAAAAAATTAAGTAAAGTAATGAAAGGAGAGATATTCAATAAAAAGGATCATAAAAATAAAAAAAAAGTAAATGATGAAACCAACCAACCCAAATATGGTCTTTAATTTTTCTTCTGGATCTGCCTTCTTTAGCTCAGATCAACTTCATATATATGTATATGTATATGTATATGTATATTATGTGTGCACAAATTTATGTTGAAAAAAAAAGGTTACTCACTTTTCTTCATCCCACGAAGTTCTGCCGGCAGCACGTTCTTGATGATGGTAAGTAGATGGGCTTCCAATTTAAAGCCTTCAATTCAAATAGTCTTTACGTATATCCATATAACTGTATGCATATATATAAACTATCACTCGCGCAGATCTTGATCTCCATACAAGTTTTTACGGTTTCACTTTTTAATATTTTTTTTTGTATGTCCTTTTTTCAAACTATACTTATTAACATTTAGCAAGAAAAGTTTAAAATTTTAAAATTCAATAAAAAGTTACTTAAAAGTTATTAAACAAAAAAATTCAAGAATAAAAAAAAAATTTCAGCTTAGTTCCAAAAAAAATATTGAACACCCCGTTTTGTCGTGGAGCTGGAGCTGGAGCTTCAGTCCCTATTCCGCAGAATCTTTCTGTATGTGCCTCTGAAGCATCCAGGGATTTATTCAGCACCAAAGGGCAATTCCAATTACAGGCAGAGGCCAAGGTTCGCCTCTAATGTACGTACGGTACAGCTTTATATTGTATCTATATATATATACATAAATATATATCGATCAATTTTACATATATATCTATGCAACTACGTGCATATATATATGCAAGATTTTTCCAAACCTCAACCTAAAGGGATTTCATATCTTTATTCTAACTATCACCTCATTTTATCTTTAATAAAATTACCTCTGCTTTGAAATTAGATTTTATATTAATTCGGATACTGTCAACCTGTCCTCCTTGGAGCCACTTAAGTCCACTTTCTTCGGAAAATGTATATATATATACTTGTATGTACATATATACACTTATATTCTAAAAGTTATTAAGTTTTGGTTTAATCGAATTACACTTATTTTTCAAATGTTCACCTCTGAATTATATATAAAAATACGTGGCAATATTTCTCCTTTTTCACCTTGTCTTTAAGGATAAAAAAAATCGACTTCATCAAAAAAACTAATTTTCTTATTCCCGGTGCACTACTCTCAAACCGTACTGTTATGATAGAGCTCGAACTTTGCATCAGCACTTTCACTTTCAGTATGACAGCAAAAAAATCCCTATTACATAACACAGTTCATTGACCTATTAGCCTAATTTCCATCTCCTCCTTATACTTTCTTTCTTCGTTCTTTCTTCTGGAAAGAATAAACTTTTTCCAGTCTCTGATCTAGTACCTTAACTGGTCATGGCTGTCGTTCTCGAATTTTACTAATACTTTCGGGATATCGTAAGATTAATCCACTACTAAGTATTATTTTCTATTTGAAATAATGCTTATTTTATCCACATGAACTTATTTAACTTAACTAAATTATAAATAAACCTAACCTAATCAGTCTAACTCTCATTTAACCTACTTATACTAATAATATTGCACAAAAACTTATCACCGATTTTCTACTACGTACTATTTCGTACTTTTTTAGTATCCTATCTAGAGGCTTCCTCTATCCGCCAAACGATCGCGTTACCTAGCTTCGTCGATTTGTTGTTGTCGTTCAATTTCTGATTGTGTTTGACATTTCATTATATTTTATTAATCGTGGAAACAAAATTGTGACTAAAATTTTTATAATTTCAAAAATAAGAATGAAATAATTAACAAAACGTAAAAAAAAAATAAATAACATTTAAACAAATAAAGTGGAATGGAAAGTGTGCAAGGAATATACACTTTTTCTTAACCTTAAGGCTGCGGAGTAGCAAACAAAAACAAAAAAAAACTTCCAAAACACCAAAAGGTAAGTTTATTTACATCTACACTTTTATTGATTCTTAAGACTCTTCTTTTCTTTTTCTTTAGTTGCCCATTCCTTGGACAGTTCCTACAACGATGCAACTACTCATAAGGATAAGTCATTATTTGTCGCTGAGAATGATTCTGGGCACTTTTCATTTGAAAACATACCTCCATATGTACATACATATGTACATAGCTACCTAAGAACCACTCTCAAGCGACACAATCCTATTCTTATTTCTTTCCTTTTATTTTCCTTTGCTTCTTTAATTTCAGGTATTCGTTTTGGATGATTAACCTAAAGCCACACTCCAAACTCCAAACATCACCGACAATCACCACCAAACATGATCACAGGACAGAAAACATTTCCCCTATAAATGGGCTACTATCGTGCTACAACCACACATCCTTTCGTCCACCAGTTCGTAAAACCCTGGTTGTACTTGTCACTGTAAGTCTAACCGTTTGAGTTCCATTATATGCATTCATGTACGGATATCTCCGTACTAGACCTGTGTCAATCGTGATTGATTCGGTCTTTGTGACCCGTTCACCAAAAAGATTGGTTGATTGCAATCAAAGTAAACCAAACCAATCAATCTTTTGTCAATCTCGTTCGATTTGAACTTGAACGAAACGAAATAGTATGGGTACGGGTAGTAGATAGATATACAAGCATTGTATATAAATTCTTATAGTAGTCTCATGACGAGGAACGCCACGTAATTTACCAAGCGGCAGAGAAAACAACCAAACCCAATACCCAAACCGTATATTAGCAAATTAATTTAACATTTTCTCATATGCTATCCTTTTCTCGGCAGAGAGAGACATAAACAAGAAACATGCTATATTGCTATAGCTATTCAGAGCACACCGACTTGCACCAGCCAGTCAGCGCAGGCGCACACAAGCATGCATACATTATATTTATATGCAGAAAACCTACTGAGAAGGACAGCCTACGCTCGATTAAAGGTGGCGGCGGCGGTGCGGTGGCGACGGCACTTTGCGAATGAAATTTTGTGTATAAGTTTTTTTACAACGTTGCTTTGTTTTTTGGATAGCTCTATGAGAAATGAAAATATGCATTAGGTATATGAATGAGCGAATAAGGTAGCAATATATTGCCAGAGAGGGGTTTGCGATTGATGGCGGTCCATTGTATTTAGTTTTTGCATATATGTATGTACATGTATGTACTTATATAGGGAAAGACATATGCATTCGTAAAAAAAATCGAACTCGAGATTTTGATCAAAGTTGATATAACGATAGCGAAGACTAAAAAAGTGGGTTTCGCAATTTTGTCTGTCTCTTCGACTACCTACAGCCTAAATTGCTCGGCCGATTTTCTTTAAACTTAGTGGATATCACTTTGAATATTTCCTCCCCACGTTTTGTTTTTTTTTTGTATGACCAAAAATAACGGTACATGCCAAAGGATTTTTTTCGAAATTTTATAAATATTTTTTTTTCTCAAAAACTGTTCGACAGATTTTAAAAATAAAAATACAAAAAAATTTCATTTAGTTAAAGCTAGATATAGTATAGTTGAAAAAAAATGTGCGAAAAATGGTTATTGAGGGTATATACTCCCCATGGAACCTTTTTTTCGTTTTTGATTTTCTCAAAAACGGTACAACCGAATTTGATAATTTTTTTTTGCTAAAGCTCCCGAAAAACTTTAATAGAATTGTGTATTCAAATTTTCAAAAAATTTTTTTTTGGATTTTTAAAAAAAACTTCAATTTTTTTTTCAAAACTCAATATTTCGAAAACCCAATGCTATTTTTTTTTTAAACTTGATAAATGAGAGTTTCTCAATATAATCTACAAGATGTGAGATTTTTTTTTTATTTTACCTAAAAATAACGGTACCCACCATAAAAATGTTAAAAAATGTTAAAATATTGTTTTCAAAAATCGTATTTTTCTTGAAAACGGCGCCTAGAATTTTGATATTTTTTTTTCTTTCAATTAATTTTTATGATCTTTGATTTAATAAAAAAAAAATTAAAATTAAGATATCACAGCTTGTACTTACCATAGAACTATTTTGTCTAATTTTCAATTTCTCACATATCGGCATTACGAATTTTAATGAAATTTTTTATAGAGATGCTTCTAAAAAGTTTTAAATAAAAGTTTAAATATCAAAGAAAGGAAAAGCTATGAAGCTGTTTACGAACAAGAATGCTGATTTTCAACTTTGACATCGCTTTTTGATGATTTAAAAAAAGGGTAACTTTGGTGTACCCTGACCCATGTTAAAATAAATTTCTCTGTCAGTACTCACAGTAGGGACCTCATTCTGCACTTTTTTTTAGTATAATACTAACCTTTAAAACTACGTTTAAATTGAGCTGACATGTTTTTAGGGTTGCCAGATATTCGATTTTAAATGGTGTTCAATTTTTCTTTCCCGAGCAAAATTTTGACTTTGAGGTCAATTTTTTTTTAATGCGTCATAAAAAAAAATTTTTTCTTATTTTTACCTGATAAAGAAAACAATAATAAAAAAAAACTCATTAAGTGCACCCAAACACCCATACATCTTTTGATACATGGGAAAATCTTAAACAGGTAAAAATTTTGGGTTTTTTACCTACTTTTATTGCAGCACTTGGCAATCGGAGTGGGTTTCCAAAAATTGATAGTTTTTACCTAATTTTTAATACTGTGCGATCATGAAGAGGGTTAAAAATATACTTATAGAGCAAGAGCCCGTGAACCCCAAACCTTCTTTATTTTATAAAAGCTGAAAGTTTGTCAGTGCATGCTCCCAACAAATTTAAGAACAATGAACTATTATGAAGTTTGTATTTTACTTGTATTAAAAAACAGTTGAAATATGAAATAAAATGCACGACTGGATCGCACTAACTTGCTCTTATGTAAAAAAATTTTGAATTTTAAATACATTTTACAAATTTACAACATGGATTTAATGAGATAAAAATTTTCAAATGCATGGAATTACCGTCTGATTTCCAAAAAAAGGATAAAATTCTGCAAACGAAGTTTGTAAATCGTTTTATTATAAAAGTTATTTTTTATATAAGAAATATTGAATATTTCACGCGTATACAAATTTTCTTTTTTCCAAGAAATGTTCATACTTTTTTGAAACCCAATATTATAATATAAGTTTTTTTTATTTTAATAATTCGCAAATCGCGACCTTAGAACAATAGGGTTCTTACTGCCTTTTTTTTTAAAATTGAGTTTATACATGTGGTCGTAGCAAATCGAGTATGCTCTTTCGATCTGTTTCATCCATATTTGTCTCCATATTTGTCTCCTTTAGTTTCCTATTAAGTCAATAAAAATGCAGGAAGCAGAGTTCTATGTACTTACATCAATTTATTAAAAACTAAGTTCACAAAGTTCTAATTGGTAAATAGAACCTAGTGTAGTTAGAAAAATTTAAAAAAAAATGCACATAAAACTTTGTTACACAACAGGATGTAGATTGAACTTTGTTGCTTCAAAAGGCTATGAATTTTATGTTAAAGTTGAATTTTATCTGTGCTGTGTGATTTTCAAAATGTTTGTTTTAAATATGCATACATTTTAATAAGTAAAGGTGAGTATTTCTATTTCAAAAGAAAATAGGAAATCAAAAGATGTACTGTATTAAATATACCACTCATTTAAAATGTCCTGTTAAAGATAGCTTTTACAGGAATGTTTTCAGTACGAACTTTAACCTTGATTTTCACCATCCCAAGTTTGATAAATGTGTTTGATACATTAAGTAAAAAATTTACGAAGGAACATGAGGTCCACTTAAACTTAAAAATAGAAATATTAATCGACAGAATAAATGTTATTGAAAAAAATCTCTCCCAACTGTTTCCTGAAAATAGAAAACAATTCATCAATCTTCCTGTGATCGAGCTTAAAAATGGTGCAAAAACAATTTTTTCTTAATAAATGATTAAGTTTTGTTGACATAAATTTATGTTTTCTTTTTTTATTTACAGTTCAGTTAAAAAAGAAGGAATTTTAATAGAAATAGTTTACAAATCGGTGTATAATGTAAATAGGGCTTTTTAAATATATCTCTATAATTAATTTCTATATTCGGGTTGCTGTAAAAGATTTAGTATTTTCCTTTATAACTCGAAGTATCAAAAATGTAGTTAGGGCCTTCACGATATTATGGGCAGTGTGAGCTTTGCTATTAATTAACTTTTCTTTAGTAATGTTTATTTGTTTTCCTATATAAGAAATTCAAAAAAAAAAGGAATAAAAACTTCGTTCAACAAAAATTCTTATTTCTTTCACATAACAGGGTTCTATCTGAACAATTACATTTCTTATCATGACACTTAGTATCAGGTAATTAGAACCTTATTGTTCTATGCTCAAATGACTTGCGTTGAGAAACAAGGTTCTATCCATTTTTTCAACCACCAGTTACTGCAAAATTATGAATTAAATATGTTGTAGATTTTTAATTTCAGATCAGCATAACTTAGTACAAAATTTGTGTTTTCAAAAAATCATGTACATATGTAGATCCGAACCAAAATATAAAAGTTATTGACAAACAAAATTCAATCTCTGTGACTTGAGTGTAGTTAGAACCCTATTGTTCTAAGGTCGCGAAATTTGCTCAAAATTCGTAGATAAACATGAAAAGAAATATTTGTTAGTAATTTGAAATTGGAACGCCAAATATCTCCTTTTTTATTTCTTTTTAACAAAATGTTCTAGGTTATATGCATACAAAATATTTTTTGCAAAAGAAGTTATCTTATTTTATTTTCTAAATTTTAGTAATGTGTATATCAATAAATTTCTAAAATTGGTATACTACATTTTTTCTAATTTTATTTTTTTTTTTAATTAATTTAAATTTTCCATACTACATTATGTTATGTTTGTATGCCGAAACGAGTATAGCCAAATGAATTTGCACCTTGCAACAACAAAATTGAGTTTTTATGCTGTGAATTAGCGATATATACTTCATTTCCAAATTATTATAAAAACAGTGATGGATTGGTGATATAAATTGAAGCAGTTCAATTTAGTCTTTCTTTTGTTATAGTTTATTTTAGGTTGTTCAAGCTGGTTGAGTTTTTTTTTTAATATAAACCCATGTCCGGCGGCTACCAGTTCAGGTGTGGTAGGAACTTGAAATTTCACACACTGTCTATTTTTGGTCTAATTAGAGAAAATCTGAAAAAAAATTTTTTGGAAAAGCTTTTAGTTTTCCGGAAAATTCACGTTGCGTTCTCGCAACATCCGCATTTATAGGTATAGAGTTCAAGTCAAATTTAATCAAATATTTGTTTGATAAAGCGTATTAAAACAGAAAATAAATTAATAATGCATTATAATTTAAAAAATTAACATTATAGGTATCTACATACATATATAGCTATGTATGCTCATGAAATATTAATTTTTGTATGGTAATCGCATTTAAAGATAAACATTTGTTTTTCGTTACATGCGATACGTGAATTGAAAGGTGGCACTCCCTAGATCACGAATATGCAATTTTTAACTCGCTAAGATGCCTAGTTTAGCCAGAAATCACGTTTGAAAATGTCAACTTTGGGGGGTCTACAGAGCTTCGTTTAGCCGCAAATCGCATTTAAAGATAAACATTTGTTTTTTCATTACATGCGGTACGTGGATTGAAAGGTGGCACTCCCTTCACGAATATACAATTTTTAACTCGCTGAGATGCCTAGTTTAGCCAGAAATCACGTTTAAAAGTACATTGGGTGGCAAATTTTTGTCAAGAAATATTTTTGAAAAAAAAATGTATGAAAAATCAAAATTTCTTAAAAAAAAATTGAAAAAAAAAATTTATTGGAAAAAAGTTTTTTGAAAAAATATTTTTGATAAAATGTCCAAAAATATTTTTGGCAAAAGTTCAAAAATATTTTGGTCAAATGTCCAAAAATAATTGGCCGAACCATTGAAATTCATCTTATCTCTCTAAAGATGGAGGAGGTTTACTTCCTCGGCGTTCTAACATTTCTTTATTCCATTTGTTAAAAAATAAATCAAAATAAAATATTCTGAATTCGGTTTTATTACCAAATTCTGTTTGGCACTATTTCGGTTAACATAACGAAACAAAGCCAATTTGAAATTATTTTGTTTTCAAAAATGAAATAAAACCAAATTTAGAATTTGAGTTTATTAAGTTCAAATGACTCTAGATCTAATTAGAAAGTCGAAAAAATGGCAGCCTCGCTGATTAATCGTATCAAAATGTAAGCAAACCAGATTGTATGAGAAATGAAACAAAATTCACAAAACTATCATACACTCTCAATACTATTTGTTTGTATTCATCTCGCACCTGGCATATACAACTTGATATACATACCTACCTACAATTGATTCTGACAGCAAAAAGAAACGCAGATAGGATTTTCTCCCTTACCCTCTTTTAAAAATATATCACTACCGCATCTCTTCTTTTATTTTCTTATATTTTTCCCTTTCACGTAGTATATCTTATATCACAACCGCATCTCACTGGCGATATTAATATTTCTGCGGCAGAGATAAAAAACTTTTAATTCAGTTTCATGAGACTACTATAGAGTTAATATACAAAGATACAAGGCAGGTATGTTTCGTTCATTCAATTCATTCTCAATCAAATTATTGTGAATGATCACATTTCAGAATTTTGTATAGGAATTATATGGATAAAAAGCCAAACAGGGCAGAGACGGTGAACATAAATAAGTGAGAAACTTCAGATTCAGACACAATCACAAATTGGAATGGAAATGAAATAGAACAGACTTATTGGGGGGGTTCACATTTTAATTTTTTTTAATGCATAGACTGCTTTTAAACGATGCAATATTAATTTCCGATTTTTAAGCCAGTTGGGGAGAAATGTATGTGGAGGAGGGGTTACGAAAAATTGCGGTAGTTTAAAAAATTGCAGAGTTTTTGTTCTTTCTTCTTTGTGGTTTTCTTTAAAGAAACAAAGATTAAAACTCACCTTCGTGTAAAACCAGTCATGCCATGATTGGCTTGATTTTGAAAATGTGAACGCTCAGTCGATGCTTCATGGAAATCAAAATATTTTGCTTTGCATGACTTGAATATTTGAAAATGTGAACGCATGCTTGTAATTCAGAACAAATTTCATTTTCAAGGTTCTCATGCTGTGCCACGTTTTTAAAATACCCTATCGAATATTCTAAAAAAAATTATGTCTTGTTTTCAAGAATTCAAATTTTTTTCTTTTAAGGCTTTGTTTTTTCAAATATTTTCTAAGCTTCTATATAAAAAATTTAAAATCCATTATGTGGATAATGAGAAATTCAAAATTATAATCAAAAATATATTCACTTACAAAAAAAAAATATTGAATTATAGATCGCAAAATTTAATCAAATGAAAACAAGTTTCACTAAACTGCTAGGCGCTGTTTTGAAGAAAATTCGATTTACGAAAACCAGAAAATACAATTTTGTTGTCAAATCTTGTAGGTAGATTTTATTAAAAAGCTTTTTTAAGAAAAAAAATCGAGAAGGGGTTTTCGAAATATTGAGTTTTGAAATGTTGACATTTTTTTACGAACCCAAAAAAATGTTTTTTGAAGATTTTAATTTACAATACTTTCCAAGCTTTTGGAGTACTTAAGCATACGAAAATTTCGAAAATCGTTTTTTTTTTAACAAATAAAAAAACAAAAAAACTGCTTTTAGGGGGTAGATACAATTAATAACTATTTTTTAAAAGAATCTTTGGAACAGTTTTTAAGTAAAAAAAAAAATTATAAAATTTCGAAAAAAATAATATTGTTTGCCTTAAAATCATGTAACTGGAAAAATTTGATTACGCTATCTACCTATCTACAATTGCGAGACCCATTTCGATTTTTTTTACGAATGCCTAACTTGACATATAATACCTACAATGTCGCAAGTAAAAATTTAAGGCAAATGGAACAAAACATTTGTGTGAATCGTGCTCAATTTTTCATTTTTAAATTGAGTCTAAATCATGGCAAGAGGTACCTCTAAACAAAAAATGGAACCTACAAATTGAACTTATGAAATAAGATATGCTAATATTATTTTGTAAACCACAATTTCTTTTTTTATCGATTTTCTAAATTAGAACTGATGGAAGATTAAATCTGAAAGAAGTATCACTATTTTCAGTCCGTCAAAAATATCTATCCAGGCGATGTTTTAAAACATTTGAATCCATATGAAGGCAAAGTTCCGCTTACAATTATTTATTTCATTAACCCATGGTGTTAAACATGATGGCACATGTGAACCTATTCCAAAAGATACTTTTTTTTGCTGTAGCAAGAAACGCACTCCCTGTTTCAATTTCATAAAGTTTCCCTAGTTTTTCAAATTTCCATGTGTCAAAATTCAAATTTCAAATAATTATAAAAACAAATGATAGAAGAAAGAGGATTTTCGATTATTCTCTATTTTGTTTATCCTAAGAGTTAAAAATTTGAACCATTATAAATTAAAAGTATGTACCAATGTGAGAATAACGAAGTCTTGGAAGTGGAAATGTATAGGTAAGATAATACAAGCTTTTTAACCCACCTACATAATGTATGTACATATGTAATTCATCTGAAATAAAACAATTTCAGATTAAAAGAAGAAATATCGAATACCGAATCCATCTGCAGCCCCAAACCAATTTCGTCAACTCATTGGATCAAATATGTTATTTAGCTACAATAACAGTCAAGTAAAAAGCTTATTTAAGATCCAGCTGCTCGTACTCCGGCTCCATAACCAATGGCGATTCCTCCATTCTTTCTTCATATGTTTGAGCCCGCAGCATAAGCAGAAACCCAATTTCAAGCACATCCAACACCCGCTTTGGTAAGTAGTGCTTCCAAATTTTACAGAAATCATCATTCTGTAAATATTTCTCAGGTTGCTGCTGTAACTCCTACTCAATTCGAAGTTATTTAGAAATAATGAAACTAAAAGCCACCCATGCTTCAACAGCTTTTTAATCCTTTCAAACTGAAAAAAGATAGAAACACAGTAGAAGTAGTAGGTGGATAGATTTTAGAGGACTCACAAGCCGGTTGGCCAACCAATGATTTTAGAATATTTTGTGGAAATTCAGAGGAAAGGACATAAATGAGGAAATTCTCACAAGTGTAAACCAAGTGGAAAAAGTAAAGACTGGTTTGTAAGCTTGAGAGAACCTACTGATTTCATACGATTTTTTTATAGAAAGCACAACAAAAATAAGGATACCTATTTAAAAAAAAATATATACTTTTTTCTAGATAATTTGGAGTTTGTACTTTTTTTTTGAAATTAAAACTATGTGTGATGAAGTAATGATGTAAGAGGAGACTAGAGAAAGTGAAGAGATGTAGAATGGATTAGATATACATACATAAGATGGTTCGAACAAATTGTTTGTTAATTTATAATAATGAAACCAGATATTTTAAATTCTTGTTGGTTTATTAATTTGATTGTTCATTTTTTAATATACCTAACAATCGTGGCCAGAAAAACATAATCTAGCAATTCACTCACTTCACTAACTTTCAAGTTAACTTGCACGTTTTGAAAGGAAGTTAAAATATCTAAAGGTTTTTTTTTCACGCTAGTGTTTAATGCAGCTCGAAAGATCCGTGGGTGAGATCAATCGGGAGATTGATGTTTTATTGAAAAAGAAAAACGCATTGTTTTAAAGTTGAATATTGTTTAATAACACTAACACTACTAAAGTATCACAACAAAAAAAAATTATTCAGTCTTTTCGGTTCGTTATTGGATTTGCTTACAGCATTTTTAAAATTATTTGATGTAAATAAAGGTTAAGGTTTTATGTAAGTTAAAAAAAAAGGTAAGTAATACAAAAAATAAATGACAAATTAAATGCTATTTATATTAAAGACAAAATTAAAGATTATAATTTAAGAACAAGCACTGTGCTGCTTTTTCAGGCTTCAGGCTGCTGCGTCTATTTTCAATAGTCAACCCAGCTTTTGAAAATACTCTTTCACATGGAACACTTGTGGCAACTATACAAAGTCGACGTAATGCAAGTCTGTACAAGCCTGGATAAATATGTTTGCGATCACTCCACCATTTAAGTGGGTCTAGTTCTCTCCTTAGTAGTTGTTCACTCACATACTTATCTATCTGTACAATAGTTGCTGCACGTTGGTTTGGATTCGCAATTATGTGATCAACGCATAAATCAAAATCTTCCCAAATTAGAGAACTGCTTTGACGTGTTGATGATGATGTAGATGAAGATGGTTGAAGAAAAGTGTTGGGTTCTGCTTCTACTGTCGCGTTTAAGTTAGAAGCTGGCGGCAAGGTTTTTGATTTTAAATCATTCAAACATCTTTCATAGCTGCTTGTATTCGGGAATCCAAATTTTTTGAATCGTGGATCGAGAAATGTAGCCTGTGCCACTCTTTCATCTACATTATTGTCCAGATTCTTAAATCTGTTATGAAGTGCATTAGACAGAGTTGATAGAATCTGTTCGACAAGTGGATCATAGTCTAAGCTATGGTTTGCGACTGATATTTTATGAATATGGTTTTTAATCGACTTTACCATTAGCATAGTTTTTGAAATCGTTACATTTTTGTCAGCGGAGATTTCTTCGGTGATTGCTTGGAAAATTTGGAAAATTTCAACTGCCTTCTCCAAAGTTTTCCACTCATTTGATGTCAAACAGCTTAGCTCTGTATTTTCTATTGCAAGCACTGCAAGGACGGCGGATTTAACTTTAATTATTCGCGAAAGCATTTCATAAGTGGAATTCCACCGTGTAATGCACGATTGCTTCAGTTTAAGCTCTGGGAGATTAAGTTCTTTTTGCATGCTTCCCAACTTGACCGTGGCTCTTGAACTTTTCTTGAAAAAGGAAACGATATTTTTTATTTTCCCAAGCTGAACATCAATCAGGGAAATTCCTTCTCCGAGAACCAAGTAAAGAGTGTGGGCGAAACAAGGGAAGTGACTCCAATTATTATATCTCACAGCACCAACAATGTTAGAAGCATTGTCTGTCACAACACAAACAACTTTTTCGGCCAGACCCCAATTCTGCAACTCTGATTTTAGCAAGTTTCCCAAATTGCTAATTGTATGGCTTTCGTCATAGGGTATACATCCTAAAAGACTTGACTTTAACACTAAACCGTCGTTTTCCTCTTGGATGTAATGCACCGTCATACCTATATAACTTTGCTGGGTTATTGAGGTCCAGCCGTCTGTTGTGACGCATACAGCCTCCACCGATGAAAGCTTTTCTTGAACTTTAACTTTGCTTTCATTAAATAGCCTTGGAATCAAGGAATTAGATATCGTTTTCCTGGAAGGCATCTGATAACTGGGGCAGAGCATCCGCACAAATTCCTTAAATTCTGTGTCTTCCACCATTGAAAACGGGTAATATTGCTTGACAATAGTTTTTGTCAATTGTTCGTCGAGTTGCTTGTTGAAAGAAACAGAAATAGGTCTTCTAACAAAATGAGAAATGGTTTGTTGTCTTTGAGGTGGGGTAAAATTTTGGAAAGTTAAATCTGTGGATGTGGTGGTTGAAGAAGTACGGGTTTCAACAGCATTCGGATCAAAAGATGTATTATTTGGCCGTGAAAGGGTTTGTGCGGTAGCTGTATTTGCAGTTACATTTTGGTGACTTGTACTTGTATCGGGTCGGTTTCTGAATGAAGAACTTGGCTCAGGAAGATACCTACCTCTGTCAACAATTACTCCTACATGTTGGGTCTTTAGATGTCTTCCTAAATTTCCAGTCGCACCACCGGTGTAACTTATTACTTTTTGGCAGTAGCTACATTTAGGTTTATTATCATTCAATAAAGAAAAATGCATCCATATTGCACTGCGTTTTTTATTTATTTCGATTGACATTATTCTTTCCTAATTTAAAATAATTTTGTTTTAAATTCAACCTTAAAAATTGAGAACTTAAACCTACCTTATGAGGCTTATGTAACTTCTTTAATAAAAATTTAATATCTTAACTTTTAGCTTCTACCTTGTTTAAAATTTTTAAGTTCAAATGTAAATGAACATAAACTAACTGTTTTTCCTCAAACGAAAAAAAGAGAAAGATTGACCAAACGAAATAAAACAGAAACAGATACAGATAAGCCTTCGTTCCATTTTTACATATTTCGTTCTCGGTCTCGGTGTCGGTCTCGGTCTCGGTATATATCTCGGTCTTGGAACGAACGAAAAACATTTTGATTGAATGAACGATTGATTGAAAAGATCGAATCTTTTATCTTATCAATCATTGATTGATTCGATCTTTTAAAATGAACGATTGGCACAGCTCTACTCCGTACAGATATTTTAAACATATAAAGTTATGTCCAAAAGTTTGTGAAACCTATCTATAAGTGCAAGTTATGATGGATTATGATGCACACTCAAAACATATACATAATATCATTATACCTATCTGTATATCAACTCAGAAAAGGCGATCGTATTATTTATACGTTTGAATAGATACTTGCTGTTTGAAGGCTCTGCTATCGATATTAATATAACTTATACACACCTAAAAATTATTGATCAAATTATTTTTCACAGTGAGTTTTTCCTTTAATGAGTGCGTGTGTGATATTTTGTCATTTGGTTTTACTATTTGAGGCAACAAAGAATTCTCAGTTTTGAGTATAGAAGCAGTGTTATTACGTGAAATGGGTCCGTGTTTAGGGAATTGTTTTGGTAGGAAATAGTCGGAAAACGATACTTGGAAGTTTAGACTTCTAGACTTGATTTGTGTATTTGAGGGCATCCCTACTCTATCATTTCTCCTCTCTTCGCTGGTGAGTGATCTAATTGATGGAATTTTCCCTTTCACTTTGAGCCCATTTATTAATCGACGGCCCACGTAACAATAAATTTGAATGAATGCAGAGTATACCAACGATTTGATTCTGAATTATAAAGTTTAAGTTATTCCCATCCTTATTCTTAGCCGCCAACAATGCTCGCTCGCTTAACCATTTGTTATTTTTGTGGTTAGCAATGATGTTCGGGAATACTTTACTGATGAGCTCGTCTTTCAAAGAGACGAAATTGCAAAAAATCGGGGGCATTTGCCAGATAGTAAAATCATTGCGCCACCCAAAATTATCGAGTCATTGGGCAGAATCGTCTTTGGGTTTTACGTGGATACCTGCCGATTAAAGGCTCTACCCCACGGGAGGCCTACCTCCATCGGAGTAAGATTAGGTTCTGACCATTAACCCCGACATAGCCGAAGCCATCTCAGGCGCAAAGTTGTGACATGTTGCAGGCATGAACACACCTTTTGCTTGGAGGCGAGGTCTATCTGACCATTCTTGAATCCAGGCACGCCTGGAAACCGTGTGTTTCCGCATTCGGAATAAACCAAGCCACCATGATACTCCCACTAGGAGGCCTACCTCATAGATAATATGAAGAAAGAGAGCACACACGCGACAGCTGCACCTCTCTATCCGAAGACATATGCTATAGCCCTTTAACCTCTGGGCACTATCTCCCATGGTTCCAGAATTAAGCTTCCGGCCGAGCTTCGCCACCATTATGGTCACTTACAGATGAGCTCCTGCAAAGCTACGGGGCCTGTCAACCCTGGTATACACACACCCAGCTATAGTCGAGGTAAAAACCACAACCAAGAATGTGCACCCCTAGTGTGAGTTGTTACACACTCCTTAACGGATTCCTACCTTAAGGACATCCAGACTATTCCTATCAAGTTAGTTCAGTTAGTTTCGTAACCTATCCACAGGCACCGCGAGGAGGTCGATAGGAACCGGGAATGACAGCTATGAGCAAGGTAGCAATACCGGCCCACTGGTAATTTAGTGGACGAGCCCATAGAACATCATACCAACATAACCACTTCAGCACCCATACACGTAAGTGCATGGAGCATCCGTAGCAATAAGGGCAGAGTTCGCAGAGCCCCGGACAAGCCATGTTAGTCAAGCATGCCATCAAACCCACCTGCCGAGTCATTGGGCAGATCTTTTAGAGTTCTATCAAAAGCTTTCAATGGGTAACACATATCTTCGATCAAGAGCAAAGCCTGGTTATGCATCTCCTCATTCGCCTCAAGATCAGGATTTTTTGAACTGACACGAATTCGATGTAAAATATCTTCTGACATGTTATCTCTGTATTTGTTCTAAGGGTCACGTGGATTAGATGGCAAGTACCTAGAAATGATAACAAATAATGTGCGTATCTGACTTGGAGATGCAGAAATATATAATTGCTTCAGCGGTTATCGTGTTCCAATGAGTATCTTTTTCAACTAAATTGAGCTCTTGACATGCTGCACGAAATGTTGGGCACACTATACCATTGACAGTTCGTATAGTGATCCAAATGATGTTGGCTCACGAGAATTTACCAGCAACAACCGCAAATAGAAACATTCATCATTCTTTGGATAAACTGTGTAAATACGATCAAGAGCATCAGTACCAAATCGCCTTGCCTTTGACGCCGACATAGAAATTTCTTCGATGTAGCGTTCCCAGTGCAATAACGTGGCATCTCCGTGTAAAGCAACGTTCGTCCTAACGGATCGCTTTGGCAAGTCGTAAAGAAACAGGCTAATGTTGTTGCTGGAATTATTTCAGCACGTTGAGCAGCATTCGACGCTGTAAAATATACTCTTTGAATGTTCTACAGATGCACCGCCAAATGTACAACAGTCAGATGATTTTCGTGAGCAGTGAATGAGAATGAGAATATACTCCAAATTGGCTCATTGGTCCAATAACTCAATTGAGTTTCTTGGATAGGATCTCAACAAGAACCTTAAAAATTATCGTGAATGATAGAACTTCAAAAGACACATTTTAATCTCTCGAGCACCTTCACAATGTTTCTTATTTTCAATATTTTAGCGTTACTTTCTTCAACAGTGTTGCATTAAATAATTCAACCCATCAATTTACCCTTGTGCCCAACTTTGGAAATTCAGAGATGTGGAAAAAATGTGTAAGGCTTTACCCGACTCTATATTTCCCTCCCATTATGATATTCAGACTTTCAAAACCAATGTGCATCGGTATCTCCTTTTAAATTATCTGCGAGACTTTCCTAAAACGCTCGCACTGGGCTCAAACATTTTAAGGGTTATCATAATAATCGAATACGTTTTTGCTAGACGTTTTCTCACAGAAAAGAGAAGAAAGATGCATTCAATTCTGAATTTTAGATTGTTATGAATGTTATGGCTGAAAATGCTAAAATTGCTCTTGCTCCAAAAAGATTCTCTTAATGTGGAACATAAGTATCTCGTATCTGTTTTTATTATTATAATTGGAGACTTTTGGATTTTGCGCCCTGAAAGGAATGAGTGGAAGACGAATCCAAACACATTTATAAATGAATAATGAAGCCGGTATTGATGTTTTAATGCTTTCGGGAACAATACTCTTGTCACAGGTCAGGTTTGTTTTTTTTTTCAATTTAATAAGGAATTGAAACGATTCTTTGTGAAAAGCTAATGTTAATGATTTAGAAAACATAACAGAACAAACAATTTAGATTTAATTAATCATTTTTATTGGAAATTCAAATCAGTTTCAACTAGTAGAATTGAACAAATGATTTTATTCTGTGTCATCTTTTGGATACCTAAGGTACGTCAAGACCAACTGCTAAGATTTATGCTTAGAAATACTTAAAAGGAGAACAGAGGAGAAAAGAAAAACAAAATGAAAATAACATAAAATTATCAAAAAAAAAAATTAAAACTCATAAAAAACTGTTTGGTTCAGCACTCCTCATAAAACATAAATAGGATCTCACTATCTTTTTGCGTGGAATTGAGTTTTCATCCCATAATGTCATTTAATAACTATCAAAAGATCCACGAAGCTATTAAAATTACCATAGATGTGGGTGTAGTAAAACTTTATTTAAATTTGTATAGCTTTCGAAGTTCTTAAGCTGAATTAAGTAATTGTTTATTTCCAAAGGCAATTTAATCAACCTATTTTCATTAGTTGATTAGCTATTTATATTCCTTGAGTTTTTCTAAATTCTAAGATTTAGATTTTAATGAAGATTGATTTATTTATGTGTTTTTAATCTTCAAAAGTAATGCAATAAAACGAGAGGATTTTGATAGCTCAGATACAACAAAAGTAATTGGTACATTGGCTGGGGCATACATACTTGTCGCATCGGAGCTGCCACACTTAGACTAGAGTTTATCTATTGTGATACCACATCAATCCAGAGTTTTTCTACCTTCTGGTTGAACTATTTGGAGCTTCTTATGAAGCGATAGAGACTGCAAATAACTGTATTAATTATATCTCTAGGTGCGCCTTGAAGAAAAACGCGCAAAGATAGGTGGGGCCTGCGTCAATAGGTTGGAACAGAGCATGTACACATAGAAGATGAGGAGTTGATTCAATTTCTTCCACGTACATACAGCTTCTGCAAAAATTGTGGAATAAACACGAAGCCTCATTGCATGCCTTCTGAAGACCGTGTCCGGTTATGACTTCATAATTACGGAGCTGATGTGCAATCTACTTAAGGATATCAAGCTTAGGTAAGGTTGGCGGGGGTGTAAGCAGTAGAGTCGACACACTTAGACCTTGAAATGGTCTATTTTTAAACGACATTGAATCTTGGAGACCTTGTCCCTAATCATTAAACCAATTGTAGATCCTTACGAAATTATTGAGATTGCCTTTATTTATATAGCCCGATCACTAAGATCATTGTAGTAGAAATCTCTTATAGATAGAGTCTACGTCTTTGGGATAAAGCAGAATACATTTTTAGTTAAATACTAAAAACCTCATTCCAATAAATATCATAGTTTTTAAGAAATTGAAAAAAAATGAAAGATACTTTTTTTCCAGAAAACCATTTTTACTTGCGATATAGGTACTATAGGACAAGTTCTGCATTTGGAAAAAAATCGAACTCTCGATTTTGATCAAAGTTGACATTTCGAAGATAGCGAAGACTAAAAAAGTGGGTCTCGCAATTCTGTCTATCTGTCTGTCTGTTCGACTACAGCCTAAACGGCTCGGCCGATTTTCATTAAACTTGGTAGATATCATTTTTAATTTTTTCCCCCACTCGTATTTTTCTTCTTTTTTTAAGACCAAAAATAACGGTACCTACGTTTTTTTTCGAAATCTTGTAAATATTTTTTTTTCTCAAAAACTAACAGATTTAAAAAATAAAAACACAAGAAAATTTCATTTGGTTAAGGCTAGGTAATGGCTAATGGGTGAAAAAAATTTTCCGAAAAATGTTTATTGAGGGTACCCCCCATGGAACCATTTTTTTTGTTTTTGATTTTCTGAAAAACGGTATAACCGATTTTGATCATTTTTTTTGCTAAGGCTCTCCAAAAACTTTAATAAAATTGTTTATTCAAATTTTCAATTTTTTTATATTATAGATTTTTTTAAACTTGATAAATAAAAGTTTCTCAATATAATCTACAAGATGTGAGAAAAATAATTTTATTTTACCTAAAAATAGAAGTACCCACAATACAAATCGCAACTCCTCCGGTGCAATAACGACGTAAGTGCAATTTTCCTAAATGTTGAGGAATCACGTTTAAAGTTTTCTTGATTATCAAAATACCATACGTTTCAGCTTTTGTGTCCATACAAAAAAGTGGCTTCTTTTGGGCAATAGCAAAGATACAATTACGTCGATTTTGCCACTTATAAAACTTGACATTTATTTAATTATGTCAATCTTAACTCAATTTCAGAAAAATTTGCAGTTACGTCGAAATTGCACCGGAGGTGCGAAATGTTAAAAAGATTTAAAAAACGGTTTTCAAAAATCGTATTGTTTTTTGAAAACGGCATCTAGAATTTTGATAAAATTTTTTTTCTTTCAATTTATTTTTATGATCTTTAATTTAATAAAAAAATTGAAATTAAGATATTACAGCTTGTACCTACCATAGAACCATTTTTTCGAATTTTGAATTTCTCATTATCGACATGACGGATCTTAAAGAAATTTTTTATAGAGAAGGTTCTAAAAAGTCTAAAAACCATTGCATTTCAAAACTTAAAAAAAAAATACTTTTTGAAAAAAAATCAATTTTTTTTTTTGAAAATTCGATATTTCAGAAATGGCTCAATATTTTTTTTTTGTAAATTTAATTTTTGTTCGAACATTAATAAAAACTTTAAATTGGCGTACCAAAATTTTTTCTCAAAAATGTTTTAAAATTTTTTTTATATTAAAGCTTATTTTTTTAAGAAACCACTACAAAGATTTATAATATTTGTTCTTGCGTGAACCTATATTTGCTTGAATCACATGGCATCCAATTTTTACCTCCAACTAATTAATAAGTTCTTTTAGTCAGTTAAAAAATTAATTTTATATTTTTGAACAGTTTTTCTCTAATAACATTCATTTTTGAAATTCTTAGTCTATGGCATAGGAGCAAGTTCGCGCGACCCAGTATTGTTCGAATAAATATTAAATTTACAAAAAAAAAATATTGAGCCGTTTTTGAGATATTGAATTCCGAAAAAAAAAAATAGATTTTTTTTTTTCAAAATTAAAAAAAAATATTTTTCTTAAAGTTTTGAAATGCTATGTTTATTAAGCTTCTTAGAAGCTTCTCTATACAAAATTTCATTAAAATCCGTTAAGCCGATAGTGAGAAATTTTAAATTTTAAAAAATCGTTCTATGGTAGGTACAGTCACTATTTTTTATTTTTTTTTATTAAATTATAGATCGTAAGAATTAATCGAAAGAAAAAAAATTTTAGCATTTGTATGGAGGATACCGTTATTTTTAGGTAAAATAATTTTCTTTTTCTCACATCTTGTAGATCATGTTAAGAAACTTTTATTTATCAAGTCTTAAAAAAATCGAGCATGGAGTTTTTGAAATATTGAGTTTTCAAAAATAAATTTTGAAATTTTTTTTAAAAATCGAAAAAAGTTTTTACAAATTTGAATACACAATAATATTGAAACTGCTGGGGAGCCTTAACATAAAAAATTATCAAATTCGGTCATACCGTTTTTGAGAAAATCAAAAACAAAAAAATGGTTCCAAAAAGATTACCAAAAATAACCATTTTTTGGAATTTTTTTTTCAACTAGTTTTAGTTTTAGTTTTAGTTGACTTTTTATTTCATTAGATAATTAATAACATTTTTTACATATTCAATTTAGATATATAATAAAAAACTTACTTAAGTCTATATGGTTTGGCCTATGGCCGTCTACCACTATTACTACCTAGATTTAATTAAATGAAATTTTTTCAATTTTTTTTTTAATCTATGGGACAGTTTTTGAAAAAAAAAAATATTTATAAAATTTCGAAGAATAATTGTATGGCAGGTACCGTTATTTTTGGTCATAAAAAAAAAGAAAAAAACATCAGAGGGGAAATTAAAACCCATATCTACCACGTTTGGAGAAAATCGGCCGAGCCGTTTAGCTGTAGTCGAACAGAGAGACCTGCAGACAGAATTGCGTGACCCACTCTTTTAGTCCTATCTATCATCGTTATGTCAAGTCATAAAAATCTCGAGTTCGAAATTTATTAAAAATGCATAACTTGCCATAAAGTACCTTTGTATAACAAGAAAAAACCAAACAAAAAGTGTCTGTTAAGTCTTTCAGAATTTCACTTACAAACATATTTTCAACTCAAATACAAAAAACTAATACCAACAATTCACCAAGACGAATTGGAGTTGATTTTCATATTAAGGAAATAAATTTCAGAATTCAATAAGAAGTTGTCTGTGCTCAATAAGTTGTGCAATTTACGACCAATAAAAAGCAACGATTGCGGTTGAAGGACAAAATACTTTGGCGTGAGTTAGCAATAAATAAGTCGAACATTCCTTTCAAGTAGATTTTATTTTATGAAAAAAAATCCTGTTAACAAAATTTCCTACTTAAGATGTCACTAACTTTGTTCCTAAAGTGAGGAAACTTTGTCGAGCTATATTCTATAATAATGTTGTTTTTTTCCTGGACAAGTCGAACCATTAAGTTCAATTAAATATAGTTGGAAGCTATTTTCTATTTTCCTTCTTCTTATTTTCCACTACTTTCAATTTGGGTAATTTGAGCGCCGGAACTTTTCTTCGGAGTATGAAGAGCGTGTGTTGAATAAGATTATGTGGGGTCAGAGATTTAAAAAAAAAAACTAAAAAAGAAAAGAAAAAAGTTTTGTTGTTTTCAAACTGAGCGCAGTTTTGTATGATAAGCTCGTTGTGCAAATACTCGAATAGTTGGGCCTTGTGAATAAAAAAAAGCTAAGGCTTAAACTTGGATTTTTAAGTAAAAGCTGGATTTTTAGTGAATAAAAATAAGCTTAAGCTAGCTAGTTAAAGATTTTTTCTAGTAATAGCTATTTTAAAATAGCCAACGCTAAATTAATTTAGGTTTAGCTTGTTTTTCAAACCTAAGCTTCAATTTGTGTGAATAAAAATAGCTTAAACTAGAATATTCTAGTTAAAGCTACAAAAATGTTTAAGATTTTTTCGACCTATCTAGAAAGCTTTGACTAGGTCTTATTTTCAGTATTCTATGAAGCAGGTACTAAAAACTTGTGCAAGCTGTTAATTAAATAAAACGGAATAGATCAAAAATAAGACAGTGAACATATAGTCGCAGAGACTGACGGACGATATGGTAAAAACATTTTTACCCGAAACCAATACTTGCCCTATAAAACAGATAACAAATTGTGGCAAAACAACCTTTCTTTCGGTCATACATGTACAGTTCTAGCTAAAGCTACCTATTCGAAACATGTGAATAAAAAACGAAAAGCTTCAATTACGAAGCTTAAGCTATTTAGCGTTATAATTTTTTTATTCACATAAAACAAAGCTTAAGCTATGAAGCCAAACCTCCTGATCTCTTCTCGTGAGCATCATTACCGGTCACAAACAACTTAGTTACCACAAGATAAAAATGAAACTCAGTATGAAATTATGCAAAAGATGCGGTGACGAGGAGATACATGAGAACACTCCTCATTGCCTGTGTCACTGCCCCCCGCTATATCATCTGAGAAACAGACACCTAGGGAAACACTTCTTCAGCGACTTGTAGGAGCTCTCTGACATTCCAAGCAAAATCATGTTAAAATTTGTTAATGATACCAAATGGCTTGAGAATTCCTGATCTATGAAAACCGCCTTCAACTACAGTACGACAGAGTAGTACGAACGAAAATGGCTTAAATATGCACGTGTTTCTTGTAGGAGCAGCACAAACAGAGAATGGGCACCTCGCCTAATCAAACAAATCTTCTTTCGCACTTGTATAGTGGCAGGAATTCTGAAAGATCTCGATATACACAAGTCCGCTGTCCCGGAGAGTATCCCTCCCATTGTTATAAAGAGGAGTTCTTCAACGCTGGCAAAACTATTGTGAAAATTTTTCTATCTTTTCTGTTCTACTATTCTATTTTCTAGTAGATGTCCAGCTTGTGAATCCCATCTTATCTGTAGTGACCAAACCAAGTATGAACAATCCACAACGAACTTCCCAATTTAACTACTGGCGCTTGAGTCGCCAAAGAATAGAGAAGAAGTCCAGTATGTCTCAAACTTAGATATCTATGTATGTATATTAAAATTCTTCTTGTTATCGATATGTCAAAAACCAAAAAACTTCATTCGAATTGTAATGTCCAAAGAGGCAAGACCAAAAACTAAAAGTAATTAATAAAATGTGATTTTATTATCACTCATACCGAGTGTAAAGTGAATTGTTTCATTTACAATTATAAAACCACAATATTGGTGACCCCGACAAATAAATTTTGCGCAAAATTCACGACCAAAAGAAAAAAAGCCATAAGAAATTCTTTGCAGGCGTGCAGAAAATTTTCAACTTCGTTGCGGTACATTGGAAAAACCGCTATTCTCAGATACCACGCCATATAACGGCAGCACCGTACCGTAACCATAGAACAGCAAGCACCGTTCAATTGCCACGCCACCAACATCAGCCACCGCCTCTTCAACACCATCACCACGCAACAGTAGCAACCATCACCTCCTCGCCAAGAAAAAGAAGGCACATTTTAGAGCCACTTCGACTTCTCTGGCCGACCAACAACACCGTCGTTTTTGTTGCGACTTGCGAGCCATCACCGTCACGTTGCACAATTCGTGACAAGTTTTTTTTGCATGCGTGACCATCAACGCCTTCGTGGACAGACACGGGCAGATTCGTTTGCCAACTCCACCGCATCTCGTAAGGATTTTGTGCTCGGGTGTTTCATACACCACTGTCGCTACACCTCGCACAAACTTTTGGCCCCGATTAGCTCTGTGAGTGGTTCACCACCGCCGGTTGCCTGTTGCAAAGCAGAACATCCGACCATT
Source organism: Chrysotoxum bicinctum (assembly GCA_911387755.1). NCBI lineage: Eukaryota > Metazoa > Arthropoda > Insecta > Diptera > Syrphidae > Chrysotoxum > Chrysotoxum bicinctum. The sequence continues at coordinate 204,479,978 of OU426988.1, forward strand.
TTGGAACACCACCAGTTGCTAACCAACATAAACGTTTTTGTGCTCAGGTGTCTTACAAAAACATTTGCCACACCTCGCACAAACCTTTACCGCCAACACGGTTCGCCCATTGCGAACCACCTTGCCTTTCGCAAGACGATACACTCGCCTGCCGCGAGCCCAGCATCAGACGCCTGTCGCGAGCCGCCACATCAATCGCCTATTGCGAGTCATCATCAGCCGCCCATTGCGAGACACCATCAGCTGCCTCTCGCGAGCCCAGCATCGGAAAAATTCCAAAGGAACAGCAACATCACTGATCTTCATCATCATCAACACACCATCATCGAAGATTTCATCACCATACGAAGACAGCAAGTATAGTACCCGAAAAAAATCAGCAAGTAACATCTATCAACATATAATCTAATTTCTTTTCAACTAACATATTTAACATTCACAATATATTATTATTATTCAGTATCATTATGACAAACACATACTAAATTATTAATTTACATAATATACCTGAACATTTGCTAAAACATTATTCTAAAATTTATCAATAATCATCGAACACATTTTCAATTTCATCTCAAAAATAGTTTTCTCGTAACAATATTTGCATATAATTATAAACAAGTATTTACAAACAACAATTGCAATCAATACACACTGCAGACTACAAAGTTTACGAATTTCAAAATTATTTCTCAATTTACAAAAATTTTCGAAGTTTCAAATTATAAAATTTTCAAACACGAATTTTTAAATTATAAAATTTTAAATAGTAAACTCTCAAATTATAATAATTCAAACACGAATTCGCAAATTTCAAAACTTTCCAATTGTCATGTTGATTTGTTTCCTACTCTTGTCCAGGCCTCAATAAAATCTTCATCAGAAACAAAACTAGACGTTTTACTGAATATAGCTGATGAAATATACGATGTTTATCAGCAACAAAGTTCTTCGTTTAATATCCCATCGCACAACGACACCACAATAAGTGAACTAACTACTATAAGAAACAATTTTCAAAGTGAAATTAACGAAATAAAATCAATGTTATCCAACCTAAATTTCAGTCAGCGCCCTTCACGGGATAGTAGAAGACAAACTTCTTCGGTCAAATTTCAGCGAAATAGATCCAACTCCAGGAAAAATAGCAACTTTTGTTGGTTTCACAATAGGTACGGGAAACGAGCCTTAAAGTGCACAAGTCCGTGCAGTTTTAAAAATAAAAATTCCCCAAACTAGAAACTACTGTCATCAATGCGGCGAATGGCAGTAGTACAACAAATTTTCAAGGCCGCATCTTCGTAAAAGATCCACTTTCAAAATTCACATTTTTAATCGATTCTGGTTCTGATGTCTCAGCCATTCCAGCTAACATGGTGAAAGACGAAAAGCGATACAAACCCGAACAAATTATCTCCGCAGCTAATGGCTCACAAATTCAAGTCTACGGTACCAAGTACCTCAAAACAACACTTGGTTTTCGAAAGGTATTTGATCATACATTCGTTATCGCATCTGTCACTAAGCCTATCAGCTAATGGCTCACAAATTCAAGTCTACGGTACCAAGTACCTCAAAACAACACTTGGTTTTCGAAAGGTATTTGATCATACATTCGTTATCGCATCTGTCACTAAGCCTATCATAGGCGCAGATTTTCTTAAACGAACAGGTTTAATCATCGACATCAAAAATTCCAGAATCATCGATCCTCTCACTCAATCAAGTGTCACAGGAACACTTTGCAATCAAAACATAACAAGTCCTCGTTTTTTCGCAATCGAAGAGCAATATAACTCTATTTTAAGAGATTTCTCTTCACTTATGCAACCTCCTGATTTCACTCTACCTGTCAAACATTTAGTGGTACACCACATTCTCACCAAAGGCCCGTTGCCAAGTTCACAACCCAGACGGTTGAACAACGTAAAGTTTAAAATAGCAAAAGAGGAATTCGAATACATGGTTCAAATTGGCATTTGCCGACCATCATCATCCCCGTGTGCATCTCCTTTACACATGGCAGCCAAACACGAAGCGAACGATTGGAGACCATGTGGCGATTACCGCCGGCTTAACGCCTTGACCGTTCCTGATCGAAATCCGCTACCTCACATCCACGATTGCAACGCACACATACAAGGTTGCACCATTTTTTCAAAAATCGATTTAATTCGCGCATACCACAACATTCCTGTGGCAGAAGACGACATTCACAAAACTGCAATTACAACGCCTTTTGGGCTATTTGAATTCTTGCGCATGCCTTTTGGGTTACGGAATGCAGCCCAAACATTCCAGCGTTTCATGTCACAAGTAACCAAAGGCCTTGATTTTGTATGGGTTTTCGTAGATGACATTCTGGTTTCGAGCAAATCTTCTGACGAACACGAGAATCATTTGAGAACTCTCTTTCAACGGCTAGAAGAATACGGCTTACGTATAAAAGCCTCAAAATGTATTTTTGGCGCTTCAAAACTACAATTTCTAGGTTTCGACATTTCAAAAGACGGCATTCAACCATCCCAAAGTAGAGTTGAAGCCATCAATAATTTTCCAGAACCTACTTCAGTTAAAAGTGCACAACGTTTCGTTGGTATGGTGAACTATTACCACCGCTTTATACCACACCTGGCACGCATACTCGCGCCAATTTACGATCACCTTTCAAGTCTCGAAAAAAACAAAAAACGAAAATTCACATGGCCATCTGAATGCCAAGAAGTATTCTTAAAGGCAAAATCAGAACTTGCTAAAGTAACTTTGTTAAACCATCCACGCGAAAACGCAAAACTCAGCATCACAACTGATGCGTCCAACACGGACATTGGAGCGGTTCTCCAACAACAAAATGGTGAAGCATGGGAGCCCATAGCATTTTTTAGCAAAAAGCTATCTCCTTCACAGACAAAATATTCGGCTTTTGATCGAGAATTGCTAGCGATATATTTGTCCATCTTTCATTTCCAAAATTTCGTGGAAGGGCAAGATTTCTGCATTTTTACCGATCAAAAACCTCTCACAACTGCACTTTTCACAAAAGCCAAACGCAGTCCGAGACAGGAACGTCAATTAGATTTTATTTCACAATTCACTAGTGACATCAGATTCGTCAAAGGTTCTTTGAACGTGGTCGCCGACACATTGTCCCGTCCAAACACAGATGCAATAGAAAATTCTTCACCCACTAACGTGGATGAACTAGCGAAAGCTCAAATAAGTGACGAAGAATTTTTGTTCCTTCAGAACAACCCAAATCATAAATCCAAAGTCAAATTCGAATTTATAAAAATTCCAGCCTTAAACATTTCTCTCTGGTGCGAAACGTCCACACAGCAAAATCGTCCATACGTTCCTAAATCTTTCAGAAAAATAATTTTCGAACAAATTCACAATATCTCGCACCCTGGAGTTCGTGGTACAAGAAAAAAGATCGCCAAGATGTACTTCTGGCCCAAAATGAACCACAATATAAACTCATGGGCGAAAGCGTGTCCAAAGTGCCAAAAAGAAAAAGTGCAAAGACATATAAAATCTCCACTCGAACAAATACCTATTCCGCCAGGTCGATTTCAACATATCCACATGGATATCGTAGGACCACTCCCTCCATCTGACGAACACAAGTACATATTGACAATTGTCGACCGATTTTCAAGGTGGCCAGAGGCCTACCCAATACGAGATATCAACACAGACACAATTGCCAGAACTTACGTTCAAGAACATGTCTCCAGATTCGGAGTTCCGAATTCAATCACAACTGACCAAGGCTCTCAATTCGAGTCCAAGTTGTTTCAACAACTTACGAAATTTTTAGGGACTAACCGAATTCGAACCTCAGCCTACCACCCACAGGCAAACGGCATGGTGGAGAGATTCCATCGCCAATTGAAAAGTGCCATTCGTGCGTCAAGTGACAGAATTCACTGGACACAACAACTCCCACTTATTTTGCTGGGAATTCGCACTACAATCAAAGATGACCTCAAACACACACCTTCCGAACTCCTTTACGGAGAAAACATCAAATTACCTTTAGATCTTTCCGTTTGTTCATCTCAGTACACAACTGAACACAATTTCGTGGATCAACTTCAACAATTTTTTAAAAATATTTCAGCGCAGGACCTTAAAACAAGAAAAACTTCAAAATCAGTTTATATTCCAAACAATCTAAACACTTGCGACCACGTCTTGATCAGAAGCGACAAAATGAAAAAAAGTTTGGAATCTCCTTACGAGGGTCCATTCAAAGTTATAAGAAAATTACGAAAACAATTCGTAGTCGAGAAAAATGGGAAAAACTATTCGGTATCCATCGATAGAATCAAACCATATATCAGTACATAATTTTTCAATATAAACAAATTTATTACATAATATTTCAACATAATCAAATTGATTACATATTTTTTTCAAATATCGTTATAATTCGCGAAACTATCCATTTCGCTGGGACGGGAGTGTTGTAGTGACCAAACCAAGTATGAACAATCCACAACGAACTTCCCAATTTAACTACTGGCGCTTGAGTCGCCAAAGAATAGAGAAGAAGTCCAGTATGTCTCAAACTTAGATATCTATGTATGTATATTAAAATTCTTCTTGTTATCGATATGTCAAAAACCAAAAAACTTCATTCGAATTGTAATGTCCAAAGAGGCAAGACCAAAAACTAAAAGTAATTAATAAATTGTGATTTTATTATCACTCATACCGAGTGTAAAGTGAATTGTTTCATTTACAATTATAAAACCACAATATTATCCTATACTATCGCCCAATTACACTTAGATCCCTAATTTTTAAGGTCATGGAAACGATGATCAATTATTTATCAACTCAAAAACAGAAGTTTATCAATTACCGGCAGTATAGCTTTCATAGCATTAGGTCCACTATTGATTTGATTGTATATCTCTTGAACACTGGCACAAGCCTTTACATCGTTTTGGAGAAATCAAGATTATTACACTTGATATTTCAAAATAATTTGATAGAGTTTGGCATCAAGTTCTCTTATCGGAAATGCGTGCATTTACTTACTTACTTACTTAGGTCCTCGGACTTATTACGTCCGTGTGGTTCCCCTTGCGGGGCATAGGGTCTCCACTACTCCTACGCGCCATTGTGTACGGTTTCTGGATATGTACCTCAACTCTCTCCAACTCTTCCCCAGTTGTGCTGATTCCTCTTCGACCGTTCTTCGCCAAGTACTTCTGGGTCGGCCCACTCCTCTGCCTCGCTGCGTGAGAGGGTTCCATTGTATCGCTTGACTCGCAATGCACTCGTGGTCTTTTCGTCTTTTCGAAGCGTATGTCCAATCCACTGCCACTAACGTTTTGGTATTAAAGAGTCGATGGGTTCCTGACTCCTGTCCTCGCATGAAGTTCATCATTGGAGATACGGTTAGGCCAGAAAATCCGCAAGATGTTTTGCAGACATCTATTCACGAAGCTTTCTTGTGATAGTGGGTGTTACTTTCTTAGTGCTGCATCCATAAAAAAGCACGGATTCTTTATTGGAGCGGAACAGTCGTAGCTTGGTCTTTAGGCTTATAGAGTTGTTTCTCCATATTTTAGACAGCATTCCGAACGCAGCCTTTGCTTTCCCGATTCGGCTGGTTATATCTAGTTCGGTCCCGCCATCAGTAGAGACAATACTCCCAAGGCATTGAAAACTCTATACCTACCGTCTCTACTGGTTGTCCAGAAATATCTATTTGAGTAGATGAGGAAGTTCCAAGGCTGATTCTTTTAGTTTTTGCCGTATTGATCTTAAGCCCGACGGTTTCGGCTTCTCTCTCCACCCTTGTTGTCATTTGATGGAGATCCATGATCCTATGAGATAGTAAGCACACGTCATCCGCGTAGTCTAGATGTATTGTATTGTATTGTATTGTATTTATTATTAATTCATTTTGGTAGGTACAATAGTTTAAGTTATAAATGAAGTTAAAAGCTTAGAAGACCATGAAAACTAACATGTTGGAATTATTAAAAATAATACTATGGCAAAAATAAAAAAAAACCAGAGAAATTACTAATGACAATATATAAGTGATTTACTAAGTATAAAATAGTATTACAATATAATAGTATTACATGGATTTTATTTCTTTAAATAGTGATCTTCCGAATAATAATTTTAGTATGTACCGCAACAAAACAATTTAATAGAGACTCTGTAGCGTAGCTTTAAGCTAGAGCTAGTGGCGAATGCTCATCAAAATAAAATAAAACAACATAGTTGTGTGCAAGGTGAGAGGAAGGAAGGAAAAAGTGGAAATGAAAAGGTATAGGGTTTTTTTTTTTTTTTTTTTTTTTTTTTAATTAATTAAAGACAATACGTTTTCAATTTGAATGTGATCGTGTTCATACAGCCATGATTTAACATTTTTTAAAAAAGAGGACAATATTCTCAGACTTCTAACAGAGAAAGGCAATTTGTTGAAAATTGAAGGAGCAACTATTGTAAAGAATCTTCTAAAATGCATTTTATTATATGAAGGAATGGTAACTAAATTCATTGTATTCACTCGTAAATTATGTCTTGGATTACTTCTCGTTGCAAGATACCCACTTCTAATGAAAAATAATTTTAAAACTTTGAAGTAGTACAGATGTCTTACAGGAAGAACTTTTAATTCTCGAAATAAAATAAAACTATTATGAAAGCGATTTTTTCTACAAATAATTCGTACAATATGTTTTTGAGGAACAAGAAGAGGATTTATCTTGTTTTGATAAGCACCCCCCCAACAAGATATTCCATACTGAATTTTAGAATGAACAATACCATAGTAGATCGTAACTAGTAATTTTTGTGAGCAGTACAAAGCAAGAGTATAAAATTGTCTAGAACAACATAACAAATAATTTTTTAATGCATGAGTGTGATCAGACCAGTTCATTTTGCTATCAAGTAAAACACCGAGGTATTTGAAGGTCTTGACAAAATCTAGCTGAAAGCAATGAGGGGAACAGGACACATTAGGATCGAAACTGTTAGAATCGTTTAAATTAAATTTGAATTTATTGCATTCTGAAGAGTGATAAAAAATATCGCAATCAACTAAAATGGGAGACTCTGCTAGACTGAAGTACATTATTTTTGTTTTATTACTCAACACCATTTTATTAACTGCAAACCATCGTCTTAAAATGTCCAAGTCAGAGTTAATGTCAGAAATTAAGTTAAGCAGAGTAGTGATGATGGAAGCGGAGTTGGTGGATTGAGAAGTAACAGCAGCAGCAGCTGTCCCCTTGTTGGCGAGAGTTGCACTTGTACTTGTAGGTGAATAAACAGGTACAGAGGTAAAGAGAAGTGACTTACGGCGAATTGATGCACATGGAGAGCAACGAAATGGAAATTCTACGTCACTATCATGAATGTTAACACAACGTGCATGAAAAACCGCCAAACAATCACAACAATTCACTCTTGATTGCTTTTTTTCCACTTCAGCACTGCAAATCTTACATATATATGACATTATAAATTATGTTCACTTCAATTATAATGAATAGAACTTTATAATACAAAAATTTAGTTTATTGTCTTTGTGTATATTTAGTGCTTTTTTCACTTTTTTAATTTTTTAACATTAGAAAATATGCAAATAGAAAAAAAGAAAAAAAAAAAAAAAAAAAAATTGAGAGCAAAGATAAGAACGTTCTCACCTAGCACAACGTAAGACGTGTTTCAGGTGTGATAGCAGATTCCACTGAATTCCTCCATTTATAGTCGACAAGGCTGCATGCAGCACATCACTTATTACCAACAGGAACAGTATTGGTGACAGTGTACAACCTTGTCTAACGCCACTTTGGATTTCAAACTCCTCTGACAACCTTCCTTTGTGCAGAACGTGACATTTGGATCCTTCATATGTAGCCTTGATTATAGCGATCAATTTATCCGGAATGCCCCTCCTGCGCAAGGCAAGCCAAATAAATTCTCTATTGACACTGTCAAACGCCTTTTCGAAATCGATGAACAGCAGGTGAAGTGGTGATCGATTTTTAACGCACTTATCGATGATGATCTGCAAGGTGTTGATGTGATCCACGCAGGAAGATCCATTGTTCGGCGTCAAGCGTGTCTTCTAGGTGGTCTTTTATTCGACCTAGGACGATTTTTGGTATAACCTTCGCTACAGCAGGCAGCACCCAGATTCCCCTCCAGTTTTCGCACTGCGTAAGGTCTCCTTTCTTTAGAAGCTTGACAATCATCCCCTTTTTCTACTCCACTTTATGTTTCCCAAGCTCTTTCTATGAGGGTGCAGGAGCTCAGACAATGTTGTTGGCGCTGCTCGTAAGAGCTCTGCGGGAATACCGTCAAGTCCAACCGCTTTGTTGTTCTTCAGTGCTCTGATTGCGGTTAAGATTTCTTCTCTACTGGGGGGTATAGTGCGTAATCGGGAATTTGTTACTAGAGACGGCTCATTGGGTGCTAGGTTGACTTCGCTGGTGAAAACGCGATTTAAAACCGCAGAAAAGTGTTCCTTCCACCTTTTGATCTGGTCCTTATCCGAAACTAGCAGTGATCCGTCTATGCCCTTTACCAGGTGTTTTTTAGAGCTTTGGACACTAGTTAGCTCTTTGGTAATTCTGTAGACGGTCCTACTGTCGCACCTACTTGTGGCCTCTTCTGCTTGTGTTGCCAGTGCGTGTATATAGTTACGCTTGTCACGTCGCACGCCACGATGAACTTCTCTCATCTTCATGCGGTATGCAGAATCTAGCTCGATTTTGCCTGCTGCTGATGTTGCTGCAATACGAGCTTTGAGTTGTTTTCTTTCTTCGATCATGGCCCAAGTTTCTTTGGAAAGCCAGGCACTATTTCTTCCTTGCGACCGACCGACTATACTTTCAGCACCTGATATGAACATTTTTCACAGCACACCAATGGTTTTCGATGGAGGTGGGTTCCATGCTACTGATTGTTCTCAATCCTTGTGAAAGATGGTACCCTAGTTGTTGGCGGACTGCGGGATACTTGAGTCTATCGGTGGTGTTCAACTTAGGCATTCGGGTGTTTCCTTGGGATCTCCGTACTGCAGTTGTTCGTAATCTTATGGTAGCAATCATCAGATGGTTGTCCCGGGCAATTCCCATGTCTGCACCTCTTCTGTTTCGAACGCCCTGGAGACTGCTTCTAAATCGCCGACTGATCGCGAAGTGATCAATTTAGTTGGAAGTTGCTTGTCTGTCCGTCGACACCCAACTGACTTTGTGGCATGTCTTGTGTTCAAACATGGTTCCTCCTATAACAAGGCGGTTGGCGTTACAAAAATCGACAAAACGTTCGCCATTGTCGTTCCGGTTTCCAACACCATGCTTTCCCATAACATGCCTGAGCCCATCATTGTCATTGCCAACCTTGGCATTCAAGTCTCCCATTACCATTAGCCCAACCATCTCACTTCACTGATCCCTAAGATGTCCATCTTATACCGCATGAACTCACTCTCTAATTGGAGGAATCTGGCATTTTGAAGAAACCAATCTTTGTCCGGGTAAAATAGCCGAAAGTCGTTCACGTGTTATCGTTCCTTATCCGAGGCGTAGTGTCAGTTTCGTTAGCTGGTAATTGTTTTAGTTACGAAGAATGCTAACCTCCGTAACCTATCCTAGAACGCTAGCCCTTTCGCACTTTTAATTTTTGCCTTTTTACGTATATAGGGATACGCAAATAGTTGCCCGGGGACCACCACGAGGAGGTAAAACAAGCACTTCACCGTGACTGATTGTTGCGCTCCTGGCCCAGACCAAGTTCTGAGCAGTCAATAGTTTCCCGATCAGGCACGATGCAGGTCTCCAAGTGTAAGTCTGAAATTCATAAAATAAATGCTGATGTTTTGTCTCCGAGTCTCTTTTTTATATTCATCAATGATCTTTTGTATGAAACTTCAAATACATAAAATTCTTCTGCTGAAGACAGTACTCTCAGCTTCTCAGATACACGCCCTTGTTCTTCGTACGTGGGCTGAACGTAAGGTTGTCAGATTTTTCTTACACTTCGTCGGGGCAAGTGGCTAGCTTCGAGGAAACAAAAGAACTTGCAGTTCTGAGTAAATAATTGCCATACCACCTTGTGTGGAATGATCACAAATTCAACATCTCCAAGAACGCTGCTAAGCGCTTAGATTTCCTTGCACGTTTCAAGAATTTGTCAGCCTTTACGATCTGGTTGTAATCTGTAAAGCCTGCATTCGTCCTAAACTTGAGTAAAATTCCAAAAATTAGGCAGGTGCTCCAATAACCTACTTGAGTCCCTTGGATAGAATCCACAAAGGAGCTTTAAAAATAACAGGCGATGGAACTTAACCAGAAACATTTGAATCTCTCAAGAACTTTGATATGTGAACTGTTCAAAGAAACGATTTGACTCAGCCCTTTCCCCCGTTATAAATTCGCAACTGCACTAAATTCAAAGGAAAAAAAAAGGTTGTCCGAAGATCACAAAGTCAAGTCGTTTGGAAATATAATTTGAAGAACTGTTCGTAGCATTAGTATATGATGAAATTTTGGACTCTATCTTACATTTTGTTCTTAGAAAATTCTTTTCAGCTAGCGAATCTATAAAGCAATAAAAATGATTCCTTTCAGCATTTCTTCTCTGACATAACAACTCAAAGGCACCACCCCACTCGTACTCCAACCAATTCAAGGAAAAAAGAGTTATTTTCGATGTACACATCATTTCCGAAAACTGAAACATTAATTCATTAAACCGATTTAATATTGACTGATTGAAAGTTATAATTCACAACAGCTCCCAGGAGTACGAGTAGAAGGTAAAAGGATGAATTTCCGGAAATTATTCTCTCATATTTAAAGAAAGACAAGTCTTTTTGAAGGAAAACGGAAAAGGAAAATACTTTGAAAATGATAAAAATACAGAATAACTCACATGGTATGTTTACATAATGGTTTGTTTTAATATTCCACCTTCGCCACATATTTTATTTAAAACTCGAAAGTAACCGGGTAAACATATTTTCGAAACACGTAGTTGTTGAGTCCATGTTACTTCTGTAACATCTACAAGGTACATACCGTCGGGCGATGATATAAATAAACTGCATAGTAGGGTGGAGCAAAAATATTTTGTTTTGAAAGTCTTTTTTGTCTTGCACGATGATTTAGGAATTAAGTGTGATATGATATTCACCACTTAACGGTACTTTTCCTGCTTTTCGATAAAGCAAATCATAAAGTTCTTCTTTTGTATATTATACTCAAGGCGTTATGAATACTCTTATAATCTCTGTACTTGTCAGTACGTTCAAAATTGGGTTCAAGAGTAAAGTGAAAAGCATTCCTAGAAGTACGGGTATTACGGTTGAATTGTTCGAGGGGAGGAACGCGACTGACTATTTTACTAGAGCACAGTTTATGAAAATAACGTTAAAGTAATGATAGGCATGACACATTGCGGGGTTCTCTTTTGAATTCTGTCCAATAGACTCAAGTGGGTTATTCGAGCACCTGCCCAGACAAGGGGTAAAAAATTTCTTGCATCGGCGGAGAAAACCTAAATAATTAGCAGCGCAAAAGATCGTCTGTTATGTACCTACATACCTAGAACTGAAAGCCATTTAATCTCCTAGATACAAGTGCCACCGATTAATAGTGGCATCGAGGGAGGGTTGCGGTTTAGCTAAAGAGAATTGAGTTTTCGAAGCATTAAATTTATAAATCGATAAGAGAGCTTGATTCCAAACTCTATCAAATGTTTTTGAAATATCAAGTGCAATAACCTTACTTTCGACAAAACGGTGCAAAGTTTTGTCCCACTGTTCGGTGACATAACCCATGAGATCACCAGTGGACCTGTTGCAACTGTGCTGTTCTGTACTTCGTTATTTAAGAGTTGCACATTTTACTTACTTATTTAGCATCTGGACCTCTCCGTGTGAAAGAGCGTCAACCATTACCTACCGCTATATGCCATCTTGTTTTGTTTCTAGACATACATATGTTTAAGTTCTCCCAAATTCTTTCCGAGCTTCTGAGTCTCTTTTTCGACAGTTCTGCACCAAGTTTTTCTCTGCCATCTTGGGTAAAAGGATCTCACCCCATTGCCTTTCTCGCATAAGTGTGTGACCAATCCATGGCGACTTCCGTTAACCAATAGCGTTGTCGATAAGATTTCGACCAGTTCTCTAATAATGTTCTTGGTTCGAAATGGTATTCAGCCAAAAAATTCTATGGATGTTTCGAAGACATCAGAGACAGAGGCGGTCACTTTCCATATACTACACCTATATGGCAATTCGTACTTGACATTTGAGGCAAACAATCACAGCTTGGTATTCGTAATAAATATATACGTTGCTCCTCCAAACTTTTGACAACATGCCAAAAGCATTTTTTGATTTGTTAGTACCGTTATCTGTACCACCACCATCTTGTGAGACAACAATTCCCAAGTACAGAAAGTTTTTAATCGCTTTTTGAGCTTTAGCTTGAGATGAGATACTAGGAATGTCAAGGATCTTCGTTTTCGCAGTATTGATCCTCAGCTCGATTCAATCCTCATGCTTGTCCGGCTAAGGCTATACAGCAATAACCACCAGAAATAACACAAACACCCCTGCCAAACTCCACTTTGAATATCGAAGTCTGCAGATACCATCCTAGGTAGCCTTCATAATAGCCATGATCGTCTCGGTCTTACGAGTACGTCTCCTGAGTAAGGCAAACCTAATAAAATCTCGATTCCAGCTATCTAAAGGCTTTTCAAAGTTGTAAAAGAGCAGATGGAAAGGGGAAGGGAACTCCAAGCTTTGTTCTATTATAATCCTAAGGGTGTTCATGTGTTCTTCACTGGATGGGCTTACCGGGAATACCACTTGTTCTTTGTCGATGGAAGAATTCAAAAGATGCCAGATGCCAATAGAGAGAGGACAAAGATCACTTTCCAGTTCTTACAATGTTATCTCTGCTAAACTGGTGTGGGCAGTTGCTAATACGGAAAATTATTTCTGTGGATTGTTTGAATCCAGTTTACTACCGGCACCGTCGAGATACGGTGGAAATGTGTGCCTTCCATCTTCTGAGCTGATCTTCATCCGTAACTAGATCTTTGACGAGATGTGGTTTTCGGAATTTATTTCCAACTTATACCTTGGTTATCATGTGATGTGGTTTTTCTGCCTTATACTCATACACCCAAGTCGAACAATTGCAGAGGCATATTTCATAGTGTTCCAGTGGGTTTTGCGTTTTCTGGCCTTGCACTGCTGATTGGATCTGTTTCTGTTGCGAGACTTTCTTTGTATTTTCGGCGCACTATATTATCATATAATTTGTCACTATCGTACCTGGATGTGCAGAGTAAATTTTGTCGACTTCCATGGAGAGAAATAGTCCCAAGACGAGGAAAGGCATAAGGTGGTGGTATAGTGCTAACCCCACATAAGCACCACATCTATTTCTGACTCAGAGAAGGCAATTTTTAAAAGGCTCCTTATATAATCGCGAAGTGATCACTTAGATTCACTTTGACATATTGATCAGTGAATGACCAGCTTATCTTTTGCAAGAGAGTATCTGTAATGACTTGCCCTTTTGCGTGGAAAAAGTCAATAAACCGATCTCAATTGGCTTTACCATGATCACCCAGAACAAGATTAATTGCTGTTTTACCCTGTTCAACCATAGCATTCGCAGTCGGGGCAGTGGAAGATAGTGATTTCTCATAATTTACTCAGGTTGTTAGTATCCTGTAGTTGATATGTTTCCATGTTATCAGACTTTTTCGCATCGTTATAGTCATTATTAGTTCTACGCAGGAATGGTTGGATATTCCAGAGTAAATAAAGGAATGAAATACACCTGACCTGTGTCCAACCATTTCACTTCGCTCTGTTCCAAAATGTTTAGGTTGCTACCAAGGAATTCGTTCTCAAGTTGGTAGAGTCTGGCATTGTTGGTTCCTTCTTTGCGTATTTCTAGAAGAATTTTAACATTCCAGAATTCAATCTTATTCCTTGTTCGATAGCCAGAAGAGGTCATCGTTAAATAAGTCCTGTAGAGGCTATGGAGGCTCTATAGTATTGTCGAATCTGTTCTTTTAAGTATATGTACATGGCTTTCGCCACACAACCTCCAGGCTTGAAATGACAAACACTTGATTAACCTTGGACAGAAGGTCGGATAATTCAATGCCAATAGCCCACTACGGAAAAACAAGCTCCGTTAGCCCCTAAAGAGCTTATCCGCCATCATCTCTTTTTTGGTACCCTGGCAAGTACAAGAAATACTTATTGACCTCATCTCTAAGAACGCCATCGTAGCTCATGTAAGGTGTTTCTGTCTTCAGGGCTGCTGGTGACACCGCTGATTCTGTTTATTTAAACACCGCAGCGCACCATTCTTCTGGTGGGCTCGTTCCAGACTTCAGCAATTATACAGTCAGTCATTTTCGACAGAGCATTTATAGTGTTCATATTTTTATTTTGTTTTCAACACTCGTGTTTATTAGTATCGTCGCAAGTCATATCCGCATCGCCAAGGGCTACCACTTGGAGGTAAAGATCGTCTTTGGCTTTTACGTGGATGCCTGCCTGTTACGGCTCTACCCCACGGGTGGCCTACCACCATCAGAGTCAGATTTAGTCCTGACCATTAACCCCGACATAGCAAGCTATCTCGGTCGCAAAGTTGTGATATTTTCCAGCATATGCACACCTCTTGCTTTGGAGGCGAGGACTATCTAACACCTCTTGAATTCAAGAAAAGAATCCTGAAAACCGTGTGTTTCCGCATTTGGAGTAAACCAAGCCACCATGATGCTCCCACTAGGGGGCCTACCTCATAGATAGGGTTCGAGCCGAGGGTAAAACTCAACCTCCGATTCAAATGGGCACTATCTCTCATTTTACCAGAATATAGCTTCCGGTGGAGTTTCGCAACTTCGTCATTTCATGGAGCTTCCTAGGCGAATGGAACCCGGACATAGTCCAAGTTCTTACTCAGCTTCGGAATTTATAGATCTGAACCCGTCACTTCCAGATGGGCTCCTGCAAAGCCCTGGGCCTGTCAACCCTTAGGATACACACCAAGAAGTCGGCCGGGGTAGAAACCAACGACTCAATGTTCATCCTATTTTTTTGCTCACCTTACGGCAAACTAGGAAAGACGCTCCTAGTCTTTAGTTTACCTTACGGTAATCAAGGAAAGACGCTCCTGTCTTTAGTTTACTTTACAGCAAACAAGGAAAGACGCCCCTATCTTTTGCTCACCTTACGGCAAGCTAGGAAAGACGCTCCTAGTCTTTGTTCTAACGAGGATGACGATTCCCCTATTATTTGCTACTATAAATAGGAACAAATAAGAAACCCTTATTGAACCTCGTAAGACTTTCAAATTTTCAACCGCATAAGCAGCCGGAGACTCTACTAATTTTACCACTACCAACCAAGATCAACCTTAATCAACCCTTCCAGTGAAACTTTCGAAATCCCCAGCCACAAAAGCAGCCGGGGACGTTATCTACTAATTTCACTGCTACCACGAGTAAGACCTTAGAAATCTCCAGCTGCTTGCCCAGCCGAAGACTTCACCAATCCCACATCGACATGTTGCCACCATTCAGTGACTTCTCGCTTGATACAGCGCAGAACCATCTTAAGTTCTTGTACTTTTAAAAATCTGTTAAGTGGAGAATCCCAGAGTTCAATGTTAGGACCAATTTTATTTTGATAAAACAAATCTGAAAATTGAATAACTTTTGAAGAATTTTTGTTTTTTTAAAACAATAATCACCAGGATTAGTGCTGACTTGTTGATGGATACTCTTGATATGTCGAAGATTTTTACTAACATTCTGAACGTTAACCTAGTTTGTAATTTCCAAAACCACGAAAACGGACTAATGCTTTGTAAAATCTGTGCGTTCTCGTTCTCTTCATCACTTTAAAAACTGAATCACATTTTCTTTAAGAAGTTTGGAGGTCAGTTTTGAGTATCTTAGCCTGTTAACCAACTTCTTTTGATTTTCGTTTAAGTTTCGTTTAAGCATTTTTATGTTCGTTAATTTTGAGTACAAGATTACTTTGAATATTGTCTTCAAACTTACACAAATGTTTGCGTTTTCTTAAAAAAAAAAAACAAGTTTCGCTTCACCTTAATGCATATCCACATTTGAATGAATCAGTATTACTCAACATAATGTTTCTCGCAGTTAAGAACCGTGAAGGGATCCTTTTTGAGGAAATGGAATTTAATGGTGCAATGCACATGAACATCTTACATGTAAATTGAAAATCATCAAAATGAAGCGTAAAATTTTACAGACGACTTGAATTAAAAAGTTTTCACATATTTTCTTTTGAATGTGTTTAAATTAAATCAGGTGCCTGAAGCTTCAGAAGGAGTTTTCCATGAGATGCATCAAATTGCCAGAGCATGTATTTATATCTTTTTTTTAAATACACTTAATTCCATTCATTAGCTGAAGATATAATTTTTTCTCGAGACTGAGCAGCTCAACTGGGTTCAAGGTAAGCCCGATGAAATAACTTTACTTACAACTTTATATTTTTAAAATAAAATAAATAAATAAATTAGAGGCCATTACGACTAGAGAGTCTAAAACCTAGTTACTTATAACTCTCAGCCATTTCTGTGCGTGTTACATGGATGGAGGGGACCTTCTATTACTTGCAAATTCAAATAGAAGTAGTTTTCATGATAGAAGATACTCTTAGAGAATTTGTCGCTTATTTGCTATAGTGAGTAAGCACCTAAAAAAACATTTTTAATACGGGTTTTAATTTAATACAATTCATGAAAAACTTATAAAAAATAACACGTTTTGCATACAATTCAAACCTGATTTGCTATGAGCTATCTACTGGAGTAGTCAGCCCAGAAGTGAATCGGAGGATGTTAACAAGGAAAAACATGGGATCATGCTAAATTACTTTGAAATCCAGAAAGGAGTAAAGGTATAAATCTTATTCCAGCTCGAGCCAACCAGAAGGAAAAAATATCTAAACCTGGTATTTACTTAAAAAGGAACTCCCAATTGAGTTGAGCGTTTGGAAAAGCAGATTTCCAGTGTTGGCTTCGGATTTTAGGTGCCAAATATAAACGGCAAAACTCATCATCATCGCTTGCGCTGCTATACACAACATAGCAATTGATGCAAAAGTGTAACCTGCTCTAGAAATACCCGGATTTGCTGATTTAGCTGCCACAAATGTACTATCAACAATACGAGTACCTTTGAGGAAACGACAACATCCATGACAAACATTCGTTCCCGATTGTTAACAACTTACATATTTCTAGCCCTAGGTAGATCGAAGAGAAAATCATTCATCAAAAATATCACACAAAAAATCAATATGAATGACCCATTAAATTAAAAATTAATTTGGAAAGTTAAAGTTTGTATTTTATTTTAAAGAATATCCCATGGGTATTTTTTTCAAATCAGAAGTTGATTTTTAACTTCCCATAGGGAGTTATTGTAATCGGTCCGATTTGTCAAATTGGAATTTTTGACATTTCTCGACGTTTCAAGGTCCCTAGAGGCTATATCAAGCATTTTTAGAGAGATGTCTGTGTGTGTGTGTACGTACGTGCGTACGTTCGTACGTCCGTACGTTCTGGTACCATTTTTCGTCGTCGATATCCCCAGAAAAGGTAAAGATATCAACTTCAAATAAATTTTGTTTAATAGATAATAACTTCGAAAGAGGCTGAAAGGGCGTTTATTAAAATTCAATGAGTAGTTTTTTCACTATAACGGTTTAAAAAAAAAGTAAAAATGTTGGTTAATTTCAAATATCTCACGAAAAAATAATGCTATTGATTTCAAATAAAATTTAATGTGCTCATTATAAGGTCATACATATTTGGTATGAATTTGGTAGAAAATGAACATACCGTTATTTTTTTAAATAAAAAAAACTGAAAAAAAAATTTCATAACCCAGATATTCTAAGAACGGAAAACAATTTGAAACTCAAAATAATTTTATTTTACGAAAAATAATGTGTTTGACAACTGGTGAAAATTTCACAAAAAATCAGTTTACAGTTTTTTTACAAAAAATAAAAAACTATATAAAATTCTATTGAAAATTGGTAAAAATTGTTTTTCGACTCAAATTTCTCGAGAACTAGTAGTGATATTGACTTCTAATTTAGTTTATTTTATACATAGTATAATTTTGTACAATTGGTAAAATTTTGACAAATATTGAATTAATAATTTTTTTTAAATAAAAAAAACTATTAAAAAATTCTAGTGAAAACTAGTTAAAATTGTATTTCAAGTCGAATTTCTTGGGAATGAACACCGATAGTGCCTTCCAAAGTATGTTGTTTTATACATCGATACCTTCCCGTAAGAATGTATACTAAGCGACATTTCTAAAATTGTTCAGGAAACGAAAAAAACGGAGAAAGTTCTAGTTGAATCATAGTGTGCTAAGAGACAATTTTGGTTAAACTAAGTGACATCTAACAAAATTTTTTGTTGCTCACGTCAGTGAGATCTTTATTAATGTCGCTTTCGCTTAGCATAATTTTTTTGGCGGATAATACAAATTTCAGGGGGCAACATTATTTTAATGAGAAAACATGGCAGTTGATAATTTTTTTTATTTGTACTCTAGTTTCCTTTTCATGTATAATAGGTTGGCGAAACCCAGGCCAAAACGTGGCCCTTAACATAAGTATATTTCCTCATCAAAAAGTCATTTTCTCAAAAAGTGTCGCTTAGTGCATTCTTACAATTATTAACATAATGGTTAAATTTTGACAAGTATCGAATTGACAGTTTTAAGAAAAATATAAAAAAAAATCTACTAAAAAGTGGTAATATTTGTTTTTCGACTAGAATATCTTGAGAACGAGCAATGATATTGACTTTGCCATTATTTAATTTTATACATAATACAATTTCTAACAAATGGTTTATATTTGACATATATCTAGTTTTAGAGCGGATATATTTTGTAAGTACCCTTCCATCAATAACCAAACCATATCTTTTATATTTAAATATTTCGTTTTTAAATTTTTTTCAAGTTTGGAACCGAAATAATAAAGTAATTTCTATAATATAATACATAATTTTATTATCAACTTAGTTTTTAGCAGAATGTAAGTACAGTATTCCCCACTTTATTGCACTGACCATTTTGTCAGATTTTTCGGTCAATTATCCGGGTGATTCAATTAACGAAACCCCGCTTAATTGACCGACCTGTTCAATTAAACGAAAAAAACAATGTTTCATGTCAACTCTCAAGTTGCTCTCTCAACTTCTACTATTTTCGGAAGTTGAGAAAACCAGAAGTCAATCAACTCGAGAGTTGAGAATAGAATGTTGAAAGAGTCAACTTTTAGTCAAGAAAAACATAATCACAAGTTGAGAAAAAAAAATCCTCAAGTTAAGTTCAACTTGTATAGTGAAGAAAATGGGCCTTACTCTTATGTAAAAGTGCTTTGGAATTTAAAAATTATGTATAAATAAATAAAACATTTAATGAGATAAGAATGTTTCCAGTGCATAAAATTGCCATCTGATTTTTAAAAAAGTAGGAATTCATGCGAAAAAAGTTTAAGAATTATTTTATTATTGAAATAATTTTTTATATAAGAAATTTCTTTTAAATTTGTCAAGAAAAAAATTGGGATGCCAATTGTATCAAAGTATTTCGTAATATAGATTTTATGAAATAATTTAAAAAAATAACCGCCTACACGTTTTGAAGATATTGATTATTAAAAAATAAATATTATTTTAAATTTTAGGGGGATCCTGTTAACAAAATTTAGTTAAGATTGTTGAAGTTGTTATTGTATAACATATACCGCTAATAACATTTTTTTATAAATTTTTAGTAACACACCTAATTTTTGTTTTTTTTTTTTTCAAAATCGTTAGAGCCGTTTTGTATGGGGGGTACCGTTAGTTTGAAGCTATGGAATCACCGAAGATCCTTTAGTACCGAGTTTGAAGAAAATACCAGTAGTTAAGGCTGTAGATACAGGTACAGATAGATGGAATTGACGAACCCACTGTTTTTTCATCATAATGTCAACTATGATCAAAACCTCGAGTTCGTTTTTTTTTTTTTTTTTTTTTTTTTTTTCAAATGCAGAAATCTCCTTATCTATATCGTAAGTAAAAATGTCAAAAAATGTGATATCTTCACACACATATTCATTAATAAAATAATTTTAAGACAAGGAAAATAATAACCAATGTTTAAATTAAGGTTGTTACACTAATTTGACATTTCTTGTCGACCTAGAAGCATCTACATATTTATTCTCGTATCTAATAATATTTTTATTGATTATATTTTTAGTTTTTTCTAAGTAATCAATTTCTGAAACTTCCTAACAGGAATAGTGTTTGACATGTTACTGGTATGCAAAGGTCAATAATACTCTTTCATTAGAAACATAAATAAAAGCAAGGTATTTTTAGAATATGGACCATATAGGAGTAGAGTTCTGATAGGACATTTTTATTTGCTGATGTGAAAATATGCGCTAGGCTTCGGAGTCCCTTAAGATATCAATAAATGTGTGCACATAATTTTTCTAAGGATGGTTATTAGAAAATTAATAGAAAATCAAGAAAATTGTTCGGAAAATATTTTGGATTTACCACTTTATTAGATGTAAATCCAGATTAAGTCAAGTAAAATTCTGATATTTGGCACTTAATTAACAACTCGTAGACAAGTCTTATTTAAAAATTCATGGAAAGAGTTTTGAATTAATCTGTCTCAACATTATTAGGAAAGATTACAGGGTCAAAATCCTGTAAGAATAGACATCTGGCTTTATATGTACTCAAACGCGCCTTGCATAAGGTAGTTACCAGCTACGTAGGTTGTCGACATCCCTTAATTTTGTAATTTTGGGGTAGAAATAAAAGCTTCTACGTTTACAACTACTTAAAGATGTTTACTTTAAAAGTTTATTATTAACTCGTATTGCTGTTTGTTATTATGGAACAAGAATACATTTGAAACTTAAGATTCTTAAAAAATAAGTTATTTTAAACAGGTTCCATGCAAACCGACAGGCATTCTTATACATATTTTGACAGGTTTTTGGTTACAAATTTGCTTCAAACAGTTTTTTTCTTCATATATAATACATTCATTTTCATTTTGTGTTTATTGAGACATTAATACATAGTGTGAGTAGTAGGAGGTACTATTACAGTGTAAACGTTGAATATTTTCATATATGGGTAATTCTTTTACCAACACCTTTCTGACCGACCCATTTCCGATTTGGCTGAAATTTTTTTTACGTGTTCTTTATCGAAAAAGAAAAGACACCTATCCGAGGAATTTAATTTTTTTTTTGTTTTTTCGAAAATAGAGAGGGTTGAAAATTTCAGATTTCGGTGATTTTTGGCTCGCAGACTGATTTTCTAAAATTCATAACTGCGGTTCATTTTAAGCTAGAGACACAATTTTTTTTTCATTTTGAAGGTAAAAGAGTGAATTTTAAGAATAAAATAGATTAAAAAAATTTTTTATTGTTATAAACAATTGAAATGATTGAATCAATTTTTAACAACGAAACCCACCACTTAGCGTGTTTAAAGTATGACCATCATATTCTACGTCCAATTTTCCATCGAAAATGCTTTTTTTATTAATAGGAAACATAGCATTTCAAAACTTAAAAAAAAATATTTTTTGAACTTTTGATAAAAAAATCTATTTTTTTTTTTTTTTGAAAATTCGATATCTCAGAAACGGCTCAATATTTTGTTTTTTTGTGTATTAAATTTTTATTCGAACAATAATAAAAACTTTAAATTTGCGTACCAACATTTTTTCTCAAAAATATTTTAAAAATTGTTTTTTTTTTTTAAAAACCATTACAGACTAATATTTGCTTGAATCACATGGCATCCTGTTTTTAGCTCAAACTACTTAATGAGTTGCTTTAGACATTTTTTATGATCTTTAATTTAATAAAAAAAAATTAAATTAACATATTACAGTTTATACATACCATAGAACCATTTTTTCTTATTTTGAATATCTCACTATTGATTTAACGGATTTTAATGAAATTTATTTTCTAACAAGTCTACAAAACATTGCATTTCAAGACTAAAAAAAAAATGTTTTTTGAGTTTTTGGAAAAAATGTCATTTTTTTGGAAAATTTTCTCTAATAACATTCGTTTTTCAAATTCCTAGTATAATACATAGGAGCAAGTTCGTGCGACCCAGTCGTGCATTTTATTTTTCTTGAAATAAAGATCGAAAAAAATAATCGAAACATAAAAAAATTATAAAAAATTTGAGTGCCGTTTTCGAGGGAAATGCGATTTTTAAAAACCAATTTTCTTAAATTTGAATGTTGGATACCTCCATTTTTGTATAAAACAAAATTTGTTTTTCCTAAATCATGTAGATAGTATAAAAGTATTCACTGTAAGGTTTGAAAAAATCGACAATCTAGTTTTTAAAATATTGAGTTTTTTTTTTTTGGTAAATCAAACAAAAAATTTTTTGGAGCTTTATCGTAATAAAATTTATCAAAATCGCTACTGAGAAAATCGAAAGCAAAAAATGTTTCTATATCCTTATTGCGGAAAAATTTTTTTAGCTAGATTTTACGATTTTACGACATGTAGTTTTGAAGGTGACATAATTTCAATTTCGTCCTTAGAGAATTACTAAATATCCTAAAGTCTTAAAATTTAGAAAATTCCCTCCACCATAAAGAGTTCTTTTTTAGATATAGAAGGCACTTTTTACAACGTCGACACATCTGCAATCCCATCTGCACTGTCTTATCTGAAGGTAGATGAGTCGCCTGGTGAACTGATTAACCAAATGTTGACTAGTATGGTTATCAATTCAAAACTAGGCGGCTTTTCTTCTAGAAGCTCTATCAGTAGAGGTACACCGCAAGGCGGTGTTCTTTCTCCCCTTCTCTAGAACTTGAAACTAAACAAGCTAACAAACTGAACAGAGCGGTGTGGCCTGATGGGAGTCAACCCTCACAAAACGGAACTTGTCTTATTCACTAAATTAAATTTGGTGATGCAACAGCTCGGAGTGAACCAGGAAGTAGTGACTTACAACTCTCAACCATTCCTGTGTGCGAGTTACCAGGAATGGAGGGGACCTACAATTTTCTGCCGATTCCGAACGGCTAATGAGCAGCACTTTCCATGACAATAGATACTCTTGGAGAACTTGTCAATTCCTCGCAAGAGGCAGTACACCCCTGAAAAAAAAACTTTCTTGCAGCGGCTGAGAATCGAACTCGAGACCTTCCGCATGACAGTCCAATGCACTAACCAATATGCCAAGGGGTACTACTGTCATATTCACTAGCAAGTATAAAATTCCTCATGTAGATCCCTCTTCAATTAAAGGCATTCCAGTTACTTTTTCAGACGAAGCAAAATACTTGGGACTTATGTTAGATAGAAAACTAAGCTGGAAACCTAATATTCAAAAAAGAGTCACAAAGGCCCCAGTAACACTTTTCTCTCATGTAAAAGAGCTATTGGTATCAAATTGGACCTTCAACCCCTGAATGTATACTTCGGTAAACAGAATGATCTTCCCTTATAGTGTAGCAGTATGGTAGACTGCCTAGAAAAGATTGGAAATCGTGACAAGCTAAACAAAGTCCAAAGATCATTTTGCCTGTGCTTAAGCGGAGCACTACGAACGACCCGCTCTGGCGCATTAGACGTTCTGTTCCATCAGCGACCCCCTAATATTTTCAGCAAACAGACAGTGACTTGCACAGCCACACGCCTAGAGCTTCTTCACATAATGGATCAATAATGAAATTGGCCATTCTAATCTTCGAACTCATTTGGATCCCATCTTAGTCACATCGATTACGCCTTCCGAAAACTACAGTTTGCCAAAAACTTCCAAGTCACCATTACTTCAAGATCTTGCTGGAAGGATATGAGTTCCTTGGAAGATGATTCTATTCTTTTTATGCAACGACGTATCGGAAACTGATCATTGGCAGAACTTTTGGCCATAGAAGAAATCCTTCAAAAAAGGATTCCAGCTTAAAAAATATATTACCAATAATTCAAAACAAAAACCTAAAACAAACAAGAACAAGATCAAGTCTACCGCAGGAAATCAAATGTCCCACTGGCTCCTTTTTAAACAAATAAAACAGTACTTACAAACTTATGTAGATATATTTAACAAAAATGTCACAAAAATGGGAACAGCTTTCTTTTTTAGAACTTTCGTCACAAAATGATAAACTTGAAAAAAAAATTAATTTATTTATTTCCTGTCCTTCAAAAAATTACTATTATGAAAAAAATCAAAACAGTTTTTTTTTTTTTCAAACGAAACAATTTATAAAATAACTAGTTTGATTTGAATTTCCAGGCTCTTGAAAAACTCGATGGAAAGGAATTCCCTTTTTCTTGCTTCCATCTCTATTTAGTGAGCATTTTAACTTATTCAATCTTTTTTAAAATTCCACCATCCATCATAAAAAATAAATGTTTATCAAAATTATTTATTTCCTCCTTTTTCTCTCATTTCTGATTGAGTAAAAGAAATAAATTAAATTCTTTAACATCTTTGACAGTCTAATATTCGTTCAAGAATAAAACTGTCGAAATCTTTCTTCGTTATTTTTTGTAAATATAAAACGAATTGGATTTCTTATACTCGTATAAAACAGACCCCCCAATAGTGACGTTGATGTGCATTCAAATGTGGGTGGAAACTGTTGCTCAGTATGCTCCCGAAATACTTTTCAATATCGAGAATAACTTTCTCTAAAGGTTAACTTCGTCATTTTCTTGTTTCTTGCCAGTATCATGTACAAGTTTTGTTATTTTAATAGAAAAATAACTTCATTTCAGTACCTCAGATAAAGAGAATATTATTACATAATATCCCAAATTTAAATACTTCTCTTTAGCCAATAAAAAGTCTGAACTTTTGTGTTCACACTGTGCAGTTTAGTTGCAATAATAAAACAATAAATACCTATTATTGGATTGAACTAAATTTGATAAATATTGTCAAATAGCAAACAGGTGGTATCAACAGTGAAGTTTTTTTATTACTTTAGATAATAGAGTAGTTATAAAATATTGATTAGCAAATTAAATAAAATGTACGACTGGGTCGCACGAACTTGCTCCAATGTAATAGACTAGGAATTTTAAAAACGGATGTTATCAAAGAAAACTGTTCATAAGGATAAAATGAATTTTTTAAATTCTTTCAGTAGAGATAAAAACAGAATGCTATGCAAATATGAATTTATGTAAGAACAAAAATTATAAGTCGTTGTAGTGGTTCCCTACAAAAATAATGTACAAAATTTTTAAAACATTTTTAAGAAAAAAATTTGGTACGCCAACCTTAAGTTTTTATCATTGTACGAATATGAGTCTAATTTCCAAAAAAATACTAAGCCGTTCTTGAGATATCGAATTTATCAAAAAAAATGACTTTTATTCTAAAAATTGAAAAACTATTTTTTTTAAGTTTTGAAATGCAATGTTTTCTAAACTTTTTAGAAGCTTCTTTATGAAAAATTTCATTAAAATCCGCGAAAATTAAAATGGCGATAATGAGAAATTCAAAATTCGAAAAAATCGTTCTACGGTAGGTACAGTCAGTAATATCAACGTTTCAATTTTTTTTATTAAATTATAGATCGTAAAAATAATTCAAAAGAAAAAAATTTTAGCCAAATTCTCGAAACAGTTTTCGAGAAAAATACGATTTTCGAAAACCATTTTTTAAAATTTGTATGGAAGGTACCGTTTTAGATAAAACAAAATTTTTTTCTCAAATCTTGTAGATTATGTTAAGAAACTTTAATTTGTCAAGTTTGAAAAAAATCGATCTTGGGGTTTTCGAGATATTGAGTTTCCAAAAAAAAAATTTGAATTTTTTTTTTAAATCCAAAAAATAAAAAAATTGAAAATTTGAATACGTAATAATATTCAAGCTTTGGAGGAACTTTAGCATAAGAAAAATGATTTAAATCGGCTCTACCGTTTTCGAGAAAATCAAAAACAAAAAAAATTTACCCAGGGGAGCTACCAAAAAAAAAAACTATTTAGCTAGTTTTAACCAAATAAAATTTTTCAAATTTTTTTAAAAAATTCTGTGGGACTGTTTTTGAGAAAAAAAATATTTAAAAAATTTCGAAAAAAAATCGTATGGCAGGTACAGGTTATTTTTGGTCTTAAAAAAAAAAGAAAAAAACGTGTGGGGGGGGGGGAAATTAAAACCCATATCTACCAAGATATCGGCCGAGCCTTTAAGGCTGTAGTCGAACCGACAGACAGACAGGCAGAATTGTGAGACCCAGTTTTTTGGTAATGTCAGTATTATCGTAATGTCAACTTTGATCACAATCTCGAGTTCGATTTTTTTTACGAATGCATAACTTGCCTTATAGTACCTATAAGTCGCAAGTAAAAACTAGGAATATACCAAGTTTACATGCGACATCTATCGCGAGCGCAACAAAACGAAGATGATCAATTCCCTGTGGAATTATATGGACCTAGATGAAATATTGTTTCACCAGGACGGTACGGGCAGGGATACCTCCCACATAGTGGACATCACGATTGACATTCTGCAGTAGGGTAAGATTATCTTTCGCAGATATGTATTACGTGAATTGGCCACCAGGATCATGCGATTTGAACCCGCTAGAGTTTTTCTAGTAGGGTTTCATGTCGCTGGTCTATTCAAATAAACCTAAATCGACCGATGACCCTGGGGTGAACATAATAAAGGCCATCGCCAAAATTTAGCCAGATACATGCTGAATAGTCATTGAAACGTGCACCACTCGCATCAGTGATCCGTGCCACCGTAAGAAGCCATAATGTCGAGCATTTGAACGATGTCATATTCCATACATAAGGGCATACATGGGCATTTTAATTAAAAATAGAATTTTATTAATTGCTTCTTTTATTCCATTTCAGCATCTACACGCCCTATTTTTCAGTTTTGTTATGGTACCATGCTTTTTTGGGTTTAATTTCGTGTTCGAAAGGTTGGACCATTTTTCATCATGAAATTTCAACCCAAACTTGAAAATAAAACAAGGCAAAGTATGAAAAATTATCCAAAACCGCTTAATTGAAAGAAAATAATTGTTATTGTTGTTTTATGTGTACAATTTCGAGCACTTTATTTTTTTTAGTTTAAGTTTATTTTGTGGTTTTGAAAATTTTCCCAAAAATAAGAATAGAAAAACCGCATTCAACAAAATTTATTAAAATGTTTTCGAAATTTGTTTTTCATACGAAATTTTTGAGCCATTTTTCATTTGTGCTCAGATCCATTTTTAATTGGGGCCATGTTTGATCATCATCATCATCGGCTCGACAACCGGGTTCCGGTCCTGGCCTCTTTCAACAAGTCTCTCCACCTATCTCGGTCTCTAGCCGACGCCATCCAGTTGCGCACCCCAAGGCTTCGGGCGTCCTGGTCTACGCCATCTCTCCAGCGCAAGCATGGTCTACCACGCTGTCGTCTACCATAGAATGTACCACAAAGAACTTTCCGAGCAGGTTCCTCTTCGCTCATGCGAGCTAGGTGCCCTGCCCACCGGAGTCTACCGAGCTTAATTTTTGTCACGATATCTGCTTCTAGGTAGATTGCGTACAGTTCATGATTGTACCGTCTCCGGAATCGTCCTTCCTCACATACGGGGCCAACAATTCTCCTTAAGACTTTTCTCTCGAACGCAGCTAAGAGGTCGGAGTGCCTTTTGCTAAGCACCCAAGTCTCGGATCCATATGTGAGTACTAGCAGGACCATGGTCCTGTAGAGCAGCAGTTTTGAAGTTATGGTAAGTTTTCTGGATTTGAAGTGCTTTGACAGACTATAGTAGGCTCTGTTGGATTTGAGAAGCCGCCCGCGTATTTTTTCTTCTATATTGTTATCGGCTGCTACTATTGGCCCAAGGTATTTAAAGGATTGCACCACTTCAAATTCGTGCTCCGCTACCTTGATTGTTTGACCAACTGTTCCTCTCCCATTCGACGCCACCATGTACTTTGTTTTACCTTCACTAATGTGCAGCCCCAGATTTTGTGCCGCCTGCTCGATCTAGATGAAGGAATCGTGTACAGCTTGTTCGGTTCTTCCGATGATGTCGATGTCGTCTGTGCAAGCCAGTAACTGGCTGGACCTGTTGACGATGGTCCCTCTTGTTGCCGTGCCAGAGTCACGGATTGCTTTCTCCAACGCCAGGTTGAAGAGGAGGCAGGCCAAACCGTCCCCTTGTCGGAGTCCATTAAAGATGTTGATTGGTCTGGATAGCAATCCGGCTATTTTTACTTGGCTTGTTACGTTGGTCATGGTCAACCTACATAGTCGTGTCAATTTATTTGGGATGCCGAATTCTCTCATGGCTTTGTAAAGTTCTACCCTGGCTATGCTATCATAGGCGGCCTTAAAGTCTATAAACAGATGGTATGTTGGGATGTTAAATTCTAGACATTTTTCCATCGCCTGCCTAAGGGTAAGGATCTGATCAGTTGTTGATTTGCCTGGAATGAAACCACATTGATATTGTCCGATGACGATGATCAGATTTCCCTCTCCGTCCTTGCAGTATGTGCAGCGTGGTGTGTACTGCGTCATGTTTCGGACGGATTGGTAGAACTTCCGCGCCTGGTGCGGACCTCGCTCTCGGCTGTTTTCTATTTCACAGATTAGGTTCTTCTCCCAGGCTGATTTTTTTTGTCTGTGAAGCCGTTTTTCTGTTCTTCTGAGCTCTTTATATTCCTCTTCGCGTGCCCGCGTTCTATGAGATTGTTGCATTGCTCGGTACGCAACATTCTTACGTTCAGTCGCTAGCTGGCATTCATCATCAAACCAGTCGTTCCGATTTTTACGACTGCTGCCTAAGATGGAGTTGGCAGTACTAATGACAGTATTTTTAAGACGTGTCCACTTCTCATTTACGCCCAGCATACTGGCTCCAGGACTTACTCTCCCTAAGTCAGGTGTTTCTAGGGCGAGTCCTAACGCATTACCAAAGGTGTTACTGGTGTTTTCATTGCGCAGGGCAGCCGTGTTGATTCGAAGCTGATCGGCGGATGCAATGCGTCTTCGCAAGGCAATCCGCCCTCGGAAAACCATACCAACAAGATAGTGATCCGAGTCGATATTGGCACCTCGGTACGTTCGTACCGTCATCAAGTTCGAGTAGTGGCGACGGTCTAACAACACGTGGTCTATTTGGTTACGAGTGACTCCATCAGGTGATACCCAGGTGGCTTTGTAGATATCTTTACGCGGGAACCTGGTACTCGCAACGACCATGTTTTTCGATGCTGCCAATTCTAAGACTCGAAGTCCATTGTCATTAGTGTTCTCATGCAAACTATGGGTGCCTGCGTAATGCCTGAATTAACATCATACCTTGGACAGGCATTGAGGGCCCTCTCGACTTGTTCGTAATAAGTCTCTTTTCTCGGTGTGGCGTTGTGGGCCACCGCCCACGTCTTCGCAGTGCAAAGGGCCTCGCGCCTCACAGCCGAAAATAAATTTGAAAAAGTATGAAAAACCCAAAAGTACACGCCACAAGGTTTCTCTTATAATAATTAGAATTGATTCTCAACTTAAAGATATTCCACATTTCGGCGAATGAAATGAATATCAATGAAATAATCGATATTTCTGATAAGCTACTTACATATACATAAATGTCGATTTCCTTTACACACTTGAGATTTCGATCCCGTGTCAAATTCTTTCTTGTGGTTTGCATATTTCGTATACATGTAAATCGCTCTTCAAATACGGATTCGAAGAATTTGATCTTTGTCAAAAAAATCGATTTTTTCGGTGTGAAGGAACGTAAAATCTGTCGAGAGATCGAAATCTCCACACAGAAATTGATTAACATGTGTAAAGGAAATCGACATTATATTATGTTATATTAGTCAGACCAAAAGCATAAATGTTAAAAAAAGAGACAAGTTCTTCTATACAAAAACCTTTGTGTAACAAGTCAGCCGTGAAAAGTACTGAGATCTAAAAGTACGCCAAGCTCTTACTTCATGAAGGTTTAATACCGAATATTTAAGTAGAATAATATTGAAACAGCTACAATGTAATAGAGAAATTTTATTATTTAATGATAACTGACTAAAATTTGGTGGGTTCACTGGCCAAGTTCTTAAAACCTTTCGAATTGAGCATAAAAAAAACTTGCCAAGCTTACAGCGCGTTTAGTTTTTTTTTTTCGAGTCATGGCTCATGTGCCGAAACCTGGTGGTTCATGTCTCATGTGTCGACACCTGGTAGCCCATATGGTACCTCTGCTTACCATGGTATGGATATATAGGCGCCAAATTCAAAAATATTTATTTAAAACATGCTACGCTGAAAATACCGCTAAATGTCAATTTTCGAGACAAAAATGTAGTTCTCTTTTATGTTCTATGAAATAAAAAAAATGGAAAAAAATGCATTTTTGGTCGCCGAGATAGGAGAACCTCCCCTTTATTAAAAAATCTCATCTCCGTCGTTCCTGATAATTCGCTTATATTTAAGCATTACTCTTGAATATTTGCAGGAACAGGATTCGAAAAGTGATTGTCTGACGCTCGTCAATTTAGTGAGAAAAGCAGTTATGATTTGCCAAAAGATTTTAAAAATAAAAGAGTAGCCAAAAAGAAAAGGATGTTTGATTATGAAGGTATCGATCAATCTACAAAGTTTGCTAAAAGCCGGTATGAAACAGATTTTTTTAATACCATGTTTGATTCTGCGATAAGTAACATAGAATCGAGATTTATGTTGTTAAATTAACATTTTGAAAAATTTTGGTTTTTTCTATGACTTAAACAAGTTTTTTTTGGGTTTCTCTATGACTTAAACAAGTTAAAAAAATTCTAAAAGAGCAAATATTGAAAAACTGTCAAGATTTACTCACAGTTCTGCAAGAAGGTGAGAGCAGTTACTTCCAACCTTATGAGTTGTATGAGGAGTTTTTGTTTAATGTTCCAAGGAAGTATGAGTATAAATTTAGGTTTGTTTCTTAATAAATAAAAAAAAACTGTTTAAATAAGTAATTTTTTATTTTATATTGCCTTCTACTTGCCTTCTACTTGTATCTTGCCCACATTAAATTTAGGTCTTGCGCCGCCACTGCCTAAATGCCAAAGTCGTTTATTTCCTCGACATAAACAATTCAATCGTAATATTCGCGGTGTTTGGAAAGTTTATAAGGTTATCCTTGAGCATAATTTGGGCGTACCTACTTCAGAGGCCAAAAGAAATGATGCCAAATCATCAAGAAATAGGTAATATTTTTACAAAAATTTTATTAAAAAACTTTTAAATGTTATCAATACGTGTTATTTAAACTGTAAGTGCCAATCATTGGAAGAGGGGGTGCCAATAATTGGCAATTTAATAGCTAAAATAGCTAACCTGTGACTCTTGAATAATAATCAAAAATGAGCTGTAAAAGTGATAGAATGAAAGAATTTAATACAAAACACTTACATATGTGTATCTCTGGAACAGCGCCGCAATGTTCCATATCTTTCGTTATCTTATCGCTATTTTTTTAAACAAAACTCTAGTAAAATAGTAAGTTGCATTCCATGCCTAAAACAATGCAATAGCAATAATCGCACTGCAGGGAAAGCTCATCGATTAACCATTAAGCACATTATCGAGAGTATTGTTTATTTCAGAGATTATTTTCTTAATCACACAACACGAATGTGGAATACTCAATATTTACGTCCCGTTGCGATATTGACGCATATAAAGACAACGTTCAACAGTATATCTTTTTAAATCTCCAACTCTCTTTTTGAAGGGTAATCATAATCTGTTTAGTGTCCTCAAAATTAAAAAAAAAATTATTGAACCTAGGAGATGTTCGTTTCCAGTAGATCGTAACAACGGCTTACACAAGGACAAGGGCATTGATGACTGCTTTGAGAGCACACTTCCCAGAGCACCTCATCTCTAATTCTGAATTATAAAATGGTTTTAATTGCGCCTTGGAAAAAGAGATTAATGTTGGTATGATGTGTGGGATGGTATCAGTTCTAAAATAAACCATCCTAATAAATACCTACATCTACAAATTTGGATTTTCCAAACTGTCACCAAAAATTCCCCTTGAATATTTTTGTATTTCTTTTTGTTATCTTTACTCTAAATGGGCTTATAAAAATTGTTTAAAGATTTATACAGGATACTGGAACCACCTAACTAGCGACCAAGTTAGCTGAAGAACAAGCTTCTAAGGAATGGTTTTGGGGCTGGGTCCTACTCTTTTGCCAAAAGTTCAACTCCAAGTGTAGAAGGCTTTTGCAGCTTTTTTCCCTTTCTTTGATGTTCTTTTTCCAGTTCAGTTTACGATCGGTAGCTAAACCAAGATATTTGGCCGTCCCAGTTATATGGAGCGGGGTCCTTAATGGTGAGGGGATTTAAGGTAAGAACCAGTTCTGTTTTAAGAGGGTTGACATTTAGTCCGCAGCTCTGTTTGTAGGAGCTCACACAAAGTGGGGACTAATTTTCCTGATATACACACCTTTCTTGGCGTACCGTTACACGTCCTAACTTTAAGCTTTCTGTCACCCATTTCCGCATTAGCAATTCTATTTCGTAGAATCCAATTTGAAAGCATTTGATCAATGCTGACAGACAGTCTAGGGCTTGTCGTATTGTGCTATTTCCAATGTTGTTGAAAGCACCTTATGTCAAGGAAAGCTCCTAGGGTACATTCTTTAAAGTGGATTGATTTCTCAATCGTACCAAGCACTTCATGAAGTATCGTCTCAACAGATTTGCTCTCCATGTATGCATGTTGAATCTTATAAATCTATTTTCTTTGCGCCATTCTTGTTAAAAAACAAGTTATCCAAAAGACTAACAATACGACTATTTGAATGATTATTCATTTTATTCATTACAAAAAATAAAAGATTTTCATTTTTTTAGAAAACTATTGCCTTATGTGCTAGGTTCAAAATGCTCTCTTAATTGGTCATCATCATCTTTAACTTCCATTTCGATTAAAGTGTTTGGAGTAAGAGTACAAATGACAACACAAGCACCAAATACGTTTTCGTTAACGACCCTATTGATTTATGCGAATGGTTAAACCTCTGCTCTGCATCTTCCTTCAAATTGCTATTTTGTGTTGTAATAATCCAATCTGTACATCCATACGCAAAATCAACTAGGACAATATATAAAGTAGTTTTAGGGCAAATACATACATATGTACATATTTTCAGCTAAGGTCATTTTTGAGCAAAAACTGACAAATGTCCAACCAGAAGACATCTAAGAGCATAGCACACTGTTTCGCAAAACCCTATGTATAGAATATATGTACATTCTTTGTTATGGGGACTGAGGTACCTAGGGTTTCGTAATACTACTTATCTTCACAGCATAATACATAATAAGTGTCCTGAGTATTTAGGTGAAATACTTAAATACGCCCAGTCGCAAAGAGACTTGAGATTGATTATCCCATGTTTTACATATACCGTTGCAAAGCGATCTTTTTTTGTGTCTGCTATTCGACTGTGAAACAGGCTTCTTATAGAATTGCAGATAAAATACCAGCCATTTTTAGGAAGAAATTTTTCTTGTTCTTTTTAACAGAAAATTAATACTTTTTTATCTTTTTTGTTTGTTTATTTTAAAATCAATTTAATTTTTATATTTTTATAAGCTATAAACATGATTCTTTTGTTTTTCTTTATTATTTAATTTGAAAGACTTGGTAAAGTTATTTGGATATTATTAAAAGATTGATCTAGTTGTATCATGTAAAAATCTTTTAAATATAAATACTCATACAAATACAAATACAAATTCTGTTTAATACTTTATGTTGATTTGGTCCGCCAATTTGACAGTGGTAGTTTCAACAATATGTCTGCAATCACCTGTCAAAATTAAGAAAACTTTAGTCGTTTTTTATTGATAAATGTATAGGCCTTGCAGTAAAATTTTACACAGGAAACAACAACAAAGGAATAGTGCGTATAAGCTATACTTCGTGCTATATTTTTGCACCAACTAAATTTTGCACAATCCACAAGTTACAACTTTCAATTAGAATTAGAATAGAAATTAGTTCTTTGGTTTTGGTTGTTTGTTGTTTTCTTTCCCGTTTTCTTAATGACATTGTCAGCTGTCACTGTTAACTATCTTGGGGAAGAATTAATTAGGGCGTTCAATGAAAAAACGAGTTCTTGGCTGTAATCACAAGCCAAGCAACACAAATTCCACGTGCAAAAGTAGGGAACTTTAAAAATTCTGTGTGACAAGAAAACCAAAAAAAAATCGATGTTAAAACATCGCTCCAAATAACATCGATGTTTTTAGGCAAAAACATCAATGTTTCGAAAACATCAATGTACCGTGGGTCGTTTGTATCCCGAGGATACCGCCAGCCCGAAATTCCCATGAAACATGACTAGCTATCTCTGGACGCACTGCAATTTGGTGGATCTTGTGTGGATTGTAACTATCTCAAATTTAACGATTTTTCTTCTTCACTTGTCTTGTTGTTAAATTTAATCAACAGCTCTTAAACTTTTACGAAGCTATCTTATAAATCGGTTTCAAACGGTTTCAACTGAACAAGGTACTTCAAGTCTATATGTGGTTAACTGCGCTGTTCCTAAAGCATCTGTTCTTGGACCACTTCTGTTTTCTTTGTTTATAAATGATCTTCCTGAGATCGTTCGTTCATTCATTCGTTAACTAATGATATTGAGTTGTTGTTGTTGTGACGCGGTTTCTGAATCTATACGACGAATTTATTACGGTCTTCTTTCTTTAAGGTCTTCGTCACATTTCTTAGATCCTGATATGAAGAAACTATTAAGAAACTAAAAGTCTTATCTTACCCTTTTTTACTTTTAACTGCTCTGTCTATCCTATTCTTGACTGCTTCATCCACGGTATTCCAAGATATGTTAGATAGTATCGTCCACTTTACCACCTTGCCGATTAACGAAGCGGTCTTAATAATCCCTAGGAGAATCTTTTATTTTCTTAAAGTTCACAATCTATTTTTATTTGCACATGAATCAGCTTTAGATATGCTAAGCTCAAAACTTCGATTTTTACTTGCGCTATGTACATAGTAGGTACTATATTTCAAGTTATGCATTCGTAAAAAAAACCGAACTCAACCCCCTGCATAAAAAGTTGCTTGGATTCCTACAAAGCTTCTTTCTTTTACTTTGGGAGGAATGTAATCGTCAAAAGAGAGACTTGAATAAAGTAGAATAATGGCATCTCAAAGGGAATTCATATGAACAAGTGCAAGAAGTTTCAGTTGAATAATATTATAGATGCCATACGAGTATGGTCGTATAATAATGTGCTATGGGTAACTGAGATACATTTACAAAGTTTTAAGTATATGTATTTTGAATAGAGACTAATATTATTGAATAAAAATATTTTTTGTTTTTAAATACTTTTTAAGTTTGGTACTAAGAGGGGTTTACACGAACGAGTAGACTGGCCATATGGGTACATTTTTTACCTAGTTGTAGAATACTTTGAAACATTCTTTTTCGGTGCAAGGAATAGATTGACACCTCTCACATATGTGAATAGAACTCTCATGACATATGCTTTGACAAATACATAAAGTTGATTTTTAGTTTTTCTTGGGAAATATCCACCTTCACTGTGAGCCATATTTTTTAGCTAATTTGGAGCTTTTGTTGATGGCCCTGAATGGTAAATAAAACCTTGTATAGCCGTCATCTCAAGCTGCTGTTATTTATTGTAACGGTAACAACATACTCTAAATGATATTCTTTGTCAAGTGCTGCAAGAATGTTAACGGGTGTAGCAATGAAAAAAGATTTTACTGCAATCAAAATTCCACCACCTACCTTAGGTGTCTTTTGAATGACTTGCAGTCAGAATGTCTGTCAACCTCAAGACATTAAATGCATTGTCAAATATTTCAGAATGTTTAATGGCATACAGCCATGTTTCGCTGAGGGCAATGATGTCATAAGAGCTGATGGACGATGAGTATAGTACCTAGACCTTTCTTCCCCCTCACGGTTTCCGCCTTGACGATGGCGAGGGGGCTTACGTTTGACCCTCCAGCAATCCAGCTGCAGGGACCTACAACTAAGAGAAACCAACAAAAAAAAAACAGGGATGTTTATCCAACAAATAATTATTATGGAAAAAAGTTTACAAAATGAAAATAAAAATCGAGTGGGGATATACACTCAAGTGTCGGCAGAAGTCACGGCTGCCGGCGAGGGCTTGGCTTCGCAAGAAGCTAAGTCGCCAGTGACAAAAAATGTAAACAAGCCAAAACTAGTGAAACAGCACAACCTTGCAGCGGCTCTTCTCCCTGCTCTAGATAGCCTGGCTATTGACGGTAGGGAGACCTCGAACAGACCTCCATCTATAGGAAGTCGGACCGAGGACGAGTTGCTGGAAGACTCGAGTCAAGAAGAGACTATGCTGAAGTCTACTGCACCGCCCAATGCTTCGAGGCAACGCAGTAACTACAGATCCTCTAAAAGATTCGTGAGTGTTACGGAGAAAAAGGACCCAACTTCTCTCAGTCCAAGAGACAGGGCCCTTTTAAAGAAACATAGAAAGTTGATAAAGAACTATGAAAGTCAGATGGCAAAGACTTCCACTGCACCCATAGCTTCCTCCAAACAACAGAAAGAAACGAAAACAGTCAGCGAAAGAGTAGTTGCTTCCACATCGAAGTCTATCCCTAAAAAGATAAACCGAGAACAGGACAACAATAACTCAACAGCTCGTACCGGCAAGGATACGAATAAGACTTCCCTCAAGAAACAGCAAACCATCGCTAAATCGAACCCGAAAGGGAACGACAAAGCAAAGGTAGGCAACTCTTCTGGGACAAAGTCAGTTTCGTCCAAGAGGGCAAGATCGGAGGAGACAGCCAAGGCCGATGGTTCTAAAAAGTTTAAGACCAACAGCTTTGACAACACCCCGATCGATCTTCAAGTGGCCATTATTAGTCGAGAGGATCCGGATGGGAAAATCACGGCCAAGAACTGGTTACTCGTGGAAAACGAAATCCTAAAAGCCATGATGGCGACATCCGAAGACGATAGTGCTGAGGACTATACCTTCGACGGAGCTGGTTGGCGGAAAGGAGTAAAAGTGGTTTGCTGTGGAGACCAGAAATCCTTGGAGTTCCTCACTCATACAATCGCCAAAATTGGTGAACTGTGGGAGGGTGCATCTCTCGGGGTTCTTCCTGTCACGGCTCTACCACTTCGTCAGCAGATTAAGATATGGATTCCTCCTCCTGCCACGCATGAGGACTCATCCATTATTAAACTGATGGCAAAACAAAATAAGGAGCTCCCCATATTGGAATGGAAGCTCTTGAATTCCAGAAAGAGTCTCAACGGGGAAGGAAAGGACCTTTTGTTCGCTATCGACAAAAAATCTGACCTCCTCCTGAAAGAAAAGGCAGACGTGGTGAGATATGGTCTCGGTACCGTAAGGGTAAAGAGGCATGAAGGCAAAGGGGAGTCAAAAGCTGCTGGTGGTGCAAAGTAATTTGCAGCACGCTAAAGCAGCAACGCACGACCTAATGCTCTACATGTCTCAGGAGAACGTGGATGTGGCCTTAATTCAAGAACCTTGGATTTGTAAGAATCAGGTGCTAGGGTTGAGGTCAAAAAATTACAACCTTTTCCACTCCACGTCAGAAGGTGATATTAGAAGTTGTATTCTAGCCAAAAAATCGATTAATGCTTTCTTTTTATCTAGGTACAGCAACAGGGATAACGCGGCAATCAACGTTGAATCCAAGGAAGGCAACTTCGTCTTGGCGTCAACGTACATGCCGGGAGATGAAGAAAATCCTCCATCAAAAACGGTCCGCGATCTTGTGGATTACACCACAGCAAGAGGGACACCTTTGGTGATTGGATGCGACGCCAACGCCCATCATACACAATGGGGTGGCAAGGATATCAATAAAAGGGGTGAGTCAATTTTTGAATACATTCTCTGTTCTAATCTTATGTTATGTAATAGGGGCAATCACCCTACATTTCGTAACAAAATCAGGGAAGAAATTCTAGACCTCACTCTTATGAGTAATAATGATAAGATCTCTGTAGGGAATTGGAGAGTCTCTTCTGAGAAATCCTTTTCGGATCACTTAAGGATACTCTTCACCTTAGATAGGAGAATAAATGATATTAAACCTTTTAGGAACCCAACTAGGACGAATTGGACAAAGTATTCAAAATGGTTGATTGAACGAATCGATCCTCCAGAGGAAGAAACGCTTTCGGCAACCTCAATCATTGACGATACTGTTCAAAATCTTACTAGTAAAATGATAAAGGCATTTGAAAAACACTGCCCCATATCTCGTAACATTAAACCCACTAATCCACCATGGTGGAATAGCGATCTTAAGAAACGAAGAACAGGGGTCAGAAAACTTTTCAACAAAGCCAGACTGAGTAAATCGGAGGAAGATTGGAATTTATATAGATCCGAACTTAACTCATACACCAAAGAGTTAAGAAGGGCCAAAAAGGATTCATGGACAAGACACTGTGAATCCATTGAGAACACAAGTGAGGCTGCGAGACTTCGAAAGATCCTTGCACACAATCCCACGATTCCGGGATACATTAAGCATCCCGATGGATCATGGTCGAACTCGAGCCAAGAAACACTTGAACTCTTTATGGAAACGCATTTCCCGGGCTGTAAGAATCATCAAGGACCGGGTTTTACACAACCACACACCTTAGATATCTTACAATCAGAACCAGAATTGGAACAGGTTATCACAGAGCAGAAGATTATGTGGGCAATAAACTCGTTCAAACCCTACAAATCAGCAGGACCAGATGAGATTATTCCGGCATTTCTTCAATATGCTCTACAGATAATCACCCCATGGCTTAGGGTAATCTTCAAAAGTTGTATCAAATGGAGATACGTCCCTATCAGTTGGAGGAGAGTTAAAGTAGTCTTTATTCCAAAAGCTGGAAAACCGACACACTCGACTGCAAAAGATTACAGACCGATAAGTCTCTCTTCGTTTCTCCTCAAGACACTAGAGAGAATTATTGATCTGCATGTTAGGGACCTACTCAAACCAAGCAACCTGTGCAACTACCAACACGCTTACCTTAAAGGTAAGTCAGTGGAGACTGCGTTGCACGAGGTCGTCTCACAAATTGAGAAAAGTCTCGAGCACAAAGAATACACCATGGCAGCATTTTTGGACATCGAAGGAGCGTTTAACAACGTAAAAACGGAGTCCATTAAATCTGCTCTAGAAGAAGTTGGCGTTGAATCTGCTATTGTGGACTGGATTTATACCATGCTCAATGGCAGAATCATTAGCTCGCAACTTGGGGATAGCAAAGTAGAGAAATCGGTTACAAGAGGCACTCCACAAGGAGGAGTAATTTCACCTCTTCTCTGGGTCCTGGTTGTTAACAAAATTCTCACAAGATTTAAGAATCAGGGCATTAAAATAGTAGCCTATGCGGACGACATAGTAATTCTGATATCGGGTAAATATCTTACCACCATCAAGGATATTATGGAATCTTCACTTAAAGAACTATCTTCTTGGGCAGGACAAAACGGTCTCGGGGTTAACCCTTCCAAAACCGAACTAGTCCTGTTTACGAAGAAAAGGAAATTGGAGGATTTCACTCCTCCAAAACTCAACGACATTCCTCTGAAACTTTCCAACGAGGCTAAATATCTTGGAGTAATTCTTGATTCCAAGCTAACATGGAAACGGAACACAGAGGAAAGAATGAAAAGAGCACTATGCGCTCTCTACACATGCAAAAAAACCTTCGGTACACGGTGGGGCATGCGACCGCAGGTCATCCAGTGGATGTACACGGCGATAGTTCGTCCCATACTTACCTATGGGTCGATCGTGTGGTGGAAAGCAGCAGAAAAAAGTAGCTATCTCAAAAACCTGAATAAGGTACAGAGACTAGCCTGTTTAGGAATAACGGGGGCACAGGGTTCTACGCCACAGGCAGGCCTGGAAATTATATTAAATCTTCCAGTCCTGGACGAGCACATAAGATGCACAGCAGCCAAAAGCGCAATTCGGCTTAAAGAAATGAACTTTTGGAAGCACAGTAATTATGGTCATGGGTCAATACTGCATAGGTATGACACAGTGGCAGGGCTTAATGTGACGACTGACTACTTACCACCCAAAATAGATTTTAACAAACAATTCTCTACTACAATACCCCAAAGGCAGGGATGGGAATCCAACTCACTAATTAGTGAACAAGGTATCTCCTTCTACACCGATGGGTCAAAAATGGAAGAGGGAACAGGAGCTGGGGTGTTCTGTGAAGCTCTAAATATTAAAGAATCATTCAAACTCCCAGATGAGTGTAGTGTCTTTCAGGCTGAGATCTATGCTATTGAAAAGGCGGCAGAATTGGTACGCACGAAAGAATTGAACTCGTCTGAGATCACATTTTTCGTGGACAGCCAAGCTGCCATCAATGCCTTAGCTAGTGAGACTATAAGATCCAAGTCAGTAACAAAATGTCGAGACATGCTGAACAATATTTGTAGCACTAACCAAGTCAACCTCTGCTGGGTTCCCGGACATAGTAATATAGAAGGGAATGAAATAGCAGATGAACTGGCAAGGAAAGGATCACTATCAAATAAAAACAGCAGTAGCCATTTAAATTTAGAACCAAAAATCCCGATTGGAGTGATTAAAAGGAAAATAGACCTAATAACGAAAGAGCAAATCAACAACTCCTGGTCCTCCAGGGACGACTGTGTTATCTCTAGAAGTTTATGGCCTAGAATTAATGAAAAAGAAACTCGGTATATCTTATCGCTGAGTAAAAAGAACATCAGAATCCTGATAGGTGTACTAACGGGTCACTGCGCCATTGGCACAATGGCCACTAGAATGGGTGCATTTGCACCCGATTTCTGTAGGAGCTGCCAGGATGTCGAGGAGACTGAAACCATTAAACACTTGCTCTGTGACTGTCCGAACCTCCAAACAAATCGCCTTCGCTACTTCGGAAACAGGTTTGTTGGAGAACTAGACGATCTAACGCAGGTCTCAATGGCAAATATGAGAAAATTCATTGTAAGCTCAGGCTGGTTCGAAAATGAACCAGTCTACATAAGGAATTAGTTAGGAGCATCTCTGCTTTTATTAATAGGGGATCACAATGGACCAATAGGCCCCCGTGTACGCAACAGCCCTTGGGCTGTGCACACCCCTCCTAACCTAACCTAACCTAGACCTTTCTTGGCCTTAGTCCGAAGCTCCCTAAGATTTTGATAAAATATGTCAAGGATATCAATAGTCTTGTAGAGATTTGAATAGCACCTACCATAAAAACTGCTGCTATAAAAAGTTAAAAAAGAAATTTCTCCGCAAATCCAGTAAAATTATAAATACATACAAGCAGAGCTAACCACTTTTGTGTATAGGACTTCCCATGAAGAAGAATCAATTTTTTGTATGAGATAAGGTAATTTGCTATGTTGTTTTCGAATAAAATACCTAATAAATAGAACTGATTATTCATAAGTAAACCAAAATTTGAATTATAACTAAACTTTTACTTTCGCAAAAACACAAACCAGCTTAAAATAAAAATTATCCGATACAGTAGTTAACGACGAGTTTACCAAATATTTTGAAAATAGCTCTCCATCTCAACGAAATTATTCCGAATGTCAAAACACATGTTTCATCCCTGGTTTGAAATTACAAGAAGTTAAAATCCTTTGAAAGAAAAATTCTTTAAAAGAATTCAAATTGAAATTTTCAAAAATACTGTACCTACTCAATTGAATGGAGTTGCAGGTGCAATTCTTGTAACATAACAATAGTTAAGACAA
Source organism: Chrysotoxum bicinctum (assembly GCA_911387755.1). Taxonomy (NCBI): domain Eukaryota; kingdom Metazoa; phylum Arthropoda; class Insecta; order Diptera; family Syrphidae; genus Chrysotoxum; species Chrysotoxum bicinctum. The sequence continues at coordinate 204,521,920 of OU426988.1, forward strand.
GAGACATTTCAGACAATTATGTCTTTGATCCTTCTAAGAATGTAATGTTGGTAGTTTTATCACAAATACGAATAGATACATATGAATTATACTCGTACATATTTGAAATGTTCCTTCTGCTGCAATTCTTCAGGTTTGTAAGAATAAACTAGTTTTTAGCAAACAAAACTTAACTCTTCTTCAAAATAAAATCAATTTGAAGAAACTATCACGTACTCATACAGTCCTTCAATATTATCACAGTGTGATATTAATTTTAAATTCATAGCCCAAAGGTTAATATCTCTTAACATTAAATAAAATTATACTTGTGGGGAAGCTTCTAACAGTAGACATCAACCACCACAGTTCATGATAAAGACTTTTAATTGGCTCTATTCAATTACGTAGAACTATACTAAGCGTGCCTCATATTCAACCAGAGTTCACACTTCTCATGAAATGTGTCCACCACAATGAACAAAAATGAGAAATATTATATTTTTTGTAAAGTAAATTATTTAATTAATAATTCTTGAATGAATTAAATTCAGAAAATTTTGATGCTATAAAAAAGTATCTATGCATTATATGCAATGCATTAAATTCAAAAAAAATTCTAAGTACACATTATCTTTGCAATAATTTATGCACATAATTCGCTTTACTTGAAGCTTGACATTTTGGCTGTGTTTGAATGTTCTCAGTTTTAAAGATAAAATAATGGAAACTGAAGTTATAACCCTCATTAGCTGAACTAATTGACTTAGTAATTGTAATATTTTGTGTTTTCAAATTTTTTATTAAACTACCCTTACTCTACTGCTTTTTCTTAAAGCCAATTTTTATTATTTGTATTTTAATGAATGAATGCTATTGCTTATAAAATATATCAGCAAAAAATTATCTGAACATTTTTAAATATTCAAACTTGATTATGTGGTATATGTGATTTTCATTATTTCCAGAAGATTTTTCTTCCCCTTAATATATTCAAACCAAAGACCGCCACAAATGTACATCATCATCATCATCGGCTCGACAACCGGGTTCCGGTCCTGGCCTCTTTCAACAAGTCTCTCCACCTATCCCGGTCTCTAACCGAAGGACGCCATCCAGTTGCGCACCCCAAGGCTTCGGGCGTCCTGGTCTACGCCATCTCTCCAGCGCAAGCATGGTCTACCACGCTGTCGTCTACCATAGAATGTACCACAAAGAACTTTCCGAGCAGGTTCCTCTTCGGTCATGCCAGCTAGGTGCCCTGCCCACCGGAGTCTACCGAGCTTAATTTTTGTCACGATATCTGCTTCTAGGTACGATTGCGTACAATTCATGATTGTACCGTCTCCGGAATCGTCCTTCCTCACATATGGGGCCAACAATTCTCCTTAAGACTTTTCTCTCGAACGCAGCTAAGAGGTCGGAGTGCCTTTTGTTAGGCACCCAAGTCTCGGATCCATATGTGAGTACTGGCAGGACCATGGTCCTGTACAGCAGCAGTTTTGAAGTTATGGTGAGATTTCTGGATTTGAAGAGCTTTGACAGACTATAGTAGGCTCTGTTGGATTTGAGAAGCCGCCCGCGTATTTCTTCTTCTATATTGTTATCGGCTGCTACTATTGGCCCAAGGTATTTAAAGGATTGCACCACTTCAAATTCGTGCTCCGCTACCTTGATTGTTTGACCAACTGTTCCTCTCGCATTCGACGCCACCATGTACTTTGTTTTACCTTCACTAATGTGCAGCCCCAGATTTTGTGCCGCCTGCTCGATCTGGATGAAGGAATCGTGTACAGCTTGTTCGGTTCTTCCGATGATGTCAATGTCGTCTGCGTAAGCCAGTAACTGGCTGGACCTGTTGACGATGGTCCCTCTTGTTGCCGTGCCAGAGTCACGGATTGCTTTCTCCAACGCCAGGTTGAAGAGGAGGCAGGCCAAACCGTCCCCTTGTCGGAGTCCATTAAAGATGTTGATTGGTCTGGATAGCAACCCGGCTATTTTTACTTGGCTTGTTACGTTGGTCATGGTCAACCTACATAGTCGTGTCAATTTATTTGGGATGCCGAATTCTCTCATGGCTTTGTAAAGTTCTACCCTGGCTATGCTATCATAGGCGGCCTTAAAGTCTATAAACAGATGGTATGTTGGGATGTTAAATTCTAGACATTTTTCCATCGCCTGCCTAAGGGTAAATATCTGATCAGTTTTTGATTTGCCTGGAATGAAACCACACTGATATTGTCCGATAACGGTTTTAGCGTATGGGGTTATCCGGTCTTGTAGGATAGAGGAGAGTATCTTATGGGCGGTACTCAACAACGTGATACCTCTATAATTGCTGCACGTTGTGACATCTCCCTTCTTATGTATGGGGCATATTATGCCTTTTCGCCAGTCTTCTGGCATTTCTTCTTGCTCCCATACGTGCACTTACGTGCTTGACGTAAGGCTGGTCCGCCGTGATGAAATAATTCGGCTGGTATGCCATCGGCTCCCGGGGATTTGTTCTGTTTAAGCCGGCCTATAGCCTTCTCAACCTCTTCTATGCTTGGTGGCGGCAACATAGGGTATTCTTCTTGAAGTAGTGGAGCCTCCACTTCTGCAGTGAGCTGGCCATTTAGCAATTCATTGAAGTACAATTCCCATCGCTCCAGTATGCTTTCAGGATCGGTGATCAGATTTCCCTCTCCGTCCTTGCAGTATGTGTAGCGTGGTGTCTATTCCGTCATGTTTCGGACGGATTGGTAGAACTTCCGCGCCTGGAGCGGACCTCGCTCTCGGCTGTTTTCTATTTCACAGATTAGGTTCTTCTCCCAGGCTGATTTCTTTTGTCTGTGAAGCCGTTTTTCTGTTCTTCTGAGCTCTTTATATTCCTCTTCACGTGCCCGCGTTCTATGAGATTGTTGCATTGCTCGGTACGCAACATTCTTACGTTCAGTCGCTAGCTTGCATTCATCATCAAACCAGTCGTTCCGAATTTTACGACTGCTGCCTAAGATGGAGTTGGCAGTACTAATGACAGTATTTTTAAGACGTGTCCACTTTTCATTTACGTCCAGCATACTGGCTCCAGGACTTACTCTCCCTAAGACAGGTGTTTCTAGGGCGAGTCCTAACGCATTACCAAAGGTGTTACTGGTGTTTTCATTGCGCAGGGCAGCCGTGTTGATTCGAATCTGATCGGCGGATGCAATGCGTCTTCGCAAGGCAATCCGCCCTCCAACATCAGGTGATACCCAGGTGGCTTTGTAGATATCTTTATGCGGGAACCTGGTACTCGCAACGACCATGTTTTTCGATGCTGCCAATTCTAAGACTCGAAGTCCATTGTCATTAGTGTTCTCATGCAAACTATGGGTGCCTGCGTAATTCCTGAATACCGGCTCCCGACCGATTTTTGCGTTCAAATCCCCAAGGATGATTTTAACAAAATCTGGAGTGTCTGAGAATGGTTTTAGTAAAAGATCCTGTCAGTGGCTGATTACAAACAATTCTTTGCATTTGAGGTTAGAGTTAATCATTGAAAGCAAAACTAACATTTGAGAATAGAAAGAAAATCGAACACATCCAGAGGAATGATTCTGTTTCATATTAAAGAAACGAAAATCAGCTGTTCATTGAAATTGATTTCTATCAGTGAAATAATAAAAGTGGATATAAAAGAAAGTTTAAACCAGTTTTGTATTTTATAAAATAAAAAAAATCTATTACTCATTACCTTCATTTTGGTACCAATTGAAGCTATTGCATTTTGTTTATTCGTCTTAAAAATGCGAATGAAAATTTTCAATGATGCATTTCGATTTCAATGATAGCTATAACTGGCCACTAACCCCTAAGTCAGCCAGCTTTGACGAGATTCACCCTAATTTCAGTAGCATAGTGACCTATCGAGGAAACATAGTGACCAGTTAAAGTTTCAAAAAAATTTTATAGACCATCCTAATTAACTTTCTCATATTGCCAAAACGGTTCTCTTTGGAGCTATTTAATTATAATAATAATAATATTTTTTTAGATAACTTATAATTGCATAGTACAGCATAGGGATCTGTACAATATACTTTCCCTTACGTTTTATAATACCAAGACAACATAGTTTGAGCTGCGACATACAACAATCAAAATCGTTTACAATTCAATTTCTTGAAAAACTAATCTTTTGACATTTTTCAAGGTCAAGCGGAACCTTTTTTTCTCCTTCTTCGATATTCATAACTTGAACTACAATTCTTAAGACTTTCTCTGTTTTCTGTCTGAATAGTTTTAATAATGGATGGATGAAAAACTATATGAAATATTGTTCACCACTTTAAATTATAGAGTGGGATCCCCGCCTACTTTCCATGGAACATGTGAGTACCCATAAAGCTATAGGAACCAGCATAAGTTGAATTGCAAAAAGTATATTATTCTCTTGTGTGCCGAAGAATATTAATTTAACATGAATGAACTAGATGCCAAAGATGAAAGCAAAAGAAGCTTGGATATTCGTTCATGCAAAACATGCTGATTTGAAAAGAGCACAAAGTACGTGAGCAAACTTTAAGTGCACAATTTGTCATGCAGGATATCTTGGAAAATAATTAAGCTATAAGAAAATATTTTTTTTTTTATAATTATAACTTAAATCTCGAGAATGTGAATGTTCCTAAAAGGTAACTGCAGCTTTGATGAATAGTTTTCTATACCTCAGAACTTCTTTATTTGAGAGGAGCTAAGAGCAATATGTAACCTAAAAACATAGGCTCACCCTGAGCATATACGCGTATCGTAACATCATCAAAAAGGTACCCGAAACCACCCCAGCGGAAGAACCCGAGTTGAATGTGTGTACCAGAAAAGGTTACAGAAGAAGCTTTTTAATATAGTCCTGCATCACAAGACAAGATGGTGAAGGAAGAGTATCGAGCCACTATAGAAGGAAGGAATTAGAAGTAGTAAGTGCATAGACGGAAAAACACACTATCTCAGCTCTAGGAGTTCAAAAAGTAGCGATTGAAATAACCACCGGAGGTTGTAACTGACGAAGGCAGCACAGGGAAATAAGATGTATTTAATCATCACCTTCAGCATATTTATAAAGATCCAGTCTTTGAAAAATCAGATGTAGGTATGTATTTGTATATCCCAATATATGTAGATTTTGGTATCAAAAAGCTTAAGAACAACATTACTGTAGAATCTGTTGACTTACAAACACCATTTTTTGATTAAAAAGGTGATATTTCGCTACAGAGTGCATCAATAGTTTGTGAGTTCAACTTACAAAAAAGGGCCTGATACTTCTTGCAAATATAGTAAAAACATTTTATTGCGCTACAATTAACGGCAACAGGAACTATTCCTTCCATTCCAATTCCCTAGCTTTATAGATTTTTTAAAGTATTTCTTTCAACCTACAAGGAAAACGAAAGGCAGCCGTGGTCCCTCAGCCACTCAAAATGGAAGGGTGATCCACTTCATCGCAAATGATTATTTGCTGTCACGAAAACTTCTCCCTATTTGCTACCTTCAATATACATATGTATGTATTGATGCTAAGTTAATTTTCATTAAAAAAATAAACTACCATTGGCATAGACCTGTAAGTTAAGAAAACCCCACTAGAAGAAGTCGAACAGGGTCAAATCGCCCCATCCGGGAGACCAATTCAGATCACCTCCGCGTGAAAAAGGCATGTTCGGAAATCATCCGTGCAAAATGTCCATTGTGGCACTGACTGTCTGGCATGAAGTATCGATCTGTTGAAACCACATGTCATCGGTGTCCATATTATCCAATTCAGACTAAAAGTAATTGGTTATTATTGACCGATACGGCTCGTCGTTGACAGAAATGTCCTGGCTACCGTGTCGTTCTAAAAAAAAGTATTGACCGCCCCAGAACAAAATCAACATCAAACAGGGACTTTCTCTCAATAAATTGTAATATGGTAGATCTCTTGTGGATTTTGATCGCCTTAAATTCGACAGTTTTGCTTTTTTTTGACGAACCCATAATTCCAAAAATGGTTCAAAACCCTGGCAGTTTTTTCTGTTTGACTAGAAAGTAAACGACTGGGCCGAGTTTTGTTTAACTTTATAGTTACTTCAAAGTTTTTAAATCCTCCCTATAGGTAGCTACCACACGATTTTTGTTGCCAAATTTTAGAAAATATTTTCTTTTTGTCAAAAGCACTTTCACACTTTTGAAAAAAATTACAAAAAATTATATAGATACATATATTAAAAACAAGCAAATAGTTTAAATTTGTTTTTCTTCAAAAAATAGTAATTAATGATAACTCCCTGATAACTCCATGCTTAAGCTACTACAAAGTGTGAATAGTATGGTTTATTCAATTTTTCAAAATCACATATAATGTTTCTTGAAAACGAATTTTGAAAACCACATTTTTGTGATTCCAATGTAAGTATATGATTCCTCCATCTAGAATCGTCCGTGGCCTAGAATTGTCCTCCGGTCAATATTCATGAGAATGCATAACTTATTTTACAGACAGAAGAAGAAGACGTGCCTGTCGTCGAAGTTGGAAGTTGTTCTGGTTCCAGCACAGAGCAGGGTTAAGACGAAGTCGACTCACCAGAAGTACCTCAAGCATCTAGTTATAAGCCTGCAGAAGAAGTGAACCTCGATGTTGCCAAAGAAGACATAATTGAAATCGAGCCTTCTGCTCCTGCCGAAGCCAAAGATGTGAATCTCGACGATGTAGGTTGCTGGCCTTCTTCTATAACCGACGAAGTCAGAACGCTTCTAGTACGTGGCGGATCTGACTCAGTACAGCACATCGATTCCAAATTTGCCGATGTTGTTCGCTCAGGGACCTCAACGAAAGGCGGTACCCGAAAATTAACCAGAGAGTGGTTCTACAAACCATTATCTAACGGTGAAAACGTTCTCCGAACATGGATGGTGTACTCTGGCAGACGGCCGGCGTAGGCCATGCTTATTTATGATTTGTTACAGCATAGCATTAAGAAATTATGTAAAATAAAGTCATTAAATCTACTCGCCTTTGAAGCAAATCTGGGGATTTCGGTTCCAAATATAGTCATCTTGATTCGTATATATTTGACTTGGCAATTAGTGTTACTAGTTGTGAGAGAAGTTTTTCGAAGTTGAACCTCATCAAAAATTATCTCAGATCCACTATGAGCTCCACTAGACTATCAAACTTGGCTATATTGTCGATTGAATAAGAATTGGCTGCAAATATTGATTTTGACAAAGTTATATCTTATATAAGACTTCGTTGCTCGTAAGGCCCGTTGAATCCGTTTTCGGAACCGCTTATCCTATTTTACCTTCAATAAAAGATTGCCTGAAATTTAATTTTAATTAAGTATTGAATGGGGCGGCAAAATGAGTCTCCCGCCCGGGCGCCGAGATGGCACACTACGCCACTGTGTGACACAGTGTATGGATGCAGGTGGTGGTTCGGTTCAGTGAGTGATCAGATTCCCGCTGATTGTGTTTAATCAAACACACGTCATGCCACCGTCAAACCTTCTGCACCCTTTTGATTTGAGCTCAACTCCGTGAGAGTATGTCTACAATTCCCATTTTAATTTTGTCCACAAGTTCAAACGATTAAGGCGCACTTCAGCGTTAATTGGGCCACAGGACTAGACTTTCAGTGGTCGCCATTTCTACCTAACGACCTAAGATTCTGAAATAAATACTTCCATGATAAAGAATACCTATATAGTTTAATATAATAGTATAATTTAAAAAAAAAAACAAGGGATTACCCAAAGACCGATCAAGGATAACTTAACATTAATTTAAATTTAAGAGTAACATAAGTGAGTCAGTGGATTCTCTTCTAACCAGCTGTGTTTTATTTTGCTCTTCAATTATAAATTATTAATATGAATTCTAAATGTCATAAGTGTCTTAAAGTCATTCCCGACGAATGTTTTCTTTCGTGTGATTTGTGTGGCAATAAATTACATTTGGAATGCTGTGCATTAACCAAAAAAGACTTAAAAACAATAAAATCTTGTGCAGGTTTGTTCTTTAAATGTAAAATTTGCATGCAAATTCCATTGCAATTATGTATTGAGAAAATGAGAGATCTCTCAACGCATTTCTTAAAAAGTTCTCAGAGCGCAGTTGGCAAAAGTGCTAATACACATGCGATTTCAACTAAATTGGATTCAAGTCGTCATATTCGCGATACCACTCGTGCTCAGAGAAACATCAATGTTGATGAAAGTGGCAAACGGTTTTCGGTTAAAGCTGGAAAAAAGTCGTCTCTTGCGGTATCTTCCACACCACAAGATCGGAATGCAAAAAACTGTCTTTCTCCGGCTCAGCCATGTCTCACACCTACGCTGCCAAAATCAAGAAACGCCAACAAAACCATTTCGACTTCTCTTTCTACCCCCCCTGTAATTGAAATCATCGACCATCACAGTAACGGATCCAGCGAGGCACACAGTCCAATCTCCAATAACAACTGATGCTGGTGTTTCTCTTGATGTTATTGATGACCCAAAAGAAAGTAAGGAAAATGAAAAAGAAGAAAACGATAATGTTGCGGTTGGAAATGTTGCCGTCAAAAATGTAAATGATGCTAGTGCTGATGTTGCTGCTCTGGCTGCTAATGATGTTGATGTTGCTGTTGAGTATGTTATTCATGATGCTGTCGCTGATAACAAAATTCAAAATAAATTTTCGGGAAATTCTAAACTGAATGTGGTGTTTGGTAATGATCCGGATGCTGTTTCATTGCTCCCATCTGTTCCTAGACTCCGATTCATTCACGTCTCACGGCTTATAAAAACTGTCACCGAAGATGATGTAAGAAATTTTGTTGCACAAAAACTTAAATTGCCAGCAACAAGTATAGTTTGCTCTAAGCTTGTAAAAAAAGATGCCGATGTTTCATTACTCCACTTTATTAATTTCAAAATTGGACTTCCCGTCAGTTTTTATAACGATGTTCTGCAAAAATCATTTTGGCCAATAGGAGTTCAAGTCAAAGCATTTATAACTCGTCCAAAAAACGAGTCGGACCCGATTCTGAGAACAGTGGACAAATAGATAGATTAAATTCTATCTGTGACGATTGTTTCTCTATGTATTATCATAATGCTGGAGGTATGAGAACGAAGTCTCATGAATTCATTATTGCTGCTACTGACTGTTCATATGATGCTATTGCTCTTACCGAAACATGGTTAAACAAGAACTTTCTAACCAGTGAATATTTCAACACAAACTTCAATGTATTTCGCAAAGATCGTTCTTGTGAACAATCTAGGCTAGTAAGAGGTGGTGGTGTTTTATTTGCTATAAAATCTGAATATACAAGTTAGGAAATTATTTTATCTAATGTTTCGGGAAATATTGAACAAATTTGTGTATGCGTAGATATACCTATTCGACCATCTTTTAATATAATTCATGTTTACTTTTTTGTGTCTTACATACCACCTTTATCAAATTTTGAAATTTATGAAGCTCATGTTAAAAATATAACCAATATTTTCGATACTATCGACGAAAATTGTTATTTTGTTGTTGTTGGAGATTTTAATCTGCCAAATGTTAAATGGTTGTTTTCAAATGAAGAAAAAAGAATGTTTCCTTGTAATATTACCAAAGATTTTGAACTAAGTTTAATTGATAGCATTACATCTTTGAATATGTATCAAATTAATAATATTTTGAATTCTATTGATCGTATTTTGGATTTGGTTTTTGTCGATAGTGGTCTAGAAGCTTATTTAAATGAAGCAAGTTTTAAATTACTAGAAAATAGCATACATCACAAATCGCTTGAAATTAAATTTAACTTATCTGTTTTAAATTAATTTAAGTCGCTTTGTAATAATGTACCAAAATATGATTTCAAAAATGCTAATTATAGTGCAATGAATAGTTATTTAGAATGTATTGATTGGCAACCTATCTTTAATTGTTCAAATGTGCAGATAGCTTTTACTATGTTACAGAACATCTTGGAATCTATGATTTCGGATTGCGTACCTAAGAAACTATTTAAAAATTCGAAAAAGCCTCCTTGGTTCAATAAGAGCCTATCTAGGCTAAGAAATGTAATGATTAAATTCCAAAAAAAGAGCAAGGTTTGTGTCTCTTTTCATAATCATTTTAAGCAAATAAGAAAAGAATATGAATTTCTGAGGAAATTTACTTATAAGCAATACATGTGTTCTCTAGAATCTAATATTAAAACAAATCCAAAATGTTTTTGGTCTTTTTTGAATGCGAAAAGAAAATCGCTTGGGATTCCATCCAACATCGCTTACAATGGCATCTCCTCCGATAACATTAATGTTATCTGCAATAGTTTTGCATCGTTTTTCCAATCCAATTTTATCGATTTCAATTTAAAGTGTGATAATTTCGTTGACTATAAATCTTCCATCGATGTTGGTAATTTATATTTATCAGAATGTGACTTACTAACTTATTTATCCTCTCTTGAAAATAATTTTTCGGTTGCGCCGGACAATATACCATCAGCTCTTTTAAAAAATTGCAGATTCAACCTTGTAGCGCCGCTCTGCTTTATCTTTAACATGTCCTTAGACCAAGGTGTATTTTTAGATGAGTGGAAATATTCGTTCATCACTCCATTACATAAATCTGGATCAAAGGGCTTAGTAGAAAACTATAGACCCATTGCTAAGCTTCAGCTGATCCCTAAAGTCTTTGAAGCAATAGTTAAAAATAAATTGTATAATTTAGTGCAAAACCATATATCAGATTTTCAACATGGATTTATGAGTGGTAGATCGACAGCGACGAATTTGAGTATTTTTACTAACTATTGTCTAAATAACATGGAAAAGCACCTACAAATTGACACTATCTATACTGACTTATCCAAAGCTTTTGATCGTGTTCAACATAATGTTTTAATAAGAAAACTTGAAAGGTTTGGTTTTCACTCCTCTCTTCTGAGTTGGATAAGGAGTTACTTAGTTGGTAGAAAACAAATTGTCAAAATTGGTAACGTTTTGTCAAAAGAAATATTAAATCATTCAGGTGTTCCTCAAGGCAGCCATCTTGGCCCATTACTATTCATTATTTTTATAAATGATTTGCCAAATCTACTTTCATTTTCAAAATGTCTTTTGTATGCTGATGATTTTAAAATTTTTAGTTGCATTGAATCTTTATCTGATGCAGGTAAAGTTCAAGCGGATTTAGATCAAATTCATCAATGGAGCAATTTAAACGGACTTAATTTCAATGTTAACAAATGTAGTATTGTAACATTTACAAAAATTCGAAATCCCTTGCATTTCGAATACAAGCTTGGTAATGATTCTCTACAGAGATGTGAAAATCAAAAAGATCTTGGAGTAGTATTTGACTCTAAAATTAATTTTTCTCTCCATATAGACCATATAATTTCAAGAGCCAATGCTATGTTAGGATTTGTTATTCGAAACTCTAAATGTTTTGAAGATCCGTATACACTTAAAACCCTTTACATCAGTATTGTTAGACCGTTGTTGGAATACTGCAGTGTTATATGGAATCCTTACACACAGTCAAATATAGGACGGATTGAAAAAGTTCAAAAAAAATTCACTAGGTTTGCGTTACGAAAGATTTATGGAAATTTAAACGTTCCATGTTATGAAAGCAGAAGCATTCTTATTGACCTTAAACCTCTCGTGTCAAGAAGAAAGTTAAATTCGATTCTTTTTGCTTACGATGTAATTAATTCTAACATAAATTGCCCGGTTTTGTTATCTATGTTCAGTATATACGTTCCTACCCGCTGTTTACGACCAAGAAATGGTGATTTTTTTCATGTTCCATTCCATAGTACAAGTTACGCTAAGCACAATCCAATTACCAATGCCTGTTTAAATTTTAATGAAGTTGATTTTGCCATTGATTTTAATATTAATAGAAATGAAATTAAGAAAAATATATTAAATTTATTGTAATTATTACTATATTATTTATTTATTAAATGTGTAAGATTGTCAATACTTAATTTAAGCTCTTTTGTAATCTTTATAAAGTTTGTTAACTTGAAAGATGGTAAATAAATAAATAAATAAATAAATAAATAAACTTCCTACAAAGGTACTTCAAAAACAAATCGAATCTTTCTATTCATCTATGTATATATTTGAAATTATAAACTCATTAACATTTTCAAAGTAGGACGTAGAGTCGTGTGATATTCTGAGAAGAAGTAATTTTTCCTCAGGGAACCATTAAGAATTTGTTGACAAAAAGTCATTCTAGGAAAATTGTGTCTTGTCCTACATATACTTAAATTTAAAAGGCTTTCCGTAGGCTTTTGAAAGTGGAAAATAAGATTGTTTATTTTGAAAGGTTTATAGCTAGTAGGATTTAGACCCATGTAAATTGTTGGCCAACACAAAAGTACCCTAGGGAAATTTAAAGAACATAACTAAACGATTACTTTTTAAGCAAGGATTTTTGTTGTTGTTGCTGAAATAGTAATATAGATAAGGAAGAATCCCTGACAGATTTTTCACATTTTGTTTCTCCAAAGATCCAGTTTGTTATGAAAGTGATGAGCTAAGCGATATAAGTTGAAAAGATAAGTCGTAAGAAAAATGCATTTGAAAACATATGTGAGAGGCGAAAAAACTTACAAGATACAAAATGAAAATCAGCTTATGAAGCTTTAAAGTTTGCATTTATCAAGGTCGTTGCATACGCCAATGACATCCTATTAATGGTCTCGTAAAAATTTATCTCTTGTCCTTGTGTAAGCTGTTACAGGAGGCGCTTCATAAACTGAGTAATCGGACGAGAAGCTGTGAACTTAACTTTATCCCACTTAAGACAGAACTGGTGTTTGTATTTTGTATTTTGTTTATTTAATGTATTCATAGTAAAATAAAACATAAGGACATCTTTTAGGAAGTACATGCTTAAAGCATTTCAGAAATATATAAAAAGTTAACAATAATATAATTTAGTTACAATAAGTTAAAATAATAATACTAATAAATAATAAGATAACATTAATAAGTAGATAATTTAAGTAAATAAAAACAAGAAAGATAGAGAAAAGAAATACATTAATTAGAAATTCTGAGAAAAATACTGAAAGGGTTTTTTTTCGAAAGCGTTCGTGTTGCTAAGATGCTTAATATTTGAAGGAAGTGCGTTCCACAATTGAAAAGCATGTATAAAAAACTGTCTACATGTTACAAGAAATTTATATCTTGGGAAAATTAGCTGGAGTGTTCTGTTACTACTAGCAAAATGAATGAGATCAAAGAGATACTCTGGTTCCTTCGTATCTATAATCTTATGCAAGAGTAGTAAAGTTCTATAATTTAACAGCGAAGTAAGAGAACAGCCCATTATTTTCTTGGTGTAAGCCGAGATGTGTTCATTTCTTTTCATATGTAACGAGCACAGCTATTATATGCGACATTTAATTTTCTTTTCGATTCATGGTCATTGTTAGCAAATATTTCACAGCTATAGAGAATTATAGGTAATACAAGAGCTTCACAATAGTAGGAAGATATTTAGAAGTTGGACTGAGGCCACGGAGGGCTCTATAGACCTTGGACACTGTTTTCCTAATATGTACATCCCAATTTAGATTTTTGGTAAAATATACACCGAGGTTCTTTATGTTGTTGATGTATTCAACCATGGTTTGGCCAAGCCAAAGTGGTGGTAGTTCTTCACTACTACTTCTACTTTTGTCAATGATCATGGCTTTTGTTTTAGTGGGATTCAGATTGAGCTTGTTATTAACTGTCCACGATAAGATAATGCGTAGCTCCTGGTTCATTTTGACAACGGCTATTATTTTTTGAAATTTAGGAAACATGCTATAAATTTGAATATCGTCAAATTGAATATGTGATACTCACAACTAGAAAAACATTCAATAATATCATTGATGAAACAGGAAAATAGGAGAGGACCAAGGACGGATCCTTGAGGAGCTCCTAAGTGACCTTTTTGAAAGATACGAGTCAATCAAACTACAAACCGATCTATCGAAGAAAAATTTTCTCTTAAGTTTTTCAATAAGAATAGTATGATTGACACTATCAAAAGACTTTGAAAAATCTAAAAATACTATTAATCCCATCAAGCCTCTTGTGATGAATTTTATTTGAGATGCTTACCAAGAACACTTAGAGAAAATAATTTGTCAAGTCACAAGTAGTTACTTACCCTTATATCGTATTTGTCTAACTACTTTACCATATTCGAAATTTATTGAGCGCAATTCGACAATTCGAACTACACGACGGACTATCCAGCAGGGTTGCAAAAGCTTAAGTCACTTGTTAGCTTAAGCTTGGCTTTAATTCACAAGCTAGTGAGTGACTTATGAATTAAAAAAAATATAATTCAGCAGCTACGAACTGACTTATGAATTAAAAAAAATTAATTCACAAGTCAGTTGGTGACTTGTGAATTAAAAAAAATTAAATCATAAGCTTCTTAGTGACTTATGAATTAAAAAAAATTAATTCAGAACCTACTAAGTGACTTATGAATTAAAAAAATTTAAGTCATGGGCAAGTAAGTGACTTATGAATTAAAAAATTTTAATTCCCAAGCTACTAAATGACTTAGGAATTAAAAAAATTCAAGTCATGAGCAAGTAAGTGACTTATGAATTAAAAAAATTCAAATCATCAGCAAGTAAGTGACTTATGAATTAAAAAAATTTAATTCAAAACCAACTTAGTGACTTATGAATTAAAAAAAATTTAATTCATAAGTTAATGGATAAATGCTGATTAGAAAAATTATGAAATGGATAATTTATAAGCTAGCGTGATAATCTTATGATTTAAAAACTAGATTTGAAAGCTTTCGTTAATAATTAAATAATTATGTAGTCAAAACAAGCTTAAAAATTTCCAATCTACCAACTAACTTATGAATTAAATTTTTTTTAATTCACAAGTCACCAACTGACTTGTGAATTAATTTTTTTTTAATTCATAAGTCACTTACTCCCTGATGACTTGATTTTTTTTAATTCACAAGTCACTTAGTAGGTGGTGAATTAAATTTTTTTTAATTCATAAGTCACTTTGCTGCTGATGACTTAAATTTTTTTTAATTCATAAGTCACTTACTACCGGATGACTTGATTTTTTTTAATTCATAAGTCACTTGGTAGGTGGTGAATTAAATTTTTTTAATTCATAAGTCACTTAGTAGCTTAGGATTTAAATTTTTTTTAATTCATAAGTCACTTTGGGGGTTGTGAATTAATTTTTTTTTAATTCATAAGTCACCAAATATCTTATGAATTAAATTTTTTTAATTCACAAGTCATCTATAGACTTATGACTTAAGGATTTTTTAATTCAAAAATTCGCAACCCTGCTATCCAGTGAGAAGATCATTTCCGTCAATCAAATCGTTCTTTTGAAAACTAACCTTTTGCTGAGACGGTCATAAGCGTGGCTTAAAACTTCAAGCCAATCTTTTATAAGCTACAAGTATTAATTTTCTTGTATAAGTTTAAAAGTCTCAATAACTTTAATTTTTGTCGTAAAAATATTGAGGTAATGTTTTTATTTCATACGAAAATTATAAAATTCTATAAAACAAGTTAAACTATTAGGTTTGCATCGAGTGAGTTTTCGTCTTGTGTCACATCATTTCTCTGAGTAGGAGAAAATTTAAAGTTACTAAAAGCAAGTCCATGTAAGTTTCATTTTTTTTATAAACGAGAGTGTCTAAGAATACAATATTTTATATACAGAATTGACCTTGTTTGAGGTGCAAACGGAAAAAACGCTACTCAAAATCATAAGCTTCCACGTGCCCGAGAACGGATTGCCTATAGCTCTTTAATCTGGAGCTAAATCTAATTGATGTGCCACATTTATTTCTCATAGACCCATTACTTTGAGTCCAATTCGAGAAACAAACGACAAACTTGATCTCTTGAGGAGCAACCGATCGAACACCTCTTACTCAGGAGCTCTTGAACTCTAGTTCTTATAGAGAACCCAATTGGGAGGAGTGAGCATTAATTCGACGGACGTATCGTCAACTCTGGTCACGATCAAAACCTCAACAAGTGACGCAATTAGTGCGTTCTCAAAAGTCATACCTACGATTTAAGTCACTTCTATGACTCGACAAAAGTTTGCTTTTTATTGAACAAACAAAATATAGTGAAATTCATTTGATGTAAAAGATAAAGTTATAATAAGAAAAAAAAAGAAGAAAACCAAGTGTAAAACAAAACATAAGCTAATTTACTAATTTATCAATAATTACAAATTCTACAAAATAACACACAAAAAGAATTAATTAATAACATAATTAAAACATAAAACTCATAAACGGAGACAACGCGATCGACATCACCTATGTGCGCACATCGTGGATGGACCATCAACTGTTGTCAAGTAAGTGATGTAAGAAAAATGATATTTATTAAATTTATTTAACATACACATATACCTTTACTTAAATGTACTCTTGGTTCTTTTCAAAAATTTTTTAATATCTTTCAATTTTGAGTTATTGCTATATACATTCCATCAATATACAATTCTTGTTTTACATACGTCATAATATACTTCTATAAACTAATTAGTACTTAAGATTCATATTTTGTTGTTTTCAAAGGTGACACACACACATGTTTTGTTTTCAAGTCAACAGTTAATTTTCTCTTATTGCTCTAATAAATTTTAACTCTAACAGCTGATTATCAGTGTTAACAGCGTTGAGTTAACATACTCTGTTAATTATCTTTAAAGCTATTCTCATTACTCAAATAACTCAGAGAGCACATATTGAATTTGCAGAACACCATTGTTCAAGGTTAATGAACTTAGCCTAAGATATGTAGGTCAAGTATATGGTATTAATTTTTATAACGTTTTGAAAAGAAATAAATGGATTTAAAACTAATGCAATTAAAGACTAAGAATTATGATTTAAAATAAATATGAAGATGGACTAAGGTAATATTTTAAGGGAAAGGTGGAACAGAAAGATGAAATAGGGTAAATGGTATAACTGGTTTTCAATAAGTACTTCAAGGGACTGCATATTAACATAGGCTCATGCAGTATGGAGGTAGCGAAGGCTACTGTTGGATAAGGGTTGCCCATAGCCTTATGGCTAGCACATATTTACATCCGTGTGTTAAAGAGGAGTGAGATGTTGAACAACAATTATTCTTTTATGTGTGTTTGTGTTTAGTTTAGATCTTGGCACGAAAAATTTTATTAATGTATGGTCTTAAAGCAGCAAGATCCCCCCCCCATCCGGCGAGCCTTAGCCGTGCGTCAACCAGCGCACATAGGTCAATTTTTCACATTTATGCGGCCAAAAACATTCATCCACTTATATTCTTTGTATTGGGTTTTATATGACGAAAAAAAATATAATTTTAATAAAAAAAACTATTTTGAGGTAAATTTAGAAATATTTTGAGGTTTTTTAATTTATAATAATAACATTTAGATATTTATAATTATTGATTTAAGAAAATAAAATTTTTTTAACTTTATATTTTTACTTTTTTAACAATTTTTCAGCTCACAAAAAATAATAAAAATAATAATTATTTAAACTTAATTCATAATACTCGTAATTCAATAACAAATTCGTCTAGTGGTTCAATGCCTGAATCGGGTTCGGTGTTAGAATCTGCTGGCACAAGCATATTTCTTGCTTCAGGGCAAAATGATTTTAAAATGGTTCGCTTTTTTGGCTAAAGGCTGCTTATGAGTGGATCGGAACTAAGTAATATATACATTCAAATTGCACTGTTCTCTTGAAAATGTCCTTGCAAAATTTTCGCGATATAAGCGAAAATGTTTATTGTGGGCCTCTGCAGCTTTCTCTGGTAATTGGCCTATTGGCAACAACAAGTTTTCGATTATGATTGCACCGTGTATCAATATATTGTGCATTGTCGGAGTCATTGGGTGCCAATTATAAAGATTGATGTATAGCTGACCTGTACCTTTGACAAATTGGTCATATTTTTGTGAATCAATTTTGTGTCCACTTGAAATGGTTTCCAATATGACCTTTAATCTACAGCTACGAGCAACTAATTAGAAACGAAATCTCAATGAATGAAAATGCACCTGTAAAATCTAACGGTTTTTTTTTTTAATTATTTAAATGTTAGTTTCTTGTTTACTTAGCTGTTGACTTCTAGAGTGGTAGGTTATGTGATATTGGTGCTTATACGAAAGAAATTTTTAAGGAAGTTCGAAGGTTCCGTTTAGCCACGACTCATTATTTTTCAAAAACGCCTCTTCTTTTCTATGGCATTTTGCCCATTTTTCCTTCAAAGTCGATTTAAATAAGGAAAATCTATGTTTCAAACTTTTTTATCATCCACAGTACTGCCATAGTTTGACAGTAAGCGATTTTCTAAATAATTAATTTTAGCTTCAAAATCTGGTAAATTTTGTTCTTTCTTAAACTCATAGAGGTACCTCCGACTCACAATTTTCACCCCTGATGTGCTCGGAGTTCCAACAGCAAGAAAACACAATGATTGTTTCACTATTCAGAATTTTAATTTTTTTGACCGAAAAATCTGTGCTGTCAAAAATGTCAATATTTTTGTCATCTGCAGTCTTCTGCAGCCAATTTTTATTACATTTGGAGATGAAAAGGTTATACTTCACAATTCAAAAAGAATTATCATCCGATCTAACGCGGAAATATAACAAATTCAATTTTGAAAAGTAAAATATGGTAAAAATATAGCCAAAAAAATACCCAAAGTTTAACAGCACTAAATTTTTAGAATCATGCATTTCAACGGAGCAAATTCTAATAAAAATAAGAAATCATAACTGAGTTATCGAAATCCATCACTATATTATTAATAACACACACAGAAGTAGAAATATTGACCTTACAACTTTATTCGTCCTGTAAACTATATGGTAAGAAAAACGTGTACTGCGGTTAGAGATCAAGTTAAAATTACACGTATTTGCAAACGGTGTGCTTTTGTGAGGTAAAAAGAGTAAAATTAAAAACTGGGACTATTCTCCTAACGATCGACAAACTGTTTTTTTTGTTTACCGTAAGTTTACAAAATCGACTTTTGGCCGCATAAAAGCTAAATATTGACCTATGTGCAGCGTGCCACCCGCTGCTTAGAAGGGATTGCCCACCATTACTCCCAACCATTACACTCTGTCAAAACCAACGCGAATATCCTCTGAAAATTTGATGAGAGCGGTAGTGCAGTTATGTCTTGTACGAAATCCTGATTGATGACGGGCAATAAGGTTATGATGATTTAGAAAACATTTGATTTGTTTGCTTAATATTGTTTCAAAAACTTTGCTCAGAAATGAAAGGATTGCAATAGGCCTATACTTGACAGAACTATCTGTGGAAGGTTTTGGTAGAGGTAAGACTTTGGCAATTTTCCAACAATCCGGAAAAACGGAGGTAGTTAATATTGTGTTAAATATATGCGTTATATGATGAAGAAAAGCGGGTAATAAATTTTTTATGAAAACAGGTAGTATGTCATCGGAGCCAACTGCCTTAGATTTTATTTTTAAGATCGTGAGACCAACCTCAGATTTATCAACTCTTGATAACGATAAAGTATTTTCGTTACTGACAGGTTCGGATTGGCATGAGAAGATATGTGAGATTGAGCTGGATGGAGCTTGAATAAACTGATTATTAAGTTCTCCAACATCTATTTTTTCAGGGTTTTTTCGGAGCATTTGTATCTCCTCCATTTAGCATATATTTCATCGCGACTTTGGATCAGTCTTCTTACCTCTTGAGTAAACCAAGGAAAACTTTTTTTTATTTTTTGTGGGCTTCACTTTTACGTATTTATTAAAAATATGGAGTGTATTACTATTAATGGTAGCCATTTGAACATTAAAGTCGCTTGCAGGGCCGCCGCTACCATATGTGCAAAATGTGCGGCGCACAAGGGCGCCAACGTCTAGGGGCGGAAAATTAAGAGATCGATCTAACTCAGCATACATAGCATACTCCAAAAGTTTTCCCTAAGTTATTGGAACCTCTTTACATTTGACCGTTCACTACGTAATGCCCACACACAATCTACTACCAATCTTTATTCATATTTTGTTTGTGACTGTCGCACCTCACAACAAATAACCTCTTCGATTGCAGTCGTAGTCTAAACTGCTTAACGCCATATTGCCATAGATTGATACTTGGGAAATAGCTTTCCACGCAACCTACATCTCAGACTTATAAACTCGAAAAGGATATTGATTTTTTTTAGATTTACAGCCCATGTATTTCCCATAAACTAAAACGAAAACAGTGTCTCGAAAACATTAATTTTACTATTTGCATAAATGGGTATCAATATTCTGATTGCAATGATATAGATAATTATCTTAAATCTAAGTTGGTAACTTTAGAACAAAATTAATAGAAGATGTGAACAAATGTAAACAAACCACCTTTACAACGGAAAAAAAACAGCGACAGGGTCTTAGGTAAAAGGAAAAAAAGTTTTGTGTCTCTAAATATTTATGTTTGTTTTTAAATAAGGATTTACGAATAGTTTTTAATTAATTTTAGAATTTAATTGATAAATAATCTAAATTTCAACGGATTGAACAAAATCAGAATAACCCAGAAATTTAACGTTTTATTGTTCGTTCGAATTCAAGCTTTCAATTGACATTCAGAGTTCAGACTCTATTTACATATATCAAAATTTAGTTCGCACACAAGCCACGAAATGTCAAATTCCATCAAAGGATACCTAAGATGTCAAAGAATTATATATAATACTTCCAGATCCGGAAGTAAATGATTAAATGTTTTAAAAAGAAAGTGAAAACAAAAACTTTTAAAGATATCAAAAACTACTTTGTCTTCTTCTGTCAAGCCATAAACTATTGATTTTTACCAAAGGACTGAATTGACATACATAATCTTTGCATTTTATCTTTGCATCTTAAAATAAAATGCACGACTGAATCGCACGAACTTGCTCTTATGTAAAAGACTTAAAAAATTATTGCGATTAGAAAAAAAACTGTTCATAAACATAAGGTTCATCAATTAAATGACTAAAACAGATCTTAGTAGTAGCTGGAGCTAAGAATAGGATGCCATGTGATGCAAGCAAATATAAGTTTATGCAAAAATCTAATCTAAAAAATAATCTATTAAAATCCGTTCAGCCGGTAATGAGAAACTAAAAAATGGACAAAATGGTTCTATGGTCGGTACTGTCAGTAATATATTGATTTTAATTTTTTTTTGTTAATATTATAGAACGTAAAAATTTATCATAAGAAAAAAAAACTATCAAGATTCTCGGAGACGTTTTCGAGAAAAATACGATTTTCGAAAACTATTTTTTAACATTTGTAGAGTAGGTATCGTTATTATTTGGTAATACATTTTTTCTCTTTATATTAAGAACTTTTATTTATCAAGTTTTTAAAAAATCTACCAAATCTAATTTTTTTTTGAAAATTTGAATGCACAGGAATATTTAACATTTTGGGGCACTTTATCGTAAAACAAATTATCAAAATCGGTTGTACCGATTCTTTAATTTTTTTGATTTTTGTTTAAATCTATTGGACATTGTTTAATTTTTTTTTAATTTCGCTAAGAAATCGTATGGCAGGAACCGTTATTTTTGGTCTTAAAAAAAAAATAAAAAAACGAAAAAACGTGTGGGGACAAAATTTCGAGACCCACTTTTGTCTTCGCTATCATCTTAATGTCAACTTTGATCAAAATCTCGAGTTCGATTTTTTTACGTATGCATAACTTGCCTTATACATAGTACCTATAAGTCTCAAGTAAAAAGAGTAAATAATCTTAAAAAGATGCAAATATTGTATATGCTATAACAGAAACTCTCAAACTCATTTACTGGAGAGACCCCTCCAAATCCTAGTCTGACTACTTTCGTTGTATAAGAATTTGATGTAGATTGGAACGCAACAACAACAATGCACGTTTGCTTAAATTTTTCAACTGCGAAATGGAGAATAAATAAAACTTCCACTTATTCAACGTAAATACCCCCGGCATCCAAGATATGTAGCGGCAATTTAGGGTTCTTGCACAAGGGCGCACGAACAACCAGCGGCGGCACTGGTCGCTTGTTAAATAAATGGGCAACCCATCAAGCCTAGAACAATCAAAGAACAAAGATTGTAAATTGACATTTGAGTAGTCATAGAATATTGATATAATTTCTTCTTTTTTGGTCGGAATTGCATTTATAGTCAAACATATAAGATCATGATGGGAAAACCCGGATGCAAAAAGTTGATCGTAATTCGTAATGCAAAATTAAATCGGGACTTGACACCAGAAAGACATCTAACAAGGAAGGTAAGCAATTGGGTGTAAAATGAGTGGGTTGATTTATATTTACAAAGCCTAAATTAAGCGAATCTATCATGTCAAACAAATTTCTGTTTGTTTTATCCAATAAATTAAGGTTAATGTCACCACAGATCACAATGTCAGTGTATAGAGGTACAAGTTCTTCAAGAACATTCCTTATTTGAGTTATATGTACCACGTCAGGGGCCATGTACAAACAACCAATCAAAAATTTACCACCTTCAGTTGCAACTTCAAGAAATAGATATTCAATTAATTCGTTAGCAGTAGATTTCTTAACTATATGAAATTTAAATGATTTTTTAATATAAATGGTAACACCTCCATCAATTTTATTGTACCTATCAGCACGACATAAATTAAATGTATTTAATCTGAAAAGACCAGCACACATCTCTGGCTGAAGCCAAGTTTCTGAAAGACATACTATGTCAACCTTACTTTCACTAAATATATCACGCAAATTATCAATCTTTTTATTAATCCTTTGAGAATTTACGTGGCAAATATTAATCCCAGTATGTTGGCGGCAAATAATATCAAGCATAGTTTTAGTATCAAAGGTGGAACTATTCCCAAAATTAAAGCCAGTAAGTGCACTTGCCAGTTTTAGCAACAACAACATCACCAACAACACAAACACCTTTACCTTTCAGAGTGATTAATGCTCTATTTTAAAATGAAATATACAAAATAAAAACAAGTAAATGCAAAAAATAAGAAAAAAGTATTCTGAATACAGTAAACAAAAATAAATTTTTTTTTTTTTTATATTATACGCGCACTCAAGGGGTTATGACTACCCTTATAATGTTAAATACACAGTGCGAGCAATTAGGAAATTAGGATAGGATTAGAAAGGAGATACCGATGCACATTGGTTTTGAATGTCTGCACATTGAAATGACTGGGAAATACTGAGCCAGGTAAAGCATTCCACATTCGTGTAGTGCGACTAAAAAAAGAATCTCTGTATTTGACAGTACGTCCGAAGTTGGGCTCAAGGGTAAACTGATGGGCATTCCTAGAAGTTCGGGTATTACGGTTGAATTGTTTAAGGGGAGGAATGCATCTGGCTATTTCACTAGAGCACTGTTTATGGAAATAGCGGTAAAATAATGTTAGACATGAAACATTGCGGCGGTGCTCGACAGATACAAGTGTTTCAGTAAGACAACGGTCGCCTATCATTTTTATAGCTCTCTAAAGAGATAAAAATGAAAGAAAAGATATAAAAAAACGTAAAGGAAAAGAACAGAAAGTAAAGAAGTTAAAAATCTATAAAAAAAAATAAGTCAATAAAAAAGAATATTCAATATACTAGAAAGCTATAATAATCTATTGTCGTCAATCAGTGCTTTTTCTGCTGCTTGCTGTCTTGCGACGATCGCATTGTTGTTTACAAAGAAACGCAATATTCTTAACATGTACCTTTCCACGATTAACAAAATTCCACTTTAGGTTTGGAAACTATCAGATATCTTGGCGTTGTTCTTGATTGTTAACTAAACTGGAAAGAAAATTTTAGAGAAAGCGGAAAATAGCCTCAATAGATGGGGCATTAGTCCCTAAAACCATTTATTTTATGTACAAAGCCATAATATGACCAATTCTTACGTTCTCATGCTTAGTCTGGTGGCCAGCTTTATATAAGGAATACAATCTAAAAACCATTAAAAGTATAAAAAGATTTATGTATGTACATTATATTGGGACGCCAACGGCAACCCTAGAAACGGTCCTTTCACTAGCCCAACTCGAATTGCTTATAAAAGAGTTTGCTCTCAAGAATGTTTTAAGACGTAGGTGGGTAGGTTAAAATGGAGATCACCGGCAATCTAGCCCTGTGGAAAAATAAGCGCTGAAGTGCGCCATTTTCATACAATTAATCTTTTGAACCTGTGGATGGAATTGATATGGGAAATTTTGGACATTCTCATGAAATCATCCAGTTTGGAATAAGTTCAAAAATATGGATCTAGTAGGTTTAATGTCTCTTATGCTGTATTTGTAAGTTTTAAGTAAGTAAGTAAGTAGTATGCTGTATTTGATTTTGCATATTCATCCGGAAATTGAATCTCTTACTCAGCCGGAGCACCACACTCATCCAACACCATCTACTCTGTGCCAAGTTAGGCAACATTTTGACTGGTACTGAAAAAGTAGCAAATCCCATTGAGTGAAAGGCTTCGGTTCCTTAGCTCGGGATCTAAAAAGTCAAAGGAAGGGCATGACACAGAAGTAACCAAAGTTCGACCTAGAGCCATTTCGTCGCGTTTTAAAAAGAGATCAAGACTTGATCTTCATTTCCTAAAAGTGTCTTAAGAAAATGCCCTTTCTAATGATTGTGCACTAAATTTGCCTAGAGCAGGGAATTTTTAGTGGAAGTGGAGGACTGTTTACTGTAGGTTCAGGTATCTAATCAGATAACCGATTTCTAAGCAGATCAATAAAGCTTTCATATTTTTGTAGTTTATTTCAAGTGAAAGTGCTTGCAGTTTGCGAAGCCTCACATGAATTAGTCGATATCAGGTGGCAATTAAACCTATTTTCTCAGTTAAGTCAGAACTAATATAGATAGCGAGCTAAAGTTTCTAAGTGCAACGAACAAAGTTACCCTCAGATGAGTCCCGGGACATCGTCATAGACATAAATACGAGAAGGAATTGACAGATAAACTAGGCAAACATGGGTCATCAACCGAGCCAAACCAATACTTATGCCAATGGAGTATGAGAAAAAATGCGGCCTCAGATGATCAACAATGGACATGTGTCGGGATTCAAGGAATCTATGGACGCATATTTCAAGAAAATTTACTTAATATAACCCGGCCCCAACTATCCATTCTAATTGTAGTCCTAACAAGCCACTATACAATGGAAACTCAAATCAGTACATCAGTAAAGTGTGCTTTAATTCATCGGACTTGTGTGCAGGGGAGCAAGGTGAAGAGGCGGAGGATAGCTCATATCACTTCCTTTGTGACTGCCCCCTCCAGTCTAGCTCTAACCAGAAGAGCAGCCCACAACCATTATTTTCTTCACGAACTGGAAGACTTTTTTACCCTGCCACTAAGGAACATCGTAAAGTTCAATTCCAAATGGCTTAAGGAGGCATCAAATTCCATAGCTCCCTTCAATCCACTTCCTACTCTTCCATACACCATCCCTATCTTCTTCCTGGACAGCGTAATGAATCCATTGAGATCCGAGCTCACAGTATCATAAACCCATCTAACCTAACCTTACCCAACTTAACCTAATTTCTTGCAAGAGTACATACCTCTTATATTTAATTAAATCCTTGATTACGTTTTTAATGAACATTTTATCAACATTACTTATTTACTTAAAACATGCATTCCTTTTCAGGTTTTTACCATGACTTTCAGATCATTCAGCTAAAGCCCTGAGAGTGGCTTTAAGATTCAATTATGCCAATAAACTTAAATGGTCCTGTTAATTATGCCCAAAAACCCGTTGATTAACAGTGCATGTATGTATGTACATGGATATGTTCATTATGTAGCAATCCCTGCCATCTTGATTAAAATTCCTTTCGCAACAGAAAACCCTTGAAGCATACACATTACACCACCTAGTTGGGATTTATTTTACTATGCGGTTTTGGCTTTGGTAAAGCAATTTTGAAAAACCACAACACAAAGTTATAAGATCCAGAAACCAATAGCACGCACCGCCAATAACAGTGACGACATACGACCGAAACGACAGACACTACGAAGACATACATACATACATTTACTTGATAAGTTGCCGCCATCGATACCTTCACGATTATTATTATCAAAGAATGTTGGCTTCTCAAGTTTTCTCCAAGGACTTAATCATTCTCGAAATGCAATTTGATGAGGATGATGATGATGTAGACGTAGGTTTGACATGTGTCAGAATTTTTTGCACGTGAGCTATTTTTAACGTATACCTATATTTGCCCCATACATATTTTTTTTTACTTGCGACTTATAGGTCTATAAGGCAAGTTATGCAGTCGTACAAAAAATCGAACTCGAGATTTGATCGAAGTTGACATTACGATGATAGCGAAGACGAAAAAAGTGTGTCTGTCTGTTCAACTACACCCTAAAATGCTCGATTTAAAATTTTTCCCCCATAACGTTACCTGCCATACCGATTTTTTTCAAAATTTTATAAATATTTTTTTTTTCTCAAAAACTGTCCCACAGATTTTTCTTTAAAAAATTCGAAAAACTTCATTTAGTTAAAGCTTGGTAATGGTTAAAAAAAATTTCTACAAAAATGATTATTTTTGGTACCCCCCTTGGAACCATTTTTTGTTTTTGACTTTTTTTTTTAAAAACGGTACAACCGATTTTGATCATTTTTTTAATTCTAAAGCTCCCCAAAAGCCAAAAGTTTGAATATTATTGTTTATTCAAATTTTCAAAATTTTGTTTAAAATTTTTTTTCAAAGCTCAATATTTCGAAATCCCATCCTCGATTTTTTTTAGACTTAATAAATAATAGTTTCTTGTTATAATCTACAAGATGTGAGAACAAACATTTATTTTACCTAAAAATAACGGTACCGACCATACAAATGTTAAAAAATGGTTTTCGAAAATCATATTTTTCTCGATAAGTTCCGAGAATTTTGATAAAATTTTTTTTCTTTCGTTTAATTTTTATGATCATAATTTAATAAGGAAAATTTTAAAATTAAGGTATTACCTACTGACTGTAGCTACCATAGAACCATTTTTTCAAATTTTGAATTTCTAACTGTCGGTATAACGGATTTCAATGAAATTTCTTATAGAGAAGCTTCTTAAAATTTTAAAAAACATTGCATTTCAAGACTTAACAAAAATACTTTTTGAATTTTAGAAAAGAAAATTTATTTTTTTTTCAATTCAATATCTCAAAAACAGCTTAATATTTTTTTCGGAAATTTATTTCTTATTCGAAAAATAAAAAAAGCTTTATGTTGGCGTACCAAATTTTTTTCGTAAAAATGAAATGCCGACGCCATCCAGTTGCGCACCCCAAGGCTTCGGGCGTCCTGGTCTACGCCATCTCTCCAGCGCAAGCATGGTCTACCGCGGTGTCGGCTACCATAGAATGTACCACAAAGAACTTTCCGAGCAGGTTCCTCTTCGCTCATGCGAGCTAGGTGCCCTGCCCACCGGAGTCTACCGAGCTTAATTTTTGTCACGATATCTGCTTCTAGGTAGATTGCGTACAATTCATGATTGTACCGTCTCCGGAATCATCCTTCCTCACATATGGGGCTAACAATTCTCCTTAAGACTTTTCTCTCGAACGCAGCTAAGAGGTCGGAGTGCCTAAGCACCCAAGTCTCGGATCCATATGTGAGTACTGGCAGGACCATGGTCCTGTATAGCAGCAGTTTTGAAGTTATGGTGAGATTTCTGGATTTGAAGAGCTTTGACAGACTATAGTAGGCTCTGTTGGATTTGAGAAGCCGCCCGCGTATTTCTTCTTCTATATTGTTATCGGCTGCTACTATTGACCCAAGGTATTTAAAGGATTGCAGCACTTCAAATTCGTGCTCCGCTACCTTGATTGTTTGACCAACTGTTCCTCTCGCATTCGACGCCACCATGTACTTTGTTTTACCTTCACTAATGTGCAGCCCCAGATTTTGTGCCGCCTGCTCGATCTGGATGAAGGAATCGTGTACAGCTTGTTCGGTTCTTCCGATGATGTCAATGTCGTCTGCGTAAGCCAGTAACTGGCTGGACCTGTTGACGATGGTCCCTCTTGTTGCCGTGCCAGAGTCACGGATTGCTTTCTCCAACACCAGGTTGAAGAGGAGGCAGGCCAAACTGTCCCCTTGTCGGAGCCCATTAAAGATGTTGATTGGTCTGGATAGCAATCCGTTGGTCATGGTCAACCTACATAGTCGTGTCAATTTATTTGGAATGCCGAATTCTCTCATGGCTTTGTAAAGTTCTACCCTGGCTGTGCTATCATAGGCGGCCTTAAAGTCTATAAACAGATGGTATGTTGGGATGTTAAATTCTAGACATTTTTCCATCGCCTGCCTAAGGATAAAGATCTGATCAGTTGTTGATTTGCCTGGAATGAAACCACACTGATATTGTCCTATGACGGTTTTAGCGTATGGGGTTATCCGGTCTTGTAGGATAGAGGAGAGTATCTTATGGGCGGTACTCAACAACGTGATACCTCTATAATTGCTGCACGTTGTGACATCTCCCTTCTTATGTATGGGGCATATTAAACCTTTTCGCCAGTCTTCTACTTCTGGCATTTCTTCCTGCTCCCATACGTGTACTATAATATCATGAATTGCTTGACGTAAGGCTGGCCCGCCCGTGATGAAATAATTCGGCTGGTATGCCATCGGCTCCCGGGGCTTTGTTCTGTTTAAGCCGGCCTATAGCCTTCTCAACCTCTTCTATACTTGGTGGCGGCAACATAGGGTATTCTTCTTGAAGTAGTGGAGCCTCCACTTCCGCAGTGAGCTGACCATTTAGCAATTCATTAAAGTACACTTCCCATCGCTCCAGTATGCTTTCAGGATCGGTGATCAGATTTCCCTTTCCGTCCTTGCAGTATGTGCAGCGTGGTGTGTACTGCGTCATGTTTCGGACGGATTGGTAGAACTTTCGCGTCTTGGGCGGACCTCGCTCTTGGTTTTTTTTTTTTAATTTCACAGATTAGGTTCTTCTCCCAGGCTGATTTTTTTTGTCTGTGAAGCCGTTTTTCTATTCTTCTGAGCTCTTTATATTCCTCTTCGCGTGAGTTACGAACCAATATATGCAAGCTTGCACTTTGCAACTTGTATCAACATAAATTCATATTTATTATTATTTTATCTTTCTTAATTGCAAGATTGCACTTTGCAACTTGCAACAATGTAGTATTATAACTTTGTAAGCATCTTCTATGCACATTCCAATGTATCTAACAGTAATATAAAACCTTGTTTGGCACCTTCAGTGCATTAAATAAAATGTATCTTTCAATTCTAAGAAATATTGTTTGGCACCTTCAGTGCATTAAATAAAATATATTGTATCAAGTTTTAGTTTGTAAGTTGCTGTTCAAGAATAAAGTCTAAAAAACTATTCCAAAGGAATAGGAAAAAATAATTTTTTTTAATAAAGTTTTAATAGAAAACTTAAGTGGCGCAGTCGGTAGGATGCCGGTCGCTGTAAACTGAAATAAAGATATTTGTTATCGTCGTGTATATTTAATCGTGTACAATACCGAAAGAATATTGGTATAAAGTGGCGGTAATCAATTAATTCAAAAATCAGTTACAGTGTTCGTTTTTACGATTAAGTCCGGTACTCGAAATATAAATCTAAAACGAGAGCAAATCGTTGAAGAAAAATCGAGAACAAGAATCTTTAAACGAGAACAAAAGGAAGGACTTGTGAAAAAAAAAAATCAAACCATAGATAGTGTGTGTTACGTTTAAATAAATAATCTCAATAAAAAAAAAAATTTTGCTATTCAATTCCAAAACGAGAGAAAATCGTAGGAACAAAAAAAATTATACCATAAAATTACACTGAATCAATTGTGTGTTACTTTTAAATAAATAATCTCAATAAAAATTTTTTTTTTTCTATTCAATTCCAAAACGAGAGAAAATCGTAGGAACAAAGAAAACATATCATAAAAATTATATTGAATCAATTTGTGTGTTACGTCTAACGTATAATTAATGGAACAAAAAAATAATAATAACTAAAAATTTTCAATTACTCGAAACGGGAAAAACCTTTTAAATAAATCTGTGAAAAAAAATCAATCAAAGAACACTTTAATTAAACTTTAATAAAAAGTATAGAACAATTTTAAAACCTGTTATTATGGATCCTGCTATTCTTCGAATTGTGTAAGTCTATGTGAAGTTAAGAAATTCCTTTATATACATATATCCTCTTTATTCCTATTTAAAATTTCTATAAAAAAATTTTTTTTTTTTAATTCCAATAAATGCCAAATACATATAAATTTAGACTTAGATCAAAACCTTATCGAAAAGAAACCAATAGTGAAAGCGAAGAAGAAGAAAATATTGAAATTATTAATAGTAAAGAATCAAATTGTAAGAACAGAGATATTTCAAAAGATCTTGATCATTCTAATTCAAATAATTCAGACAGTATGGCAAATCCTTCTGCAAACGCTAACCAGATGGAAGCTCTTAATTTACTTAAAATTCCTGATGCCATAAAGGATTTGCCCAAATTTGATGGCAATCCCCGCCTCCTTTATGATTTTATTACGAACGTTGAAGAAATACTTCTTATCGTTACTTCTATAAACAATCCAGGATATGGCAAAATTCTTCTACGGGCAATCCGTAACAAAATCGAAGGACCCGCAAACGAAGTCCTTAACATGTATGGGACACCATTAGAATGGTCCCAGATTAAAGCCAACCTGATCCTTCATTATGCTGACAAGCGTAATGAAACATCACTAATAAAAGACTTGCATAACTTACGACAAAATAATAAAACCATAGAACAATTTTATAGTGAAGTTGTAGAGATTTTCTCTACAATTCGAAATCATGTTCAGATCCACAATACCCATATGAGTGTTATACAAGCGAAAGGGGAACTATACAGTGAAATGTGTTTGAATGTATTCCTCACCGGATTAAGAGAACCAATGGGTTCCACTATAAGGTCTATGAAACCCACGACATTAGCAGAAGAATTCGCCAACTGCATTAAAGAACAAAACATTTCTTATATCAAACATGAGAACAAACACATACCAAAATCCTTTAACACATCTAATAATATTCAAAACAGAAACGTTAATTATAGATCATCGCAAATTAATTCCAACCATCCCTCTCATAATTCTCATTTTAAATTTGGACAGACAAATCCACAATATTTTCAACCGTTATATAAACCAACCACCTTCCAACAACCAAACTATCAAAGACAACAATATCCACCCCAACAATTTCCTCGACAACAAGTTAATTATCAGAATCAACCGTCCTTTTCCCGACAATTTAGACCTCAACAACAGTCATCCTTTCAGAGACACAGTATCCAACCAAAACCCGAACCAATGGAATCATCAACTATCCAAACCCTGATAAAGAAGTCCCCCTCTGGGCAAAACAATGCTTTTAGACAAAACGCTCAAGTGCATAATATCAATGAAGAAAAAGAAGAAACCCCAACAGATGGAAATATCTATGATCCACCAGAACCTGTAGATCCTATTGAATATCAAGACAACTATCCACAAAATTACTATCCCGAACTTGATGCATACTCCCCAAATCACTCTGAGGATTCAGGCGAAACAAATTTTCATATTCCTGCCCCGACAATCCCATTTACTTAGACATAAATAAACACGGTCACTCACTACCATATATAAACATATCTTCTCCTTTTGGAAAAAATTTAAAATTCCTAATTGACACAGGTGCTTCTGCCTCATTTATTAACCCAGAGTACGTTCATCCTGACGATATTAAAGTAACAACCCCTACAATAATTACAACAATTTTGAAAAAACATAGTATAGACCGACATGTAAAACTTCCCATTTTTATTGAATTTGATCAAAAGGGAGAATTTGATTTTTTAATATATAAATTCCATGGTTATTTTGATGGGCTTCTAGGACTTGATGCCCTTAAACTCCTTAAAGCTAATATTGATCTACCCAATGAAACTCTAATTACAGCAAATGCGAAAATTCCACTTTTAACTAAACCAAATTTTATGTCACAAAAATTTAAAATCCCAGCATATTCAAATCTTTTTGTAAAACTTCCTGTAGATAATGAAATTGGAGACATCCTTGTACCTGCAATGAAAATTGAAAACATAGATATTATCGAAGGTATCTATTTAGCAAAAAATTGGCACTCTGAAATAGAAGTTCAGAACAATACATCACTAGATAAAATATTTTTTTTACAACATCCCCTTAAAGTTCAACCACTCTCAAACTTTGAGACAAGAGAATTAAATAATTTAGAAATAGAATTCGAAGACTACTACAGTCAACATGTTAACGATATCTCTGACGAAATCCGCTTAGAACATTTAAACACAGAAGAAAGAAAATCAATCGTTAAACTCTGTCGGAATTATTCCGATATCTTCTATAAAGAAGGAGGAAATCTAACATTTTCCAACGTAATTAAACACCAGATAAAGACCAAAGACGAATTACCAATATATACCAAAACTTACAGGTACCCGTTCATACATAAGGTAGAGGTTCAAAAACAAATATCAGATATGCTTACCCAAGGCATAATAAGACCAAGTTTCTCTCCGTGGAGTTCCCCAGTATGGGTAGTTCCAAAAAAACTGGACTCCTCAGGTCAACAAAAATGGAGGGTAGTCATAGATTATCGCCGTCTTAACGACAAAACGATAGATGACAAATACCCCCTTCCCAACATAAACGAAATTTTAGATAAGTTGGGGAAATGTCACTATTTTTCAACCCTTGATTTGGCAAGCGGTTTTCATCAGATCGAGATGGATCCGCGAGATATCCAAAAAACGGCTTTCACGGTCGAAAGTGGGCATTATGAGTTCATAAGAATGCCCTTTGGGCTGAAAAACGCCCCTTCCACATTCCAACGAGTGATGGATAATGTTCTAAGGGAATTTATTGGAAAAACCTGCCTTGTCTACTTAGACGACATTTAATTTAATTTTAATTTTATTGTACACTTATTACAAGTAAGCAAAACTTAATACTAATACATCATATTTAAAATAAATAAAAATTTAGTAAAAATACAACGAGTGTAAGAAAAAACTAAAATTATAAAAAAAAAAAAAAAAAACTTATCCAAATTATAATAATATATTTTAAATTATAATAGTACAACTAACAATACAAAATTTGGGTGGGTGAGAAAGTTATTGGGGTGGGTTGGAAAGGAGAGAATTTCGGAGGACTGATTTAAATATATTAAAATCAAAAATATTTGAGGAGTTGTTGGAATTACGCAGCATACGAGACATAGGATTATAGTAGCTATAATTAGTACGGTGAAAAGGAATGCGGAATAGGGGTACTGACCTAACATTTCGTCGGTTGGTATTAATGGGAATTAGACTTATTAGACCCGGACAGTCTATATTACCAGTTAGTATGTCGTGTATAAAAACCACATCTGCGGCTTCACGCCGTTTTTCAAGCGACTGAAGGTCAATTAGCAGTAAGCGATTCGAATATGGAGGAAGTTGATAATTATCATCCCACGGAAGATTGCGCAGGGCAAAACGAACAAACCTACGCTGGACGGCTTCGATCCTTTTAATTTGGGTTATTTGATATGGTGACCAAACCTGAGACGCATATTCTAGGATGGGACGGACAAATGAAATGAAAAGAGATTTGGAAATGTACGGGTCAGAGAACTCTTTTGACCAGCGTTTTATAAAACCAAGCGTCGAATTAGCTTTATTAATAATGTTGTCAATGTGGCATCGAAAGTTAAGCTCTTTATCACAGATTACTCCTAAATCACGACAGGAAGTAACTACGGGTACAAGTTGACCATTTATATGATATTTTCTGGGAGGAGAAGGGAGCCGTTTACGTGAAAACGTCAAGCTGTGGCATTTGCTGACATTGAGGTCAAGGTGGTTTTTATGGCACCATAGGGAAAATTTGTCAAGATTTTGTTGTAAGGAACAAATATCAGCGGCAGTTGAAATGCGTTTAAATATTTTCATGTCATCGGCATATATTGATAAACCACAATCGAGAACTTGAGCAATATCGTTAATAGCTAAGGTGAATAGCAGTGGGCCAAGATGGCTGCCTTGTGGTACTCCTGAAGGTGCATTAAAAGGAATGGAAAGAGATGATCTAAAACGGACAACATAATTTCTATCAGTCAAATATGAATTCAACCACAAGATAAAAAGTGTAGGAAAGCCCATGGAATTTAATTTTAGCATGATGATATTATGTGATATTTTGTCGAAGGCTTTGCTAAAGTCAGTAGCAATCACATCGACTTCATCCCCATCGACCATTGTGCATAGAGCATTGGAAACAAATTCTACTAGGTTCGTTGTTGTTGATCTACCCGATATAAAACCATGTTGTACTGGGGAAAGAATTGATTTGCAGTGGAAAGAGAGAGTTTCGTATATAATACTTTCAAATATTTTTGGAATGCATGATAGTTTAGCTATAGGGCGATAGTTTGACACATTATTTTTTGGTCCCTTTTTGTGGACAGGAACTATGTAAGAAACTTTCCATGATTGGGGGAAGGTGCTCTGCAGAATGGATAGTGTAAATAGGTCAGTCAATGGCTGAATAAAGGCATTAATGCATTTTTTTAGGATGATTGCCGGTACACCATCTGGTCCTGTGGAGAAGTCATCTTTAAGCTTTTCAATTTTATCTCTTACCATAGCTGGAAGAATATTCGGTGCTGTAAATGTGGTTTGAGAAGAATTCTTTAAGTAGCGGAAATATTGAGTATCTGGTTCAATGTCGCAATCAGTAAAGGATTGTTTGAAAAAGTTTGCAAAGAAATTGGTTATCTCTGTTGGATCAGATGAAGATTTCCCATTATATGTTAGGGAGGATGGGTAGCCATCGGATTTTCTTTTAATATTAATAAATTCAAAGAAACATTTAGGATTCGATTTAATCGAAGATTGCATACGAGTAATGTAATCTTTGTACAGACGATCGCAAAGGAGTGAAAATTCTGTCGAAGCATCTGAGAAAGCTTGATGGTGGTAAGGAGATTTCGATTTTAAGTATTTCTGCCACAAATTATTTCTTCGGTTACGAAGAGATCGAAGTTTTTTATTATACCAAGGTGGAGAAGAAGAAAAATTTTTACGTGGCATAAAAGGAACAGTGTGCGCGAAACAGCTGAAAATTTCATCGTAAAAAGTCGTTACTGCGTCATCAATTGAAATATGAGTAAAGTTAAATCTGATTTTGCTGAGAAGCATGTTTAATTCTTGGAAGTTAGTTTTACGAAAGTTAAAAAAATATTCAGGAACAGTGGCAGCATAACATTTTTCATAAGAAAAAGAAATA
The DNA here is from genome assembly GCA_911387755.1 of Chrysotoxum bicinctum. Lineage (NCBI taxonomy): Eukaryota > Metazoa > Arthropoda > Insecta > Diptera > Syrphidae > Chrysotoxum > Chrysotoxum bicinctum. The sequence continues at coordinate 204,557,322 of OU426988.1, forward strand.
AGGAGAGGAGGGTGAAAATGATCAAGATTAGAAAGAAGGTGATCACTTTCGATCACAATAGTGTTATCTGGGTCGGATGTGAAAATAAGGTCAAGTTGTCTGTTAAGATTATTTTTGACACCACTTACTTGAAAAAGACTTGAGTCTGCAATACAATCTAACACTAACATTTCTTTTTCCGACTTGGCATTGGTTGAATAGAAATAGTTGCCCTCGTCGGTGGGAGACCATTCGATGTGAGGTAGATTGAAATCGCCAATGCAGATGATATCGTCATTAGTGCTAGCAGCATCAAAAAGAAAATCAATTGCGTCAACGACTAGTTTATACGAGCTTAAGGGTTGAGATGGACGAATATAACAACACATGATAAATACATTCCGAGATGACAATTTTATTTTTACTATAATGAATTCAAAGTCTGTTGACTCAGAGGACTTGACAAATGTGGCATCAAAACAGTTATTGATGGCTAAAAGAACGCCACGACCAGAAGAGTCGTTGTTATCATTATTACAATCAGTTCGAAAAGTAACAAAATCTGAGGTGAATAATTCACTATTTAGAAAATCAGGAGTAACATTGGTTTCAGTTAAAGCAAAAATGTCGTAAGGTAATTTTTGTGAGTTTAAGAAGATAGTAGATGTTTTTGTACGCAGTCCTCTTACATTTTGATAATATATTGTGAGACAAGTAGGAAGATTATTATTTAGTTGATTAGAAGAAATATGGTTAGATACGAAAAAAGTTACGATTGACTTGATTGCGCAGAGGATGAGAGAATTTTCTAGAATTTACATATGAACCGTAGGCAGCCAGGTCCTCTGAAACCATTTGCTTAGTGAAGTTTAAGGCTTCATGAAAAGAGTTGTATATGTTTCGTAGAATGACGGGATTAGTAGGAAGACCTTCTTGGTGAATAGAAACCATAACGTTTGTTTTAGTCTTTCCCTCAAAACAGACAGACTCCGGCTTGTCATGAAGGTAAGCCAGGTAAAGCCGAACGTTATCATATATGCGACGGTCTCTAAGTCTTGACATAGTGTATCGGGCTTCAGTTGAATCCGAAGTTTTCATAGTTAATTTGACAGTGGGAGGAAGAAGTGGATCGAGGAAAAGAGGTACGTTAGTTGAAGCGTTGGAACATGATGGGCTATATATAGGAATTGATTGGTTGTGAGAAGTATTTTGTGCAGTTTGGGTAGCTACTTTTTTAGATGCCAGAGTACCTGGGTTAAGAATGTGTGAGAAAGTAAAATTGGGATATTTGACATGAGGATTACTTGATGATTTCTTGTGTATAGGTATATTGTTTATTTTGGGAGGATGTGTATTATTTACTTTGGGAGGAGGTGAGTTATTTACTTTAGAAAATAACTTAGAATTAGACTTAAATACATTATTTTTTATTTTAGATGGTTTTTGAGTCCAAGGAGCTATTTTCATTTTACTATTTTTAAGAAATAGAGTTTTTGAGAACATCCAATCATAGGACTGAGAAAATGAAATCTTAAATGTTCCAAATTTGAGGCGATTACAGTTGGCAAGATGAAAACAGTAGTTTTTTTCAAAATAGTGTTGAAGCCAAGTGTCTTTATTCAACCTCGCTACAAGAGCATATGGAGAGTTTACAAAAAATATTTGAAAAATTAAGGAAGGCAAACCTTAAACTACAACTGAATAAATCCGAGTTCTTGCGCAAAGAAACAGCGTTTCTCGGACATGTTATTACGAAAGACGGGGTTAAACCGAATCCTGATAAAATAAGAGCCATAAAAGAATTTCCTATCCCTAAAACAACAAAGGAGATTAAATCTTTCCTTGGTTTAATGGGATATTACCGAAAGTTTATTCGCGACTTTGCGAAACTTACCAAACCCTTAACCAGATGTTTAAAAAAGGGTGCAGAAATTACTCTAAATGACGAGTATAAGAAAGCCTTCGAAGTATGTAAGGACATTTTATCAAACGATCCCCTCCTGCAATACCCTGACTTTTCTAAGCCTTTCGTGCTTACAACCGACGCAAGTAACGTTGCGCTAGGTGCAGTCTTATCCCAGGGACCTATCGGAAGTGATAAACCGATTTGTTTTGCCAGCAGAACCCTAACAACTTCCGAACTCAATTATTCGACAATAGAGAAAGAACTCCTTGCTATTGTCTGGGCGACCAATTACTTTCGTCCTTACCTTTTCGGTAACAAATTTAAAATAGTAACGGATCACAAACCATTACAGTGGCTAATGAGCTTAAAAGAGCCTCACTCCAAACTAGTACGTTGGAGATTAAAACTTGAAGAATATGACTACGAGATTGTGTACAAAAAGGGAGTTTTGAACTCTAATGCTGACGCACTCAGTCGTATTAAATTGCCCAACAAAATCGAACTTAACCTCAATGAAACGACAGCTGCTACCATCCATTCAGCTGAAGAAAATTTGGACGATGGTATCCCTATATCAGAAAGACCCCTAAACGAGTTTAACTTACAAGTAATATTTCAAAAGTCTTCAAATCAATCACCTCAAAATTTATTAAAACTAATTTTTAGAAACAAACAAAGGCGAAACTTTTTCTAAAGACGACATAATTTCCTACTTTAAGGAATACCTACCAACAAAAAAACTAATAGCAGTAATGACCGATGATGAAACATTTAAATTAGTTCAGGAAGTGTACTCAACACACTTCTCAAGGTGCAAGACATTTCGTTTATTAAGATGCAAAAAATTCCTAACTGATATAACAGAAAATGATGAACAGGATAAAATCATCTCTGAATACCATATTAATTCCAACCACCGAGGTATTACAGAAACATACTTACACCTAAATAGGGAATATTACTTCCCGTACATGAAAAACAAAATAACTCAAACAATCAATAATTGTCTCACATGCCAAACTCAAAAATACGAAAGACGACCCCCTAAATTAGCTTTTGAAAAAACGGAAATTCCATTAAAGCCCCTAGATATAGTACACATAGATGTGTACAGTATAAACAATAAAAGTATCCTCACATTATTCGATAAATTTTCGAAATTCGGTGCAGCCTATACCTTACTTACCCGAAACAGTGTCAATATTGTAAAACAAATCCAACACTTTATTAGCCTCCACGGCATACCCCGCAAGATCGTATGTGACCAAGGATCAGAATTTACATCTAACCTTTTCCAAGATTTTTGTAAACAATTTAATATAGATTTACATGTAACTTCCTTTCAACAAACTTCGAGTAATTCTCCCGTTGAACGAATGCATTCCACACTAACTGAAATATATAGAATCATTAATGAAAAATATAGGGACAAGGATCACGAAGACTTACTTTTTGAAACCATTATTACATATAATAACGCAATTCATTCGTCAACCAACTATACCCCATACGAACTATTTTACGGACGTACTTATGACTTTAACAAAAACTTGACATACAACGACAAACACGACTACTTACAAAAACTTAATTCCTTTCAAAGAGACCTTTTCGAATCTATTAGAAATCTGTTAGAAACAAAAAGGAACAATGTAATAGAAAAAAGAAACAAAAACAGGGAACAGCCTTCTAATCCTGAAGTAGGAGAAATTATATTTAGGAAAGAGTGTAGGCGAAATAAATTAACACCAAGATTTAAAAAACAAAAGGTCCGAACGAATAAAAAGGTGACAGTCATTACTAACGATACAAAAAAGGTCCATAAAGCAAGAATAAAAAGAAAAAGAAAATTTCAGGTTTCTAACAATGATGACCACGGTACTGGGACAACGACTGGAGATTCATAACTTGACGGACAACTATGGACTCCTACCTCTACGATTAGGCCAAGCAAAAATAATAGAGACATATAAAAAATTCATACATATAATAAAATTAAGCGACTATGAACGAAATATAGACAACATCCGTAAATCTCTCGAAATTCTAGAGACAGACGACACCAATACCGACACAATAGAAATAGCAAACGCTAAATTTAACCAACTGGAACTTAAATACCAATCAATTTTACCAAGACGAAAAATCAAACGTGGCCTTATAGACGGACTAGGGACAGTAATAAAGACAATAACGGGAAATATGGACGCAACTGACGCAAAAGACATTAATGAAGAAATCAAAAAACTGGGACAAAATCAAATTATTTTAGAAAATGAGAGTAACCAACAAATAAGTATTAACAAGAACATGATACAGAGATTTGATAACATAACTCGACATATAAACGAACAGCAACAGATAATAGAATCCTTTTTACACAACTACCTATAACTCAAACATAAATAATGCAATTAGAACAGACCATGAAATTTTGAAACATCTCCAATACGTTCATAAGATAATTTTCAACATAGATCTATTATATAATCATTTAACAAACATAGCTGAAGCAATAATTCTTGCACAACTTGGTATCATTTCCAAACAAATTCTAAGTAAAACCGAACTTAAGGAAATAAAAGATCTTCTTAATTCCCAATCTATTGATTTCTCTTCAGATGAACAAATTTATGAGATTTTACAATTACATGCATATTTTAATAATACAAATATCGTATTTAGTATTGGAATTCCTGTCACATCTGAACCAGAATATACCTTCTTTCACATTATTCCCCTTCCTATAAACAAAACCCTCTATATATCCACTCACCCCTATCTTGCTTTACATGAGACCAACACACTTTACTTCGAGCAACCATGCGAACTCCTAGAGAATATTTACCTGTGTAAAACAAAAGACCAACGACCAGCCGTATTTCGAAGTTGCGTACCAGAGATCATAAAAAATCAGCCAGCTAAATGTAATATTTTGGAAGGACTAGAAGCAAACCAAATTCTACAACCCGAGGAAAACTATATATTACTAGTAAATGTACAAAACACCAGCATAGAAACAACCTGTGGCGTTAACAAGTACAACATCTTCGGCACCGCACTCCTTCACTTTGAAAGTTGTGCGATAATCATCAATAACATAACTTACGATTCCAGACCCCACATCTTCTGGGATAGTGTCGTGATACATCCCCCTACAAGAAATGAAATAACGTCTCCAACAATAAACCAACATCTTTCGCTGAAAAAGCTCCATCTAGGACAACTTATAAATAGACAAAAAATCAATTTACTTACGACAAATTCAACTACGCACTTTATCTCAACATGGGTCATATTAGTCCCAATAATTACGATCATTATATTGCTGGTATGGTTAAGATTAAACAGTTCGAAGAAAAGTCAACAAACACAAATACAAACAGAGGCATCACCATCAACCGCTCCTTCAAGAGACAACGACAATATATGCAAGCTTGCACTTTGCAACTTGTATCAACATAAATTCATATTTATTATTATTTTATCTTTCTTAATTGCAAGATTGCACTTTGCAACTTGCAACAATGTAGTATTATAACTTTGTAAGCATCTTCTATGCACATTCCAATGTATCTAACAGTAATATAAAACCTTGTTTGGCACCTTCAGTGCATTAAATAAAATGTATCTTTCAATTCTAAGAAATATTGTTTGGCACCTTCAGTGCATTAAATAAAATATATTGTATCAAGTTTTAGTTTGTAAGTTGCTGTTCAAGAATAAAGTCTAAAAAACTATTCCAAAGGAATAGGAAAAAATAATTTTTTTTAATAAAGTTTTAATAGAAAACTTATGTCGTGCCCGCGTTCTATGAGATTGTTGCATTGCTCGATACGCAACATTCTTACGTTCAGTCGCTAGCTTGCATTCATCATCAAACCAGTCGTTCCGATTTTTACGACTGCTGCCTAAGATGGAGTTGGCAGTACTAATGACAGTATGAGTTATTTTAGTCATTTAAAAAATTAATTTTATGCTTATGGACAGTTTTTCTCTAATAACATTCATTTTTGAAATTCTTATAGTCTTTTACTTAAGAGCAAGTTCGTGCGACCCAGTCGTACATTTTATTCGTTCCTGTTCGTGTACCCAGTTTGATTTTGCTGATGATGATAAGGTTGGGAGTTTTCAATATCGATCCAATTATGTCCTTGATGAAGTGCTTTGTAGCTGTGTCTCTTATTATCCTTTTGATTTATTAATTCTCTCTGGATTTCACGCACAGAATATAACTGTCGTTCAGTCAGCGCACTTGTCCATATAAATAGCCCTATTAGCGGCATTGTTGGTCCTTAACTACTTCTGAGCCACGACACGTAAGGCACTAAAGAATAAAGATACGTTATTTATGTTCATGATTAAGAGATTATCAGGTGATTATGAGAAACAACAAGTTCGATTGAGTCCTTGGAGATTCAATAAACATGTCGATATTTTTGGATAACTTTTACTTCGGGTATGTACCAGGATGATTTTAGAGAAAGTATTGTTACAACTTCTGGTGCTAGTTTCTTAGTCAATAGGTCTAGGTTCTCGACGAGCCGCGTTACCCGCTATTTTAATATTTAATATAGATATTTGCAAAAGGTACATTGGGGATCTGATGGTATATCTCACCGAGTGATGAAAATTTTATTGCTGTTTTATGATCGTGAACAGATTTTGAAGGGTGTTGCATAATTTTGTATAACCAATGTCCTGAAAACCCTTTCAGAATTAGTACTTCACACAAAATGAGGTTGTAATGTTTCATCTGGGCAGAGTGAATATGCAGACATTCTACTGGCAACTAAGAAACATCAGATTCTCATCTTTTCAAGACATCGATTGTTCCTTTGAAAATGACGTAACTACTGGGGAAAATAATATAATCTGGATAAATCCCCGTCCGTCTTCAACGACATGTTGCAGAGCACTAAAATTTGAATATAAAAAGGAAAAATTTAATATCACACGAGAAGAGAAAAACCGTGTGGAAAATGAAAGTCAAGAACTGGAAGTGAACTCAATCACTGTTGAAATGCATGTTGTCAAAACTAAACACCATCTTTATTTTATATGATATATGGAAAAGAAGCTGAAGCTGTGACAAATACTCGTACCAGTTCTGCGAGCAAGTGTATTATTTGTGGAGCTAAACCTTGAGAGATGAATGACTTATCCAAGTTGCAATCTAAGATCCTTAATGAAGAAGCTTTTAGTCTAGGACTGCTACCACTGCATACACGGATTCGATTTATGGAGTACATATTGCACCTGGGATATAACTTAAGCTTTAAAGCGTGGAGAGCTAATTAGCCTACTCGTGCTATCAAGGAAGAGAAAAAAAATGAATTCAAGCGGAATTCATATAAGAAATTGGAATAAAAATTGACGTTGAAAAGCAAGGAACTGGAAAACGAATGATGGCAATACTTCACGTAGATTTTTCGGAAATTCAAATGTGGCCGCAGATATCACCAAAATAGACGTTAGATTGATAACCAGACTCGCAGTGATATTGCAAGTTATTTGGAGCAATTTTTCAATCGATACCCAAAAAATTAAGACCTACTTATATAGTGAAAAAAAAACAGCTAAGCTCGCGATATCGTTATACACTTGGTATCACATGCCCGCAACTGTTCACAAAATTTTACTACACGGAAAAAAAGAGGAAAGTAATAGAAAGAGCATCCTTGCCAGTTGGATCACTTTCAGAAGAATAATGCAGGAATAAGGACTACAAGTACTATAGGACTCATCCTAGGGTGGCTCGATTTTTTTTTTTAAATTGAGTTTTCGGGCACTACCCAAAAGTTTGAATTTAATACACAATAATATTCAAAAAATGGTCAAAATCGGTTGTACTTTTTTGAGCAAATTAAAAACAAAACAAATGGAATGGTTCCAGTCGGGGTACCAAAAATAACTACTTTTTTAAAAAAAATTTTCAACTATTAACTAACTTTAACTAATTTTTAAAATATTTATAAAATTTTGAAAAAAATCGTATCATTTTTAAGTCTCGAAAAAAACGTGTGAGGGGGGGAATTCAAAAATAATAATCTACCAAGTTTCACGAAAATCGGCCGAGCCGTTTAGGCTGTAGTCTAGGGTAGCCAGATATGTTTAGATGAAACTAGTACTGGAGTTTCAAAAACCCGGACTTTCCCGGACAAATGAGGATTGAAAAAAGAGTACAAAACAAGGACAGAATAAACTCATTTATATTGTAAGAGGAAACAAAAAATTGTATTAACATTTAAATAAAAATAAATATTTAGTTTAAAAATCACATTTTTAAGTTACAAAACATCTTTGAGGTATAAAAAAAGGAACTTCATTTGTTTTTTTTTTTTAATAAATAGCATTTACAGTGCTTGTTGTACTTTTCATTACATCTAATACTGTTAAGTATAATCACTAATGCTTTTTTGTTAATTTAATTCCTTTGTTAAAATAATTCCTTTGACGGAATCAGGTAACAGTTTGTTTCTATCTTTTGTCCACGTGAATTTAATAACGTTTTCTTTACAGCCGGAATCATCAAGCTTCTTCAAAATAGATTTAATTTTAAGTGGAACAAAATCGTTATCGATTCGCTCGTAAATATTATTGACAATATTTTGTAAAATTTCCACGGTTTCAATAATAGAAATGTCTTGTTTTTCAAGTTTTTGAATATTGACGTTGAATGTTGACATGAGAGAATGAACCAAAAATAAATACGCCTCGCTTAAGTCGTCTTTAAAAAATGTTTGCAATATTTTAGGCGGATTCTCGTACATAAGTAAAAGACGTTCAACAGAAAGATAGAGAGAAAGCCATCTGGTTTTCGAATGGTATAAGAAAGGCTTATATTCATTTTCAAGAAATTCAGAAAAATCCCGAAGTCTTTCCGTTTTGACTGTGTAGATAGAGAAATAGTTGTATATTTTTACAATTATGATATCGGCGTCAACTGGTAAAGTATCACATCCATGGTAGATCGCATTGACTAATGTGGTGGACATCCTATACCTATCATGTTTTGGTTGACTAAAGATTTTAACTTCGAATAGACATTGTTCGAACCTTTCCTTTGTCTTCCACCAAAATTGGTATTGCAATAATTGTCAGCGCAAAATCCACTTACTTTTGATAATAAGATATTTTGTGTAAGAGCTTTAACAATAAGTTGGGCAGTTGTTCTATAATTTCTTTTCTCATATATTGGATCTGTTCGTTCACTTAATTTTAATGGGCCTCGGTTCATTTTTGAATAACCATTTAATTATAAGTAGCATAAAAGTAAATAGATACACAATGGGTAAAAGGAGTACAATCCCGGACAATTATCAAAAACTATCCCGGACCTCCCCCACACAGTGAAAAAAGAGTACATGTCCGGGAAAATACGGACGGATGGCAACCCTACTGTAGTCGAACAGACAGATAAACAGACAGAATTTTGAGACCCCGTTTTTTAGTCTTCGCTATCATCGTAATGCCAACTTTGATCAAAATCTCGAGTTCAATTTTGTGTACGGCTTATAACTTGACTTATAGTACCTAAAAGTCGCAAGTAAAAATTAGCAGGTATTTAAGAGAAGGCTTACTTTGGTGTACCCTAAAACAAATTGATGACTCGTGCTCGTTTATTTTATAACCTGTAAAAACACTCATTTCCTTCATTTATGCGACTTCCTATCAAAGCCGGCATTTTCTGACCATGTTCCTTAAAAGCCCTCATACAAATTTAGGTTTGAGGTATGAAGTCCAGAGTTGAAAAAGTTGCTATACAAAAATGGTATAGACTTAACAAAAAAGTATTCATCAGTTTAATACTTTGCGCAGAGTTGCGTCCAAGCATTATTACATTATATTTAAGGCTCTGGGATCTTGGCTGGTTATTCGCAAAAAAACAATGCCATCAAGGTAATTGGTCAGTAATTGGTCAAAAAATGTCAACTAGTTTTGGAAAATATAGAAAATATGTGATCAAGGCCCAAACTTTTTTAAGGTCACCATCGTAGATTATGCATTTTATTGCTTCACAATAAATGACCTATACTCTGTCCAATAAAAATATGCAGTGTGGGCAAGATAGAACGTTTGCCTCGCATTCTGGCTACAGTGAATTGCATAAATCTGTCCTTCATTAAAGCTCTCACAGGGTTATCGTAGTGTTGATTTTAAGTGGACCCTTTTTTTTAAAGCTCTAAAATCAAAAGCACCTCAACAGAAACCCAAGAAAAAAAAACTGAACAAGTTACGAAATGAACAAGGGTAACTCTTAACGCACATCAATATTTAATTCTCTTCAATTTCTTGTAATGAATGTTGATTCATTACTCCTGTTTAAGATCAAAATATTTTTCCTCATAATATATTCAAAAAGTGACTCACCCTTTGCGTTTATATCTGTGCTCCCAACCGTATGTGATGAGCGTTTTCATCGTAGCACACCAGAAGGTCCCTTCTTAATAAAGGGTGGTCCAACGAAAACGCACGATGTTAACTGTAAATAAAACAAAAAGTTTTCAGAGAATTATCTTAATATTATTTATTATGAAAGAAGGCAATTATGTGTGAAACAAAATATCGGACAAATGCTTGCCACAGCTTCGGTGGCATACCTCTATCCGATGGTCCATATTTTCAATGACTCGGAGACATAATTGAAATTCAATGTCGTTAATATGCCGAATTAGCCCATCCTTTAGCTCTTGAATTGTTCTTGGCTTATTGACGTAAACTTTTTCTTTTAAATATCCCCAAAGAGAGAAGTCCAACGGTGTCAAATCACATAAAAGTGGCGGCCAATTAACATCGCCACGACGCGACGTGAGATAACACGGCCATTGAATTTCTCGCGCAAAAGAACCATTGTTTCGTTGGCTGTGTGGCAAGCACATATCATCCAGGTCCATAATCTCAATTTCTGGCCACAAGAAGTCCGCTATCATCTGGCGATACACCATTTACGGTAACTGCTTGGCCGACCTCATTTTGGAAGAAGTACGGCCCGATGAAGCCGCTAGCTCATAAACCGCACCAAACAGTAACTCTTTGTATATGCATCGGTTTTTCAACAATCACTCATGGATTCTCATTGCACAAATGTGGCAATTCTGCTTTGTTGACGAATCCACTGAGGTGAAAGTGTGCCTCGATGATTGATGAATTGAAGATGATTTTCTTTGTAAAGTCACACTTCACTTCTGTCTGTTACTGTTTAACCAACTATTGAATCTTTTAAGCGTGTAAATTCAAATCTTCATTCAAAACTCGCATCAGTGATGTTCGTGAGATGTTCATTTCTTGCGCATGACCGACGGTGCCGGCGAGTCGAGATTGACGGCTCTTCTGCCTCACTATCGCGAACAACAGCTATGTTTTCCACAGAACGAATTGGGCGAGCCTGCACAGGTGTTTTCACATTTCCTACAGACCCGGTTTGCTGACATTTCCGCACAATTCTATACCCATTGTGGACACATTTGGTCGATTATGCTGACCAAAAAAATCACGAAGTGCAGGAAATGCATTTTGATTTGAACGCCCATTTTCGTAGAACGCTTCAACAAAACGCGCTGCTCAATTGTGTAGCTCTCCATGGGTGAATTTGAAACTTGACGTTAAGGTATAACTCACAATTAACATCGTGCATTACGTGTGGTCCACCCTCTAGAAAAACGATTTCAATATAATCTTACTCACAGTTTGTTGTACCTTAGTTCAAAGATAAAAAACGCTTAATGGAAAACGCTTTATAAAAGACAAGTTCATTCGATAAAGTGGTGCATTTTGTTGATTAAAATTTAACTAGGTTAAACTTTGTCTTCAGTTTCCTTTGAATTTCACAAATTCAATAAAGTTTCAAAGATTAAACCGCAATTCACATTTCTACACTTGGGGTCAAATGCTAAAAATAAAACCAAATTGACATTTGCATCACATCTCTATTTTAATTGCATTACACTGTAAGCTCTCATCTACCCAGACTGCACCGAGGACCAAGTACTCGTAAATGCGACCCAATGGTGGATTTTAGTTTTTGTTTTTATATCTTTTGAAAAACTTTTAAAATCTCCTGTGCTTGAATTTTATATTTTTTTCGTGTTCTTTGTTTTTGCTGCGTAGAGAAATAATTCTAAAGTTCTACCTTGGATCCTTAAATCCTTCAATGCATTGCTGTACTGTTTAAATCCATAGATTAAGATACACAGCTTTAATTGAGTATTAAATTTTCATGATGATTGATTTTAGTTTAAATTTCATCCGTTTATCATGGACGAAAGTCTTTGATTTAAAAAAAAAAAAACAAGATTTATGGAAAAACGTCGAGTAAAGTAAGTGATATCGTTCCTATAGGAAAATTTAATATTTCACTCAAAAAGAAAGTCTTTTCGCCATCGTTAGAAAAACTTACATTATAGAAAGGTAAATTTGGAATTTCAAGGAGTGAACTTGGTTATCTTTATTTTTTAAATGGGACGGAAGAGACAAAAATTTTTGTTTGCAATGGAAAGATTTATGTAAGTCCTACAAACTATGAATAGAGTTACTGAAGTTCAAAAGCCGCTGCTAATAAAAATCCATCTTAGAATGGATGCTTATTACAGAATGACTCGACAGAGGTTGAATAATGACCTTAAAAAATGACATGAGGGTGGTAGGGCAATGAGTGGGAGTTACAGAAAATTTTTACCACAGAGGAAAAATTCAAATGCCAAAATGATAAGGTCTATACTAGGAATTCTTAAAAATTATGCGAAAGAAATCAATGGTTTGTCAGGAATAAGCTGAGGAAGTAATACCACGTTGTGAGTAAAAATTGAATCAAAAGGGAAGCTGAAATATATGGGCCGAACTCCCAAAACAGTGGCAGGCGAAAGTGCTTCTTTAGAGCTACAACCAAGAACTAAGGAATATCCTCAGAATAATTACGAGTTTCCACACTGGTCATTGAAAAAAAGCCTCAGTATTCTTGGCCTAATAACTAGTGTCACATGCAAATTCTGTACTACGCACGAGGAAACACCGGAACATATAACAGGGTGCATTTTACGTTCCAGGTCGATGTAGTTTTTTTTTTTTTTTGATATTAAATAATAATGAAATAGAATTTGATTTATTGTTCCCTGACATTATGTATGGAATGTGTTGTCGTTCAAGTGACCGTGACCCAAAGGCGACCTCTTTTAAGCACATTTTGCATGACAATTTCGCAGACTTCTGTTGTTGTCCTTCTGTTGAATGTTGTCCTTAAACAATGAAGATATATGAAATACAAGAATTATTTCAGTTTGAGAAGAGTCATCATCATCATCGGCTCGACAACCGGGTTCCGGTCCTGGCCTCTTTCAACAAGTCTCTCCACCTATCCCGGTCTCTAGCCGACGCCATCCAGTTGCGCACCCCAAGGCTTCGGGCGTCCTGGTCTACGCCATCTCTCCAGCGCAAGCATGGTCTACCACGCTGTCGTCTACCATAGAATGTACCACAAAGAACTTTCCGAGCAGGTTCCTCTTCGCTCATGCGAGCTAGGTGCCCTGCCCACCGGAGTCTACCGAGCTTAATTTTTGTCACGATATCTGCTTCAAGGTAGATTGCGTACAGTTCATGATTGTACCGTCTCCGGAATCGTCCTTCCTCACATACGGGGCCAACAATTCTCCTTAAGACTTTTCTCTCGAACGCAGCTAAGAGGTCGGAGTGCCTTTTGCTAAGCACCCAAGTCTCGGATCCATATGTGAGTACTAGCAGGACCATGGTCCTGTAGAGCAGCAGTTTTGAAGTTATGGTAAGTTTTCTGGATTTGAAGTGCTTTGACAGACTATAGTAGGCTCTGTTGGATTTGAGAAGCCGCCCGCGTATTTTTTCTTCTATATTGTTATCGGCTGCTACTATTGGCCCAAGGTATTTAAAGGATTGCACCACTTCAAATTCGTGCTCCGCAACCTTGATTGTTTGACCAACTGTTCCTCTCGCATTCGACGCCACCATGTACTTTGTTTTACCTTCACTAATGTGCAGCCCCAGATTTTGTGCCGCCTGCTCGATCTGGATGAAGGAATCGTGTACAGCTTGTTCGGTTCTTCCGATGATGTCGATGTCGTCTGCGTAAGCCAGTAACTGGCTGGACCTGTTGACGATGGTCCCTCTTGTTGCCGTGCCAGAGTCACGGATTGCTTTCTCCAACGCCAGGTTTAAGAGGAGGCAGGCCAAACCGTCCCCTTGTCGGAGTCCATTAAAGATGTTGATTGGTCTGGATAGCAATCCGGCTATTTTACTTGGCTTGTTACGTTGGTCATGGTCAACCTACATAGTCGTGTCAATTTATTTGGGATGCCGAATTCTCTCATGGCTTCGTAAAGTTCTACCCTGGCTATGCTATCATAGGCGGCCTTAAAGTCTATAAACAGATGGTATGTTGGGATGTTAAATTCTAGACATTTTTCCATCGCCTGCCTAAGGGTAAAGATCTGATCAGTTGTTGATTTGCCTGGAATGAAACCACACTGATATTGTCCGATGACGGTTTTAGCGTATGGGGTTATCCGGTCTTGTAGGATAGAGGAGAGTATCTTATAGGCGGTACTCAACAACGTGATACCTCTATAATTGCTGCACGTTGTGACATCTCCCTTCTTATGTATGGGGCATATTAAACCTTTTCGCCAGTCTTCTACTTCTGGCATTTCTTCCTGCTCCCATACGTGTACTATAATATCATGAATTGCTTGACGTAAGGCTGGCCCGCCGTGATGGAATAATTCGGCTGGTATGCCATCGGCTCCCGGGGCTTTGTTCTGTTTAAGCCGGCCTATAGCCTTCTCAACCTCTTCTATGCTTGGTGGCGGCAACATAGAGTATTCTTCTTGAAGTAGTGGAGCCTCCACTTCTGCAGTGAGCTGACCATTTAGCAATTCATTAAAGTACACTTCCCATCGCTCCAGTATGCTTTCAGGATCGGTGATCAGATTTCCCTCTCCGTCCTTGCAGTATGTGCAGCGTGGTGTGTACTGCGTCATGTTTCGGACGGATTGGTAGAACTTCCGCGCCTGGTGCGGACCTCGCTCTCGGCTATTTTCTATTTCACAGATTAGGTTCTTCTCCCAGGCTGATTTTTTTTGTCTGTGTAGCCGTTTTCTATTCTTCTGAGCTCTTTATATTCCTCTTCGCGTGCCCGCGTTCTATGAGATTGTTGCATTGCTCGGTACGCAACATTCTTACGTTCAGTCGCTAGCTTGCATTCATCATCAAACCAGTCGTTCCGATTTTTACGACTGCTGCCTAAGATGGAGTTGGCAGTACTAATGACAATATTCTTAAGGCGTGTCCACTTCTCATTTACGCCCAGCATACTGGCTCCAGGACTTACTCTCCCTAAATCAAGTGATTCTAGGGCGAGTCCTAACGCATTACCAAAGGTGTTACTGGTGTTTTCATTGCGCAGGGCAGCCGTTTTGATTCGAACCTGATCGGCGGATGCAATGCGTCTTCGCAAGGCAATCCGCCCTTGGAAAACCATACCAACAAGATAGTGATCCGAGTCGATATTGGCACCTCGGTACGTTCGTACCGTCATCAAGTTCGAGTAGTGGCGACGGTCTATCAACACGTGGTCTATTTGGTTACGAGTGACTCCATCAGGTGATACCCAGGTGGCTTTGTAGATATCTTTACGCGGGAACCTGGTACTCGCAACGACCATGTTTTTCGATCCTGCCAATTCTAAGACTCGAAGTCCATTGTCATTAGTGTTCTCATGCAAACTATGGGTGCCTGCGTAATGCCTGAATACCGGCTCCCGACCTATTTTTGCGTTCAAATCCCCAAGGATGATTTTAACATCATACCTTGGACAGGCATTGAGGGCCCTCTCGACTTGTTCGTAGTAAGTCTCTTTTTCTTCGTCTGAGGACTCCTCCGTAGGTCCGTGAACGTTAATGAGGCTGATGTTCGTAAATTTGCCTCGCACGCGAAGCGTGCATAGCCTTTCGCTTATAGCGTTAAAGCCGATGATGGTAGACTTCATTTTTTCGCTGACTAGGAAGCCTACCCCGAGCACATGGTGTTTTGTATGACAGCTATAGTATATGTCATATTCTTTCTTCTGTAGAACACCATTCCCTGTCCATCTGATTTCTTGAAGAGCTGTTATGTCAGCTTTATATTTTGACAGGGCATCGGCTAGCTGCTGAGCAGCTCGAGCTCTATAGAGCGATCGTACGTCCCATAAGAAAATTCGTAAATCATTTTTCAGTTTTCGTTGCGTTGGTTGTCTTCGTGTGATCAGTCCGTTTCCGAGGCTTGTTGTCGGTCTCGTAATTCAAAAGTTTTACGGGACAGGGAATTAACCTGTCGCCAACCTGAGGAACCAGCCTGATCATATTAGCCAAACCTTTTTAAAGGCTTGTTTCTAGCGGCCGCCACGAAGAGGCTATGATCAGACTTCCACCAGTCCCGAATAGTTACGGCACGTGCATGTTTTCGTATGCTACATGTTATTCCCCCTATTCGTCTGATGGCTGACCGCCATTGACGATTGGATTTAATTCACTTGAAAGCTCAAGTTACCTCAACTCCAAAGTGCGTTTCGCCCCAGATACGACGCAAATATTGGTCGATGTCCCAAAGTATAGAGGCTTAGTTGATTTGTTGATTTACACCGTTTCCTTCTAGTAGATATCCTCAGAAGAAGAAATCGGGAAGGTTCCAGAGCATTATTGGGGCTTGGCACATGATTAACACTGAAGAAGTCACATACTTTTCTCCACATATTTAAAATTGAACAATTATTTAAATAATGCCAACATGTTTTCGCTGCGTTATATGCTTCATAATAAATTGTTATCGACAACTCTCTACAACTGTCAAATTTCATTCCTACAAAATGTCAACAAGAAAATTCGACATTGTGATGTACTTTGTTATCAAAGGCTGAGGTTGCGCTCGCCGTTTGAGTTTCGTGTTAGATTTCATACTTTTATTTGGTAGATACTGGATAAGAGTTTCAAGTTGTAGATCAGCACCTACTATCAACAGCTTTCGCTGGATCTCAACGGCTTCCACCGGCTATCAATGGTGTGCACCGTTTATCAACAGTTTTCGTTTGCTATCAACAGCTTTAGCCTGCTTATCAAAGGCTTACGTATATTTTCAAGGGCTCTTCATCTCTGGTGGGGAACAATTACCTTCGTGTTTCTGGAGCTGTACACGTTCTATTACTTTGGGTACCTTTTCACCACTCTTTTTTTGTTTTTTTGAATTCATTTTTTATTTTTAAATCAATTTATAACTATATTAAAGCTAGACAAAAAATTGAAGAAAAACTAGGATACTTATCCAATAATTTACAACGAACTTACTGCCCCTATGCGGGCGCTCTAAGCTTAAATATATCTTAATTTTAATACCTTTCGGCCTAAAAACAATCCTTAAATTAAACTATGTAAGTCGGCCAAGACAACTCGACAACTTTCCCTATCATTAGACAATCACCGGAACTGGTTCTCCTGTCTCATTCTGTCCCTCCGGTCCCGATCGGACACAGGCCTACTGAACCGAAAGCGCTCTGCTCCGGCTTGTAAAGGATGTCTCGACTATAAGGCTAGGCGAGTTACATATGATATAGATTCTACAAGCGGGCCCACCCAACAACCAAATACAGCATTAAAACACCAGTACATTTAGGTCAGCAACCAAATGCAACATTAACAATAAATGCAACACCAGCACATTTGGGTCAACAGCTTGTTCGATCACTAATAAAGAGTCAACAATCAATAGATGCAGCGTCAACAAATTATAGCTATATAAGAAAAGATATTGTAAACGTGGAGACTCTGAATAGTCGCAGCGACGACGCTTGGAAAAAATAAATGGCGCGCACATTCAATTTTTAGTTTCGCAACTGCTTGCGCTTGGTTCGAGCAACTAAAAAGTTTGTGTTCTGACACAAACTAAACGATTGCCTAAAATGAGTTCGCTATTTTGTGTAACATATGCTACGTAGCCCGTCCCTTCAGATCAATAAACCACGGGGATTAAGAGAAGAAAAAGGTCATTTGGTTTGCGACACAAATTAGTTTATTTAAGTAGTTAGTACATATGTATGTATTCACACGTTAAAGATTATACTATTAACATCCTTGATCGACAGAAATATTAGAGTGAGGGGAACAAAAAAGCTTAGTAGAGGGGTCAATGAGGCCAATGACCAGTGGGTGTGCAAGAAAGATTTACTTTGCCATTGCAAAGGTAAAAAAATTCGTAACAGTACGGGTCAGAGGTTTGTTACCCGTTTAGATTTAACGGATAAGAAATATTTCCGTAATATACGTGAAAAAAACTTAAACTTAATTTAAAGGTGAAATTATTTAAATAAGTGAAAAAAAATCGATTGAGTGATAAAATAAAATATATTTATGTAAGTAGAAGTTCGTCCTAACGATAAATTGTAGTATATTAACATAGAAGGAGGAAGCTCTTTGGCACATTCCGTGGTAGTTTACACCTATCATACATTAACAAAAGCAGAGGTAAATTTTAAATGAAAATAGGAATATAAAAAGGTATAAATTATAATAAAAGTTTCACGATATCCTGTAGGTTAAGGGTTAAAAAATGTTCTCTTGTCCGCTGGTCTATTTTTGGCATATCGACGGTTAACTATGAATACCTCCTAACATACATTTTTGTAAAATTCACTTTTTGATGCAGTTTCGTTAATAATTTCCATCTGCTTCGCTGAATTTTTAAAATTTCAACTATTTCACATCATAGATATTCAAAACTGATAATTATGCATAAAATTTTATTATTATACGTTTTAATTTTGAGACTATAATCAGTTTCTTGTGTCCCCTGTAAAGTTTACAAAATGCGACATAGGAGATATTCATAGTTAACCGTCGATATACATATCAACACCGCATATTAGTATATATATATGTATATTAAATATATATATACATGGAGATATCGATCTTGGATCAACGGAGATAACCCTGGCCTCTGCGTGATTTGCTGTAAAAGGCCTCAGAAAAAGGACTATTAGAATTACCGTAGAGTAGTCAGTTCGTCACGTAACGAGTGATTTTTTAAGAGCTATCGGAAATTTAAGAAAAAACACATACAATTCAGAAAAATGCATGAAATCTTTATTTGAATCGATATTTCATGCAAATGTTGGCCGCGGCTGGGCGTCAAATGTTCCATCCGCTTAGTCCAATTTTGGCATACTTTTTCTAACATTACTGCCGGTATCTCAGGAATAAATGCTTCAATGTTCGCTTTCAGTGAGTCAATCGAAGCGGACTTGTTGCTATAAAAATGAGCCTTAACATAGCTCCACAGAAAATAGCCTAGAGGCGTTAAATCGCACGATCTAGGTGGCCAATTGACCGGCCTTAAACCTGAAATAAACTGTATACTGAACTCGCCTCTCAATAATTGGTCCATTGTTATGCGTGCTGTACGGCACGTGGCATTGTCTTGTTAAAACCACATGTCATGCAAGACAAGCTCTTCCAGTTTTTGCAAAAAAAGTTTGTTATCATCGCACGGTAGCGGTCACCATTCACAGTATCGTTGCGGCTCTCATCATCTTTGAAGAAATACGGCCCAATGATTCCGCCAGCCCATAATCGCACCAAACAATGACTTTTTCTGGATGCATTGGTACTCGTAGCTCTTGCAACGCTTCTAGCTGCTCTTCACTCCAAATACGGCAGTTCTGCTTGTTCACGTATCCATTCAACCAGAAATGAGCTTCGTGGCTGAACACAGTTTTTCGATAAAAAAAAAGTGGATCTTCGGCCAACTTTTCAAGAGCCCATTCACCATATAAATTCGGCGTTGTCGTTGGGCTTCATTTCTTGCACCAGCTATATTTTAAAAGGCATCACACCCAAATCCTTCCGCAAAATTTTCCACGTAGTAGAGTTACAGAGGCCCAATCGCTGCGAGCGGCGCCGAATGGATAATTCATGGTCATCTCGTCACTAACACTATAGTAACACTGGCCTCAGTTCGCACTCTACGTAAGCGTGTTGATGGTTTAATGTCCAACAATGTAAATTTGGTTTGAAATTTAGTCACAATAGCACGAACAGCCGCCTCAGTAGGTCGATTAAGCTGACCATAAAATGGAAGAAGCGCGCGATGAACCTTAACAGTGTACGCATTTTAATAATAAAATTCAATAATTTTCAAGCGTTGTTCGTTTGTCAGACGATGCATGGTTAAATTATAGACCAAACTGAAGATGTTTAACAGTGACGCAAGACACGAAACGTGCGTGAGCTGTCAAAGCCAGCGTTGCCAAAAAGAAAATAGAAAAAAAATCACCCATTAGAATTTCAGTGTTTCGTAGTGTAGTACTACTTCGGGAAGTCACTATACAGTTTATAATCAAAAGTCCCAAGTTCAAAAACTTTGAGCAACATCTAAAAATAAAGCTGAACATACATATCTGTGCCTTTTTGCCCATACCCGTCGTTCGATGCACTTGGTTTATCGTGGACTGCTTATTCCTTAATCCAAACTGATTGCTCGGAATTAGCCATTTCAGTAGAAGTTTCTCGAAAACTTTTGCCATAATTGGTATAAGAGATAAGATACTAAAGTAAGATCTTACTTTTGTGGCTTAGGTAGAACAATTATTTCTGCAATTTTCCAATGATGTTGCACATACATATATAAAATGAGCGAAAAAGATACAAGACTTCTTACTTTTCAAGGAACATAAAAAAACCGTTTTAAGAATTGTTATTATGCTACACACAAACCAAATTCAACACAATAATCGGCTTGTGTACAGCATACAAGCTACTCTTGAAATAAATTCAAAAAATTCAAACCTTTTAACAATACAAACAAATGCTCCCATAAAACTTCTAATTCTACATTACACAAAATCAAATGTATTATCAGAGAAACATACTTTTTATTAATTCTCGAGGGGCTTTGAGATAATTACTTATTTTCTTGTTACACTTTATCCCTATGCGAACAGACAGTTTACTTATTTCTCTTACACCGGTTGCCAAGAACTTTGTGCAGACACACGTATCGATCGAAAAACTTTTCACTTAAGCTGATGAATTAAACAAAATTGAAACAAAACAAAAAAAGAAATTTCCTTAGAAAATTTGCCATTAATTTTTACTTGCGACTTATAGGTACTATAAGGCAAGTTATGCATTCGTAAAAAAAATCGAACTCGAGATTTTGATCAAAGTTGACATTACGATGATAGCGAAGACCAAAAAAGTGGGTCTCGCAATTCTGTCTGTCTGTCTGTCTGTCTGTCGGTTCGACTACAGCCTAAACGGCTCGGCCGATTTTCTTCAAACTTGGTAGATATGGGTTTTAATTTTTTACCCCCGGACGTTTTTTTCTATTTTTTTTTAGGACCAAAAATAACGGTACCTGCCATACGATTTTTTTCGAAATTTTATATATATTTTTTTTTCTCAAAAACTGTCCCACAGAATTTTT
Source organism: Chrysotoxum bicinctum (assembly GCA_911387755.1). Taxonomy (NCBI): domain Eukaryota; kingdom Metazoa; phylum Arthropoda; class Insecta; order Diptera; family Syrphidae; genus Chrysotoxum; species Chrysotoxum bicinctum. The sequence continues at coordinate 204,578,686 of OU426988.1, forward strand.
TTAAAAAAATTTGAAAAATTTCATTTGGTTAAAACTAGCTAATGGTTGAAAAAAATTTTCCAAAAAATTGTTATTTTCGGTAGCCCCCCTGGGTCTATTTTTTTTGTTTTTGATTTTCTCGAAAACGGTACGACCGATTTTAATAATTTTTTTTATGCCAAAGCTCCTCCTAAGTTTGAATATTATTATTATTACATATTCAAATTTTCAATTTTTAATTTTTTGGATTTTAAAAAAAAAAATCAAAATTTTTTTTTGGAAACTCAATATTTCTAAAACCCCATGCTCGATTTTTTTCAAACTTGGCAAATAAAAGTTTCTTAATATAACCTACAAGATTTGAGAAAAAAAATTTTGTTTTATCTAAAACTAACGGTACCTTCCATACAAATTTTAAAAAATGGTTTTCGAAAATCGCATTTTTCTCGAAAACGGTTCCGAGAATTTTGCTAAAATTTTTTTTCTTTCGATTAATCTTTACGATTTATTATTTAATAAAAAAAAATTTTAAATCTAGATATTACTGATTGTACCTACCATAGAACGATTTTATCGAATTTTGAATTTCTCATTATCGACTTAACGGATTTTAATGAATTTTTTTATAAAAAAGCTCCTAAAAAGTTTAAAAAACATTGGATTTAAAAACTTAAGAAAAAATATTTTTTCAATTTTTATAAAAAAAAAGTAATTTTTTTTTTGAAAAATTCGATATCTCAAGAACGGCTTAGTATTTTTTTTTGGAAATTAGACTTTTATTCGTACAATAATAAAAACTTAAGGTTGGCGTACCAAAGTTTTTTCTTAAAAATGTTTTAAAAATTTTGTACATAAAAGCTTATTTTTTTAAGGAACCACTACAACGACTTATAATTTTTGTTCCTGCATAAATTCATATTTGCATTTCATTCTGTTTTTATCTCTTACTACTTAAAGAATTTAAAAAAATTCATTTTATCCTTATAAACAGTTTTTTCTAATAACATTCGTTTTTAAAATTCCTAGTCTCTTACATAGGAGCAAGTTCGTGCGACCCAGTCGTGCATTTTATTTTTTTTATTTTGATTTGAAAATAAAAGATTTCTGTTCTTTATTTTGGATTGAATATGAATGGAATAAATAATCCTTGGGTATAATTTGTTATGACTTTGGGAAGCCTAAGCAATTACATAGAAAATATTCTTCCTTTTGTGGAAGTTTGAATTTTCTCGAAGGACAGTATTCCGAATTCATGCAGTAAGCCTCAAATGTGAGAGAATACCCATGAGCTGTAACTTTCTGGGGGACGGTTTATGAATTGGTTTATTAATAAAACGCACGACCGCTTCGTACGTGCCAGCTCCCTTAAGTAGGTATTAATGCTATAAAGAGGTTAGGCATCGAAGATGTTAGGATATGGTTTATAAATATTGTAAAAGCATAAGTATCTACTTTAACTTTACGGCTGAATAGAGAATGCTGGTCTTGGAAGTTTGCCATATTAAATTCTTTACTTAAAAAGATTGAAAAGGCCCATTCCATTATCAAAAAAAAAATACTTATCTAGCAAACCACAAAGCTAAATTGCTCATGGGAATTTCACAGGTTTTCAATTTAGTTGATAACTTAAAATAAAACTCGGTCCCAACCCAGTGGAAGGTTGTTGATGGTAGTAAACTAGAGAGGGGGGAGAAGTGTTCCCACTAAAGCATTTCTTCTTTCATCCAGGCGGCAGCGGATGAAATCCCCTTAGGGTGGACTACTTAATGAACACCTTACAGGGCTATACTACGACATATTCGGAACTCAGGCCTGTAAGGAGCGGTTTATTATGCTCCCCGTTCTTGGAGTAATACTAAGGACCTGGCTCTCTAGGTCTAGGCTGTGCCGTCGGAGTGACTTTCCGGCCACATAAAATAATCTTAGTTGCGAAGCAAAAACAAGACTCGGATACGGACGGATTCTCTGATGACGAAACGTGCTAAAGAAATGGAATGTTAGGTCTCTTAGGAGACCACGCGTGCAGCCGAATAATTAGCGAAGGCCCCAATTTGCTATAAAGCAAATACTACCGCCATCCAAGAAATGCGATAGGACTCACCGGGGAAACGATAATCGAAAGACTGCGATCTCTTCTACAGCGACTGTTATTGAGAACAAACGCAGCGTTTATTTGGATGCGGATTTGTTGTTGAAATTGGAACTAGGCTCAGGCAAAAAGTCTTTAGTTTCAACTGCGTAAACGAGCGCCTCACGACAGAGGAGAAAAATGAAGACACCAAAGACATAGTCTTCGAGCTCCTGGATAAAACAGACGAGCAGTGCCCTAGTTATGACATTAACATTTTTCTAGGAGATTTTAACGCCAAGCTAGGAAGATAAGACATCTTTGGTGACACGGTTGGAAGTTAAAGCCTTCAAGACAGCACTTCCGATAACGGATTCAATTTGATCGACTTCGCTGTCGGGTGGGATGTTTGTTATGATAGCTAGTACGCAGTTTAAGCATCTCGATATTCACAAAGGGACATGGAGTTCTCCTGATCAATCTACCGCAAGCCAGATTGACCTCATTGCGATCGTCACAAGGCATTTCTTCAGTATAGAGGCTGTCCACCCTTCCGAGGGATTAACAACGTCTCTGACCACTACCCCGTTGTAGCCAAGGTTCGGTTGTGGATATCCCGTACCAAGCCAAAACAAGGATGAACTGCGAAGAACACCGGCTTCTCAGAAAGAAAAAGAAGGTTCTGAATAACATTTTTTAAATTCTTAAGTCACCCACTAGCTTGTGAATATCGTCACCAGATTGCAAGAACTAGGTAACTCATTTTTTTTAGTTTTGAAATATCGGCAAGAACGTTTTTTTTATTCCTTGAGTAAGTCAACGGCCTTGGCTCTGTTGAAAGCATCGCTTCCCATCGATCAGCGAAATCAAGCATCGTTGCACGCGGTTAGTACTTGGATGGAGGACCGTTCAAATACCAACCGTGAGCTGTTGACATGTGTTTTTCTGTTGTTCTTTCTTTCTGTCTGTCTCTCTGTTGTATTGTATAAGCCGATGGTCTGAGTTACCAGTGCTTTCAATGTCTCTACTTCGTAGATTTATCTATTTAAGTTTTATTTGCTTCATAATTTGTTCATAATTTTCAGTAAAGTTAATCAGACCAAAAACATAAATGTTCGGTATTAAACCTTCATGAAGTAAGAACTTGGCGTACTTTTAGATGTCAATACTTTTCACGGCTGACTTGTTAGACAAAGGTTTTTGTATAGGAGAACTTGGCTCTTTTTTTTATGTTTTTGGTCTGATCTCACTCCTTTTTGCAAAGATTTTAATGCTTTGCCATGTAAAAATCTCGAAAGATACGGAAAAATAGAAGGGTGGACTCTACCTTATAAAATCAACTTAGTTTATAGCTTCCTATTTTTTTTTGGTATATTTTCTTTTTGTTATTGGTTGTTTTGATTTGCGCTTTAATTGTTTCTTCTTGTCCTGGCAAGATACCTACTTTAATGTTAAATACTAATACCTACATCCGCTCAAAGACATAAAAAAGCAATAATTGTTGAGGATGCGATGATGTTTTTGTTGCAATTTTAACTAGTGGTTTTATTATAGTTCACATCACAGTTAAGAAGTTTTTTTATGTTAACTCATAATTTTTTCAGGTATGCAAATGTTTTCTTTTTTCATTCATGTTAACATAACATAGAGTAGCAAATCGAGCACTCTAGTTCTAAGAAAAGTTATGAAATTTCAAAATGCATGTATAGTTTCAAAATGACAACAAAAAGACACTTCGAATGAAAAATCTTAGATTTTCTATTTTTCGCTTTGAATGTACATTAAGCTATACCCTTCCACCAAACTTCATCATTCTACAGCAGTAAGAGCTCCATATAAATCAAACTTTTTCTCGGAAAGTGGGCGGATACCACGCCCCCTGAATGGAAACTTTCAATTTTTATTTTTGGTCCCGATCGTTCTATAAAATTTCATTGTTCTACTGCAATCGGAAGTGTACCATATAATTAACATATCAGTTCTGAGGAAGTGAAATAAAAATGGCGGAGAAGAACATGAATTGTGGTGACTGCGGAAAAAAAATTAATTTATTAATAGAAAGGAATGTTTCCTGTGGTGGAAATTGTAAGAAAATATATCATTCAACATGTGCAAAAATAAGTGAATTGGAATACAATAAAATTATAAGCGATAGCATGAAAATGTGGATGTGTTCAAAGTGCGTACAAATCAAGACTGACCAGATTAAAGGAAAAAGCAACTAATTCACCTATAATTGCTTCACCTCAAAATCAAAGTCCAGGTATGTCTGAAGTTACATTTAGTATCCGCGATGAACTAAAAAGAATATCTAGCGATATCAAGAAAATCTTAGATGTGCAGACTGAACTTGAGAAAAAAATTAATGCCATTGATGAAAATCTGCAAACCCAGATATCTGATTTGCATAAGAATATCGATGCACTAAAAAGCGAAAACTCGCAGTTAAAAAACTATGTTGAAAATCTTAACTTTAGAATGAATATATTCGATCAAGACAGGCTTGACAAAAACATTGAAATTGTAGGATTACCTCAGACTCCAGATGAAGATGTTCGCGCATTGGTACATAACCTCAATCAAAGCATTGGCGGCAAACTGTCAGAAGTCAACGTCACTGATGTTTATCGGAGGCCAAATAGAAAGGCAAATGGCCTTCCTGATCCAATTGTGGTTATCTTTAACAACTCAACCACAAAAGAAGATTTCCTAAAAAAATGCAATTCAATAAAAAACCTTAATACATCTATATTTGAGAACTCACAATTTCCATCGCGTCCTTTATATATAAACCAAAAGCTCACAAAAACTTCACAATTTCTTTTGAGTAAAGCTAAGGAAATACGTAAACAAGGAAAAATCAAACATGTTTGGGTTTCTAAAGGGAAAATGTTGATACGTAAGTCTGATAGCAGCCCAGCTATCAGAATTTTTAGTTTATCTCATTTAAGAGATGTCACAAAACAAAACTAATAATGATATTTATCAAAATATCCCAACTCCAAACGTTTTGATAAACCCTGGTAAAGGACTAAGGAATCTGGCACTCACGCACAATTCACTTAAAATTCTATACCTAAACGCACAAAGTATTAAAAACAAAATTGAAAAACTTAATAATATGATACAACTTATAAATGCAGATGTTGATATAATCGCAGTGACTGAAACGTGGGTAACATGTCAACAAATTAAATGTCTAAATGTCAATGGGTATCATACTGTTGCAGCATGTCGTTCTACAAAAGGCGGAGGGGGTGTTTGTTTTTTTATTCATGATCGTCTCAATAATCAAAGCGTCGTCTTAGAGACATTTAGTGATGACACCCATAGCTACATAACTCTACAGATGAAAACACATACAGCAGCTCTATATTTACATGTTTTTTATAATCCACCTTTCAACTCCATGGACATGTACATATAATAGGTTTATTATGATAATTGAAACGTTAATGGAAAAATATGCGAATAAAAACAATATTATAATCGGTGATTTCAATGTTAATATAAAGGATAATGCGAGTCCGTTTTCTACAAATTATAAAAATACCCTACATAGAAATGGTTTTTTCATATATGATGAATCGACTATTACTCGACCTGCATCTAAATCTGTACTTGATCATGTAATTGGGAATAATACAAACATCGAAATTGTGATTAATCATCTCGATGAACACTTTTCTGATCATAATATGATACTCTGTGAACTTATAGGATTATCAGTCACCCACCTGCCAATTAATGCTGAAATATTCAAGGAATATTTAGATCCTCAGTTCTATGAAAATTTATCAACAAATCCAATTATTTTAAGTAATAATCTGACCTGCAATGAAATGTATGATTCCTTCCTAGGACAATTTAAAAATCGAATAGAAACTTTCACAACTAAAAAAGTAGTAAAAAGAACTAAGAAAAAAAATTTAAAACCTTGGTGTGATCATGAACTAAATTGTATTATAAACACTCAAAGGCTTTGGTATAACAAATTAAAACGGGCTAGGAACAAAAACCAATACAATACATTTGAAATTGAAATCTTAAAGAGGGAATGTCGTTCTTGGACTAATCAGGTTAATACTTTAAGGAGAAAGAAAAAATCAGATCTAATTTGCCACCAAATAACAAAAGATTCAAACAATACAAGAACAGTATGGAAAGGAATTAAATTTGCTTTAAATGACGGAGTTATAAAACCACCTCCAAAAATTACTTTGAACATAAATAACGATTTTGTTAATGATGAAAATGTTATTGCTAATGAATTTAACAGATATTTTGTGGATGTAGGAGACAAGTTATCTGATCGTTTTAAAAATTCCGTTGCACATCACTTCAACGTTGAATATAATATCATTAGTGAGCTAAATTTGACATCTACAACTACAGCAGAAGTTATGGTAGCTATCAAAGAGCTGAAAAATACTCAGTCAAAAGGATATGATGACATAACAACTGATATTGTTAAAAGAAGGTCTGCTAGTATATCACCATTGCTTACGACATTGATAAATAAATCTTTTGATGAAGGCACATTTCCCGATAAACTTAAAATAGCTAAAATCATACCGATACATAAAAAAGGATTAAAAACGGATAAATACAACTACCGACCTATAGCCTTAATATCAGTCTTTTCAAAAATTTTCGAAAAAATATTTAAAAACCGACTTGAAATATACCTACTGAAAAACAAAATACTCTGCGATGAACAATATGGTTTTCGCCGTCAATCTAATACATCCGTCGCACTCTATGACCTCTGTACAGTCATTCAAAAACACATGTCTAAAAAAAGAAAAGTTTCAGCCATTTTCATCGATCTAGAAAAAGCCTTCGACTCCGTCAACACGCAGATAATGATTGATAAATTAAGACTTATCGGTTTTGATAGCAAGGCAATTAAATGGAGCAAATCCTTTTTGGAAAACCGCAAACAATATGTAAGCATCAATACTAATCGTTCCGATATCCAAAAACTGATCTGCGGTGTACCACAAGGAAGTATTTTGGGACCATTATTTTTCCTTATCTATATAAATGACCTCATAAGAATCGCATTGCATGGACGTTTTTTCCTTTTCGCGGACGACATTGGCTTGGTTTTTGAATCATCGTCTGAAAAAGATCTAGAAAACAAAATGCAGCAGGACTTAATCCAAATAAGTAATTGGCTAGACCAAAACAAAATATGTCTCAACGTCAATAAAACAAAATATTTGGCTTTTTATTCAAATCCAAATTTAAATATATATTACAATTCCAACCCTATTGAAAGAGTAACAGACAGGTAACAGGGCGGATACCACGCCCCTGAATGAAAAAACCTCAAATTTTATATTTTTTTCTTTGTGTGCAATTTAAGCTCTGCTACTTTACTAAATTCCATCGTTTTACAGCAGTCGAAAGTGCTCCATTCAACCAACACCAATTCGGTGAAAGTGGGTGGATACCACGCCCCCTGAATGGAACACCTCAATTTTTATTTTTGTTTCTTTATATGCAATTTGAGCCCTACCGCTCTACCAAATTTCATTGTTCTACTGCAATCGGAAGTTTGCCATATATAATTTACATCAGTTCTGAGGAAATGAGCGGATACCACGCCCCTGAAAGGAAAATCTCAAATTTTGTATTTTTTTTCTTAGTATGCAATTTAAGTCCTGCCACGTTACTAAATTTCATCGTTTTACAGCAGTCGGAAGTGCTCCATTCAACCAACACCAATTCGGAGAAAGTGGGCGGATACCACGCCCCCTGAATGGAAAATTTCAAATTTTCGATTTTTTCCTCTGCTTGCATGACAAGACCCACCGTTGTGCAAAATTACAAGATTCTACGATCTCGAGAAGTGCTCCATAATTTTGATGATCTGTCAGTCAGTCAGTTACGGTTTTTGTGATTTTTGAGGCCTTATATCTCAGGAACCGATTATGCTAGAAAATTGAAATTTGGTGAGGCGCCTGTGCCTGACTACCTTAGCAAATATTCGGAGTTTTAAGTTTCTGACTTCATTCGTACTGAAGATAGGGTGGGGTCAAAAATCGCCTGAGTTTGTTCCTGTAAGAAGGGTGTAGTGCCAGAACTTAGCTGGGCACTACCCTTTGATTCTTATAAGTATTAACTTATGTGATGGATGGACACATCTTTCTGAGTTTCATAAGTTTATTTAGAATTAAAACAATAGACATTAAAAGTTCATAATTAAACGTTTATTTATTTTGTATATATACAAATAAGTATTTTAATGCCACTTGTTAATCATCTTCATCAGCTTTCTTTGAATGCGGCAAATTTTTATAAAAATGAAAATAGTCACCACCAATAGCAGGAGGATTCGAAGTGAAAATTGATAGTAAATTATTGTATTTGGCGTCCGTGATGAGATATCCTGCAGGGTAACATGGATTTAGCTTTACTGCAGCTAAGCTTAAGCTCCTTGAGGTCCTCTTCAAGCAATCAACTGTTCTAAAATTTTCTGTTCTAAATGATTCTTGGCACCGGTATGAACATGGGTCGTTTTTTTTTTCTAATTTAAACCAAGACATTTTTTGAATCAGCATTGATTTTTCGGATGTGTTGATTTTTCTAATCGTGAGGATTATTCCACAAACTTCTTGCAGTCAAGTTATGTCGTGTTTGATGTTGGCTTTTCCAATTTTTTCCTAGCGCCTCGTGCTAGTGCCTTCCAATCTCCTGGCCAAAAAGCTTTTCGACCTCATTTTGCTTCAGTGCCGATTACTGAATGCATCGAATGGAACAATGAATTTTAAAGGAATTGGGGCAACATTTTAAACAACCTGTTATTAAGGGCTTAGCAATTTACTAGTTAGCAATTTGTTAAACTATACTAACTCTTCGAAAATTTTAAACCTTTTATTTCGTTTTAATATTTTGCGCCAATGGCATGTAGAGCGTACATGCACATACATCCAAAAAACAAATTTATTTAAGTTCTGACCCCCACAAGGATCGCTAAAGCACTTCACTTCCTCGACGCTTTTTGGGAGGGATTTAAAGTATCGGAAAAGAAGACTAGCCACTTCGCAACTTCCCCTCATGCCCGTAGCTAGGGGAGGGCATTAGGGGCCAATGCCTACCTTAAAACCTCCAATGCCCTACCCTAAAAAATCAACTATCGTTTCGTAATGCTACTGATTCTAAAACTGTAAACCAAAACAAGAAAAATCCGTTTCCCATATCCAAGCTATATGGCGATGTGGCAGGACAAATTAAATAATTAAATAGGGTCTCTACAACTAGCAGTGTTGAAACGTTGAAACATCGAAAAGCTTTAGAGAGACATAGGTACTACGTTAAGTCTATTATTAAGGTTATACAATTTGTCAACGAATCAGCTTTGCGTGGAAAATATATTTCGGAGGAAGAAAAATATCAAGGATTATTTCAGATTTTGTTTGAATACATCTGCATGAAAGATCCAAATTTGAAAGAATCTCTTACTCATATACACAAATTGCTGCAACATACCGTTCACCTGAATTCAAAATAAAATAATTCAAACAATGATTATAGCAGTACGAAGTTCCATTGTTAAAGATATTAATGAATCCGACCTAAACTGGTTTACTATAATGGAAGAAAAATAACCGCTTAAATATTGCAACAGCAATACGCTATCAATGGTATTATCAATGAGTCGTTGCTGAAAGTTACTACTACTGAAAATCTTGATGCAGCCAATTTTACGGAATTAACGTTAAATAACATTGACCACTCTTGTATGCTAAGCCAATGCTATGATGGCGCAAGTGTAATGAGTGGGAAAGTTTTGGGAGTTGCGACCAGAATAGAAAATAAATTGGGCCGAAAAATCCCTTACGTCCACAGCTTTAACCATCGCTTGCATTTGGTAATCATTATGGTTATCTTGGAAGTGACATTCAGTCGTTTATTTTTTGATCCATGCATCATGTTACATGATTTTTTTCAGCATGGAAAAATAGCTGCCTTGTATTGTGAAAAAAGATTTACCGGCTCCTGGCCGTAACAAAATTTGTACATGATAATTATTCATTGATTTTGACTACTTTGGATTAAATTAGAAATGACAGATTTAAGGGTGATGACGTCGCCAAGAGTGTGGACATTAAAAAAGTAATGCTCAATTTGGAATTCCGAATGGCCTCGATTGTGGCCAAAAAAATATTATCCATGCTCCAGCCTACAGGCGCAGCTTTACAATCCTGAAGTGCAGGATTGAAAGACGCCATAAAAATCATTAAACTCACCCAAAATAAAATAAGGAAACTTAGATCAGAAATGTATTATCAAATTTTGGAAGAAGCACAGTCTATGACAAGCGGCGATTCTGAAAATACAATTCATACCCAAAAGAGACAAATGAAAAAATCAAATCGGATGGATAACTAATTAGTATATGGCCCTTCATGTTCTTCTGTTAGACAAAATATAGAACCTCAGAACGCTCAGCCATTTAAGTCTGACTATTTCGAAACGTTAGACATACTAATTGCTAAATTACAAAGGAGATTTTCGGACAACGACGATCTACTAAATTCAGTAGCGAGTATAGATGAGTTAGATGTAGACAAAATGGTATCGTTGAAAAGCTTAAGTAAGTGTGAGAAAACAAAACTATTTGTAAAATGTACAGTTTCACCAAGCCACTTTGAAGGGCAATAAACGAGCCAAAACAGATAAATTTATCAGGTCAACAAACTTTAAAACGTTTAGCGAAAACCCATTTTATTCCAATTTGGTGCAACTGGCCATAAGTTTCTGCAAGAAAATCAAGTCTTTTTGATTGCTTCTCTTTATATGACAATAAAAAAATACATATACTTTTAAATTTGTCATAAAAAAAAATCCTAAGAAAAGAAACATAAATATTTATTTTCAGCTTCAACGCTTATATCTCAAAAAAGTTTTTAATGAAGATTAAACTTATAAAACATTAATTTTCGATTAACCAAACGGGTCTAAGTCATTTTTGTTTGAAAAATGCAATGCGTTAAAACTGATATTTAAGGTCTTACAATTCCATCAAGGAAAGAGGCTGCTTTTTTAAGTCACCTCAAGAATAAAAAGGAAAACCCAATTGATGTTTTGTACCAGCGAGAAACGTTCAGAGATACATATGAACTTTTTGCACATGTGGCGACCATAGGATATAGCACTGCTGTGTGAATCTACGTTTTCAATTTTGACTGCAATCAATAAGCCTCAGAGGCTATCAATGAGTCACGAAAGAATGGCAGGTATGGTACTCGTATATCTGGCCTTTGAAAAGAAAAGAACCAAGTCAGTTGATCTGGATGAAGACCTTCATATTTTTAATATATTGCGAATCAAAGAATTCAGTTATTTTTAATAAAAGATCTTTGTATTGTTATCTATGTATATGTAGGTATACTAAATATAATATGTTAAGAGAAATGATAATATAAACCATTATAAATAAATGTTTAGCACTTATCTATCACCCCCTCCCGCCAATTGAGTACCACCTTTACCAGATCAGATTATATTTCATATCAAGTAAAATTTTTACTTCCCCCTACATGTTATCACCGATGCCCTACCTTAAATTCAACTCTAGCTACGGTCCTGCTTCCCCTACCAACTTGTTTCGAAATAACGTCATAGATCGTGAAGTTGTAGGTTGCCAGTCGCGGTTTGTAGAGTTTTTGAGTTACTTTCTGCTGCCTCCTCCTTTTCTTTTTTTTGCATTGCGAGCATCTTCTTCTAGCTAAACATTAATTTAATTAAATGATTATCACTCACACGATAAAGCACCTAAAAGCAATGCTAACTCAAGAATGTCAAAAATTGAATTACCTAGTTCTTGCAATCTGGTAACGATAATTACGTTATCGTTGACATTGTTTGGTGACATGGTTGACAATTCAATTGTCTGAGTTTAAATATAGACAGTTAAAGTCGACACGTGGAGGAATAACACTTCCTTTGATAATTCAACGTACTCCCCATTAAGCCAATGGGTTTTACCAAAATACCCACTTAATTGAGATCTATATTTCCTGAACCCTGTATTCCCTTTGTGTTGTCACGGTTCCACAATGTCTTCCTTTCAAATGGAAAGGTGACTTAAATTACTCTTAGAATATCGTACAAGATATACGGAGCATAATGTAATAAAATTTGTATGTTATTATGTCTCTGCTTCATAGGACGTCTACTTGTTGAAGTGAACCAAAACCAAATGGATTTTATATTAAGAATCACAAGCAATATAGGAAAATCCTTAAAGTGTTTTCGACGCACCATTTCATACATTATATAAAATTCGAACGCAGAGTGGAAATTTCTCACTTTCTTCAGAAATTTGGTAATTTTTTTTTTTCGTAGATATAGATTTCCAATACCTACCACCTATTTAATTGAAGAGGTTTGAAAATAAATCAAATTCACTGCACCACCTGGAGTTTTCTTTTACTTATAAATAGAATATCTTATGCGAAATAAATCTATCTTCATCAGCAGCACGATTTTACACAGTAACGGTTATTTTTGTATCCCATCTATCTTGCTGTGCACGTTAACAATATGTATTTTTTTTGCAATAGAAGAACACCCTTAAGTCGATACTTAAGTTTCTGCAAGTTTTCTGGTTGAAAAACAACATAAGGAAAGGTTGGGTAAGTACGGAAGTTGTCTGCCAACTACCAACTTGGAAATCTTCATCATTCAAGGTTGTCAAGATTGCAAAAGTGGATGGAGGGAATTTATTTTGAGTATCAACTGAAAATTGAATTGCTCTCATGTGTCTACAACTTGTTCAAATTAATACCCTGGTGGTGAGTGAGATGGATCATTAACAAGCCATGTGCTTGTTACATTTTCATCGGATTTTTATCTGTGGCTTATGGAATTTTTAGAGACGGTTGATTTGATAGTGTCAACAGGGAATTTGTGTAAAGTTTATAGCTAATGTATTGAAGGCAACGTGTGTGTGGAGACTTATACTTCAGAGTGCTTTTACCATGGCCATCAATAGGTACAATATAAAAGAACTACCAATACCAATGCACCAAATTTACTTTTTTCAAAATTTGCAGTATTTTATAAAATAGTAGGTAGGTATGTGCTTAGAGCTCAGAGAATTGTCGTAAAACCTTAAAAAATAAAATGCGTGACTGAATCGCACGAACTTGCTTTTATGTAAAACACCAAAAATTTTACAAATGAAAAAACTATCCATAAGCAAAAAATTAATGTTTTACGACCAGGGTTCAGACTTTACTTTGATCGAAGTAGATTGCTTCGAACTTGAGAAAAAAATGTAATCTATTTCTTTTTGGAAAAATTCTTAACCAACATATCTAAAGACAGCGCTGATCATCTCTGCATAAGATAAAAAACAAGTTAAGGAATCGTTTAAACGTAAGCACCGTCGAAAATTTCAAGCTTTCGAGAGCATTTACAGGAAAACGTAAAAATAATTATGAGCCACCTTTTGAATTGATAAAATTCATACAAAAATACAAGTTCCTTGATGGAATACTTTCTTTTAAAAAGTTGTATTTAATTACAATTTTTTAAAAAGTCTGAAGTCTGAATTTTCTTTTATATGTTATGTTTTGTTTACGACTATATAATTTATTTTTTTAAGAAGTCTTTATTTACTGTTATATGTATATTTAATTTGAAGTTTGTGTTATAGTTATATTTATTTTATTTTTAGTGGGAATTTCCTGTACCTTATAGTTACTTGTACAATTAATAATTAATTTTTAATAAAAAATAATGAAATAACATGAATAAACTGTAGGGACCCCATACAAAAATTTTGAAGTTAACATCCGAAAACAAACGTACGGAATTACACACAAAACATAAAAAGAATCACCCTGTACTTGCGAAAAATCTTACCCGAAATTTATACCTTTTGTTGTCTTTCGTTAAATGTCGAAAAAGGAAATGGGCGACGATTTCTATCTGACCCCTCTATTATCAAAGAGATCTATCGGCAGGTCTTTTCCTTTTCAACCTCGGCCGAGTGAACAAGTGTAAAGTTAGCAAATAGGTACAGTCATTATACTTAGTTCGACTTTAAATTAAATTTATTTTCAAAGAAAATAAAAGGTAAATTTCGAAGTGATTTTCTGCATTTTAAGATAGTGACAAATTACTGAAAATTAAATCATTTAGAAACATACCCGCATTCTGAAGCTAGAGCCTTTCCCAAAAGAAGTTTTACTATACGACCACAATTGGGTATAAGTTACGCAATTATTAATTATTGAAGTAAAGGTGATCGCCGATAGAAAAGGGATTGGCCTTCAAACGCCGCGCCGGCACGTGGTGTGCCAAAAACCTGCTTGTCACTGACGTAACACTCGGCCACCGAATCCACAGAAGCTGTTCTTCTAGTCCTACTGGGCCGAGACTAAAGACCATCTCTTCGAGCGTCGCCGTTTACTAGGTGTTCGGCGGGTGTTGCGACTGTCCACCTTGCCCCGATTAGTCAATCGACAATGTCACCCACGTCGTGTTAGTGAGCAAAAGGCTACGACAGAGGTGCTGCGCCTTAGTCATATAAAATTTATCGTCACTGGGTCTGGCTGCCCAAGTACCTATAGATCAACACAATCTCGACACAAATCACGCTAAACATTAGCCTCACAGCATCAATTGCATCACAGGCCACACCAACTACCGGCGGCGCGCGTAAGCCCAGAAGCGTGTACGTGCTCCACATCAAATGGTTATTGATTTCTTATCGACTGCTTATCATTACCTATGAACGCGCTGTTTAAACATACATATTGATTAACATATATAGGCAATAGATTTATATTGTAAGCTCTTGTGTGATCAGCCATAAGCGAAAGAAAGAACAAGACAAAAAAGGGGGAGAAAGATAAGTATTGCCAGTAAAATAATAAGATCGTTCAATTGCTTTAGGATTTTGTTTTCTTTAATTTAACTAGCGTTTAGCCATCAAGTCCGAGCCGATCTTCCACGTATGCTGTGCACACCATCGTCGGAGATACCAGCCCACTTGCATTGAAGTAAAGTAAGGAAATCGCGTAAGCTTAATAAAGAAGCATCCTGGTGAGTCAATCCTTTTTAACTTGAAATACACTATCGTAAATCTATTGAACGAAAGTAGTTTGGAGGGGTGATAAGCTGAGCATAGATATTTTGAAGCTCAACAGAAAGGCTCAAAGAGGGAGTTCTCAGCGTATTGAGTAGGAGGAAGAGCAATAAAAAGGGGAATAAAAAGAGAGGAGAAAACTTTTAGTGCATGCAATAAACAAAATCGGGAAAAAGGTAAACGCGAGAAATAACAAACTAAAAAGAGCATACCTAGATTAGACTTGATAAAATACAGAATTCATAAATAAAGAGAACTAGGCAAACATACGTACGTACCTACATACATAATATCTAACAATTTGACAAGTAGATTGTGTCGTATAAGCTTGAGCAGAGCATGCGTATGAGGATTAGGGTATTTTATAAAATTAAAAGACTAGACAAACAATTTTTTTCTAATGGATAGGCATACCGATTAAAACTATAAAGCAAAACTACAATAAAAAAAAATGAATTTAAGTAAATAAAACTTAAAATTAGTTAAAATAAATAAAACTTAGAATTAGTATCACAGATTGAGTAAATATTAAAGCTAAATAGTAAAGAAGTTGACTAGAATCGTAGTTAAAATAAATTTGATAGGGGAAGGGTTTGAAAACCTATGCAGAGAAGTATCACAGCTGATCACGAAGAGTGTAGATTTTCTAAATAGATTTAAGAATTTAATTAACGAAATAAATCTTAAACAAAAATGGAACTAAACTTTGATTCTGATTGTTGTTATTATATGTTTGAATAACTAGTATAATCGACATGATTTGTTGAGAAAGTGGTTGTGCTAGAAGGGGGGGAGTGCAATGAGAGTGCATATTCGAGGGGTAGCGAGTAAAGTCTAATAACTTATTGGACTTTGCCTTAGGGGCTAATGTAATAGTATTCGCGAGACATTAGCCAAGGATGGTCCGGTTTTAGTTAACTCGACTGAGGGTGGGCTCGCAGTGGAAACCTTCTCCATCTCATGGTTTCCAAATCTAAATTCAGGTTAGGTAAAACAACTTCGTATCTGGTTTTTATTTGTGAGTTCCGTTTGAAGTGTGTAGAATACTAAACAAAATAGGCATGTAAATTTCAACGGGTCCGGTAGCAGTGCAAGATCCCACGACTATCCGTCGAGCTAGAGTCGCGCGTTTGTAAGCATGCCTGCTGCACTTACCTACCTGGACAACCTATCCTACGTCTTATTGAACCTAAAGAGGATCCTGTTCCTTTTTTTGTGTTAGTGGGAAGTGTATCCGATGGTATCTTAGGATAGGGACAGCTATACCGTTACAAAACTTTAATTAAGAAATTTGTTTCGAAAAAATTTGTATTGTATAAAAATTAAACTAATAGTCCAGTCATTTTAGGCATTTTAAACCCCAATCTGCGGAAAAATTCCTAGTGAGCTGAATTTTTGTATACACCTTTATTACGGCATTGTAATGAAGATGTGCAAAATCGACATTGATATCGTGCCGGCTAAAAAAGTTATAAGGGTCAAAAGGTCACGAAAATCAGTTTTTCGCAAATATCTCGCGATCTATTGCTCAGAGGTCAATAAAGGTCATTATAAAAATTGTTTGTCGTGAAATTGTCTACAAAAAATGTCTGTTGCATTTTTCTGTAAAATTAACCGTTTTTGAAGTAGAGAAACGACTAGAATGCACTCACATACGGTATTGTATACCGTACGCCGTAAACTCTATTGCTTTTTATTCATGTTTGTAAGTGTGTTGTTAGTAAAATCTACTACATACACAGACATATAGCACTAGTAATACTAGTATAGACAGAACATTTCGTGTCCGTGAATGCCTCAAAAAATGATTTAAATATGGCAAAAGTCCTAAAAATAGCATTTTATCATAAAACCTAAAATTTTCACTTGGTAGATAGAATACCTCTCATACCAAAAATAGAGGACAGGTTAATAGGTATAGGAACATGTGTTCAAGTAAAAGGATAATACCTTTCAACTCTAAAAGTCACCAGATGTAGATGGTATCTTCCCAGCTTTCTTGTAGAAGGGAAAAGAAAACCTTATGCCCTATCTCACTAATATTCTTCGTAGTAGCATTGCGTTTGGGTATATGCCAAGTTTATGGAGAACAGGAAAGCTAATATTTATTCCCAAAATATAGAAAAAAGATACAATATTAGATGCGTTCTTAGACATAGAGGGAGCCTTCGACAACACATCCCACGAGGCTGTAGGCACAGCTTTTGTTAGGAAATGCGTACCCATCACCATAACTAGATGGAAATGTTAGGCACTAAAAATACTGTCACAAAAAGGACAAAATGTAAAAAAGTAATCACAACAAGAGGCTGTCCTCAGGGTGGTGTATTATGAGTATCACCCTTGTTGAAGAGTCTTGTAGTGGATGAATTGTTAGAAAATCTTACCTCCCAAGGTATATTCTCCATTGGATTTGCTGATGATGTTGCTATCATAGCCGTAGGTAATCCAAAGAGGACTAAAAATTACACGGAAATGGTGTCTATCTGTAGGATTATCAATAAACCCCTCCAAGACGACAATCATACCATTTACAAGGAATAACTTCTGCCACATATGAAACCTATCATCCATCTAGCTGGTGAAGTGATTGAAACGCAGAGGTGTAAAATATCTAGGAATTCTACCAGATAGTAGACTCCTTTTGAACAAACACTTAAAAGCTATAGTCGGAAAAGCCACAAAAGCCCTAATGATTTGCAAGAGACTTGCAGGCAAGTCATGCAGATGCAAACCGAACATCCTTAGCTGGATATACACTATGATGGTAAGACCAATCATTACAAATGGGGCGGTTGCATGGCATAAGAGAACCGAATTATCAAGAACAAGGAAAGCTCTAGAAAAAGTCTAAGGGCTCGCGTGTATCTGTATTACAGGAGCAATGAGAACCTGCCCTACCGCAGCTTTAGAAGTTCTCCTCTATCTATCCCCTCTACACGAGGCCATCAGAAGTGCGGCAATGGGAGTTATCTTGAGATCCTCGAAACAAATATCATCAAGTGGCACACTGATGGATCGAGTCCTAAGCAGAATAGTTTCAGATTTCTGAAACTGACTTCCATATCATCGCAATATCACTGAATCTTGTTGAAGTCACAGTGCAAAAGAATTCTGATGACCTCGACTTTGGGAGCTGTTCTGTACACTATAAGGTCGACGGCATACACAATTGCCCGAGTTAGACTATCTATTAGATCGCTGGTGTAAATGCTAAATAGAATCAGCGAGTTAACCGCTCACAGCTGAAGACCATTTTTAATATCGAAGATTGCGGTATGCAATTGTTAATGACACCGAAACTGAAGATATGAAGATATGAATGATAAAAAAAAATTATATGCTAAAGTTAATTTTTCTGTATTCAAATAAAAAATTATTCACTCGTAAATAAGAAAAACCTCTGATTACATACGAGTATATCATGGATTATGCCTACGGGGAAAACCATGTAAAAAAACGGGCCCTGCATTCTACATCGAAGGTGGTGAGGAAACGAGTGCATCGTCTTAATATATTCGCTTTCTCAGCGCTCTACCCAGAAAACGGTTAATTTTACAGAAAAGTGCAACAGACATTTTTTGTAGACAATTTCACGACAAACAATTTTTATAATGACCTTTATTGACCTCTGAGCAACAGATCGCGAGATATTTGCGAAAAACTAATTTTTGTGACCTTTTGACCCTTATAACTTTTTTAGCCGGCACGATATCAATGTCGATTTTTCACATCTTCATTACAATGCCGTAATAAAGGTGTATACAAAAATTCAGCTCACTACGAATTTTTCCGCAGATAAAACAAAACCTAAAATGACTGGACTATAAGAGAAAATATTAACCCATTTTTAAGATAGGTATCGAAAAAAAAAAAAAAACATAATTGAATTTTTTTTCAAAAATCCAAAAAATATTTTCTTTTTTTTTAGTTTTGATATGCAATGTTTTTCAAACTTTTTAGAAGCTACATAAAATTTCACTAAAATCCGTTGAAGAGAAATTTAAAACTCGTGAAAATAGTTCTATTGTAGTGACAATCATTAATTACTTATTTTTTGAAAATAAGTAAAAATTAGTTGTAAGAAAAAAATTTTATCAAAATTCTTTCACCCCTTTCGAGAAAAATATCTAACATTTTCGAAAACTATTTTTTAACATTTTTATGGTGGGTACCGTTATTTGTAGCTAAAATCAAGTTTTTTCTTACATCGTGAATATTATATTAAAAAAACTTGTAATTGTCAAGTTTAAAGAAAATTAAGCGTGTAGTTTTCAAAATATAATACATATTATTATTCATACTTTTGGGGAGCTACAAAATCGGTTTTACCGTCTTTGAGAAGATCAAAAACAATTATCTCGAGACCCACTTTTTTGTCTTCTTTATCATCGTAATGTCAATTCTGATGTAAACCTCGATCTTTTCGAATGCATCACATGGCATATATTACATATTATGTGTCGAATGTAAAAAGGAGGGATAATCCTTAAAGTTTAGTCATGTAAGAACTAAAAAAATGTTTTTGTTTTAGAAAAAGTGGTTTTGTTTTTTTTTTTATTTCATAAAAACAAGGCATTTGATCATCTGTTTTTCTGTTTTTGACTGAAAATTAATTTAATTTTGGAAATAAGAATTTTTGTTTCAAATTTTGAGTTTGAAAAATATTTTTGAAAAACTTTAGTTTTAGTTTTTAGTTTTTATTCACTCAATTAAAATTCATGTACATATACACCAATGATAAAAATATCTGAAAGTCTATATGGTTTAGCATAAAACGGTAAAAAAAAAATGTTTCTTCTTGGAGGTTATAGTCGAGTTTGCTGAAGTACGTTCGATATTGCGATAATTGACCTCCATTGACGTATGAGTCGTATAAAGAGTTACCTTTTTACTTGCGATATACATAGGTAGGTACTATAGGGCAAGTTCTGCAATTGGAAAAACATAGAACTCAAGATTTTGATCAAAGTTGACATTACGATAATAACGAAGACGAAAAAAGTGGGTCCGGCAATTCCGTCTGTCTGTCTGTATGTCTGTACCTCGAACTACAGCCTAAACTACTGGAGGTGTTTTCTTCAAACTCGGTACTTAAGGGTCTTCGGTGATTCCCTAGAGGAGAAATTTAATTTTTCTTAGCTCTAAAACAAACGGTACCCTCCATACACCAATAATGCTTAATCTTATTTATCTCGAAAACGGCTCTAACGATTTTGATAAACAAAAATAAGTATGATATTATGGACATGGACTATATTTTGGTCAAACAAAATTAGGGGGAAATGTTATTAACGGTACCTGTCATAGAACTGTTTTTTTTTTATTTTCGACTTTCTTATTAACGGCTCTAAATATTTTGACCAAAAATTTTCAGGAGGAATCCCCTTTAGTTTAAAATAATATTGTATATAAAAATATTCGAAAAAATATTTGTTGGATTTTCTTTTTTGAAAAAAAAATTTTTTTTGAAAAATCAATATCTTCAAAACCTATGAACGATTATTTTTTGAAATTATTTCCTAAAATCAATATTATTAAATACTTAAAATACGAATTCCACATTTTTTTCTTGAAAATTTTTAAAGAAATTTCTCATATAAAAAATGTATTTAATAATCAAACGATTTTTTAAAGTTTGTTGGCATGAATTCCTTCTTTTCTAGAAATCAGACGGTAATTTTAGGCATTTGAACATTATTATCCCTTTAAATCCATGTTTTATATTTATAACATGTATCTTAAATTCCAAAATACTTTTTCATAAGAGATTAATGTACATTAATCCAGTCGTGCATTTTATTTTTTATTATTTTTGAAAATTTATATTTTAAATTTAAGACATTTTCCAGGTCGCACGTTTTGCTTTCGATAGTGTAGCCTCAAAATATTTTTTCATATTAAGGTTGGCTCTGATAAAAAACTCCTATATATTTATAGTCTCTTACGACCTCTATTTTCTAGGCTTCATAGTTCCACTGCTCATTTTTGGAGTATCTTTCCCGCCATATCTAAATATCATCATGTTTTTTCGATAGACAAGTTCCATTTCTTACAATAATTTGCAAGTCTGTGTATCATTAGTGCAGGAATTATGTTAAATTTATTCTGATACCATCTCCAATATTTTCTGTTAAATCATTGATACTCGTAAATAAGACAAATAGCGATAAACTTATGATTATATCGCTGTTCAACTCTCATTGTTTTTGAAAACTCATCTGAGTACTGAACACTTTTCATTTTAGACCATCGCTAAGTTGTTATCGTATAAAGCTTTCAAAACTGTAATCATTTTACTTGAAATATCAATCGTGTATAACATAATATCAGACCAAAAGCATAAATGTTAAAAAAAGAGCCAAGTTCTTCTACACAAAAACCCTTGTATAACAAGTCAGCCGTGATAAGTACTGAGATCTAAAAGTTCGCCAAGTTCTTACTTGATGAAGGTTTAATACCGAATATTTAAAATAGAATAATATTGAAACAGCTACAATGTAATAGAGAATGAATTTTCAAGATGCATGTATGGTTTCAAAATGACACTACGAATGAAAAGTCTTAGACTTTCTATTCTTTGAATGTACATTAAGCTATTACGCTCTACCAAATTTCATCATTCTACAACAATAGGAAGTCCTCCATATAAATTAAACATTTTCTCAGACAGTGGGCGGATACCACGCCCCTGAATGGAAAACCCCAAATTTTATATTTTTTCTTTGTATGCAATTTACGCCATACCGCTTCACCAAATGTCGTCGCTTTACAGCAGTCGGAAGTAAAAGTGGGTGGATACCACGCTCCCTGAATGGAAAACCTCAAATTTTCGATTTTTCCTCTGCTTGCATGACAAGACCTGCCGTTGTGCAAAATTATAAGATTTTACGATCTCGGGAAGTGCTCCATAATTTTGATGATCTGTCAGTCAGTGAGTTAGTCAGTTACGGTTTTCGTGATTTTTGAAGCATTATATCTTAGGAACCGCTTATGCTAGAAAATTTAAATTAGGTGAGGCGCCTGTGCCTGACGAGCTTAGCAAATATTCGGAATTTTAAGTTTCTGACTTCATTTGTACTGAAGATAGGGAGGGGTTAAAAATCGCCTGAGTTTGTTCCTGTAAAAAGGGTGTAGTGCCAAAACTTGGCTGGGCACTACCGTGCTGTTTGGTAAACAATGTTCTAGTAAAACAGCCAGTAGCATTCCTCTTCTTAAACAAAGTATCCGTAATACTCGAGCTGCAGAGAATGATCATCTGCTTGCACTTGCGCCCAACTTCGGACGTAATGTTAAATTCGGAAATTCTTTCTTTAGCCGTACTCAACGGATGTGGAATGCCTTAATCGACTCAATATTTTCCTCGCATTATGATATTCAGACATTCGAAAAAAATGTCCAGCGGTAGATATCTCCCTTTAAATACTGTCATTTTCATTTCCTTAAATTTCGTGACAGACGCACGCCGCCGGTTTCGTGCATTTCGTTTTGTTTTTTTTTTTTTAATAAATATATAATTTTATTTTCTATTTTTATTAAAGCATTTGAGTTTGTGGGTTGTAGCCTAAAACACTTCAATGTTTCCTCCCTTAAGCAAAAAATAAAATCGCTTTGAACTGGCCTGAGTTATTGCTCGAAATGTGTAGAATTACCTTGACAGAATAGAGTTATGTTATATTCCAATTCATAATATCAGGTGCCAGAATTAAAATCTAGATCATTAATCGGTTTTATCCAAATAGACTTATAATCACAAATGGATGACCCTGTACTAACAGATTGTAGGGATATTAGTTAATACTGCAGTGATAAATCTAGCATAAATATTTTGTTAGCGCCTTTCAACGACTTAGAGGACAGAATCCACATAAATCAAAATTAAGAAATTGTTTCACTATCTAAGCAATATCTATAAATACGAAAAAATCTTTGACCTAGCTCATGCACAGAACCAAAAATACTTTAGATCACTGAAAGTAAAAAATGTTGTCTGATGAAAATTTATGAGCCTTTCAGCGGTTCCTTCGCAGATGAGAAACTTCAGAGGGATGATGATTGATAAGTCGTAAAGTATAGGTACAGCAACCGAAGGTTCAGACACATTTAAAATGGAAAAGTTTTCAAATATCCTAAGAGCCTATAGCATAGATTGTCTGCGCCTTAAATGCAATAAAAAAGTTTTTCAATAAATAAATCCTTGAACTTGTTCTTGTCTGACGATGTCGATAGATAGAACTTAAGTCCTCAAATAACTCCAGGATCAAAGAATTGATTATTTCCCTCTTTGTGCATTATTATTTTTAAATTTGCTGTGAACCACGTTGGTGGGATGAATATCGAATGAGGCTCTGAAATTATTTTTTTCCCAAAAACAGAATTACGAAAACAAATAGTTTTAATCAAATTTTAATTAAGATTGACAGTCAATTACGTCGGCATCAAAAAGCTATGGCAATGTTTTACAAATTAATTTAAGTATTTTAAGTTGCCAAGAGACATTAATGAGAAAAGATATTAAGATCTAAGTAATTTTTGCATATTTATGTTTGATTTATGATAGAAGATCCCGACATAGGACAGGACTTTCAATTTCTTATTTTTCAAAGGGAGACACAGAATTCTGCAGACAATGACTTAACAAACAATTTGCTATTCATCTGACCAGACAATAATAAAAATTTACCATTACGGTTTTTTTTTTAAATTCCTTGTAAAGGAAGATGGAATTCCAACTGGATCGCACAAAAATATTCAAAACTAATGTTATTATAGAAAAATGTTCATATCTATAAAATTCATTCATTAAATGACTAAAACAATTCCTCTAGTAGTTGGAGAAGAATGCCAAGCGAATATGTATTCATGTAAGACTAAAAATGAAAATCCGTTTTAGCAGTTTTTTTTTTAAGTTTTTATATAAAATTTTTAAACATTTTTAAGAAAAAATTTTGGTACTTCAAGGTTTCCTAATGCGCAAACTAAAAATTAATATCCTTTTTCAAAAATCTATTTATTTAAAAAATTTCATTTTAATCCGTCATGCCGGTTGTTAGAAAGTCAAAAATCGAAAAAATGGTTCTATGGTAGATACAGTCTTTATCTTATTGAATTATTTTCGAGAATAGTACGATATTCGAAAACCATTTTTGAACAATTGTATGCTAATTTGTTTTACTACGACAGAGAAGACTACGAAGTGTATTTCACAATTCTACCTGTCTGTCTGTCAGTTGGATTATTGCCTAAGCGGTTCGACCGATTTTCTTAAAACTTTTTATATAGCCGACAAGTTTTTTTCATTGTTCTAAGATTAAAAATAAAGAATTATTAAAATACACAGATTTAAAACAAAACAAAAATCAAAAAAGTATTGGTTGAAAAAAAAATTTCATAGATACACTTTTTCTTGTTTTTGGATTTCTCAAAAACTGTACAACTGATTAACATCAATTTTTTTACGTTAAGGCTTCTAACATTTTTCAATAGTATTGTGTACAGAAATTTTCCAAACAATTTTTTGGAATTTTTAAAACAAATTTAGAAGTTTTCAATTTTTTGAAAACTAAACAGATTCTTAATACTGTCAACGAAATGTGGGTACGCAAATTGGAATTTATTGATAACGGTAGCCTTCATACAAATATTGCAAATAGTTTTCGTATATCGATTTTTTCTCGAGTTCTTAAAGTTTTTATGAATTTTTTTTTCGCTTGATTCAAAATAAAATGCACTGGATCGCACCAACCAGCTCTTGTGTTTAAGACACTTGGAATTTTATAAATGGATGTTATTAGAGAAAAATGTTAAATATGAAAAATCGTATGTCAAATTTAATATTTTACTATTGTGTACTATTTCAAAATATAATTAATCACCCGTTTTTGAGATGTCAAATTTTCCAATATAAATATTTTTAATTGCGACTTATAGGTACTATAAGTTATGCATTCGTAAAAAAAAATTTTTTTTTCAAAACTCAATATTTCGAAAACCCCATGCTAGATTTTTTTTAAACTTGATAAATAAAAGTTTCTTTATAAAATCTACAAGATGTGAGAAAAAAAAATTTTATTTTACCTAAAAGTAAAGTAACCCACCATACAAATGTTAATAAATTTAAAAAAATGGTTTTCAAAAATCGTATTTTTCTCGAAAACGGCGACTAGAATTTTGATAATTTTTTTTTCTTTCACTTAATTTTTATGATCTTTAATTTAATAAAAAAAATTGAAATTAAGATATTACAGCTTGTACCTACCATAGAACCATTTTTTCGAATTTTGAATTTCTCATTATCCACATAACGAAATATAACACACATAATGAAATTTTTTATAGAGGAACTTTTAAAAATTCTAAAACACATTGCATTTCAAAACATTAAAATAAATATTTTTTGAATTTTTGAAAAAAAAAATCTATTTTTTCTTTTTGTTGAAAAATCGATATCTCAGAAACGGCTCAATATTTTTGTTTGTAAATTTAATTTTTATTCGAACAATAATAAAAACTTTAAATTGGCGTACCAAAATTTTTTCTTAAAAATGTTTTAAAAATTTAGTATCTATATAAAAGCTTTTTTTAAGAAACCACTAAAACGACTTAAAATTTTTGTTCTTGCATAAATTCATATTTGCATAGCATTTTGTTTTTGTCTCTTACTACTTAAGGAATTTAAAAAATTAATTTTATCCTTATGAACAGTTTTCTCTAATAACATTCGTTTTTTTTAAATTCCTAGTCTATTACATAGGAGCAAGTTCGTGCGACCCAGTCGTGCATTTTATTTTTTAAGGTTTCCAAATGCAAACTTTTCTGAAGCTTCTATATAAAAACTCATTTAAATCCGTAATGCCTAAAAATACAAAAAAAACTGCACGACTGGATCGCACGTACTTGCTCTTATCTTAAAGTAGTACTTTGGAATTTCTACAAAATATGAATTTATGCAAAAAAAGTTTAAAAATCTTATTTTATTATTAAATTATTTTTTTCAAAAAAACAATTTGGAATATCAATTTATATATAGATTCTTGGAAATAATTTCAAAAAATAATCGTTCACAAGAAATTGATTTTCAAAAAAAAATTTTTGAACTTTTTTCAAAAAACCCAAAAAAAAATTCTATATGTCCGTACACATAGAACACATTATTAATTTCTAAGAATTCAATTCAAGCATGCATAAAGAAAAAAGCAATTCTATCGAAAAATAAAAAAGTTATTGGAATTAAACATTGACAGGTCTTATTTGGCCCACCCACCGCACCGAGTACCTATACTCATATTTAACTTATAGAAAATAAGCCGAGAATTATAATATAGGTATGTACTGAATTTAAAAGATGTTAGGACAGAGGTGGTATTTTGAGTATTTTAAAAATTAGGTATTTACCCAGACAAAGAATTAATTTTTTGCTTGAAACCAATAGCAAACTTGCATAATATGTAGGTATGTATATTGTAAATACGAATAAACCCATAAAGCTGTTTTAAGGTCGTTATATTATAAATTCCCATAAAACCCACATATAATAAAGTTACTGGAAACTAAGAGAGAAATTCATTAATATTTCTTTAGAAATTTGGAAGGACGAAAATAGGATTTTTCATTTTTTTTCCAACGAATTAAAGAAATTGTGGGAAAACCGTTGGATTTTAAAAAAAGCCTTTCAAGTTCGGTATGTTTACAAAACAATCTGAGATTTATCTTGAAATGTTTTATTTATTAAACCGTTTTACAGGACTGATGGAATGTTTTAATGCTGACAGCCTTTTGATGGTTTTAGTACAAATACAAAATATTTAATTTGAGTAGAAAACAAATATTTACAGCGAATATATTTCAATCAACTTATTTATGCTCGCCTTTTTGGTTGATGTTGTGACGAGGCGAAAAAACCTCCCACTTCCAGTTTAGCTATATAATACTTCACAGAAAGAAAAAAAAGAGAGGAAGAAATATTAATTGAAATCCATTGATAATTTGTGCGCTTTGGGTTGTTTTGATTTTTTTTTAATCATTTTTTTTTTCACAAATTAAAACAAACACTTTATACAATACGGTTTAATGAATTTGGAAGTTAAAGTATTTTCATTGCATTTTACAGAAAAAATTGTTACTTTAACTTACCTAGTGTGAACTACGATTCTGTTTAATTTGCTGTATATAAAGCACATAAAATTATTTCTTGGATTTTATTTTTATTTATTAACTTCCCATAGGGAGTTATTGTAATCGGTCCGATTTGTCAAATTGGAATTTTTGACATTTCTCGACGTTTCAAGGTCCCTAGAGCCTATATCAATCATTTTTAGAGAGATGTCTGTGTGTGTGTGTGTACGTACGTTCGTACGTTCGTACGTTCGTACGTTCTTGTACCATTTTTCGTCGTCGATATCTCAAGAACCAGCAAAGATATCGACTTCAAATAAATTTTGTTCCATAGATAATAACTTCGAAAGAGGCTGAAAGGGCGTTTATTAAAATTCAGTGAGTAGTTTTTTCACTATAACGGTTTAAAAAAAAGTGAAAATGTTGGTTAATTTCAAATATCTCACGAAAAAATAATGCTATTGATTTCAAATAAAATTTAGTGTACTCATTATAAGGTCATACAGATTTGGTATGAATTTGGAAAAAAATGAACATACCGTTATTTTTTTAAATAAAAAAAACTGAAAAAAAAAATTTCATAACCCAGATATTCTAAGAACGGAAAACAATTTGAAACTCAAAATAATTTTATTTACGAAAAATAATGTGTTTGACAACTGGTGAAAATTTCAAAAAAAATCAGTTTACAGTTTTTTTACAAAAAATAAAAAACTATATAAAATTCTATTGAAAATTGGTAAAAATTGTTTTTCGACTCAAATTTCTCAAGAACTAGTAGTGATATTGACTTTTAATTTAGTTTATTTTATACATAGTATAATTTTGTACAATTAGTAAAATGTTGACAAATATTAAATTAATAGTTTTTTTTTTTTTAATAAAAAAACTATTAAAAATTATAGTGAAAACTAGTTAATATTGTATTTCAAGTCGAATTTCTTGGGAATGAACACCGATAGTGCCTTCTTAAGTATGTTGTTTTATACATCGATACCTTCCCGTAAGAATTTATACTAAGCGACATTTCTAAAATTGTTCAGCAAACGAAAAAAACGAAGAAAGTTCTAGTTAAATGTCTAAGAGACAATTTTGGTTAAACAAAGACATCTAACAAAATTTTTTGTTGCTCACGACAATGAGATCTTTATTAATGTCGCTTAGCATAATTTTTTTTGGCGGATAATACAAATTTCAGGTGGCAACGTTATTTTAATGAGAAAACATGGCAGTTGATAAATTTTTTTATTTGTACTCTAGTTTCCTTTTCATGCATAATAGGTTGGCGAAACCCAGGCCAAAACGTGGCCCTTAACATAAGTATATTTCCTCATCAAAAAGTCATTTTCTAAAAAAGTGTCGCTTAGTACATTCTTACGGGAAGGTATCGACATAATACAATTATTAACACATGGTTAAATTTTGACAAGTATCGAATTGACAGTTTTAACAAAAATATTTCGTTTTTAAATTTTTTTCAATTAAAATGTTTGGAACCGAAATAATAAAGTAATTTCTATAATATAATACATAAGTTTATAATTTTATTATCAAAATTCTAAAAAATTCTACTCAAGGTTTTCTTAGGTGTAGGAACACAGAGATATTAAAAAACACGGAAATCTATAATTCAGTATATAACATGTACCTACCAACCTTCGTAATTATTACAAGAAATTTAACATTTTAAATAGAAAAGTTTAAAATTAGTTAAACACATTTTCTGTAAAAAAAAACATAAAATGAGCGACTAAGTATTCTCATCATCAACAAAACAAAGCAAATTTCCTAATATCATAGTATGCCACAAGCATCATCGATTTTTAAAACAGGAGTCATTGTATATCCAGTGCTGATCACAGCCTTTCAATCCGGAAAAACCGCAACAACAATAATGAAACCATCTACTTCGATCTTCCATCTACTGCTCTATGATCGAAGTATGTGTACAAAATATCATACCAATTGGCAATTACCACACCAGATACAGTACAGATACAGCTAAAGTTTGTTTCGCTTCGTTATTTGAAAAAAAAACTAAATATAAAGTTTTCAAGACCACAAATGGGAAGTTATCAGTGTGGGTCGCACCCAGTCTCTTTTTTCATCTACAAGCAGTTTTACAGCTAACAGATATATGGCACTCCAATAAAAAATTAAAAATTTTTAAATAAATATGTACATAATTTCAGATTTAAATTTTTCACGAGTAAGACATAAATAAAATGCACGACTGGGTCGCACGAACTTGCTCCTATGTAATAGACTAGGAATTTTAAAAACGGATGTTATTAAAGAAAACTGTTCATAAGGATAAAATGAATTTTTTAAATTGCAATGCAAGCATGAATTTGTGCAAGGACAAAAATTATAAGTCGTTGTAGTGGTTCCTTAAAAAAAATACAAAATTTTTAAAACATTTTTAAGAAAAAATTTTGGTACGCCAATTTTAAGTTTTTATTATTGTACGAATAAAAGTCTAATTTCCAAAAAAAAAAATACTACGCCGTTCTTGAGATATCGAATTTTTAAAAAAAAAATTACTTTTTTTTTCTAAAAATTGAAAAAATATTTTTTCTTAAGTTTTTAAATGCAATGTTTTTTAAACTTTTTAGGAGCTTCTTTATAAAAAATTTCGTTAAAATCCGTTATGCCGATAATGAGTAATTCAAAATTCGAAAAAAATCGTTCTATGGTAGGTACAGTCAGTAATATCTAGATTTCAAATTTTTTTTTATTAAATTATAGATCATAAAGATTGATCAAAAGAAAAAATTTTAGCAAAATTCTCGGAACCGTTTTCGAGAAAAATACGATTTTCGAAAACCGTTTTTTTTTTAATTTGTATGGAAGGTACCGTTAGTTTTAGATAAAACAAAATTTTTTCTCAAATCTTGTAGATTATGTTAAGAAACTTTTATATGTCAAGTTTGAAAAAAATCGAGCATGGGGTTTTCGAAATATTGAGTTTCCAAAAAAAAATTTTGAATTTTTTTTACAAATCCAAAAAATAAAAAATTGAAAATTTGAATATGTAATAATATTCAAACTTTGGAGGAGCTTTGGCATAAAAAAAATTATTTAAATCGGCTGTACCGTTTTCGAGAAAATCAAAGACAAAAAAAAATGGACCCAGGGTGGCTACCAAAAATAACAATTTTTCGTAAAATTTTTTTCAACCGTTAGCTAGTTTTAACCAAATGAAATTTTTCACTTTTTTTTTTAAATTCTGTGGGACAGTTTTTGAGAAAAAAAAAATATTTATAAAATTTCGAAAAAAAATCGTATGGCAGGTACCGTTATTTTTGGTCTGAAAAAAAAAAACAGAGAAAAACGTGCGGGGGGAAAAAATTAAAACCCATATCTACCAAGTTTAAAGAAAATCGGCCGAGCCGTTTAGGCTGTAGTCGAACCGACAGACAGACAGACAGAATTGCGATTTCTTAAAAATATAAGCTTTTATATATAAAATATTTAAAAGATTTTTAAGAAAAAAATTTGGTATGCCAACTTTAAGTTTTTATTACTGTACGAATGAAAATTAAATTTCCAAAAAAAATATTAGCGTTTTTGAAATATCGAATTTTGCAAAAAAAAAAATGATTTTTTTTAAGTTTTGAAATGCAATGTTTTTTAATCTTTAAAGAAGCATCTCTATAAAAAAAAAATTCCATTAAAATCCGTTATATCGATAATGAGTAATTCAAAATTTGAAAAAATGGTTCTATGGTAGGCACAAGTTGTAATATCATCATTTCAATTTTTTTTGTATTAAATTAAAAATAGTAAGAATTAGGTATAATTGAAAGAAAAAAAAATTTATCAAAATTCTAGGCCCCATTTTCGAGAAAAATACGATTTTTGAAAACCATTTTTTAACATTTGTATGGTGGGTACCTTTAGTTTTAGGTAAAATAAATTTTTTGTTCTCACATCATGTACATTATATTTAGAAACTTTCATTTATTAAGTTTAAAAAAAAATCTAGAATGGGGTTTTCGAAATATTGAGTTTTGAAAAAAAAGATTTGATTTTTTTTTTTAAATCCAAAGATTTTTTTTTTTTTTTTGAAAATTTGAATACAAAACTCTATTCAAGTTTTTAGGGAGCTTTAGCAAAAAAAAAAATATGATCAAAGTCGGTTATACCGTTTTTGAGAAAATCAAAAACAAAAAATGGTTCTTTGGGGGTATTCTCAATAACCATTTTTCGGAAAATTTTTTTCATCCATTATCTAGCTTTAACTAAAAGAAATTTTTTTGTATTTTAGTAGTTTAGTAGTTTTTGAGAAAAAAAATATATTTATAAAATTTCGAAAAAAAATCGTATGGCAGGTATACCGTTATTTTCGGTATTAAAAAAACAAGAAAAAAACGTGTGTGGGGGGGGAATTAAGCTGTAGTCGAACAGACATAACTTGCCTTATAATACCTATAAGTCACAAGTAAAGAAGGCTTTTCTAAAATGTGTTGTTTTGCAATAATAAGTTACTTTTTGATTACTTACTTTTACTTTAGTTGGCGTTACAGCGCGGGGTGCGCCTGGGCCTCAAATAGTAGACCCCGCCAACAGTCTTGATCTCTAGCTTGTTGCCTCTAGTTTTGAGTCACCTCCGCCACCGGAGGTGAGGTCTGCCTCTGTTTCTCGTACCCTCTGGCATAGCATTGAATATCTTACGGGATGGAGCGTCGATGTTCATTTGCTCTACATGCCCTAGCCATCTTAACCACTGAATACGTATTTTCGTGACTAGGGACACGTCGCTGTACATCTCGTACAATTCATGATTGTATCGTCTTCGCCAGATGTTATTTTGCCTATCGACACAAACCGGTCCATAAATCGTGCGTAGAACCTTTCTGTCGAAAACACCATCTGCTTAGGAAAGGGTCCAAGCTTCTGCACCACATAGCAAGACCGGGATGATTAGGGTTCTGTACAGCGTCTCCTCAGTATTTCTCGATAGGGCTTTATTCCTCAATTGCTTACTAAGCGCAAAGAAACAGCGATTGGCAAGAGTTAATCTACGTTACTTTTTGATTACCCTTTTTTATTTTAACAGTTTTCAGGCATTATGTCATTTGGGGAAAGTTATGTTGTTGAAAATGAGCAATTTTGATGTTTTTCAAGAGATGATTATTCAAAAATAGAGCCCAAAATTAAAAATCCACTCCGACGATTTCCAAGTTCTGTTCATTACCTGTAAAATGACGTAAATATAATATGAGTTCTCCATTTCAGTTTCTAACAAAACCAGTTTTGTGAAATTTAGCGAAGAGGCAACTGGAATATTAAAATTAAATATTGAAAAAAAAACTAAAATTAAGTACCCCTACGCTACTATTTATCTAAAATTTAATTCTTTCATATGCAATTTATTTGTTTCCAATATATTTTTTATTGACTTCACAATTTAATTTTTAATTTATTTTAGGTGGGGCAATACCCCCATTTATTAGGCTTAATACAAGCTCATTGTTAATTTAATTATATATACTTTAAATATACTCGTAGCTCTTAAATCTAGATTAGAGGGGCAGGGTGAACTGAGGTTGAAGTCGAAACAGTTAATGTTACAAATAGTCCTTCAAGACATGCGACTAATAAGTTCGTTGAAGCGATAAGAGGTACCGTGAGTTCGCAGATAGAAGAGACGAGGATTTATATTAGGGGCATTAGTGTTGAGAGAGATGGAATTTCAGCGAGTTAAAATCTTTAGTTCGACCTCCCTGGGCTCTTTCATGGAGCGCTCAGCTTTGTATTTCTATAATTTATTTGCACCTGCTTACTGCGTGCGATGCGATAAAGTTAAAGGATTTTCACAAGCTCCCTACGATGGACATGGGCATGGCCTTATGTGATCGAGAGCAAAGAAGACAAATTTTTCAAATTAGATTTTCCAGGACGACCGACAAACATATCATTGCATAGATTTAAGCGAGCGTTTATCACGAAAGAATCTCAGGAAAAGAACTCATAATTGAAAACACAACTAAATATATTATCATACCGAGGAGTACTGGGGCACCTAAGCTGGAATCCCTAACACATAGAATTTAAGTGACAACACTAATTCATCATTTTCCAACGTCGACTTTTCATGTAATATGTGGAAGCTGTTCGAGTTGGCAAATGTGTAAAAAAAAGAATCACTACTCGTGGTACTTATAGGAAGAGCTGGGACACTTGCTTCGACAACCGACAAAAGAGTATTGTCCTTCTGACTGACTACGGTGATTAAAGGGTAGGGAATAAAAATATCTGAAAGGACACTCCGAAGGTCGTCGCGTCGGCCTTCCAAAAAACCACTCGCCACAGAGACATAAAAAAAAACTTTATCTATTCAACATGAATAACGTCCGCAAAAAGATAAACTTAAAATCTCATAACTTTTCAAATGTCGATGCACTTTTTAGACGACACGTCCATGAAATTTCTGTTGTGTTCGTTTTGTCTTTTCGGCACCTTTCCCTTATTTTGTTTCAAACTTGGTTTGAGTTTGAGGGTAGGGATTTGATCCCACATTACATTAGAACCGTGCTGCGATTAGAACTGAGGCTAGGAATACAATCCCATTTCTTGTTTTGCTTCAGTCTTCAATCAAAGCTAGGAATTTAATCATTCCTTCCGTGCGTGACTTGTCGTTGTTTTAGACTAGGGATTTAATGTTTTGCTTTAACATCAGTCAAGTAAGTAAGGCTAGGAAAATTAATCCTTCTTTCGGACGCCCCTTTGTTTTGCCCCACATTTGAACCGTGCTGCTATTCGAACCGCGGTTAGAGATTGATTCTCACAAACCGTTTTGCCCGGTATTTAATCAACGCTAATCCTACCGTCTGTCCGTGGCCTGTCGTCCCTTAAGGCTAGGGATTTCATCCCAATGAGCGTTTGCCTAAGCGTTCGTCAAGGCTAGGGATTGCCCCTAGTAAGTTGTTTAGGAATATGTTAAATTTATAATTATACGAAATAATTTGTTGTCTTAGATTAAGTTAAACTGAATAAAAGTAGGACATTACTGAAGTTCTGAACTTTCTAAAACCTAGTTTTGTGCTTTCTTCAAACAGACAGCAGAAACGCAGTGTAAATTATATTTATCTAGGGGAATTTGGTCAAATTCAGACGGTGCAGGGAAATAAGTCCACGGGAACTAACTCCACTGAGGCACTAAGTTCTCACTTGAGGTGGGAAATAAGTCCACGGGAACTAAGTCCACTGAGGGACTCAGTTTTCACTTAATGGGAACGAAATCCACTTTACTAAATGGGTCTTTGTTCCCATTAAGTGAGAACTAAGTCCACTTTCTTATGGGAAATTAGTACACACTCAAAAGTAAAAGTGGGAATGAATTTCCAACAACAAAAACTTATTGATTTTATGTTGGTTATTTTCCAGATTCTTTAAATGCTAAAGAAACTTTGCATACACCCAACCTCGCACCTACTTCAAATCCTATAGTGTGCCCAAGCAGGGGGGTTGCATACCTCACTGTTTATACGTGTCGTTCCCATGGCTTAACATGTGAACTTATTTCACATTCAAAGGGAACTAAAACCCACAGTTTTTTGTAACGAATTTCCCACCTTGCATAGGAACAAAGACCACTTTAGTAAAGTGGAAGTAAAGTGGAATTCGTTCCCATTAAGTGAAAACTGAGTCCCTCAGTGGACTTAGTTCCCGTGGACTTATTTCCCTGCACCAATTCAGACACCTAGAAAATGACGCCTGTGGTCTGGCTGATGTAAGAAGAAGACGAAGTAAAAACGAAAAATATAAAAAAAAGTTATAAAAACTATATATTTTTTTTTCTTCTTCTAAAAATACATTCAATACATTCCTTTTAGTCTCATACATTTTTAACGCTCGTTCCATTTTCCATCGAGTAAGTCTTAATGACATCAAACTGCTTATAGGAATTTTAAAGTTAAATCAAATCACTCTTTAAGATAAAACGGAAGTCATAATCATGACAATTAGCTATAAAATGAAACTCATGAAATTTATTATTATTTTAAAGTATTAAATACTTCGAAGCCAGATAAGATCAACCGCCCTTCTACTTACCTCCACCAGATTGTAATTCATCTAAAAATTTGCATAATAGCATTTAAAATTAAAGCACCTCTGCTAAGCGTATTATACGCACTAATTAGCTTCGTATATTAAAGGTCTTAGTTAATCACTTTTTTTTATGAATATCTTAATTATGATAATTCACTATAGACGAATTTTTGAGTAACGACTTGTAAAGGAGATACCCCGTCACTAAATAAATATGAATTTTACTATGTCTGGACCTGGAGAGGAAAAGAAATTTGCATTTAGAAAAAAAGTGATACAAAGTCTTGAAGGCATGAAAATTAATGCAAAATATAGCTCAATCTATTCTAATCTAATTTAATTAGTTTCAACAAGAAAACCCCAATCACACATCAAAATGCAAATATTTAAAAAAAAATCCAGTACTTGTTCTATCAGCATGATTGGTAGGTACGTTCACATTTCTTAAAACAAATATTCCTTTCTCTAAGCCTACAGATGCAATTTCCATAGTAAATCAAACATTTCAAACACACACAAAACTTTTAGGTTTGGTTTATATTAATTTTTCCAAAAAACCTATTAACACCCATTAATGTTCCTTCTGGTCTGAATAAATTAAAACTTTATCCCAAAAGTGTTCAAATGAACATAATCCAAAAGTAGCTAATCACTAATCATGTTGCTGGAAGAGGAGGCGAAGTTTGTTTCGGAACCTAATAATTAAAATTCTGTCGGTAAACTTTATCTTAAAACAAAAACTCATTCTGACACTAGGAATCTTTGATTAATATTAATACATGATCTATAGGGCAAATATTGGTTTTGACATTTTAATTAAATATAACATTTCATCCGATGGCACAGTAGATACAGTGCGATGGCTAGAGGTCAAACTGTAAAATTTATGCAGCACGTTGCAAGTTTGGAAAAAAAAAAGTTTTATAAAAAGTGATATAAAAAAAAATGGCGTAAAAGGTTTGTGCTCCTTGGCATAATGGTTAGTAATTTAGACTATCATGCCGGAGGTGTGAAGGAAGTTTGAGAGGGCTTATGCACGAATTAAAGGAGGTTGATTAAACATACATACATAGTATGAACGTTAGAAAAATAAGGAAAGATTGAAAATCTCAACATCAAAATGCGACCGAAAAATAGATCAAATCAAGATTTTCACATACTCATTGTACATACAGTTAAGTAATGAATTTGGGTTCTTGGTATTACCTAAAAGTGTGGTTGAATTTATTTAGAGGACGTTAAAATAAAATTTTGTAACAGCTCGCAAAAACCTAGGGGCCTACACCTCTTGACCATTCCTGTGAGTGAGGTACCAGAAATAGAGGATTACAACAATTTTCTGCCGATTTCAAACGGCTAAGAGCAGCACTTTTCAAGACAAGAGATATTCTTGGGGGACTTGCCAGTTCCTCGCAAGAGGAAGCGGCTGAGAATCGAACACAAGACCCTCTGCATGACAGTTAAACCGCTTTAACTAACACTAACAGAGCTTTATGGTGATGTCAAAAATCTTATCTTTCCACAGAAAATTATCTGTGATATAAACACCAAAACCTGAAAACTGTTGAGTTTCTTCAATGCAAGGGTATGTTGATTTTTGTATAATTCACACGCGCACAAGAATTTTTAAGAACCCTAATAATATTGAACGTAAACATAGTACGAGCGATGGGGAAATCTGGGAGGGTCATTCGTATTGAAAGTTTGCAAATTGAAATGGTTCACTAATCGTGTTGTGCGACTTCAAACCAGATACTTAAAGAGACGTTAAGACTCAACGATGGTGAACTTATAAGCAATCTGATTGATTGGGAGGAATATGCAACTGGCTACTTCGAATGAGCATTAGTATTGAAATAAAATGCACGACTGGGTCGCACGAACTTGCTCCTATAATAGACAAGGAATTTTAAAAACGAATGTTATTAGAGAAAACTGTTTATAAGGGTAAAATTAATGTTTTAAATTCTTTTAGTAGTAAGATATAAAAACAGAATGCTATGCAAATGTGAAATCATGCAAAAACAAAAGCAAACAAGCTCTTATATACAAAATTTTTAAAACATTTTTAAGAAAAAAACTTGGTACGGAATTAAATTTCCAAAAAAAATAATGAGCCGTTTTTGAGATATCGAATTTTCCAAAAAAAAAAATGAATTTTTTTCCATAATTTAAAAAAATATTTTTTTTTAAGTTTTGAAACGCAATGTTTTTTAAACTTTTTAAAAGTAATTCTTTAAAAAAATTCATTAAAATCCGTTATATCGATAATGAGAAATTCAAAATTAAAAAACAAAATGGTTCTATGGCAGGAACAGAACAAGCTGTAATATATTAATTTGAAATTATTTTTAACTTCCCATAGGGAGTTATTGTAATCGGTCCGATTTGTCAAATTGGAATTTTTGACATTTCTCGACATTTCAAGGTCCCTAGGGGCTATATCAATTATTTTTACTTGCGACTTATAGGTACTATAAGACAAGTTATGCATTCGTAAAAAAAATCGAACTCGAGATTTTGATCAAAGTTGACATTACGATGATAGCGAAGACCAAAAAAGTGGGTCTCACAATTCTGTCTGTCTGTCTGTCTGTCTGTCTGTCTGTCTGTCTGTCTGTCGGTTCGACTACAGCCTAAACGGCTCGGCCGATTTTCTTCAAACTTGGTAGATATGGGTTTTAATTTTTTACCCCCGGACGTTTTTTTTTAATTTTTTTTAAGACCAAAAATAACGGTACCTGCCATACGATTTTTTTTCGAAATTTTATAAATATTTTTTTTCTCAAAAACTGTCCCACAGAATTTTTTAAAAAAAATTCCAAAAATTTCATTTGGTTAAAACTAGCTAATGGTTGAAAAAAATTTTACAAAAAATTGTTATTTTCGGTAGCCCCCCTGGGTCCATTTTTTTTGTTTTTGATTTTCTCGAAAACGGTACAGCCGATTTTAATAATTTTTTTTATGCCAAAGCTCCTCCAAAGTATAAATATTATTACATATTCAAATTTTCAATTTTTAATTTTTTGGATTTTTAAAAAAAAAATCAAAATTTTTTTTTGGAATCTCAATATTTCGAAAACCCCATGCTCGATTTTTTTCAAACTTGGCAAATAAAAGTTTCTTAATATAATCTACAAGATTTGAGAAAAAAAAAATTGTTTTATCTAAAACTAACGGTACCTTCCATACAAATTTTAAAAAATGGTTTTCGAAAATCGCATTTTTCTCGAAAACGGTTCCGAGAATTTTGCTAAAAATTTTTTTCTTTTGATTAATCTTTACGATTTATAATTTAATAAAAAAAAATTTGAAATCTAGATATTACTGACTGTACCTACCATAGAACGATTTTTTCGAATTTTGAATTTCTCATTATCGACTTAACGGATTTTAATGAAATTTTTTATAAAAAAGCTCCTAAAAAGTTTAAAAAACATTGCATTTAAAAACTTAAGAAAAAATATTTTTTCAATTTTTAGAAAAAAAAGTAATTTTTTTTTTTGAAAAATTCGATATCTCAAGAACGGCTTAGTATTTTTTTTGGAAATTAGACTTTTATTCGTACAATAATAAAAGCTTAAGGTTGGCGTACCAAAATTTTTTCTTAAAAATGTTTTAAAAATATTTTACATAAAAGCTTATTTTTTTAAGGAACCACTACAAAGACTTATAATTTTTGTTCCTGCATAAATTCATATTTGCATATCATTCTGTTTTTATCTCTTACTACTTAAAGAATTAAAAAAAATTCATTTTATCCTTATGAACAGTTTTCTCTAATAACATTCGTTTTTAAAATTCCTAGTCTATTACATAGGAGCAAGTTCGTGCGACCCAGTCGTGCATTTTATTTCTTACTAAATTAAATACAATAAAAATATACGATTACGAGGATAGGTAGGTACCTTTATTTTTAGGTAAAATAAAGCACAAAACACCAGGCTAACGCTCTGGTAGATCAGCAGGTTCAAGGCCCCTGGTGGCACAAAACAGCAGGGTAACGCTCTAGTAGATCAGCAGGTTCAAGGCCCCTGGTGGCACAAAACAGCAGGCTAACGCTCTGGTAGATCAGCAGGTTCAAGCCCCCTGGTGGCACAAAACAGCAGGATAACGCTCTGGTAGATCAGCAGGTACCGAAGACCCTGGTGGCAATTAGGACATTAAACTTCGAACTAAGACCCCTTACCGCTGGTGGGGGGAAGCCTTAATAAGAAATAGCTGGACAATCTCCCCTACCTAACATGTCTTCGTACGAAACCCCTTACCACTGTTTGGGGGAAGCTCCGCAAAAAGCAAGGGAAGCTAAATGACCAACTCGTCTACACTTCTTGTCTACGACTGGTATTCGAATGATTTATTCAATCGATTTACTGTGCCGCCTGACTGTATGTATGAGCGAAGAGGTACTTTTCGTTCACCCAAGTAGGTCCTCTTGATGGTTTTTCAGTAGAAACTGAGTGTGAACTATATAAGTGGTGAGCGAAAAATATCCATGTAGTTGATTTTCCTGTGATGCCATATGCTCATGGTGCTTGTGAATTGAATTTGAGCGAAGTACAATTCTTGGTATTAATGCAGAAGTCGTATAGAGTGGAGTAGCATGGAACGCTTCGTTACAACTCATCAGATGACTGTTGTTTGCTTGGGCCTTGGAAGAGTCGGACATTGGTAAGTAAAACAATTTATTGCCTATACATAGTAAATACTTATATTTGCATCATTAGTTTTTGAAGGAATTTCTATTAATTGTAATATGTGCAGTGCTAATAACTAACATCTTGTATACAACAACAACACAAATCATCATCATAGACATTGTTGTTGTGATTTAACATTGCACTCAATTAAGAAACTCTTGCTTGAACTAGCCTACAACAACAATTGCAAACAAAATTGTTTCAGTTTCAATATTAAATTTTGAACGTAACGGTATATATAAAAGAATTTAATCAAAATCCCCTAGAACGATAAAGTCTCTTAAAGCTGTAAATGTTATTAGAGTCGGTAAAAATCGACCAATATTTGCGTCTTAGAAGGGTACGACAGCATCTAACTGATGAGCCCACTGTCGTGCCTGGGCGAGGCGCATCTTGGAGTTGAGGTCACTTGAACTTGTTAATTGAATTTAATTCAATCACTCCACTTAAACAGAAATAATTTTCATTTCTCAATTGATGTATATAAAAGAACGTTTAAAACAAGTTTATATATAATTTAATCTATATAAATAAAAATCAATCGCAAAATGTGTTGCTAAGCGTTAAACTCGAGAACGGCTGGACCAATTCGGCTAATTTTTTTTTTATGTTTTTGTTAAGACACAAGAAAGGTTCTTATGGAGAGAAAAAACGTAATACTTACAAGGCGGTTAAAAACTTTCTGAGTTTAGCGATTTGGAACAAATAGACATTTAAATTTTTATTTATATAGATTAATCTTAGTCAATGTTCGAAGCCCAACATCGTTCCTACATTTACGAATGGCTCTTACAGAGAAGCTTGTCAGTGGTTTGCAACTGTTAGAAAATGATGCTCATTGGGATCAAACTTTAAATGATGCTGTAATTTCTTCAAAAGCTCAACAAATACGAGCATTGTTTTCTATAATTCTATCAACATGCTTTCCGTCAAAACCAATTGATTTATGTATCAAATACAAAAATGATTTGTGTGACGATATCTTGCATCAAATCCGCAATAGAACAGGAAATCAATTCACAGAAGAAATTTACAACGAGGCGTTGATATCAATTGAAGACATGTGCTTGATGATGTCGAACAAAGTATTATCTCAATTAGACAATGGCCGCGCCTAATCGCCTAATGCACGACGCTTTTAATCAAGGGTTGCAACGTGCAAAACTGTTCGATCAAGATGCTTTAAGGGACTCGGTTCGAATATATGTTCCGCTGTTGAACCAACAACAAAAGTATGTCTTTGATACACTTATGATGGAACTGGAGAGTTTTAATTTTTGGATACTCCTGGTGGTACAAGAAAGACATTTTTAATTTTATTGATTTTAGGAACAATTTACTTACAGAATGGTATTGCACTCGCACTTGCTTCCTTTGGTATTGCAGCTACATTATTGGAAGGCGGTTGAACAGCCCATACAGAGCTAAAATTACCAATGAATATTCAAAGAAACGAA
Source organism: Chrysotoxum bicinctum (assembly GCA_911387755.1). Classification (NCBI taxonomy): domain Eukaryota; kingdom Metazoa; phylum Arthropoda; class Insecta; order Diptera; family Syrphidae; genus Chrysotoxum; species Chrysotoxum bicinctum. The sequence continues at coordinate 204,620,173 of OU426988.1, forward strand.
ACTCCGACTTGCAAAATTTCGAAGAACAAAGGTTTTGCAGCTATGCAAGTTTAGTATGGGATGGCACATAAAAACTCTTTGGAGGCATTAGACAGAACTCTGAAAAATTTACAAAACAATCAAAACCAATTTTGTGGAGCGATGATTTTGTTAGCAGGAGATTTTCGTCAAATATTACCAGTTGTTCCACGGTCTACACCAGCGGGAATGCATGTTTGAAGTCCTCCATTTTGTGGAAAAAAATTAAGATACTAAATTTGAGCAAGAATATGCGTGTCGAATTGTAAAATGATTGATCTAGAGACATATTTTCAAAACAACTCATTGACATTGGTAATGGTAAAATCCCTGTAGATGTTTTGACAGGCTGCATTACATTTCCTGTACATTTTTGTCAGTTTACAGAATTAAAAACTGAGCTTATGGTAAAGGTGTTCCAAAACGTGTCGCTCAAAATTACAGAGATCATTGTTAGTCGAGTGAACGAGCTACATATATTACATAGTTGCGAAAAAACGGACGTAAATGAAATAAATTTCAAAATTCAAAATGAAATTGTCGGTGAATTAAGGACATACAAATCAGTGGATTGTGCAACTAACCAAGATGATTTCGTCAATTATTCACCACATTTTTTGAACTCACTAGATTTGCAGGGATTACGTCCTAATATAATATTCTATTAAAAGTAGGAACGGTGGTCATAATGTTACGAAATATCAACCAACCGTGACTTTGTAACGGCATACGGCTAGCAATGAAAAGCTAACTGAAAAATGTGTTAGAAGCAACCATTCTAAAGGGAAAATATAGGGAGAGGATGTGTTGATACCCCGCACCCCGCATCCAAATGGTATTAACTGACGTACCGTTTGAATTTAAACGACTGCAATTTCCAGTGCGGAATCTGGAAAACCCATGTGTCTCTCATGGAAAGTTGTATGTTGCCTACTCTCGCGTCGGAAAACCGACAGCTTTATTTATTTACGCGCCAGGTAAGCAAACAAAAAATATCGTGTACCACCATTATACTACTACTACTAAAGTTTTGCAATGTACAAAATAGAAAACTTATATTTGTAAGGAATCTTTGTCATTATAGAGACATAAATCTATAAATAAAGTGATCACTCTAAAATATATTTTATTACTGCGAAGGGCCAATACCAATAACTTTAAACAGAACAAAGTCTGTCGGGGAGGAACTATTAACATAAAAAATCAATGTTGCGTTCTTTTACAGAAAAAGAGCAGAGAAACGTCTGTCAGGGCAGCTAGTATAAAAATATAATCTAAAGCTCAAATATTTTTTTAAATACATACATACATACGAACGCAATGTAACATTGTTCTCATGAATTTAATTTTGTTAATTTGCAGAGTAGAAGGGATAATGCCCTAAAAACTGGGTCAGGAGGTGGGATGGCCAGCGTTATGGATGAAGCTGACTTGGCCATCCTCGATATTCTGGAGGCAGACTCAGCTGTGGTAGATGGACTGAATTTTCCAGAAAGCTATGGAAATTCATAAAATCAGCTGAAAAATATGAAAAAAAGGATCGGAGACAAAATGGACGCCTTGGACACTTCGTATATAAGAACAAGTTCTTGTGGCCTAATCGTTTATTATCGTATATTTTCAAAGAATGTTATATGTATATTTGAACTATCAAAATATTTTTCGCTTTAATAAAAATCTTTTTTTGATTAAAACTTACACAAGTCCCTTAGGACGACAAAAATAAGTATAGTTTTTTTTTTATTTGCATATGAAAGAAAAACTTTTTTCTTATAATCCATTTAAGCACTGAATTTACATTAGTTTGACAAATAATAGCACCATATGGGACAATTTATAAAAAACAAAAAAAAAAACAAAAATTGTTATTAAACGGTTCCCTGCAACCAGATGTCTTCTGAAAATTGTATACATATAATAAGGCATTGGATTTTCTTGCTCTTAAAAAGTATATACATATACATATATCCATACATACATACATGTAAAGAATTGTGTATTTTATATGAGTGAGAAATTTATTAAAAATAATAAGTGTCTCCTACTTTGATAATTTTGTTTTCTTTATATGGATACCGTTAGGATAGCTACTTCTGTGAATTTATTTATATAAAGAGGACATGTGGCAAGGATATCTTATCTTGCACAAGGAAACACAAATCAAAGGTGAATACAGTTCCAGGTTTGTGACATCATTTTAATGTTAAATATTAATAAATGGTTCACATCATTAATTTTATTATAATGGAAATAAATCTCAGTGGGACTGTACCCAAGCAAAAGCATTACATCTTTACAAATCATCAGCTTAAAAAGAATATTTGTTACACTCACTGGAAGCTAGATTACCAGGACAAAGCCAAATATACTTTGAAGTAGGAGGTACAAGAAATTGCTGTAAGAAAAATGCGTATACGCCCCAGTGACCTCATTATGCTTAATAAAGGTATGCATGCATACAAAGTAGTATGCATATTATATTAGACGCTTAATATAATGTAGAAACAGAAAGCAGTCCTATCCATTGTTTTGAGAATGTTGACTTTTTTGAGAGAGAAGTTTAAAGGGATTTCCAAAGAACATACTCAGACCGTATCTAGACATAGACACATTGTTTGATACTTCGGTATAGTGCCATATTTATGTTATACGACATACGAGTATCTGCATGATATGGTTGTCATTTGGCGCAAGGCCTGTGGCAGAAATATTTCAGAAAACCATTGAAAATATTTTGTGTAGTAATCCTAATGTAGTAAATTATTTATATATTCAAATAATTTTCAAATTATTCTATTAACGGCATCTGGGCAGCAAGACCATAAACGACATTGTCTTTTAGAACTATAAGGTTTAAAGGAAAATACACTAACCCCCAGTTTCACAGTGAGAGTTTAAACTCAAGTTCTGCTGAACCTGAACTTGAGTTTAAATTTGAAGTTCAACTCATCGGGTTTCACAGTCTAATCTGAACTTCAGTTGATTGAACGTAGTTTAAGTAAATTGTTTTCTCTTTCTATCTGAATCAAAGTAAAAACAATCAACGAAAGTTTGCTTTGTTTTAGTTGTGACCTGTGACAGGAAAACAAATTAAAATATGAAAATAAATTTTATTTTCAAATGTTCGAAGGGATTGTTGATCTGAGGTTTAAACGGCAGAATAATATCGTTTAACTTAAACTACAGAATGAACTCTGTTCAAGGATTAAATGAAACTGTGAAACCGAATTTGTTGTTGAACTGAAGTTTAAACCAAAAGTGGGGTTTAAACTCTCACTGTGAAACTGGGGGTAACAGTCACAATTACCCGACCACCTGTATTTTTTATCATCCTGACTCTTTAAGTCCACTATGATTTATCTGCTAATTTGTTTTTTGTTAAACGGATATTTTCGAAAAAAAAAACAAAACACTAAAACCCATACTTCGCCACATAAAAATGTGAAATCGAAGCGGTTTTAGCAATTTAAGCGTTTTTTACTTGCGATATGGGTACTATAGGGCAAGTTCTGCATTTGGAAAAAAATCGAACTCGAGATTTTGATCAAGTTAACATTACGATGATAGCGAAGACGAATAAAGTGGGTCAAGGTTAGGTTAGGTTAGGTTAGGTTAAAGTAGCTGCTGACCGGAAAAGGACAGCACACTTAGACCAATATTTGGTCCGTTGTGATACCACAAGGATTTCAAAAATCCCCCTTACTCGTTAAACCATTTTGAGCTAATAATGAAGCGTTTGAGACAGTGAATGTCGGAATTATTTAGATCACTAGGATCGTTATAGTAGTAGTCTCCCAAGTGGAGTCTACGTCTTTGCGCTAGGGCAGGACAAGAGCATAGAAGGTGGGGAATTGACTCCTCTTCTTCTTCATCCATGCAGCTTCTGCAAAAGTCATTTGCAGGAACTCCAAGACGAGAAGCATGTCTTCCTATTAGGCAGTGCCCAGTAAGGACACCTATAATGGAGCTAATATGCAATATACCAATAGAAATTAGTTGTTTTGAGCGTTTAGCATCAAACAATGGCCAAATCAGTTTAGTAGACCGGCAAGTTGGGGTGCTGGTCCACCTGTGGTTGGCTTTCTTTATGGTATCTTGCTTTAGCATAAGTTTACAAGTAGCTAGGGGTATACCGATGTTAGATTTGCTATCCAACAAAGGTAATATTGTTCCGTTTTTTGCAAGTTCGTCAGCTTTACAATTTCCTGGAATGTCTCTATGCCCCGGCACCCATGTAAGGTGAATATTAAACTGTTTTGACATCTCCACCAGAGATGATCGACAATTTTGGGCTGTTTGTGAGTTAATGGAGACAGAGTCCAGTGACTTTAAGGCAGCTTGACTGTCTGAGAAGATACACTCAAAAAAATTATTAGTAAAATGGCTACGAATGATATTCGTAAAGAAAATATTCGTGCATTGTACGAATATTCGTAAGATGTACGAAGTATTTGTACAGTCGTATATCTACGAATGCATTCGTAAAATTTTACTAATAACTGTCGTACTATCTACGAATCTATTCGTTCAATACACTAATTTCATTCGTAAACAAGAAGTAAACAATTTGTTTGAGTACATTGTACGAATTATTGTGTACATATAACTAATAACATTCGTTAATTTCTCGTACGAATGACTTCGTACTTTAATCTTTTGCATTCGTAGTATTTACTAATAAATTCGTACTATTTACTA